>OU015543.1:6181250-7562500 GCA_907165065.1 Caprimulgus europaeus | reverse complement strand
TGAAAACCTGTAAAATGAGGGAAAAGAAGATAAAAGTGAAAAGAATTGGGAAGCATACAGTCCTGCAGTAGGAGCCACTGAAAAGGGATGTCCTAAGGTATCTGCTTAATCTCCTGGAAAACAGCAAACTAAGCTTGAGCTCTTTTTTCTGCTTCTTTCCCTCTCCCAATATCCTGACATTGCTTCAGCCCAGACTCTCAACATTTACGTTGATAAGAGATCAGTTTTCCTGGAAATCCAGTGTAGGAAGCATTGAGGCTGAAGGGCTGTGGGTGCAAATAGTGGTCTTGAAGCACCTTGAGGGAGGATTTGCTGGAGTCACTCTCCTCCACAGCAAAGTGGTGGAGATGCATGCAGATACTCAGGTTTTCACTCCTGAAGATGCTGCAGGGTCTTGCTCAGAGTGGAGAGGGAACACTAGTATTCCATGTATCTTTGGCTTCGCCCTTAAAACTTGCTGGCACCTGGGTTTCTGCCCCAGTTCAGGCCAGATGAGCTATGCTGGCCTGGCTCTGGGTACTCTGTGCTGACACCAGCTGGAGCTCAGCAGCAAGCAGAGCTGACAGTGTCTGACAGCAGAGATGGAGCAGGATCAGGAAGGTGAGGGCTTTCTGCCCCATCTCAGGATAAAGGAGCTGGCAGCAAAACTCGGATGAGTTTCAGGCTACTTTGTGAAGTGTCTGCAGAGAAAAAAGGGAACATGAAGCATCCTCTAGTATTGCCCACAGCCCATGGGAACTTTCATAGGCCTTCAGGAGAGTCATCTCCAGCTGAATATATGGAAGCAGTACAGAAGGATGGGGAGATCTGTCAAACCAGATTGTGCATAACATCAGGGGATCCAGACAGAAAACCTAGTGAGTGGAGGTGGCAGAAGAAAAACTTGACAGAGGCAGCCTAGCATTTTTGCAGAAAGTCTCAGAAGTCCATGAGATCAGTCTACCATCAGTTTCGGGTGGTTCCTGGCCTCATGGCACCAAACACAGTAGAGGGGTTGCAAGGGCAGACAAGACAAAGGTATCATAATCCTGCAAGTGATGTAAGGAGACAATGTGCTAGGAAGGCAATATGAGCCCCAACCCTCTGCTCTTGGGAGGGGCAGGTCAAGGCTGTGCCCTTAGTTGTAGTTTAACTGAACAGATCGTGTGTGTGATGGTGAGCTCACTCTGAGCTATGGCAGGATGTTTTATTTCCCAGGTTCAGCAATTCAGTTATGCACTCTGGTCCCTTGTGGGATGTGGAAGCCCATGTGGAAGTGTTCTTTATGTTTGAATTACTACAGGGTGATAGATAACAACTCTATAATTAGGTTTGTACCTTGGAAATCGTCTATTGCTTTTTCAGGGTGAATATTTATGCAATCACAGATCTTAGCATGTCCCAGTTCTCCACGTTATTTATTTATGTTCAACAATGCCTGTAGTTGTTAAACCACAATGTTTTCAATAAAAAAATCCACCTCAAGCCCAGAAACGTCTTTTCCTCCTCCCTCCATGCTTCAAGCTTTTACCTTGGATCCTTTAAAGTTAGAAGCCTTGGGGATCTATTAGCTCCAAATTCATGATGTGTTGTACAAATTAATATTATTTGTTTCTCTAAATGAGAGAAAGTCTTGGTCAAAGTGGGAACTGGAAATTTATTTCTGAAAAGTATCAAACCTGGATTATGGTACTGATAGTAGGACAGAGTGTCTCTGTTGGTACAGCAGGGGCAGGACTGGGATCCTTGTTGCACTGCTGGGAAAGCTCTATCACACTGGGCCAACAGAAGGTCAAGTCCCACCTTCCACAGAGGCACCTCTAACCTCAGTATGATAAATTCCAGCAAACCTAGTTATCATCATATCAGACCTTAGCCTGTGGGGGATTCAGGGAGCAAAGTTGATTACTTTGATCCAAATCTACTTGGAAATAGCATAAGTACAGCAGGATGAGCAACTGCAGAGGGCTGAGATGGTACTCACACACTTGGGAGGACACGAGTTTTCCCTGATTCCTCCTCCCTGATGTGTGATGTGGATCCCACAAGAACAGGCATGGCAACAGGCTGCAGGGATCCCTTGCATGCTACAGTAAATGCTTAGTACCAGGATGATGTAGAAAAGAAGCAGCAAAGCAAAAGTAGAATCAGCCACGTCGTGATCAAGACAGATATAGTCAGGGATGAGGAATAGGCTTGCTTGGTCATAGACTCATAGAATGGTTTGGGTTGGAAGGAACCTTAAAGCTCACCCAGTTCCAACTCCCCTGCCAGCAGCAGGGACACCTTCCACTAGACCAGGTTGCTCAAAGCCTCACCAACCTAGCCTTGAACACTTCCAGGGAGGAGCAGCCAAAGCTTCTCTGGGCAACACGGGCCAGTGTATCACCATCCTCACAGAAGAATTTCTTCCTCAGATCTCATCTCCATCTCCCCTCTTCCAGTTTAAAGCCATCACCCCTTGTTCTGTTACTCCCTGCCATTGGCCAAAGTTCCTTCTCAGCCTTCATGGAACCCCTTCAGGTACTGGAAGGACACTAGAAAGTCTCCATGGAGCTTTCTCTTCTCCAGGCTGAGCAGCCCCAGCTCTCTCAGCTTGTCCTCATAGCAGAGGTGCTCCAGCCCTCGCATCATCCTCGTGGCCTCCTCTGGACTTGTTCTAACCGGTCCATGTCTTTCTTGTGTTTGGAGCTCCAGAACTGGACAGAGCACTGCAGGTGGGGCCTTAAGAGAGTGAAGTACAGAGGGAGAATCCTCTCCCTCCATCTGCTGGCAACACTTCTTTTGATGCAGCCCAGGATACGGTTATTAGCCTCTGGGCTGTAAGTGCACATTGCTGGCTCATTTTGAACTTCTCATCCATCAGCACCCCCAAGTTCTTCTCTTCAAAGCTGGGTCCTATGAGTGAAATGGTCCTATGACTCCAGCACATGTAGCTCCAACCAGGGCTGAAGAGGGCTGGCTACTCTGTGTCCTAATCCTTGCCCGTAGATTAGGACACAGCTGCCTTTTTTGCAATAAGGAAATATCAGCCATAGTTCTGTGATGTTTCTACCACTTCCCAAGCAGACTTGTCCATCAGGGTTCCTTGGTGCCCTACCCACCCTATCCCCCTGCTCATCCATGACTATCTTTTTTTTTGGAGCAGAGAGCAAACAGCCAGTGAAAATTGAGACCATTAGTGTCTGGGATGATTTCTGTTTGTAAATACTTCGTAAGTAGATTAGGAATTAAAATAAATTAAAGAGACTGCTAACCACTTAAATCAGATGGGTACATAAGAACATATTTACCCATTGCTTTCTCTTAGATCAGTGGGCTGCAGAAGGACATGGCGTCTTTAAATTCTCTCATGTACTTATCTTTTTAATTTTTTTTTAAGCATACATGGTTTATTGCTTTATTGTTTGAACAGACGTTTGAATAATCAATATGGCTTTAAGAATTCACTAGGAATGACAGAATTACAATAATGTGGAGTGTTAATCCATCTCATTAATTAATGAGGTCACATTTTCAAGTGTTTCATATAAGCCTTTGGGAAGAAGGTGTCAATTTATTGTAATCCCTGTAGATGTTTTTTTTCTTCTTCCTGCGAAGTTATCTCCAACTCCTGGCCCTGTGCTAGTGACCTTCATGTGTTCTCCTTTGTGCAACATAGAACAGGACCAGAGTTGAAAGGAATTGCACCCTGTCCAGGTGTCAGCTACTTTTTCTTCCTGTCAGCCAAATCCCTGGCCCTGGGTATGCACCCCATGGGCAGCAGCAATCGAGTCATCCCTTTGTCTTCTCACCTCATCCTAGGGAGATGCCTTCTTATGGAGAGGCAGTGGCTGCTAGTACATCTGCAAGGTGTATGTGAGTTATAATCTTAAAAGGTTCAAACCTTTTGGGTTATGCAAGGTTATTCACATGCATGTGTGAAAAAAATAGATGGTTGTCAGCTGGGGAACTCTGACCTAGATAGAGATTGTATGAGGCAAATTTTGTTGTGGGTACAGAAAGGATGGCATTTGTCTCCATGGTGGGCAGATGGGTCATGCTGCACTTGTCAGGTCTTTACATCTGGCCGGGGATTGTGTCAGAAGGAAGTTGCAGAGGACCATTTCTCACAAATTTTTGTGTGTTTCTCACACACTACACCTGCCCACAAATCCTTCACAGATGGAAACTCAGGCAGAAGTACCTCTGATGGCTTCTTGAGCCTTTTGAGCACTCAGAAAAAAGTGATTCATGCTTATATTTGAAAACAAAAACATATTATGCCTTTTCTTGCACTTTGCAATATATGCATTGCTCAGGTAGGAAGAAAACTGCTGATATTTCACAGGAAGATTTCCAGTCCATGAGCATTTCACAGACATTCAGTGCTTGCTTGTCCAAATATCCTTATTAGACCCTCATTATTCATCTTTCCCTTATTCAAAATGTTGATCCCCTGTAAAAAGAAGAAAAAAGTACAATTTTAGGCTTTTTCAGTGAAACGCTCATTATTATAGAGATCAGTTGGAAAAAGTGTAAGATGCTGAGAATTCTCTGTATGAAATATTGAGCAATAATTATGAAAGTCAACTGTACTGAGGTATCCATGATGCAGAAATGGAACTGGTCTAAGAATGACAGTTAAAAAGGAAACAGAGAAAGTGGTAGTGTCTGATGACTCAGGAGGAGAAATTACTTCGGCTGGGTCAGGCTGAGGTGGATAAAGTGCCTGGTTCAAGTTCGGCAATAATCTTCATCTGTTTCTTGATGGGGCAGTTCTTAAGTGGTGGTGACTCTAAGCAAGGACTCAAGAAGTGGCACTAGACATGTGATGACATGAATCTTAAGATTTTAAAAAAGAAATTGTCTTTTATTGGGAAACGGACTCTGAACAGACTATTTTGAAATTGTTGCTGCTTGATTGGTGAGACACTGGCCCAGGTTGCCCAGAGAAGCTGTGGCTGCTCCTCCCTGGAAGTGATCAAGGTCAGGTTGGATGAGGCTTTGAGCAACCTGGTCTAGTGGAAGGTGTCCCTGCTGATGGCAGCGGGGTTGGAACTGGATGAGCTTTAAGGTCACTTCCAACCCAAACCACTCTGTAGTTCTATGATTCTATGATTTCTGAAAAAAATTGAGGTTATTGCAATATCATACTGGAGAAAATGGAGGGGTTTTTAAATTAAATATTATGCAATGATTTCTACCTGCTAGCATTGCTGGGCCAACATCATTGTGCAATACAAGTTCCAGACACCGAGATAATGGAAACCCACACCTCCTCTAGAAGTCCTGGATAGAACTGTTTTGCACATAGGACAGACTTTGGTCAGTACGCAAAGACATACTTTATGCCAACATCTTGTACTGGAAAAAATAAACCGATCTGACCAGCAGACATGGGACCTTGGTAGTTCTGGCCAAGCTGTGCATCTGGAGCTGCCATCCAGTAGTCCTGTGGTCCCTGCATAAGGCTTGAGGTCCTATGTGCATAGTGTTGATGGCCTGCTTGCTGCCAGGTAGAGAAAAGCCATCACAAGTCCTCTGAATGCTTATGAAAGCAGATGGAAACGTGTGCCAGCTCATGGGACAATCGCTTGTAGGACATGGTGTCCCGATCTGATGTCGGGATCATTCAAATATCCCCATCCGATTTCGGGGAAAAGATTTGATATGATTCCAAGAGCGAGATTAAGACACAAACGAGGTCAAATGCCGCATTCCCGAAACACCATTTATTACCAAAAATAATAAGGAGGGTAGCGATAGGACAGAATGGAAAGAAAGATGGAAATGAAGCAAGGAGTCGGGATAGGGCAGCAAGAATAGTCACCAGCACAAGTCCAGCGGCGAGGAGACGGTGAAGGGGCGGGTGAGGAGGTCTCGGTTGCTTGTTCCACGTGGTGCAGCGCGGCGTGGTGCGGTCAGGCAGTCAGGTCGTCGTCCTCTCTGTCTCCCTTCTTCTCTCTCTTTCTCCCCTGCTTGCTGTTGCCCATGGAGGTCTTCCTTAAGTACCCCTTCGAGGGCTGTGGTTACCATAGCAATGACACATCTCTTTATGCCCCCCAGCACTGGGGCAGGGAAGTGTCTGGGCAGAAGACCTCCTGCGGACAGGGCATTTCAAAAGTGGGCAGGGCATCTTCAAAAGTCGTTTCCAAAACCCAGTGGTCTTGTGAAAAAAATCTTGCCAACGATCTTGCAAACAATCATTGAGACAATAGTGCCATTCCTCACATCACCTCGTGGCTCAAAGATTGTGTTACGGGCAGGGCGCCTTCATAAGTCGGGGTTTCCAGAACCCAATGGTCTTGTGGCCGTCCTTGCAAGCAATCTTTGAGACAGTGCAGTTCCTCACACATGGGAACAATGATAACAGATTTTCCTCTGACGTATTCCCTTCCCCAACAGCAGGACTGATGTAACCAGCACAATTTCTACTGTTTTAGCAGACTGACATCACTAAAACAAGAGAACTGCTGCCAGTTGACACACTTTTAAATGGAAAATACTGGTGAGCATCTGAGCAACAATAAAAAAAAAGTAAATATTTATGAAAATTCTGACTGAGTGACTTCCAAGTACCACATATTTATTGATGGCCATCAGAGGATTAACTAAATGCAATTGGAGACTTGTGCAGGCACACACTTTTGACAAGATGGGTGATAAATAGCATGTATTAATCCCACAATGGTTGCAAAGAATCAACCCATCTCCTCTGGGAAATTAGCCGTGTCAAGAAAGGGAAGGGAAGGCTGAGGAAGGGCAAAGTCTCCAGCCCTATTGATCTTTGGGCTGTTAGTGGCCAGGGGAGGGAAATCTTGGCCCAAAGCAAGAGCCAGCTCTGCTGGAGGGTCGACAGGGAAGGTGATTCCCAAGGGGGAACACAGTGAACGTCCTCTGTTGGGAAGTGTTGCTTAGAATCACAGGATAATTCATGATAGGAGGGAGCACTGATGGCTGGTTTGTAATTCTCTGCCTCTTTTTTATGCTGGCCTTATTTTTACCCTTTCTTGCTTTTCTAGATCATCACTTCCACGTCTCATATTTTCCATGTGTTGACACTCTTTTATTATCTTTGGTTTCCACTTCTCCCTGTTTGTTTCCTGTATTTCTAGCACACATTAATGAGAAAAATATGAAAACCCAAAGCAGGTCAGTGGGACAAATTATTTCTCTCCGTCCTCTGTGCTAAGAGTTTATGACAAGTTGCTACTCATCTTTGATTCCTCTGATACTCCTGGTAATAACATTAGCCACGATCAACTCATTTAGCTCTTCTATGCATTTAATAGCAGATGCGAGGAGAAGACAGAGTATGTTCAGGGAGCATTAACCCTTTTTCACGTACTTGCACTTTTCTTAAAACCATTCACAGCGACTTTTGAAAATTTATTTCTCAGTTGTGGTGATTTGTTAGAGCTTGGTCATCAGGTTTTTGCCTTAGTGTTCCTGCTTATGAATAAGAGCAATTCCTGCTTTACACTAAAGGTCAGGGCAAAACAACCTTTCTTGTTGACCTAGAAATGTCTAGCTTGCATCAGGCAACCTCTTCCTCCTTGTTCATCAAGTGTGGAACAGGATGAGACCTCTTAACTGCCCACCACTACTAGGTAACTAACATCCCATGGACTCTAAAGCCTCTAATTTCTCCTTGTGTTTGTCCACAACCATCTTCCCTGAGGAGGTTGTGTCTTTTGGAGTGGTGGTGCTGTACCCATCTAAACTCAGAGAAGGCACACAGTGGAGCTGAGATCTGCAGTCTGCACCGGGCATCACATTGTGGAGGATAACTACGCCTATTTTAGCTCCAAATAGCTCCATTGTATGTGTTTTACATAAGGAGCTATAAATACGCATCCCTGCTCTCCCACTTGCCTGCCTGCTGTTTTCCTTGTTTGCATTTTTAATTGTTGTGGCAGCTGTGGCTTTTTAAATTCAATAGTGAGATCTATGTGACTGGAACCTGCAGGGAGGATGTCTGACACAAATTTCTTCAAGCCAGAGAGACAGCTCCCAATGTGGTCCGGTTGTGGCCATTGCCCTTGGGCTTCAAGAAGAGAGGAATGTGGAAAGACAGAAGTAATACTTATTCAGCATATGCAACTGTCCAGACAGATCCCTGCTCTATTATCTTTTCTAATTTAGGCATAAAGACAGGCCTGAGGCATCCTCACTAGCTTGCTTCAGACCCAGGGGCCTTTTCACACTGGTCTTCAAAGGACTTTGCTTTGTCAGGCATGTTCATCCAGGAGCAGGTGCAGTCTGCCTGTTGTACTGGGAAATTTGGAGCTGTTCAACCTGGAGAAGAGAAGGCTCTGGGTACATCTTATTGAGGCCTTCCAATACTTGAAGGGGACCTATAAGAAAGATGGGGACAGACTTTTTAGCAGGGCCTGTAGCAACAAGAAAAGGGGTGATGGATTTAAACTAAAAGAGGAGAGATTCAGACTAGACATAAGGGAGAAATTTGTTACACTGAGGGGGGTGAGGCACTGGCCCAGGTTGCCCAGAGAGGTGGTAGATGCCCCATCCCCTAGAAACATTCAAGTTCATGCTGGACGGGGCTCAGAGCATCCTGGTCTAGTTGAAGATGTCCCTGGTCACTGCAGGAGGGTTGGCCTAGATGGCCTTGAATGGTCCTTTCGAACCCGAACCATTCTATTTTCCTGTGATTCTATGAATTTGACTTTTATGTGGTTTTATTTTGGAGATGGGGAATTATGAAGAATATCTCCTTTATGCCCATGTCTCTGATCTGAGAAAAGTTCAAGTGTGAGCTGGGTACCCTGGGCCCCAGCTCTAGAAAATAAGGCACAATAGAGGAGTAGGACTTCTGGGAAGTGAAAGGCAAGGCATATGGTAATGGACAAGAGACAGAGGGAAAGAAAGGAAGGGGTGTTGATCCCCTAGTGCTTATTGGACTTCTTCTGCTCTGGGTGTGTCAAAGACCCTGAAGAGGATCAGGATCATTAAAGGTGACTTCTTTAGTGCTGAGTCTCCTTTCCATCCATTAAATGCCTTAGTTGTTTGGTGTATTTACAAAGCTGGAGTGTGTCAGGCTACATCACTAATGAATATTGTCCTGTGACCCCTTGATAACTGCTGCGTTTAATTTGGTTTCAACTGAGGCTGAGGCTGGATGTGCAGGAGTGGGGCTCTGCTTTAAACAGAATTCTCTTTGCAGTGTGTCCTCATCCTCTCCCTCTCTCACAGCCCCATGGCTCAGATTTCCACGACCTGCCTCTACTGTTCAATTTCACCTTTAGGTCATCCTTGACCAAGTGGAGTCACATAAGCTATGCCTTTCACATATATCATTGAGAGCATCCTTCATCATGCTATAAAGTGTTTTTAGGAGGCAGCCTCACGTTTACATGCGTTTTTGCTTTCACTATCAGTAATGCAATACATAACTAAGGTTAGCCCCCAGGGCCCAAAATGATGCTTGTGCCTCCTTTTCCCTTCAGCAGTGTAGTGACAGGTAAGCAGGTTTTTAAGTGACCATCTTCAGTCCTCCCACCCTGGAGGTATATCATCACAACCTTAACTGCCCCACCACCATTTCTGTATTACAGCTCTGAGCTGACCCCTGATGGAAATAGGGCTGTGAATGGCTTCTATAATTGTATCTCCTCCTAACGGAGAAGTTAGGGCAGAAGGGCTGGGAGCTGCATGACGGGAAGGGAGAACCCTGTCCTGGGACTAATAAAAGATACCCTGGTCCTGACTTTGCCCTAGCCCTCCATGTAGATTTGCACAAGCTACTCTCTGCAGCTCTGACTCAGCAGGCATGGAGAGGAGCTGTCTCCAAGGGGAAAGGACCACCATGGGGACTGACAGTGAGAGACATATCTGTGTAAGTTCAGAGCACTGACAGAAATTTGTTTGAGAATGGTGTTAATAGCAATATCTTTTATAATTAAGACATTAATTAAACTCTTAAAAATTAGGCAGAAATATTATATAGCACATTAACTGTAAAATTTCCAACCAGTGTAATCCTGTGGCCTTGTGATGGGTGAGTTAATTATCCCTCATTAAATAGAGCTGAAATCACTCAGTATCTCTCCATTATTTCAGTATGGCAAAGCGAGTGAAAGTTCATTGTTTTCCCAAATTTTCTGCCTGCTGTACATGAGGTGGTAGGGGAAAATCTTCCCGAGATATCTCAGTGTCTCTTCTCCCATCCAGCACTGCCCTGCATTAGGAGCCTTTCCTTGAGGGACAAGAAAGAGGACTTGAGGTCCCATCATGATTGTGAGAAAACCAGGTCTGAAGGAATGGAGCTAGTACCATGTGCCGGTGAGGTGCCTACAGGCAGCACTGAAGTCAGCATCCCCATATCTCCTCTGGAAGGGACTCTGTGAGTCACCAAGTCGGTCTTAGTGTCACCCTCCCCCCCCACCAAGAAATACATTGTTAGGAATCCCAAGGCATGCCTCAGCAGGAGATGGAGGCTTGCTGTCCTCTCTCCTGACTGTCTCTCTGCCAGCAGAGCGGGGAGTGTGTTAATCAGCACTCAGCTTTTAGCAATTACATTATTTATTGCAACATGAAAACAGAATAATAATGATAGTCACAAGAAGGAATTAGCCTGGCCACAATAAGTCTGTTAATTTTGCTGTGTGGGATTTGACAGGATTCTTTTCTGGAGCATTTTTCTCGGAATTGTTCTGCCTCTGCTAAACTCATTTATTAAAAGCTGGCTGCAGTGCCCCTGCTAAGCCATCAAGGTCAACACCAAGAAATACTCTATGGGGAATATAGCAATGCAGGGCCTAAGGTCAACAGATGACCTTATTCCCTCTTTTATCCCATTTGCTCTGAATATAGACACCTTCCTTTGGCTCCGATTTCCAAACTATATGCCAGTGTTTACACTGGTGGAAGAACCAGTTCACCTGGACAAGACTTGAAATCAACAGACCTTAGCAGTGGCCGAAAGAGAGAGTTGGCATTAACTTGGAAGGTGAACTCCCAGACTTTATCTGTAAAGTTAAACTGTATGGAAACTCTATATGTCCTTTCAGGCAGTGATCCAGTGCACTGTAGATGTGACTTCCACCTGAGGCATTTTTCAAGCTCTAATGAGATCTTCCTCTCCCTCTGAGCAGAAAGCATTAAAAGCAAAGAAACTAATCAGAGAAAACTTGAAAGTGGCTTGATTATTTTTAAGCATTTCCAGTGCTGGCATATCTGGTGGTTTTACTTGCAAGTTCTGAGATGCTGGGAGTATCTTTCAGCCCTGGGATAAGACTTTGTTATGTTTTTGAGAAGTCGGTGTGGAAAACGTAAACTGTGAATTCTCTGAAAGAAAAATAACAATCTGGAGTGGATTTTCTTCTTTTATGTAGTTGTGGAAACTGTAGAATAATAGATTATTGCAGTTTACATGCAGCTATCTTTTAAGATTAAAATTTTCCTCTAATTATTTCAGTTTTGAGTTAAAGACTTTTTTTAAAGTACAGAATTACTGTATTGAGTTTTCTAACCTGAATTAAATGCTTGGAGAACAGCAAGGTTTGGAAATGATCATAGCATATCATGGTCCAACCCTTCACCCTGGCACATGTTTCTTTCCCTTTGTTCTCAGGTCTTCCAGCTTTTATTTACTTTTTTCAGATGAAACCCATTGCTTTGTGTTCTGTCCATGATGGACTTTATGAACTCACTGTTCTGTTCCTCTTTATGGTTGTATCTGGATACTGTTTGCATTGTCTTCTCTACATGAAATGAATCCTATTCATACAGTTGTTGTTGACATATCTTATTTTGTTGCTACTTTCTCTTGCCTTATCTTGACTCTCCAGTTGCTCCATGTTTTTCCTCTGCCACAAACTTGTCCTACTGCTCCAATGGGTCTTTACTCATGATGAGGTGGGAGGTAGGCTTATCTCTTTTATCTCTACAGGTATTGGTGTTGCTTCCTTTCCTACATCCCCAAAAAATTTCTCCTCTTCTACCAGCAGCAGGACCTTATTGCAGATGTGCTACCCATGGTCCTTCCCACCCAACTGCCCTCTTTCCACCTATAGCTACCAAGCCACTGGCATGACTTCTGCACATAGTTATCTCTGTCAAGTATATCTCAGCCGGTAGCTACATCTAATCTGGAAAATGTTTATCCTAAAAAAAAAGAAGTTTTGGTCAGCTCTGCTTGGATTCTCAAACCAAGAATTTCTGCAGCAATTTTAGAGGGTACAGCAGAGTTTGTACTTAATCATCACCTTCATAAACCCATAAAGGGGCAGATAGCTATGGCGGGGAGACTTTGTTTCACACCACAGGGCTTGTAACGAAAGTGATAGGGCTGGAGAATAACCTATGTAATTTTAAGCTGCCACCTTACCTCTGTACAAGACGTCTAACTGGACCATGTTCTGTAGCTTGTCAGTAGATTGTTGCTGTGCCACTGAGTTCTCATGGCAGACTAGAAGCACATCTGAGATTCCTTGATCCAGATCTCCCAGTCCCACATCATAGCTTGGAAGTGAGGTTTGTACTAATGTTTTTACTTCTGCAAGTGGAGAGGTTACCTCTTACAGGGAAGACCATAGCCCAGGCAGCCCAGCCATGACAGCCCAGCTCAGACCTCTCCTGCAGGCAGGAATCAGCAAGTCAAAGGTCTGTCCATGGGGACAGACTAATGGACTGCAAAAGAGACAGTTGGGCCAAGTGGCGCCACCCCCCTTTCCCCCTGCCCTTTATCAAGGACCATCACATGTCTCCAGCTTTGAAGAGGAATGAGGTCCAACATGCTGTTCCTAGCTTTGCTGGATGATTTAGCAAAGCAGAACTGTTTTCCCAAAACTGCCATGCAACTGTTCGAGGCAGAGGACTTGTCATGGTAAGGGTGAGCTCTGTAGCAAAGCCTCATTTCTCCGCAAGGGTTATGAGGAACAACACACCATCCCAACTGTGCATGTAGAGAGCTTTTTCAGTTTAACAAAACCAAAATAATTTTAACCCAAGTGCCATTTTGGGTCACCCCACATGAATTTTATTTTCCCACATGGTAAACAGGAGCACATATTACCCTTGTAGTGATGAGTCCTAGACAGACCACAAAAAAATTGATTTTCCTTAAAACAAGCTTTGCTTGCAGTAAGAAAAGTTACATAGATCTTGCTATTAGCAAAGCAGAAACCAACATTAAGCTCTTCTATTTGTGATTCACTGTTATCACTGAACAAAATATGAGATATGTTGGAGGAATCTGACAGAGCTGAGAGATAACTGCAGGAAAAGATAAGGACCAATATTATAGATGTTGCTGGCTCTCTAAGAAAAAAATTTACCTTCTTCTCCCTGGATTTAAAGATTAGCAATTTAGGTCTCATTTTTACACCACCCTCTTCCATCTTTATCTCGAGCTATTTATCCGTCTCCATTAAAGATAAGTGGCAAGAAGGTATTGTCAAAATATGAGCAATGGATTCAGTTCCAGCCCCATTAGCAATTTCACAACAATTTCTCCGGATCACTGATCATCACAGAAAGGTAAAATATAACATAAAGCAATGAACTAACCTAAGATAGGAAATATGTACTCTGAAAACATGATGCGTTAACACTCCTTGCATTCCTCTAAAGCCACTGAAAGGGAATTGGGACCTATTTTATTGTGAGACCAAATTTAACAAAGTTCAAAGATGATGATGGAGCAGAGAGTTTTTAACCAAAGACTTGCAAAAATATGGGGATGACAGTAAAAGCATAATTAAGACTTATTTTTGATTGAATTAAAGTGTTTCCTGAAATTTTAAATCTGCAAAGGTTCACTGTCATCCTAGAAGAATTACCAGGTTTGATATATTTTAGTTGTGGTCAATTCTATCTGACTGACCAGCTATCACATTTTAGAGAGAACTTCTACCTCGGTTTCAGAAATATTTTTGAAAAGCTCTGCATGTCCCAAGATGATTTGCTCAACTTCTTCAAATCTTTTTCTTTGCATTCAGGAAAACCTAGATGTGCATGCAATTTGCTCTAGTACAATTAGTGGCAATGGTCTCTGTAAGGACATAGAGACCTGGACTGACGTGTGTTACAGCATATATGTGTATGACATTAAAGCAACTGACGTTATCTACCTGGATTTGTGCAAGGTGTTTGACACCATCCCGCATGACATCCTTGTCTTTAAATTGAAAACACGTGGATGTAATGAATGGAAAATTTGGTGGATTAGGAATTGGCTGGATGGTTGCACTCAATGAGTTGTGGTCAACAGCTCCAATTCTGAGTGGAGATCGGTGACGAGTGGTGTCCCTCAAGGATCGGTATTGGGACTGGTGCTCTTCAGCATCTTTGTCGGAGACAAGGAGAGGGGGATTGAGAGCACTCTCAGCAAATTTGCTAATGACACCAAGATGTGTGGTGTGGTTGACATGCTGAAGGGACGAAATGCCATCCAGAGGGACCATGAGGGACCATGACAGGCTTGAGAGTTGGGTCTGTGCCAACCTTATGAAATTCAACAAAGCCAAATGCAAGGTCAGGGGTTGCCCCAAAGCATAAACACAGGCTCGGCAGAGAATGGATGGAGAGCAGCCCTGAGGAGAAGGACTTGGGGAGTTGGGGCATAAGAAGCTCAACATGAGCAGGCAACATGCATTCACAGCCCAGAGGCCAATAACCGTGTCCTGGGCTGCACCCAGAGAAGCGTGGGAAGGTCTAGGGAGGTGATTCTGCCCCTCTGATCCATGGCCATTTCTGAGAACCTCTTTTTGGTGTTCACCTACCCACCACATAGGTATCAGAATGTAATTTCCTGTATATAGGAAAGGTTTCTTTTGCTATTAATGTAGGAACATGTTGATAGTGGCTGGGAGCAGAAAGAGCAGGGCAGAGATGGGTAGATAAGTCACGCACTGCTGTGAGCTCTTCAGGATGTTTTTGGAAATAACTGTGAACCTCATAGTGATTGGAAAGAAGGGGCTATGTTTTTTAATAAAATACACATCACCTGTTTCAGATGTGCACTTTATTAAAGCACACCTTCAGAAAGGCCCTGCTAGGCATTTAATTGTATGCAAACCTCAAAAGAATGACCATTAATTTTCTCTCAGCTTATAACATACTATTTTCTACTAATATGAAAGCTTTAAGAAGACAACCCATAACCTTCATGTGTTCCATAGCAGTTCCAGAAATTACATTTATCTTGTGCTTGCAACAGAATAGGTAATCCCATCAATAGGAAAAATGTCATCCCGTGAAAATGTTCCCAGCCAAAAGCCAGCATCACTGTATCATGTGATTTGTTAGACTGTAGTTAATAAAGAGCCATGATCACTTCGAGTGAGGGTTAGGACTTTGAAAGGGATGTTTTAACATTCTCCTAATGGAGCCTTGCCATTAAATAGAGCCTCGTATATTACACTTTTTTTGCAGGTCTTGGCTCTTGCCTTGGCAGCAGCCACGCTCTCTGCAGGCACCTGGAGCAAGGATGCTGCTGGGCTGTGCATCCCATTCTCCGTCTGCATGATGCAAAGTTGACTTCTGTTCATGGCATCTATATGGAACGGTGCATGGTGTCAGATGGGTATTCTCACAGCAGTGATGTTAAACTTGCCGTTGAAATGGACTGTTTTTCTCACCTTCTGCCTGGCTTCCCAGGGAAGACTGCAAACCAGCAAGCTCTCCTTTTTCACTAGGTGGAGAACATTAGTTGTCTGCTAGCACTCGGCTCTTTTTTTTCAGTCCGTACAAGCAAGATCAGCTGAGAAACTAGGCTGATGAATTTTCAGGTGCTCTTCCAGATCTTTAATTTTCCTCTGTGATGTACAGTTCTTTTTGGTGAGACCATATGTGCTGACAGGAAATAGGTCCTTTTGTGAGTCCATTTTTAGAACATTTTGGTTTTGACTTTTATCATTTCTTGACAGATGAGAATGAAAACACTTGAAAGAACATTTGCCTAACAATCTAATGAAAAGTAAAAAAGAGAATAAGCAATGTGTGGCTTGCTTTCTGCAACCAATCCTGTGCAGTGGAGAGATGTCAACAACCTTGCCAGAATACCCCTCCATCACTGGTGTTCCAGACACACCCAGATTTGGGTAGGAATAAAGTCAGCCCAGGCCCTCTTAATCTGAAATGTTGCAGAGTTTTACCATGCCATTTTGAGCAGAAACTTTGTTAGTGAAGATAGCGTTTTCTCCAAGCAAAAGAGTACTCAATGATATTTCAGGAATAAGCATCACTGTTCCAAATTTCTAGCTAGCAATAGCAAGGAAAAATGAGATCCTAAGGGTAGAAGGTCAATGTTTCTTCACAATAACTCTCTCCACTGCAGCCAGTAACTAATTAGGAGGCTAACTAAACCTGAGTGTCATCAAAAGATGAATATTGAATCAGCAAAACTTGGATGCACATTATTAGGTGCCTTATTTTTGACAGCAATATTTCTGGTAAAACAAAGTAATAAATGATAAAAAGGTCAAAAGTATGGACAGCCATAAAGGGCAAGTTTCTGGACTTTAGGAATTCCCATGGAAATTTGAATGAAAAATGAATATTCCTTGAAAACTTACTAGATCTTCATGTGAAAATCTTGATGTTCAGCTATAAAATGGTATTTTGTCAAAAATCTCTTAGAAATAGTTAGATTCAGGGTCAAATCTGTTCAACTGATTGCTGAAAGTTCTTCAAGCTATTCTTTCAAAGAAAGACTGAAAAATGTCTTGCAGAGGGTTAATTTTCAGATACCTGTTAGAAAAATGCTTTTGAGGAGATAATTACAACCTGCTTTCACTTAGCATCTTGCATTATTTTTCATCTCTTCACCCCTACCTGGAGTCTCTGCACAATAGTTGCCTGCATTTTTTACTTTTGAAGGCTAAAATATCAGTAAGAAAAACAGGACCGGAGCTGTGAGCTGGAGGCAGTGTGGAGTGGGAACGGTTTATCCTAGGGCTGTGATAGGATAAGATGGTAGGTTTCCAATTGGCCTGGCCTGGAGAAGAGGAATTGGGATGCAGAAAAGCTGCAAGACAGGAAGGCAGAGAAAAGGAGGCAGGGGGGAGAAAGGTGGCAGAGCAGAAAGAAAATGAAATGAGGTAACTGGAAGAGAGTGGCAGGGAGCTGGGACTGGTTACAGCTCTGATCTGTGATGAAGTTGCCTGTTGGTTTTCAGGATAGCAAAAACTTTGAATATTTCTTAGCAAGGGAGAAACTGTTTAATCTTAAAAGAAAACAATATTTACTTGGTAAGATTTTCTTCTTTGCAAGGAATAACTGCAAGCTACAAAAATTTTTTTCTTTTTCCTTTTCCTTTGCAATTGCCTTTTCGCCTTTATCTTCTTTCACGTTCTCTCTTTCACCTTTTTTCCTTCCTTTCTTGCCTCCTTCCTTCCTTGCACATTCTCTCCTGGAATCACCTGTGATTGTTGCATTGAAACATTTAGGAAAGGCAAATGCACCTATGTCCTTTGCAATCATTCCTGTCAGAATGACTGATGGACACGTGCAAATGAGTAAAGCCTGAGAAATTACTTTGACTCTGTGACAGAGATTTCCTAAGTAACTGAGTCAGAAAGACTCTGGCCCCTGGAAGTGTAGGGTGGATTATGGATTGGAGGCTGATAGATACTTAATTCAAGTAAGTAAGAGGAAGATAAGGAAATCTAACCCTTTATTATGGGGACAAAAACCAGAATGTTTAATTTCATTATGCTGGGTTTGATTCATGGAGCTAAATATGAGGAAGAGATTAGACTCCCCAGAAATTACACTTTAATCTACAGTGTAGACTGCCATATGGCCTCTGGGGAGAGACTATGCTCCTTCTGAGGGGTCATTCCTCCATATATCTTAATCAAAGAAAACCTTTGCATGGCCAGATTTGCATCCTGGAGGTGCCCATCTTTATCCAATGACTGCAGAAGGAGCCTTGACACCGAAATTATGTTGGACAAATAACTTTCAGTGTGGTTGAAAGAAATTACCCATTCTGTTGGAAATACGTTTATCAAGCCCTGAATGGGATTCTTGTAAGTCCAAGAGTACATTCATTAGCCAACTGACTGATATGCGTGGTTGCTCATAGCAGAGCTTCTACCAAGACAGAGCAGGTCAAGTCTTTTAGCTTGCTCTGAAAACAAACTAATAGCTGTGTCAGAACAACTTCAGCTCAGCATACGTTGTCAAGCCTTAGCGGGGGGGCGGGGGAAAGAGCAACAGGCCACCTGTTATTCAGGTAAAAACATCCCACAGCCAGAGGGCTGGTGTCGGAGTAATATCTAATGGGAGACACAGAGAGGGAGAGCGACTCACTTTCAGGGTTACTGATTCATAAGCAGTGTCTCTCACCTTGCTGTCAGTTTCTTGTGGTACTCTGGAAAGATTACATTTCTTTGTTTCTCTAGCCTGGCTTCATGCTTCTGGTAGGACCTACGGAGACATATGTTAATAGAGGACTATGATTGGACTGAAGCTCCCAGAAGAAAGAGATCCAGCTTTCGCTTATGGTCCTAGTTGGTTTCTTCCATCAGAGAGCAGTTTATTAGCTGTAGGTTGAACAAAAGGATACAGAAAAATAAAGCGAAGCTAAAGAAAGTTTTCTGGTTCCTTTGGTTTCATGATAGAGATGGACTTTATTGAAGACCATGTACAGTCTGCTCGAACTGAGAAATCTGCTTTATCTACATAATCTTACTTTCTGATGATTCTCATTTCACAAGCACCTAGGAGAAAGTAAACACAAGAAGGAAAAAAGAGAAGGGTTTGTGTCAGGATGAAAGAGCAGGTTTTTTATAAGTCAGAATGGAGTATCCTGGTCTTTAGACGCTCCACTGAGTAGATAAGTTAAATTTTTAGAAAAGAAGGTGGACCTGACACACCAAGGTGATCCGTTGAATTACTTACCACCATGGATTGACAGCTGCAAAACAGAGTAAGCAGTGTCTCTTCAAGGGAATATATTTTAAATGAAAAAGTTTTTGATGAAAAACAGCTGTTAATCACATGGGAGAGTAAGACCCAATAAGGAAACACCTTCAGAAATCCCTGGTAAAAAGAGTGACTGCTCTCTAAAGTCTTGGAAATGCACCAAATCCCAGTGTCCAACAGAAGGCACACTTTCCCTGTTCTTTCCCTTTTTGTCAGCTGGCCTTAATATGGGCTGAAGAAATGTGGAAGAAGTTTTTGTGCCTCTGCCCACAGCAGGACAAGGTGTCTGGTGAAAGGATGAAAAGCCCTCCCTGTCCTGCTGCCCAGTAACTCACGGGGATATCCCTTAAGAAGCGGAGCTAAATGCTGATCTGTCTCTTACTGAGGATTTGTCTTTCTTTTGTTTTCGAGCCTAGCAGGCTGCATTCATAGAGTGGGCCAAGTCCTGAAGTCCTACTTCAGCTGCTCCAGAGAAGGTCTGTAGGATTTCCTGGTGCTCTGTCCTTCACCCCTAAATCCCCACTCTTCTCTTCTTATGTCCCCAGTCTGTTGAGGGCCAGGGACTTGGACTGAGGTTTCCCCACTATGCTGTAGGCAGGCAGCTTTCAGAGAGCTGTCTGTCTGCACACAAGATGCTGCTGTCTGAAAAAGGGCGTATTCTTTATGTGCTGTGCTGTGAGGCAGCAGGATGTACAGTGATTCTTAGCAGGATGGATCCTGTAAGTGTGAAACAAGCATCTCTCACCTCTCTGACACCATTTGAGGCATATCAAAGTACAAGAGGCACAGAAACTGGCCTGTTTAAGAGAAGGTGAAGAAACTTAGGATGAAAGGATGATTTTTCTCTTCCTTTTGTCATCTCTCACACTTGGGACCATAACTCAATTCTTCCTCTGTACCTGGGCTGAGGAGAGTCACCTCACTACTGTAGCACTGGGACAGCAGCAGAGTGTTGGCTGAAATGTACTTTCCCTCCCTTATATGTCACAATGAGGTGATACAGCTGCTCCTGGCTACTCTTTTTGTCTCAGAAAGATTCTATCCAAATGAGAATGTTGACTTCCCTGAGAGACAAAGAGTGTGAAGTAGTGTGATTGTCATCCAGAAAGTGCAAAGTCAGCACTGGGGTAGGGCAATTGTTGTCCAAAAGCACCACAACATCCACGGTCTTTGCTGGAATCCTCTGCTACAAGATTCAGTGTGCGGCAAAGCCCAGTGACCTGCCACAGACCTGTAGAGATCATAAAAGCATCAAGCAAGGAGATGCCAAACAGCTGGGTCTACTTCTTTAAATTGCCCATCCCTGCCAAAAAACCTTGTCATTGAGTAATAAATAACATTATGTCTTCAGACATTGAGACTCCTGCCACGATTAATTTTCTACTTGGCAAAGAAGGCCAATGACAAAAGCTTTTGCCAGGAACATTGAAGAGCAATTTCCAGGGTGGTTGATTCAGGAAAGCACCATTTTCACAGGTGGTGAAGAAAGCAATTATACTAGAAAATCAAGATAGACTGGAGACTGAGATTCTACAAACCTGGTAGGGACAGGTTTGACTTACATGGCCATGGTGACTACATCTTTCTTCTTAACGATGCAACACAGTAAACAGCTAAAAGTAGTGCAGGCTCTCTTCTGTGACAGCTCCCATGGCCTGTGGGAGTTTGCAGTTATGAACAGGACTGGGTCAAGGGCTTTTTTGCCATGCACATTCCTTCTGCTTTCCAATGCTTTATAAAGAGAATACGGCTGCTGTCAAAGAAAGTCGACTGGAGCTGGGCATCTCTACATGCAGAGAGCTTCACTGAGGTCCTTCCCAACTGAAGAGAGGCAGCTGAGGGCTGGATATTGTGGAGAGACTAGACTTCAGTTTGAAGTATTGGGATGCAATCTGAGGCAGGGATCTTTCAAAAAGGGCTCACGTGGTTCTGGACATCCATTACATACAGCCCTGAAGGGACTAGCTCACCTCATATGGGAAGAGAAACTTCCCTTCCTGATGACTGAAAAACCAAGCTGGGACCTCATTTGACTTCATCTTTGCTGGGAGCCAACTACCTAGAAACTTTAAGGATATGAAGCAACACCCAGCCAGATATCATAAGCAGAAGCTATCCTTCTCAGAATCCCAAATGCAAATCTTGCTATAAATTTGAATGAACCCTGTGAGACATCTGCAGCATGGGTGGAGGAGCCCACTTGAAATCCAGTGTGTCACTGTGCTCCTCCATTGTCTCTTAGCCTTTGTTCCTGCCACTCAGTAGCCTGCTCATTCTCCCTGTGGTCTTGTGTCCCAAATGGTGAGGCCACAGGTCTCTTTTTTTCCTTCTTCCTGCTGTCAAGTTATATACTAGCTTCCAGCCAAGGATAAAACTCGGCAGTTTCCTTGGCTAATATCAGATCCTAAAACAACAGTACAGAATAACTTCTGTGGGACATCAAAAAACCTCCAAGAAATAGAATATGAGCACCAGGGGAGGTTAAGACAGATATCTAGTATTTGACCTGGTCTCATGTTTATTCTCTCCCTATCTGTCATCAATGCATTTCTGCCCATTGCTGCTTCTTCTCTTTCATTCATAAGAAAACCAGGGTCAAAAATAATTTCATATTAGAGGCAGCATGACTAATGTTTGCTCCTGGTAGACAACAAAGTGAACATGAGTTGTCAGTGTGTCTTGCATCTAGGAAGGCTAACTGCCTACTGGGCTGTCCTAGCAAGAGTGCAGTGAGCAGGTTTAGGGAGATTGCATCTGAAGTGCTGTACATAGTTTAGGGGATGGGGCACCTGAAGGCTGTACGAAGACACAGGGAAAGGCTGACAGAGCTGAGATTGTTAAGTGTTAAGAAGAAAAGGCCGAGAGATGTTTCTGTTGTTGCCAACTGCCTAAGAGATGTTATATAAAAGATGAGGCCTGACTCTTTTTGGAGATGCATTGCCAAAGGACAAGAAGCAACAGACACAACAAAGAGGTGTCTCACTAAATGTAAGGGAAAAGCAAATATTCAAAACAAGAGACACCAAGCCCTGGAGCAAGGGCATAGAGAAAAGTTTTATCTTGATCCTTGTTTACTTGAAGCTTGACTGCATGAGACCCTGAGCACAACCTTCTCTGACTTTGATAGTATCCCCTCTCTAAGCAGGGGTTGGACTGGAGACCTCTGGCAGTCCATCCTGACATGAATTAATCCATGAATATGAGATTTTTCAGACTGTCTGATAATAAAAATGATGTTGGCGACCTGATCCCAACAGGGGATAGAGGAAATTCAATCAGGCAGCAAATTCATCCTCTTAAATATTTAAAGGACTGGAGATGTGTTGTGAAGGGCATTGGTTGGCCAGCTAGGCAGGAAATCCCTTTTAGGCCTTTACTAGAATGCTATGAGTCAAGGAGCAAAACAGCACTGAAGAGTTAGACCTGTTTTCCTCTAAAAAAAGGGAGCAGAGCCTGTGACCCACACTGGTGCTGGGAAGAGGAGAACATGGTTTCCCAGCCTGGGCACAATCTTATCTGGGCCATGTGCTTAGCATGACCATGGATGTCAGAGCAGGGCTTCCAGCAGCAAAAATCTCTCTGCAGTGGATTTACTTGCAGATGCAGCTTGATTGTATGTTGGCTCTTGCCTGTGGACAACAGTGCTTGCACAGTTCCTCTATGCTGCTACACAGTCAGGCGTGGATTTTAAATATATTCCTGCTGTAACCAATATAACACCTTGTGTGTACGGTCAGGGGACAGGAGGGAAAACAGGTTTGAGGATGGTGGTATTTTAACTCCTCAGCAGGTCTGCCTCACCAGAGCCATACAAAACACCCCAGCCAGCTGCAACCTAATGGATGGACTTTAGCCCCACCTCCTCACTAAAGAAGGCTGCAAACAGCTGGGCAGAGCACAGCACAGCCTGTCCCCTAGTAAGAGAGGCAGGGTGAGATGCAGCCAGTATGAGGATTGACCAGCCTCTGTAGGCCTGCCAGACTCACTGGAGCAAAGCGCCTTGTTGTGGTTGTTTTACTTGGCTGGCAGCCAAACACCGAACAGTAACTCGCTCACTCTCCCTCCTGCCCCCAGCGAATAGGGGAGAGAATTGGAAGCATAAGGAGACTCAGAGGTTGAGATAAGGACAATGCAATAATAGAAATAAAATAAAACTTAAAAATAATTAAAATAGCAATCATAATAATTATTATTACTTAATTACTATTAAGTAATAAAAAAATGCAAATGAGTGATGCACAGTGACAATCACAATGATGGCACCACCATAGGCAGCAGTAGTTGATCGGTATGTTCCTGTGTGGGCACTGAAACCTTATCACTAATCAGTCATAATTTAAATATTATTCTGTAATTTTTTTACAAGCTGCTGCTGTGACGTCACTCATGGGTAAGCATGACAGTGCATGTCAGAAAGAATTCAGGAAAGCATTACCTTGAGCTTCTATTTAGACATTTGGGGTGCAGGTACAAGAAGGAAATACCACACTACTCAAATTATCTTTCCTTTGGCTCTGATTACCTTTCCCCTCTTCTCTGTTCATAGCAGTGTCCAGCCCTGCTGCACTTCTGATTTCAGAAGAGGCTGGTGCACCAGCCTCTGTGACAAGTACTTGCTGCATGTGAGGGTTTTTTTGTTGTTGTTCCTGGTTCTCCCAAGGGAACAACCTGGAAAGCAATGTTTTTGCTCATATATATGTCCACTCTGATCCATGTCTGTATAAGATGATAATATAAACAAGTATCAGTGTCAGGTGAGGCCAGTGACTAGGACAAACCAAAATGATGTCCCTGAGAGGATCCTGCAAAGAGTGTCCAGGACATAAGGACAAGACGAGAATGTAGTTATACTTTCCTAGAGCACTTTCCCAGCCGCCTCAGCCAGAGTTCAGGGTTTGTTCCAGTCTGAACTTCTAGGACAGCTGTATTTATTGCACAAATGAGATTTGATCTCTATGAAGAAAAGCCCATCATGCTAAAAGAACAGAGCTGTCTACTTGAATCGTTCATCCCAGTAATCTGTGTGAGATTTAGAATTTGATAAGAAAAATCCAAATTAGCTGTCATGTTCCTTCCCAGAAATGATAAAATGAGTGAAATTCTGCCCTATGTTGCTGATCGACAGCCACCTATAGAGATGTCTGTCAAAGTCTAGCTTTTGAGAAGAATCCTTTGGGATAGAAGGTGCTGAATGATATCATCAGTATTAATCTGCTTCTGAAATTAAACTCAGTGCTGCAGTTCTTTGGAGGATTTGGCCTTTGAAGATTCATCTCCTGGGTAAACACTTCTACAGTTGAAATCTAGGATGAACACACAAATGCTGCCTTTAGCTGGAGGAGGGAATATCTAGGAAATGGGCCTTGAAGAAATGAAATAATTAAATGCAGCAGTTTCTCCTGGTGTGTAGCTGCTGAAGCAGTGAAAGGCAGAGAAATACGAAGGACAGTCTACTGTAACATATTAGCTCTGTCAACAAAAGGAATGTCATGTCAGCCTTGGATGAACACACTCAAATCAACAATGGACATTGCATTGACTCAGCTGGTGTCAGGATGACCTGTTAAGAGATGGATGACTTCAAAGGGAGAAATTCTCAATCCATTCATATGAAGGATTTGCTTCTTAACTCAAAAAGAGGTTCGCAGCAGAATTGCTTTAAAATTTATAACCCAGCATCTGAATCTTTTTTCCCCAGTGATGCAAAAGACAGTAAAGTGAAATATTCCCAGAGTATGTCTGGACCACACACCATTGCTCCGACCCTCCACACAGCAGCCCTCCTGCTGCTGGGAACCATAATTCTTATCTCTTCCAATCTCTGGAATTTGCTCTACTTGAGTCTATAAAATCCACGGCTATATCATAATTTCTTCTGTGGGCTTGGACTGCAGACAATGATGCTTTGAGAGCTCCAGGTGTCTGTTGTCTACGATGGCTTTCCTGTTCTGAAAGCTAAAGTCAGAAGAAAATAATTCGCAGTGGCAGAATGGGGAAAGAGAATGGAGAACTTCCTTCTCTCTCTGGCTTTCTGGGTTTTCAGATAAGCTCTTTTTTCTTTTCCAAGATCCTAGACCGCCAGACTTGGTTTTCCATGCTTCCACTGGTGTAAATCAGCATTGATATGCTAAAAGGAACTGGCTGAGTTCATATTACATTTTGACACCTAAACTTCCGCATCAGTGACATTCCTGCATCTTCATTTAAATTGGGATTGGAGTAATCCCAGAGATGCCTGAGTCCCTGATGCACTACACGTATAAAATGAGAAAAGCCCTGACAACATGCAAGAGCTGCTTGAAGCCTCATTACTGCCTTGCCCCACTGGTGCTTACAATGTATTTCTTCTGGACAGAATAGCCACCAAAAGTGATCACAGGAGTGATGGTAGTCACTAAGGTTTTCAGCTGAACTGGGTGAGACATTAGTTCCTGTCCAACCTTTAGATGATCTGGGGTGTCCATACTAGGGTCTCACCTTGAAATGGCTGGGGGTAGTAGCATTCTCATGACATCCCTTTCCATGGCATAATTAGTGTTAACTGGGCCAGAGGGAAGGTCCTCCACGTGCTAGCTGAATGCAGTTTGAGTGGTGGGGAGGAGAGGTGAGGCAAGGCACACCTGGGCTTTTGACCTTGCCCAATGGATATACTAAGTGCTTGTGAGTGGAACTACAAAAGGCCAGCCCACTCTCCTCTTTAATTGTGAGCTTCTTTTCTGGGAAGCAACCCTGGACTGTTAATTTCCAGTCCCTTATTTATCAGTTGAGATCTCAGCACAATATGGCATGCTGTCAGTAGGCCTTTGTCTTCTAGCCACATGCAGTTTTCTTGAATTTACAATTTTTTTGAGAGATCACAGGGCATATACCAACCTAGAATTCCACAGCCTTGGGAAACTTACAGTGCAGGTCTTCTCTAGCAAATGCTGGGCACTGTCCCTTCCCATTTCTGCTGGTTTTGTTTTATATGTTAGCCTAAACCCTGGTGTCCCCGATGTCACTCGGTGAGTGTCTGGTGTTTCCATCAGAATGAGCTTTTCATCCAAGGATGGCTGATTAAAAATCACTCTCAGAATCAATAATGCTTTGTGAATTCAACAGACTCTAAGGTTCTTAAAGTCTGCTTAGGGTTTCAGTTGAAGCAGTTTTAAGTCAGATTCAAAAGATGTGAACACAGCTCACTCATCTGCATAATTTCTGGCTTGCTCGTCCTCTGTGAAAAGCTGAAGAGCTCCTCTCTGCTGTCAGTACTGTCATAACTCTCAGGTTTTTTCTGAGTGAAGACTGTTGTAAAGACGATATGGACCACTGCAGTTTTTATCAGTGGTACCCCCATAAAAAAATACAAGAAAATGCTAAATGGACATCTTCATGATCTGATTCAGGTTTGGTTATCCAGTATTTGTGTTCCAGATGTGGGTGATGGAACAGAGAAAAGACATCACTGGGTGAAATTAGGTGGACAGCTGTAGGATGTTGGAGTGTGGGATCAGGACTTGAAAGGTTCTCAACAAAATTGATAGACTGACGAAGAATGTGCTGCTTTTCCTTTTTTTTGTAGAAAAAGACCTGAGGTTTAGGAGCTATCGTGAGCAAAAGTCAGGAAGATCACATTGCTGAAGAGGGGCTCCGTTCTGTCCTTCAACCTGCACCAGGGCAGTGTACTCCATTTCTGTAGGTGAGAGATTTACCCAGCACCCTTAATTGTGTCTTGCCTCAAGCCATGGATATTTTTCTGAAAATCACTTGGCTGTGAGACAAGCATATTCACTTCAGGTCTCAGCTACCCTAAAGTTACACGACACTGTCACTTCTCCCTGCAGTACTGAAACCTCCATCACAAAGAGTGACAAGGAAGGCCATCCTTCTCTGATATCAGTGAAAAACATAACCGAAAGCTTCAGCTCCTCTCTGATTGTGTTCCCAATGACCTGGCAAACATGAAATGGTGCTTCAAACATCAGAGAATCACAGAATGTCAGGGATTGGAAGGGACCTCAAGAGATGATCTTGTCCAATCCCACTGCAGGAGCAGGAACACCTACATGAGATCACACAGGAAGGCGTCCTGGCAGGTTTTGAATGTCTCCGGAGAAAGAGACTCCACAACCTCCCTGGGCAGCCTGTTCCAGTGCTCTGTCACCCTCACAGTAAAGAAGTTCTTTCTCAAATTTAAGCGGAAACTCTTGTGTTCCAGCTTAAACCCATTGCCCCTTGTCCTATCATTGGTCATCACTGCAAAGAGCCTGGTCCCATCCTCCTGACACTCACCCTTTACATATTTACAAACATTAATAAGGTCACCCCTCAGTCTCCTCTTCTCCAAGTTAAAGAGGCCCAGCTCCCTCAGCCTTTCCTCATAAGGGAGATGCTACACTCCCTTCATCATTTTTGTGGCTCTTCGCTGGACTCTCTCAAGCAGTTCCCTGTCCTTCTTGAACTGTGGGGTCCAGAACTGGACACAATATTCCAGATGTGGCCTCATCAGGGCAGATTAGAGGGGGAGGAGAACCTCTCTCGACCTACTAACCACAGCCCTTCTAATGCACCCCAGGATGCCATTGGCCTTCCTGGCCACAAGGGCACAGTGCTGGCTCACGGTCATCTTGCTGTCCACCAGGACTCCCAGATCCCTTTCACTTACACTGCTCTCTAGGAAATCATTTCCCAACCTATACTGGAACCTGGGGTTGTTCCTGCCCAGGTGCAACACCCTACAATTGCCCTTATTATAATTCATCGAGTTTTTCTCTGCCCAGCTCTCCAGCCTGTCCAGTCTCTCTGGATGGCAGCACAGCCTTCTGACGGACTCCAATAGACACAGGTCTCCAACTAGTCTCCGCCCCATTGACCACTACTCTCTGGCTTCTTCCAACCAGACAGTTAATAATCCATCTCACTACCTGATCATCTAATCCACACTTCCTCAATTTGGCAGCAAGGATGCTGTGGGAGACTGTGTCAAATGCCTTACTGAAATCAAGATAGACCACACCCACTGCTCTACCATCATCTAGCAGCCTAGTTGTGTATTCACAACAGTCTAGAAGGTTGGTCAAGCATGAATTCCCCTTGGTGAAGCCGTGCTGTATGCCCCTAATGACCCTCTTATCCTTGATATGCCTAGAGATGGCACCAAGGATAAGTCATTCCATCACCTTCCCAGGGATGGAGGTGAGGCTGACCAGTCTGTAGTTACCTGGGTCCTCCTTCTTGCCCTTTTTGAAGATTGCAGTGACATTTGCCTTCCTCCAGTCCTCAGGCACCTCTCCCATTCCCCATGACTTAGCAAAGATGATGGAGAGTGGTCTAGCAATGACTTCAGCCAGCCCCTTTAACACCTGCAGGTGCATCCCATCTGGACCCATAGATTTATGGATGTCCAGATTGCTTCATTGGTCCCTAACCCAGTCCTCATCAACCAAGGCAAACTTGTGTATTGTCCTGACTTCCTCTGGGTCCTTAGGCGTACGGACCGCCTCAAGACAGCTTCCGGCAGAGTAGACAGAGACAAAGAAGGCATTCAGAAACTCTGCCTTCTCTGTATCTTCTGTCACCAGGGCACCCACCTCATTCATCAGTGGGCCTACATTGCCTCTAATGTTGGCTTTAGCTGCCATGTATTTGAAGAAACTCTTCCTGTTGTCCTTGACCCCTTTGGCAAGTTCCAATTCTAAGGAGGCCTTGGCTTTCCTAGTTGCCTCTTTACATCCTCTGACAGCATCCTTATATTTCTCCCAAGTGGCTAACCCCTCTTTCCATGATCTGTAAAATCTCCTCTTCCACTTGAGTTTGGCTAGCAGTTCCCTGTTTAACCATGCAGGTCTCCTGGCTCCCTCCCTGACTTCCTAAATATCGGGAAACTTCGATCTTTAGCTTGGAAGAAGCAGTCCCTGAATGTTAACCAGCTACCTTGGTCCCCTTTACCTTCACGTACTCTGTCCCATGGGATTTCCCCTAACTATAGCTTGAAAAGGCCAAGGTTGGTCCTCCTGAAGTCCAGGGTTGCAATTCTGCTTGGAATTCTGTTCCTGCCACATGAGATCCTGAACTTCACCATCTCATGGTCGTTGCAGCCCAGGCAGTACTCAACCTTTACAGCCTCAACCAGAGCCTCCTTGTTAGTGAGAATGACATCCAGCAGCACTCCCCTCCTGGTTGGTTCATGCACCATTTGCACCAGGAAGTTCGATGAGAACTTCTCCAGATGCAATGGAGGGACCTCCTGGACTGTGGGTGGCTGGTTGAGTGGTCCCTCCAGTAAATATCAAGTTTGTTAATATCCCCCACAACAGCCACGGCCTGTGATAGCGAGGCTGCTCTCAGCTGTCTGTAGAAGGCCTCATCTACTTCCTCACCCTGATCTGGTGGCCTGTAATAATACCCACCAGAGTATCACTCATACCAACCTGCCCCTTTTCACCCACAGATTCTCAACTCGCTCCTCATCCGCCCCTGGACAGATCTCAATACACTGCAGTTGCTCTCTCACGTAAACAGCAACTCCACCACCTCGCAATGCTGGCCTGCCTCTCCTGAGAAGGACAGAGCCATCCATGACCACATTCCAGTCATGTGAGCTATCCCACCATGTAGAGACACTCCACGAAATCATAATTCCCTTACCGAACACGGGTTACTGACTCCTCCTGCTTGTTCCCCATGCTGCATGCATTGGTGTACAGGCATTTCAGGGAGGGAGATGAGTTCACCATTTTCACCCTAGGGTGGTGGGAAGCATCCCGGCCTTCATCAATTTTAGACTGCTGGCCCACTGGCACAAACCCAGCTGTGACCCCTTCCCCCTTCCATTCCAGTTTAAATCTCTCTAAATATGCCCTGCCAATTCCTGCCCCAACCTCCTTTTGCCCTTGTGTGATAGGCCTTCCCCACAATTCACTGTCTGGACTGGCATTCTACAAAACCAGCCATTATCAAAGAACCCAAAGCCCTGCCTATAGCATCAGTCCTGGAGCCAGTCATTTATGGCTTGAATTCTGCCATTCCATCCCACATCAGGACCCTAAAGTGGTACTTCATTCCACTTTTGCCTCACTGTATATAATGAGAGGCTTTACAGGCAGCCTAAGGGCAAGTGACAACATACAACACAGCATTGTTAACCCCTCTTAGGAAGGCATCTGGAGGCACAGCTTCCTTCTGACTGCCTGGGAGACTGGCTGGCTGCTTTGTCACTTGATCTACACAATAACAAGATGTTAATAATGACTCAGCTCTTCCCATACCTCATCGTCTATTGCTGGTATTCCTTGATGTGGGCACAGGTAACAGGTGGACATCCCCTCTTGTCCTGGGCTTGTTTGTGGTAGATGCTGTAAAGGTCTCAACTTGAAGTCCATTACTCCGTGGCTGCGCAAGGGGCTTGCTCAGGTGAAGGGACAGTCCTGGGGATGAGAAGAGCTGGTAACTGTGACCACACAGAGACCTGTCACCCTGGGCATCAGCCATCCCCAAAAAATCACATACTGGCTTGTAGGCTGAGGACGAAAGCCCCACAAGGAAGCAGAGGGAGTGGCAGGGGTTGTGCTAATGCAGGCATGCAGGAGGATGAGGTCACTGGGAGTAGGTTAAAACCTATGTCTCTTGCTGCCCAAGGGCATTGCCTTTTGTCATAGTTTAACTTGGCTGGCAGCCAAACACCAAACAGCCACTCACTCGCTCCCCTCCCTATCCCAGGGAATAGGGACGAGAATTGGAGGAATAAAGGTATGGAAACTCTCAGATTGAGATAAATACTATTTAATAACTGAAATAAAATAAAGCCTAAATTAATAATGACAATTATAATAGAATATACAAATGAGTGGTGCACAGTGCAATTGCTCAAGCGCCCAGCCCGTTCTTGGATAGTGATCCCGGATGTTGAGGGGAGAGGATCCACAAGGGGATATTCCTCATGGAGTGCAGAAGAGACTGGATTTACTAGGTATTCCAAGGACTTTATTTTGAGTTATATATTGGGGATAGAGTTGTAAGAGTTAAAAGACTGGAAAAAGAAAGAGTTCTCTGCTTCCCTTCTGAGCTTGGGCACGTGATTTCTTGGAACACCGGGCAAATAATGTCAATTTACTATTCTTTAATTTTGCTGTCTCTATTTCTGAAATATGTCTGAATAAGAAAGAGGAAGATTAATGTTTATATATCCCTGGCCTGGTGCAGAATATGCTCTGCATCCTGTAAAATGAAAGTAAGGTCACCCATGTTCATTCCTGCTGGATGGATGTGTAACCTGCGAGCAGCAGTGATGATCATCTTCCCTAACTGTTAGTCTGCAGAGGAGACTTACTGTGAAAGACATCTTTAATTTATGTGTCATATATTCCATGCAATTTTTGTTTTTCTCCCCTGTTCCTTCTACTGAAGTCCCTAAAGATGGCACAAGTAGATGTGCCCTGCTTTAGAATCCGGGATAGGGCTGGTGTCATTTAGGCAGGAGTATGCAATAAATTTATGCAAGTGCCTTTTCTCTTCCACTTTGAAACTTCCTTTGTCACGCTCTCACAACTGCAAAAGTTTCAGTTGAAGAGATATTTTAACATAGTATATTTTCTTCTCTATTTTTTGAAGCACTTACAAGAGCATACCATCTTTGTGTCTGTGTAATCTTGCAGGTTTATTCCAAATGTACAACACTTTAGTATGTTATCTGTCCTAGTTTCAAGGGAGCTCTCCCATACTCTAACTATGCCAACCTAGACTCTACAAACCTCTCAAAATCCTTTCCAAGGTCATGCTCCCTTTTCCCACCCTGCTGTTAGACCACATTGCCCTGTTTGCAGAACATGCACTGACATGACAGCCCAGTGCAATCTGCTTGTCTGTCACTGACACATCTAGCATTATCTGTCTCACAGATACCGCACATATGCACTAAGTAACTTATGTAGCAATCACATTCCTCAATAGTTCCAGTTCTTCTGGGAACAACACCATTCTGATTATTCTTTGTAGAACCAACCCCGGGTTAACCACAAAGTAGATTCATTCAGATCCTCTTTACTGGCATAATATCACTGTTTGGAATTATTTCTATCTTTTATTCCTATCTGGTTTATAGCAGTATCAAAAATAGTTTTCCGGATTTTCCTCTGCACACTCCTTGCATTTTGATGCCTCAGTCACCTGCAGCTTCCCTATGTTTCCCTCCCAAGGTACTTAAGACTATCTGACACTGTTATGTAACCAGGAAACTGTTGTAGTTTTGCTAAATTTAAGTAAGGACCCAGTTTTCTAGGGTTGGATCCCCATTGCAATTGTCTCAAATTCAGAAAATACACAAAAATGAGATTTACTCTAGAGTCTGCTCCTTGCAATCTTCCCAGTTGCTCACATGACACATCTTTCATAGTGCTCTTCTTCAACTAACATAATTGTGTTTTGTAAATTTTTCAAAGATCTTCACTGACCTTCATGAAAAAACAAACTCTTACTCGAATCTTCCAATTAGCTGACACATTGCTGGAGAGCATCAGATGTTTCTCCACTCTGGTCTTCTCCCAGCATCCTTTACTTATTGTTTGATATTTTGTGCACTCTTCTACTTTGAACTCCTTTCTTTGTCATGTTGGGGGTCTGAGGTGTAGGTTAAGAAAAGTCAAACAGGAGAAGGAAGGAAATGAAGGAAGAAATGTGCTGGAAAGAGGAATTCCTCATGAATTGAAGATGCTCAAATAGAACAGTAATTCTCAACATCCTTGTGAGCCAGCTGCCTCTATGCAACAGAGGTGAAGAAAATATTTTGCAGTGAGAAAGACTGGACATAAATTTCTTCAAGAATAAATATTTTTTCCCCCTCAAACTCAATAACTTCTAACACATGTTAATAAAAACCATCATGCAGTCTCGGACTTCATACTGCTAGCAAGAATGAAAATATTTTCTTCATGTGTATTTATTTAAACATTTTTATAGCTTAATATATATTTTCTAGGTTTTTTTTAGTTTGTAGAGTTAATTCACCTTAAATTTTACATCTTTAATTAATGATTTCTGTCAAGCTCACTTGAATACAAATTAAAATTCAATCAAAATATATTAAATAATATTGTTAAATGGACTTTAACCAGATACAGGGGAAAAACAAAAAAAACCAAAACCCGAACTGTCTAAACTTGGTTTACATTTTAAAAGGCTCCACCTTTGCTATATTGTTTACAAAGATGTGTAAGCAGACACATTGTATCTTGTTAAAATGTTCTTCAAAATATAAGAACTAGTAGGAGTCATCCTTGGGTAGGTAGATTTTTTGTAGAGAAACTTGCTTGCTTTCTTGTTAAACATTGACAGCTTTGCCTCCTCTGGGAAATATTATGAAAACTCAATGTTTCCGGTTCTCCCTTTAAGAAGCTTCTTACTTCACCTTCACTAGGATAGCTCTCACTGACTCCTTATGTCCTTGGCTGCAAGGATTAATTGAGACTATTGAAAAATATTTAATTTGTTAAATTATAATAAAATTATCCCTTAGAGTTATGTGTCATAATTTTATACTTATTTTAATAGCTTTAAAAGTTTGTGTTTTCTTTTTTTCATTTTTCATACATGTAGCATACAGAGAATGGAGACACAATTGTTTTGGCTGGAAAAGACCTTTAAGACCATCAATTTCAACTGTTCATTCACCCAAATTTGACACTTGAAAAGGGGATCAAAGTTCAGGATTCCCCTGTGGTCACAGGAAGAAGGCCAGCTCTTCTCGGAATGGTATCCCCCATTCAATGGTAGATGTGGGAGGTAGATAAGTTGGGTCACACTTGAGACAGGCCACTCTTGTTGTTGAGACAGCTTGGCCCTGGGTGGCTACAGAAAGCCTGGGTGGACCAGGGAAGAGTGGTTTTGGTGGGTCCAGGATTGTCCAGGGGCTGGGAGGCAAATGGTGAGGCAGGAACTGGAGCTGTCTCCTGAGGGGATAGGTCTCCAAGATGGGGTGAACATGTCCTTCTGCTGGCTTTGGGCACAGCTGCTGGGAGCTTGGGGCTGGACTCTGCCTGCCCCCTCAGCTCGTCTCGGAGCTGGCTGTGCTGCAGCAGGTTGCAGGAGACACCTCAAAGCTGGCACCAAATGGTTGCTAATGAAGTTTTTAAGAAGCACTTTGCTAGTGCTGGGTGGTGATATGACCTTGTTCACATCTGCTGAATCAGCTGTTCAAACGGATGCAAGGGTCCCTGACAGAGGGCTAGTTGTGGTCCAGGAATCAGGCTGAAGGCTTTGCATGCTGCAGAGGCTTTCTTGTAAAAGACTGCTTTCATGCAAGCGACTGATGCATGACTGGCATTGTGCTGTCTAAAGGAGAGTGGAGAGAGCTTTTTTTGAATTACTTGTTATAAACTGACAACAATTGTCAGCCTGCAGACCGGGGCATACTTGGTCACACATTAAAATCTGGCCAGCATCATCTCACTTATAATAGGTCACAAGAATCTGATACAAAACAACTGCTAAAGTGGAAAAGACTGCTACACATGACAGACTCTGCAAGAGATGTTTTAGAAAGTATCCCCACTTGCAATAATTGGGAGAAAATTAAGTAGTGGGTTTAAGATTACTGAGCTCTTTGAGGAGACTTGTCTTTGCACAAAAAATCCCAATGCTTTCATCTAAACCTGGTCATGAAGGACTACAGATATTGTTTTAAGAGGATTTATTTCTCTGTTACAATTTGCATGCTCCATTTTTCGTATTAATTCGGAATTCAAAGGAAGAAAAGGTTTTGCAGGAGATACTAAGTGATGGATAATTTTGGTGTTTAATTAGATAATAATGTCTTTTCCTCAGTGTGGCAACCTATGTTCTTTATCAAATGAGAAGCCACTTCAAAGAGGTTAATTTGGGAATATTTAGTAATAAAGACTAATATTTGTATAATCTAATCAGTATATCTGTGTCCTGTGAGAGAGATATTTAATATTTGAGTTTAACAAGGTCACTTAATGCTGCTATTGCGTACTAAAATAAGGAGTATTCTATGTGTAAACATTAGTTATATCAATTGGGGAATTACTTAGTTATCTGACAATGCTTAAGCAATTTTCTTACCAAACTCAGAAAGACGAGAAAAACCTCTGCAAAGATAATTAAGATGAGAAAATACCTCCTTTAATGAACATTCACAATTTAGAATTTCTTTAATAATTAAAAAGATTATTTTGAGAGCTGGTGGCCGTAGACAGTAACACAAGGGATTAAAAAAGCAGTATGACAACGTCTGTTAACATCTGATAGAAGTAGAGGCAGATTTAAGAAAACAGCACAAACATGAAAAAGGTCCCATTTAAAGATGTTCCAAGAATTTCTTTCAGAAAAGTATTAGGAGACAGCCCCACAAACTGTGCTGAGGCAATATTAACAGTGGCAGGAGGCTTTTCCAATATCTGTCTTGGAGATATGTCCTCGGTGAGCTTATGAAGAAGAAGTAAAAATCCATCCTTGGGAGTTTTCCAGATTGATGGCTGACCTGTTCTAATACTGATGACTACCCTGCTGGGAATGGCATGCTGGACTGGAGACCTCCAGTGGTCCCTGTACACCAACGCTTCAAATTTTCTATGATCTTTTCACAAGTGTTGAAAGAATTTGTGCCTGCCCATGAGAGCATTCTTTTTAAGCTGGAAAGTTATACACACCCCACTCTTCTGCACTTCTTGTGGCCCAGCAACATTGCAAATTGACCACAGAAATTTTGGTCAAATCTTTACAGCGCTGGAAAGAGAGAGAAAGATTTCTGCTTCTCTTCAACACACAGAAGCACTGAGGCACAGAAAGGTGAAGTTGTCTTTCCAAAGGGTGACTAAGCCAGGTACTAAAACTAGGAACCATTCCTTCCCTGGGAGAAAAGCTTGTGCTAGCAAAAGTAGGATTTTGATGGCGGCATTATGTACACCAAATTTCACATCACTATCAGTTTCATAATTGCAATCCAAAAACCATTTGGCAATCACTTTACGAAACCGCTAAATAATACAACCCATGCCAAAGCTTTGCATCTTCCATCATTAAGTGAAACTGCTGGATGTTGGAAAGGTAGTGAACAGCTGGACTTCGAAGATAGGACTTCCAAGGTAAGATTTCCAAGTAATGTACAAGAAAGAGTCCCTTGAGAAGGAGTAGCCTTGACTGGGAGCTGCTGGCCTTGGGAAAACCATGGACGTTGCAGCTCTCACAGCCCATTTGAGGATGAATCCTCTGTGAGTCCCCGCTGTGGGCAGATAGCCACAACGGAGGCAGTGGGTAAAAAGCATTATGGTGTAGGCTTTTCTCTAATAAGGACGCAGTTTGTGGTATCTGGTAAGAACTATTTTACAGCAGAACATATTCTACTTTATCACTTTATTATGCCTAATGCAATTGGAGAGTAAACAGGGCTGAAGAGAATTAAAATCAATTGCATTCTCTTCTCAACAGCAAATATCAGTATGTCAGTAATTACTTGTTTCTTGTTTTCATTGTGAATTCGAACAATTCCAAGGTTGTTAATGCTCTTAGAGAGAGAAAGTAATTACATATTCAACTTACTCAGCACAGAAACAAATTACCAAGGAGAAAAGAAGGGATTTATTTGCATTCCTGCTGTGGAGTTGGTGACATCTTTTGTGATGGAGCTACCTCCTCACCCGTTCACCAAGATCTTAGCAGTCAGGTCCCTGCCACTGTGACATCCTGCCTGGGCAGGAGCACCAGCTGGAAGTTTCACTGGTGCTTAGCTTGCCAGAGCTGCCTGGGGCTAGGATCTGCATTCGTTGTCCCTTGTCTGCAGGGAGGAGGCAATGTGTAGGGGTTAGATCTGGTCTCTGTCCCACTGCAGTAACAACAGACTGTAATGAAGTCACGAAGTGACATTCAAAGAGGCACAGTTAGGACTTTGATCCAGACCTGCTTTGTGATGCCCAGAGCAGACCAAACTTGCTCTTCGTTACATTGGTGTCATAACTTCAGAAACACTATCTGGTTTTCTATGGGAGTAAACACGTGAGGATACAGGGACAAGGGAGAGTGTTTCTGCAATAAAGTTTGAATTAGTTTAAGCTATTTACTGCAGGAAACAGTTAGCTTTAACCAGTTAATTTTTACAAAGCTTAAATATATCTTTCTGCAAATCTGAATTGAATGTTAATTATGCTTTGCATTTCTAGTGCCTATCTTCTGATGATCTGTACCTCTGGAAGAGAAAGTTGTGGGATGGGTGGAGATTACTTTTAGCTGATGCCAAGGTCCAGCCTTAGTGAGCCTGTTTTATGGTCCGATGAACAATGCTGAACAGAACATCTCAGCTGAGGAGGGCATAGAGCTTTAATAGGAACTCTTATAATTAAATATGGATGTTTCTTGAGCTGAGACGTAACTGAGTGAGACACCCAGAGAAAAAAGTGTCTGTTACAGAGAGAATTTTTTTTTGATAGCCAGGACCAGAGAGTTGGTCTGTAATAAGACTAAGAACAGCTTTAAGAAAAAGTCAGCGTAAAGAGCAGTATGAGACATTCAGGGAGACGGTCGGTCCTATATTAGTCTGGGAGGAAGAGAAAGAGCTTATGTGTCAACACAGCTGCAGGAAGGGGCTGGACACCAAGGTACACTAGCAGAAAGGGATTGCGAGCACAGTCATTACAGACAGTGCTGAGGAATGAAACCTTAGCACCACCTACAGACGGGGCAGGAAGAAGGTGACATGATGCATTATTAAGAAAGGCGATGTTTCTTGCTCAAAAGAACCCTGTTCCTCTGGCCAAAACACATCAGAGCTGGAGAAGTGTGTGTATGAAGGAGCAGTGAGAGCTAGGAAGTGGGACTTGACGACTTTGCTTGTTCTCAGACGCTGTAGGTGAGGTTGGAGTGGGTTCGGTTACAGTGAACTGATACCAATAGCTAACAAGTAACCAAGCTACTCCCAGCAGAAATCAAACCTTTGCCTTGACCCTGCGCTGGTGACGTGTGCCCAATCACTGCTGAATCACACCTTCATCGCCTTTAGCAATGTACTATCTCCTAGACCTGTACTAATATCCATGATTTTTGGACCTCTGGATGGGTGAGCTTGCTCTTTCTTCCCTTTCAAAGAGTAATAACCAGTAGCAGCTAATGATCCATTGACTAGCAGGGAGTCAATGATGGCCTGAGCCTCTTCAGGTTCACGCACTGCTTCAGAAACAGCAAGCAACTAGTTGGTTGTTGGCTGTTAAAAGCAGCTGCAATGAGTTGAGTCTGCTCCAGGCCGAGGGAAAATAACAAAAAGGGGATGTTTGCCAGAAAAGAATGCAGAACAAATTGGGGAAAATACATTTTAGTGAAATGCAAATGTTTCCCAGCACCTAGGAGGGAATTAAAACTACAAATAAGAAAATGAAAAAGAGGAACAAGAATTTGGCACCAGGTTTAAAACTCTACATAAAAGTACAGTCCCAGCTCATGCTGCCTCGGAAGTCCTCTGCCTGTCCCACTGCTCCACCATACTTCACAAGGCATTGGAGAAAAGGAGAAAACATTGCTACTGACTTTGCTGTTTGTTATGCCTGTTGCCAACACCATATTTCTGACGCCTCTTCCCAGTTGAGCTTAAATAATTATAAGGTTTGACTTCAAAATCTAGTAAATTTTGCAGACTCAGGCAGAGGGAAAGCTAATGACTGTTCTCTCTCCTGGAGAGAAAGGTGGGCTTCCAACACCATTTGTGTAGGATCTGACATGAGCCCTACTCTGTTTTTTGTGTTATGACATTAGCACCGCTTTCATAGAATATTGTGATTTGAAAGGGACTCACAAGGATCATCTCTTTTCCTAGCATACGAGAATCTCGAGATTCAGACAATGTGTATGTGAGCAGTTCCCTACCTCCACGCTCTTCCTGGAAGAGCATCACAGGCAGAGCAGGTTAATCCGTTTATCCCTTCCTCTCTTTTATCTATATTTATCCTCTTTGTCTTCCTGGACAAGAAGCTTGGTTCATGCACTTCTCATCCCCTTTAGCTCAGCTCGATAGAGGCAGGCTCCTCCGATCCTTACTGAAAACTCCGGGCTGAACCTGCTTAACAGCTCAGCTGTCTCCTGCTGCCGGGCAGGGGAACAACAGAAGCTCTTGTTTCTCTGCATAGCTCCTGTGCAAATGTGTTGCTTCTTCTGCACTGATTCATCACGACTGCAAACCCTAAGAGGTGCCTATCTGGAAATTTAGGCCCAAATAACTTTGCAAGTATTATTTTCCAAAGCCAAATTATTCTTATTTAAGGCAAACCTGTGAGCATAAAAAAGTCTGTCATAATAATTTCCCCATCAGCTGTTTATTATCAAGACCTTTTTCTCCTTCCTAGAAATGCTTGACACTCTACAGAAATTATGTAAAGCTCCTGCTGTCTGTGGCTATGAATAGTGGTGTCTATTCTGTGTTGGTTTATATTTGGGTTTTATAATCACTCTCATATTTTAATTTTTACCAAGGGCAACAAACAAAGTAAAGGAGTATAAGCTGAGCCAACGTGTGCAGTAGTCTATCCTTCAATTTCTTAGTGCCTCCCTGCTTCGAATTATTCCCTTTGCTTTCACTCAAACAATGTATACAAATGAATTGTAGGCGTTATTCACTCTCAACACACAACAACACGTCAGGACTGTGCTGCTCGTAGCTCCATTCCTGCACATTTCAGAGCAGCTACGTGTTTTTTTGTGGAACTCTTGCCCATTTGTTCTTTATTAAAAATTAGCATGAAACCGAGTTCTACAAAGCTGCCTGGCAAATACTTTTGTTAAACTTATACAAAGCTCAGCTGTAATTCTGCTTTCCTAAATGGAAGAGGTACATAGCATAAATTTAAATGTTGACCATGACCACGGAGAAAAAAGGTAACTACTCGGTGTCTCAGCATTATTAGTACGAAGCAAGACAATATGCTCCGAGCTAATGGGAGCAAGAAGAAAGCAAGGGCTGGGACTAAAAAAATAGAATCTTCCAGAGCATGCCTTTTTCTATTTAGGTTGCTGGGATTTTTTGTGTGGGAAGTTAATATTTTATGCCACTTCAAAAAGGTTTTAGCTAGGTCAGCCATAAAACTGACCATTCTCCAGTAAATCATCCTCCCTACTTGTTAAATCTATCTGTGGATAACTAGGAACTAAAGGTTCATGCTACTATGTGTGACCAGAAAAGGGAAAATTCAAGAAATCTTTATGCAAAGGCAAAAACTGGCCAGAGAAAACATGGCATCAGTCTTTGATTTGAAGTGACTTGCAAACTTGCTGACAGTGCTCTCTGTGCCCTCATCCAGGTCATTTATGAATATATTGAATAATACTGGTCCTAGTACTGACCTTTGAGGGACTACACTGACGCAGGTCTCCAACTAGACTCTGCCCCATTGACCACCACTCTCTGGCTTCTTCCCACCAGCCAGTTCACAGTCCATCTCACTACCTGATCATCTAATCCACACTTCCTCAATTTGGCAGCAAGGATGCTGTGGGAGACCGTGTCAAATGCCTTACTGAAATCAAGATAGACCACATCCACTGCTCTACCATCATCTAGCCACCTAGTTGTGTATTCATAACAGTCTAGAAGGTTGGTCAAGCATGACTTCCCCTTGGTGAAGCCATGCTGACTGCCCCTAATGACCCTCTTATCCTTGATATGCCTTGAGATGGCACCAAGGATAAGTCGTTCCATCACCTTCCCAGGGATGGAGGTGAGGTTGACCAGTCTGTAGTTACCTGGGTCGTCCTTCCTGCCCTTTTTGAAGATTGGAGTGACATTTGCCTTCTTCCAGTCCTCAGGCACCTCTCCCTTTCCACATGACTTAACAAAGATGATGGAGAGTGGTCTAGCAATGACTTCAGCCAGCCCCTTTAACACATGCAGGTGCATCCCATCTGGACTCATAGATTTATGGATGTCCATATTGCTTCATTGGTCCCTAACCCAGTCCTCATCAACCAAGGCAAACTCTTGTATTATCCCGAATTCCTCCCGGGCCTCAGTGGTACGGGGCTCCTCAGGACAGCTTCCAGCAGAGTAGACAGAGACAAAGAAGGCATTCAGTAACTCTGCCTTCTCTGTATATTCTGTCACCAGGGCAACCACCTGCATTGCCTATAGTGTTAGTTTTATCTGCCATGTGTTTGAAGAAGCTCTCTCTGTTGTCCTTGACCCCTCTGGCAAGGTTTAATTCTAAGGAGGCCTTAGCTTTCCTAGTTTCCTCCCTACATCCTCTGACAAAAGCCTTATATTCTTCCAAAGTGGCCAACCCCTCCTTCCATGATCTGTAAACTCTCCTCTTCCACTTGAGTTTGCCCAGCAGTTCCCTGTTTAACCAAGCAGGTCTCCTGGCTACCTTCCTTGACTTCCTACATGTCGGGATGCCCTGATCTTGAGCTTGGAAGAAGCAGCCCCTGAATGTTAACCAGCTATCTTGGGCCCCTTTGCCTTCAAGTACCCTTTCCCATGGGATTTCCCCTAGCAATTGCTTGAAAAGGCCAAAGTTGGTCCTCCTGAAGTCCAGGGTTGCAATTCTGCTTGGAATTCTGTTCCTGTCATATGAGATCCTGAACTCTACCATCTCATGGTCGCTGCAGCCCAGGCAGTCCTCAAACTTTTCCTCTTCAACCAGACCCTCCTTGTTATTGAGCATGAGATCCAGCAGCACTCCCTTCCTAGTTGGTTCATGCACCATTTGCATCGATACACTGGAGGAACCTCCAGGATTGTGGGTGCTGGCTAAGCAGTCCCTCCAGCAAATATCAGGGTAGTTAAAATCCCCCCACAACAACCAGGGCCTGTGATTGCGAGGCTGCTCTCAGCTGCCTGTAGAAGGCCTAATGAGCCCTGCCAATTCCTTCCCCAGATTCTTTTTGCCCCGCCAGTTAGGCCTTCCCCACACATCACTGTCTGGACTGGTGTCTTTTAAAACCAGCCTGGATCAAATAACACAAAGCCCTGCGTGTAGACAGTCATTTATGGCCTGAATTCTTCTATTCCATCCCACGTCAGAACCTGAAAGTGGAAGGACAGAAGAGAACATTACTTGTGCCCCTGACCCTTTCACCAACCGTCTCAAGTCCATGAAGTATTTCTTCATTGCCCTCAGACTACGGGATGCAGCTTCCTCCCCTGCAGGTAGTAGTCCGTTGGGCCCACCAGATTGGGGAGTGCCCTAGTGATATCTCTGATCCGTGCTCCAGGAAGACTTCATATTTGCCTTTGATGATGGTCAACCCTGTACATTGTGCCCTCTATCTCTCGCAGAAAGGAATCACCTACTACAATGACCCTTCTTTCTTTCCTATCAGAGGCAGTTTTGAGGGGTAGATTCAACCTCCTCTTTTTCTATGGGCCTTTCACCACATCCTCACCTACCTCTCCTTCAAGATGCAGGGCCTCAAGCCAATTACAGAGGGGGCACAGCAGGTAGGAAAGTGGGTCTCCCATGATGCCGAACTGGAATTGTCTTCCAACCTTCCTTATATTTTTGGTCCCTTGCCTCTGCCCGACAGTAACAGGGCAATGGCTGCCTCAGGTGTTCCCCCCACTCTGCCTGGCAAGGTGGGAGTTCCATGACCTTTTGGGAGGTATCTTCATGACGCATTTAAGACTTGCATGCCTGGGAGTTACTCCTCCAATCTCCTTCTCACACTCTTTGATGATCCTCAATCTTTCGAACTCCTTTTTAAATTTCACCGCCATGCTGAGCAGATCTTTCACCTGCTCACACTTCACACAGTTGGAATGCCTTCCTCCCTCCTTGCCCTTGCACCAGCAGGATCTGGTATTCCCTGCAGCCAGAGACCTGAGCAGGCACTCTTCGCGGCTCTCCCTCTGTCTGGGTTGCCACAGTCTTTTTGTGACAAGCTCTCTGTCTGGAGGAGAACATGGTCAGATGCAGCCTGGGACACTGCCAATATTTGAGAAAGCCAACAAGCGAGGAGTGACAGCTTGGGCACCCTGCAGCACGAGCTGCAACATCCACTGCTGCAGCACATTGTGGTTAGGCCTCGCTTGCTCCACAAGAAGGTTGCCACCCATACCTCAATATCTGCCGCCGTGGCTTCGATTGCTCTGGCTCCTATCAGCTGACCGCGCCCCTTCTGCTTGCCCTGCTGCGCAAACTGCTGCTCGCTCTGCCTGCGTGACCTGCTTACCCCACAGCCAAGCCCACAGCCGCGCCCACTGCCAGTCCCTCCCTGGCTGTTGCACCTGCACTCTTTGCCTGCTTATTGCCGCTGCTCTGCTTCCCCGCCGACTGGGCATTTATCAGTGGCAACTGTAACTTGAGTCAGCTACTACTAATTTGTAGGACGGAGAGTAAGTGTCCACGTGAAAAAATTTGGTCATTTTTTGTTGGAATTTCAGTTCTACAAGGAGTTGGTTTGTTTAAGTACAAGAACTTTATGAAAATCTACTTTCATTTTTTTTTCTACTTTTGTCATAAGGAAATTCAAAATCTGAAAAAGAACTTTGTGTTTTCTTGGTCAAAATTTAAAGCCAAATGTGATTTTTCTGATGTTTTTGGTCAGAAAGTGTCAAGGTACCTTCCTCATTGAGCGAAATTTTCAGCTGGTCATTGGGAGGACTCACTCATTTTCTTGATATTTTACAATGATACATCTCTCAGAACTTAATTTTGCATATTAATAATGACAGGAGACAAAGCACCTTGGAGAATTTAATTCTTTATGCTTGGATTTTTCTGCTGTAGCGTCGTCAGATAAATTCTTTTATGCTTCATTGCCAAGACAGATTTTCTGTCTTCCTCTTGCCTTGACACAGAGTTTACTGAGGATCTTTGAAAAAAATAGTTTTGGAAAGTCTGATGAAGTTATTCCTTATTTCTGTTCTCTGGTTGAAGGACAACCCTTCCTCTGAGACAAGACCTTTGAGACCAATTATTGTCCTGAGTTCATCTGCCTCTGCTGTCTGCTGGATCCAGGAAACTAACCTTGCCCTTTCCAAGTGCTAAGACCTGAAAGTGTCACTAAATATAGACCCTGCATGAGATGGATTTGGCGCAGGAACGTAGGAGCACATGGAGCCAAAGTGATTAACTAAGGAGGATTAACTAAGAGAAGCAGCTCCCCCTCCTCATGCATGGCTCATACCCAGCTCAGGTTCTCCTTCTCACTGGAGACTTGTCCTGCGGGCACTTTTTGACATGCAGAAAAGACCAGATGACCTGTGAAGATGCAGTGCTGAGGATGAGAAAAGGGTAGGGCAGGCAGGAACGTGTCATCTCCTCTCCCTGTTGACAGATGCAAGGGGTTGAGGTTCCCTGTGTGCTGCTGGTCCTGCAGTTGTCCCTGGGCACTGAGATCTAGCTGAGTACATGAAAAGAGAATGGAGTAGTGGGTGTCTGTCTCTTGAAAGCCACAGAGCACATTTTGTCAAGAGGTATAACTCAGCAGAGAAAACAAACCAGCAGTTGCCTTAATGGTTGTGTTAACTACATGACTGTCACTATTTCCTATAAAAGGCACCTACTCAGTGAAAATGCTGAATATGTGTTTTTAAATGACTCTTTATGGGGTATGCAGAGAGCCAGATGAACGTTATTGTACAGGTTTATTGCCTGGGGAGAACCAGCACATCCCAGTTCTGCCCAGGAGTCTGGACAACCCAAAGATGTGTCAAGACAACTTCTCTATTCCAGAGTCACTCAGCTCAGCTACTGCAGATGTGGCAGGCACACAGAGAGAGACAGATGGATAAGGTGATGTCAGGTAGAGGGTTGTTTCATTTCCCCTTTAGGCTGTAGTGTTTCTAGTTTGTTCTTATTTAAGTCCTAAATTGTCTGCAATTTTATCTAATCCTTTATCCCCAACTCAGTGAGAAAGGAGAGACTTAGAACAGGGTGCTGACTAAATACTTCTGGGTCTTGTACTTTCTCCTGCTTTGTTTTGATCCTTATTGCTCGAAAGGATCAAAAGAGAACACGATTAATCATGGAAGATGACAGCAACAATGTTGAAAGTGCTGGGTACATTACCTCAGAGGCACAACGTCACTTGGGAAGCTGTAAACCTCCTTTTCAACTCCTAAAATAGTGAATGCACCTGCCACCTCCTTTTGTTCTTTGATCTTTGCCAGCAGTTTCAGCTCTGTGTGTGAAAGTACCAGGGGTATGTAACTTGTCAGAAGACTTAAACAGGGAGCAGCATGAGAGAAGTTGAAGAGCCAGTGTCCAGTTCTGGCCTCCCTCTCTCCTGACCACACTGAAGATGGACCATCCCTAGAGAGCAGGGACTTTCCTAGCAAATAAGCCTCAGACCATCAGTCCTAGAGATCCAGGCCCATGACAGATAATAGCACATTCCTGGCAAAGAAAAGGAGCAGTAAATGCTGTTGCCATCTCCTATAAGTCCCCGTGTTGTCAGGGTTATCTGTGAGTCAACAAGGACAGTGGAAATTGCTCATTCCTGCCTTTTTGGAGAAAGGCAAAGAAAGAAAATAGACCCATAGCACCTGCAAATCTGCTCAACCGAGTGGCCTAGGGCAGAAACAGTACTGAGTTATTCACACCCTGAGGTGGGAGAAGGGGCAGCCTGGGATGGGGTAACGCTAGCAGACAGAGAAGGATACTTCTGTCCTAGCACACAAGGAGAGGGAAATATCAGCCCATGTGGAAGGCGATGGTCAAAGGGAGCTCCATGTTGCTCCCTCATGCAAAACAGCCAGTGAACTAATTTTCAAAAGCCTGTTTACGTCAACTGCTGCTAGATAAAAGCAGGGCAGATTTGGCAGCAGTGGAAGGTGCTTGCCGTTATAATTCATCTACAGGTGTAAAATCCTTTCTGCAATATTATGTTGATCTAAATAAATACTGGCCCCAGTGGTAATTCCAGTTCAGGTACTCAGGCAGATCCTGCCTCTCCTCACTATTCCTTGTAAATACTATCAGCAGTCTGAGAAGAGATAGAAAGGACTTTGGCACTGCAGACTCTTCTTGAGACCAACCACTTTTCGTTTGTTAAAAGGAAACAACACTCACATCCAACAAGCAGGATTCAGCCCTATGTGCCTCCAGGTGAGACATTTGTAAGCTCAACAGAAAAGCCCTGAGGTCTACTTAATAAGTGCTGCTTGCTATTCTAGCATGGGAAATCAGGCTGCCTTTCTAGGCTGTGACCTTCAGGACACTTAGACAAACACAGGCTTCCACTCTGCACACAATAGAAGTGGGTGCCTGGTAATTGCTTTTCCCGCAGGTCCTCAGAGCAAGGGTTATAATTTTTCCATCCACTTAACAGTATTTAGAGAGGAGCTGATTTGCAATCTCCTGAACTGTTGCTTTACACCTTGCCCAGAGCACCAATCAGGAAAAATATTTTTTCTTTCTCTCTCAGATATTTCTGACAAAGGTAACAGTTGTGCTACACCTTCAGTAATGTCGGTGATGGGAGTAAAGCTCAGCTGGGAGATGAGGGCATGCTCCATCTTAGAAGAGTCCTCATCATCGCAGAAAAACCACAGATTCATGGCAATATTCTTCTTTGAATGTGAATAGATAGTAGGTTAGTTTTTAAGGATTGAGGTCTGAGAAAGCCAGCTGAAGTTTTCAACGGCTTGTGAAACAACGAAAAGTGAAAGCAAATGCTGCAGATGAGTTTTCATTCTCTAAGATACTGACAGCACTGATAACTCCAGTGGCTTTAGAAGGACAGGAAAGCTCTGAGGGTTTATCCATCTCTGTGTCCCCCAGAGGGGTGACAAGATGCATGTCTTATCCTGCTCCCTGATGCCTTGGTGCCATCCTAAACAGCTTTTCTCTCCCTCTGAGCAAAGGCTGCCTAATCCATGGCTCAGGGGACCTGAAGAGCAGTCAGTGCTGTGTCCTTAGGTCTCCAGAAAACAGTACATTCTCTGCCACATTCCTCAGGCCTGATGGTGGGCATTTGCTGTGGAAACTCTATTAATTTGTGCTACTTATAGCTGTAGCTGTTCATGTCTCCTTGTCTACTATGTTGTTGTGACAGGTCCTAACAAGCTGTGAGACCTTTTCCGCTGCCTCCCCGAGCTCCTCTGGCATTCAGGGCTGTATGATTTACCCTTTCACGCTCAAGTCTGTGGCTACCAGTCCCCAATAAAAGGTGATGCAACACAGTATTGAGCCTGCTGTCACATCTCAGGTTGCTTCCTCTTTGAAGTCGTATTTAATGTAAGACAATCTCTCGTTCACCAGGACCCCTTCTGAATAGGCTGCAAGAAGAAATTAGAGCTGCAACTCTTAGACAAGAGTAACCGCCTGTTTGTAGCAGATCATGCTCCTTTCGTAATGGGTTCTCTCATATTTTATTTTAAATTAAAACAATGCTTAACCTTGATAAATTGTGATTTAGGCTTATGAGAAAACAGACTCAAGAATAAGTAGATTGCTCCAGTGTGAAATTGAATAAATCTGAGTTGAATTACTGTGTGTCACTTACAGAATGTAAGTAAATGATGTAATGTAAATGATGTGTGTGTTTTATTGTTAAACAAGAATAGAGTTCTGGAAATGAGGTTAAAGGAAAGCTGTCAAGGGTGCGTTTTTCAGCAAAAAAGAAAATTCTGTTAAAGAGGAATTAGAAGGGGTCATTTATCAATTATTGAGGGGAAATAAGCCTTAGAAAGGAAAAACTAGAAATATCAAGAAGAAGATGGAGTCAAGAGGCAGGATCAGCTTAAAAACCAAAGGCAAATCTTCTGATCCAGAGAATTCAAAGAAATTCCAGTTGCTTGCACTATTTGGAGACTTAAAATTTACGGAATCTCTGTCCACCTTTTCTGGTTCTTTTAGTCCCTATGATGACCAAATTTTCTGAAACACTTAGTACTGGGGAGCTACCAACCGCGAGTGACAGCGATAAGGACTTTTGAGACCTGCTCTGTGTGAGATAGGCATGAAAAAAGGAAGTCTCCCTGCTGTCTTCAGCAGCCTGCATTTTGTCTTTTAGCAGTGTCTGGTCAATATATTGGCATGAAGATTCTAGACAATGTAGCATTTGGGATTTGACTAGTCTTAAAATATCCTCTAGGAGTTTTCTCATACCATACAGGTTTTCTTCCACCTGAGAAGCAGCTTAATGTCAGCCTTGCCTGCCAGGCAGAAGGGAAAGGCTTTCTTTGTATACAGGTCTTCATATGCCAGAGCAGTTACAGCAAAGTTTGGATCGCTGTGTAGGTACTGCCAGATAATAGCGCACATAGGAGAGCAATTCACTGCAGGTAGCGCCAGCAACCTTCTGCATCCCACATGAATAGCAGACCAAACCAGAATGTCATGCCGGTACCTCCTCACAATAAAGACCATGAATACAGTCAGTACTCCCACGGTGCATCCCTGCACAAGAGCACAGGAAAGGAGAGGTCAGTTTTGGAGGCACTATATCTGGGCAATCTACCCCTCACCAGGTAAGTGACAGGAGAGCGGTGTTGGAGACAGCACCATCAGCCACTATGGCAGCACAGTTCATTTCAGTCTAAATGCAGTTCTTTACACGTGAAGTTTAAACTTGGAGCAGGAAAACAAATGGGTAGTGGAAGTCCTATAACATTTCAGTACTGAAATCCTATAACTCAGCTTTAATTCCTGGAAAAAATAATTAAAGAGTGAAGTATCTGCAAAATATGTGGAGGTGAGTAATAGTCAGACTTGACTGCCAAAAAATCCCCATATCATACCCATCTAATTTCCTTCTGTAACACGGTAACTGATCTTGTGAGCAATGCAAAAGCAATAAATATTATCTGTTCCCATGCAGTGGCAATTTTAACTCTCTCGGTCATCAAATCCCATAAACAAGCTGAAGAAATATGAGTGAGATTAATCTACCACATGGGGACACAGAACAGGGCAGGATTAGAGAGTAGCAGCCAATAACTTTTTCAGGCTGGGACACCTTATCTATAAGGTCTTCCATGGACCTCAGACTACTCAGCCTCCCCATGCACGAGTCGTACTATAGAACAGAAAATTTATATGTTCCTTACATTTGCAAGAGACCTCAGATGGCAAAGGATTTTTAAATTACCCTGACACTGAAGAAACAGCCAAAGAAAACCTCTAGTCTAGAGTTCAGTTAAGATGATGCAAAACTCTCCTTTTACATTATATCCAAGTGTGGATGTAATATGAGATCATAGGTAGGTGTGACATTGCAGAGCCCCACCTCTGCAGATGGTACATGCTATCTTGTCTGTGTGCAGATAGGGCTCAGGGCACCAGGAACCTCTACCAGGGAGAGATCCAACTGGGACCCCATGCGCAGGTGGAGTGCTGCAAAATGTGACAGCTGGAATAAACCAGAGGAGTCCAGAGGTGACACTGAGGACAATCAGTAGCCTAAAACCCTTGAGTGATCTGATGAACTGGGGTTATTCAAGTTTGGAAAAGAGAAGGCATTTCCTACTCAGGGTTGTAAAAGGCTGCTGTAAAGGTAACCCTTGTGGCATGTCCTTAGTGGTCAAGATATGTACATCTAATGGTGTGATCATAATAGCATCTAATAAATTGCATGGGGAAGATCTGTATTCCTCATCAAAGTCTTCAAGAACAATCTAGGCAAGAGGTAGAGCTGATTTTTATCTTGGGAAAATGATGGTAGAGATTGCTAAGTTCTATGGATTCTTTTGCAACCTTGTAGATCTATTCTCTCATATAAAATGCTAAGGTATTGGTGCTAACACAGTGTCCATCCCAGGATGGAGTGAAAAGAACTGGAGAGTAACACAGGACAAAATCTAGGCTATTGTTCATCTACCAAATCAGTGAGCCGCGTTTCACTGTTTGCACATCTCCAGAGTTATATCAACGCTCTCAGCTGTATCGCTGAAAACCAAGAGAACAAATGTATACTTCCAAATCAGGGAAAGCTTAGCTCATGTTGCGTGTTGATCTATAAAGAGAGCAAGTGACCTTACACCTCAGCATCTGTTGCTGCTGGCAGTATCCCTCCTTGTTAGCAAGTGGAAGGAAAATACAGGAATAGTCCTTAGCAGTGGTGCCTTTTTCCAGGCACTCTGCAAAAGCCAAGTGCCCTGAAGTAGTACCCCCTCTACAGCCGTGAATAGGGACAAATCTTAAAGTCTCCCAGGAGGTGCAACCAGGACAGGACAGCCAAAAAGCTAGCTATCTGACCCAGTTGTCTCAGGGACCCCAGAAGCAGCAGAAGGGAGAGATTACCCCTGCCACCTGATGGGGTTGTTTCGAAGGGCTGAGTCCCTACCAGCTGCCAAGGTATTCTTACTCTGCACTCATACCTTCCCAGCTGAATCTCTTAGAGGAGGGAATGATAAGGCTTGTAGCATTTTCTACACTTTCAGTGATAATCTAGTCTGGACACCTGCTAAGCAGAGTTATCTCTGAACTATTTACAATTTGTTGTATTAGGCACTAACCCATAAAATTGATGGCCTTTACTTGCAGTGCAGTCAAAGTTTGTCTGCACACTGCTTCTAATATGACTGAAAACACAGCTTTCTTTTCCAACCTCAATTATGTCTCATGGGCTTTTTGGAATGATCAGATTCTTTGGTGTTGAATACCAAGTCACCCTGAGTCAACAAAAAGTTGAGGGGACCAACCTGAGCAGCAACAAGTTGTGCAGCATGCTTATCTTGCAAGGATTGAACAACTTTCCTGTCTGTCAGAGGACAGGTTTGCAGAAAGTGCTTATCTTATGAAGACTTGTGGTCTAACACTTGCATCAACTAAACAACATCTGGGGTGAGGTGGAGGACCCACAGCCTAATGTTGCTTTACTAAAGCTGAAAGGACTCTCGCACCTTTGTACTGAACACTTTTTTGCCCCCTCTTCTTTGATCCACAAAGCAACAAGTGTTGTTAAGTGCCAACTGGCACATGATAACTGACTTAGTCCCACTTCCACAAGAGTATAAATGTGGCATATAGAATTCTCCAGTTTGAGGATGAAAACTCTAACTGCTGAATGGGTTGATGGGTCTGGACCTCCCTGCTCCCCAAGCAGGAACACCTTTTTGTAAGTCTCACATATTGGACTATGTGGGATTTTACCCAAAAAAATATTGTTGTCTAAAGCACTGAAATATTAGCTTGAGCTAATTTTTTGCAGTAAGTGTATTTACCACCAGCAATTTCAAATTTGCTATATCTGTTGCTTTAATAAACTCTCTAGCAGTTTCGACTTTGTAAAACTATCTCAGTGAAAGTCCATGAGAGAGCACTGGCAGGCAAATGTGGTCTCTGATAAGTGGCTAACTGCAAAATCCTTTAGACATAAAACCATTGACAAAGTCTGGGCTAAGATTGGATCCAGCCACACCCAGACTCTATTCTGAGGAGTTTAGAAAGCAAGAAAGTCCACTCTGAAACTCATGACTCAACAGGAGGTTTTCCCTCAGCCACATGTCAGACTCCTAGTCTTAATGTGACAGGAATTCAGACTTTGAATGCTCACTACGTTTTTGCTCAAACCTTTATTTAAAATTTATTTAAGTTGTGCTTTCCTGTCCTTGCCTAATCGCCCTGCAACATGTGTTTTCTTCTTGCCAGCTTTACTGTTTTAAGAGGCATCCCAGGTAATTCTGCCCTTTTATGCCTTCATTATACATATAACCACACTGCCTGTTCACATCATTGCCTTTAGGTTTTTTGTGCCCCATTTCTAGCAGCAGTAGCTGAATGTACTTATATTTGAGAGCTATTTTGCTTTCTGCTGATAATGCAGCAAAACACACCAGGGAGTGGCAAAGGCAATATTTCTTCTCTGTCAGGTTTACATGAGTGATCTCTCCTGTCCCTGAGAAACATAAATATTATACAAAATACTCCCTGTACCTACACAGCACTCTATAAATGAGCAAAGTGTGTGCGCACAGATCACAGCAAGTCATTATGTTCTACTTTGTAGTGTGGCTCAGGGCAGCAACTGCGATTGGGTCTTAGTGGTGCAGATAAGGCAGGAAATTAAAACAATAGGAGAATTTGTGAATAGAATAAATAGTTTTGCAGAAGTCCCAAATGTGAATGAAAAACATCTTGGATCTTCAAAGTGCAAAGAAAAGAGGTGGATTGTCTTCAAGGTGTACAGTGTCAAGATTATGTTAATTTCACTGTCTTCTAGGCAATATTATTTTACTAGTTACCTCTGCCTAAAAAGAGAATTCACACATTATCCATTTGCAGAGTTTGAAGTTTTCCTTGCTCACCAAAGATTAAGCCATCACTGTCACTGATACTTAAGCTGTAATTGTTGTTGCTAAAAGCTTTTACTTTTATGCCCTGCCTTCAGTGGGGGAGCAAAGCACAAAGCTAGAGCATTTCTGGGTGGACACCCCTGGATCTGCTCTACGTATTTTGTCTTAGACATAGACATAAGTATCCCTGAAAGACCTAGAAAGATGGTGGGTTTTCTTCCTGTGAAAGAATGACAGACCTTAGCCAGATTGTACCAACCTGGCACTCCAGCCAAGAGACTAAGGTGCCAATATCTGGTGCAGACAACCACCACATCCAGGTGTACAGCCTGAACACAGCTTTATCACTCAAACAGGTGGTGGTGCATGGTTGGTGGTGCATGACCCTGTATACCTCATATTCAGCCCAGACTAGGAGACTCATGTGAATGAAACACAATCCTGCAATGATAGCTTTCTACTTTAACGATCATAAATATCTATTGCTCTATCCTTGTCTGGTAGCTAATAGCCCTATAAACTGACCTTGACAGATCACACTGAGCCAGTGTAATAGATCATCATAAACAAGGCAGTGTGGTGGGTGTAATGGAAATTGAAAGCTTCATTAAACATGAGACAGCCATCTAAGTAAAGTAAGTCACAATCGCAATCCAGGTGATAGCAGTAATGTACACAAACCTCACAATTTAGAAATAGACTCTATGAGTTTTGCAGAGGCGTCATTCAGGCACCCAGACATATTTTCATAACAGACTCGGTCACCCCTGGAGAAGCTGCCCCTCAGAGGAAAGCCAGATATCAGAAGAAACCTACAGCTAGACATCTAAGTGCAGATGCCTTGATCTGGATCTGAATCCCACTCTGCCTGCTAACATTTTAGATGGACATAACAAGGTCGATTTAATGTCTTGATATGAGGTCCTGGTGAATGTCTGCTACCTCCAGTTTGTAATATCCTACCCCACAATTGTATCTGTGAGATAGATGCTGACATTCTTGGCCTGTGTCTGCAGCTCCCTCCTGTTCCCCTGGTCTTTCATAGGAGTGGAGAATCCGGTACTTTAAATTGTAGCAAATTGTATTAAAGATGGGTTTAAGCCTCTTGTTAGTCATTTGCAATGCTAAACTTGCACTACTAATGGACAACTAATGGCTGACTAAACTTGCTTTCAAAGGTGAAATTTGCAATAATAAGACAAGCTGAAGAAGCTGACAAGGTTGAGCTCATTGGCAGTTTGCCAAATGACATTCTTTCCTCATTGAGAAATTGGGAACTGAATGGACAAATAAATCTTTAAAAAACTCTTGGCTCTTACTGCTCAACTTCTCAGAACTTGGTCTGAAGACAACAGTGTGTCCTGCTTTGTTTTTATTACTCTTCCTTCCATTTGTCTTACTGGAGAATTTATCATTTGTTGGCCTGTCAAGAAAAAATTTAGAAGAGGAAATAATGAGTTTGCTTCATTTTTTGCACGGTAGATTAGTCAACTTTTCTACACTAGATACTTTTCCTCTGGTATTTCATAATCCTATCCAACTTTCTGACTTAGGAAGTTTAGCCTCTGTTGAAGCTCTCTAATTCTTATGTCTTTTCAATGAATTAATACACAAAAAACCTTTTCCGTTTTCCAGTGTCCTGACCCTAGTAATCAGCATGTCCTTCATTGTTATAGAGAAAAAAAAATGAAAAATGGACAAAATGAAAGCTGACATTTGGAGGACTATGTTCACATCATGCTACTCGCCTGCTTCCACTCAAACATGATTAAATCTGGATGACTCTTTCCAAAGAATATGTCTCTCCAACATTTCTTATATTCTCCCACTTATTTGTTAATAAATTTCAAAAAAGGATAAAATTGAAAAATCTCTGTCCTGACAGGAGTAAGACAGACATTGTATGGTCATTTAACTTAAGAAACTGCACTGCAAAATACAGCAATTGTGAATAACAGCCCCTTGATGCACAATAGGAAATCATGAAGTTGCAGATAGAAAAATAGACACATAGACAGGCAAAGGATGCATTTGCTGACAAACAAAATCAAAGTGGATGACAGGAGGGAAGACACGGCAGAAAGAGCCCACTGTTGTAGCTGCAAATAATGTCAACTGCCTAATGAGCTTCATGACATTGGGTCTGCAGCAATGTGCTGTGCCTCACTGGTGGGTGGTTCTAACAAGGTCCTTTGGGGTGACTGAGCCGTGTCTGCATCCATCTTTGAGGGGTTCCCATATGCCCGGCTGCCTGAGTAACCATTGAAGTGATGAACGAGCTGTCTCCTCTGTTGGCTAAACACAGCGACATGCCTACTCTCAGACTGCTTCAGCAGATAAGCTGCCACTGTCAAGGACTCCGTCCCGGGGCACCACTATTGACCCAGGCAACACTGCCTGATTTTTGGTGATCACGGCAGCACCCACATTGTCTTGCAAGGAGTGTCTGGGGATATTCAAGTGTGAGATTATTTTTACTCTGGCAGATCTGCTTGTTCAGGGCTAGAAGAAAGTGACTTTTTCTTTGAACTGCTGTGTTATGACCCAGGAGGGGAAATGATAGCATCTTTGAACAACTATGTGTAAAAAAGGCTAGTAAACTGCGGAGATCAGCTCATCCCACGACTCTGTTGGCTGAGGATTCTGAAGGCAGCAGATACCTCACTGGTCCTGAGCTGTGACCAGGAGGGACAAGCAGACTTTAATTTACACAGAGAAGAGTGATGTTATGAATATTGATGGGAGGAATTAAAGACTTTGTGGGGATGGCTCTCCTGAGGATGCACCTGGGACAAGTCCTACCTTAAAAGAGGTTGTAGAAAAGTGGGCCTTGGTCTCTTCCCCCAAGTAAAAAAAGATAGGACAAGAGGAAATATCCTCAATTTGTGTCAGAGTAGGTTGAGATTGGATATTAGGAAAAATTTCTTCACTGAAAGTGGTGTCAAACATTGGAACAGGCTGTCCAGGGAGGTGGTGGAGTCACCATCTCTGGAGATATTTAAAAGCCATGTAGATGTGGTGCTTAAGGACATGGTTTAGCGGTGGATCTGGCAGTATTTGCTTTTTGGTTGGAATGATGGTCTTAAGAGTCTTTTCAAACCAAAATGATTTTATGATTCTATGCTTCTAAAGACCTAAGCAGAGTCTGACATCCTAAAAAGAGACCTGTGAAAAGAAGGAGAGCATGAAATAAGGTAGCTAGGAGGAAAGTCTTCTCCTCATGGAAACTCAGCACCACATACTGGCTCCACCCTTCTGGAAAGTCAACTTTAAAATCATGCTGACATATCACTATGGAACAAGGAGAGAGAAGCAGAAGGAAACTTGCACCAGGGTTATGGCAGATCAAAATATTTTAAGAGACTTCTGAATTACCCAAGAATTCAGAATGCACCGCGGAGGGTTTTGTGGCTGATGGTGTTTGACTTGAGAATCACAGCCATCAAAGGGAGTTAAAAGAGCAGCCACTTTCTGCTTGTTGCAATAGCTTACTGATTTACTGTGCCAATAAGTCAGCAAGTAGTATAGGAAAAACATTAAAAAAAATACTCTCTTAAAAAAAGGGGGGGTTGGGAATGGAAGAGGCAAGAGGGAGTCTGTCTCGCTGTTATAAACTTTTAGTGCTCTTTGCTGTTACATGCCTTCTTAAGAAGATATTAATCCCATTAAATACCTAATAAAGACAGTATCTGCCAAAGGATATGAGCCACTAATAAGCTGGAATTACGAATTACACTCACCCATTTGTTTTCACTTCACTTTAAGTATCTTTGCTTCTTAATTGCGTACAGCTACTCCCTCCCTGCCCTGAGTTGAGCAGCAAGTGTACCAGACAGAGCACAGGTCTGACACCGGGAGCACGGTCTTCCTGAGGTGCTGGGAGTGCCTCCAGTGCTAATTGCCTGGAAAGGCTTCACCAAATTAACTGCAAATGTTTAAAGACCTTGAAATTTCCTCTGTCTCGGTTCTGAGCAGCCATGGAAAAAGAAATTTGGAAGAGTAACGGAAGATGGGAACAGTTTTGAGATGTATGTGTGGGGATGTGAATTGCTTCTTTTTAAAGAAGGCTCACCTGGCATCAACAGATGGACACGAGGTGCTTCTGGTTTGTCAGGGTGATTCAAAACCCAGAAAGGACCCTCCGGGCTTTTCTCCTGCCTCACATCTGCGTCTGGCAACTTTGGGCAACAGCTGCTTATGACATGGGAAACAGGACAGCCCCATTAAATGCTGCCCACCAACCCTTCTGGAGTGGCTATTTAATTACAGAAGTGGAAAGAGAATATCTAGCTCTCCTGCCAGGGACTTCAATGTACCAACAGACAGCAATTGTCCTGACTACCCTTATGTGGGACCTCTTCCCCACAGGTCCATTGACCCAGTAGTGCCACTGAAGCTCAGCTAGAGCTATACTGTGGGAAGTTTTGTGCCTGGTCTTGTTCTTATATTGTCCTTGTCTTGCTGAGGGGTGTGTGAACTGACACTGGAGTGTTTCATGTCACTCTAAAATTATCAGATGATCACTGGATAGTTGATGGAGCCTGATGCTGCTGTAGGACCTGCTCAGCTCACCTTAATTCAGGACTATGTTTCCCCATTCAGGACACTGTTTCTACCTGCCCTGCTGTCACTCCTGTCTCACAGATTGTTGTCCCTTGTGGGGCAGCCCCATTGTTGTTACTGTCTGGCACTTGCAGATAACCCTGGGCTCCAGGAAACTGCTGCTGAGCACTTGCTCTACTGCCTGAGCAGGCAGAACCTGCCAAAATTCCTAACAGGGACTGTCTTTTGTGTAGTGTAACTGGTCATCCGAGCATCATTGCCTATCTCGTGCACCAGTGGGTCTGTCTGATGCACGCTTTCCAGCTAAGGTGAAAATTTTTGGAGATGAATAATTCTAAAAGGTTCCTCTGACAAATGTGTGCCAGTGCTTGGACTCACTACAATTCACATCTCCTTTGTTCAAGGATCTTCTACATGTCAATTTTGCCATTTGTAATGGAACCCTTATGAGGTGTAATTGTATTAACTTCAGAAAAGTCCAAAGCCACCACAATATGACATTTCTAACACTTCTTGGTGTTCTTCCTCCAATGAATGAACCCTTCTCTGTCCTTGTCTTCCAATAGCAAAAAAGATTAAGACATTTCCTGGGGCTGTGTTAATATCCCGGACAAACTCCCAGATTCCACTTAAGAAATTATTTTTCTCGTATTGACTTTTTCATTTACAGAGGATACAATTCCCAGCGACACTGCAGTATTATGTAAAATAGATATGAGATGTCTCTAAATGCACCTGAGAGTGCAGTAAGGCTTCACTGCTCCCTGAAGGCACTGACAGCATCTGGTGCTGCTCACCTGGCTTCTCATCAACACAGTTGCAGGAATTTAAATATATTTCTGAAAAGGTTTTAGATAGGAAGTATCAGTTTTGTTTGTTTATATCTTCCTGCAAAAATAAATGTAAGGTCCTCTGGTGGGCAAGGGAAGATGATGTGATGGATCGTGAACTCCATCATGTGAAGCAGCTCATGACATACGGAGAAATTCAGTGTGTATTGAAAAGTCTTTTCCCTGTGCTCATGCCATTTGGCTGTAGCTGTGGCTCAGGAGAGTGAATGAGATGCTGCCAGTCAGCATAAGGTGAAGTCATCAGCCCAAGCCAGACTCTCAATAGGACTGACCACAGCTAGGCTGTGAAGGTGGCACTAGTCCAGGTGCCAGCAAAGCATGTATCATCAGTAATCTTTGCCCATAACTATCTTCAGTGCCCTGATTGTCCCAACTCTCTGGCATCCTGCATTACCATAGGATCCAGCAGCTCCAACAGTCCCTGCAGCCTTAGGAGAGCAAGGATGAGTCATATGCTGTATTAGTGAGGAAGAGGATCTCCTGAGCCCTGGTAATGTAGTACTAGATAGGTGAGTTTCCTGTTATAATAGCTATACAGGAACGGGGAGGTAGGGCAGTGCTAACCCTGGTAGAGAGGGAGACTACAAGAACTCCACATTTGATCTACCAGTCCTGACAGACACTTTTCCATACATATCGTAAGAATTGGCATGGTGTAGAAAAGCTACAGACCCAGCTGGTTACAGTCTCCTAATGTCCTGCAGGTGAGTCATTCCTTTCTGAAGACCAGGCTGATAGACATCACCTGGACGTAGTGAGCAGAGCTGAGAGGACATCGGAGCACCATCAGAGTGACAAAGGTGATGAGACAGCTTGGGTTGATGCTCCTGAGAAAAGTAGCCTGGCTCTGGAGCTCAAAGAAGCGTCTCCAGAGATGTGGTCATATCAGCTGGGGACAATCACATTCCGTCTGCTTTAGAAATTACCCTGAATGCATGGCAAAATTTTAGGGTAGGAATAAAATAATTAGAAATTCCGAATATAGGTAACCCACTTACAGTATGTTTGAGCCCTGAAAAGTCTCTTCCTCTGCCAGGCAGCATTCAAGCTGTCAGACCATTTGACTAATATCACTCTGGGGGATCAGGCTTTCATGCAAGAACACTTTATCCTAAAATTTCTTCCTCAAAAAAAATACAGAGTCTTGGGAACATGTGTAATCTTCATACACACACTGGCTTAAAGTTTCTTTTTGAGTGAAAGCCCTCCACCTGTACTCCCCAAGGATTTCTGTTAATGATTTAGCCTGAAGCACTCTTTGGGGTGCCCAGAGGTACTGAACATGGAACAAAGAGCCATCCTCTGAATGGGAGACAGGAGACATCTCTCATGGTGCAGATATTCTCAAGCACATTACCTTCGACGCCCTTTGCAATCACACAAGAGACACAAGCATTTCTATAATGTGACTCGATCTATAGAGGCAATCAATGGTTATTGGTTTTCATGTCCAGATCTTCAGTACGGCTGGGTGAATTCCAGCTTTGCATTTCATAGAGGGCTGCATCCTTTCACATCACAACATTGACATGATGGTCATCTGGGCTGATGGCAGATTTGGCTTGTATTACTTCTAATCCAGGTTCTGAGGGATACCATGACAACATTTCTGATAAAGATCAGTTGTATTTTCCCCCTGCTATTACTTATATCACAAAGCATTATCTTGATACAAGTCCTAAATATTATGTCTAAATGGTGAAAATAGGAAAGACCATAAGCCCTGCAAGGTAAACGTAAAATCATAAGTCAGGCCAAGAAATATTTCGAGGAACAATTTGCTAACTGTATAAAAAAACACTAATAAATCCTTTTGAAGCACAACAACAGCAGGAAAACTGCCAGAGAGTCTACAATCCCAGCAAATGAGTGAGGCATGAAAGGAAAAGCTCAAGGAAGATAAAGTTAGACAAGAAATGCTAAAAGAATTATTTGTATTGAAGATTGCTTTGGAGGAGTTCAGGGAAATTCTAGCACTGGAACTTATCTTTATGGGATGTGAATTGGAGGAACTGTCTCAAATTAATTAAATGAATGTTTTCAAATCCCCATTGGGCTTTGGAAGACGCAGGATCATGCGTAAATATGATAAAAACTAAAGATATCTTAATAGCATTTATGTCTTGATGATCCATTAGTGCTTTTTAAAAAAGGAAAGGAGCATGTGTAAAAGGATGACTTGAAACATGCAGTATACATGGATTATCCAAAAAACTTTTAAAAAGATCAAGTAGGAGGAGGTGTAGAACTAGGAAAATACAGAGAAGAATAAGAAAAGATGTTCAAAAGTATACAACGATCTCCACAGGGGAGCTCTCCCATCAGGGAAAGCAATGTCCTGGGAGATATGAATAGCAGTCCTCAAGACTGTAAGTGGCATGAAACAGATAAATAGGACATAGTAATTCTCTTTCTTATAATCCAAAACCAAGAAGAAATGATTTGTAACATATGTCATTAAGTTAGGGAAAAAAAAACAATGAGGTATGTTGACCATTCAACTTATAATTAAACTGTAGAAGACTTAACTACAAAAATATTGTTAGTACTAAATTGGTGCATGAATTCATGAATTCATGAAGCAATTAAAAACCTATGAAGACCTGTTAATTGTAATTTATTATATCTCATTAAGAAGTTTCCTAAATTACAGACTAAAACCAAAGAGGAGGATGTAGAATGCACTCTGAGTCTTTCTAGACACAAGATAGAAGGCTAGATGGACCTTTCTTCAAATCTATACTGACTTATTTCTTCTGTGTCTTTCTCCAGACCTGTGACAGCTGGGTTGGCTAATGTCAACTGAGTGTGCAGGAACCACAATAACTACACTATTGGAAAACACTACTTGAAGTTTTTTCTTCAAGAATAAGTTGCAGAAATTTTTCTTAAGAACAGAAAATGACTCAGATTGCTGCAAAACTGCATAAACCATTCACTAATCCAAAACAGCAAAAAACAGTAATGGTCATGATATGCACTATAGATGTGCCCAGCAATTTCTTCATGTAGATGTTGCATCTGAGAAGCGATGGAGACTGGGACAGTACTGTGTACCACATGCTGGCATCCATCGGTGACAGCTTCCCCATTTTGTGTATTGAGACATTCAGTCAAAGCCTTGAATATCTTCTCTGTCAATCATTTTGTTCTCATAAAAAACAATGCTGATCCAATCTGAACAACTGAGCCAAATTTAATGTGATGAGCTCTCTGCAGAAGTTATGGGTTACCCTCTGATATTGAATTTCTTTGACACCATGATAAGGAAAACCATAGTGGTTTCTGCCACTTCCCGTAGCAGATCAGGAATCAGAAAGCTCCAGTGATATTTGGGCTTCATGGTTAGATGTGAAGTTCTGCACAAAACCTTTGGAGATGGGCCTCACTTATTTGCTACTGAAATCTGAGACTTTGGATTCATTTCTGCGCTCTTCTAATTTTCTGAAGAAAATCATTATTCTAGTCAAGTGCATCAGTTTTCGTATGACTGAAAAAACTCCAGTTTAAGCTTCTTTTTTTTATCAGCTTTACAGTATAATCCTTTGACAGCTGTCTTTGAAAATAAACAGCAGAATGATGAAAGCTAAAATTCAGCATGACTAGAGCCTTCTGGTGGGTAGATGCTGTGATAGAAGTGCTTATAGTCACTTTTACTCAAGTGAAAGGGAACACTACACTGCAGTGGTTGCAGAAAAAATGTTTCATACTCCGCAAGAGACAGAAATTTTTTTGTTCTTTTTTTGTTACTTGTCATTGTTTTTCTGTGAGGTCCTGAGCTTTGTTTTCTACACCATAAAGAACTTTAATGTAAAGATTTTTTCTGAAGTTGTCTATTACTAGCTTCATCTAATGACCCCTGTATTGTAGACACAGAAGTCTCCTCCATGTAGCTTTTAGAGCCATCTAATTCAGTTGACCCTTTTACAGTCTGGGAATTCCCAGGCTACTGGAATCTACCTTTGTTTTCTTTGTTTCTCTTTGATCTTCTTCCAGTTCTTCTATAAAGTTTCTGACTTAAAGGATTGCATGCTTTGACATTATCACATGAGTTCTCTCCCAGCCCACAATGGCCAGCTCAGACCTCACCATTTTACATGTGAAGATTGAGTCATTTTTTCCTCAATCAGATGACTGCAATTATTTCAACAGCCATTTTCACTGACCAATTTTCAAGTCTACCTGTAATTATCCCTATTCAGCCCTGTTCATTAACTTAAACAAACCAATACCTCCTAAGAAAACTAATATAAAATTGCACGTCAATAGTCAACTGTTTTTCCAGGCTGTATGAAACTATGTTTGTGGAAACTGGGCTGGATGGGACCAAACACAGACTCATGAAGTGAGGACTTGACATCTAGAGACAGGGCTACCTGGGGAAAAGTGGAATAATTTATCACCCATGTTCTATTGACAGCAAAGCCCTACAGAGTCAAAAGAAGGCAGAATTCATAGCTGGAATAATTGTTACTGACATGTTAGAATTAATTATTACTTTATATTTTATGAATAGTTTTGATTTTAATAATATAACATTATAAGAAATATTTTAATGAGAATTATGCTTGCACAGCAACTGAATGCTACTATGAAATCCCTGTAACATGGCCAAAGGGATTAGTCAAAATTATTCAGTAGGAACCGTAACTTAGGTAACAAGTACAAGTTGATCTGTAAACTGATTTATGATACTTATATATAAAACTAGAAGAATACATATAGCTGTCAAAAATCTGGATAAATGAGATAGGGAAACAATGGGAAGAGAAGCCTACTGTAACGGTTTGTAGGTGCTGACAAGAAACCGTGTCCTTAAGCAAAAGGTAATTCCGGCAGGGGGAGATTGCGACCACCAATACACAGATCGCCCACCCATTTGACACCCCGGACTCATTTCCAGATGATTCTAACAGTTATTGTCCAGAATGTTATTCTAATAGTACATTAACAAATGATTTGTTGGAAATAACATGTTTATGTATGACTACTTAATGAATACGTATGAGTAAGCTCTATATAAGATGTATGATTTTGGAGCATGGTGTGTGTTGGTCCTGAGAGGACTCACTCACGCACTCTGCCGTAATAAAGAAGTGTCTGCTTATCCACATCACATTTGTGTTGATAAGTTTCGTATTCCGGATTTTCGGTAACATAATAACATGCAGATTCAGTGATATCAGGGGCAAAAATGATCCTGGGCCAGATTTGGACCTCTTGCAAGAGACAGCAGGGCCCCTTTCAATGCCCCCATCCTCTATCTGCACTGGTTTTACAGTCTTGCTTGGCAGTGTTTGATAACTCTTATTTCACATAAAAAACTTAATTTGATATATTTAATATCTGTAAAAGTGTAACGTTTAATTAAAATAAATCTCTGATACAAAGAGTTTGAAACAAACACCGAATGGCATATTACAGGAATCTATTACTCTCCTTTGTCAATGAGGAGAGAGCCGGGACCAGTGAGTTCTGTGTGTCACACCGACAATTCAGAGGATCATGAAAACCCCTCTAGCTGGCTTCTGCCATGGAACAAGTGTCAGTGCAGGTTTTAGTGACATGGTAACCTCAAAAAATGAAGCTGATTGAAAACTGGGATGTTTCCCCAGGGGAAAATTCTCAAATGCTCTGCATATTAGTTTCCAGCCAACACCTGGAAACCAAACCAGCATTTTCCTTTTGGAATAGGATGGCTTTTAGCTCTGTTTCCTAACTGAAAAGTTAAGTTTTTGCATTGCTTCTTCCATGTTTTCCTCACTGAGAAAGCCACAGAAATAACAGACAATCAGGGAAATTATTATCCTCCTGTGAAGGTGACAGAGCACTGGAACAGGCTGCCCAGGGAGGTTGTGGAGTCTCCTTCTCTGGAGACATTCAAGACCCGCCTGGACGCCTTCCTGTGTGATCTCATCTAGGTGTTCCTGCTCCGGCAGAGGGACTGGACTACATGATCTTTTGAGGTCCCTTCCAATCCCTACCATTCTGTGATTCTGTGTGATTCTGTGAAAGCGACTTTAATAAATAACAACTTTTTCACTCATAAAAAGAAATGTAAACAATAACTCCTTAGTGCTTTTGCTCTTTTGAGAGCTTGTTACTATCTCTCTGCAAGAAGTACTTCCTTCACATTGTCACAGTCACAGAAAGTAGAGGCAGATACTCTTCCAGTTCAAAAAAACAAAATAGAAGATTCAGGGAAAAAGAGAAAAGTCCATGAAATATTATTCTTGGCTTATCCCCAAGACAGGGCTACAGCATTTTCAAATTAAAATATATAGAAAGGAAATTTTCATTAGTCACTGTTTACAGATAAATTGTTTTTAACTAATCTCCCAGACCTGAACAACAATAAAATCCCAGAAGTAATTTCAAACAAATAAAATCTAGTCTGTGCAAAGAGCTGGGTCTTTAAAAACAACGGACTCTAATCCCAGCATAGTGTGCCTTCGGAAAAAAAAAATTCTGGTAATTAATTGCTGCTGTTGTCAAAGGCTAGGAAGTGCTGGCAGAGCACCTCGTAACCCCAATGCCAGGGAGTGGGTCAGGTATGTTTGTTGGGTCAATTAACCAGAGTGGTCTGGAGATATCTAGTGAGTGTGGAGACCAGTCAATGCTGTAAGGTAATATAGTTAACCTATCAAAGTTCTGTCACTTCATTTGTCCCGGTCTCATTTTCTCTTCCTGCTACCTGCAGTGTCTTGCAGACTTATTTTGACACTTCCCCTCTCCACGCTCCAGCTCTTCACATCTCCTACTCCATTTTGGTCTTTCCAAGGCTTCATGTTTGCCTCAGTTTCCTCCACTGAGCTGCCCTGCTCCGTCTACCCCTCTGTCACACACAACTCACCAGCTTCCCCAGGTTGTCCTCTGTCCTCTCGTCCCCTGGCACTCTCTCCTACCCTGCTAACTCTTGTACTCTGAACACCTGCCCTTTCTCCCACCTTCACCTCCTCCCCATGGACTGTGCAATTGCAGATTTTTCTCCATCCGCTGTGTGTTGGCTCTCTGGCTTTGCTCTTTGTTAGTGGTGACAGTAACCGAGGCATAAGTGTTTGCCCTACTGTCACGCATTTCTTGCTGAACACATGTTGATCACAGCATGATGCCTAGAGCCCACAGCTACATTCTTAGGACATTTACTCTTCTAAGTGAGGGGTTTGAAGTCTGGCTCAGAGAATGCTCTGATGTTTTCTTTTTGGATTAAGCATTAAGCTCAAATAGCTGCAGAAAAATTACTAACTCCAAGCTTGACTGTATCACCCTGGGACTGTAATTGTGATGTTCAGAGACAAAGCAGTAGACAGCACAAGCTGCTGTGATATTGTGCTCTGCTTTTCCCTGTTGAGGGATGCTGGTGCTGCAACTCAGACAATGCTAAGTGGAACATACTGAGGAGAAGCCACCTGGTGCCAAGGGCCTACAGGAGTGAGTGCCTTCAGGAACCCAGGTCAGGGATGTCTCTGGTAATGCTGGTGCATTTAGATAACATTGCTGCCCTTTGCAGAGTCATGGATGCAGTTGCCCAACAACATATATTTCCAGTGCCAGGAGGACACTGATGAACCTGTTTTCTTCACTGCTTCAGAGTTCATTATGTTCCTGGGACCATAAACTCAGTTTAAACTTTAGGGAATGGTAATTCTTGCAGCAGTTATGTGGGATTTACTGGAGTTTTTCTTGAAAAGCAGAGAATGACTCCACAGAGGAGTCATAGGTCAAACTCCCCTGGCTAAGACCAGTGAGATTTGGGATCTTAGTTGCTTCCTGTGGATGTGGACCTTCATCATCACAGAATTGGTTAGACTGGAATTTCTCAAGTCAAATCCCTCCCTGCTTGAGCAGGATCAGCTGCAGCAGGAAGCCTAGGACTGTGTCCAATTGGGTTTTGAATATCATCTCATGTTTTAGTAATCTTTCCTTGGTCATTTCTCTAGGTCACTGATGCAGGACATTGTGCCATGATTTTCTCTCCAGGCTGTAGCTGAGGATCTCCTTTTTTGCTTACAGGGAAAATATAACAGGCTGCTTCTCAGTACTTTTCTTTCAACACCTTTGCCTATAAAGTGATTGGAGATTCAAGATCCTACTGATCTGCAAATAAAATTTGTTATTACTCTCCAAACTCAGAAGAAGCCTTAGTGAAACATAAATGTTATGCTGAAGTCAAGGGAAAGGCCTGCTCATCTCCCAAGTGTAAGAAGAGTCCTCCTGTTCCTCTGCTCACTCACTGGTAACCCTAGCTCATTTCTTGACGTGCTCACCTTCTGGAACTTCTTGTTTTTGTGCAGGTCTGTGAACCCCTTTACTACAGCAGATCATTCCCTGCCTCATGTTGCTCTGCTGTTTCTTCAAGTTTTATTTTATGATAATAGATATATTTTCCTAGAAGAGATGATCCTCCTCTCTCTGGATTTGGAATGATTCACCCATCAAGTGAAACACAAAGAAGTCCAGAAAATGGGTGGGAATTCATGGCTCCCTTTCCTGGATGAGAGCATCAAAAAAGTAATCTGAAAACACTCATCCTTCCAGCCTTCTCTCCTGGACAGTGAAACCTTTCCTGCAGTTTCCACTGCCACGACTCCTATCTACAGAACTCAGTGCACACCTGTGGGTCCAAGGAGGACATATAGCTTGGGTCTCCCACGTGCTTGGTGCTTCAGAAAACAGGGGGCAGTTTTACAGAAGGTGAGTGGCAATGGAAACCCTCATGTCTGTGCTAGGGTGAAGCAAGACTTCTTTCCACAAGAGGACTCCAGGAGGCTTTGGAAAGGCCTGGCGTTGGGCCCAAAATGCAATCCTCCTTGAAGCTTAATGCACTGGGTGGACAATGCAGTATCCACAGCCAGTGCTGGGAGATTTTAGGCCAACTTGTCTTCAGAAAAGTACCTCCACCCCGCCCAAGATGATACAGAGTGTTGTATCAGAGACAAATGGTGCTGTGTTTATGCCGTTGACACAAGTTCATGCATCCTCTCTTTCATTTAAAGAAAAGTTTTGTAACGTCACTTCCCTTCCTCAGCCCTTTTTGCACTATGGGCCATTTGCTGATAATGAAAACAAAAAGTTTGAAACCCAATAATCATTAATTTGACTCAGTTTTGAGCATCCCTTCGAGACTGCAATTAGCTGATTCTCTCTGTACTGATGTAGCAGCCCATTCTGACTCCTCTTTTGCCTAAGGAAGATAAGTAACATCCCATGGCCTCCTAGGTACTTGTCATGCACCATCAGAGGTGACAACTGAGCACTGGCAGAGGTGTTTTGTATTGGTGTGGGAAAACAGACTAGCAGATAAACAAAACAAATTATGTTTGTTCTGAGTGGAGCACATTTCCTTCAAGCTCTTCAAAAGCCTTCCAGCAGGGCGCAGAGCCAAGGGCCAAAAGTTATATGCTTTTAAAGGCTTATTTCCAAAAATAATTGTATCCCACACTGGTTTCAGTAGCAAGGACTCGTCGTACTGTGAGGAGTCCCCTATGGTCCCATGTTCCTTCATCCTCACAGTGCATGGTGATGCAGTGCTAATGAGCCTTCATTTAACTAAATGATATTTGATTCTTAATTTGTGAATGTTGTTGGTCTTCCCTCTTCTATGGTCACTGAAAGATTGAAATTTTTTGTAAAATTGCTTGTTCTTGTCAACGCAACGGCACAAGATCTCCCAGCATTTATGTTTTCATCTCAGGTTGCTGGGCTTGCTCATGAGATGGAAACACATGTCCCAAATACCATATAACAGACTGTATTTCAAAAACTCTGCTCCCTAGGCAGCTTCCCAGCTGCTCCATTTCCTTCTCCTATTCTAATCCATTCCCAGTTCTTCCCCAGACAATACAGTTTTGGCCCTGATCACGTCTTTCTCAGGAACTAGCTTAGCTCTCCGGATTGTGCTGTCAGACCAAATAAAAATGAACTTTGCCTTAAAACAAAAGACAGAAATTTTCATCTCCATTTTTGTATAATTCCTTGGTTAATCGCATCACACTTCCACAGATGGAGTTGATAGCTTTCCCAAACAGTGTAAAATGTAATAAAAACCAGTAATAAAAAAAACTGTCCTAATCTTGCTCCTGACAGTAGTTCTGGCAAAGAGATAATATTGTTATTCCTTGTTCTCTGATCCTGTGGGGATTGCTGACTGCAGGATCTCTGTATCAGGAAGTGTAAATAGCCTGGCATGATCACTGACAACAGCATTCCTGACCTCCCTCCTCCTGTTGTGCTTGCTCTTGCTTTGTGTCACCAAGTACTACATTATTTTCATGAAGATGGGATATGAGAGGAGGCAACACTCCCCTGCCTCACCTTTGTCCAGGGGGCTTTTTTTGGGCAGCAGGGTGCCTTTTTCAGGTTATGGCCCTATGTGTCAGTTCTGTGACCTCCTGACTGGTATGACCCCAAGCTGAGTGGTGCAGTTGTTACACGAGATGGAAGGAATATCTTACAGAGAGACCTGGACAGGCTTGAGAAGTTGGCCTATGAGGTTCAACAGGGCGCCTCTTCCACTTAAACCTCTGCTCTGCTGGCAGAGAAAGCTCCAGCCAAGGGAAGTAGCTGGAATAGCTGATGTACGATTTGTGTGACTGCTGAGAAACAGAGCAGGACAGTTCTGTTTTCTCCAGCCCTGTTCCTGGACACCTCTGCGTGCCCAGAAAACTGTTCTCCATCACCAGGTTGGACACTTTCTCTTACCCATCCACCAGCATGAGATAAATTCTTCTCAATCAAAAGTTTTCATGTTTACATTAGAACGCTGTTAGTATTGCTGTCTATTAGAATGTGACACGTACAACTCAGTCTTCGGCTGTGAGTTCACATGGTCTCAGCACAAAAAAAACTGTGAAAGGCTACAGTGTGTGGAGAGTTGTGTCCTTCTGGCTCCACATGACTTCTGTCCTATGGCCTCCACTGGTCAAAGCCACTACCTAAGATCACCACACTGCAGCCCACAGGCACAGAATGCACAGCTTCCGTGTACCGTGGATTAACACAGTGTGCTTTACACTTGCTGTGGAGATTAGAGAATCAAGGGAAATGGAGGGGCCAGCTTTTATTTAATCTAATGGTTACTCTATCTGATTTCCTGCAAGCTCTTTTGATTTTCAGTAAGCAGGCAATAGATATCAGCTGGGTTTTGTAAAGGCTTGTCAACACAACTCCTGATAAATAAAGATGATCTTCTACAAGCAAGTATTTTCTGTGAAACAAAGTAGAAGATACCCTGGGATCATTTGGCCTGGGGCACAGAACCAGGGGGAATATGACAGGGAAGAATTAAAATGCAGAGATGGGAATCTAATATTTCCAACCAGAATAAGCAAAAGGAAGAATGTAAAGAGCTGTAGAAAATCACTCTAAAATGCAAACCCAGAAAGGATGTGAGCATTCTGCTCCAGACTAAGTGTGCTCAACATCTTTTAGGGGCATAGTGCTGTTTGATGCCTTCTTACTCCTACCTGTGTCACCAGGGGAGCCCCCAGGGGAAACTCCTGCACCAGAAGGACAAATTCAGCTAGTGCCGGAGTGTGCCAGTGTCACACCTCATGATGATCCTAGAGATGACCAGCACAAGGAGAGGCTTCCAGGAGCTCCTAGGACAGGATTTCATTTGAGATGATTTTAGCTAAATGCAGGTATGAGTATCTTAAGCATCTCAATGGCATTATAACATTAGAGCTGAACACACAAACTGTGTCCTAACAGCAGTATGGAGGGTTGGTTTAGGTGTTTAAATGCAGATGACTACCGTCCACTGGTAGGTTCTCATACCAGAATTAGAGCAGCTGGTGTCTCAAGGGGATCTAATTGCAATGTAATAAATATCTTCGTGTTTCCCACCAAAGGCATAAGCTGGAAGGAGCAAACCACCGGGACGACACAACTAAACGCTGACTATAAGCATTCATCTACTCTAGAAGGGTCCATTGTCAGGCATTTTGTCTCACTCTGAAGTGTCTATGGCCTGTGTGCACTTCTCCCAGAAATAGCCTCTGTCGCTTCAGCTCCCTACAAGTGCTGGACAGGACTATCTCACAGAAAGGGGCAGGTCATTTAGAAAGCTCTCAGGCCAGGCAGGAAGAATATGGCAGCTCTTTGTCAGGCTGATATCTGTCATACTGGAATTTGTACATGAATCTAAAAGCTATGCTTTTCCAAGTCACACACATGCTTTTGTAGGGCAATCCTCAGTCCTATTTTTCCTGCTATTCCTACCCCCTTGCACAGCATTTGCTGCTGATGTCGTCTATGTCTTCAGAAGATAACTTTCGCTGGCCTCTCATCTCTTCTTAATAGACTGACATTTCTCCGTCATTTTATGTTGTCCTGTGACTCTCCATCACCAGCTGACCAGGGCTCCCAGCCCCTCACATGTGTAGGAGACTCCTCATTAAAACACAGTCTTTGAGAGAACTAACTCTTCCCATGGTGGCATGGCTTGGACAATAATTGCGTGATGGGTTGTAGAAAAAAGAGTTGCCCCAAGCATTCCTTTCTGTCTCATGGCTGTTGATCTGCATCATTATCTCAATCAACACTGAAGATTTGTGAAACTGTGGAGAGGACAAAAGGAATATTTTTCACTAAAGGGCTGATTTCTGAGTGAAGGACAGTATCAGACACACAACTTTCTTCTTGGAGGCTAAAGACACTTGTGCAGAAGCAAGTGTCAGCCTCAGCTGGTGTCGAAAGGGAGAGCAGACTTACAGGTATGTTTAAAAAAGCAAACATCTCTTGATCCAGCACTTGAAGCTTTGTATCATCAGCAAACTTGCTGACAGTGCACCCTATTTCCTCATCCAGGTCATTTATGAATATATTGAATAATACTGGTCCTAGTGCTGACCCTTGAGGGACTCCACTAGACACAGGTCTCCAACTAGACTCTGCTCCATTGACCACCACTCTCTGGCTTCTTCCCACCAGCCAGTTAAAAGTCCATCTCACTACCTGCTCATCTGATCCACACTTTCCTAGTTGCCTCCCTACGTCCTCTGACAACAGCCTTATATTTTTCCAAAGTGAGCAACCTCTCCTTCAATGATCTATAAACTCTCCACTTGGCTTTGCCCAGCAGTTCCCTGTTCAACCAAGCAGGTCTCCTAGCCTGTAGCACCAGTCCTGTAGCCAGTCATTTATGGCCTGAATTCTTCTATTCCATCCCACGTCAGAACCTGAAAGTGGAAGGACGGAAGAGAACATCACTTGTGCCCCAGACCCTTTCACCAACCGTCCCAAGGCCTTGAAATCTTTCTTCATTGCCCTCAGACTACGGGATGCAGCTTCCTCCCCTGCAGGTAGTAGTCCGTTGGTCCCACCAGTTTGGGGAGTGCCCTGGTAATATCCCTGATCCGAGCTCCAGGAAGACTTCATATTAGCCTATGATGATGGTCAACCCTGTATATTGGGCCCTCTACCTCCCTCAGAAGGGAATCAGCTACTACAATGACCCTTCTTTCTTTCCTATCAGAGGCAGTCTTGAGGGGCAGAGTCAACCTCCTCTTCCTCTGTGGCCTTGTAGGTGGGCCTTGCACCACATCCTCACCTATCTCTCCTTCAAGATTCAGGGCCTCAAACCGATTACAGAGGGGCACCTGAGGGGGCAAAGCAGGTAGGGAAGGGATTTGCCCATGATGTCGAACTGGAATTTTCTTCCAAACCTCCTTATCTTTTTGGTCCCTTGCCTCTGCCTGGCAGCAGCAAGGTGAGGGCTACTGTAGGTCCCCCCTCTCTGTCTGGCAGAGTGGGGGTTCCATGACCTTTTGGGGGATATCTTCATGAGGCATTTCTGACTGGCATGCCAAGGAGTTACTCCACCAGTCAATCTCCTTCTCACATTCTCTAATGGCCCTCAGTCTTTCGATCGCCTCCTTGAGATTCACCACCATACTGAGGAGATCATCCACCTACTCACACCTCACCCAGGTGGAATGCCTCCCTCCCTCCCACGGCAGCAGCAGGCCCTGGCACTCCCTGCAGCCAGAGACCTGAACAGCCACCGTTAGGGGCAGGCTCTCTGTCTGGGTCACCACGGTCTTTTTGCTGCAAGCTCTCCTCCTGGAGGACACGATAGTCAGAGGCAGCCTGGAACACACCGGCAAGTTGGCGAGCTGCTGCGATGGAGTGCTGCTACCAGCAGAGCTACAGTGAGCTGCTCTTCACCCTTCCCTGCTCACTTTGCCTGCTCAAACTGCAGCTCAAACTGCTGCGCAAATTCCCCCACCATGCCCTTCTGACGTGCCACGACCTGTTTGCCTGTCCTGGTCGCCGCGCTCAGTCGGGGACGTTTAAATTTCCCGCGGTTGGTCCTGGCACCCCGCCCTGCTGCATCAGCCCTGCTCCAGCGATGGGCTGCTCCAAGCAGCCAATGATGGTTGAAGCTTGTCGGGTTTACTAACCACTTTCAAGAGGCTCTGTAGTTGAATGTCCTTGATAAAAGACTCTTCTCCCTAGAGTCATTCTGACTTCGTTGTGTCCATTCTAGCCCACTGTGCTGAATTCAGTGGGGAAAATCTGCTGCTAGTTAAGATTTTGGGGTTTTTTTCCATGTAGCCCAGAACTTGATGTGGCTTAGATTCAAGATCTTCTGTTTTTCTGGGCAGTAACTTCTTGCCCCATCAATCATCCTGAATGCTGGAGAATATCTAGATATCTGACTGCTTTTCTCTGGGTGTGTGGGATTGCCTCCTATGATTGAATCCTTGTCAGTTTGGCAAGGTCACTGTCATCTTAAAAGGCATATGTTGAAGTGGAACAACCCAAGGAGTTGTTTGTAAGCAGCCTAGTGCAGATAGACAACGATTCCTTATGCCCTCCTCATTAAGCATTTGCTCATTTGTTTATTAGTTAATTGCTGTATTAAAGTTTTATCTTTATAATAAGCCTCAACTCGGAGATCTTAACATCTGCAAGCACTGAAGTGTCATCCAAATGAGCAAAATTACTGAATCTCCTGTTGTCACTGCATTGGGAATTCTGGATCCAGTGATCCCAACAGACTCTGATTTATCCTCCGAGCTGCCTTCCCTGTTGAGTTAGTGGTGCCAGAGACAGCACCAACTGTCCCTCCAGCTGGCCCTCTGCCCATGGATAGGAATAGAGCAGCAGTTGCACTGAGCATCTGCCCCTGCAGCATCAGTTCCTGGTGCTGTTGCACTGGCAGGTAGTCCAGGATGTTAACCAGTAGAAGCTTTCAAAGAAATAACTGGGTTTTTTTGTGAGAAGCCAAGTGACTGTCTAGAAAAGCCAAGGGACAATTCCAACTTCAGGATTTTGTCCTAGGAGTAAGAGTTGGGATGCGATGTAGCTGCAAGTAGCCACAGGCTACCTGGTCTCTGCCAGGTTTGTTCAGCACAGCCATGTGAGGGATGTTGTGCTGGCACTCTCATTCCCTACAGAGGTCTTTGGCAAATAAGCTCAGGAGATTTTGCCGCAGCTCTTGGAAAAAGCTACGGCCTCAGCTGCCTAACCTGTGGCACTTGGAGGTCTGGACATTACCTGCTGCAGATACTGGCAATTTGTGTAAACTTGCTTTCATCAGCAGCTTAATGGAGTAGGTTGAGGTGATTCAGGGTCACTGTAGTGTGGATGCTCCTCTCCTTCCTTCCATCAGCTTTCCTCCAGTGAGTGCCAACTTGTGTCAGTGGAATGGAGGCGGGTGCCTCGACCATAACAGCTTTTAATGACCAGGACTAAATTTCAGAGTGTTAGTGCAACAGCATCTTGTGCCACACAAAGTTATGTAAGCAGCCTGCTCACAGAGGGAGCAAGGGCAGGAGAGAAGAACTAGAAAGCTCATAGACCCTTCTTGCTTGTAGTCAGTGGAGCATTACTTTACTTCTGCTTTGTGTTTTGACATGGCTAGACCCCTTTCTGTACTCAAGCACAGATCGAGGGCTTTCAACAATAGGAATGGGGGATGTCAAGACAGGACTGAACAGTGGTCTCTGTCCCCACTTCAATGCACAAAACACCTCTATGAACCAGGCAAGAGGCACTCTGGGCACATGGCGTGGTTACAGCAGCAGGCTCCTTTGGTCTATTGGTTGGCTTTGCTGTATCTCATCATGTACTGTCAAGTACCCTTGATGACCAATGGGTATTTCTACATCCAGAGTCTGAGGAGTGCAGTTCCAGAAGGGCAGTTTCTTCTCACTGGGCATTACAGCAGAAAGCCATTCACCTTTCCTTCTACTACAGAGATATGAACTGTGGATGAGGAGTAGCAGCAGGATAGGCTGTATGCTGATGGGTGCATGGAGCTTTTATGGGTCCTGACTGCAGTTCACCCTTCCAGAAGAGACAAGGGACTTGAGATAATGGGTCACATTCTCCTTTGCAGCCTGGGGACTAGATAACCTCCAGGGGCCCATTCCAGCATATTTTTTTTTCTGATTTATTCTAAATGTTGTTAATCTCATGAGCTTCAACAGCAATGCGAAATCATGGACCTGGGAAGGAATAACCTCATACACCAGCATTCATTGAGGGCTGAGTGACTATAAAACAGTTTGCCAGATAGGGTCCTGAGATATTGGTAAACAGCAAGTTGAACATGAAATGTGCCTTGTAGCTAAAAAGGCCAAAGATGTTATCTTCTTGGATTCTTTCTACTCTTCAGTGCAAGGACTGGAAACAACAGCTAAGGCCAACCCTGACTTTTCTAAGAAAACTTGGTAGTTGCTAATCAGACTACTATTCCTCACTACTTAGGGGAATAGGAAGACAAAAACTACCCTTACTAAGTCCAGACTGTGTTAGCAAGAGAGAACCTAATCGGGATAATGGATCAGTTTCCAAGGTGATTTTGTCACAGGTCTGGGATGGCTTGGGATATCCAGGTGCTGTGGAGAGTAACATAAACTGATGGCTGCATAGTTTTTCCAAGGCGGTCTAAATCCCCATGTGATACAAGTCAGCATCCTCCTTTGATCAGGGTATTAAGTATAATTTATTTCCTGAAAGGGTTCTCAGGCATTGGAAGTGGTTGCTCAGGGCAGTGGTGGAATCCCCATCCCTGGAGGGATTGAAGAGTCTTGTAGGCATAGTGCTGAGGGACATGGGTTAGTTGGGGACTTGTCAGTGATGAGTTCATGATTGGGTTCTATGATCCTAAAGGTTTTTTCCAGTCTAGGCAATGCTGTGACAGCAATGAATGGCTCCATCCGCCCCTTGCCTTAAACCAGTCCCTGTGAATATACCTCATGGAGGTGTGAAAAAAACCTCTACAGTAAGGGCAGTATGACAGAGTATATAAACAAAGGACCATCTAGAGACAGACACGGCAGGAGGAAACAGAGGCTACAAAATGCATAAAGGAGGAGACAAAACTAGTAATGCCAAGAGAATTAAATAGTCTCACTTTTTGAACAACCGAAGCACAAGCAAGACTGTTAATAAACCCAGCTCATGAAACAGCACTTCTGTGCAACCTCATTTCATTTCCCAAATGAATTTAGTCTTTCCACTGAACACCCCATCCCCTTCAAGACAAAAGTGAATGGCAGTCAGGGATTCCCATCAACAGGACTCCTCCACTTAGTCTTAGGCAACATGCTGAGGTGGGAATCCACAAGTCAGCCATGGATTCAATTGGTTTGGCATTATATGGTGGTACTTTGAAATTACCAAGACTGCTTTTAAACTTCCTTTAAGGGCCAAGGGAACAATTTTTGATTTATGAAATAAAATCTTTTCCTTTTCTAAAGTAAATATTTGGTGTCTGCTAGGTTGACTCTAATTCATATCTTGCTGCAGGGTAAGTTCTGTAATAATATCATTGTGTTTGCGATAATAGACAATAGCTTTGTTATAAACTATTGGAATTCAAATACCAACCAGTGTTGTAGCAGAAAATCCCAAAGGAGAGGGACCAGGGAAATGACTACTGTTTATTAGTGCTAGAATGTTAGCAGCAGCTAGGTTAGGTCACCTAAAGTCTTCTGTGTTGGATGCTTTCTAACTGCTAGTAACTTTTCAAAGCTTTGCAATTTTCTGCTTGTCATCATTTTTTCTTTATGTGTGATCCTAGCGTATTCAACCAATTTTTTTTCTCAGAGAGAATATCTTAAGAAAAAACATAACATCTGCAAATATTCCTATGAAATGTGGTTGATTGACTGCTCCTGTTCAGCAGAGCACCACTGTACCACAAAAAATAGAAAAGCCTCTGATGGCATGGTGTTGGTAAGTCTTAGTCATTGCAGCACTTTTCAGGACAGGGTTTATGGTTTTATTAATTTCAGTAGGCAGCAGTACCTGTAGGAGATACAATATCAGTACTGAACTCTTTCCCAGATGCTAGAGACCATAATTTGTGTTGACAGAGCATGACTGAGTTTGTGAAGTATCTTGAGCAAAAGACAAAGCTAAGCAACCTGAGGAGCCTGGGTGCTTCCTCTGAAGCATATTTTTTGTATTTGCAGAATGAAAGTTTTTATTTGGAGAATGTAAAAGCATGGTATCTTCAAAGGAAACCAAAGAGGATAAGACTTTTGAAAATGTCTCTCTGGCTGGAGTGGGAGAACAGGGAAGGTAAAAGTGGAAGGAGCAAACACAGGAGTTCAGGATCCCAGCCCACTCCTTTCAGCAGCACTTCGCTCTTAAGTTTGGAGACCTTCACTTGCAAGCTGGCAGTGATTTAAAAGAAAAGAACGCCACAGAACCATGTCCTTTTCCAATGATGATCCTGTCCTAGCTTAGCACCTGCTTTTGGACCAGAGGTGTGGAAATCTCCCCTTCCAATGTACACTGAGGAAATCTCCCCTTTGGCTGTACACTGAGGAATGTCAGTCACTGCTTCCTTAGCTATCTGAAAAGATTAACTCCAATGATTTAACTAACTGTTGGTCTCATGTGCGCAGGTCTGCTTGGTGTCAAAGCAACTGAGACTTCATTTACTTTGTCATCAAGAGGTTGTGTGCAGTAGGAGGACCTGACTAGGTAATTAACAAGATGTCTTGACTGGAGTTTGGAAGTAACAAGTGGGTTTCTTCTGCATAGAAAGTATGTGTCATCCCACATCCAACATAAGTCTTAATTTCTTCTACCAGCACAGTAATGTTGATCTAAATCCTTATTTGCTACGCAAAGCCTGGAGAATTTTACTTTTTGCTCACTGTCTGTCATGTGCTTTCATCACCCTGTATTGAACTATGGATCTCATATAGATGGGAAACAACACTCTGTCCATTCAAGAGCTCCAAAGAGTGATTATGAGCTTCCAAAGATGGCAAAATATAGCCAAATGCCTTGCTGAAGACACTTCTGTCTCAGTTGGGTGTTCCTCAATGTGTTTGGCACACCAGCCACAGCAGCCTGTCTGCCCTTTTGCCCATGAAGCCACAGACTCATCTGCTCAGATGAGAAGACAGTGTCTCTTTTGTCCTGGCTCCCACCCCCATGGAGCTTTTATTCTGAAAGTAGAGCAGCCTTGGCATTTGGAACCCACTAGCTAAAGGTGAATGAAAAAAGGAAAAGCCAGCTCTCCTCCACAACAGTGATTCATGCATAATTTGGCATCTTCTGCCTGGAAAGAGAAGAACATAGAAAATTCAATATCCTTTGTCATCAAAACGGAGAACGTTTCCCTCAGAATTTCTTATGTGTTGCATGCTTGTTCTTTGTGACTTTCTTTAAAAAAAGTCCATTAGCAAATCATGGTTTACCCTCTACCTGTTTAATACGTTCCAAAGAATTTGTGAAACATGATTTGTAAACAATGGAGTCTCCTGCTGGAGTGGGTTGGGGAAGAGGTCCTCAACCATCACACACTGTCAAGTTCAGTATCAGTTAACCTCTGCTGAAAGGTACCCCTCAGATTGGAAAAGAGGACAGCTTAAGTCTTTGCATTTACACCAGGCCAAAGCACTGACCTCATGGACCTTCTATGAGTTTACCCTAGTGGTCCTCCTCCATGGTGGAAGATCATCCATGTGGCTTTGACAGACTGAAGCCTGAAGGACAGTCAGTAGGACAGTAAGAAGTGGGTGAGGACACATTAATGTAAACCTAGCTATTTTTTTTACATCACAGATCAGAGGGAAATTTACCCAACCCTGCTTCCCTTGAAGAGCTGGGTAGAAGCCTGAACCTACAGAACTTGGCATTAATGCGAACTACATTCAAAGCACGATGACTCCAGCCCTAATGAGGATATATACCCCCATGCTGGCTGTCTCAGCCAGCCCTTACCTCCCCCATCCCTGCTGTAGTTTGTTGGATCAATTTGTACTTTACACTCAGGGCTGATCCTCAGAGACTCTTTCACACAGTACATTTCAAGCCTCAGCAGTTGCAAGTGTCTCTGTGCTGCTTTTGATGTTGCCCCTTCAAACACCAAAATGGCTGTGGCCAGAGGGCTGTGGCTGACCTGGATCCATCCAGAGGAGAAACTGCTGAGCAAGCCCCAGGTGGAAATGGTTTCAAACGTTTTGAGTCCCCGCTTCTTCTCCCATTCCAGCCTCCCCGACACCGCAGGCACTCACAGCATGGGTCTTTCCTGCTGCCGATAGTCTTTTCTTTCTTCCTTGTCTCTTGGAGAAACTATCTTGCCATGTTTGAGGCCCATCTGTATCAGCATCAGTCAGAAATAACTCTGTTGAGGCCCTTTGAGATGACGCAGAGCTTGTGAAGTTGTTGAGAAGCAAAGCCTATTTTCCTGATAAATGCAAAGTACCTTTATTCTGTACATACCTGTTCAGAGTAGTAAAAAACTCAAAATAGGCTTTTACATACATGTAGCTGAAGAGTTTTGCAGTGTTTCCAGCTATGGAAACCTGATGAATGCTTCCGTTTCACAGAAAGCGGTTTGGGTCCTTTAGATAGACTGCAGACACTTTCATGTCCAGTCATGTTTTGGTTTTCTCCAAGGATCAGCCTAGTGCAAGGTCTAATTAGGAAGAAACAATCCCAGGGAAAAACATGACAGAAAAAGTCAGTAATTAATCTTCAATAAAATATTATGAGTGGAAAACTGAGACTTGATGTTACACTTAGAAGAAATTCAAACAGTTTCAGCTCAAAGAGCCAAATTACTTTAGATCTGCATTCAATAGTTCACGAAGGGTAAAAACCACATTTTCTTTATATATATGTCGTGCTTTAACCACAGCTGGCAACTAAGCACCATGTAGCTGCTTGCTTACTTCCCTGGTTGGGATGGGGGAGAGAATCAGAAGAGTAAAAGTTAGAAAACTCATGGGTTGAAATAAAGACAGTTCAACAGGGAAAGCAAAAGCTGTGCACACACGCAAAGCAAAAAAAGGAATTCACTCACTCCTTCCCATGCTCAGGCCATCTCCGAGAAAGCAGGGCTCCATCATGTCTAATGGTTACTTGGGAAGATAAACACCAGCACTCAGAATGTCCCCTCTTCCTTCTTCTTCCTCCATCTTTATATGCTGAGCATGACGTTGTATGGTCTGGAATATCCCTTTGGTCAGGGCTGTGTCCCCTCCCAACTTGGTGTGCACCTCCAGACTACTCGCTGGTGGGGTGATGTGATCAGCAGAAAAGGTCTTGACTCTTTGTCAGCACTGCTCAGAAAGAACAAAAACATCCCTGTATTACCAACATTGTTTCCAGCCCAAATCCAACACACAGTCCTGTACTAGCTACTATGAAGAAATTTAACTCTACCCCAGCCAAAAAAATTCGATGTAATTAGGAACTACAACTAAAGTGACTGATTTAAAAATTATACTTACTGCAACGTGCCTCTGCAGGGCAGATGATGCCTTTCTTAATCCTATTTGGCCTTCTTTTATCAGCAATAGTAAAGGTGTCTGCTGGTGTTTTATACAAAATAATTTTGCTTAAAATGCACCTAGGACTGATGAGAAATTGCTAAAAAGGCAATTATCTGGCGGCTGGGGAAAAAGTAATCTCCCTTTTCAGAAAACAAACATTTCTCAAGTTAGACATTATATTGCCATTGGAAAAACTCTGCACTGGTAGTTCCTTCCTGCTCCTGCCTTGTGCTGAAACTTGGCCTGGCCATGGACTTGGAGTTCAGGGTGGGCAAAGTCGCAGGACAGCCAGTGTCCTCCAGGAGGCCATGGGGAAAGTGGACACCATTTATCTGTGTGTCTTCTTTGAGCTGGGTAGGGGCAGCGAACATGCTGGTGTGGATGAGGCTCAGCATCTCTCAGCTTCACTGCAAAGCGTCTTTATGCTTTTTCTGCTGCTCTGGTCTTATGTGAAAACTTCTCTGAGAAGCTGTTTCCATTTTTAGAGCAGATTTGGTACTGCCTCCATTGAATGTTTTTCCTCCTGTACATGATATGTCTCTCTCATCCAGTGCTTCATCATGGCGGCCCAGTAGGTCCATCCTTGCATCCTGAGACCCCTGACCCTGGAAGAGGCCACAGAGCAGTACAGGGTGATTTATCTTCCATCTCCATATGCAGGGTCAGTGCTCCTGCTGTTCCTGGGGGCGGGTCAGGCTATCAGGCAGTGGCTCCCATTCTTTTGCCCTATGTGACACCTAAGGAGACGTGTCTCACACAGTGCTCAGTATCCCATGGCTGTGCCTACAGTGGCAGCCCTCTGCTTTGAATGCCCTAAACACCATTACATTTAGTTGTGTCTTGACTTCTGCAAATCCAGGGGCTGGGAGGGGCTGATGGCGTGGCAGTGGCAATGGTTAATCTGGATGTCTCCTGTCACCCAAGGGGCCATCTGCATGCTGCTGCAGCAGCACTGTTTGCACTGAGACAAAGCTGACTGTAGCCAGGTAACCATGCCTTCATGTTTCCTTGAGCCCCTCCCTCTTGAATTACAGGCATGACTAACGAGGTTCTCCAAGCCATCCAGCCATGACCTTGTGCCCAGAGCTGGGAACTGGAGAAAGCCTGGTGATCCACTCAAGGAAGGCAGCAAACAGTACTTGGCACCAGCCGAGAGAAGTTCTTAGTGTTGCCTCAAGGTGAATGTACAGGGGTTCTGGAGAGAGGGTGGAGGGGTTTGGGGCACGGAGGTGCCTAGTCCTGCTGGGAAAGGAGAACATAGTAAAAAATGTTAACATTGCCAGAGAAGTCATAAAATTGTTTCTTAAAAAATGAACTTTTGTGGAGGTTTGTTCTCATCTCTTTACCATTCTGAGTGCACATAAAGCTGAGTTTCAAGCTGTCCCTGCTACAGTAAGAGATAGAAATATCTGTTTTTTTTCCCCTGAGGACTGCTACGGTTCTCAGGCAGCTCTTCCTCCCAGCAGCTGCAAGCTTTATGGATTGTCCTAAAAACCACAGGGCTCATGATAAAAGCTATGCTTCAGATTGTATCATGTACCAGGAAGAGCTCTGGTTCCAGTCCACTGACTGACAGTCACGAGGGGTTATCGGCTGAAAGTGCCAGTGTGCACTTCCTTGGAGAGGGACATTATAGTAATGAGAAAATAAGAGATTTCAGCTGCCTTGCCCAGCTGAGCTCTCAGCCTGTATTACCTGAGGCACAGAGAAGAATGTCTTTAATATCATCAGTAGAATATGAGTCATCATGGTACCTTTTTTTTTTAAGAAAAATAAAACCCAGAAATTCTGGTTTGTATTTTATCACAAAAAGGGGAATGAGTTGAAAGGTAGTTGGATCCTGTTGCTTCCTAAATAGCTAAATATTTACATATAGGCTGGGCTATTAATCATGGCCCCATATGGCAGAAAAGCTTGCCATAGCACTCTGGGGAAAACTGCTGTGCGCAAGTGTGTTTGTCTCACAAATGTCTCCCTGACAGCTTCACTTTCATTACAATCAGCTGTGACACCATAATTACAGATTTGGGGAGGTTTTCAGCCTCCAAGTGATTGATTGTTTGATACACACAATTTAGAAGATAGATGTTCTTATTTAAATCAACTACTTAGCAAAGGAACTGGCTACACAGGAAACAAAGTGGAAAGAGTCTGTGACTTTGCCAATGTCTAGGACAAACCCCAAGCCTGCTTTTCCAGCCCCCTCTTCCCAGGGCTCTTGGGCAGGTATGCTGGCAGACTGATAAGAGTGGTTGCTGCATGTTCAGCCTCTCACCTCCTGTCTCCTGCTTGCTGGTGACCCAGGGGTCCACCACACTGCTTCAGCTGAGTACTTGATTTTGCTGCTCATGGACATTTCCATATTTTGACTCCCTGGAAACACTCCTCTTAAGTGGCCAAGGGAAAAGCTCGTGTCTGCTGTGGTTCTTACTGGCCACTGATTTCAACCGGTGGTGGCACTGAACTCTGCCAGTTCCAGCATGGGTTGGCCTTGCCCCAGCAGTAGTAAATCCCAGGGAGGGACAGGGTAGATGCAGTTTCTTTCTGTTTGATCCATGTTTAGCAGCTGCCAATTTTACAGAGCAATAGCAATCAGGGTCCATTTCTCTTATGTCAGGGCTGATCATTTCTTACGGCCTCTTTTGTAGATCCTAGCAACTCATCCTGTCTCCTTCTGTGTTTTTCCATGCTGGTCTACATTTACAGTATCCCTCTTTTTCTCAGGGCATGAGAATCTAAGGGAAGGCAGGACAGGATGGGAAAGTGAGGGGGATTGTCCTTTATGTGGGAGAGCAGCAGGTGTGATAGAGCTCTGCTGTGAATGGGTGATGTTGCAGCTGAGAGCTAATGGGTCAGGATGGGTAGGCAGACCAACACAGATGTTTGTGCACACACACACACACACAATCTATGTATGCTGATTTTGGTTATTTGACCATGCTGGCCAGCCTGCTGGTGTTTTGCTGGATAGAGATGTTGGGTTTGAAATGTTGAGTAATTATGATTTGCTAATGGCCTTAAGAAGCCAGACTGATGTTGGTGCTGGAAAGAACTGCTGACAAGATCTTAACGTCACTCTGGTCAGCTGCTTGCAAGGTCTGCAAGTTGTCACAAGCTGGCTATCACTCCTGAAAAGAGATGTTTGAATAAAAGCCAAAGACAATATATTTTTTGAAAAAAAACCAAAAAACCTGTTGTGTGCCCTTCTGGCACTGCAGCTTCTCTCTCTATTAAGCAAACAAAAATTCTTGATCTGGAATAATGTCACATTTCCTACTGAAAGCCTCATGACCCTCCTTTTTCTTCTCTAGAGGGCCCTCATCACTGGAACAAACTATTAACCTCCTTGTTCTCTCTCCCTCTCTTTAGGATCTTTTCTGAAGTCTCACTCTTTCAGATCCATTAATTTTGTGCTGCTTCCTTCACAATAGTCCCTTAGAGGGAGGAAGGATGGACGACAGCACCCCCAGGACAGCCTTCAGCTGAGCAAAGAGGGCAACCTTATGAGAATCAGGAGCTGTGGATAAGCCCTGACAAAGGCCGAGACCTTGTGTACTCTGCTCAGCCAGTATGACACCTGATCCTTGCTCCAGGACAGGAGGTGGGACTGGAGTTCTCCTGAGGTCCTGTCTCCCAAAGTACTTTAGCCATTTTCTGTCAAATCCTCCCAGGGATCCCAAGTCTGACATTACCTCCCACACCAAATGACTCCTTGCAGCTTGTCCCACGAGTGCAAAACAACTGTGTCTAGTCCTCCTCCAAACCATTTGTACAGCCCTAATAATACCTGTATGACCATAGAAGGAGCCGAGGTGACCAGTTAGATGCCAGCTTTCCAGTGCATCTGTGGCTCAGTGACAGGAGCACCTGGCATTGGTAAAATCTTTAGTCCTACATGTCTCATCTATTTGGGGGGATAAATTGTGACATAATATGAGATACCAAATGTTATATCCACAAATTCACAAATTTTTGTTTTCTTGGATATCAAGAAAGACAACACAGAAGAGGCCATGCCTCTCTTTTCAGTCCTGGGACTTTTCCAGGTGCTACTTACCCCCAGATCTGTCCTTCACCTCAGGTTTGTGCTACTAATGATCTGAGGCTGTATCTGGCTATTCCTTTCTGCTGTCTGTCTCCTTCTGTGTGGCGTGCCCTGTATCTAACAACAACACACATTTGGTAGTGAAGTACCCCATAAATCCCTCCTTCTCCACCCACCACAAGTCCTGACAGACCTTGAAGCTTCTTCTGTTTTAGGGCTGAAACTGCTCTCCTGTTTTCCTGAAGGACATCTTCTTCTACCCACAAACCCATTGCAACATAAATGAATGGCAAAGCTCCAGCAACCTGTGTCTCATTACATTTTAACCCAGTCCATGATGATTGAATTAATATTGTTGTGGACATGCAAATTCTGACAAGAAGTAAAGTCTCTCTACTTCAGCATGTTCTTTTCAGGATTAATTAGAGACAGACAATTTTAGCATCTTCCATCAGCAAATCCCTTCCTTAAATATTTTAATTTTGTTGATGAATAGCAAAGACTTGTGAAATTTACTTTGCAGGATATTTAGTGAAATAAAATTAAATATGAAATATTTCAATATGCAATAAAATGAAATATGAAATAGTAATGAAATTTACTTTGCAGGATACTTAATTAAAATTAGTAGCCAGTATTTGTATTCTAAAAGGGAATCTTTCCCAAAATGCAAGAAGAAGGTAAAGAGGGAGGCTTTTAACCTTCCTTGTGTGTAACGCTTGCCTGAGAGTTGAATGATAAATTTTAATTAAACTAGATGGAGAGTAGAAATGATTGTCAGAAGATGATGAAAATTTGTTTTTAGGTAACTCCTTCTTTCTGCATGGGGCTCGACAAGTGCAGCCAGTCCTCTTCTCCCTGAAGCTGCTTAACATCTTTAGTTGGAGTTGTATACAAGATGCACTTCATCCTACACTTTGCTTGAGCCAACCCAGTGAAACAATTCTTTCTGACTAAGGTAGGGCCAGTGACTGTTTGAGAGTAACAAAATATGCAAATAAGCAATACCCAGTGCCATTGCTCACCACCCGCCGACCATGCCTGGCCTGTTCCCAGATAACGATCCCGGAGGAGCGACAATCCCAACCGAAACCTCTATCCCGGGAGAGCGAGAGCCCGAGCGAGACCCAGAGAGAGCCAGAGAGGAAGAGCCCCTCATGGATCTCCTGCCCATGGGGGAGAGGAGATGGAATAGCCCCTTGGCAGAGCCAAATGCTCATGGAGCTGATTCATTACAATATTCCTCACCCACTGAGATCTTGCGCTTGCAGACGGGCAAAACACAAAGTCCTTTACTCCCAGGGACACAAATGCAAACACTGGTGTGTTCTCAGTGTCTCTCTCATAACAAGACCCAGGCTGAAAAACAAAATGCCGCACTATTCTAGCTACTGAAAAAGAAACCCAGCTCTGTTCCAGCTAAAAACCAGGACAGCTAACAAGGCAGATGAAAGCCTACAGCACTGCTCACACATGGTCCGGTCCCATCTTGTACTAGTAGCTCTGCATCAGTTCCACTTCTGCCCACCAGTGTCACACCAACCCTGAGGAGGTTGCTTTTAGGAGTGAGGTTACCTCCTTACTGAGCCCACTCGTACCAGGCATGAGCTTTTCCCTTTTCATAGCAGAACCATTGCACCTTATGGCAACACTTTTGACAAACATGGGTATGACTTTCACATCACATCAGTATCATATGACTGCTCCAGTCTTTCATTTCTATATTCCTAATTCCAGTGGCTTCAGTGAAGCTACTTTAGATTTACATCACCTTAGAGGATAGGAAAATAATTAAAGTGAAGTCCGAAGTCAATTAACCTTTGCTTCATAGTTCCTTCAGAATTGCCTTTGTAATAGGATGTGGAAGTAGCCCCTGGTTGTGAACAGGCCTGGAAACTGGGTTTTTAAAGTTATATGGAGGTCTCAAAATGCAGTCAGGGATATTTTCAAAGTGTTTCACCTTCTGAAAATGCCAGACATACTCAGTAGTAGCTTCTCAGTGCCCTAAGACCGATATTTTGCAGTTGTGGGGACCAATTTGAAAACTTGAACATGTTATTTGTAAAGAAATTACCACTTGTATACATGTAGATGTCTGCGTTAAACACTATTTTTACCTTTATGTATTAATCTAAGGTAAGAAATACTAACCATTTCTAAGACAGAATTTCTAAGGCAAATAGACCTTCCTAGGCTGAAATTTGCAATAGTCTTTAAGCCCAATTTATCTTCTGGCTGTCAGAATTTAGCTTGCTTTTCTGTAATAATTCCAGGTGAGATAAAAAAAAATAAGGTTGGTTTTTTTTTTTTCCTAGAATGTTCAAGACAAACATGATTTACTGTTGGTGATATTTTTTCTTGACAGAGCTAATGCTTTGGTATCCTTTCTCTTGACCCCTTTAGATGGCATAGCTAAAAATACTTAAAAATGCAATTTATGATGTGTTCTGTGCTACTTTCACAGATGTATCTTAGAGATAGATTTGGAGAAAAACATACCTCATCCAAAGCCCCTCAGCTACCCATCCCGAGCAGATGAGGAACTTGCTCTGGTGCTGTGTTTGATACAGGCAGCACTGAAGGGAATCAGAGTATTTCCCTAGTGGGATGTCTTTGCAGCAGTGAAACCAGTTCCAGAATCAAACTGAAGTCCAAGTTAAATGCCATTGGTGACTGTTTGTTATCATGAATGATGATAACCGAAAATGCCATGAAGGAGAGGGCACCAGGCCAGAGCCAGAAGTTCAAGGCTGTATTTAAGGTCTAACAAAGACAGTTCCAGGATGCATTTCAGTTCCTGGCTTTGCCTCCTGGCTCCTGTGTGCCCCTGGACTCTTTCTGCCTTAGGTTTCTGTCTCTAAAATGGAGATGGTATTAATCCCTGATCATAGCTATGTGTTACGAGAACAAATTTATTAATGATAGGAAAACAAATCTATTAAAGTGTTCACATAACTATCGCAACAGTGTGCCAGAGTTACCTCGTATAGATATTCTGCCTTTTTGCATCTTGCAGGAGAACAAGTCAGACAAAATGCTTGAATGTGCTCTGAAACCTCTCCATGCACTCGGTGCTGATTCATCAGAAGCTGCCAGCATCCGCTTCCCCTGAATTATTTCAGGAAGTTTGCTTATGTTGGAATTGAAGCAACAGAGGAAATTTAAAAAAAAATACCTTGCTTTATTGCTTGCTGGACAGATTATACCCAGCGCCACAGCTTTAACTTGGAAACAGTCCATTATTTTTTATGGCAATAAAAAAGAAAGCCAAGATATAAAATTTATTGCCATGAGATAATGCACTGCAGGGACAAACGTTCAGTGTAATACTTCTCTCTGCAACGTGCAGAAGCTCTGCTGTCTCTTGGTGATCATCCTACCCACCTCCTTGAAGTTTGTTTATATGATAAAGAAGCCCAGAGCCTCCCTGGTAATACACCAGCATTTTCATTTAATCAAAACAATTTAATCCACTATAAAAAGAAGCCAAGACAGGCAGAGGAGAAATTGATCCATGGAGAAAACAGTAATGTCATGAAGAGGGAAAGCTTATCCAAACTCAGGGGAAATATGGGTGATTGCTTTTTATGATAATGCTCGATGAGAGGCCTTGCAGAGGGAGGACAGGCTGCACCTGAGCAGCCCCCTTCTCCATTTTCTCCCCTGGAAGATGCCTGCAGTGGGAGCAGGGCAGGGAATGGAGGCACAGGGTGTAGAGCATGAGCAGGGCCTGGGGGAGCCCCTGGGAAGGCAGAGAGCTTGCCTAGGATGAGCAGGACACCATGGTTTTGGTGATCGGCTGGCCTCCAGCAGCCCTGTGAGGCCACAGAGACACCCTGCCTGGCTGGGGCTGCTGAAGGAGGTGAGTGGAGATAGTTGTCTGTCTCTTGCCAAGGACACTTGTCCGTTAGCACCATTTAGGGAAGTTTTGCTGGCACTTCGCCAGGGATGCAGTAAAGCTGATAAGCAAGTGTCCTCGGCTGCTGACTTGCCTTTCTCATGGAGGGAAGGGCTTGCATCAGAGCATCTCTTTTCTTGTTGCAGATGTAGGGAGCTGAGATTTTCTCAAGTGAATTAGGAGCCTCTACTCTACCTTTAAAACCCAGTGAGGTCTTAAAACTGTTGTGACCTGAACTCCTTTTCCTCTGTAAGCATACTCTGAAAAGCCATTTTTAAAGTCCTCTAAGAGTTTTAGAAATATGGCTAACCTTAACTTTGAATGAAATAAATGTTTGCACTCACCAGAGAGCCAGATTCTAGGTGCTGATTTCACTCAAACTAACACCAAGCTTTAAGCCACCCTGAACACAATTCAAAATAAGAATCAGCCCAGGGATAGCTCCAGACGAATGTGTTTGCCTTGACATGAAATTCAAGTGAGAGCAATTGATTGAAAGCCTCTCAGGGCCACTTCCAGCTCTTTGCAGAAAAAAAAAATGCATTGATAATATTTAATTGTCTTTATATAGCCAAGCTGTTTTGGTTGAAATGTTAAGTTCCTATGTCACCCAGAGCCACAAAGGGCTAGAGATGTTGAAGAAAGCTGCCATATCATGCTGTTGACTTCTGAATTAGAGTTTGAAGCTGCCCCAGAAGGTATTGCAATAAAAATCACTGCAGGCCAGATGAGTTGCCTGTGGGAGCTTTTGGTTCCCTGACCTTAGAACAAGTGGTCCTTCAGCTTTTGCAGCCAGAGACTCCTTCACTCCTCAGTTGTACCAGGGGTAACTAATCTCCTGCAAAACACTCCAGCTTCTGTGGCAAAAGTCTCTGTTCTTCTCACTGAAGTCTCATCTCTTGGTAACCTCACCTGAAACCAGATTTTTCTTCCTTTTGCACTGAAATCACTAGAGTAGACAAAGAAGAATCCGAAGTCAATGTCCCTAGAGAATGCATGCTGCCCAGCTGTGTGTTTGTAGGCAGGCATGGATATACCTTTCCAGCACCTCTATTTGACCCGTCATTTTTACCAATAACTGCTGAACACATGGTGCAAGAAAAGTCCAAGGAGCCGAGCCCATACTCCCAGGTAAATGATCTGACTGCTCCACTACAGTGTCATGTATGCCTTCACTTGCTTGTCCAGGCCTACAGACTGCTGTTGTCCCAGACTGCACATGGGTATAGCAGGTGACCACAATACTTAGGACTGGTAAGAGCTTTTCCGTGGGTGAAGGCAGGAGAAACCTGTTAAAATGGGACCTTTCTGACAAAATTATCTCTCTATGGTAGGGTACAGGTTGTTCAATGGCCCAATACAGAGGGGACAGGATCAGGGTAAACTGTCTCCTACCAGCTGAAGGCTAGAAGCCAACAAATGAAACCATCTGGCTCATCTACTTGCGCAGGCACTGGCTGCAAATTGAGCAGTTGACATCTTGCTCGAGGAGGCACACTTGAATGCATTGAGAGGCAGTATCGCCTCAACTCACTGAGGTCTTCATTGGGTGATCGTTGGGCTTTGACTGAAGAAGGGCTACCTCTCAAAGGGCATGACCTCCTGCAGCAACAGTCATACCATCCCTCTTTTTATCTGAAAAGCCTAGAGAAAAGTCTGGTGACAAAACAGCCCTCCAGAAACCAACACATTTTGTCTTTTTCCAAGGGAGCAAGTTTGTTCTTTGATCTGGTGGCTCCAAGGGGAAGAGAAGGACCTTTCACATCTTGTTAAATGCTTTATTCACACACATATAATTAAGACATCCTATAGATACAACTTGGCCTGCCTTTAAAGACATTTCAACACTAGAAGTGTAGGCAAAAAACAGATAATGGTGCTGCCTTTGCACACTGCCAGGAGACAAAACGACCACAGGAAAATACAATTTCTCTGTAAATTAATGGTGCACTCTGCCTTGCTATTTGTTGCTCTGTCCCTCTGAAGGCTGATGGAAAGGAGATTAAATGAGATTCCAGTTGTCCAGAAATATTTGCTGAGTTCACAGAATGAGAGAGCAGCTGTGGCCACCTGGGGAGTCATGAAAAGAAACACACAGACTGGCATCTGTTCTAGCACAGCTGATGGTAGGGTGGGCAATAGATAATGGTTGAGGACCTTCGGGGCCCTATCTAGCCTCTGAGAAGACAGCATAGGGTAACAAGATTGCTTTAGCCCAAGCCTTCCTACACGGCCAACCTTGTGTCCAAACCTGGTCCAAACATTGCAGGAGGAGAGAAAATCCTTCATCCTCCCACCCTGTGCTGTTTAATCCCCTCTGGGCCTCAGGTTCAGAGCCACCTGTGAGCCTGGTTTTAAAACACAGGCATAGATGCCCATGGGAGGAGGATGAAACCCAGGATACTACCCCAGCTCCTGCTTCTGGAGTGATGTCAGCGTGTTGATCTCTTGTGCAGTTCAGGATTTCCTGGTTTTGCCCCCATCACCAGCTGCTGATAGGAGTCCTGAGAGTGAGCAGAGTTGTTCAGGCCTAGGGCAAACTTAGGATGACAATGCTCAATGATGGCTTAAGGGTAAATGACACAAAGGGAAAGTGGGACTTTCTCATATCCTGGGGCCATGCAATCAAAAAATGTACAGATCCATCCAATATCATGTCACCCTAAGGTCATGCATCTTTAAGGCTTCCCAGAAGCAAAGCTCGCATAAATTTCACTTGTAGCCAGACAGTGGTGAGTGTTGATGAGGTTCATCATGCTATTCTGTGTGAGCTGATCTGAGTGACCTGTCAGAAGGAACATCAAGGCAGAGAGAATAAATATAAAACTGAGAGAAGTCCTGGAACACAGAGAGGAGAAACAGTTTTTAAACTGGGTCCCAGGGTGAGGCTGGGTGTATTGGGACCGACATGAACCTTGGATATAGAAATTCAAAGAGAGCAACTTATAGTAGGACAGAGTCGGTAAAACCTCTTTATTTGGTCCCAGTGACATCTCTAAAGCATCCTCTGTTCAGATACTATCCTCCACAAGGAAAGCAACATCAGAAAGGAAAACAAGAAAGGTTTCATAACACAGTCACTGGAAGAACTGAGATCTGGAAAGCCCTACTCAAGGAGAGATCGGAAGGCATATTTTCTTGATTACAGAAGTTCACTGGTCTCAGTCTAACAATGAGTACAGGAAGAGATTTCCAATAGCTGAGGACACAAATGTTACTTGAGAAGCCAAAGGCCAACTGGGAAGAGTGACAAGCTAAAGCCAAGAAAACTCAGACTAGAAACTAGGAGACCACATACCTAAGGATATGGAGCTTTCCTCAAAATCTGCTCATTTCCTAACCATTTCTCAGTGTTTTTCCGATAACTCTTCCATCCCTGCCACACAAGATGTGACTGATTAAGAAATCCCAGGGTTTAGTTCCCTAGTCTGTATTATTGAACAACATTAAGTCAGGACAGAAATATGCTACAGTGGTCCTTTCTTAATCACCACATCTAAGATTATTCTTGCCTCTCCATCTTATTTCAGAACTGCTGCTTTGGACTGTGATCCCAGAGGTTTACAAAGGTGATTCATGAAATAAGGGCAGCACACTGATGTCTATGGGCTACATACATTTTGATTTAAGTGCAGATTTGTGAATTTCTCATAATGATTGGTTTGTCTGGGGGAAAGATACTAAACCAAGCAATAAAGGAAGCTGCTAATTGTTGTTTGTCAAAACAGCCACCTTCCCCCTCAGCAGCTGGGAAAATGGTGTCTTGCCTTCAGTGGTCTGAGCTATTTAGCTGTTTGTAAGAGCAATGGCGAAGATTGTTTTGTCTAGTGGAAAATATCTGGCTACCAGCTCATTTTTTAATTTTCTGTGTGTGCAAAGAAGCTGTGTAGCTTGGCTAGCTGTTGTTTGCTGGGTCTGGAAAAACCCCAAGATCACTGGGAGAGCCCCTGCTCAGGTCAGACAGGCAGGAGAAGAGGGCAAGAGACATAGCCAGGAGGTAGTCAGCAACACCAGCAGCTGCTGGGAGACTGCTGGGAGCAGCAGGAAGCAGGTATACAGATAGCAAAAATGGTGTCCTGGGCTATGCAGTTTTTAGTGCAAACTGGGATGACATTACAGAGTTTTGAACTGAGAATAAGTCTTCCTTTCTCCTCTTGCAAGAGCAAGTGACAGATTTACCAAGAAAAAGGATTTACTCACGGGTTACTAATAGCACAAACATATCATTGGTTTTGGTGACAAAGACACTAAACAATTGCAGCCACTAATGGGGGGAGGGAGGGGGAATCAATCTATGATCAAGTTAAAAATAAATAAAGTTTAATGAGTTTTAACTCAATAGAAAGTTAGAGAAGTGTGGGATAGTTTGATTTTGGACTCATTACTAGCAACAAAGTGGTTTGACAAAAGATGATGATTTCCCAAAAGACCATGCTTTAATTAGTTTTAAATCATAAATCAATTAACATATTTAATGCTAAATATCCATATAATAAATTTTGTACTCAAATATGATTGATAGTATTTGGGGAAAGGAAAAGAAAAGCTGGATTTGTCATAGATAAGTAGGAAGTTGATTCCCTTAGGTACAAAACTCCCATTATGAACTCCCTTTCAGGTGCAAAACTCAGCTCTATCTTTGTAGTGGAGTCAGCAAGGGAGTGAAAAGTGGCCACATATTTCTAGTTTTAAGGGAGAGAAAATACTTCTCCAGACTCACCAAGCCACAGTACCTGGGTCCAGTTCTACACATAGGACAATGCTCTTGGCAATGAGTTGGGTCATGCACAAGAGAGGCAACACTGCCTTCCCTCCTTGTTTGTTCCTAAACTGTCTGTTCCTTAAGACACCTAGCAGAGCTGGGTGGAGTATAGGGTAGCAGGCTGATGAATCCACCTAAGTGGGCAAGCAGCTGGGATGCAAAGTTTTTTTTTTTTAACAAAAATATTGCTTTGACTTAGTCATTTCAGTCAAAATATCAGTTTGGGGAAAATGCTTGGGGTCAATACTTTTAAATGAAACAAGGCATCCGACTACTTTAAATATGTCCTAGATTCAGATGTTCATCCTGCAGTCTAATAACACTCCAAATGGTGCGACTGAGCAAAGGAGAGAGGCTCGTTTCTATCAGGAGATCAGTGTTATGCCAGCTCAACAGTACCATGTAGCATTGCTGCAGGGGCTGGCTAGAGTGTATTTTTGATGGAAAGATTTTTACCTGAGATTCATGCCCAAACATCTCAGAACATGAAATTACCTGTGAACTGATAAACTCTCTCAGGGTGTGGAGCTGAAGGAAAAGACACCCACATAAGAGGACTCATCTGCCTGGGTCTCACCTCATGAGAAGTTTAGGGTGACCCTTCCACGAAGACTTATGGATAATTTGTGTGCATCTTCCCCTTTCTTCGTCTTCCTCTGATGGACAAGTGTTTATTTTCCTGTTTTTCAGCCTAAATGGGGAGAAATGCAAGATGTTTGCCAAGAGGCAATGGGTGTAAGCTGGAACACAGGAGGTTCCACTTAAACTTCAGAAGGAACTTCTTTACTGTGAGAGTAACAGAGCACTGGAACAGGCTGCCCAGGGAGGTTGTGGAGTCTCTTTCTCTGGAGACATTCAAGACCCGCCTGGACGCCTTCCTGTGTGATCTCATGTAGGTGTTCCTGCTCCGGCAGGGGGATTGGCCTAGATGATCTTTTGAGGTCCCTTCCAATCCCTGACATTCTGTGATTCTGTGATGTTTGAAGCACCCATTCATGTTTGCCAGGTCATTTGGAAACCTATCAGAGAGGGGCTGAAGCTTTGGGTGATAGTTTTCACTGATATCAGAGAACGATGGCCTTCCCTATTCCTTCATTTCAAAGAATCCTTCATATGGGAGAAGGAAGACTAAATATAAGGATTGGGAGGAAAAAAAAAAAGATCAAATAAGCTTTAAAAACTTGGATGTGTGTGATCTCAGATGCCTTCTGACAATAATATGTTATTGCTCATCATTTTTGCAAGACAGAATTAAAATTGCTTTAATACTTCAACTGTGCATTTCTGGACCATGGCATGCCAGCATTTCTTCTATGATGTGTAGCAGGAAACTGAATTTCTGGGTTCATAATAATGATTTAGAGGGCAATGAAAAGATCTATAAGTTGCAGTTTACCCTCAGTTCCTGCTACAAGCTACCATAAGCCCAACCCCATCTAAGTACAGCCTTCATTTGTGAGCACATCAGTTTGTGTTGGGCTCTGGACTTAACACTAAAATTGCCACAACCTGGTGTTTTAATGGGACTTCTTGGCTGATTTTAGAACGCTACAGGACAGTGAGCACAAAAGGGATTGTAAGGAGAAAGGGAGCTTTTAAAGCTTTGTTACAGATAACGGAGGCTATGTCTTGCATGTCCATGGGGTACAGGAGAGCTTCAGGTCACCAAGACAAAGCTCTGGCTGTGCAGGAGCCTTGCACAGAGCATGGGCCAGCAGGTTGTGCTTCTGCATGGGGAAATGAATGTACAGCCAAAAGGAAGATGACTATCTTTGGTCCACTCTGCAATCTTTGCCCCTTGGGAAAGAGAGGGTGTAGGGTCTGTGTTCCAACATTGCCTAGACACGAGGGACATGCAGAGATGCTTCAGCTGGTGGCAGATATGTTTGCACAGCCAGGACCTCTCTTTCTCTGCCCAGGCTCTTTTTGCAGAGTCCCAGCCCATGAACTTTCTGTAAACCAGCGCAGGAAGGGCCTTTAGACTTTTTTCTCCAGGCAAAATGACTGAGCTGTTTGTGGGACAACACCCAGTTGTGCAGATTCACTTCATCCGGAGATGAGCATGGAAGACAGGCATCCTTTATAGCAACTTGTTTGGCCTATGACTCTCCTCTGTCTGCAGCGAGGGCTCAGGGCAACCAGCTCCTAATCTGGGATGCCAAGACACAGCAGGGATGGAGCTTGACTCTGTTGATCCAGCCATTGGTTGCTCTTACTGCTTGTTTCTTTGGGAATTGCCTCACATTCTAAACAATTTAAATTTTTGTACACAAAAACTAATCAAGAACCCAAATTATCTCCTTTTTAAGCATGGCAAGATATGTAGAATCAGCCTGAAATAATTTTGAAAATAATAAAGGCAGATTCAGTGACAGACCAAAAAGCAGAGCGAGTACAGCTGTGAGCTGGTCTAGGTTTATCTCAGCCACTGAAAAAACAGACAAAAGCCACTGATATATCTCATATTTAATTTTTTAAACGGTTGCATACAGCTTTGGGAAAAAAATGAATATTCTGCTTCAGGTGCTGAATCAAAAATTCAGAAGAAAAATGGCACGCCACAATGAAGCAATATTAGTGCTGTTTCTTTTTGGATGAACACTCCCTTTAAAAACACTATTTTTAGTCAACTAAAACCATTGACATGAAATGAAATGTTTTTCTCCTTTTCAGAACTTAGTCTTCCTGCTTGATATTTTCCTTCACTGGGAGGCCACATTTTAGAGAATTTCTTGTCACTTTAAAATGTATTTTGCCCCTGTGAATTTCAGGTTTCTGGTACTTTCACTACTTGTAAAAACAATAACAACAACAAAGTCTGAATACATTTTTTAAGATGACTTGGATCACCATGACCCAGTCCCCAAGTGCCATCACCTCTGTGCTCAGATGGGCACACCAGATCAGCACAGCACAAGCCCTTACCAGCTTGGCTTTCACTTAAAATCAAGAGCTTCAGGCTGTGAAGTGACAGTCGCCCTCAGATAAAGATCTCATCATGACATGGTGAGATACAGCCGCTGCAGGGAGCAGGGAGAGCTGGGTCAGAGTAACCTGGCAGGACACATTGCTTTGTCCCACAGAGACCTGTCTTTAGTTTGGCGTCGTGCCAACACAATTTGCAAATTAATTAGGGAGGGAGGTGGAGACAGATTGAGTTATCTCTGACATGCCAACTGTCTGAATTACATGTCCCTTCCCCAGAATGCAGTCCATAATCACAGCAATTATACATGACAATCATTCATAGTTGCATTTCACGTCAATCAATTTTTACTAAAATATAGCCTTTGTGCCAGGTTTCAGTTATTTTTTCCTATATATGTGTCTCAGGGATTTGCAATATTCTCATGTGAATATCAATCAGGACAAATGACAGGATGACATTTATTGGGGGAGCCAATTTTTAATTAATTGTTATTCATAAACTAATTATTGAATTTACAAATAAATTCTCAGGAAATGCATGGAAGCTGCATGTCAGCCATTTGCAGAAGGATATGAGTCTGCTTTTCTTCGTAAGACTGTAAATCATGTCTTCAAATGCAAAATAGTTTTTTACCTGGAGCTCTGGGGCCGTGGCCTAGGTCATCTACCATCTGTGAAGTGTTAGCATTTGTCCTGTCTCAAACTCAGTTTAAAAGAAGTTCTGAGAGACAATTTCCTTACAGAACTGAATGTAGAACGGATGAGAGAGAAAGCTGCCTTGCGATACTTGCAAGGAGCCAAGAAAAAATATACATTGGTTTTAGCTTTGATTTCTTTTCATGGTGAGTACCACACCTACTGCATACCTAGTCAGCACAGAGCAGTCAGATGTGCAGGCCAGGTCCTTTAGATCCAAGCAGCAGCATTTCCTTAGGGATATGCACGCAGCCACTGCCTCACACCCCCTGTGCCACCATGCACACAAACACCTTGTAGTGATGTGCAAGTGAGCCTGAGAGAGAGAAGGAAAAGGAAAACTGAGCTTCCTCATGCTCCCTGGAGCAGATATCTTGGAGTTAATGGTTACTGGATGCTATTTCTCTCCAAAGCTGAAAGGATCTTATTTAAATGGCCTGAAGATGAAAGTTCTTCTGCAGAGCATTGCTGGGAGGATCCTGTCTGAGAGCAGCTGCTGTTGCTTTCTGTTCCCAAGGCTATGAGAGCATTTCCAAGTGCCCCAGCTCTGCTTGCTGAGGCAGCTTTTAAAGCCCAGTCCATCCTTGTCAATTTTGCCACCACTGATCCTTCCACTGCCCTTGTTTTCTGCAGAAGTAAAAGGCTGTGGGAGCTCTCCCTGCAAGCTGGCAGCAGTCACCCAGTGCAGGGCTGTCTTAGCAATTCATCTGCCCTTTGGAAACCTCTCTTCCTCTGCCCTAGCCCAAGGAAATCTGCTCCAGATGTTGCAGCAGGAAAGATTTGCCCTTTGCTCTGTCCTTCAGCCTAGCTGTGGTGGAAGGCTGCACAGAAGCTCCTGTCTTCTTTCCAAGTTATTGCAAAGAGGAGATGGCTGGGGGTGGAACAGAGCAGATTCTGTACAGCTTCTGAGTCAAGGGCAGAGTGGAGAGCCTGAGGCCATGCTGAGCAGCTTGGTTTTTCCTCTTGCTCAGAGAAGTGCTGCTGACCCAAGTTGCAGTTGGCCCAAAACTCTGTAAACCCCAGAGTTTCCATTATCACGTCCAGTAGGGAGCAAGATGGGCCTCACTGGTCTTTGAGAGAGAGCGACAGCTGATGGTCTGTGATGGGAAGGGGGATATTTATGACAGCAGGAGTGCTGAGTTAGAAAGATATGAACATGACAGGAACACACTGACCAACACACTTCCCTAAAATAGCAAGCCTGTCCTCTGTCATACGGCACTTTTGTCTCTGTGTAGAAACACCGCTGCATTGAACTTTGTGTGTGTAATATGGGGGTTCAGAGAGGGCTTTTTTCAGGGGAATCATATAGATGAACTGAAGTTTGGCTCTTAGGAAAGAGGGTAAATTACACTTTCCTTGAAGAGCTAGCATTGGTGTTCTGATTGCTAACAAGGATCGTCATACAGGAACTGCGGTCACACACTTCAATCTGCTTTTGGCTCATGAGCATTGGTTTGTTGCAATAAAGCTTGCTGGTCCCATTTTGAGCATTGTGTTATGGCAAATACAAGTGCATCTGAAGTCTGGGACACTGTTTCTGTTGTAGCAAATCTTCCGTACTGCAGACAATTCCCTTGGGATATTTGTAAACAAGTGCAAATGTGGGATCTCAGCTGCATCTTTCATAGAGTGCAAGAGGAAATTTGGTAATATCAAACAGGAAGAGGGAAGAAGAGTGTTGCTCTCAGGGGACAGACTGTGTTGATCATTCACCAGCATATGCTCATCCAGCAGCCAGGCACTGTGCCAGGGCCAAGGTTCATCTATGACTGTGCTCTTCATAGTTCCAGTTCTTGGTCTCTCCTAGATCTGCACATCACATCTTCTCCAACTTAAACCCTCTGTTTCTATACTGGTAACTGTAGGATGATAAGAGGAACACGGAAGAGAGCTGGGAATAGAGGGACAGAGCCCACTCTTCTCTTTAAAGTTGATTCTCTGTTTTTTTTTGGTTTGTTTTGGGGTTTTTTGTGTTTCTTCACAATTTTATTCTCTTACCAGTTCCCTCTCTCGCTCTCCACCTTCCAAGACTTTGCCTCATAGCTAGACATCGGCAGCTATGCAGCTCAGATAAATCTACATCATTGTCATCAAAAAAAAGAGAAAAGAAATGGTGATGACGCCTTGACTTGGAATCTGGATCCTTGTGCAAGTCCTTCTGGTGGGGCCCCTCAGTGACATTCCCTTGGTTGCCTGTGATATTTCCTTGGCTCTAGGTGCTAAGAGGAGCCTCTGTGGGGAGGAGGCTGCTCTGGTGCATCTTGCAGTGAAACCAGCCCATTGCAGCTTGTCTGCTCTGTGCTTTCCTGTTTAACAGCTTGTCCTCAGTGAGCCGTATTAATTTTTTTCAAATATGTAAGATGTTTGTATTGTTCTTGCCAGAGGTGATAGTGAATTTTATTAAGTACTGTCAGTTCCTGTCTGTGCTAGTGCAGACATGCCTCTGACTCATGGTTTTTAACTGAGAGGGTTCAGAGATGTAATTCTTCCTGAAACTCTGAAAAAAGGGGATCATTTGAAACATAGTTATCTCATGACCATGTCACCTTTCACCTTGGCACTATATTTGGAAATTCAAACATGCCAGGATGAATAATCTGGAAAAAGTTTATCGAAGCCCTTCAAGACAAAACTAGAGCTATGGATGTCAAGGGTTCTATTTCAAGGAAAAATCTCAGTTCAAGCCGAAATCAAAAGTTGGTATCAGTGCTCTTAAAATGAATGAAAAATGCCCTTGTTCATCCTACTGAAGTTTGCAGAAGCAGCAAAAATTCATATGCACCGCAAACCTCTGTTATTTGTCATCTATTGCAAAACCAAGGACCTGATGGATGGAAAGGCAGAGCTAGCATTTCTAATCAAGTTCCTCAGATGTTCGGAGGAGAGAAATGTTGACTTTGGTGCATCCATGAATGACTTGGCCCAGTCATTTTACCTGCTTCTGGTCAGAGAACCAACTGCTCTGTCTGTGGGCCCATCCTGGCAGCCCAGACATTTCCTTGACAGGTGATGGAAATCCAAGAGGAAAATGAGATGCCAGCAGGAAGCAACACTGGTAGACTGTCTGCAAGAGCCTGCACCCTTGCCCAGAATAGGAAGGTGTCAGAAACTAAACACAAGACCACAGAAAATGGAACTGTGATCCCCACCTGCAATAACTGACACGTTCTGGAGAGGCCCATAGGAGCTATACTTGGAGGGTAGTGTTGGTTTGATGCAGTGACAGCACCCCAGCACACAAATCACATTGCTTTGGAAATATTCTAATGGTACTATGTCAGATTTCTTTTCTGGTTCAGTTCCAGTTCCCTTGTTCTGCGGTGGATGAAATGACCAACACCGAGATGTGTTCAGGCATCAGCACTTTATTGAAGCTTTGCACTGCTTATATATCCTTTTTTCCTCCAGCACGCCCCAAGCACCATGCATTCTTTCACATTTGATTTGTTACTCCTTATTACACACATGTCTGAACAATTGACATGATTAGATAATTCCACCTGTTCATGAGCCATTCTTTTACTTCTGACTGGTTACTAATTACAGCACACGAGTCATCCTTATCTTGTCTCATGCACATTCTTACTTGTTTGGTCACTTTGTTTTCATTTTCTACTCAAGGTCAGGAATTAATTGCTCAAGGATGAGGCCACCTGCAGCTTTGGCTCTTAAAGCACCAACATTGTCCCACGTGTGACGCCTCAGAATTTAACAGTCAGACATGGGTGAAGAACGGAGCCCAGACTTGGGGCAGTGGAAGAAGATGGGACAACAGATCTTCTGATGGCACTCTCTGGGGTGCCAGGAGGCAGGAATGGGGCATGAAAAAGAAACAATGCCTAGGTCACACTGATACTGTCATCCTTCTTCCCCTAACTCAGGTTAATGCCAGCAGCTGATAAGCAGTTGGTAAGAAGTCGAAGGGACTCAGGTGCATTTCAGTTCCTGAGTTATTTTGCACTGCAAGGAGAAAGTCCCACTGCAGTCTCCAGGGTTTGGACAACCCTTTCAGCAGTGCGCACCTCTCCTTTTGGTGTCTGCATGGGGACAAGTACAATCCAACCCACTGCTGTAAGCAAAACTGGGGGGAGTCTCCCGCCGTGTCAGGCTTAATCAGGAAAACCGAAAAACACTTGGGCCTTTAAGGAATGAAACAAAGACTTTGCTTCCGTGGAGGTTCTGTTTCTTCTGAACACTCTAAAGCAATTGCCATTCCAGCCCTGAGCAATCCCTGCAGTGCCATCTCGTGCCTTGTTAGCAGAGGAAGCAAACATGGGGAAAAGCCTGTTCTGCTTTCCGAGCCTCAATCCCTCACACTTGCATCTCATCTTCACTCCCTAGGGCTGTTGCCTATGATTTACTACTGGCCTGCAGTCATACATCACCATCAAGGGTCCTGCCAGGTACCTACATCTGGCTCCATCTGCACAGCCATGTGCTTTAGCTCTGCTCCTGAGAAGAACTGTGTGTTTGCTCTGCTCTGCTTCCCAGCCAGTGTATCCTGACTGCAACGTCATATGGAAGACACAGTGACCCCAAGCCCTGGTCTGCACAGGACACAGACTGCGCTAATATTATTTCAGTTTGCTGCACTTCAAAGGCTTTAATTGAGTCTTCAATACAGGATTTGGGATCTGAGTGATTTGATATTCCCTGTCTGAATTTCCCACCTTCTCCTTTCAGGCCAGAAGTTTGGACTATGCATTAATCCTGAAAAAAGCCCTGTTTTTGAAGGTGCTGGTATGAGTTGTACCCACTCTGCCCCTTGACCTCCTCCCCGCTGGATACTGCTAGAGCATTGTCTCCCAGAGAAGATGCAACATCACAGAAGTCTTCACAGTTTGCTGTGTGTTGATTTGAGATCAGAAACCTTTAAGTCACCCAGCCAGTTCCTGTCCCCTCCAGCCTGGCTTCTAGACAGGTAAAAAGAGGAACAGTAACTCCCTTTGACTAGGGTCACTGAGTCCCAGAGGTATCACAAGTATGTATTACAAAGCCAGGAACTCATCCCAAAGTTCCTGAGTCCTCAGAAACCTGAGAAGTCTTTTAAAATTACTCAGCACAGTAAAAAAATGTAGATTGTGCAAGTAATTAAAGCATTTCAAAGACATTTGGAGGCACAAAGATGAGATACATCTTATCTAATTTTATCCTCTAAAATCAAGGAGTCTAGGCCAATAGACTTACACCAGGACACTCCTGGGCACAGGGAGATACAGGCACTGCCAGGGTAAGGTTCATCCCACCTCATGTCCTTCTGTCTCTACATGGTACATCTCGTTCCTTAGACTGTTTACAGGTGTTATACAATTAACTTGGACTACTTGCTTATTGTTGAAGTGGCAAAACCAAACTCACCAAGCACCAGAATTACAAATTTTATCACTGCAAGTGTCCAAGCTAGTAAAGAATACATGCCCAAGAGTGGTGTTGAGGGAACATCAGTGAATTCCAGTATCAGTGAGTATCAGTATCAGTGATTATCAGCTTCCTGCTCCCCATCTCTGCTACTGCATACTGGCCAGAGTGCCTGGCACCTGCATCAACCACGTGCAGAAAGAGCAAAGATAGCTCAAACACCAGATTTTTCAGAACCTTGGACTGGCATCTCTTTAACACACACACACATATACAAACACACATTCATGCACACAGATGATCTACCAGGAGGAGCAAATCTCTTCCCGCCTCAGCCCTGCCACAGCCAGAATTGTCTTTCCCCTGATCCCAGGAACTTTACTCGGGGGACAGACCTGTGGAGTATCAGTAGTTTGTGACCTCAGTCCACCATCAATGACTATTCTGGTTTGGCCATATCGTGCCATGAGATGCTCCTGTTGAAACACAGAGCCTGAAGGGCTCTGTCAGCCCCAACTAACAATGAGGGCACCCTGCTGTGAACACCCTGCCTGCCAAATGGGGTTGAATTGTTGCTGGGTGGACTTGGGGACATGGGAACCTGCTGAACCCAGCAGTCATCTTGAGTGAGCTGCAGTCTCCTAGCTGCAGTCTCCTAGTCTCCTACTTAATTTTTAAGTATTTCTTTTCCTTAGAAGATTCCTCTATGGACAAAACTCCTTTGGACTAACAGATAAATGCTTTAATTTCAACCTTAAAATGCCTTGCATTTTAAATAAAAGATTCTTTCACATTAAACTTCCTGGAGTTTCTGAGGTAGAAATGCAAACAGCTGAATAGAAGAGTGTGTGACAGAAAAATGCACAAGACATTAACCAGTGAGGTTATCCAACTCCACCAGCTCTATGCCTACATTAGCATACTCATTCTTTGCCTTGATACTGCCTTAACTCTTACACATCAGAGGTGGTTCCCAAACAAATCCAGTCCTTGCACAGGGACAGAGACAGCGTTTCTTGTTTATGTCTTATTGTTCCTGAATTTCCTCCACAAACAGATTATTACAATGACAAATGACCAACTACATTTTTGCTGAGTGTTCACCTGTCCCTGGACAATATAACTGGTGTTTCAGAGGGGCTAGGCTGGTGATGACCAGCCTTCGTGGCCCAGGGAAGGTAACCAACTCAGCACTCAAATCCAGCTCCAGCCAAAGCTGTTTATTTCACAGAATTTCATGTCTCTTTGTCTCTGAAGGACATGTTCTTTTGGTCCTGATCTCCCAGGAGTTTGTCTCCAATACCTGGTCTCTCTAACAATAGGGTTTATTCCTTTCCCTAATTACATACACCAGTATCTGACTGACAAAGCCATGGGAGAAGTCTCCCCTCTTTGAGCTGATGCTCAGGGAGCTGCAGGGAGAGAAGGAGACCAATTTTGTTAATTGCAGCTGAGGAGGGCTCCTGGCCCTACTCAGACTAGCCCTAAGTCCCTGCTGCTCCCAGGACAGGTCTCATGCAGAGTGAACCTCTTCTCTGTCTCTCAACTTCCTTGGACTAGCTTTTCCAGCAACATCTGCTGCCAGGTGCCTCCACCCTCTGCTTCATAGTGCCTTGTCCTGAAATTTTCTTCCCCCAAAACCATTTATTTAAGCTTTTACTCCTCCACAGAGGCTCTACATAGGCAAAGTCCCAACTCACCTAGTGATGGACTATGTCAAGCCATGTGTAACCCTCTGCATCTCCACTTCTATGTGTGAACACTTTTGGGTGAAGTTAAGGATAGGGGAGGTAGTGCCTGGTCCCCATCAACACCTGTTGTGTCCTCCAGGAGCTCACTGTGGGCAGGAAGGAGGCTGCCTGCCTGTCATCCCCAACAGAAATCCTCCAGTAGCCCAGAGGCAATGGTGCCACATGCCAGGTGCTGCCCTTGCTTCTTACTGGCATCCTCTCTGCTCCTCTCAGTGAAAAGAAAGAGTCAGTGTCTCTGGGGTCCCTGATCCCTTTCCATCTATCTGAGATACGCTCAGTCATTCCTGGTGTCTCGGGGGTTAAACTCAAACCAAAAGACCACCCCACACTGCACAGACCTTGTGGTTCTTTGGTTTTATAACTGTGATTAGATTGAAATACTGAGATCATATTGATTTTGGTTGTTAGCAGAGTTGTCATAAGGTTAAAAGAGGCTTGAGTGATGGAGGGGAGCAGAGGTGACTGCTGCCTCCCAGCACAGTTAAAGTAACTGAATTTTGGAGAAGGGTGTCAGCTCCTGCCTTCAAAAAAGAGGGATGAATTACACCTGTATGATTTCACAGAGATGTACCAGTGCTTAATGTATGTAACAGGATTTGTTCCTCACTGGTATGGGAAATGTTCTGCTTCAAAAGTGGAGACTATTGCCTAAAGCTGAGTCTTATCCATCACATGGCCAGGGCAAGGTGGGCATCTTTGAGCAGGCACCCATCAGCCATGGAGGGAAGTCCTGAGAGGCAGTGAGGGTGACTGGGGCAGTCAGATCCATGCTGATAAGGGTGAGGTTATAGTGATGGAGGTACAAACCTGATCTCCTTGCCTGCCCTAATCATGCCAAGTGCAGAGCCACACTACCACATTATTATGCTGCAGGATACCCTGTCAGGTGCGCAAGAGGCAGGACAAAAGCAGGTTGGAGTCCTGCAGTGAAGCACTAACATCTTTTACATCCCTCAGAGAGAGAAGGCTTAGCTTAGGGCACAGTCAAAACAACCTTGTCTCTTCACTCTGTCCATTAAGACCTTTTAAGAAATATATTTTTGACCAGTCAGCAAGACAAGAGCTACCTCTAGTAGGTCAAAGATGTAAATGCCCTCCCATTTTCCTCACAAAGGACAAACCACAGAAACAGGAAAAGAAAGAAAAAAAACCTCCTCAACTAAAATCCCCAACTCTCCATCTCATTGCAATTAACCTTGGTGCTTTTTATTCTTTCCTACAGTGATAATTTATAGCCAGATGTTAAAACAAAATAGTGAATATAGAAAAAGTTGTAATGAAAGAATTTGCCTTTAGTTTGGGTTGTTTCATCTCTCTCTCTTTTCTTTCTTTTTTTTTTCTCAGCTGAAACTATTTACTGATTCACAAAAAGTTCCAAAACTATTTTTTTAAGCACATCAATTAGTTATTAGGAAAAAAAACCACAACAAAACACAAAATCAACCCAAAAAGTCACTCAGCTGTCTGTCTCACATTCTGCTACTCACCCCTTACCTGAGCTTGTCTGATCTGTGATAACTTTTTTCATACAAAGAAAAAATTGTTAATATCACACAGGGTTTCTGTGGCCAAATCCCTAAATCATCTGAAGGATAGATTTTATCCTATGAGATAGGTAGCTTGCTTCTCAGGTCATGGGGACTGTTTTCAATCCAGCTTAGTCAGCGTCCTATGCACTTGAAGAGCAAGGGTTCCTCGTGACCCATACTGGGATCCAGAGCCATTCCCATTGCTCTGGATCCTGATGCTGGATTGAAACTCTTCCGCTGAGTGAGATGCAAAGGATGCTCAAATGCCTGACGGTCCTTCTAGAGACTGTCCCCCTTGTGAGAGATGTTGCTGCTGACTTGCACCACTTGGTGGGACCAAGCCTATCAAGCGGACAAAGGTGTGCCATTGGCCCTCCACCACGGGGGACAACCAGCTGCAGGCAGGGGTGGCCAGAGCAGAGAGAAGTGGGTGACTGTTGGCAAAGTCTCACCAAAGGGAGGGAGTAAAGCCATTCTCACCTTTAGAGGGGAAAACTAGCCTTTAAAATGGGAGTGCAGGGAAGGACCATCCCACTGGACCATCTCCCTTTATCCTGAGTTTGTGGAGCATCATTTACTGCAGTACTGGAAGTTGCAATTGATTCTTACTCTTCCCTCATACACCTGATGCTAAATCGGCCTGCAGAACCTAATTTCTGTGTCAGTGAAGGGCTTTGGGGAGTCTTGTGATTAATGTTGAATCACTCCAGCCCAGCATGAGCCACTGCCGCTCTTGCAATAGAGAATAATTGATAAGCAGAAATAAAGTCAGGAGGGAAACAATCTTGCAGTCTCTCTTGGTGTCTTTAACTGCTTCAGAAGTGCTGTGAAACAGCGGCATAAGCCCACATGGAGGAAAGGACAACAGCTTCTAAAATGGATATTTTTTTACATACCTGATCTAAACATCAGGGCAACAAGCCTTCTGTCAGTGTCCTGTGAATCAAAGAAAACCCTGCTCTGGCTGAGCAGCAAGGTCTAGAGAACAGGGCCTGGGAAGATGCAGATGTGGTGTGAAAATGTCTCTTACTGTTTTAAGCAGCTCCACTCTGAAATGCACTGAGGACCTGGGACCTTGCAATGGTAATTTTCACAAGCACTTGCCTTAGTGTTGTCACAGCGTTTAGGAAGATACAGACAGAAGCATAAAGAGTCAGAACACATCACCGATGAAAGTGAGCAGAATTAGAAAAGATGGATGAAAATACTTATGTAAATGAAGCTTTCAGCCCTGTCAAGAAACTCACCATGACACTCATTTATTACTTTATTAAGACAGCAGATGGCAAACTGCTAATGAATATGAAAGACATAAAGAATTTTTATAAACAAACAGAAAGATGCTAGAAGAAGATAGAAGGGAAGAACAGCTGGGATTGGCAACAAAGTCATGCAGACTCTCAGGTAAACTCACTGTGGCAGGCAGGCAGGAATAGCAATGATGCTGCAAAAGCTCAAACCAGGAAGACACATGAAGATGCTTGGTGTTGGCAGCTTCCAAAAAAGACTGCCAGGGTTGTGTGATCAGTGCCCAGACTCTGTCCTTGGTGTGAAGAAGAGCTGCAGTAGAGAAGTGGCTGAGATAAGGCACAGACGTACTAGGGAGAATGAGGAAAATCAAGCTGTGGAAAAAAAAAGGGGATTTGAACCAACCCCTTTTCCCAAACCACACAAAGTGCTTTAAAGGTCATGAAACATAAAAAGAGTTTGATTGCAGCTGAAATCCAGGCCTTAGGCAGTACTGCTCTGTGCTTTACACACCGTAACCCATCTAGGCCGAGAGTGAGAAATGAGACACAAATGACATGAGAGGTCCTCCCAAAGCCAGAGCAGACACTCCCTCCTGGCACCCAGCATCAGGGCTCCACTCCAACCAGCTCCCTCCTGCCCCAGCTGACTGTGCAAGGCCAGGATTGCTCCTCAGTTTAGTCACTCAGTACAGTTTTTCAGATGTAGTCACCTAAAGTAATATGCATATTAAGCACCACTTCTCTATATAAGGAAAATTCTAAAAACCTCTGAGAATCCTCAAGTCCTAGCCTACTGTGCAGATTTCCCTCATTTGACCACTTGATTTGTTGGTTTGACACCACCTTCCATGACCTGTTTATGCAAAGGGGCATGATTGACATTGTGCAGATCAAACAGCACTATAACTCTTCATGGAAATCTGCTACAGATCTCTTTCCTGGAGAAGATGGTCTTGGTCTGTAAAGTCCTTAGAAAAATGTGTCCTCTCTTTTTCAACTGCTGCTAAAATCAGAATCACAGAGAGGTCATTGTAGCCAAATGAAACTTTCTTCTTCAGAGGATAACCCCAGGAGAGGCTGGATGGTATTATTGCTAATGCAATTTGGGGTCCATAATAAGTATAACAGGTTTTAAAATACTGAAGGAAGCAAACTGAAGAAAAGAACCATTTTTTACCTGTCAAAATAGGCCCTTTCCTTGTGACAGTGCATCTTTAAGCCACCTGTGGCAGCTGCAATGCTCAGGAATACCAGGGGGAGTTTATATGATTTTTCTCTAGTTCTTGTAAGACACCACATGTTGTCATGAGGCATGTGAAGATAGAGCATCTTCTGTTATAACACCACTGTATTACATGAGATGCAAATAAGAGAAAGATCAGGATTAGCAACATGATGAGCCAAAAGCCACAATTGCAGAACCTGCAAGACTAAATGAAGATGGAGATCATGTTAAGAAAAACTTAAGAGAAAAAACACTACAGAGAGTTGGTAAATATAAACTTCTCCCAAAACACTTTAGGAGAAGTAGTTCCAAACAGGAAAGTAGAGACCCGTAGCATTTCAACAACCATGTCCTGTGGGAATGCCAGAAAATGTAGATTTGCTGGACAAGTATGATTCATCATGGTGACAAACTTTTGAAAGGTAAGTGAGGAACTCACTACCACAAGGTATTGCTGAATCTAAGCATATAAAGGGCATAGACCTGAGGGAATCAAACAGATTGAAATTAATCTTCCCTTCTAAGCTGTTCGATGTATTGTTGTTTAACTCTGTAATTTTTTGCCTCTTTCACTATAGTGTCTCATCACAGCCATGGCAGGGAAAATCTGTCAGATAGGAGAGATATCACGGTGGCATTAACTACTCGAGTAACCATATATGTGATGCATATCAACAATGGATCTGATTGCCAAGGCTTTCTCCACAGTTCTCGGAGCCATACAGGTGCATTCAGGGCATGAGAAGAGGCTGCTCTCACAGGAGGTTGAAAAGGAGCCTGTAGCAGCTCATGCAGATGTTGCTGATGCTCAGGGTGAAACCTTAGCCAGCAGAGACCACGTATGGCAGCTCAGGAGCTGGCGTGGCAAAGCCAGGAGAGAATTGCAGGGATTTGGCTCAAGAACCTGCACATGCTTTCTGGTCCCCTATGCAAATTAAAAAATAAAAAGCAATTCTATAACCAGTCGTTAAGTAACTAAGGAATACAGGAAATAAAGTGGGTGGAGATGTAGGCCTTTCATGTGCTATAATAAGATTATCTGACATCTTGTTGCTTGAGTTGACGCTTATATACTGGAAATCTCAGCTTGTTTTCTTACCATCAGTAAGTCCTCTCTCATAATTTCCTCAGATTTCTTCCTGTCAGGTCACTTCAGCATTTCTTTGATATAAAGACAGCCTTGTAAAAAAGCAATAGCCAAGACACTTCCTTGTGAGATAAGACAAGCCCCGTCAGGAGAAGAAATTAGGATTTTGGTGCAGAGTCAACAAGAAGCACATCTTTGGTTGCAATTGCTAAGTAAGTGTAATTAACACTGATGAGGTGTAGGATCTTAAGAATTGATTTGAGTTATAGACTAATAATTATTCATGAGAAATTAAAAGGCACTACTTACAGGGAACTGCATTAAAAAAAATAATTAAAACTCACTGAAGCAAACACATCCATGATCTAAGGCTACAAATGAATTGTCAGAATGATTGCTTCTGGGCAAGGCGGTGGTGGGAAACAGAGAGAAACCAGTTCCCCTAATTTTGTATCTCCGAGTGAGGTAGATAGCCTCAGGGAACTACCAGGCTCTGGAGAAAGAGTGGCGCAGCCCATTCCATGCCCAAATTGTTTTACGAAACTTCTGCTCACCAAGAGGGATATTACAGAGGTCAGGAGGTGAATCCCATGGGTGTTTTCAGGTTCACATCTCCTGGTTTTAGAGGATTGCAGCATCGTTTTGAATTCCCTACATTTGGCCTTAATGACAACCTTGCAGATTAAAGGCTAATCAGCATCAGCATGCCAAAGTCTCTGTAGCTCTGAGCAGTTCCAGGCATATCTGAACTCTTTGTACTAATTTCTTGCAGAAGGGTCTGTCTGATTATTATTTAGCTATTGTCAGTGGAAGGCAGGTCAAAGACAGTCTTTTGGGGAGGAGTCTAGCAGGAGCACTGGCAAGTGTAGTGTGGGCTGAATTCTCCAGCAGCATCGTGGCACACACTGTATGCTGCTCTGTGCCGCTGTCAGTTTGACAAGCTCTGTGGCAGCTCCAGGTGTTCACGTGAAGCGTCAAGGAAAAAGAGATTTGGAAGGTACTGACCTAACAATGTAGTCAGGGCAGTTCTAGTACTCATGCCACTCACACAGGGAAATGAGTCTGCAGAGGAGAAGAAATTGCTTATACAAAGCAGAACAGAACTTGGTCTCTTAAAGATAAGCTGGTTGGGTAGAAACCCAGCTCAACAGCTGCATCTTCTACATTTCTCTGACACATCACAGACTTATTTTATAAATAGGCACCTGGCAGTGAGACAGAAGGTGAGTTTGCCTGGCTCTTGTAGTCCTGGATCAGCTCACTGGGAATACTGCTAACAGGGGGGCTTAAACATGTTTTAATCATGTCCAAGAGAAGGTGTGTCAGTCTAAATCAATACAACCCATTTTTGTATATACAGGCAGCCTCTGGTCTGTGCTAGATGCCTCCATTTATACTTGAATATACTAATGTCACTGCACAAAGAGATACATAGGAGGTAGGGTGAAGGAATTGTGTAAAACAGCTGTAAGGAGTCTTCTGCTCCATTTTTTCAATGCTGGGGAAGTCTGTTTAATGTTTCCTACTCTGCGTACCCATTAAGAAAAAAGTAGTGGAGGAAAAAAAGGATAATCAGAAGCAATTGTCAGTACTTTTCTTCTTGTTTGGTCTTTCCTTCCTAAAACAGCAGCCCTTGAACCCAGCAGGATCTGGAATCTTTCACTAGGAGCCGTGGGCATTCAAGGAACTCCAGTGCGGCAAGACACAGCTGGAAAGGTCAACTGTATCCTTAGAGACACTCATTCTTGTGATGTAAAAAACTGGGATAACCTCAAGACCAACTGTTTTGTACGTCCTTCCTTGTCCTCCTTCCTTGTTCTCTCCATGACAGCCGTTCACTCTGGGGGCTGGCAGTTGGAGCTGTTGTGAGGTGAACATCACTCTCCAGTGCCAGTCTCTGTGCTTCACATCCATCTCCTACAAGTCAGTAACAATAGATCCTCACAGCTGCCCCCTATGCAGTGACTCATGACAGTCCTGCTCCAGTCAATGCATGAACCAGGTGTGTGATGGCTGAGGCAACCACAAATACAGAGGTTAGAATAATTCTGGAGCCTGTTCTCCCTGAGGTACATTATTCCTAGTCTCTGTTGCTCTCCCCAGCTGCCAGTCTGTTCTTCTTCCTGGCATCATGTCAGTCTTCTTGCTCCTCCCATCACCTCCTTTTCCATTTCTTACATGTTTTTTGTCTCTAAGGTGACCAGAGATTACTGTGCTGGTAGCAAAGCACAGTCCCTGTCCCTGTCCTTCCATGGCATCTTCTCTTACCGTTAGCCCTAACATTGCTGTTTGAAAACTGCACTCTGCTAAGTACTGTCAGAAATCCCCTCTTGTTACTATGGGCCAGCTCTTCACTGTGATACCTCCTGTCCTGCCGACAGCAACACTGGTGCTGGCAATACTCACACCAGCCTACAGTGCTGCATGCTGTGTCTCTTCCCACCCACCCCCAGCCCAGATGCGGAATTCTTGCCCCAGAACCCATCTGCCTACCTAAAGCTCAGGCAAACATGCTCAGAAAAGGCTCAGGCCACCAGAGAAATAACCAAATAGCTTTATTGTTGTCCATTTGGAAGGAGGAAGGTAAATGAAGATACTGTGACGCGGGGCATAAAGTAAATGTGCTCTTAGTTTTGCCAGATTGCTCCATAACAAAATACTAAGAAAAACCCAAACAAACAGGAAATTCAATTCCAGTCCCATCATATTCTGCAGAGATATATTGAACTGTCATTTTTATAAAATGAATGATATCTCTATTACCAGAAAAGTAAGTCTATATAACTAGAATGAAATTTTGGAAATGTGGCATTTATGAAAAACAGAAAGAAAAAAATAAGGTAAAACTAGTCTGCATTTTTTTATTTCCCAAGCAATTTCAAAGAGTGTGGTAGGCAGGTCCCTCAGAGCCAGACAGCTATTGCAGTGAGATCAGTTATGAGCAAGGTATATGACTGTGTGTTAGGTTTGTGTGTGTGTGGGGAAAGCCCTATTTTTTGGTAGTGGGGGAAGGGCAACCTTCTGAGAGTGAAAAGCTCCCCTGGCTCCAAAAGCAGACCCTCTCCCGAGCCCAGGCCAGGCCAATGAGTGCTAGAGAAATGCCTCTGCAAATCCATATTGGTGAGGGGAAGGACTGTCCTGAAAAAAAGTAGGTGTGGCACCTGGAGGAGAGGCCATTGACCAAACAAAAGAACAGACATGGGCCAAAACAAAGAACAGACAGACACTGCCAGAGGAAAGAGGAGGAAAGACAAAGACTCACACCCAGTTCACCTAATGGAGTAAGAGAAGACAAAGTCCCCTGCAGCCCATGGAGATTCAATAGTGGAGCAGACACCCACGTGTAGGCCATGGAGGACTCCACGCTGGAGTAGAGAAGTTGAGCTTGAGGGCAAGTGTGACTGGAATTGGGACGCCAAGAGTCGCTCGCTGCCAGAGCAGGGGTGGACCCCCAGAGTGGGGGGGGTTAGTCTACAGCCCGTGGATGTCCTCATGTTGGAGCCAGGAGCTGAGGCCGAAGAGGTCCCTGACTCCATGGGAAGGTTGCTTTGAAACATCTTGTTCCTGGACTTTCATGCCAGGGAGAGCAGCAGAGGTGAACCCCTATTCCCTGCCCCCTGTGCCACTGAGGGGTAAGTAGAGATATCGGGAGCAAAGAGATTTGAGCCCAGGAAGAAGGGAGAGGTGGGGGGAAGGTGTTGTAAGATGTGGTTGTTTTGTCTACTCAGATGGTTCACAATGAATTAAATTGATTTTTCTTCCCCAAGTTTGAGTCTGTTTTGCCCGTGACCATAACTGGTGAGTGAGCCCTCCTGTCCTTCATACCTAATCCCGTGTCCCCTTTGTTGTGTCTCCCATCCCATCTCACTGGGTTGAGGGGGTGAATGCAGGACCACATGATCCCACTGTTGGTCAAACCACCACAGGCTGCTATGTTGGTTGGCTGTGTTAAGGTAAAACCTACTTGGAACAATTTATTTATGACCCAACAGATGGTTTTAGTCCAGTTGGGAGTGTCAGCTAGTTCCTTCTTTGAAGGACATAGCACCAAAGACTCTAAGGCAGAAGCATGCACATTCTTGATGTTCTTCCTCATCTACCTCCTCAGAACAAGTGTTTGCTAGCTCCTTCCAGGTCCAGGCTCAGACCCCATAGGCTGTGAAGGGGACTCAGATAGCAACAGCAGGAAATGGCTTTGAGGCCAGCATACCTCAGACAACTTTTTGGGGCAACCAAATGTGTCATTAGAGGTTAGAGGAGCCCCACATTTCTCTGGTGCAGCAGCTGGAGCCAGACAGTCCTGGGGACAATTCAGTCACCTGTAGCCTGTGATGGTCCTGCCCCTTCTCATGGGTGAGCTTGTGTGGAGCTGGCCCACTTGGCTATGTATGAAGGGACTGCAAAGTTAGTGAAAGATGACCTTGTAAGGGATGTTTCTCTTCTATGACCTTTGTCATTCATGGTTGCCATTTCTGTACCCAAACAATCTTTGATCAGATTTAATTTAGCTGTTAAGTTTCATCTCCAGCCTCACCTTAATGACTGGGAAAGGCATGAAATCTTTCCCCAATGCCAAGCTGTTTGCATAGTTGTTTCAGGTGACATGTCTCCTGATGTGCCATTTGTTCTCTGTTTCTGCTGGGTGATATCAACACAGTTCCCACATTGCTTTTTCTGCTGGTCTGGATGTGACCATACACTGCACAGACAGAAACCGATAGGCAGCCCCACTCTTTACCTGCTTTGTTTTCAAAGCATTCTCAGTGACTCCAGGAGGCAAAACATGGTCTCATGTCAGCCAAGGTGGTTCCAAGACACCTCCATGTTAGTTGAACAGCCCAAATGCAGCAGAACTGGGTGAAGATATGAAACCAGCTCCTGAAAGGCTGCTGGTGGTGTGCAGCAGTGAAGAGGGGAGAAAAGGTATTTTCAGTGTGAGTTTGTGCCAAATTTCCCAGAGGAGCAAGCCAAGAGTAGCACAGGTGAAGGTTTACAAAAGAGCTCCTGTAAACTGAGATAACAGATGTGGTGATGAATATAGCCTTTGTCAGTGCAGTATAGTTGGAATGTTCAATATCTTCATGAAAACACATGGACTCCTGATTGCTGTAGCACCTGCATTCCTTGGCTAGCACAAAGCTCCAAACCTTCAAGGAGATTAAAAAAAAAAGGATGAAAATTTCCTACCTTGAAGGCAGCTGCTTTTTTCAGCTACCCTGAGAAACTGCTCAGTGACAGCTTGGACCAGCCCCAGCAAGTCCACTTGGAAACTGCTCACCATTTTGCTATGGGAAGCAAGCAGATCACACTGCGGCCTGCAAGATGAGAAGAGAGGTATTTTTCTTCTTCCAGTTGGTCAAAGTGTCAGTTCCTGAGGAAAGACTCTCTATGCTGAGAATTGAGGGAAATGATCTCACTGAGTCTGGTTGTCTGTGTCTCCATGGGCTTCCTCAAATAGCCGGAATTGCCTGCTCCCTTACAGCATCACCTCCTCTGCTGCTGCAGTGGTTCCAAACCTCTTGCAATAACACTGCATAGAACAGGAGTAGTTCAGAGAGAGCTCCTAGCATGTGAAAGTCTGTCCAATGTGCCTTCTGTTCAGTCAGGCCACTGTCCTTGTGATTGAGCTTTCACTTCTCTGTGTCTGTTTATCTCTTTCTCTCTCTCTCAGCCACATAATTTTTTTTAAATTGCTTTGTGGACTGTCCTCTGCTGACCTTTCCACTTGCTGTATTCTTCAGCCATCATTGACACTCATTATTTCTGGATGCAAATATATGAAAGAAGAAAAATTTGTTTCAAGTTGCACAGACCAAGCTATGTTATCACTAATCTGAGGGGGGGGAAAAATAAAGGACCAACTACCAAAGCCTCCCCACATATGTCTCTGAGCAGTTCGAAAGGGACAGGACTCCTGTGATGTTCACAATATACCATGCAGTTTTGTGGTGGAAGCCCAGATACTTGCAGCAGATGTTTCTGAGTTGCAAGCTGCAAACAAAAATGATCCTGCTTTAATTAGTTACCTTTATTTCCTTAAACTTTACTCACTATAATCCCCTCTAATGAGTTAATTCTCCTCATCAGAATAAGCGTTACAGATCAGTTCAGCTCTTGGTTCAGCCCATAAGTAAAGTAAAATATATGAGCTTAAAGGTATGTACCATGAGGGTCTGCTTATCAAAAGCAGACTTCTGGCTTACTAGATCTGTCCTCATTGTGGGTATCACTCCAAACAGCTCACGGCAGTGCTCCTTGGAAGATTCCAGCATGAAGAAAGCCCTGGAGCACTGCCTGTCTATTCACCCTGATACGCTGGTACCTGCTCAAGGTCATTGATGGTAATGTGGCAGAGGACGTTGGTGAAGGTGTGACTGTGAAGCATTGTAGTGGAGGCACCAACCAGCTAGTGTGTGTTACCTGTTTTGGGGCAAGACGAAGCGCACATGCCCAGGTGATTCTAGTTCTGCTGCCCCAAGCCCCTGAGCTGACACAGGGATCACCCTTGTAGGAAAGGGGTCACAGTAGCAGTGTTCCTGCACCTTAAGCCAGTGGGGCTACCAGGATGAAAGTCTTAATTCCACAGAAGTGTGCCTTCAGGCTAAGGAGGTGGCATAGATAAATCTTTCTTACTTTCAGCCTTCAAAGCATACAAATATATCAGATGGACTCTGAATTCAGCATCCAATGCATTTCCAACTAGAAGAGATTTACTAAGTCTTTAAGTCTCTCTATAAGCCTTATCTTTTATAACTGCTTTGTGGATCCCAAGTATTTTACAGGCATACTATGCACAACACCCTCTCCACACCTGCACAGAAGCATTTCATTTCAACCTATGCTACTCCATAGCTCTTCCTGCAGTCATGCAGTGTTCAGTAATATTTTATTTATCACGGGTTTTAACTTTAAAATTTAACCTTTTTGTGGCTTGTAAGGTGCTTTCTTGAGCAGGTGATGCTCCTTTATTGCCACACAGACATGATTGCCTTTGTGCTCTACCGAAATATTCTTCCAAATCTTAAGCCTTTTCCATTTCTTTCAGCTTACATTTCTTGGTATTTCATGTATTAGATCATTAAGTTAGACCTGGTGGACTCTTTGTTTAAATGAATTGCAGTCCATAAAGGATGGCTCCTAGGTTTGTCCACTGGCTTTAGATGGGCTTTTATGCCTCTGTTTGGATCAGGTGAAGCCAAGGAGACATAAAAACAGACCTATTCTGGGCAAGACTATTTATTTTAGTTTTTCCGCCATTAGACTAGGTTCTTTCCATAGATAGACTCTTCAGAGAACATCTCAGGGTAGAAGACGTCTGTAGTTCCATAGATGCAATGACCAGCCCAGTGCTCAGATGGGCTTTGGGCTATCCCAAATTTGGACTACAAGTGTCTGCCAGCAAAAGCACCTCTCATCAGTAGAGCACTGATTGCTGTAGTCAGTCACTCAGCATGGGCAGCGTTGGCCCCATAGCCCAAGGAACATATTTTTATAGATAACAAAAAATGCAGATAAAAATGAAAATAATCTGTTAGGACTGAGTCTAGGGCTAAGGCACAGGGCACCAGGTGCTCATGTTTGTTGCTCAGAAATGAACCTAGCTTTGGGGCTGTGGCTATTTTTGCTCTCTTGCCTGCTTATCTTATAAGAAGATGAGAGAAGTCAAGTCTGGTTCCTGGTAAATTCAGCAGGATGAGGCAGTATCTGAGAGCAGCCCACACAGCTTCATGGCTCTCTGGACAGCTGCTTGTGAGGGAAGGGAAATGGTGACAGGGTATTTGAAACAGCCTGAAGGGGTGACAGCTTTCAATGTGTCCCTCAAGCTTCTCACTCACATTGGCATCCCTGGGAAATCAAACTGACAGCTAAGATGTTTATGCATGCTGAGCACGGGGAATTTCACATCAGGCAGACCTTTGTACCTATTGCTTTGCTGCTGCTGCTGCTCATAATCCTTCTCTGGACAGGAGCTGGGCATCCCTGGCACTGCTGTTTTGTTTGGCAGAGTGGCACCATCTCCACCTCCAGAAGGTCTTCTATCTACAGTGGAAGAGATGGTTTTGCTGCAAGTCTGCCCAAGGGCTTGACTCTAATCAACTTCTTGGAACAAATCGAGAGAGGTGACTCACTGGAGTTACCACAGGGAGCTGAGACTAAAGCATGGGGCACCCCAGGAACAGCCAAGCCTTCAGAGTAATGTCACATGAGACTAAACTTGTTCCCTGGATTGAGAGCAGCAATGGACCAATTAGTCCTCTCAGATTTCATGGCAGATTCCAAAGCTCTCTTTACAGAGAGAAAAGGAACAAGAGGCTTGTTTCAGGGGTCCTATGGCCCCAGAGGGATAGTCAAAGAAGTTGACATCCCATTGTCTTATATTTGTGCTTCTCATAGTTGACTGTAGCCTCAGAGAGGTTAATGCCCCACTTCAGTCCAGGAAGACACTTTCAGCATTTGCTTTCAAGTGGTTTCATTCCTTTGAAAAAAATCAGGTGCCCATGATTCCTGCATAATTCATAAAACTCCTTCCTGCCTGCTGGGAGAGAGCAGAGAAGATGTTACTGAGGGTCTGAAAGGTTATGCCACCCACCCTCTCTCAGCTTCTGTGAAAAAGCCAAGAGACCTTGATTTAAACTTTGTGTTTTGCTCTTGAATGACACTCCAATGTCACGGCAGAGCATATGTGCTTCCAGAAACAGCTTTTTGTCTGGTCTCACTGCTCGCTTGTCCTTTGCAGAGCTTTCTGGGCTGGGGTAGAGCTGTAAGAGGTTCCTGCAGGTACTGTTCACATTTTAAAGCGGAATTCTTTCTTTTCTATCATTCCCTTCTTGAAGGAGAATGCTTTGTACAAATAGCAAAGCTGAAGGCTGTCTTGGCATAAGGAGCCTCCCCACATTTCTCTGGTATGCAGCGGAGAGCCACCAAGATGATTAAGGGAGTGGAGCATCTCCCTTATGAGGAACGGCTGAGGTAGCTGGGCCTCTTTAGCTTGGAGAAGAGGAGGCCAAGGAGGGACCTTATCAATGTTTATAAATAAATGAAGGGTGAGCGTAAGGATGGAGCCAGGCTCTTCACAGTGGTGTTCAATGATAGGACAAGGGGTAATGGGTGTAAGCTGGAACACAGGAGGTTCCGCTTAAATTTGAGAAGGAACTTCTTTACTGTGAGGGTAACAGAGCACTGGAACAGGCTGCCCAGGGAGGTTGTGGAGTCTCCTTCTCTGGAGACATTCAAGACCAGCGTGGACGCCTTCCTGTGTGAACTCATCTAGGTGTTCCTGCTCCAGCAGGGGGATTGGACTAGATGATCTTTTGAGGTCCCTTCCAATCCCTGACATTCTTTTATTCTGTGATTCCTCCTCTCTTCAGAGGGAAGGAGGGAGCCTGAAGGACCCTCTCCCTGTGCCACTGGCTTTCTGGGCTGCTCTACAGGCTTCAGTGGGGTAAAACAGAGTAACAACAGCCTGTCCTGGGGAATGTGAGCCTGTATCCAGATGGAGCAGCTCAGTGAAGCCAGGAAGTGGCTAAGCACTGTCTGGTGATTGCTCACATAGTCAGATCAGTAGGGCACTTCGCATCAGTTTTGAGCTGTGCTAACCAGGACTCTCCCAGACACTGCTCAGGGATGGCTCAGGGGTTAGCGTGGACTGGGGACCAGACCCATTGAGCTTTTTGGATTCAGCTGCCTTTTTCTGTGGAGTTCAGTGGTATGGCTACAAGCCATGTTACACTAAAGTCAGAGCCGGAAAAAATCCCGGGCATGTTTACTTTCCAAAACAGTCACACCAAGGTTAACTGTTAAGGTTGCAGTTCTGAAAAGTGCAACGATTAGTCATTCAGTACCACCACCACCAAAGAAGGCACGTATATAGGGAGCTAAGGAATCCACCCATTGTAAGTACACAAGGACAGCATATTTCAGCATCATATCTTTCTCATTCCTAACCTAACAACACTGACAAAAAGCAAGACATCAACAGTGTGATGCATAACAAAGCCAGGAGAGATGTTGTTTCATAGCTGCATGCACAATGCATGCTGTTGGTATGGTATGTAAAGCAGTTTCACTGCAGTTGGTATGGTATGTAAAGCAGTTTCACTGCTGTTGGTATGGTATGTAAAGAATTAAATATTCAAAAACATGTTGAACTGTATAGTTCTATACATTATACATTCATGCTATATATTTCTCCATTTTCAGCATTAATTATAAACAAATACTATACTAGACACCACACTCCTCCCCAGCATACACATAGTCATCAAAATGCAAACAGGTAGATATTTCTGTGTCAGTCATGAATTACAGTAGTTTGGTGATATTAATTACATCTTTCCAGGCATGTTTCAGTACAACCAGGCAGCTCAGAAAAGTTTCCAGTGAAAGGTGGAAGAACATTTGAAAAATAATATAATGCTGGTGGTTGGCAGAAGAGAGTTTTACATGGATAATGACCTCTGAAAGGCTGTATATGCAAATGATGAGTAGCAGCGTGTCATTAAATAGGTGAATCTGCCTCAAATTGCAGAGTGACAGGAGACCATGGGATTCCCCTTGGATTCCTTTAGACTTGTCTGCTAGGAATGCTTTTTTAAATGTAGTTAGGCACATAAAGATGCAAATAAGCACCCAGTAGAATTTATAAAAGCACAAAACCCCTGGTAATTTTGTGGGAGAAATGTGCCTGAATACAGATAACTGGCTTTAGATTCCTAGACATTTACAGAATAAATCCCAATAGATGCTTACCTAATCTGTTAGATATCTACATATATTTTTCTTCTCTGGAATCAGTTTAAACATGAGTCTCTGATATTCCACAGAGATACTGGTTCAATTTCTTAAGGGCTGCTGGCAGACAGCAGCAGCACTGAGAGTGAAACCTTAAACTTTCTGTAAAGCAGCACTCCCAGTGATTACTGTAAGGAGTGTGTCTCTGCTGAAGGCGTAGTAACTGATGTACAGCAACATCTAAATGTGCTGGCATTGTAATAGTCAAATTATCCGCAAAATGCATGCATAGTCATTACTCATTAATTAATCTAAATAATTTACTTTTTCTGACCTGACTAGTTCTGACAGAACTATGTCTGATCCTTCTCTTCTGCAGCTGCCTTGTTTGCTGATCTATTGTTCTGTGGATGCATATTAGAAATATTTGTGAAATGCACAAAATATTTAGTGTTTGAGTATTACATGAGTAATCATGTTTTTTATTCAAATAGTCCAGAATCAATTAATTAACACCATAGCATCAAAGAAGAGAGCTGTTCATAAATCATTGTCACTAAACCAACCTGTTCTGATTGCTAGAACAAAATATTTAGTAGTCTTATGTGAACAGCCCTAGATGAGTCTTCTATCCCCATATATGATAAAAGAAGGAGCTTAATAAATATCTTCCCTGAGAAAAGCTTCCAGACATTTGACACTCCCACAAGACTTGGATCATGTTTTTCATTCTAACAGAGCAAAAATCTTCACTCTCGGTGAGATCCAGGCTACAACATATGATTTGTTAGTCTCCTATTCTCTTTAAGAGCAAAGAGTTAGCTCTACAGAGATATGTAAGCGGTTTCATCCTGCCAACAGCTCCATTAAGTTCATGCTTTGCTCTCTGATTTATAGGACGTATCTTCCATTTTTATTTTGGCAATCCAAATCTCTGAGAGGAATTTAAACTATACCAAAAAATTAACAGCAATTAGACCAATTAGACTAAGCCACGCACAGCTGAATGAGAAGCCCACCAAGCCTGGTCTGGTTTGCACAGAGGCAGGTTGAGGGGTTGCACAGCCCAGCCAAATTCTCCCATCTGTCCACAGCAGATCCAAGGGCAGACCTGAGCCCTCCACCACCTCCAGCCTGCCCTGGCCCTTCTGGACCAAGCTGCTCTGCACTCAATGGCATTTCCCCTCCTGACAGATAGAGAACAGCTTTGTTATGGAATAGCAACTGTAATCTAAAAAGTTTATTTTCCTTTTTTGTCGTTGTTCTTTGTCTCATGAAAGGGACAAACAATGCCAACAGCTTTCCAGATGACCTAACACCTATCATAGGATTGCCAGGGTTGCTCACTCCCAAGCACCATCAGGAGTGCAATGTTAATTCCCTTGAACACCAAACACTCTTTGTGATGCAAAAAAATGCAGGTACCTTTTTGTGTTCCCAGAGATCCTCTCCCTTTCTGCCTTCATCTGTGCTTTTGCAGATGTTCTACCGTTGCACAAGCATCAAAGGGAACTTTAGCACACACGTTTTCCTCCTGCATCAATCAGAAAGATTTTTAGCCCAGATATTGTCAGAAGTGTTTTCTAGGCAGTAATTTCATGGGGCAGCAAAGGTGGAAAGCTAAGCATTAAACACCAGCACTCAGTAGACATCTGGGGAGTCACAAGCTCTTTCCAGGCTCAGCTTTGTCACCTGGACCTTTCCCAAGCACTGCAATGAAATGGAAGGGTTGGAATTACCTGAGCAGGGGAGATGGAGCTTTGAGCAGCATGGGCGTCTTTCCCCAACTTAACTTAGATCTAAAACTGGTGTTACAAATTTTTTTTTTTTTTTTGAGTGGCCAAAGGACTTTAGGATGTTGGCAACTTCACTTTTAATCCTGATTCTTCTCCTGACCCCCTCCATGATTTTAACCAGGCCATTGTTAGGGTCTTCTCCACTGTGAGTCGCTTGTTTAGAGCAGGGTTTCAGCAAGGGTACTGCAGGTCCTGGTTCACGGGGAGTATTTTCAGAGGAATGACACTGACTTGGAGGAAGGTTAAATGTTTATGATTAAGCTTATCATATTATAATTTTGTTTTTCTTACTTCCCTTTTGTCATTCCAACCACTATGTAATTATTTGATTTTCATCCCAGCTTGATAGATGTGGGCAAGTAGATACTTTGGATATGATTTATGAGAAAATTAGACCTATTAGAGTTTGTTACCTGGTAATATCAGAGCTCTTCTTGACTGAAGGAAAAAAATCTGTCTATTGTAAATGCAACAATCACTAGCACAGTGCTTCCAAATATCATGGGGAGGAAATGATCACAGATCAAGCACAGTCTGTGGTGGGAAGAGTTTATTGATTGTGGTCATTAAAATAACAAAAAAGGAAGACTATCTTCTTCCAAGCAAATAACTCCTTGCAAGTGAAGATCCTGTAATTTCTAAAGAGCTTCAATGTGCATTTTAAGATCAGATTTGGGAATCCAGCCATCTGTCCAAATATTGAAATTCATCAGCTATTTCAAGTGGGAGTTCATCAAGCAAAAACATTCAGGGGAGTTCCCATGCTGTGTTAGTGGTCTTGGGTTACAGCCAAACACCATTGACACAGTTTTCTTGCTTTTGTGTCTTTTTTTTTTTTTTTTTTTGGCTGCAAATCATCTTTGAGTGTGAGCAAAACACAGTTGCCTCTTTGGCTGGATCACATGTTCTTTGCAGCTACTATAGGTGATAACAGGATTGTCCATATGTGGATGGAGACGGAAGAAAGAAGAAATATTCCCAGGACATACGGTGGTTCATTGATCAATGAAGGGTTGAAGAACCTTGGAAGTCCTGTGGGTTTTGCAAGGCACACAGAAATGGCCTGCTCTGCACCACTTAATTGTTCTTTCTTTCATAACTTCACTGGCAAAACTTTTTTTGCCCCCTTTTTTTTCCCCTTTGACAAGTATTGCTGTTATTTCAAGGTAAGGAAAATAATTAAACTAGGCTAGGGAGCAAAGTCAGCACAGACACCTTTGTGAGAGCACTCAGCAGTGTACAGAACAAAATACTTTCAGTTGCTGTGGAGGCGGGATTTGGGAAATCAGGAGACGACGCAATATGAGTTAGCTTCAAGAAGTCCGCTTTAATCTAATACACACCCGGATTTATACCCTTTATCACAACAGATGCAAGCTAAACACATACAGCAATTGGTTAAACACTCTTAAGCATGAGCTCTAAATTTGTTACAATAGGTGGCTTAGCTCTGTTCATGCCCCAGGACGTTAACAGGTTACTCCTACTTTGCGGTTACCAGATAAAGCTACTCCCTTCTTTTTCCCAACTTAGTTTTGCTAAAGTTGTTTATCTGCAGTCTCAAGGACAAGTCAGGATCCAGGAGACTTCTGCTAATTCACCCTGACGGTGCATTTCCTTGTTATACTTATGTCAAGGGCCTAAGCTGGCTATTGCGGCCTGAGCCATTTCATAACCTCGCTGCTTCTGCTGAGCCTCTGATTGTACAACATCTCTAGTGATCTGTGACCCCTGTCCCGTAGCCATTCTGCAACAAGTTGCTGTGCCATACTATCAGCTTTTAGAAAGCATTTTTCTGCTCTGGAAAGGTCACTCCCCTCTCAGCTGGGTCCAAGCATTCAAAGCAAGAAATACTGTTGACCCTGATTACCACAGGCTTTGACCCAGAAACTGGGAAATTATTTTTACAGACTGGTCCAAATATGCAGTCTTCAGGGAGTGCAGAGGACAGAAGAGCCCAGGCCAGAAGGATTATGAATAGAGATGTTCATAGTATTGACATTGCCACAAAGGCATGTTCATAGTATTGACATTGCCCAGGCTAAGGATTGCTGTCTGAGTAGCTGAGGTGTCAAACCACAGCCCTAGAGGAGGGATGTGTGCTGCTTGCACCCAGCACAAAGCAAAAGATGAGTAAGGCCAAAGCCTGCCAGAAGACAGCTTTTTTAAGTGATGAGATTTTGACCAGGTATAGAGTCCATCTTTGAATAAACTTCTTTTTTCCTGGGACTGTCAGCCCTTTAGTGCCCTTCAAATGGCTTTGCCTCAGATCCTGGTGCAGAAAGACTTTTCAGAAGGCATGGAGACATGCATCTGCCTCATATTCCAGAGGCACAACTGTTATATTCTGACACAGCCAGGAGAAGGTGGGCAGACCCATGCTGATTTCACTCAAGACTTTGGATATCCAAGGTCTAGGTTTTCAGAAGATGTTTTTGGTCAAAGCCACACAGGACTGTTTTGTAGGATATAGTGGGTAACTAATGGATGAGAAATCAAGCCTGGGACCTACAATGCTCCTGTCCTTTGTAAAAACCTGGCTCTGTGGCATTCATACCATCATCTGTTAGGCTTTTCTGACATTTCTGAAAAAAAAAAAAAAAAAAAAAAAAACCCGAAAAAAGACCAGAAAATTAATGGAAAGAAGCAAGATAGCATGTCACAGGCCTCCGAAGTTTCCTTTGTGGAGTGCCCTAGTAAAGAAGTAGGCCAGGAGTTTCTGATGTCAAATTAGGGAGGGGCTGAAATCCACACCTCTTTCAATTTGGAGGAAAGTACATTGTTGCTCTGTAAAAATAGCTGCCACATTGAGAGGACACCACCTGGAGCTTTTCAAGTTCTTGCCTCCCAGAGAGGTTACTTGGTAGCTTGGTTTAATTCCAGCAGTTTGACTTGCACTGATAAACCCAATCTTTTTGATAAATCTGTGTGCTGTAACCTTGACCCAGGAGTGTTCAGTTGTGCCAACACACTGTACTTCTCACAGGTGCATGGCTACAACTGATGTGGGGACTAATGAGTCCTCTTCAGCATCTTCTCTCCATAGTGGGAGACCCCCAGGGAGAAACCACATAATGAGGTCCCCTGGCAGGTCACCTGCTCTGATGGGCACAGGAGATCACAGCACTGAAGATGGACCATAGCTCTCCACCATCCGCCACAATGTGCAGGGGTTTTTTGCAATCTACAAAACAGAGGCCGTAGCCAACAGTGGACAAAGTCTGATAAATGGAGCTATCAGTTGTACTGTGCCATGCGTAGAAACCCAAATGGCATTCTTGTATGTTCAGGACCTCTTTGAATAGTCAGAACTGGTTTCTGAGGAACTGTGAACTCCCTTCAGGGTTTCCCCACACTACAGATGAGTGAGGCTTACTGACATACACTCCCAAATTGCAGCTAAGTTTTACTTATTTTGCCTTTTCACCGTTCCTTGCCCGACAGGACTCACTCTTCTTGCCTGCATCCTCTAGATTTGGCTTTGTTTGTTTTGTTCATAAACTTGAAGTAAAAAGCTCTTAAAAGCTCTTTTTTTTTTTTTTTTTTTTTTCTTCCCTTCCCGCTCTGAGGTCTTGGGAAGTTTGTAACATTTTAAATCTCATAAATATGACCTCAATGCTAGTTTTGTGCAGTACTAAACACTTAGATGAACTGCATATTCTCAAAGGAACTGTATTTTCTTAAGGTTTGGACAAGGTCTAATTAGGCATGCTGGAAGATTAGCAGATGAGCTTTTAGTTTCACAGTTACAGGGAACAGCTGGTAATGGATAAGCAACAGCAGGAACTAGCAATTGATTTCATCCACTGATTTAACCAGTGTTTGGAAAGTCTCTTCACATCAATATTTCTTCTCTCATTGTCATTCTTCTCTCATGTCATTTCTCATTTTAATAAGGAAAATCTTCACTGAAGCACAGCCCTGAAATGAGTCACCAAGGGAGGGCATGATTTCAGTCCTTGGAAGTGCTCAAGATCCACTAAACAAAACCACAGCTGACTTGATCTGTTTGTTGGAGATTGTCTTGTTCTGAGAGGAAGAATGGACAAGAGACTTCCAGAGATCCCTTTCCACCAACACTTCTACAGTTCTCTCAGAAGAAGCCAGGAAACTCTACAAATGCCATAGCTTGAAGTAACAGCCAACAATTTATTGCTTTTAGCATCTCACCTCTCCAGTGAGCTTGATCTCTAAGGTGCTGTGTGCTTCCTCTACTCTGAATCAGGCTCCTATGGCACGCAAGAGGCAACCATAGTCTGACTCTTCCCTCTTTGACCACATCCATTTTGTTTGTTCTTACACAGAGCAGTTGTCAGAGTCCTTTGGGGGGGATTTATCCTTCCTGCTCTGGAAACTTGCACAAAAATGGTGCAAAAGGCCAAGTACACCTTTGTCTCTCAGCACAAGAAAAGATCAGAGCTTTCCATGTCAGCCTGGAGAAACACATCTGAAGCAGAAAACAGAAGCTAAACAGAGGACCAAGGCTCCAGGGTGCAATCATTAGCCAGTTGAGGTGGAGGTAGCAACCCAGCCTGGCTCGAGCTGTAAATCTCAAACCACCTTGCTTTTAGAGATTAACCTGGCATTAGGACCAAACTGAAGATGAACTCACCTACTGCATAACTCTACCCAGTGAGAACCCTCACCCAGGTGATAATCAGACTGTCTTCAGCAACCTGAGCATGCTATTCCCCAAAAGCAGCCAGCTGCTGAGCCCTGTGACCTTCTAAGGGAACAATGCAAGATGATATATCACCAGGTGTGGAAGATGCTTGGCCAAGGACTGACCCTTCTCAGAATGTCCTCAGACAGGTTCACCTCAGTAGCAAACTATAATGCATGAGGAGTTTTTTCTCAGGCCTCAGGCAATGTTCCCTGCATTTTAGCAAGAGGGATTGTTCTCCTATTTCCCATGTCCAGCCTGTCTCAGTGTTCCTAGCTGTGACGGTGATAAGCATTCTGGCTTGGAGAGCTGGAACTTCAGTTTTACTTCTGACAAAGGTTGGAAGAACCTCAGCACATTTGAGTGGAGTCACCAGAGTCAAGACCTAGGTGCAGGTTGTTCTTTGGGGATGGGTTTTCAGCAGTAAGATCCTAATGACATAACTTTATGTACCTCAAGCTTAGATGTTTGAATCTGAGCTGTTCTTTCTTAGCTTCCTTTACAGAAGGAGAAGGAGAAAGAAGGAGAAGAAGGAGGAGGAGGAGGAGGAGGAGAAGGAGAAGGAGGAGAAGGAGAAGGAGAAGGAGAAGGAGAAGGAGAAGGAGAAGGAGAAGGAGAAGGAGAAGGAGAAGGAGAAGGAGAAGGAGAAGGAGAAGGAGGAGGAGGAGGAGGAGGAGAAGGAAAAGAAGGAGGAGGAGAAGGAGAAGGAGAAGGAGAAGGAGAAGGAGAAGGAGAAGGAGAAGGAGAAGGAGAAGGAGAAGGAGAAGGAGAAGGAGAAGGAGAAGGAGAAGGAGAAGGAGAAGGAGAAGGAGAAGGAGAAGAACAATCCAAACAACAGGCTTTTACCTTTATCTTAGGCATGTAGGCAGTGCAATGAACACTCATGACTGGTTCTGTAGAAGTAGAAGTTAGATGAACTGGATTTCTCTTTGTATGTTGTCAGAGAAACTGGCTTTCCTTTGCTGGTTTTATATAGTTCTGGAGATCAAATTGTCCCATGCTTGGCAGACAGGGGCAGATGAAGTACACACAGGATTAGACATTTATAGTAGAAGACCTAGAAGACCTAGATTCCTTAAAGAAAATATTTGTGTGGTGGGTTGACCCTGGCTGGATGCCAGATGCCCACCAAAGCCCACTCTATCACCCCCCTCCTCAGCAGGATGGGGAGGGGGGAAAATAAGATAGAACAAAAAAAACAAACTCGTGGGTTGAGACAAAGGCAGTTTAACAGAAGCAAAGCGAAGCTGCGGGTGCAGAAGAAAAAGAAAAAAATATTTATTCTCTGCGTCCTGTCAGTAGGCGATGTTTGGCCTCTTCCTGGGAAGCAGGGTTTTCATATGCATTGCAGGAAGTAACGAATGCTAATTCCCTTGTTAACCTTTCCTCCTCTGTTCCCCTTGCTTTTATTTCTGAGCAGATGTCATATGGTATGGAATATCCCTTTGGTTAGTTTGGGTCAGCTGTCCTGGCTATGCCACCAATGAACTCCATCCCAGCCAGACCCAATGCAATCTGATTGCCAGAAATTCATTACTGAGTAGACATCTGTGCATTGAACTCAGGCCATGAGAGCAATATACATTTTTCACAGAGTGGTGCTCTGTAATAGGCCTACTCATATTACTGTACAAATAAATGATTTGCATTGACTTGTGAAGTCCTGCAGCCTTTGATATTATACATTAACCAGACCATTCACGGGAGAGGACAGAGAAAGTTTTGTAGGAATTTCCACAGATCTTTCTGCAATTTTAGGACCAGATGCAGGGAGTCTGGCACAGGGCGGGCCAGCACATTCCTACAGGGCATTTCGAGCCCTCTGCAACACTGCCTGGGAAAGGCAGATGAATGCCAGCGAAAGAGCTTGCATGGGATCATTCAAAACTGCCTCTGTGCTAAGCAGTGCTGCTTTTAGTAGCTCAAATACTATGTAAAACTACTTAAACAGTGTTGTATTGACCACAAAAAATTGTGCGTATTGCTTACTGACATCCCAGAAGTGTGATGCTCCCATGCTTCTGGGAGAGGTCCCAGTTTGTCACTTCGTCTCGGGGAGTGACAGGTCTCCCAACAATTTTTTAATGGATTATCCTAAAAATAATCTGCACTTTGTGATGGTGATGGATAGGCAAATATAATATCAGAGACTCAGAACCAGCATTAGCAATCTAACATCATCCCCAACTGAAAGTATGTGGAGGCTCAGATGAGTTTCTGGAGGAGAATTATTGAGTTTCCCCTTTTAAATACTCTGTTTGGAAATGCAAGGTCTCAATTTGTACTAGCCTTATGGGAACCTGTTGCTCATAGAAGCTCTTTGAAGCTGTATGTGATGCAGGAGGGAGCTAAGGAGTCTTACAAGGAAAAAAAGGAATAAACTAGAAAATGAAGATACTGATGAGTCCAACGGGATGGCTCTAAAGCAGAAGACAGCTCCAGAAATACCTGGCTGAATGAATATGCATCCATTAGGGCCAGGGAAAATGATGTTCAGACAGAAGACAACTCTCTGGCTCTCTGTTATGTCTGATTAAATCCTTCATTCCAAACAGTCTTTCTTATGGATTAAACGTGTAATCAGCAGGATATGAGAAGGTGCCACCAAAAGGACATTCCTCAGCTCCAAAACATACAGAAGTTGGATATTCCTGTGGGAACACCCACAGTTCCTGCAGTTGTATGTATAAATAAGCCAAGCCTCTGAAACTTGGTTTTATACCGAAAAGAAAAAGAAAAAAAAAGGAAAAATAATAGGAAAGAAAGAAACAAAGAAGACAAGAAAATGAAAAAAGGAAATAAAGGAAAAAGAAGGGTTTGTTTAGAAATGCAATTACCAGCACATTAAAAAAATAAGATTATAACAGTCAGGTATAAACATGGAGTTGTTGGCCCAAGTTAGATTACAAGTATCTTTCTCTCTCTACATTTGTTAAAGCAAGACTTCAAGTTTGGTCTTTCCTTTTGCTCTGGGGGAAGACACAGATGAGGCCCTCAAGTCACAGGCTGAGCCACATGAGCAGAAAAGACAGGAAGACGTTCTGTTAATATAGTTGTCCCATAGGTTTGAATCACAGATAACCTGGGATGCCACGAAACTCTTTATAGTTTCATTAATCCTTGGAAAAAGAGTTCTTGCTACTCATTCCTCATCATTTTTCCATTAAAAGAGATTCCCTCATCACATCTACTCTCTCCTGAGGAACTGCCATCAGAGAAGGAAAGCTGATCACACCCACCTGAACTGTGACTGACAACTACTTCCTTGTTGATCCCACCCCTATTTCTTTATTTTCTTTATTTTCTTTACCTTGCTCTCTGAATGAACACAGAGAATATCTGCTGTTTAGAAAACTAAATGAGCCTGGCAGTAAATTTGGCTATCCTGGTGCTACTCATTTCCCAGAACAATGACATCTCTACACATAAATCTGCCCTCCACCCCAATCTGCTCTCCCTTTTAAGACAGAAAATGTATGCTCCAAGCTCAGAGCCATAGGGACACTACCAGATTTTCTCTCTCCCATGTTACAGCAGATGGGCAGAAGCACATTGAAGCTGGTTAGTAGATGGGAGGCAAGGTGGAAAGGAGCTTTTCTGACAGATCTTCTCTTTGCAAACCTCCTGGTGCCCAGGACAAGCAACTATGATTCCTGCTCTGGCAATGTCTCATGAAGAGAGATGGGTCAGGAGAAGGCACATCGCAGGCTTTTGAGGGCATTGTTTGTTAAGCAGCAAAGACTCTCAACTCACCTCAGAAAGTCAGACTGGAGCTCCAAGATCAGCACTGCCACTTGCTCCTGCAGAAATGCTCTGCTCCTGGATGGAGCATCCTGTTGCCTCCTCCTGAATCTTCATGGGGAGGTGACCAATACTAAACCCTACAGAGTCAGGGAAGGTGGCCTGTGAAGGTCATTCTGGCCTCCTAAATACCCACACAGATGCTAGGGATAAAGAAGGACTTCACACAAAGTGGAAAAAAACTCTGCAAACCCTTCTGAGCTTTCCACTTGCTTGTGTGCTTTTAGATAACCTCAAACACTTCATTGCTTTCTCCTGGCTGTAGCGATCAGTCTGTCAATTGTGCTTGGCACCACAAATATTAAACAGGATGGGGGTAGGGCTTAGGTGCTCACCAGCCCAGAAGAGATCCAGTGAGTAAATATGTTAATTTTAAAAATAATGCAAGCAGTGTGTGGTAAAGATTTGTGGAGCTCATTAATGTCTGAAAACAGCTTTGACATCTGTGCTTCGTTCAAATTAGACTTTACCATTCAGTGCCCAGGAAAGAAAATACAGTAAGAAAAGTGTTTTTACACGGTCTCAGAGAGCCCAGCAGGATCATTCTAGCATTATTTTAAAGATCCTGGAACTTCCTTTTCTAACTTTTACAAATATATCTAAGATATAGTAGTTAATAGCATGTCCTTGCAGATTAGTGTGAAATTGTATTTTGTGTTACTGAGTCTCTCTTACACTAATTACCTTCAGCACAATGTGTCTGATTCAGATTTTATGATAAAAATATCATTTTTGAGACAGAAATTTTCACTTAATTACTCCATACTCACATAGGTGTTGCTTTTCATGTTTACACAAGCCTATGTTACCTGCAATTAACATCCATGGCTAAAGTCACCAACAGAAGCTACTTCATGATCATACAAGAGGAAGAGATTCCCTTCCTCTTCCCATACAACCATGACACATACAGCATGTTTCATCTCTTGCAAGGAGACTGAATTTTACAAGTATGTGAGTAGGTTATGTCAAGAGTGTGAACTGTTGTCAGAGTGGAGGAGACCTTATTACAAGTTTATATTTATCCAGCTATAAGCAAGTCCTCATTAGCCTACAGACAACACAACATCCTGCCATCAGCTGTTTGGTGCAGTCTGTGCAGTTTAATTAGACAAGTCCGGAAGAGGAAATCAAAATGCTAAGGGAAAGTGTCTGAGTAGCTACATTTCAACTTGAGGCCCAGATGGAAAACCTGCTATAAAACAAATCTGTAGAACTTTGACAGAAATTAACCATTTTGAGAAGCAGATAACATTTGCCACAGTACCGGAGCAAGAGCCAGGAGCTCCCAGTGGGTATGAAGTGCAGCCCTGCGGATGTTTTCGACAGTGCTCTCCTGCCAGGACGCCAGCCCAGCCCCGTGGAGCCTGTCCTAGTCCTGAGAGGAGCCCAGATGTCCCAGCAAACCTGAGGCTTCCCACCACCATGCAACGTGTCTCAGAGACTGGACTCTATTTTTCTAGCGCCATAGCTTAGAAATGTGAAATAATCATACTAATGAGAATGAGACTAAATTATGACATCCCTTGTGAAACCGTATTGAACAACTTTTCCCACACACCCCAGTATCTGAGTCGCTGCTGTTCTCTGGCACCGGGCTCTGGCTCTGCAGAGAACAGTGCAGCCCAGGCACTGCACTTCTGCATGTGGGGAAGTCACAGCTGACAGAAGATTTTATTTTTTTACCCATGTCTGATGCTTTCTTTTTAGAGGAGAAAAAGTCATGTTCTATTGTAATAGAATAAACCACTTCAAAACATTTCAGTCAGACAATCACAGCTCATTGCACTTCTTGTTTTCAATAAGAAAAATATGCACACTGCCAAGGCAGAATACTCTATTTTATCTTGTCACCATGACCAAACCTCTCATTTCTAATCTGACCTGGGATTATTTTACTGTTTTAGATAAGTATCTTCTGGGATCCGTTGTGTCAGTGTATGAGGCACCAACCTTTCTGTGTGGTTAGATGCATTGCTGGGAGAGATTCCACAATGTCCCAATACCCTTGTGTTTCCCATGATGTGCAGAGTCTTTGCTTTGGTGCAGACTAGGTTACACCATGGGAAATGCAATATAGTAAAACTGATAAGCCCAAAGGAGAGAATGAGAGCCACCAACACCAGCATCTCTTTGGTGATTCATCATTCCAGGAAAACAGTATATTTGTATGTGTGTTGAACTTACAGACAACAAGACTTACTATTGGCTTGTTAAAAAAACCCCCAACCAACCAACCAAACAAAAAATACCAGGAAAAAACAAAACATGCCTCAGCCCACTGAAAAATTTCCTTTGTTGAAATAGTTTCTATATTGTCTTCTGCTAGCACATTGGTTTCAGCTTGTTGTCTTGGGCTGTTTGTTGTCATTCATGGCCACCAAAACCACACTGTCAAAGAGATACTTGCCAGGTACTCAGAGGACAACCAGAGAGGGGATACCCAAGGGGGTTGTATCAACTGGCATCAGACTGTACAGAGGAGATATCTTCAGTTGAACTGCTGTCCTGGAGCCTCTTTTCAAGTAATAGAGAAAGAGAGAGAGGCAGGCACCTGAGGAGCAACTCATCTGCCTCAAAGGAATCACATTTCTTGGGGTGTGCTTCCGCTGACTTTAAAGCCACTTAAATAATTTTAATACTGAATTTCACTTTTGCTTCCAAAAAAAATTGTTTGCAATTGTACTGACCTGCTTTCTGCTGCCAGGTTTTGTGGTGTGGGTTCTATGTCATTATTCAAAAAATGGGAGAATTGCAGCCAGTATTGCTCTCTGGTCAGCACTGAGCATGAAGACAACTATGTCTGTGCAAGGTGCAGATGGTGACCTCTCTGTGAACAGGCTTGTTCTGTTCACAGAGGTGTCTATGTGACCTTTACCACAATCTCAAACACATGTTTAAAGAAAACAATATTTTCTTGAACCAGAACATCTTGAAGAAAAGACAGAGGGGACTTAACAAAACAAGCCTTTCAGATGCAATCTGTCAACCAAATATATCCACACCAACATTCCCAGTGCTACATTCCTGAATATCATTCAATTGCTTAAGACATTTGTAAGTTCTCTGCTTCACAGTGAATCAAGATCCAACTTTCATTTGCAAAATGGATGGAACATCATGTTTGTTTTTTAATACCCAGATCCTTCTTCCAGCAGGTAAAAGATTCTTAGAGCTCAGATCTTCCATCCATGGACAAACAGGTGTGAGAATGACCCATGGTTCATGCTCAGGCTTGGGTCATGATAGAGGAGACAGAACTGGGCAGGTCCAATGTATGTACCAACATATGCAAGCTAGTTGCCAAAGCAAAAGAAGTTTTGGAGGCAGGAACTGAAGGTGCATTGCTCACGGGCAGACCAGGAGATGTTCTATGTATATTAGTCTCTGATTTGAGTAACAGTAATAATAACAATTAATAATTGAATGCTTGAATTACTGATAGCAATAATTAATAATTGAATAATTGAATTCTGTGCACTGCTAGAGAGGCTCTTGTCAGAGAAAAGCAAAGTGTTTTGAAAACATTAATGAATTAATATCAGGATCTTTTTCCAAAGCTGGAGCATGGCCGAAAGATGAATGACTGCAAGCAGCAGGATAGCACCTGTGCAGCAGAGCCAGGGCTGGGCTGGGGCCCTCTCATCCCACCTCACCTATCCTCAGAGGAGGAGGCAGCCATAGGTGGCAAGAGACAGGTTGGATTACCTTTTCAGTAGTGGTGGTATTAGAGGTGGACTCCGCTAAGGAAGTTATGCCATATTGTCCCACTATGGGACAAGTTGGGGGCCACAAGCCGAGTAGATGTAGAATACCAGACTTAAAAGTGATCTGATCTTTTTCCCTTTCTCGTGGACCAGAAAACACCATCCTTAATTTCACTCACCTCTACTTTATTTTTTGTTCAAACAATTTTTTTCCAAGACACATTATCCCTCACTTGGAGTTAGAAAGAGAAGAATTTGCCACATGATGATGCTTCTGGTCACTTGCTGCTTTGCCTGTCCATAAGGCAACACAGCTAGGGAAGCACTCAAGCTGTGATCCTCAGACCTGTTCTTCACAGCATGTCATCAAGTGCCTGCCTCTTGTTTTAGGTGTCTCTTACAAGTTAAGCATGACTTTGAACAAGGTCAAGGCCCACCCTCTTCATCTAAGGCTTAAAGCTGATACTTTCCCTTTAAAACTACAGGTCCAAATATTATCTTTCAGACCTCTGCCCTTTCTCCATCCCTGTTGGCATCCTTTGGATCAAGTCAGAAGACAATCTCTTAGGTAGTGCCCTTCTTGTGCTGTTCCAGTTATGATAGTTTTTACTTTCTCAATAGAAACTGCCTCAGCTCCAAAGCATTTGAAAGAGGCTCTCTACCATATGTGCTTGCTTGCTGTTCCTCTTATTCCTCTAACGGTCATATGTCTATTTCCAAGCAAGGCTTTGATGGTTTCTTTTGTGATTTCCAAAGCTTATGAATGAGGACATTTATTATACATGACAGACAAGCTTCTGTTTTGAGTAGAAACAACCGTAAGGATAGGCAGTGGCTGTTAAAATAATTTTATTTCCTTTCTGAACAGCAAAAGGTTCTCATTTACCGCTAGGTTTGACACTCTGGAAATATGCTGCTCTTCAGAATTAAACTTGTATTATCAGCAAAGAATCAGGGGGCTAAAGGAAAAGTTCCTAGCTACTGGTGAAAATACATTTCACTGCTTCATGTTGAAGTAAAGGATTTACATAGAAAATACTGCAGACAAATTTTTCTGTAGTATGCAGATTCGTATTGCCCTTGGTGAGTCAGCACTGGATCTCCCTAAACACTCAAGATGGATTTGCTCCATTATCTTCCCAAAAACTGAAGTGAAACTGAATGACCTGTAGTTCCCTATATCCTCCTTTTGGCCATTCCTGAAGATAGGTATGCTGTTTGCCCTTTCCCAGTTGTAAGGAACCTCTTCCAATTGCAATTCCCTTTCCCAGGTGTTAGAGAAGAGCTTCATAATGACAACAGCCTGGCCCATCAGCACCTCTGGATGTGTCCCGTGTGTCTCAAAGGACTTATATCTGTCTTAAGTGCCCTCTAACGCTATATTCCCCAACAGTGTTTAATGTTTCACTCCCACAGATTCTGCTAGCAGGCTGGGGAACTGAGCTGGGCTGTGCTGAACAAGAAGCCAGTCAGGGAAGGTAGCATGTGCCTAACAGCTTGACTGGGATATGACTGTGCTGCCTGATGCTCTCTCAAATGTCGCACACTACTTCTAACCATAAGAAAAGCTTGCCTGCACCTCACCTTTATGAGCCAACTCAAACATGACTTAATTTTTCTGGAAGCCCCCAGTTATCATCAGAATTCTGGAAGTGGAGTTCCTCCCACCATGTCCAAACCAAGGTAAGCTGGCCTTCCAGCAGGCTGAACTGATCCTTCAGACTCCTACTGCAGCTGCCTGCCCTGTGTTCACACTGCAAACACTTAATTCTCTGGCCTTAACTAGCTCCTGTCTTTGGAAACTGCCATTCACTCTCTGCCTTTCCTCTTTAAGATCATTGAACCTTATTAACGTCTTGTCCACTTCATCTGGCAAGCAGCAAACTGGCTAGTATTCCCAGTGCAAAACCGACCTGCTCAGCAGATTTACTCTGAAATGTATCGGACTTCAAAGAGCCTCCTGGTAGGATTCCTTCACCATCTGCAGGAAGGATATTAAATCACACTGTTACAGCCGAAATGTTATTGTGAGCAAAAGGAAACACATCTTATACATGGAGGAAATAATCTGTTGTCAATTTAGGTAATGTTTTAGTAGTGTAATAATCCAGATTAATTAATACAGAAGAACCTACTAAATAAAATGGTTAAACTCGTAATAAAAAAATCCCAAGTATAAATGCCTGTTTTCTGGGCATATGTTCACACTTTCTGTGACACTCAGGGCCCTCAGAGGAGCCCTGGAGGAAGTTATGACAATTTGCCATCATCCAGAATACTCCACCAAGAGGAGTACAATGCTTCTGGTGAGGATTTCTTCCTCCATTGTCTTAGGTCTACTTAAGTCTATTTTGACATGTTTTCATATCATAGTTTGCTCTCTTTTCATTGACTCCCAAGTAAAGCTTCAGTAGCTTCCCTAAGTCCCCTAAACAAAAAGGGCTGTTGATTGTTGTGCAAGCAAATGAGAGATTTACCACCAAGTGGAGCTAATCCAGGGTAGATGATAGTCAAAGCACTGTTATTGCAGATAAAATAGCCTAAGACTACCTCAGACCAATCCTAAGACCCTATACTGCTAAATCAATATGTACTGAACTGCAACAGCTGTGAGAAAATCTCTGCACTAAAGTGACAGCTTTTTGAGTGAAACTTGCCAGGAGGATTTCAAGGTTGCCTCAGGACTGCTATGCAGTACTGATTACCTTTCATCACCCAAATACAGACATTTCCAAGGTCCTTCTGCTGTTAGCAAGGAGAACTACCAGGGAGTGTCAGTGAAGGAGTGACAGCTCTGGTCTTATGGAAAGCTGGTACCATGTAAACATACCCAGTCAAATTTGTCTTGAGAAGCTTTAGCAGGCTAAAATTTGGGTTTTCTAAGGCCCAGACAGTGATTCAGGTTTGCTCCATAGGCTTGAGACAACACTGCAGTCAGAGTTTCTCTGAGGACAGTTACAACTCTGGGAGCAGCTCAGAGCAAAATCTACTTCCTCATGGGTGAAAGGAGATGGAGCAGGTCCATGTTGAGTACACTTCAAAGAGCAGTGACCAGCAGTTCTTCCTGACTGGGGTGAACTTACTCTGCAAACACACCCCTGTCCATGTCTCTTCTGCCATACCATCTTCTGCACTGCAGGGGATTATTTGCATCAGCCAGCACTACCCAGGTCAGCTCTGGAGGGGCAATTCTGGGCCTCCTGAGTCCCTGCAAAATATTATCTCCCAGGGTTTTTTTACTCTTGGCAAATCAAGTTTCACACTTACAGAGCAGACCAAACAGCCTTTCTTTGCTGGTGCTTCTCAGTGTCAGAGAAACATGGGTATTACCAGATCAGACCAAATGCACAGTCCCCCTAATTCTAGCTCCTGTATCCAGCAAGACTGGTAGCAGGTGTTTTCTGCTCTTTCCAAAACAGATGTTTCTTCCACATTTTCTGTCTTGCTTCTGGATACATCTTGACCTGCTAATATCTGAGGAGATGAAATAAAATCTCTGAAAGGCTAAGGGAGAAAGAGCACAAAGCTTTTTCCCAGTGTGTAACTCCTGTTCTGCTCACACATTGCTCATGGGCATATTGTTATTTTCTCACATTTATGAAATCACTCAGTGTAGAGTTCCTGTGAATAATTTTCCAGCTGCAATTGCTGAGCAGTCTGTTGAAGGAGAACATCCCTTGTTCTAACCCCAAATTGTTCTGGCTGGGTGCTGGTCGTGTGTTTTTTTTTTTACATCTCCAGAAGATGGGCTAAAAGCACATAGACTGCTTCCCTGTTGCACATACAGTAGTGAATGACAGATCATTGTTGACAGACATCCTTTAAAATGTTTTGTGTCATGTTCCTATCAGGAATCTCTTCCTCCAGTTTGTTTCTGGAAAGCAGGAGGGATCATGCTTGAAGATGTCTTTGTCTGCGGATGACCCATTTTCTACAGTGGAGAGTTTGTGCTCATAGCTTCCCAAAGTAAATAAGTGCAACAACTACAAACACATCACTGACAATGTGGTGGAGGGAGCTGCTTCCGTACAGCAGCTAAACAGGGGCTTAAGAGACCCAGTGGATGCAGCTGTGCAGCTCCCATGTGAACTGTACAGCAACTTCTGCTATTTTTCACATTAAGACAATGGAGTCAGGGAGAGAATCTAGCATGTAACAGGAGCTTGTGTTCACAAGTAAGCTGAGTCTCTACTTAGAATTTACAAATGGGAAGTACAAGCTGTGGTATCTGTGGGACTTGAGAACACTCTTAGCTTGTTTTAATGCCATGTCAGCTGCAGAAAAAGACTGAAAAAAGAAGGGAATAATCCCTTTGAAAAGAGTTATAAAGCTATTAAACACTTTTAAGCTCTATTTCTTGAATGACTAGGTGTCTCATAATCTTCACACCCGTAAGATGTGTTATTGCCACAAACGAAAAAGAGTGCAGGAGTTAATATTATGAACACACACACAGGGCACAGCACTGAGTGCTGCTCTGTGGGTTGTAACGAGACAAGCATTTCCTAGAATCAGTGAGCTTTCCCTAAACAAACTCAAAAACAACCAGAAGATGGAGGGCCACAGTCATTCATCTGAAATTAATCCTGGTGAAAAACCAGGTCCCAGCCTCAGCAGTGAAGCAGGGTCAGCTGCAGCACCTGAACATGCTTGGCTTTAGTAACACTTATTGAAGGGCAGAAGTTGGCTTTGTAATTCCTTTGAATTATATTTTTTACCTGAGGTGTTATTCTATCTGTTTCTACTTTGTAGACAGTGTCTCCAGGTAACAGGAATGCATGCTGCTCCCTGGAGCATCTCAAGCTGTGGCCCATCTAGGTGAGCACAGTGAAGGAAACAAGGGTGAATACTGGGGCTGCACCAGCTGCAAATCCCAGTGACTCTCCAGAGAAACAACACTTGAATCCATGGTCAGACTCTGTTTTGAGAGTGTCCTCAGTTACCTAAATCTCAATGACTGAGGAATGTCAGTCTTTTCCCATCCCTGTTTATCTCCTGGTGTGACAGTAGGCAGTGAGTGGGGTCTAATTGGACATACCCCTAAATCTTCCATTTCTTGGGATTTGGGGGCTGTGAATTCTGCTATCACCTGAGCCATTTGCTGCAGGCCACATGGGCTGTAGCTTGGTGACAGAGGGCTTTGAGGAAGGCCCCAGCTATTACATTTCCCTAATGTTTCCATCCCCTGTTTATTCTTACAAGCTTGTTCTGCAGCAGTACTGTTCCCATCAGATCTACAAAGGTGTTGCTGGGCCTGTCTTTGGCCTCTGGTAGGAAAAATTATCCATATTAATAGTTCCTGCAAAGCCATGCTGTTCACTTAAAATTAGATCAGTGCCTGTTCTGTTTCAGCATAACTCCCCTGAGCATTTGTGTTGGCCCTGAAAAGGGTCATTGATGGCAGTGACAGATGAAGCTGCTGCCAGTGTCCCAGATGTCAAATCATGCACATGGTAAATGAGGAGTGAGAATAAAAGCCAAGTGTGCCTATTTGCTAGCTGGGTCCCCCATACACATTCAATTCCTGTTGGCACGACAGCTCAGGAAAAATGGACATTTGCACACAAGGGGCGCAGGCAGACAGAATCAGCAGCCGGAACCTGCCCTTCTAGACAGGATGATGACTAAGAATGCTGTGCTGGTGCTGGTTTATACCAGACTCCTCAGCCATCCTGCAAAACTTGGTCTGGAGCTACACTGCAGTTTGTAGCCCTGCTTCAGAGGGTATGAGCAGCCCTGTGTAGAAGGACTTGGGGATAATGGTGGACAAAAAATTTGGTATGAGCTGGTAAAGTGCACTTTCAGCCCACAAAGTCATAGAATTATAGATTCATTTTGGTTGGAGAAGACATTTAAGATCATCCAACTGTAAACCTAACACTGCCAGATCCACCTCTAAACCATGTCCCTAAGCACCACATCTACACACCTTTTAAAATACCTCCAGGCATCCTGTTCCAATGCTTGACAACCATTTTGGTGAAGAAAGTTTTTCTAATATCCAACCTAAATCTCCCCGCTTGGTGCACCTTGTGGCCCTTTTCTCTTGTCCTGTCACATGTTACTTGGGAGGAGAGAGAGACACCCATGATGTCAATCATATCCTGGGCAGCATCCCCAGCAGCGTGGCAAACAGGTCAAGGGAGTTGATTCTGCCCCTCTGCTCCTCTCTGGTGAGACCCCATCTTCAGTGCTGCATCCAGCTCTGGAGTCCCCAGCAGAAATAAAATATGGACCTGTAGGATCAGGTCCAGAGGGGGCCACAAAAATGATCAGAGGGGTGGAACACCTCTGCTATGAGAACAGGCTAAGAGCTGAGGATGTTCAGCCTAGAAAAGAGTGGCCTTTGAGGAGGTTCTCTACTCAGGGCTCTCCATGTGCACAGGGAACTTTCATTGCCATCAGGTACTTTTCTGCTTGCAGCTCACAGGTTCTTCCCTCTGTCTTGTCTTGCTGGACCTTTGTGCCTGCTCCAGAATTCCCTCCCATGCAATGTACTTGGCTTCCACCAATGGAGAAGAGATGAAGTTTCTTTTGGAAGGTTCTGGCCTTTTGGCATTTGACTTTCCCAGAATTAGTTCCTGTACAACTATGGAACTATGATATTTTTGCAAGCTATCTGTAGACAATTAATAAACAATCCAGAAAGGTGAAATTCATCAAATAAGTTAGTCATTTTTTTTAAAAAAAAAGGAAATAAAAATATAAATAAAAACCCCAATAGTTGGTGCTTTGAAAAATCAGGATTGCTTCAGTTAGCTGTGTTTTTGGAGATGCGCTGGCCTATCTTGACACATTCATCTGTAGGTTCTGCCTCTGTGTGTCTTGGGGGACTCTGTGCAGGCTCCAAAGAGGAGGAATAAGCTGCCCTGAATTCTTCCAGGGCTGCAATCTGTTACAGAACTTCATCCATTATCTGGGAGAGCAGAAGTAGAAGCCCTGAATGACATATCTAATGGGTCCTGTTGTTAGTGTCTCATTTCTGGCTTCAAGAAAGGCAATTGGATTCTAGAGTCTCTTGGAGTGATGGATAAATGACAAGAAATTTCATGAGCTAGAGCTGAATTGATGTGAAAGCAGGAAGCTAATTGGATTATATGCTTGTCAGGAATCTTTTTTCCTGCACTGTCAGGATTGTTCAGAGATACAGGCTGCTTTGCACACAGGCAAGTCAGACCTGCAGAGAAACCAGCTCTTCTCTTCCTTTCCCAGTGACAAGAGGACCAACACTGACAGTATCTCACAGTTCCTCAGGTCTCTACCCCTCAAATTCAGTAAGGCACCTCCAGAACACCACCAGACCAAGGAAAGGCAGTGAATTCCCAGGTCTTCAGAAGAATGTTTCTTGAAACGTGCCCTCATCTCTTATTTAAACACCTTGACTCCCTTCCAAATCTGTTTGGATTAGTGGATCAAGAAGACAGAGGAAGGCTTTTCACAGCAGTACATGGTGGGAGAAGGAGAAACTGGAGACATAAATTGAGTTGAGGTATTCAGATAGGACATAACAAAAACTTTAGGTGCAAAAAATACATGAAAATGCTGCAATTGAGTCTGCCCTGCTCCTACGTTTAGAGAATGGTGACTCTTAGCAGTGTCAAGCCAGATGAACCCCAGTGTGACTAGATGAATTCTGCACCAGCCTGGCTATCAATACTGAACCCCATGATGTGGAAATGAAATGTGCCTGGTATCAAAATATCTGTGTTGTCTGTAACTGATATCATCCCATTTTGACAGTGACAATTCAGTCCTTGCTCTTAAAAAAGAAAAATAAAACCTCCACTACACCAAATGGAGCCTGGACACTTTGTCCCAGGCAGATCTGGGCAGAGGATCTCTTGTCTGCCTTTATGCACTGATGTAGTTTAACCAGGAAGGGTCACTGCCCGCCCCACCCTCCACCCTCCGGTGGTATGGGGAGGAGAAAATATAAACTAACGGGGCTCAAGGGTTGGGACACGAGCAGTTTACTGGGATAGTGAGGGAGAAACAACACCAAACAGCAACATTACTAATGAAAGAATGTACGAAGTAACAAGTGGAATGAAATGACTCGCCACCCGACCAGCTCGCAAACCACAGTACCCAGCAGCCCCCTCTTCCCGGAACTTCCCATGATATGGAATACAGTCACATGGTATGGAATACCATCACGTGGTATGGAATATCATCACATGGTATGGAATACCTGCCCTGGCCACACAGGCCAGCTGCCCAGGCCATCCCCCTCCCAGTTCCCTAAGAACAATTAACTCTATCCTAACTACACCCAGAATGTGCACTCTCCTTCTCTGCACTTTTAAAGGATTCCGTGTTGGAACTGCATCTGAATGGTAGTGTCGGACGAGCCTGTCCATCTATCAGACACTGTCCCCCACCCAAGATGGTCAGTGACAGGCCCTTTTCCTGAAGACACTGAGAGTAGAGACCTGGTGGGAGTTGTGCTCCAGATGTCCTTTCAGCCTGGCCTGCCACAGACAAGCTGTTCAGCTCTGGGGCACTGTTAGGAGTAGAAGATGATAAGAACAATTAAATTGGTGTGTTGCAGAGAGAATAGTGCCCCCTTTCTTTGCCCAAAGCTTGGCCTGGTCTCTCCAAAGGAAGATCATGTAAAAGCAGCTGCCAGAGGATGGCAGTAGAACCAACATAGTGAGGGAGAAGTTCTGAGTCCACTGAAGTCCACAGAGATGCTCTGTGTGCTCATATTTACTGAGAGAGGCTGAACAGCCCCCCAAACCTTCCTAAAGCCAGTACCCTGCAGGACTCTCGAGTTCAGGGTGCTGCAGCTTTGATCTAGAGAGCACATGGTCCCCTGTGCATCTCAGCTCTCAGGACAACGCTGCCTGGAGAGTCACTCAGACATCATCCTGGTAGAGCTGTTTTTCCCAGAAGCAGCCTCAGAGCTGCTTTGTGACACAGGTGACATGCTGGGACACAGCAGGACTTGAGTACTTCGGGGGGACATTATTATCAGTAGGATGTTGCTGCCCAACAGTAACTTGAGGCCACCTCATGTCTGCAGTTGTGTGCCTGATACACAGAATATTTAGACTCAAGATATAGAAAATCAAATTACCCAGACTGCAAGGTGTCAATGGAGAGTGCACTCAGCAAGGAGAAGGTGAAGCCCTTGGTGAAGGTATCAAAACACTTTGGATGAAAGTGGCACAAATATTTTCTGTGCTCTAAAGTTTGGCAAGGACAGGGAACAGCTTGAGAGTCCAGCACAGAGCCACCAAGATGATGAAGGGAGTGGAGCATCTCCCTTATGAGGAAAGGCTGAGGGAGCTGGGCCTCTTTAGCTTGGAGGAGACTGAGGGGTGACCTTATTAATGTTTATAAATATTTGAAAGGTGAGTGTCAGGTGGATGCAGCCAGGCTCTTCACAGTGGTGTCCAATGATAGGACAAGGGGCAATGGGTGTAAGCTGGAACACAGGAGGTTCCGCTTAAACTTCAGAAGAAACTTCTTTACAGTAGGGGTGACAGTGCACTGGAACAGGCTGCCCAGGGAGGTTGTGGAGTCTCCTTCTCTGGAGACATTCAAGACCCACCTGGACACCTTCCTGTGTGATCTCATGTAGGTGTACCTGCTCCGGCAGGGGGATTGGACTGGATGATCTTTCGAGGTCCCTTCCAGTCCCTGACACTCTGTGATTCTGTGTGATTCCGTGACACTGATGTTTTGCAAACTGATTCAGTCAAACTGAAAATGCTTTGCTGCCATGGAGCTAAGAGATCACAGACACGAGGAAATTCTGGTGGAGTGAGGGCATTTGGTTACATCTGGCTGTGAAATCAGCTGCATCAGGTCTTTTTTTATTTGCCTGTATATTTTGATACTTCAGAGAAGGGATTGTACCAGTCTCAGAAAGGAGGAAGAGTTCTCCACCAGTGTGAAATTCTGTATTTAAGGATTTAATCTTTACTTTTTAGATGTTAATTTTTGTGTGTTGTAATAAATTTTAATTAAAATCTCTTTGTGGATTTTTTATCAGGTGGCTTTGTCATTTGGATTTCAAGGTGCTTTGTATTTTCTAGTATTTAATCAGTTCTGTTCATAGGCATTTTTTCTCTTTAAGATTACCTTCACAATGGGTTGTGCTGTTCAGAAAAATACAAGTTTATTAAACAAACAGGGATCTCAGGGGACCAAAGAAACACTTCAGCTGCTGGCTATCATTTTCAAAGTGTACATTACTCAGAGCAGTTCATTGAAAATGCAGTGCAGGGTGAAACTCATCACTATCATTTAAGGAGTACAATATACAGCAGAGAAATTCAAGCCATTGATGCGGACAGGCTCAGCAGAAATGGAGGCATGCCCTCGGACTCACAGGTTTGATTTGCATCTCTGCCTCTACTGTGGGATCTGGTAGAGCACTGGCTGGAGGCCTCAGTGCTTCCACAGCTTTTATACTAGAAGGGGATCCAGAAAGGAATGTTGAGAATGGAAATGAACATTGCAGAAGGTATTTGGCCTCACTGGATGGAGGACAACAGGAGAGTTGACTGCCCTGTGGTGCCGTGATCCCATCCCATGTCCTTGGACATCAGCCCAGAGGCTGTGAGCCTGGACCAAGCAGTGGGCTTTGTGCTGGGGACACCAGTGAGCACTTTCCCAGTTCTCCAGACTCTGTTACAGAAGAGACAGAATTTGACTGAGATTCTGGCCTGGAAACCAGTTTGACCCACCCGCAAACATGGTACTGCTTCAACAGCGCATCACCATGGTGTAGATTCCTGCCTTCCAGCAAAGATCCTGCTTCATTTCTTTAAAACTGAAATGTTTGCTCACCCTGGCTTGGCATTGTCAAGGTAGCTGTACAATAGGAACTTTGAGGACTCTATGGAAAGGGTTAATACCAGAGTGACACCATGTGACACAGCATGGCAGAAATCCAGAAAGGAATGGGAAGGTGGAGGCTGAAGCAATGACAGCAATGCCAGAGGAGGTGCCCTCGAGCCTGTTTTGTATTTTCTGTTCAGCTGCATCCAGAGCACGAAGCATACGGGCAGCAAGAGCAGGAGGTGGCTCAACTTTGTTCGGGTGTGACTCTCAGAGATAGCAATGAGCTGCCAGCTCAGAAGTAGGCTTGGGGTGGGTGAGAGCAGAATGGGCCCCCTGGACAGCAGGGACCAATCCAGCTGTGGTGTAGATACACTCAGTAAATCCTGCAGGGTCCATTCCCCAGACACATTAAAGATTGTGCATTTCACACGAGAATTAGAATCCTCATCTCTGTGAGCTCTCACTGTAACACTTCCAGTTTGCTTTCAGACAGTGCTCCATGTTCTGGGGCAGTTTGGGAGTGGGTTTGGGGTATGCCCAGGCCTCCCTCCAAGGAGCGAGTCTGGAGTGAAGCCCTGTGGATCATGCCTTTCCCCATGGCTTTCCATGGCCCCTGGGCCATGCTCTAACAGCACAGCAATGCTCTGGGGACTTCCATCACTGGTGCCCTATTTTTGGAGGTGAAGGGAGGCTCTGAGCTCTGCTAAAGTGACTGATGTTCTGCATCTTCTGGTATATTAAAGTGCAGGTCTTGACCTTGGTTGTTTTCATTTTTCCTTTTAGACCCATTACAGACTGAAATAAAATTGTTCAGTTTCATTTTAACTCACTTTCTCACTCATCAGCTCAGCATAACCATTGACTACACATTTGCATTTTTTTTTAACAGGATAAAAACCTTTTCTATTCATAAACCATATGGATTTTGTTTGGCTTTGTTTAACAATGCTTAAATTTGAAGCTGCAGACTATCCAGTGCCTTCCTACAGCATACACAGGCAGCATATGTCCCTTGCTTACAGCTCAAGCAGATCAGATATTATTTGCCAAGAGATTATTCATCCAATATGCCCATTATTCACAGAGTTATTTTCCTATTATTAATCAAATTCTACTAGCCTAGCAGCTGAATCCCAAACCTAGCAACTCTTGCTGCTCTCCACTGTTGAAGCAAACTAGTCCATCTCCATATATCACCCATGGTCCAGGAAAGGAGGTGTCTGAACCATTGACAACTCCATTGGCATTTCTGGAGACCTACACAGCATGACCCAAAGGACCAAGTCTGTTGAAACAGCCCTGTACCAAGCTGCATCCTCAGCTCTTTGCTCATACCCCTCACCCCAGTGATGAAGAAGACTGCCAGTGATGGACACAAGCTCAAAAGCACTACTGCTGTAAGTACCATCAGATGCCCCGCATTGAGGGCCATCAGTCTTGCTGTTCCCCTCTCAAGGCCCAGGTTCAGCTAGTGGTCCAGCTGCTACAGAAGAAATCCTTAGTGTTGGGACTCTGGGGGACACAGGGGGAGAAGCTCTCCACAGCTTATCTTAGAAGCAAGCAATCACATTCCAGATGCTTCATGTCATTTCTTTCATAAAATATTACTGGATATGAAAACATAACCTGATTTCCTGGGATAAATCACTTTTCTGGTAGTGGTTATTTTATTTTATTTTTTTTTATATTTTCATTCTTAGATTTTTTTTTTTAACTTCTTTATTCTTAGATTTTTAAAAATTCATTTAGGAGCACAATTGTCGTGCATTTAATGAAATAAGCAATATTTTTCTCATTCCAAGAAATCTCATTAAGCTAATTAGCATGCTCCACTGGCAGATGAGTTTGATTATACTCTATTAAATGAGTATGTTATTTATTTCTTTGCTTGCTAGGCCCTGTGTCCTCCCTCTCCATCTGAGGTTGGGGCAAGAATAAAGCAAGGATCTGTGTTCTTTTTGGAGAAGAGTTACTTCTACTAAGTGTAAAGGACAAGGTGGCCAATGTCCACCCAGGTCAAGGGGAAACCATCAGCAAGTGAACACCATTACTTTTGAGATAGTCCACTGCTGCAGTCCATTACAGAAGATCCCCTATTTAATGTGAGAGACTGAAGAGACATGGTTTGGTGTCACTGGTCCAACTCTTTGCTGTCTCTCTAGTTACCCTTTCTGATGCCAGAGGTCCAAAGCAGGGTCTGCTTTTGGTGAGGTCCTCACTCTCTAGGATTTTTGCAATGTCAAGATATTTGGTCTGATGTCACTTGGAAATGGAAAGAATTTTTTGTGCCTCTCCTTCCTCATGGGTCCATGCATAAGCTAGCAGCAAATTAAGTGGAAGTATGTTGTTAAACTATGCAAAACCCTGTCTAGACACACTCATTCCTGGCTTATTACAATTCAGCTGAGATAATTTACTGACAGAGTGAAATTATCACAGAATCACAGAATGTCAGGGATTGGAAGGGACCTCAGAAGATCATCCAGTCCAATCCCCCTGCCGGAGCAGGTACACCTAAATGAGTTCACACAGGAAGGCATCCAGGTGGGTCTTGAATGTCTCCAGAGAAGGAGACTCCACAACCCCCCTGGGCAGCCTGTCCCAGGGCTCTGTTACTCTCACAGTAAAGAAGTTCCTTCTCAAATTTAAGCAGAACCTCCTGTGTTCCAGCTCACACCCATTGCCCCTTGTCCTATCATTGGATACCACTGTGAAGAGCCTGGCTCCATCCTCCCCACACTCACCCTTCAAATATTTATAAACATTAATAAGGTCACCCCTCAGTCTCCTCTTCTCCAAGCTAAAGAGGCCCAGCTCCCTCAGCCTTTCCTCATAAGGGAGATGCTCCACTCCCTTAATGATCTTGGTAGCTCTTCGCTGGACTCTCTCAAGCAGTCTAGTTGGAGACCTGTGTCTAGTGGAGTCCCTCAAGGGTCGGTACTAGGACTAGGGTTGGTACTAGGACATTAAATCAAACAGAAAAAAAAAAACAACCCACCTAGATGCTGCTTCCCCCATCGGTAAATTGAAGCCAGTGAATCAGTTCTGACAACCACTCATGGAAGACTCGGACATCCTGAAATTTCATTTTGAGCTTCAGGTTCCCCCAAGGACTGGTTTGCAAAGGGGGATGCAGGACCCAGGCTGAGTTTCAGCTCATTTATTTCAATAAGTTGCGACTGTGTCAAGTGCATGAGGCAAACTTACAGGTGACCGCAGCACTACATCTACCTCAAGCTCTTATTTGACAGACCAAGCTCAGGGATTAAACATACCTCTAACACAAACATCAAACACTTGACAAGCTGCTGCATACACTGGGATTCTGCCCAGGGTTTCAACCTCTCTGTGCTATGTGGAATTGCAGAAATGGCTCTATGCCTGGGACCTGGATCCCATCTTTAGTATCTCCAAAAAAAGGGAGAAAGACGTTTAGGTCCCAATAGGCACATGCAGGAGGTTTAGCTTTGTACCCTGATGGCTCTGTGTCCCTTGATGTATTCTGTGTCATCCACAGGGAAGGATCATAGATAATAATATAATTCTGAAAAGATTCTGAAAAAAGCTCAGAGGTTGAGGGTGCTTGGTGCAAGAGCACACAACCTACTTTCCAGAGCAGTCCAAGTTCTGATCTTCTGTGAACCAGCTCCTTTTTAGCCTCTCAAACACAAGGAAATAAGGAAAGGCAGAAAAACTGCATTTCAACTGCATTACTGGGAGATGTGACGAAAGACCTTTTTGTATCTACCGTGAAAATAGCTTTAAGCTCTCTAAGACTCCACACTGAGAAAGATTACAGCTCAAATCCTGTTCCTAAGGCAGCCTGAAACTTTCTGTGTTTGTTTTCAGCAAAATCCACGCAGTACCTCCTGAACAGCAGCAGCTCAGGACAACTACCTGCTTTATCTCTGCATTTGCTTAATTATCACCATCCCAGGGCCTTGACAATTCCAGAGCATCCCTTTTGCCAGTGCTTTAAGTCACTGGATCACATCTGACAATTTTGCTGCTCCTGATGTTATGAAAATGTTTCTTTTGCCTATGGAAATGATCAGCTTATTAGCTTCAAGTAAACTCATATAAAGTTGTTTAATGGAGGCTGATAACCTGTTTCCCTTCTCCCCTGCCTGCCAGCTTGACTGTGGCTTCTGGTCATCAGTCATACAGCTCCTCTGGTCCCTGTACAGCACAGACCATTGCATGTTCAAGGTTAGGGGATCTTTCTGAAAACACAGTCCAGAGTAGAATCTGGGGATCTGGTACAGAGCAACTCCTGTCAGACAGCAAGCAGCAGAGAAATGCTGTTTGACAGGATTCTGAACTAATTTAATACAAAGATTTTCAGTCTGAATAAAGAAATGAAATAATCTGATATAGGTCAAATATTGTACCCCAACCCAAGGGGAAAATGAATGTCTTTTCAGAAAAATGAACACAGGTATTTCCATCTAGCAGTGGAAAAGCATTTGACAGAAAATGCCTAAGCAGGTCCTGCAAGAGGCCTCATGGACTCCAGCCAAGGAAATGCTAGAGAGAGAGCAAGCTTGTTTATGCACACACTTGTTGATAGCACTGTCCTGCTCTACTCTGACAAGTGTTTTACGGCTGGCCATTCCTGTTGGAAGTGTTGCCAACATCTGCTGCTGGATTTCAGTCTTGCATAAAGGACTATAACAGGCTTCATGCTTTCTTACCAGGAAAAAAATGGGTTGACATATAGAGCATTTAATCATGAGATAAAGAGTGAGGTGTGAGTACCACATCAAGCCCTCTGATGAGTAGACTAAATGGGGTGAGAGGGTGAGGGACCCTTTGTTCCACAATAGCTAAAATTGGTGCTTACCAGGGCGCTTCATAATTAACTTGTTTCTCAGTGCAGTTGGTGAATGCACTGTGCAGCTCTCTTGTGAAGCTAGATGGAAACCACATGTGATTCGCTCCCAAGCAGAACATATCCCTCCCTTTGGGTTTCATTAAAAAGTGAGTGATGTTCCTGCAGGCAATTAGCATGGAGAGTAATGAGGCCCCAAGGAAGACAATTCCTGCAGGTCATTTTATAATTTTTTAAGCTGAGGCTTAAGGTTTTCCATTTATCATGAAACTAAAAAGAGCTATGGATTCCTGGTGACATACTCTAACAGGGTTGCTGGTATTGAAGCACAGATACCTGGGCAAGATTTCTCAAAGGTAAAGGATTGTTCCGGCAGTTACAGCAAGGAAAATGCATTGGAGGGCTCTTCCAGGGGAAATACTACTGTTTGCACCTTATTTCTAGTCCAGGTTTGCCTGTGTCTGACATTAATCTCCTGGTTCTTGTCATGCTTGTGCATGCTGGAGAGAAAGGTTTGTCATGACCTTTCATACAAAAGGGGAGTTTTACTCACTGGAGTTAGTAAAACTCACTTGGTTAGCCCTTGCAAGACTGGAGTCTGAAACTTCTGGTGAGGAGCGCAATGATAATGTGCATTGTGACTAACCAAAAGCTACAGCCTTGATTAAAAACACTAAACAAAACTGGACACTGTTACAAGAGGCAGCAGAGGAACCCTGTCCTTCTAAGAAATGTGCATCTATTCCTTACTAGTCAGTTGTGGAGGGATGCCAGACAAACATCCCATCCACCTAGACAAAAGACAAGATCTCCAGATTCCTTAAAAGACACCTATCCCTGTCATGACAGTATAGGAAGTAAGTATGTAATTAAGGAGGGATGGGTTAATGGGTGTGCAAGAGAAGGACACAGCAGATTTACCACTTCATGCTAAGACATATACCGAATACTTTCCCTCTTGAACATGAAAACACAAACAGTCCTTGCAGAGTTTTTACACCATTGATGGTTGCATTGCAAGTGCTTTGGAAAGACCTGCTGCCAGAACGAATAGTCTCCTTTCAGCCACAGTTGTGCACACTTTGGTAACTGGTCACTGGTGTCCATGTGAAAAATTCCTGAGAGTGGTTTTAAACCTTTGCTCTTACTCCAGGACCATGACTCCAGGACTGGTGCCACCATGGAAAAAATGGAAGTACCCTTTAGAGTCATCACACTTCGATTTCTTTGATTTCTTCACAAGCAGTAATTTGATCTGCAAGGCCTACATTTCTGATTTCCAAGTTCACAACTTGGACTGAAGTCTCAGATCAGGTTCATAGAACTTTTCCCCTTCAAATGCACGGCTAAGTCATGAATGTCACTATGGAGAGGTCCAGAATTAGTATTAGACCAACAGGTGAAAGTTTTAGCCAAAATTCACATGTAAGATTCTAGGAAAGGATAAGGCAGGTGTGAGTGAAGGTGGATAAGACACTAAGACCATATGGTTTAGATGGAGCACATGTGATCGTCATTCAAGCATGGCATTTGATACAACCCCTGCAACTCTGGAAAAGATCACACCACAGTGTGTGGCATATGACACTCACAGGAGCACGGGCTGTCTGTCACCCACAGAGCCATTGCCATTCATCTTTCCTGGGCAGGACAGATGAAGCAGAACAGTGATGAGTATAAGTCACGCACCAGGGGATGCCTTGCAAGCACTGATCAGGAGAATATATGTATTCCTCAGAGCAACATATTATTTTATATCAAAAGTCTCTTCTGACTCAATTATTTTTGGCAACAGAGCATCTTCTGTATCCTCTACAAATATTTTATTATATTGGAGATATGAAGAGGGTAACATAAAGGAAAGAGTGCATCTCTCTTCTGATGTAAGGCATTGAAGTGATCCTTGTTACAATGCTGACCATAATGAGTTCCTGCAGTGCTGAGGTAGAAGCTGTGTTTACTCTGATACACACTCCATCATCATCTGTCACTAATTAATACATCATTACTATAAAGTGTTAGTGATCCTTGCCCTGCCAAAATGTGTTTCTAGCTCAGCTACTCTTTAGCCAGTGTAAGCAGAATCATATTGGCATGGTGATTAAGGATTATGAAGAGGAGACATTATATTCTCTGAATAATTTAATGAATGCACACTTAACATGAATTGTAGCCGTAAAATCAGTCTGGCTGCATGTCAGGAATGAATTCTTTGTTATCACATTTATGGTTTCTTTACTGCTTTATGATAGCTCCAGGTAGGGACATCATAAAGGCTGAAAATATTATCATAATGTCAGTAATGCAGATTTAGTGACATTTTTCCTGTGATGCTTTATACCTGTTCATTTACAAACCTATGAAAAAAGAATTAATGCACCCAAGACCCTCCACCTCACAAGCCTCCCTACTCCTGGGACAGGGATGCAGCTGGAGCTGTGGACTGACTGTGATACAAAAAATGGCCAACTAGAGCTCTGCAAGGCATTCTTTTTATAATTCATTCACCAAATCAAAACCAATTGCACTAATAAATAATTATTCCTAGCCCAGCCAAAGCAAGACAAATACAAAGACATTTTTCTTTGCTGAGAGATAAAAAAAAAAAAAAGAAAAATCTCTGTGGCTCAGGCAATATTTTTATCTCCTCTGGAATGAAACTGTGCGTTTAGGTTTTTCCTTTTAAAGTCTTGAACCTCAGTCTGTTTTGCAGACTGGATTAGCTCACAGTCCCAGTGGCCTCTTGTTGCCAGGGGCATCTGTAGGCAGCAAGGTAAAATATGATCTGAAGAGAGGTGTTAGGATGTACGTCAATGGTATGGAGCGTCCTCTCGTGCTCTCATGTCTTATGTAGACTGATACTACTGGGCTAGCTTCTGCTGCCAGTAACCAGCCTCAAAGAGCACTCTTGCCCCACAGAGGAGATATTCTGAGACTGTCACCTCCTCATTTAGTGCCATGTCCTAGCAGAACCACTTTAATGCACAGAGAGCACTGTAATGCCTGTCAGTCAACACTAGACAACCTCTCCAAGCTTTTCATTAAAAGACACATCTCCTCTGAACATCAGAACCTGCTATGGATGAGTTCTTGAAATTCAACTGTGGTTACATCCATGCATGCCTCAAACCGTTCTCAAACTATATGTCACTCTGCATATCCTAGAATATCTATCATCTCACCTAACATCTGAGCTCCAGCACTTGCTGGTACACAAGACCAGCCTCCTGACATGCCACATGGTGTCAAACAGCAGAAAAAAAACCAAACCAGAACTCAGATTCCAAGCAGGAGCATATCCTAATTTAGCCACCCACATTCATGGTGGTTAGTTCTCAAAGCTAAAGTTATGCAGCTAATTCCACTCATGCCTCTTAGCCCCACTTTATAGACAATTCATAGAGCTGACTTGCTTTCCGGAGAGTTTTCCCAAACAGCTGATGTTTTAGATCTGCCTATTTCTAGCTTTCTATACACTAACTACTGCTTTCTTCTTGTCCACGTCATCAAAGCAAAACCCCAAATGCAATGCTCATCTCCTTCCAACCTTGTCCCCATGGATGGCCCCAGATGGCATCTGACAATAAGCAGTAACTTTCCTCCATCCTTATTACAAATACTAATCCCTGAAGGTGACTGGAAAAATCAGGAGCTGCTGGCAGCATGCACTTCCCGCACATAATAAAGCACAGGAGGGTAGGAGGCTTTTTCTGTAACCATTGTCACAGAGTCCTCAACGTTGCTCATGTGTAGTGGGAAGGAAAGCTGACAGCTCAGTGGCTCTGGAAACATTTTTCTTGATTAGCAATACAGGCAGTATTTATTGCTGGTCTGTGTCTGCATGGTGTGTCAGTGAGAACACACAGGGCTCTTGTTAGTGCTATGAAGTCCCCAGCCACATGATTGGCTCTGTAAGATGTTTAAAGGGAATGCACAGTTTTCTTGCCATTAAAAAGGGATTGAGATCTGCAGCCCCTGCACTCTGTTCTGAGGCAATGCCGAGGTTCTCATCAAGCAGAAGCCAACCAACTACTGTGTATCTAGTCCTGGAGAAAAATCATCTCTCTTGTATCCTCTGACACACCTAGTGAAGCCCGGTCACTGCCCAACAGATTTGACACCGAAATAAAGCTCCAGCATTGCCTTTCTTTCTATCTCAGGAAACATCCCACCAAGGAAGGATCATGAGGGAAAACTGTGGGAGAAGCTGCTTCCTTTGCTCTATAGCTTTGGAAATTTTGTGCTGGATCTAGAAATAAAGTAAAAAGCCTCTCCAAAATGCTTAAGAATTCCTAAGCAGAGACAGTAGTGACCTTTAGAGTGCTGGGGCCAAAGAGAGCAACTGGATCCTTCGTAAAGTTTCCTGCAGGTCAAGAACAGTAGCTGGAGACTCTGTTTTGGCTCTTCTTTTGTCTATACATAGGATATTTAGCAATTTTACTTGTCTTGGAAGACTTAAAGTAAATAAAGACTTAGGGAGGAAAGAACTAAAAGCCTTTGCCTTCTCATGTGCATTTCCTTGGCATCACTGTCTGCTCTTACTGTAGTTAGAGATCATCATCACTTGGCTTTGGATTGCAGTTTCTCCACTTTGACTGTCAGTTGGCTGCGTGATTGTCAGCATCTTGATTATACACTGTTATTCATGTTCACTGTAGGGTCATTCCACAGAAGATGGGAGAGTGTTACTTTGTCCAGATGGCCTGCATGGCTGGGGAACATACTGACTGCGAGCTTACCTGGATATGTCACTGCTCATATAGACACAGAAAAATGAATGAACTCAAGAGGAAAATAAGCAATTACCCCATGATGTCTTCCTTATGTCTCTGCTTCTGAGCCCTGTCCCTGTGACACACAGCTTGCTAGCTTCATCGGGAGTAAGTGGGAGTAAGTGGCTTATCTTAGTGCTCTGGCCAGCTGTTGATCTATGCAAACACATGCATAGACACCAGCGTCCTGAAAAATTCCGCCAGGCCCCTGTGCAAAGAGGCAGGGGACACAATAGTGCCAGGTTTGTACAATTCCCCAAAAGATGGATCTTCCTTGACACTTCTGTTAAAGGCTGCAGCAAGTTGCTCAGTATTAAGCATTAACAAAGGGACAGAGCCACAGTGACTGCAGTAAGTGCAGGAGTTTTGTCACAATGCAAAAACCTGTGGCCTCCACGACCATACACTGTGTCCCCCCTCCCTTGAATAAACAAGCTGGAGGGAAGTTTCATGGGAGGGAACACCCAGGCAACATGATGAGCAGGATTTAATAGCTCAGGTAAAGAGCTGGATGAATTCATTTGGATATTAATGTCACTAAGTTTACCTGTATGAGGAGTCTTTCTTGAAAGTCTTGGTCTGACAATATTCAAAGGCTTGTTTCTTCTAATTCTTCCTTTTATCTGGTCAATAAATCAGGACTGTCCAAATCTGTTAGAAAGCCAGCTTAGCCATATTCACCTGTGTCAGGGGCAGATCAAGGCTTGGGAACCTTCTGTTCCTGTTAAGCCATAGGATGATAAAGACACATTGTGAAGTTCCTCCACCATGGCCAAGTGGAAATACTCAAAAGCCTATGAGACAGCCATTGCCCTGGTCATGAGACAGCCATTGCCCTGGTCATTAAACTGACTCCTCCAGTCCCCTCACTGTTGCAGATAATGCTCACAAATATTTTGTCATGTACCATTTCCATCCACCTGTTAAGGGAACAGAGTGAAGCTACATGTGGTGTGTGACACCCTGTGACTGTCCCCACTGACACACTTGTCATATCCTCCCACCTGCCCTCCTTCCTCCCACAGCCCCCACCCCTCATCTACAAATGCACTTGAGAGGCAGCAAATCTTCCCTGCCACAGCTGAAACCCAAGGCTGGTCCAGAGAAAGGCTGGCCATGGTGTAATGAAGACACCAGCTCTGAAACATCAATCTGCAGCTGTCACTAATTACACCTGCACACATCCAGCCCTGGCAGCCCTGATACACTCACAGCTCCCTTCAGTCCCCTGTAACTCTGAAGCATTTGCAAACTGGTGTATAATTACTACCCACCTGTACTGTCTTTACTTCTGGGCAACTCCACAGATGCCTTTGGAGCTGTGATTTGGATGTCAGGCTCCACTGCTGCTGCCATTTAATGAAAGCCCTATATCAGAGATGGCTGATGGTGGGGACCTCCAGGGTTTGTGTAGATTTTCCTATGGTCCTGCTCTCCTGTCATTAGTACAGCCAGTCAAAACAATTTTTATATCATAAGTTCTAATCACAGACTCACCATTTTGTTCAACTGGAAATATTTGTGATAAAATCTCCTTTCCCATGTCATTTGACAGGAAGAGGGAGAAATTACTTCCTGATTTCATTTCAATACTGACAAACCATTCATTTTTTTCTTATTTTTGAGGCATTCTGCTTAAATATGGGTTTATATCACCATATCGTATATATGAATGATGTCAAAAGAAAAAGTTTGCATCTTGATGAAGAAACAAGTTTCAATTAGAACTGGTGGGAACATTTGATAAAAGACATTTCTGTGAAAACATACTGCTTAGTCGAAAGTCTAAATATTCTGTGGTTATGTATCATCTTTATCACAGTTTTGGCAGAGGACTTCTGCGTTTCAAGGTGCCCTTAGTGAAGAAGATCATATTGAAACCCTCTTTTTTCACTTTGCAAATTAATTTTCAAGCAATTGAGATCAGCAAGAAAATGTCCAAAGGTTTGGAGATTTTTTTCCTTTCATTAGGACGTAAACAAAAATTTTGAAACACAGAACATTATCATAGAGTTTTGTTACCCACTGGTTATTTTTCATTTCTCTGCTATTGAAACAAAGCAATTTAACTGGCTTTCTCAGTGCAATCTATGCTCTTAAAGGCCAGCAGACAGAAGAAGCAATGTCACTACACTGTTAGCTGTCCCTGATGTGCTGCTATCCTAAGAGAGTGAGGAATACAGCTGCAGAGCCAACACGCTGGACTGGGAGTCCCAGTCATGCCTGGTTTTGCACTGGTGTGCTACTAGTTGAAGCTACTTTCATTCTCTGTCCCGTGGGTCCCTGCCTGTAGCACACCAGTCACGGAAAGCAGAAGCAATGTGACTACTGAATGCAACACAGGCACTTAGAGGGAGCAAACTGACTCAACTCATCTTCAGGGAAAGAGCTTGCTGGGAACAACAACACCACATTGGGATTTATCCCACAAAACCTGCAATCCAGACCAGACTTTTCAACACTTCTAGGAGACTGGGAAGCACAAGTCACATTCTCTAGGCCAGGTGATCAGAAAATCCCTCTTTCATGCTTCCAAAAATATTAACACTGCCCTGACTCTACCAGGCAAATTCTACTTGCCCTGCTCCTTATCAGTGCCAGGGAACTGCCAGCTTTCCCAGGATGGCCATAACTGCTGCCTCCCCCTCTTCTCCACCACACCTCTGAAACTAAAAAGAGGATGAAATGAAATGAAATGAAATGAAATGAAATGAAATGAAATGAAATGAAATGAAATGAAATGAAATGAAATGAAATGGTTGGGGAAAAACCAAGAATTTCGCTGAAGTCTGGAAGGTTTCTGTGAGATATTTGCATATCAAGATGGCATCACCAAACCCTGGACAGAGCTGGAGAAATGGCACCTTTAGCCAAGCGTATGCAACTCTAAGTTATTTGTAGTCTTTAATAAAGAATAAATCAAATCTCACTTTCACAAATAGTCTCCTATCACTCCAATTGCTCTGCATAATTTTGATTAACTTCAGCAGGACAGAAGCTATCCATAAATTACAAAGCATGAATCACCATCCCTAATAGTCATCTTAAAATTAAGCAGAATCACACCTTGACACCTATATTTATACATCTACATGCAGATATCTGCATATTAGCAGGGTACCAAACTGCCATTAGAGTTAAATTCAGATTAGGCACCAAACTATAGGTATGCAGTGCCCTTCGGGAGGATATGTGAGATACCTTGACAGGGCTAGGAGACAGGAGACCTAGGACAGATCTGTACCATCTGGAGACCAGTTGGAGGCTGGTGGGGGAGATCTGAGAGCATTACAATGGCACTGCTCACATCAACATATCAAACCCAAGATATTTACTAATATCAATAAGAGCTCAACACCCAGTACACATGTAGGTTCAAGACTTCAATCTCCAATTAAGCCCATTCTGAATGCTTTGAAAAGCTGATCTTGTCAGACCAAGTGTTGGGGAATGGCTCAGTGAGCAAGGACATGGCTTCACAGAAAAGTTGTACGAGCAGAGCCTGTCTAACATTCAGCAGGCCGCAGTGGAAAAGTACTGAATACTGACACTGCGACTTATCTCAAACTCTGGTAAACAACCTTGAGAAAGTGAGTGTGTGAAAAATGTAGAGAATGCTTTACCGTTAAACCGCAAGTAAGGGGACCATTTTAAATGTAACGTTTAGAGCTTAAGCCAAGTAGCTAAGGACTAGTAGGAATAATTATCGTAGCCTGTATAAATATGACTTAATGAGAGCAATAAAGTGAACTATGCCTTATCACTCACATTGAGTCAGCTCGCATAGTTTCCTCCGTCGCTTGCAAGTGGCGCCCGAACAAACCTACGACCCTGGGATTAAGAGTTTCATGCTCTGCCAGTGGAGCTACTCGTGTCCCGACTCTGAGCGACGGATGCAGAAAAGCACCGGTAACAGCGACCCGGGGCCAAGATCGACTGAACACTGCCCGATGCAGAGTGGTGTGTCGATCCAAACGCCTGGACCACCCAAAAGGGGTCTGCCGTCTGCAGGGGCTGCTGGAAAGGCTGCAAAGTGTATAATGGTAGGAAAGAGATATTTAAGTGTGCCTTAATCAGGGAGCACACAGGGGTGCCCTAAGAAGTGAGCACCAATAAGGTAGTGTGCCTTAATCAGGGAGCACACAGGGGTGCCTTAATCAGGGAGCACCAATATGGTAGTGTGCCTTAATCAGGGAGCACACAGGGGTGCCCTAAGAAGTGAGCACCAATAAGGTAGTGTGCCTTAATCAGGGAGCACAGAGGGGGGCCTTAATCAGGGAGCACCAATACGGTAGTGTGCCTTAATCAGGGAGCACACAGGGGTGCCTTAATCAGGGAGCACACGGTAGTATCTTAGTCAGGGAGCATAAACGTGCCGGCAATATGGATATTGAGGTAGCTCTAGAGTGATTACAGCGCTTTTTAGAAAAGCGGGGAGTAGACTGTGCTAAGCAATTATCAGGTTTAGTCACACTAGGAAGGGTTAAAGGATGTTTTCAAAATCCTGACTTTCTTTTTTGATGTTGGTGAGTGGCGAAAGTTAGGTGATGTATTATGGGATATGGTAATAGACGATGATAAATCTGTAAAAAAGTTAATGGTGAACCCACAAAACAATTGCTGAATTATATTTGGGGAGGAACTCTTTTATGCCAAGAAGATATTAAAGGGATTGTTAGAATGATTATGACTCAGTCACAGCTTTTGCTGTGGCAAACAAACTGGCAGCGCTATTGTGAGCAGTCTGTTCACCAGCCTCACCAACAAGGTGATCCTCTTTATGGGGTGACTGTTGAACAACTAATGGGAACGAATAGATTTGTTACTGTAGATGCACAACTTTAATCAGGGCTAGATATTTGTTTAGAAGCAATGCAAACAGCTAGGTTAGCAATCACAGCAGTTAGGACTGCCCCATCTTCCCCATTGTATATGGCAATAAAACAAGGTAGAGATGAAACTTTTGCACAATTTATAGACAGACTAACAGCCGCTATTATACTAACATTGGCAGGAGATGCTAGTGTAGAACAGATGTTAGAACGTGTGAGCAGGGTGCCGGTGGGTCCATGAGCTGTGTTGGTGGAAGCCGTGCGAGAGCTAGGAAAAGATACAAGCACAGCAGCAGGCTTTTTCAGCTTTAGCACCCCTCCAGCAGACTGAAAGGCAGCCCTGACACCCAATGCAAGGAGGAAACAAATGTTGTCGCTGCGGGCGAGAAGGACACATCCGACGACAATGTCGTGCCCAAGTTTGGTGTGACAATTGCAACATGAACAACTACAGCACTGCAGCCTGCAAAAGCTGCCAAGGAACTCCAAGTGCCATGGAGGGAAAGAGTGACTGCTATTAAGAAATATAAATGGAGCAGGACTTAGCTGCTATGGACACTCAGAGGCTCCGGTCGACTTCCGGGGTCGTGAATGCTGCGGTGGTAACGACTCCCAACGTTTTTGAGACATTGCAACCTGGACTTTCCAGTGCAGGAACATTCCTCCCGATTGCGGCATCAGCAGCACTGGCTCAGAGAAACGTATCAGAGCGGCCGAGGTTTTCATCACCCCCACCTCCGGATACCACTAGCCCCTAAAGTTTCCTGAAGTGGTTTCTACAACTGCTATGGAGGATCAAACGTCTGCTGAACTCCCAGCACTGGTAGAGTCCACTGCACCTATTGCTCCATCACAGCGGCTCATCACTTTTCCGCTTTCCCCCCTTTCCCCTCCCGGTGGCGATGGCGGCCGCGAGGGCCCTGGGGGGGTGGCGGGAGATGCGCGTTCGGGGCGGCGCGGCGTTGAACCGCGCACTGCTGGGTGGGGTCAGGGCGGACAAGGCCAGCTCCGCAGCGAGAAGGACCCAGGGGGTGTTGCAGAATGGCTACGGGATGGCTCACAGATCACTAGAGATGTTGTACAATCAGAGGCTCAGTAGAAGCAGCAAGGGTATTGAAATGGCTTAGGCCGTTAGTAGGTTGGTAGGTTAGTAGGTTGGTAGGTTGGTAGGTCAAGAGGGGTTCTTCTTCCCCTCTACTCTGCCCTGGTGAGGCCACATCTGGAGTGTTGTGCCCAGTTCTGGGCCCCACTGTTCAAGAAGGGCGGAGGGCTACTTGAGAGAGTCCAGCGAAGAGCCACTGGAATGATTAAGGGAGTGGAGCATCTCCCTTGTGAGGGGGGGCTGAGGTAGCTGGGCCTCTTTAGCTTGGAGATGAGGAGGCTGAACGGGGACCTTATTGATGTTTGTAAATATTTGAAGGGTGACTGTCAGGAGGATGGGGCCAGGCTCTTCGTGGTGATGTCCAATGGTGGGACAGGGGGCAGTGGGTGTGGACTGGAGCGCAGGAGGTTCCGCTTGAATTTGAGAAGGAACTTCTTTGCTGTGAGGGTGGCAGAGCACTGGAACAGGCTGCCCAGGGAGGTTGTGGAGTCTCCTTCTCTGGAGACATTCAAGACCCGCCTGTATGCCTTCCTGTGTGAACTCATTTAGGTGTTCCTGCTTCGGCAGGGGGATTGGTCTGGATGATCTTCTGAGGTCCCTTCCAATCCCTGACATTCTGTGATTCTGTGCAGTAGCCAGTTTAGGCCCTTGACATAAGTATAACAAGCAAATGAACGGTCAGGGTGAATTAGCAGAAGTCTCCAGGATACTTACTTGTCCTTGAGACTGCAGATAAACAACTTTAGCAAAACTAAGTTGGGAAAAAGAAGGGAGTAGCTTTATCTGGTAACCGCAAAGTAGGAGTACCCTGTTAACGTCCTGGGGCGTGAACAGAGCTAAGCCACCTGTTGTGTCAAATTTAGAGCTCATGCTTAAGAGTGTTTAACCAATTGCTGTATGTGTTTAGCTCGCATGTATTGTGATAAAGGGTATAAATCTGGCTGTGAAAATTTTAAGGGCCTCTGTTGTATGGACCTAGAAGATAAATTGAGACCTCTCCATAAAGAAATACAACAACTCATGGACCACTCTCAGAAAATTCAAAAAGACATGGGTTTCTTTGGCCTAGAAGGTCTAACAAACTGGTTGGGACTGGGAGGATGGTTTAAAAGCTTGTTGCAAAGTATGCTGTTACTTTTAATCATTGTACTAATTGGCCTTTTATGTTTGAGCTGTGTTGTATCCTGTTGTAGAAAAATGATTGAGCATGTTGCAGGGCAAGCTCTGCTCGTACAAAAAGAAAAAGGGCGATATGTTGGGGAATGGCTCAGAGAGCAAGGACATGGATTTGCAGAATAATTGTACAAGCAGAGTCTGGTCTAACATTCAGCAGGCCGCAGTGGAAAAGTACTGAATACTTGCAACCAAGCAATTCCTTCAGTCTCTGGAGGGAATGGTATATTCTGGGATAATTAAAGGACATGCACCCCACTATGGTGATAACCAAGACACAAGGGCTCTCTGCACATGGCCCTATGTGCTGGGACAGATCTCAGAGGCATCAGAGGGTTCTCATTTGAGAACCAGAGGCTTCCAGACACCTACCTTGAAGACAGCTACCCTAGGAAAGCCCAGAGAACAGGGAACCAGCTGGGGAAGATGGATAGATTTGGTAAGTAGGGGAGATAAGCTCTGACTTTGTGGTTGTATCAAAGCATGCAAGGAGGGCCCCAAGAGAAGGACTCAAATCACAGAATCCCATAATTGCCTCAACTGGAAAAGACCTTTAAGATCATTGCGTCCAACCATTAACCTCACACTGACAAGTCCCCAACTAAACCATGTCCCTAAGCGCTATGTCTATGACTCTGCTCTGCTTTTACCAGCACAACATATGCCCTCTGAACTTCAGTACTAAGACAGCTTCTCAACCGCAAAACCTGCTCCTTGGAATTGATTTCAAGAGCAAAGCATGAATAACTCCAGTGTGGGCTTACAGCATTTTAACTCAGCTTCCCCTAGTAACACCAATGCAGGCATGGCTATCAAGAACAGGGAATGATGTTTTCTTTCAGCATGACAGTCCATAAACACAAAGCTCAGCCATCACTTTGGTTTCAAGGCAATTTTTCTACCTGCTCACCATGCTTCTTAGCTGCTCCTTCACAATACTGAAACAGAGACAACTGCACCCCACTGAGTCTGCCACCACCACTCCTATTGCCTTGGCAACCTCTGGGAGAGGCACCTGTACATGACACGAAGTGCTGCAACTCCTTGGCTGACACAGGTCTCCAGATGCACCTGCTGGCACCCGCACCAGCTGTATTACAGGCAGATCCTCTGGATCAAAAATGTCTTTTCACTAGCTGATGACCTCTGTTCTCTCTCCTCTGTGAAAAGTAACAGATCAGCAGAGACAGGAGGAATTTACCTGAGAAATTGCTGAATTACTAACCATGGAGTAGAGCATCTTGCAAAAAAAATTTCCCTGATACAAGTGGAAAAGTCAGTAATAAAGACTATGTAATTTCTTTTAAAATTCTATGGCCCAGATGTGAGAAACTGAAGACCAGTACACTTGATCTCCACTGCAAGCAATCAGTAGAGATCATAATGAAGAACAGAGTCATCAAAGAAGCAATAAAGGTGATTCAATGGTGAAGAGTGTCAATGCAGAGGAATCCACTGGAGGATTCTGGAGGAATCTATGAATAATCAAATAAGGACTGAGATTTTCAAGAAACTTTTAACAAGCTGCTTCACTGAAGCAATGAGATAGGAGGGAAATCCCTTGCATGGACTAAAAACTCATTAGAAGAGGAAGCAATGGGCTGGAATAAATGAAAGGATGTTCCAGGGCTCTGTGCAGTGACTTGGACTCTTTAGCATATTCATAATATATCTGGAGAAGGGACTGTATAATAAAGGACCATAGTCTGCAGATACTTTTTTATTCATGGGAGTAAAAAAGAAAATTCACTGAAGGCAGCTGTAGAAGGACCTAATTGTACTGAATGACTGTGCAATAAAGTAGCACATGTAATTCAAATAGCTACATAGAAAGCGGAGCATCAGAAGAAAGGCAGACTTGATTTTTCAAATGCAGTGATGGCCTTTGAACTACCTCCCAGAGTCGAACAGCTCAGGGCTCTACAGTGGGCCTAAAAAGCCCATTCAATTTGAGAAATTATCCATAAAGGAAGAGGGAAGGAAACAGAATTTTGCCACTACATAAATCCAGAGTGTTCCCACATTTCAGTGCACACTTCTGACTACCTGGTCATTAAATAGCATGGCAGGACTAGAAACAGTTCAGAAAAGGATGAGCAGAAGCGGTCCATATTAGTAATTCAGGTCAAATAGACCAAGATTAAAATCTTAACATAAAACAAAGACTAAAATCCTAAAAAAAAGAGGTGATTGAGAAGGAATGTGACAGAAGTTGATAAAATGAGGAGGCATACACAGAAGTTCTATAGGAAAGAATCATTGAGTGTATCTCAGCCTACAACAGTGTGTTGTCTTCAAATTGAATAGTTGGGTAGCACGTTCAAAAGAATTAAAAAACTGTGATTCTTCATATAATGTGCAATTAACTGTGGAACTCCATGCTGCATAATGTCATTGATGCTAACATATCATCCCATAAATATTTAACCCATGTGAACATTTCACCCATGTTCAGAGCACAAGATCATCTCTGAGAGCAGGCATGACAGCCAACCTGGCAGCTCACAACTTGCTCTGAGCTGCCTGAGGAGCCACAGTGGCCTCTGGAAATCAGACACGTGGTGAGAGGTCTTCAGAGTCCAAAATATTTGTGGGGCTCATAGTTCCATGTGGATACCCAAGAGAGGCCCATATGCAACATCTAGTAGAAGCTGCCTGGTCTCAGAGCCTCTTTCTTCAGCTGGTGAACATATCACAGACTGGTTTGGGTTGGAAGGGACCTCAAAGCTTCCCTGCCATGAGCAAGGACACCTTCCACTAGACCAGGTTGCTCAAAGCCCCATCCAACCTGGCCTTGAACACTTCCAGGGAGGAGCAGCCACAGCTTCTCTGGGCAACCTGGGCCAGTGTCTGACCACCCTCACAGTGAAGAATTTCTTCCCACTATGTAACCGCTCCTCTTCCATTTTAAAGCCATTGCCCCTTGTTCTATCACTACCCACTCTTGAAAAAAAGTCCCTCCCCAGTCTTACTGTAGCCCCTTCAGGTACTCCCTTTAATGAGACCCTGATTAAGGGCTCAGCTTTGGTTTTTGGTTATGTATAGGTTTAATACAAAGCTCCTGGCATGGAACATGGCTGTCCCTGCTTGTGTGTTTTTGGTAAAACAAGAGATCTGTTAGAAACAGACAAAAGTATCTCTGACTCATTGCAGGGAAGATCTGATTCAGCAGGGATACTGTTAAACTAGCAGGTATTGGAACCAGTTCAATGCTTCATCAATCATCGAATTTACCTGGGAAGGGTCTCTTCTTAATAGGGCATTCGCCCTTTTCATCAAGAAAAGCATCAAATTTATTCTGTGGTACATTTGTTCTTCTGGATGACCACCACACTTTAGTGAGAATGTTGGTAAATCACATTTCCATTTTGTTGGGCAAGGTAACTTTTTGGATATGAAAATCACCTTGTTCCTCCCACACAGCATGTTCAGAGGGATGTGAAGTGCTCTGGTGGAGACACAGCAATGTAACTTTAAGACACACTGTGCAGTCAATTCACAGCGCTCTACCTGATGAATGCTCTGTTTCACCTATGTAAAAGGAGGCAAAGATCCCGTGCACAGGTTGTATGGAGTGGCTTCTCGCCATGGGACAGCATCAAAAAAGCATGATGAGATCTAGAAACTGGAAGCTATGTCCTAACAGAGTCAGTCTAGAAACAAAGTCTAATGAGGTTAATTAAACAGCCAAAATCTTATCTTAGGCAGGCAAAAAATCCACTATCACTTGAAACTCTTTAAAAACAATATCGTAAACTCCCTAAAATAGTTTCCTAGCCTGGCTTCAAAGGGCCACAAGCCCAGGGCAATGAAACAAGGTCTGGAGTGCAATCATCTCTGTATTTCCAGGCTTGTTTTCCTATTTGACACAGTCCTACCAGGAGAAAACCTTTTCCTCCTCAGTGCCACAATTTTCAAAAAAATAACTGAGGACTCAGAAACCCAAGGAGTGCTGCATAACAAACAAGTAGCAATGCAATGAGCAAGTGCATCTTATCTAGTACATCTGACAAAGCCACAGCCTGAAAATGTGGGAATGGACCCCAGTCTTTTGTCTGCAAAGTAACAAGGAGCAACTCTGGCGATCTGAACAACTTCAATAACTACACTTTTTACAGCATTTTATTTCAGAAATCCCACATTAAATCCCAGGGCAGCACTCTGGCATTGAGTAATGAGATGTTTGCATATGGAAATTGGGGCAAAGGATCATTTCTCCTCTCTTTAGAACAGCAGTGGTGATTACTGTACAACTCTCAACCATATCTGGCACTTGAGTTTTGGGAGGGAAGCTGAAAACACAGAAAAAGTGGATAAAGAGCCATAAAAGGTTGTGACTCCTGGAGAAAAAGTGCTAGAGTGATGTAAAGTGTTCAGTCTATCTTCCTTTCAGAAAATAGATTGAAAGCTGTCTTGACGAAGGATTAAGTTACCTTATGGAGAGAAAACAGTGAGTGCTAATGGGTTTTTTGTCGTGAAATGAAAGACAAAACCTGAATCTATCCCTGTAAGCTAAAGCCAGGCATTTTCAAACTGGAAGCCAGGCACAGAGCCTCAGCAGCAAGAGAGACTTGGCATGAAACAAACCACAGACAGAGTGGGATATTGTCTTTGCTAATATCTTCACATCGCGGTGCCTTCTGGAAGATTATGCCTCTATGCATAACTGATGGCCATGGGCCTGGGGTTAAGGCTGGCCCTAACTATCAGTGTGGGGTACAGGACAGGAAGGACAGCAGCAGACTCCCTGATTCTCAGGGGTAAGTGCTGAGTGCCTGAGGGCCTTCTCCTTCCTTGGGATGGACTTCAGCAGTAGGTGGACCTCCATCTTCATCAGTTTAGAGGTTTCCTAGGCTGCAGAGCCCCTTCACTCTCTACTCTACCCTGGTGAGGCCGCACCTGGAGTATTGTGTCCAGTTCTGGGTCCCACAGTTCAAGAAGGACAGGGAACTGCTTGAGAGAGTCCAGCACAGAGCCACCAAGATGATTAAGGGAGTGGAGCATCTCCCTGATGAGGAAAGGCTGAGGGAGCTGGGCCTCTTTAGCTTGGAGAAGAGGAGACTGAGGGGTGACCTTATTAATGTTTATAAATATATGAAGGGTGAGTGTCAGGAGGATGGAGCCAGGCTCTTCACAGTGGTATCCAATGATAGGACAAGGGGCAATGGGTGTAAGCTGGGAACACAGGAGGTTCCGCTTAAACTTCAGAAGAAACTTCTTTACTGTGAGGGTGACAGAGCACTGGAACAGGCTGCCCAGGGAGGTTGTGGAGTCTCCTTCTCTGGAGACATTCAAGACCCACCTGGACGCCTTCCTGTGTGATCTCATGTAGGTGTTCCTGCTCCAGCAGGAGGATTGGACTGGATGATCCTTCGAGGTCCCTTCCAGTCCCTGACATTCTGCAATTCTGTGATTCTGTGATTCAGTCCAAGTCAGTGAGGAGCACAGCGGCGGCAACGGTGAGACCCGCGGCCCAGCACGAGTTGAGAGGAGCAGGAGGCGGTTCCGGAGTGACGGGAGGCTGCGGACGTGATGCCAAGTCCCATCAGGAGCAGCCGATCGCGGGAGCCAGGACCAACTGCGGGAGATTTAAACGGCCCCGAGGGAGCGCGGCGACCAGGGCTTGGCGCGGCAGTTTGCGCAGGAGAGGCGAGCAGGGAAGGGTGGAGGGCAGCTCACTGTAGCTCTGCTGGTAGCAGCACTCCATCGCAGCAGCTCGCCAACTTGCGGGTGTGTCCCAGGCTGCCTCTGACTATCGTGTCCTCCAGGAGGAGAGCTTGCAGCAAAAAGACCGTGGTGACCCAGAGAGCCTGCCCCTAACGGTGGCTGTTCAGGTCTCTGGCTGCAGGGAGTGCCAGGGCCTGCTGCTGCCGTGGGAGGGAGGGAGGCATTCCACCTGGGTGAGGTGTGAGCAGGTAGATGATCTTCTCAGTATGGTGGTGAAACTCAAGGAGGAGGTCGAAAGACTGAGGACCATCAGGGAGTGTGAGAAAGAGATTGACTGGTGGAGTAACTCCCTGGCATGCCAGTCAGAAATGCGCCAGGAGGATAACCCCCAAAAAGTGATGGAACCCCCACCCTGTCAGGCAGAGAGGGGGGACCTGAGGCAGCCCCTGCCCTGTTGCTGTCAGGCAGAGGCAAGGGACCAAAAAGATGAGGAAGGCTGGAACAAAGTCCCAGTTTGATGTCATGGGCGACCTCCTTCCCTACCTGCTGTGCCCCCTCAGGAGCCCCTCTGTAATAGGTTTGAGGCCCTGCCTCTTGAAGGAGAGGTAGGTGAGGATGCGGTGCAAGGCCCACCTACAAGGCCATAGAGGAAGAGGAGGTTGACTCTGCCCCTCAAGACTGCCTCTGATAGGAAAGAAAGAAGGGTCATTGTAGTAGGTGATTCCCTTCTGAGGGGGACAGAGGGCCCAATATACAGGGTTGACCCTTATCATAGGGAAGTATGTAGTCTTCCTGGAGCCCGGATCTGGGATATCACCAGGGCACTCCCCAGCCTGGTGCGCTCCGACAGACTACTACCTGCTGCTGATCTTGCAGACAGGTGGGGAGGAAGCTGCATCCTGTAGTCTGAGGGCAATGAAGAAAGACTTCAAGGCCTTGGGACGGTTGGTGAAAGGGTCTGGGGCACAAGTAATTTTCTCTTCTGTCCTTCCACTTTCAGGTGCTGATGTGGGTTGCAATGGCAGAATTCAGGCCATAAATGACTGGCTACAGGACTGGTGCTACAGGCAGGGCTTTGGGTCCTTTGATCATGTCTGGTTTTATAAGACACCAGTCCAGACAGTGATGTGTGGGGAAGGCCTATCTCGCAGGGGCAAAAGGAGGCTGGGGCAGGAATTGGCAGGGCTCATTTGGAGAGCTTTAAACTAGATTGGAAGGGGGGAGGGGTCACAGCTGGGCTCGTGCCAGTGGGGCAGCACTCTAGAATTGACGAAGGCCGGGAGGCCTCCCACCCCCCTGGGATGAAATTGGTGCACTCGGCTCGCTCCCTGAAATGCCTGTACACCAATGCACGCAGCGTGGGGAACAAGCAGGAGGAGTCAGAAACCCGTGTTCGGTCAGGGGATGATGATCTGGTGGCAATTACAGAGACATGGTGGGACAGCTCACATGACTGGAATGTGGTCATGGATGGCTCTGTCCTTCTCAGGAGAGGCAGGCCAGCAAGGAGAGGTGGTGGAGTTGCTGTTTACGTGAGAGAGCAACTGCAATGTATTGAGATCTGTCCAGGGGCGGATGAGGAGCAAGATGAGAGTCTGTGGGTGAAAATTAAGGGGCCGGCTGGTATGGGTGATACTGTAGTGGGTGTCTATTACAGGCCACCAGATCAGGGTGAGGGAGTTGATGAGGCCTTCTACAGGCAGCTGAGAGCAGCCTCACAATCACAGGCCCTGGTTGTTGTGGGGGATTTTAACTACCCTGATGTTTGCTAGAGGGACTGCTCAGCCAGCCACCCACAATGCAGGAGGTTCCTCTAGTGCATCAATGATAGCTTCCTGATGCAAATGGTGCATGAACCAACTAGGAAGGGAGTGCTGCTGGATCTCATGCTCACTAACAAGGAGGGTCTGGTTGAAGCGGTAAAGGTTGAGGACTGCCTGGGCTGCAGCGACCATTAGATGGTGAAGTTCAGGATCTCATGTGGCAGGAACAGAATTCCAAGCAGAATTGCAACCCTGGACTTCAGGAGGGCCAACTTTGGCCTTTTCAAGCAATTGCTAGAGGAAATCCCATGGGAAAGGGTACTTGAAGGCAAAGGGACCCAAGATAGCTGGTTAACATTCAGGGGCTGCTTCTTCCAAGCTCAAGATCAGGGCATCCCGACATGTAGGAAGTCAAGGAAGGGAGCCAGGAGACCTGCTTGGTTAAACAGGGAACTGCTGGGCATAGCCACATGGAGAGTTTACAGATCATGGAAGGAGGGGTTGGCCACTTTGGAAGAATATAAGGCTGTTGTCAGAGGATGTACGGAGGCAACTAGGAAAGCTAAGGCCTCCTTAGAATTAAACCTTGCCAGAGGGGTCAAGGACAACAGAGAGAGCTTCTTCAAACACATGGCAGATAAAACTAACACTAGAGGCAATGTAGGCCCACTGATGAATGAGGTGGGTGCCCTGGTGACAGAAGATACAGAGAAGGCAGAGTTCCTGAATGCCTTCTTTGTCTTTGTCTACTCTGCTGGAAGCTGTCCTGAGGAGCCCCGTACCCCTGAGGCCCCAGAGGAAGTCAGGACAATACAGGAGTTTGCCTTGGTTGATGAGGACTGGGTTAGGGACCAATGAAGCAATCTGGACATCCATAAATCCATGGGTCCAGATGGGATGCACCTGCAGGTGTTAAAGGGGCTGGCTGAAGTCATTGCTAGACCACTCTCCATCATCTTTGCTAAGTCGTGGGGAATGGGAGAGGTGCCTGAGGACTGGAGGAAGGCAAATGTCACTGCAATCTTCAAAAAGGGCAAGAAGGAGGACCCAGGTAACTACAGACTGGTCAGCCTCACCTCCATCCCTGGGAAGGTGATGGAATGACTTATCCTTGGTGCCATCTCAAGGCATATCAAGGATAAGAGGGTCATTAGGGGCAGTCAGCATGGCTTCACCAAGGGGAATTCATGCTTGACCAACCTTCTAGACTTTTATGAATACACAACTAGGTGGCTAGATGATGGTAGAGCAGTGGATGTGGTCTATCTTGATTTCAGTAAGGCATTTGACACAGTCTCCCACAGCATCCTTGCTGCCAAATTGAGGAAGTGTGGATTAGATGATCAGGTAGTGAGATGGACTTTTAACTGGATAGTGGGAAGAAGCCAGAGAGTGGTGGTCAATGGGGCAGAGTCTAGTTGGAGGCCTGCGTCTAGTGGAGTCCCTCAGGGGTCGGTACTGGGTCCAGTACTATTCAATATGTTCATCAATGACCTGGATGAGGGCACAGAGTGCACTGTCAGCAAGTCTGCTGGTGATACAAAGCTGGGAGGAGTGACTGACACACCAGAGGGCTGTGCTGCCATCAGAGAGACCTGGACAGGCTGGAGAGCTGGGTGGGGAAAAACTTGATGAAATATAATAAGGGCAAGTGTAGGGTGTTGCATCTGGGCAGGAACAACCCCACGTTCCAGTATAGGTTGGGAGATGATCTACTAGAGAACAGTGTAGGAGAAAGGGATCTGGGAGTCCTGGTGGACAGCAGGATGACCATGAGCCAGCACTGTGCCCTTGTGGCCAGGAAGGCCAATGGCATCCTGGGGTGCATTAGAAGGGCTGTGGTTAGTAGGTCAAGAGAGGTTCTCCTCCCCCTCTACTCTGCCCTGATGAGGCCCCACCTGGAGTATTGTGTCCAGTTCTGGGCCCCACAGTTCAAGAAGGACAGGGAACTGCTTGAGAGAGTCCAGCACAGAGCCACCAAAATGATGAAGGGAGTGGAGCATCTCCCTTATGAGGAAAGGCTGAGCGAGCTGGGCCTCTTTAGCTTGGAGGAGACTGATGGGTGACCTCATTAATGTTTATAAATATATGAAAGGTGAGTGTCAGGAGGATGGAGCCAGGCTCTTCACAGTGGTATCCAATGATAGGACAAGGGGCAATGGGTGTAAGCTGGGAACACAGGAGGTTCCGCTTAAACTTCAGAAGACACTTCTTTACAGTAGGGGTGACAGAGCACTGGAACAGGCTGCCCAGAGAGGTTGTGGAGTCTCCTTCTCTGGAGACATTCAAGACCTGCCTGGATGCCTTCCTGTGTGAACTCATGTAGGTGTTCCTGCTCCGGCAGGGGGATTGGACTGGATGATCTTCTGAGGTCCCTTCCAATCCCTGACATTCTGTGATTCTGTGAATCTCTGAGTGCTTCCTAGCAGGATTTCCCATGCACGGTGCTGTCTTGTCACTGAAATTTTTGCCACTATTCTAGTGGGAAGACACAGGTTGCCCCACATGATGAGATAAGGCACATGGATAAGAGCACTGTGCTGTGAGCCCTATATCTGTGGTATGTTTTTGGCTGCCAGGGAATTTGCTGCCCACTAGCTATATCAGGATTCTGCAACTCTTACACCAGCTCTGTCCTGAATCTACTAATGCCCCTGGGGACAGGGGTAGGTGTATGTCCTGCTCTGATGCGCAGGCTCCTTGTTTGGTCAATGGAACAGACCCATCCCTTACCTTTGGTCACCAAGTTCTCACTTGTTCAGGAAGGATTTGCTCTCTTAAGGCCAGAAATCTTACAGCTTTTATGGATGCCAGTTGCTTAATAATGCTTCTGTTTGGGAGAAATTTGCAGCAACCTCCATCCACAGCTATCTCCACTGTCCCTCTGCTTGCTGGCTCTGTGAGAGCCCTACCCAGAGGGTGCTCAATGTTGCTTTACAAATGCACCATTCACTCATCCTGCTGCTGTCACTTCAGCTGCTCCTGCCTTCTGCACTCCCCATGTACCAGAAGCAGAGCTCCTCTCCCTGGGTGACTCTTCCTGCCCAGAGTATTACCCAGGCCAGGGACTGCTGGAGACAAGGAACACTACTAACGGCTCCAGAGGAGCTACTGAACCCCTTAAGGCACTTAAAGAGTAGGTAGAGGCCCATGAAGATGATCTTGTGAGTCAATTTTGAACAAGTCAGAACCTAAGGTAATTGTGGATTAAACTGTGCTAACAGTCTCAATGGATGATACAAGTCTCCTGCACAGGAGGAGGGATGGTCTCTTCAGTATGTCTGGGAAGAGGATAAGCAGAAAGGGAGTTTCAGGCCAAAGGTGAAGACAATCTCTTGGTGAGGCCAGACTGTATGAGAAAGGTGTGGTAGCTCTGTGCTTGTAACTAGAAACCTCCAGCCCATGTTAGACAAGCATCTGGCACGAATGGCCCGGAGAGAGCCAGTCTCATCCTACCCTAACGACCTGCAGCACTTTCAAACTGGTAATTCATGATCTCCATCAGTGAGCCCCTGTGCAGAGCAGCATGGGTGATGACAGCTATCACCAGGCACAGCACTGAAGAAAATACTACAAAAACCTCAAAACAAGGCAAAGCCTTCAGCTGAAGCTCCTAGTCCTCAGTAAACAGCAGCAGCAGAGGTGGGCGGAGGTCTGTCCTTTGACACCAGAGCCTGGCCCCTGAGTGAGAACAAACAGAAACTTCCTGAAATGGTTTTCATGGCCTGAACATTTTGCTCACTGAAACTATCAGCCAAAGCCATGAGTCGTCTCTGCCAGGGACTCTTGGGTCCATTTGGATGATTGAATCAGCAGAGATGAACTAGGTCATAACATCACAACCCTGCAGTAGCAAAGCACTTATTAAAAACTTCATTAACAGACATTTGGTGCCAATGCCAAGGCCTCTTCTACAACCTGCTGCAGTCAGCACAGCAGACTCCAAGCCAAGCTGAGGGGGCAGCCTGTAACTCCCAGCTCTGGCAGGTAGTTTGTTTGGGTGGAGTCAGGGCAAGACTCCTGGGTTCCCACTTCTGCCCTGCCAGGAGCCCTTCATACGATCCTGGACAGGGTTCCCTATGCTTTGAGCAGTTTGTCCCCATGGGCTCAGGGCTGGTGTTGGTGCCCCATGCAGAGCCCAAGGGCGATGGTGAGGTCATGCCATCACACTGGATGGCAGACAGCTCATGATAGAGTTGGCAAGAGTAGGAAGAAGGGCATACATGTCACAGACCAGCAAAGGTGACAAAGCCACAGCAAGATGAGCTCTCCTGCAGTCTCAGTGATGCTCAGTGCTGGGAGGAGAGAGGATTTTCAGTTCTGTCCAAGGCAGGAACGTGGTTTGGCATATCCATAAAAACACATGGCCCATTGTGTGAGACAGGTCTGTGTGTATTTGGTACTGATGTCCCACACTCCTCTGTCTGCTGTCTGCCGGTGTCATGAGTAATACCTTCTGGCTATTCACAGAGACGCTGGACTGGACATTGCTAGTCTTAAGGAAGTGTTTGCATTTGACTTTTCTTCCCCTCTGGGAACTGACCATTGCATTAGCTCCTCCATATCTGTCTGTAGGAATGAATACTTGCACCACCCCACCTGTTCTAGCACAACATTTTGCTATTCACTCTTCACTGCAAAGGTGGCACTATGTGCTCATCTTCTTGTTGTCCTCTCCTAGCTCAACAAAGACTGTGTTTTCTTTTTTTCCCCTTGTTTAACCAAATGAGAGTCAGGAGCAGTTGGCACTAGTGCTTGTTAGGGATGGGAAGCCATCCTTCCATCCTGCAGCAAGACCATGAGCATTAATGATTCCCTAGCTAGTTCAGAGCATGTTCTGCATAATGATATCAAGTTGCCGAGATGCTTGGCATACACATGCACACAAATTTCATTAGCTGTCAGGCATAAAATGGCAACATGCCCTCAAAAATACAAAACTTGGAACTTTAAAAATATGACAGTATCTTTCAGTTCCACATTAAGAAGTCCTCAGATGTTTGGACTGTGCTTCCTTGCTGTTCATGGCCAAAGGAAAGTTTCACACCCGACTTTCAACAGCTTCTGGCCCTTAGGATCTCTCTGGGATCCTGGAGAAATCCTCTTCATCCTTTCTGGAAGCAGCAGTACCAGTAGGTCTAGGATGAGCACAGTTGTTTGCCTGGGGTTTCAGGTGCCTATAGAACACCTACTGTGGGAAAAAGAGGGAAAGAGGAGTGATCTGAGATGCCCAGAACTCCAGCATGCTGGTACAGACCTCCAAAAAGACAGATCATTTCCAGACACTTCACGTGTCATCTCCTGCATGTATTGCCATTATGGGAGTTAAATGCTAGAGGTTTGTCCAAACCCCAGGGAGCCAAATGGCTGCAATAGGGCCCTGAGCCGGTCAGGGCCCTGAATGAATCCTCATCTCCCCTCCCAGGGGGGTCTGCCTGCTGTCCTCAAGGTTAGCCCTAACCTATGGTGCAGCTGTATGAACTTGAACCAGGCTACTGGGAAAAACAGCTGAGTGAAAAATCTCCAAGAGCTGCCTCATGGGCTGCTCCCCACTTTGGGAGCTTCACTTAAACTCATTCCCTTTGCCCATGGCCCTCACCTGGGCTATGTTTCTTGGTACTCCACTGCTGTCCAGCCTGCTCACCTGTCTTCCAGGCTTTACTCCAAATCTACTTTACCACTATGGACTTGTCTGGCAGTTGCTGGGCTCTTGGCTGACCCCAGTTCCTGTCACCAGGCCTGCTCTCTTGTCTGGTCTGGACACTGTGGGACTGCCTCCTCCCTGGTGAGGACACAGTCCTGCCTGCCCAGCTGTCACCCTCAGCATCCCTTCCCCTGAGGAGCAGCCGGCTCTGCTGCTGGGTGGGAGGAGGGGAGGATGCAGCTTTTCCACAGCTTTGCCCCAGATTGAAGCTTACCCCAGTTCAGGCAGCTGCAAGGGAGCCTGGGAAGAAATGTGCCTCCTTCTATCTGCCCTGAGGACACCTCACAGCCATCACAGTGGGTGTTTTTTGCAGATGGACTGTTTGCTGTGCCATCCTTGCCAGCGCCAGTTTGGAAGCAGTTCCCTGCACAGATTTCTCGTGGGAAAGCCTCCTGCATGCAGAATGAGGCAGGGCCCTGGGGAAGAATGGGTACAGCAGTGATCCGAAATACCACAGAGACCCTTTCCTGGCTGCACACCCATGGCAGCACAAAGCCTAACACAGCTCTGTGTTTTGCTTCCTTGTGAGAGGTGACTTTGCAGACATCTTTGACTCTTTTAATACAAATCTTTGTGCATAATAACAAATAGCATGAGACCGAGGTAAACATTAACTTGGTTACAGAATTTATGAGCATTATTTACAGCAGCTCTGCACAGCCACAAGGAGACAGCATGGGAGACAGATGCAACATGCTTTCCGCTGTGCTTTGTCAACAGTAAAGTTACTTTTGAATTATGCATTCTTCCTGCAAGAGAGCAAACGATTCGTATTCATTTCAGTCCATGCTAACCGTTGGTGGCCTCTGCCCACAATGCATGAGAGAGGCTGCAGCTGGCAATCATGTCTTTTTCCTGCAGCAAAGCTGTGGTTAATTAGTCCAAAGTTACCTCCCTGCCCTACTTGGGAAGTGCCATTTACTCCTCGAGTCTCTTTGGCTGCTGATCTTTAGCTCTAATTAATTTCCTTGCTGCTCACAATATCCTGCGCTCCATGCAGCGGCTGCTGGTTTCCATTTTTGGGGAAACTTTCACCACCCTTCCTGCACAGCAGATGCAGCGATCCTCTCTCCTCCCAATAATAGATGCATTATTAATTGGCCTGATTCCCTCTGCCCCTTCCAGAAGATGCTTCTTCGTCCTCCGCAAAGCTTGAAGTGATGGCAAATGTTAATGTGCAATTGATGAGGCAATGGGAGTTTCCTCCAGGATGCTGCTCAGATGTGAACAATTACTGCTTACTAACAGTCAGGCAGTGGCCATCAGACACAGGAGACTTGCTTACACTTCCCAATCTGCCAGAGAAATGGCTAAAAATCATCAGTCATGAATACTTCTAATTGCTGAACATATCAGAGCAAAGCAGTCGTGACCACTTTGCTGCTACACATATCAGGAGGTAGGAGAACTAAGGCGGTGACAAGAAAAATCCCTTGTAGTACAGGGCAGACCCTGGAGAGGATCCCAGACCTTCAGAAGTTGAATGGAGTGATTCATCCAGGAGTGTGTGCTGCCTGACTTTAAAGCTCTCTGCAGTGTTTGGTTCTGTTATGTCCTGAAGATAAAAAGCAGGGAAATCAAATTTCCAACGAAAGGAAATGAATGTTCCTTCTCTAAAAGAGCCTGAGCTCCCTGCATCAAAGCCATCAGTACTTATTTTACTGTCTCTGGATGTTCTCTCTGCCATGCACACTTGGCCCTGTATTTGGCTGTCTTGCAGGTGTGTTGGTTTACATTTCATAAAGGTTGTGGGGAGGGAGAGGGAATCTCCCACAAATTTTGAGCGGCGGATGTATGGAAGTATCCACTAAATCATCTGTAAAGCATGAGGAAAGTGTGCAGTGAACACTCACAAATCTATGGGGCTGTCACGCTCCACTACGGTGCACACATCATGTGTTCACTTCAGTAAGTGTTATGCCTTTGTTTCTGTGGGCTGCATCTTTAAATCACAACTGCTTCTCTTAGAAACTTCTGGATTCACAGCTACCTTGTGCCTGCAGAGTGTGTAAACCTGGGGAGGATTGAGCGGGTAAGGAGGAAGCCTCTGGTTGGAGAAGCCCCAGTTGCTTCTCTCCTGATGACTAGGACTGATGACTCTGGCATGCTTGAGCATTAATTACCTCCCAGACATCAGAGCCCTACTTAGTGAGGAGCTGTGCACCAGCTTAGATACCTCCTAAGGAGGGAAAGGAGCATGTATAGGCAACAAGGAGCAGGGGGTCATCTCCTCCAGCATGTCCTCCCAGGGCAGGAGGAGCCCTGTTGGGGCCAAGTCAAGCACCTTGCCCACAGACACCCCGCAGTGTGCAGAGACCATCTCGTTCTGCAGGATTTGAGGGCAAACCTGTAAAACAAAAGAGTACTTAGAGCATAGAAAGGATTGTCATCCAGATCTGAATATCACAAGTTTAAGCAAATGACCAGATGCTCTACTTGACATTTGGAGTTCCCTGTGAATTAGGTGTAGATAGGCAAATTATCAAGCTAATTAATAAAGTGACTGATGCAGTGCCTGGCACAGATTTTCCACTTTGGGAAGCTGGACCTCAGGCTGGGATGTCTAGCTGAGTGTCAGGACTGCTTGTGAGTGTGTTCATCTCCATGTCATAGAAACACAGCATCATAAAATGCTTTTGGTTGGAAGGGACCTTTAAAGGTCATCTAGTCCAACCCCCCTGCAGTGAGCAGAGACAACTTCAACCAGATCAGGTTGCTCAGAGCTCCATCCAACCTGACCTTGAATGTTTCCAGGGATGGAGCTTCTACCACCTCTCTGGGTAACCTGTACCAGTGTTTCATCACCTTCATTGCAAAAATTTTCTTTCCTACATCTAGTCTAAATCTCCCCTCTTTATTTTAAAACCATCATCCTTTGTCCAAACACTACAGACCTGCTAAAACCTTCCACCTTTTACTGTCATGTGCACTGGAGGAGTTGTGACTCCCCTGCTTCTTTCCACCATCTGCTGCTTCCTCAAGTTTTGGGATAGTCTTTAGAAATGTTAGGAGCAGTGTCATATACAGAGCTACCATCTGGATAACAAGGATGGACAGCAGGAACTCTGCTATGAGAAACCCCTTTAAGCAAAGGGATTAAATGAAAGGTTGGAGCTGCTTGCAGCCATTCCTGTCCCCACTTTTCATTCACCATCTCCAGTCCCACTGCAAACCATTTCACCCCAGTGGTGCGAGGTCTGTCCACCACAGATAGCTGCATTGCCATTCACGATGCAGGGCTGGAGTGGGGGACCAAGCCACCTGGCAGTGTGAAGCTGAAGCCCCCAAGCCATGGCAGGCCAGTGGATTTCTCCCTCCGCTCTTGCAGCAAGGAGGAGCTGGGCAGGCTCCATTGTGCTGACTCCTCACCGCTGAGCCAGCCTGGAGCCATTCTTTTTATTGCTGATGCTGCTTCCTATGGAAACAATTTAGTGCTAATAAGCTCCATTTATAATAGTAAGAAATGGTTCAGTGGAATAATTGTCACTAAATGCCATTCATGGCTTTGTTGCTTTTTCTGCATGTTGCTAATTATTCTGCATCTGAAATAGCACCCAGAGAAACCACTGAATGCCAGTGAATAGGGTTCTCAGCACTCAAAGAGGCTGAGGCAGGGTATGATTAGAAATATCAAGGCCCTAATCCACTAGACAATGCCGTCCTTACTGTACGTGTTTCTACAAAATCATAGCCTTTGCAAACACTGGGGAAATGTAGCGTCCTCCACTGAACCTCAAGGTCCCAGCAACCATTCGTGAGCAAGCTCCTGTCAACAGGGCAGTGCACCATGATAGAAGATGATTATGTGGACAAACTGACCCTCTAACAAACGCTAGAGCAGGGGTATAAGGATGGAAGATTTTTCTGTGTTGAGGGTCTTGAGGAAAGAACAACATGGCTTAGATCTCTTCATCCTGCAGAGGTTCATAGTGAAGAGTCTCAGCAGGAACAGATCCACAGTCCTTGGTGCTGCGTGGTTGCTCTGAATTGATGTATTTTTTTCCGAAACCTACTTGGCAGCACAATAGTGTGCTCCACAAGCTGCACAGAGTCAGAGACAGCAGGGTAATGTCAGCTCCCTGCTGCTTAGAAAGTATGGAGTGAGGATCTAGGCATGCGCTCCTAACCCTCCCTCCTGGAGAAAGGCAGCTTTAGCTGCTGGGAAATAGGGTCCATTACTGCTCCATTAGCAGTAACTCAACCTCAGAGACTTTATTCACAGCATCAGGTCTGCAGCTGGACTCTTGATCATATTCTAGCTCGGAGCTGAAATTTCCATGCAGTGGGTGAGCTTGCCATCAAATAGAAAGCAGCACACTTTGCCCTACTTAACTTTATAGTGCAATACCATTCTGTAGCACAAAATGCTGATTGGGTTTGACTAACCTACCAATGAGTTGGTCAAAGCAAAGATGGGTAGTTACAGTGCAAGTTAAGGCTACTAGCTTGAATCTGTGCACTATACAAGAAATACAACAACACATTGTGCTATTCCCGAAGTAATAGTGGGACCAGCTAGTTGTGCAAAACACAGCAACAACAACAAATAAAAGGAAGAACACTGGTGGGCCTCCTATCCAGACTCTATAGCTCTGTTGGTCCTAAAATCTCATGGTAAAGGTGTGATTGCCTTATGATTGATACAGCATCATGCTGTGTATCTCAAACTGAATGCCACTGTTACAAGCATACCATTCATTCTTTGGCTTTTAATTTCCTTTCCATGCAGCAAACTGAAATCTCTTTTCATTGTTCCACTTCAGAACTAAGGGCAAAGGGTCAATCCCTCTCCCTGTGTGTAACAATTGAGCTACAAATGAGAAGTTTGCACTGAAGGAAACCAAACTGTTGTTAACACACCTTTTTCACACATCAGCCACACCAAGTTCCTGCTAAATATTGTCAATCCAGGATACTGAGCTGTTTTCCTCAATTCTCTACCTGCTCTGGAAAACTCTAGCAAGCCTATGTGAAGACTTGCAGAGCTTTGCCTAGATGAAGCATCATGAGCTAAGGAGTGCCTGACCCTTTGCAAGCACTGGTAAAGAGCTCCAGAAAGCCCCAGCACTATCACCCAAAATTAAAAAGAGCCCAGAGCACCTAGCATGACCAGGGCACCCTGAAATGCTTTGTTTTAGCAGCATCACCCTGTGGTAACAGAGCAATTCTGGAAAGCCTCCTGCAGGATGATGCTGCTATGTCCAGCAGTGACAGTTCTGAAGTTCCTAGTCCAGCTACTGCTCAGCCTGGCAGACCCTGTCTGCAAAAGCTGAGCTTGAGCTGTGTTCAGCTGGGAAGAGATCCAGATAAGCAGTGGGCAGCAAAGTCTGCTCACTCCCAATGGGACAATGCAAGGTCCCTATTGTCACTGCTCAGTACTGTCCATGCACAGGTACAGTTCCTCCTGCTGCCTGCAAATCAAGGAAAACAGGTGATTACCCAAGATCTGAACTGTGAGCATATCCCTGAACTCCAATCCCTTACTGCTCATGTACATTCAATATATTTATTTCTTTCAAATTTAGCAGCTGGACACAAGCAGATGTGTCGTGGTCTCTGAGAATGCTTTGGCTTTCCACTGGGGACTTGCTTCAAAATAAGATTAGGCAAAACAGATTTGTCAAATTACCACAAAGCAGCTGCATACCTTATTAGGGGCTATGAAAAGTGAAAAAGAAGATAACTGTGAATTTCCCTATGCTGGCATTTTTAACAGAAGTGTTTGTTTAGAGGCAATTGTAAATTGCAAGTAAGCTGTGTGAAGTTGCTGTAAACTTTTAAATGATAACCTTTAAAAATAAAATAAAATTACTTCCTTTTGAATTAAGACTCATGTTCCACTTTGCTTAATGCATTTATCAATAGGCCACAAACAGTAGCTGTGTCGTGTTTTACATAAAGATATCACTCCCTTTTCTCCCCAGATGATTTTTTTACAAACATATAACTTTTTAATAATCAGTCTGCTGTGTAGGGATACTGTGCACCGAGTAAGAGCATGAATGCAGGACAGCAAGGGACAAAGGACAGGCTTCATTTGTCTGACAGCATGCAGAAAATAAGAGAGTTTTAAAGTTATCTTTACCAGCTGGGTTGCACTTCAGAGCAACTGCAGTAGCTAAAGTCTTCTCATCACATCTGATGGCCACCTAATTACGGAACTTTTCCCAGGAAAACAGAAGCTGCTGCTTTAAAAACAGGGACTCAATGAGGACCTGTCTTCTCTCTGAAGTCAACACAAGAGCAGTGTGAGTTTGACAGTGATGTTTTGCAAGAGTTTGAGGGAACATCATTTTTACAGACTACCCATATGGCTGTTTTCCCATTCTCCCTGGCTGTGGTCTTCACTCCAGGCTTAAATAAATCCAAATATCTCTAAATGATGGACAAAACTGGCAGCACTGTGATTGTGAGACTCTGACTCCTAAGTGGTTTCAAGAGCTGGTCTGGTAGTTCATTGTACCAAAAAAACCTCAGCTCTGTTCCAGCTAAAAACCAGGACAGCTGGTTACTGTTTATCCTTTCAATAGTGCACAGTTGAAAAAGCAGTCAAGTAAGCAGTAGAAAATACTGTGCTGTAAGAATAGGGTATTTCCAGCTTCCATTAGCACTTGGGCATGTCTTGATTTGGATGTAGAGTGTCTAAGATGCTGGAAGTTGGAGGAGTGGGGGAAACAAGATGGTGTCAGGGCCCTGAATGCACACCCAGTGTTCAGAAGTTCAGCCGGCTGTGCCCAGGGACAGCTCACTGACAGCTGTCTGAAAAACTTGGACCCCTTTAAGAAAAGGCTAGACTAGATTGGCTCCAAAACTTCAGCAGGGTCTCTCCTTTTTGCAGGAGCTGCTCTTCAGCTGAAGCTCCCATGACCCTAACTTGGCTGGTTCCAGTTTGACCTCAGACTTTCCTTGTCCCTGTGGACTTGCCTGGTGAGAACTGGACTGTGACTGATCCTGGATACTCTTTCCAAACCTAATCCTGATCCCAACTTGCTGAGTCAACTTCCTGACTTTGTCTTCAAATCCTGCTCATCCCTACGGTCTTTTCTGACAATCTGGACTCTTGGCTGAACCTGGTTACCATCACTGGACCTGCTTTGGTCACTTTCTGCTTAGTACTGTGGGAAAGGCCCATGTGTTGGTGAAACTACTACTCCTGTCAGCTTTGTTCAGCTCCTCCTTCTCCTTCCCCTGTGGAGTAGCTTGCCTCGCTACTCCCTGGTATATGAGGTCTTTAAATATCATCAACACATAAGTTGAGCTGTGGATTTACCATGATCCATAACTGTGGTGGGTTGACCCTGGCTGAACACCAGGTGCCCACCAAAACTGCTCTATCACTGCCCCTCCTCAGCTGGACAGAGGAGAGAAAATATAACGAAAGGCTTGGGGGCCAAGATAAGGACAGAGAGAGATCACTCGCCAGTCAGTGGAACGGGCAAAACAGACTCAACTTGGGGAAATTAGTTTAATTTATCACCAATCAAACCAGAGTAAGATAATGAGAAATAAAACCAAACCTTAAAACACCTTCCTCCCAGCCCTCCCTTCTTCCCAGGCTCAAATTCACTCTCTATTTTCTCTACCTCCTCCCCCTGATCAGCACAGAGGGATGGCGAATGGGGGTTGTGGTCAGTTCATCACACATTGTTTCTGCCACTCCTTCCTCCTCAGGGGGAGGACTCCTCGCACTCTTCCTCTGCTCCAGTGTGGGGTTCCTCCCACAGGAGACAGTCCTCCACTTCTTCTGATATGAGTCCTTTCCACCAGCTGAAATTCTTCACGAACTGCTCCAGTGTGGGTCCCTTCCATGGTGTGCAGTCCTTCAGCGACAGACTGCTCCAGCGTGGGTCCCCCATGGAGTCACGAATCCTGCCAGCAAACCTGATCCAGTGTGGGCTCTTCCCTCCATGGGGCCAAAGGTCCTGCTAGAAGCCTGCTTCACTGTGGGCTTCCCATGGGGCCATAGCCTTCTTCAGGCATCCACCTTCTCTGGCATGAGATCCTACATAGGCTGCAGGTGACTATTTGCTCCACCACTGACCTGTTAAGAGACCACCACCTGGCCTGGTCTAATGGGCAGTACTCACACAGAGCAGTGGCAGAAAAAAAAAAAGGGGGAGACAGAAATGGATACAGAGCTGATATTTTCCCACCCCATCAGGAAGCCTGGGAAGCCCTGTTGCAAAGCTCTTTTCCAGGCTGTTACACATCAGCAGAATAAACCCTCCCGATAGGTCATCTGCACTAAAGTCAACTCCACCAGTGAAATTACTGTGTGACCAGTGAAAACACCTCTGCAGGAGGTCTGGTACCAGCCTGGGGACTGTGTCCCATGCCTGGGGTGAACTCCCAGTGCCCCACACTCAGGCTGAGGGGAACTATCACGTGCTCTCAGCCCACAGCTCACATCCTACAAGCCAGGGAGCACAATGCAGCTGAAACACACCCCAGTCTGTCCCTACTTGGTGAAATGTCTCTCATGGACTTCTCACTTCTAGGACTGCACAGCTACAACAGACTTTGAGTACTGGAAATTGAAATCTGTGCTTTGTACATTCCACACATGGTCAGAGGGGCTACCCCATCAGCCCCTCAGGCACAGGAGAATCGAGTAGGGCTTAAGGTTTAAGACTCACCTATGCTGCCAAAAGCATTTTCCATTTGAGTTGCAGGCTCTAGTCAGTTTAAGGAGCTGAGAAACCAGGTCCTGGCCCAGCTTCAGTGTGCACTTATTGGTGAGGAAACATCACTTTGAAGTTGTAAACATGTATCACTATGGTAACCTTATAATTGACATTTCTGGGGTATTATAGAGTCTGAAAGTCATAAACTTAATGAAAATATGTTTTTATTGCACTTCAGCTTCATCTCTGATTAAATCAAATTTGCATAATGGAAAGTTATTACATTTCCATGGTTCTAATTTCCCTTTTTTCCCCCCTCCTTTTAAACTTCTTTTGCCAAGTATGGCTAAGGTTTTTTTGTAGTGAAAGCTGATGAAGGTCGCCTAAGCCTTGGCTTTGCTGAAAAATGTTTTTAATAATTTGTGTCAGAGGAGCCCAGGAAGTGAACCCCTGAGAACTGGCTACATTATGGTTCTTTGAAATGTCTTTCTTTCTTCCCAGTAATGAGAGAACTGCAGCTGCTATACTTTATTAAGTGGCTGTTGCAAGAAAGAGGTGCAGGAAGCACTGTGAAAAGTAATTTATCAAGGAGAGATGAAGCGTACTGTTATTCCCCAGCCTTGCCCTCGTGCCGCCTTTGCAAAACATTTTAAGCAGTGTGTATGTTTTTATTTTCAAGAAACAAAAGCTCACGTCTCTGCCAGCAAGGAAGTGATAACGTGTTCTTTGATGGATTGAGTGACAGTCGTTCCTAAATGCAGTTTAAGCAGAACAGCCCTGGGAGAAGATTTGTTTTCGTTGTCTTCTCCAGGAAGTTGGAATGAACTGTTCTGTGGGCAAAAAAGACACCGCACAGGTCCCTGATGTCAGAAAGCCAGACTCATTGAGGGTCTTACTTTTGTTTTGTTTCACAATGGGTCCCACACATTATTACAAGATGCAAGGTCAACCCATGTAGGCTGCAAGAGTTTGAGGGCACCAGTATTTGAACCAGTATTGACACTAGTATTGGAACAGGCTGCCCAAGGAAGTTGTGGAGTCACCATCCCTGGAGGTATTTAAAGGATATGTAGATGTGGTACTTGGGGACATGCTTTAATGATAAACTTGGCAATGCCAGGTTTACGGTTAGACTAGATGATCATGATGGTCTTTTCCAACCAAACTATTCTATGATTTCAAATCTGGGTCCTCCAATTGAAGCTACAGAGATTGTGTGGATGAGTACAGAGAGCCTCAGCTCCATCCTGGGCTGTGGATATGGGGATTATTGCCTGTCCTTTGTGGCTGATGCAGTATGGTTGGATGGGGAGCAGGCAGTGTTCTTGTGGAGCCAGGTCTCATCCACTGTGCAGCCCCTCCTTCTCGACGCACTCACCTCCCAAGTCATGCCTCAAGCATTGCTGAATTGAGTGGGAAGGAGCACCTCCAAACAACTGAGCAGCATTGCTCCACAGGAAAGGACGGGAGGTGAAGAACAGCTCTCAGCTCCAGGAAGGCCATTACTTACTGGTGTGTCAATGATCCAGAATTATGCAGTACACCAGTAGTAGAGCTCTGGCCTGGGACATCCTGCTCCCACATTCCCATCACTGGGGTGCCCCATCACATTTTCTGTTATTATCACAGTGATGCCGTGAATTCTGACCTCTATTCTGCACCTCATTTCAACAGCAAACAAGGAAGTGGGAGAAAGGCATTTTTGTCTTTTCATGACCTTGAGCTCAAGTCATGCTCATCCTTCCCAGCCTCCAGCATACAGGTTCAAGGGCAGGAAGAAGCACCCGGAATAGCTGAGTTTGAAGGGAGAAGTAAAGATTCCAAGTGTCCAAGCATCATCTGCTCCTTAATTTTCATTAGAGTCTTACACACAGGAGAGCCCTGTCCCAAGCCTGATCTGAAGGGTTGTAAGCTGGTGTCTTGGAGGTTGGGCCACATCATGCAGGGTTGCACTTCACTATCATCTTCTTGCCCTTCTTGGGTAATTCGACTTTGCTGCTTAGAACTGTTGTGCAGCACAGAGCACAGTCAGTCAATGCATTCACTGCAACATGTCCCCACTCCTGCTGTGGCACAACTTCTCACCTCCAGAGAACTTAACTGAGCTGCTTGCTCTAGGGTTAAATGCAATTAGCAGGTCAAATGCCTGGAAAGTAGCAAGAAATGCATACCTGGAGCCATCCAAGTCAATGAATTGCCTTCAATCAGTGCCACTTGGTCCTCAGTCGTGCCCAAGCCTGAGCAGCTAAGATGAGGTCTTGTGCTCTGACATATGGCCTGGCAAATGTTGTCATTTCTGCCACAGTCAAATGCCTTCTGACAGATCTTTATTTACTGTCACCAGAGGTGAGGCCCTTATAATAGCTTCTTGGAGAGAACTGTTCTCCCTGAAGAGGTTAGCTGCAGGAAGGCCCCTGGGTCTCTGAAAATTCGTCCCTCTGCTGCTATTGCATTAACCCAGGGCACACTGGTTTCCATGCATGTGCAAATCAAACTGGGCTTTGTGCAGGCATCTGATGTCTCTCAGACCAGAACAAGCCCAGTGCTCATCATACTTGCCTCAACTTGTCTGTCTGTACCGATGTCTTCCCAAGCACAAGTGGCTACTAGAGGGTGACCAGTCCTATGTGTCTCCGCTTGGTGATGTTTTGTCCCTTTCCTGAGGACAACATAGCAGGTTTGCAACCTCTTCCTTCAGATTCTGTCTCTGAATGAGGACAAAGAAAAGGCAAGAGCAATGCTGCCAACCACCCACTGCCAGTTCTTGCAGGGAAGTGACACTCTCCTGCATGGGGACAGGGAGGTCTCACTGTGGTCACCTTATGCAGGTTGGATCATCTGCCCCAGTGTTGCCCAGCCACGATGCCAGACCTGCCTGCAAACTGGCAGGGTGAAGGGAACATAAAAGAAGGTAGACTTCATCCCTTTTCACCCACCTGGTAGAATACAGTTTCATCTATCACAGTCAGGCTTGCAAGGCAGATGGCAGCTGGACCTCAGCAACCCACACAGTGTCCCTGTAGAGACAGACCTTAAGCATGCTGTAAAATCACCACCCCATTTCTGTGTGCATTGGAGATGATCTCACCTTTCTCCTGAGTTGACTTCTGTACACACACCTCTCACTTCCAGAGAAAAGGTAAAAAGGGCTTATACAGTCCTTTGCTGCATGAAGTGGGATAGAGAGGGACTGTAACACACTTCCCAAATGTCACTCAGCCAGCTTCCTGAAAGGTGGGCAGTAGAAGAAATGCTACCAGTGGCCACATGTACACTTTACATTGCATCCACAACTATGCATGGCGGGAATATTAAGATGCATGAATATAGTGAGGAGTGGAAAGGGAATATTCAGGGCACTACAGAGACGTGCCTGTTTGCCCTCAGGCAGAGACGGTCCAGCTACAAAGCACCAACTCCTTGGAGAACAAGTCAATGGAAAAATGAAAGAAAAATGTTTCAGGTTTCTGTGAAATTTCCAGCACCTGCTCCAAAGCACAGAAGGGCTGGAATTATTCAAAGAATAAGTCTCTAGTTTTCTTGTCTTAACAAAATGTGGTCTTTTCTGTTCAGCTCATCTCATAAATAGCTAAGTTGCATTGAGTGAAACACAGCAGAATGGTTCAGCCTGTGCCAGAACCCCAACATGGAAAACTTCAGCCCCAAAGATTCAGGTCTGGCAGAGGAGCAAGGAGATGGATGCAGAGTTGTGTAATGGGAAGCACAGGCAGCCCTTATATTTCCAGTCTTACTGGTCTCTCATATAATATTGACATGTTTCCAGTTCAGTGCATGCTGGAGTGCTTTTCTGGTGGGGGGCCAGCTTTGAGTGATGATTTTGGCATGTATGGAAGGCAAATTCAAGCTCCCCATGGGATTTGCCAGACTCCAAACCTTGGATTCACTGAACAGCTTTGCTGTCAGTATCATGCCGGTGCCCTGTGATGAACCCATGGGGAGAAATCCCCTTTCTTGGGAAGCCAGGACAGAGTCCAGTGGCGGAAGGCAGAAAGACAGAAGAGAAACACCCTGAGCTCACAGGTAAACAGGGCACTCAGGGCTGGATGCAGCTCCATGTTTTAGCAAAAGAAAGACTCACAGGTGGTTCACCCTGAGCACTGTCTTGGAGAGCTGCGGTGGGCTAACCCGTGGCCTCCTAGCTGGCTTTGGCCCCACCATGGACCTCCACAGTTGGTGGTGCTGGGCAAGTCTTGTCACTAACCTGTTTCACCTCTTGTGCAAAGGGGATGGCACTGGTCTTGTCCTGGGCAGGTGACTCTGTATTGTAGTGGAGGACCTCACCTGGCCAAGCCACCAAGCTTGGAGAGGAAGGGGCTGCATTCTCCCAAGGAGACTATGGGATGAAGTTGCTCCTGACAGGCCCTACAAACACAATCTTGTGGAAATCCCATGCCAGATGTGATGAAGAAGGTATGGGGTCATGAGGAAATCACAAAGAGAGGAAGAACAAAGCAGTGGTCTGGGATAAGGGATAAACTTAGAGCAGGCATTTTGGACCTTTCCAGAGACTGTGTCCAATCCTCACCCACGAGGGAAGCTGAGGCGCTTGCTCCCATGTTTCTGTGCCTTGGACAGTATTGTACTGCACCTGTGGACAGCCTTTCATCAGGTGCACTCCCACTCAGCCCTTCCTGGGGACAACACTCCAGAATACAGCAGGGCCTTGCTGAGGGCATGGTGGAAATAGCAGATGAATCCTTCCTGCTGCTGTTCCCCCTCCTGACCATTAATAGCCTCATTTCTCCCTCAGTGAGGCAGCATGTCCTGTCACATCCAGTGGAGCACAGAGGCAGGGTCTCTCCTGAGGACACTGTGTCTGATCCCACCCTTGCTCCAGCTTAACTAGGAGCCAAGTCCCATGAAGCAGCAGTAAATGTGCTGTGTGGGCTGTGTCAGCAGGGCAGGCTGCTGTTTGCTCACAGCAGAGCGTGACAGCATTTGCTTCAGTCGTAAAGATGAAAATCAATAAAACTGGAGAACTAAGAAATTGAGGCTCATGCCTAGCAAAGCAAAGCAAATCAGGCACTGGATTAACATTCTGCAGGGGAGAGGGCAGTGTTACTAGGAAAGCTTTAATAGTCCCCGTGGAGTCTGGCAGAGGACTGGAGCCAGGGTTATCATTCCCTTGGCCAGCACTGGTGTCTCTTACCTAGGGAGGTAAAACCAGCTGCCATGTGTGTGTCCTGGTGTGAGCTGGGCCAGAGCTGGTTCTGTTCAGCAGATGGAACAGCGCTGGGGTTTGGGTTCAGCTGGGATTTGTTAGGACAGAAATGCTGAGAACATCCCCATGTTTGCATTTGTGTCCCTGGGAGTGAAGGACTTTGTGTTTTGTCCGTCTGCAAGTGCAAGATCTCAGGGAGCGAGGAATAGTGCAATGAATCAGCTCCATGAGCATTTGGCTCTGCAAACGGGCTATTCCATCTCCTCTCCCCCATGGGCAGGAGATTCATGAGGGGCTCTTCCTCTCTTGCTCTCTCTGGCTTTCACTCAGGTTCTCGCTCTCCTGGGATTGCCATTTCAGTCCGGGATTGTTGCTCCTCCGGGATCGTTATCTGGGAACGGGCCAGGCTTGGTCAGTGGGTGGTGAGCAATGGCACTGGGTATCGCTCATTTGCATATTTATTACTGTTATTATTATCACTATTATTTTAATATCACTGTTATTTTAAGTTTTCTTTTATTTCCATTATTAAATTGCTCTAATCTCACCCTACAAGTCTCCTTACCCTTGCACCCCAGTTCTCTCCCCTATCCCCTGGGGTGGGGAAGAGTGAATGGCTGGGTTTGGCTGCCAGTCCATTGCAAGCCAGGTGAAACCACCACAGTGTCAGCAAGGAGACAGCATCCCCAAGGAGTCAGCCAGCATGGCACCTCCAGGGCTCTGCCATGCTTCTACTGCCCTCGGTGTAATGAGAAGCCTCTGTTCTGAGGCAGGGATGACCAGTCTCTGCAAAAGAACCTGGGCAGAACCCGCTGCCCCAGAGCAGCATCACATTCATCCCAGGCTTTGCTCCTACACGTGGCCCTGAGACAGGGTGCTGGGAGGCAGGACGAGGACTGACCGTGCTGCCAGAACATTCATCAGCTAGTCCTGCCAAGGTTCTGGGCTCTGCTCACTGATTGAGAAGAAATTCTGAATCTACAAGGAAAAGTGGAGGGGAAATTATATTTCTTCATCTATTGTGTGTTGCTAATAAGTGAAGAGATCTCCCATTTTTAATGGAAAATCCAGACAGTAATTGCCTTGCCTGGCCCAGCCCATTTCTAATACTCCTGGGCAGCTGGTTGCTATTTCTTACAGACATTTGTAACAATAATGATAAAAGAACTAAAAGCTGTCTGGCACAAAGCACCTGCCACTCCCACAAGTGCCAGTCCTAGGTGGAGGATTGAGAGGAGGGTTAAGAACCTTTGTTGAAATCTTTGTTGCTGTCCAGTTCCACCAAGGATGCTCTGATCACTAAAGACATGGTAGCTGCACATGACCTGGGGTAAGTAGGTATCTGGGACCAGGGGACAAGAATGTGACACTGCTGACACAGCACCTTGCAAACGCCCACAGCCTCTGGAGCAGCACTTGGCAAACTTCAAGCTCCAGAGATTTATTAGGACTTTGACATGAAGATATAAGACCAGAAGGAGGATTCAAATACTGAAACAGGACAGCCTCATGTGTCTGAGATGCTGTGGAGTATCACCTGCTGCTGTGTCAGGAGAGTACAGACCTCCGTGCCATTTGTTATCAAACAGCCTTGTGTACAGATCCTTGGACACCCAGGGTATCTCAAACACTGACAGACACCTGTTTGGGTGACTGAATCCAGCCTTAGGTATCAGTATTTTGGTTTCTTCCTTCCATTACTGAGGATGTGTATTGGGTTTGCATGGCAAGGTTTTGGTAGCAATGGAGGGGGGGGGGACATGGGGTAGCTTCTGTGAGAGAAGCTGCCAGAAGCTTCCCCCATGTCCGACCCGACACAGCCAATGCCAGCCGGCTACAAGAAGGGACCCGCCGCTGGCCAAGGCCGAGCCCATCAGTAACGCCTCTGTGAGAACAGAATTAAGAAAAAAAAGGAAGAGAGGGAAGAAAAAAAAGCTTCACACTTTGCAGCTAGAGAGAGGAGTGAGAAGATGTAAGAGAAAACAACTCTGCAGACACCAAGGTCAGTGAAGAAGGAGGGGGAGGAGGTGCTCCAGGCGCTGGAGCAGAGATTCCCCTGCAGCCTGTGGTGAAGACCACGTGAGGCAGGCTGTCCCCCTGCAGCCCATGGAGGTCCATGGTGGTGCAGATGACCACCTGTAGCCCGTGGAGGACTCCACGCTGGAGCAGGTGGATGCCTGAAGGAGGCTGTGACCCCGCGGGAAGCCCGCGCTGGAGCAGGTTCCTGTCAGGACCTGTAGCCCGTGGAGAGAGGAGCCCACGCCGGAGCAGGTTTGCTGGCAGGACTTGTGACCCCGTGGGGGACCTGCGCTGGAGCAGTCCCTTCCTGAAGGACTGCACCCCATGGAATGGACCCAGACTGGAGCAGTTTGTGAAGAGCTGTCAGTCATGGGAAGGACTCACACTGGAGAACTTGGTGGAGGACTGTCTCCTGTGAGAGAGACCCCACACTGGTGCGGGGGAAGGAGTCCTCCCCCTGAGGAGGAAGCAGCGGCAGAAACAACGTGTGATGAAACTGACCCCAACCCCATTCCCTGTTCCCCTGTGCTGCTGGGGGGAGGAGGTGGAAAATCGGGAAAGAGATTAAGCCCGGGAAGAAGGGAGGGATGGGGGAGGTGTTTTAAGATTTGGTTTTTTACTTCTCATTCTCCTCTGATTTTGATTGGTAATAAAGTAATTTTTTTTTTTTTTTTCCCCCAAGTCGAGTCTGTTTTGCCCATGCCAGTAACTGGTGAGTGATCTCTCTCTGTCCTTATCTCCACCCACGAGCTTTTCATTATAATTTTCTCCCCCTGCCCATTTGAGGAGTGGGAGTAATAGAGTGGGCTTTGGTGGGCATCTGGCTTCTAGCCAGGGTCAACCCATCTCAAGGTGTTACAAGCTCACCATCTCCCTCAAAGCCTCACATTAACATGTGTCATGGGAAGAAGAGACCAGCCCAGATCTGACAAATGTTAAAGCACTCCATGTTCCTTCCTAGAGGAGAAAACCCATTCCTGGAGCCCATGCAAGGTTAAGCATCACTGGGTCTACGGTGCTAGAACATTTTTTGTGCCAGTCACCTGGGAATCACCTCTTGCACCAGACAGATTTTAGGATAGAAGATGAAGAAAAAACATATCTATTATGCTCCAAGTCCTAGGAAAGAAGTGATGCAATACAGGCACTGAAGACAGTTGTGCTTGTATTTTCTCATATCATAGAGAGAGGTCTCATATCATTTCCCAGAAGTATCTTTCTGCTCCATCCATCTAGCTGTTAGGATGCTTACACAGCCATTTAGCTGGAATCCAGTGCTTGCACTAAACTTTCATCTCTGGTACTGCTTTCACTGCTGAGGACAGAGATTTGGACACATGGATCTCTGTGTACCTCACCTCTTCCTAGGACTCTGCTCTGATTCATGTCATGTGGCTGTGGAGGAGCCAGGCATCCAATTTTTTTGTTCTTCCTAAGGAGCAGTGGAATTCCCTCAGCTATCTTTAGATAAGCACAAGTGTTATCTTCTGTCTAGGTAGCAAACAAAAGCTGGTAGAAACACTCCTGATGCTTAACTACAAACACATCAGTGACTCATAGGAGGGAAACATTTGGTCCCAGCTAGGTGGAGGTGTATATAGGAACAGTGCTTAATAAACATGTGTGAGTGATGGGTGTGTGACACAAAGACCAGACTGAGGATGATGGCATGTTTGGATGATCATAGTTGTCTCAGGGTACTGGGGAAGAGCCACAACCCAGAACTGGACTTTTAGGAGCAGTCAACTCTTCACCTCCAAAGGAACAAAAGCAGGTGAGTTGCTCCGCATGACTGGATGCATATTGCTGCGAAGTACCTTAACTATGCTCACATGATCACTTAGCATGTCTCAAGGAGAGCAGCACAGGTGTTTAGGTGAGGAGGAATGACATCTTGGAGCACTCTGGCTGTGCTCAGCATAGATCTGTGACAATCCCTGACCTTGTGGAATAGGTCACTTTGGTACATCTGTGCTGGAATGTTGATGGTGCAGACCATCACCCTCCAGCACTGAGGGTGGTTCTACCCCCGCCTCCAGGCACAGCACCCAGAACCTTGAGAATTGGTCTTGTAACCTCATTCTCTAAAATACCCACTCTCTCCTCTGCTGTGAGGATGACAGCTCCTTGGGAAGAACTCTGCATTATGTAGGAGCTGGGACAAGGGAGAGAAGGTGCTGCTGGATTAATGAGCCTTGCTGTGGGACAGCAGCACTGCCTGATACATTGAGCCTCTACCCCTGAGCTCTTTGGGATACAAATACAGGCAAGAAGCTGTGCTGAAAGAAAGTGAGGGCTGTGAAGTTGACCCTGTGGGAAAGAAGGTGCCCTTTGCTCCAAGCAGTTTCCTTCACATGCTCATCATGATGAGCAGTGGTCGGAAAATGTCTGTCACATTTGTGACTGACCAGAACTGATGCAATGCATGAAACTGGTCTCAATTTACTGGAAATTCATTTGGTGACGTGGAAATGCTCTGCCTGGCTGTTTGGGAAGGGATTCAGTCACCCACAGCTTTAGAGAGTGGCACTGAAACTAAAGAATTAAAAAAGAAAAAATCCAAGAAAGCTAGAATTTAAAAAAAACAAGGAATATTCTTCATGGATTATTCTTAAATAGATACTTTTTAATTCCAATGTGACATCAAACAGTCTTCTGATAGATTTCCAGAAAGAGGATCTCTGTCCTTTTCTGCCCTCCAGCACAGAGAAGTCCTATCCACCATCATGTTTGGTGCCTGGTAAAGCCAGGAAAAATGGGTGACTGTCTAGGTGGACAATTTGGTGAAGTTTGGGCAACCACTGCTGACCAACCCATCCAGGAACAGGTTAAATTCTTATGGAATTCACATTAAATCCTTTGTGCTACCAAAGAAATTATTTCAAATACAGATTTCTTCTGTGTATTTTTAAATGATCCTTTAAGAGTTAAACAAAACAGTGACTACTGCCCTTTTAATAAAAGTGACCTTTACTATGATTCTTTTTCCCAGGTAAGTGCTAGTGTATTTTAATGTCATTTTATTGTCTTTAAGGTTTGGGAAGTGAGTATTTGGAGTGTTGGGTTTTAAAATATCTAGTAAGCAAAAATCCAATATTAACCAGAGGCTAGATTACCAGCAGGGCTGTGATTCCTTCACATGCTCCCAAAGGCTGTGCAGACTTCTCTTGGGAGTGGATGGCAGCGGTGCTTGCATGTGGAGAAGTTGTGTTGCCAGTGAGACAACCCATAAGAGGCAAGTAAGAAACAATCAATCTTCTTTTTAAAGAAGATTCAACAGAGATTCAGTGTCCACAAATACTGGGTGCTGCATTATCTCTAGAACTCTAGAGTCCTCTGTCTCTCCCTGAATGATGACACCCCCCCACATCACATGAAACTGGGGGCTCTCTCCCCAGTATTGCTCCAATAAGTTCACACAAGTCAATTCTTGGGGCTTCTGCTTGTTGTAAAAGTGGCTGATCCTTACCAAATTCTGCCCCTAATCACTGAGGGTGCTGAGTCCTTCTCAGTACCAGTTCTCTGTCAAGAAGCAACATCTAGACCTTAGTCTTTCAACCATGTAGGTACCCTTCTGTGTGATCCAGAGAAGTGGTTTCAGCTGGTTTCAATGCTTGGTATTTGCAGGACTGCATACTCATGTAGAATCTTCCAGTTTTGCAGGACTGTGATATTTCACCTTCACAGCCACTTACTGCTTAATGTACTGTAGTCCTCCATGGTCAGGAACCTAATTTATAAATCACATGTGGGTTGTGTTTGATTTCAACCTCCAAACGACGAAAGAAGGTCATACACGTACAGGTCTGTGACTAGCTGGTCATTTCTGCTGTGCCTTGCACTGCAATCATCCCAGGCATGATGGGATTTTCTAAGAAAGCTGTGGGCACTTCATGGATGACTGCCTGTCCCTGCAGCTGCCTTACTCCTAAGAATGGCATCATGCCAATGGCACACCCCACCTAAATGACACCAGGAGGGAGACCTCGGCCCCCTGGTCTTCAGGCACAGGGCATTGGGCCACCCTGTGCTGCTGGTGCTCCCTCAGATGGAAGCTATCTTGTTTGCTAAAAGCTCTGCTTCTGGTTTAATGCCCTAGTTTCAGATGGGCAATGGGAATGACAAGGAAGCCAAGCTGTTGAAGGGGTCATCAAATGCTATTCACCTCTGCCCAGTTGTGAATGAGTCACGACAAAGCATCAGCTCTGCCTTTCTACTTGGGAAACAGGACCTGGAAGCAGATGGGCGGGATGTCAGTCACATGGGAGAAGTTCAGGTTCAGGGCTGGCTGTTCTGGAGACCAGCTGTGTTTGCTGCCATGGTTCAGGGGCACTTCTGGCTCAGGATTTCTTAAGAGCCTTAAGCCTTGGCCTTTTGGCCACACTGCTCAGTGAGTGTGTCCCTGAGCAGCAGACTGCAAGCATGACCTTGAGAAAGCCATCCCAATGCATTGGCTCTGCGTCCTCATACACCAAGGGGTTTTTTTGCTCCATTTGTAGTATCTTGAGAGAGATGTTTGGAAAGTACTTTCAAACAACATGTAATGCAAAGCTTTCTCCACCTGCTGCTGTGTCTACCTGTCTCTATGGTCATCTTCCACAGCTGACTGCCCAATGGTGGAGCAAAATCACAGCATCAGCCATAGACAAAAAAAAACAATATGAAAAGTCACATGATACAGCTGTTCATTGAGGGGAAACAGGGACTTCTAAGGACAACACTCACTCTCCAGGCTGGGGAGGTGTTTGCTTATGTGGGTGCAATGAACAGATGGGGCTGTCCAAAGCAGACAAGGAAACCCCTACTGTGGTGGGACTGGTGTCCACCATCAGCCGTTCCCATCCTGCTATCCTGCTGAGACTGGAGTGGGTCCAAGGCACCTGGATTGCACTGCCACCAGGAGATGAAAGGCAGAGTGAGTGAAGCAATAGATAGGAAGGATGGAGGGGGACCAAACACTAGAGAGCTCTAGCAGGAGGAGAAGCAGTTATGCCTTGGCTGCTTGACAGGGACCTGCCAATTTTGCCACAAGCAATGTTTCCAGCCTGCAGAGTTGGATAAGATTGCTGCAAATAACCAGGTTTCCAGAAGAAAATTCCCATTTCTCTGCCTTTTGGCCAGAACATGAGACCGGACACCCCTTGCTGAGGAAGAGTTGATGTCTCCTCCTTGAAGGAGCATTGCCCAGGTTGTTGAGCTGTAGGGTAGAGCAGAAGCCCTTAAAGGAGCAAGTATTTATAGAGCTGCAGTGGAAAATCTCCAGGAGGTGGCTGGGGAGCCTTACTCAAGTACCCTGTGATGGGTCATGCTCTAGGGTGCAGAGAGATAGTGGAATTGGGGTGGAACACCCTCAAACTGGCAGAACATCCCATTCTGGGGAGTAAGGTCCACTGGCTCTGTCAGCTTTGGATATCAGTGGGACATGTTAGCAAAAAACCTGATAGAACAGGGAAGTAAAGTCCTTGACACATTAAAGCTAATTGTATGAAGGACAATATTTCATAGAATCCTAGAGCCAAAATAGGAAGATACTCTCACTATATATATATATAGTGGACATGATATACTGGACATGATGGGATATGATATGGAATATCTCACTGGCATATCTCAATGTCAATTTCTTATTAACTTAAATATTCTTCACCAGCTTAGATCTTGTGCTTGTAGGCTAACAAAACATGAAGTCCTTCACTTTCAGTGACAAAAATGGTATGTTCTCAGTGTTTCTCTAAAATCCCAGGCTGAAAGAAAAATGCAGTGCTATTCTAGCTACTAAAAAAGAAACCCAGTTCTGTTCCAGCTAAAAGCCAGGACAAATGGTCTGGGTTGGAAGGGACCTTAAAGCTCATCCAGTTCCAACCCCTCCGCCAGCAGCAGGGACACTTTCCACTAGACCAGGTTGCTCAAAGACTCATCCAACCTGGCCCTGAACTCCAGGGAGGATGCATCCACAGCTTCTCTGGGCAACCTGGGCCAGTGTCCAACCACCCTCACAGCAAAGAATTTCTTCCTCACATCTCATCTCCATCTGCCCTCTTCCAGTTTTAAGCTACCACCCCTTGTTCTGTCACTTGTCCAAAGCCCTCCTCAGCCTTCCTGGAGCCCCTTCAGGTACTGAATGGCCACTAGAATGTCTCTCTGGAGCCTTCTCTTTCTCCAGGTTGACCAGCCCATCTCTCTCATTTCCTGCTCATGTCTGCTGTCATGATCAACTCAGAGAAGAGCATCAAGCGGAGGTTGTCACTCCGAGGTGCACAGCACAACAGGAAGAGCTGGCACTGTACGTCAGCAGCTGCCCCATGGCTCCTGGCAGATACCTGAGGAGGGAGATCCCTGCTGCCCAGCATTTGTGGGCCACTGGGAACCTGTAGTCTTCATTGCAGAGGCTTTAAGGGCAGATCGAGGTTTGCCTCAGTTTCTTAGGAGGCATCTGGAGGACTGTGGCCTGGTGAGCCCATTGGTGCCGGTGATAGGGGTTCAGGGGGAGAAGGATGCTCAGAGGGCAGCGTGACGGGGGCTGAGCGTGCGGCTCAGGGCCACCCCTCGCTCTCCTCTGTTCCTGCGGCCCTCGCCCACCTACGGCTGCGCGGGGCCGCGGGGCTCGTTCGGCAACCGGGAAACCGCGGGGGCGGAGCTGCTCCAGCTCGGGGACGACGGTGCAGAGAGGCGGTGGGAGCGGCTGTGCGTGCCCGGCCGGCAGCGGGCGTGCGGGGCCTTGCAGGGTGTGCCGGTCCGTGCCCTGTCGGTCTGTGCCGTTCCGGGCTGGGCTGTGCCGGTCCGTGCCCTTCCGGTCCATGCTGTGCCGGTCCGGTCTCCGCTCCGGGCGGTGCCGGTCTCGTGCCACCCCGCGGTGTGTTTCTGGCCCCCTAGCGGTGCCCACCGCGGTCCGCCTCCTCCTGCTCCGGGCGCTGCTCCGGGACCGCCGCGACCCCACCCCGCTCCCATCCCCATCCCACCCCGCTGCCGTCTAGTTCCCGTTCAGCTGCCAGCCCAGCGGCACTGCCGGGCTGTCCCCATGGTCCCAGCACAGCCTCTCCTCCTCCTTCTCCAACCAGCCCTTCAATCCCATTTCGGGAAGAGTGCCTGTGCCTGCAGAGGAGCCGCCTCCCCCAGCCGGGCGAGTGGCAGAGGGTCACCAGGGAGCCAGCCGGGCCCCTGCCCCTGGTTCATGCAGCACCTCAGGGGTAGGGAGAAATGCCTTATGGACCCTGGAGAAGGTGGGAGACGAGAAGAGACGAGAGTCTCAAAGATCAGAGGTAGGTATCTTCACCTCTTCACAGGGAAGCCCTGTGTGTTGTCTTCTGATTTTATCCACCCTTACTGGGTACAGGTGGTGGATCCCTTGACTCCCAGCTTCACAGATCTGAACGCTATGTCCAGCCTAAATTACCCATGCACCTCCCTCTACAGACACCTGCCAGACACAGGTACCTCCAAGAAGAAATTTCAACCCTACAACAGAAGGCTGCAGACAGCTGCCTGGGGATGAATGTGTCTTTCCTTCACCTGCTTCTACTCGATCTTCATCCAGATGAGCTGAAACCTTCTCAGACATCCTGTGGGAGGAGATGCCCAGAGTGTGCAGGTTCTCACAGATGTGCCTAGGGAATCAATGGCACCACCAACAACTGCAGCTTCACTGCTGCTATGCTGTGAGAGAGGGGAGTGTGGCACCTTAGAGACCACCCTTCCCCACAAGGCTGTCCTTCCAGGCCTTGTTGGTGCTCAGGGAAGACACACAGCTAAGATTAGTGCTCATGACCCCATGAACTCTGCTCCCAGCTCTCCTACAGGCCCACCTCTCCTCAATTTAAAAGGAAAGTCCCCCACTCTTACCTCCTGGTCCAGTCCCAGGTGCTGCTCATGTGATCCCAGTTACCACAGAGAATCAGGGCCAGGGCTGAGCAAAGCAGCCAAACCAGGGTATTTCAAAGTCCTTTGGGCAGTGAGGATGTCCCTTTCTGGTCTGCTTACCACTGTGAGTGTGCTGGAGACTATCTACTTGTGGGCCCATCTGTGGGTCATGCTGCAGCCTCTCACTGTGGTGTCTCGGGCTCTTCAGTGTGAGCCTCATCAGAGAGAGGTGGGAAAGCCTTTGGTTTGGTGTCTGGTTTGTTTTAATTTCTTCTGTGTCTGGGCTCAACAGTGGAAAGGATTTGTGGAGAAGAAAGGAAGATCCATTCTGGGTATCATACATGGAGTAGAGTTGCTTTTTGTCTCCAGCTGTACCAACATTTTGTCCGTATCACCATTTTTTTCCTGTTAAAATAGGAAATTAGATAAATGCACCACTGGGTGAGTCCTGCCTCCGAAAGTGACGGCAAAAGCCATAGGGCTATCCACCTGAGCTGAGAAGAGGTATTTTACTCACAGACAGGATTGAAATAAAAGCTCTGGGAAATAATGGCTGAGCCTGGTTTTCAAAGAGGGAATATCTCAGGAATGCAGACTGCAGTTTTCCTCCTCAAACTTGTCTGCTGAAAGAGATGGGAATGGACAGGACAATAAGTTTCATTCAAGAACAAGTGCTTCCTGGGCTGAATATATTACGCATACAGTGAGTGTGCTGCCAGCATCTGTACGTGCCACAAAGCCTGGCTGCGAGAGGATTGGAAATGGAAGTAACATGAATATAGCAAGGCTGTATACAGTCTTCCTGTAAGGAGAGGCACTTTCAAAGATAAATGAATCTGGTATGTTAAAATATACAGTGAAATCAAAGAGAAACCAGGAGGTAGAAAATAGATCATAGAGATACGGAGGAACAACTGGAGTAAATTAAGTTAGGTAATTGGAGCAGGATAAGGTAGGTGAGCAGCAAAGCTGGAAGGAGCTATTCTTAGCATAAGCATTTACTCATCAGCAAATGTAATCCTTCATTTTGCTTGTGGGTGCCCTCTCAATGGTTTGCCATTTGGCTGTATCTGCTCATTATTCAAAAGCCTGTGATGACACTTGTATGGAGTGTGGTTCAAGCGATGTCTGGGAGGTCCTTGGGAGGTTGTAGGAAAGCCGTGCATTGCAGGGTATCCGGGTGTACGAAGGGGAGAGTGCAGCTCTCCTGATGCTGTCATCAGGAGGCAGTACCAGCCCCATTGCTGTTGGATGCTGTGGTCTAGAGGGCTGGTTTAGCTTTGCTTCAGAGCCCAAGTAGCCAAGGGGATGATCCTTTTCTTCCTGTGTGTAGTTCAGCTTCTGTTAGGTTTTCCAGGAGCTGTTTGGGGACTCTTGGACAGTGATTCAGCATCATCACCCAGGGACAGCAACCTTGTCATAGCTGTTGAGAGACAGGAGAGAGCTGCTGTCCCCAAAAAGGGCTGGCTGCTGCTCAGAGCTGTGGTGCCCTACAGCTCGGTCTCTCTGTGTCGGGTGCCAGGGCCCCATGCAGGCAGAATTGAATGGCGAAGTGTCCTGGTGGGGAGCTGGAGACAGAGCTCCAGAGGCAAGGCAGACATACACCCTTCTCCTGTGCATGGGAGGAAGCCCACCACCCCTTCTGCCAGGGGCTCTGGGTGTCCCCCACAGGTGGGGGCTCTGATCACCAGGGGTGAGGAGGGTGCAGGTTGTGCTGACAAAGCAGCGCTGGCTGTTTCTGCAGCTGCATTGAACTCCACTGCAGACATGAGCCATATGTTGGAGAAACATGAAGAGCAGAGCTGTCCAATAGCTGCCATCAGCTGTATGTGCACAGAAGCAGTGCCACTTCTAGCTGGCATCCACCTCTACACATGGTGGCATTACCTTTTCCAAATGTTTCCTACTGCTTTGAATGACACCCTGGATGGACTATGCCAAAGAGCTCTTGGGCATTTACCGTGCCCCATGGAGACCTTAGGAGGTGTGTAACAGCTGATGTCCACCTCCATGGTGTCTGTTGTTGCTGTGGCTACATGTGAGGATTTGTTATTTGAGCACAAACCATCCCTGATAGTTTCTGAAACAAAATCCAGCAGCTTCAGTCCTCCAAGAACAGCCACTGACTCAGGTGGAACAACTGTTTAGGCCAGTTAATTTGATATAAAATATCCATTAATATAAAACATTGGAATGAAATAGCATGCTCCAGCCTCTTCTTATCCCTCAACTGTAGAAGAAAATCCCAGGAAACGATTTAGAGTAAATATCTTTATTAAACACTTAAGCACTTCGGATTACAACACATCTGTAAACAGGGGAACAAACGTGCCGATATAATCTTGTAACAGAACAAAGCAAGTGCCAAGGGGACAAATCTGTGTGTGTAGAAAAGGGAGCTCTCTAATAAAGAGCTGATAAGTAAATAATAATAGGAAGGACTAATTCGTGTATAAATACTGAGGCCTTCAAACTGTGCAGGGTTTGCACTGATAATGTCAGCAGGGAGAGTGTGGGGACCTGCTGGGGACAGAGCCCTGAGAGGCCACCACGTATGGGGATGCAGGACTGGACAGGCAGTGACCACCTCCAGCCAGCCAACGGCTGCCTTGGCCCTCGCTGTCCTCAAGCCACCCTGTCCCCCAGGCAGGAGGGGATGTTCCCCGTGACCATCCTACAAAGTACTCACCGGATGAGTGCATCCAGCCCCTGATGGGTGACACTGACTTGAACATTCAGGGTCCCCAAGAGGAAGGAGTGTGTGGCTGCCTGGTAGCACGGAGAAGGCCAAAGCAGCCATGGCTGGGAGCTGTGAGCTGCCCAGGGAATTGCTAACCGAGTAGGAGTTCAATGAGGAGCAAATGCCACAGGTCAGATACTCCTGAATTACACCACCTGAGCTTTGGCTCTACATCTTACAAGACCAGAGCAGGCACTTCCAGAATTCACCCCTCCCTCCCACAGCCCTTGCTGCTCAGGCAAGCCCTTGCTGCTTGGTCACAGCTGAACAGGGGCTTGTGCCAACAGGCCAGGTCCTCCTCTGGGCTGGTAGTGGATGCATGGCATGATGCAGTTCTTGTGAGATGAAGGTGTTTTGTGCTGTGTTCAACCAGAGCTGGAAATACTTACTGTGTATCTCCAGATCCCTGCTTCAAGATCCAAGTGTTTTCCATCTGCTAAATCTGCATGTACTCATGTTGTCCCAGCAATGTTTTTGTGTTACTTGAGTGCATCGCTATTTTTCAGCCTATCTGAGTGACACTTCTTCTGGGAGGAGGGAGAACAGCTGTTGCTGTCAGGAGTCTGAGCTCTTGGCTTGCCACTTCCAGGAGCCATTGCAGGAACCCCAGGTACTCTGGGCATGGGGACAAGGGTCCTCAGTGGCACATTTGGTTTTTCCTCAGCAAAATTTTGCCCAATCATAAAATAAATCAAGTCCATCAGAGGTGCATAATCATGACATTAGCCTTAACCAGCACCAGCATCAACCCCTGTGAACACCATTTCTGTGGAGACTTCAGTGGAGGCTTCCCCAGCAAGATCTTGGTTGCTACAGTTGTGCTGTAAGGAGAGCAAGAAACATCTCCCAATGAGGAAAGAGGGGTCTACCCCTCAGTGTTGTCTGCCCTGGGGTAGGGAGGCTTTTCTTACACATTTCATGCTCTTCTCCTCTACCCAAACCTGAATTGGCAGCAGGGCTTAAACCAGGATCTTTGCTGCTAAATACAAAAGGGAAGCTGAGCAGCAGCACGTCTGTGTATGCTCACAACTGCCCCTCTCCACACGTCCCTTAACCCACTCCTCCAGCCCCAGATGGACAACAGCTGTGACACGCAGAGCTGGGGACAAGCTGCTTGTCTGCAACTTTGAGCAAATGAATTTTGTAAATCAAATCATTACCTCTCCTGTTCCCTGAAGAATCCCTGAAAAATTAATGTGTCTCCCTAAAACATAAATACAGAAATAAATGCAGGCAGGCAGAGAATGACCTGGTGCGAGGCTGAGGCTTGGGGATAAAAGGTGCAGGAGAAAAAGTATCCTGAGACTTCAAAGTAGAACTTTAAACAAGTATACTTTTTTGTTTGTTTTGCTGGAGAAAAATGAGGATAAAGAGACCATCATTATCCTGGAGTTAGTAAAACTAGAAAAGACCTATTGATTGTGCATCATGAAAAATCTGGCTGGTTATTTTTGGGGGCGGGAAGGGAGATTCGTGCTTGTGCTTCTGACAAGAAAAGAAACACATTGCCTGTGCTGATAGCATTTTGTCCCTGGAACTCATCCCACAGTTGATCACTCCATCACAGTTCAGATTTACTCCAATAGCTTTTGTGTTTTATAACATTTACTAACAGTCTTGCTCTGCTTATTAACAGCACGAGGAGTGGGCAGTGTTTATCAATGCATCTCATCCCCTTTTAGACTGAGTAAAGTTTTGCTATTTTTCCAGAAAAAAATTGTCAGCAGAGGTCACAGCCTTTATTACTGCAACTGATAGACTGGAAACAAAGGGTCAAGCCTTCAGATGAACAAGACTTTTAGCTGATCCTGTCCTGTGACACAAGGTTTATCAGGCCTGGAGAGAAGAGCACTGAAACCCAAGGTGCAAAGATGCTCTTGCCTGGCCCATGGCCAAGATTTATCTCAGAACATCATGTCTAATGGCCTGTTCTCCCCATCCCCTTTTCTGGTCTCATTAAGAAGAACTAACAGCCTAAGGAAATTCTCATCCAAATAACGTAATTAAGGTGGTGTTAGGGTTGTGACCACCTAAAAATCATTTGCTGTCTTCAAGTCTGGCTTTCAGTTAACAGAAGCTGAGAGAGATGCGTGCAGGGACTTGAGAGACCATAGAAGCAGGAGGCTGTGTGCTGGGACTTGGTCCAGAGTCATTGTGCCAAAATCAAAGTCAGGTGGAAAGGGCTGGGGGGCACCTGAGTGACTCCAGGGTGAAGACTCCCAGCTCTCCGGAGGAAGGAGTCCCAGCATGTTCCTCAGGTAGTTCCTGCCCCTTTTGAAACTGGTGCCTGAATGTCCCTTCATGTCATAGGAGGAAAAGACACTCTACAGAAAGTCTGCAAGCACTCTAAAGGAGCTCAGCCTGCCTTTCCAGTACAAAAAACCCTGGCAGTAAGGATGACTGGCACATTAGAGAGCCATGGTCCCAACAAACAAGCCTGGGATGTGGGTAGATAGCAGCCAGTTGCAGTTCTTAGGGAAAAAGAAGGAAAGCAGCAACACACAGTTCTTCACATGCCTCCAGGCTTCTGGCAGGCTGAGCTTCCGAGATCTCCTCAGACAGGAGCTGCATTAGTGTGTCTAATAGCCCTGGGGGTATTATTCTGCCATGGATTTGTCTGATAGACTTTTAAACCTGTCTATATTTCTTGTGGCAATGAGTTCCCCGCCAGCACAACGTTCAATATATGCTCCTATTTGGAGCCTGCCATGCTTAGGTATTTTTTTTTCCTGCTGGCTTTGCATTACACAGCAAACCTTAGGACACCTCTGAAAATTTCAGTGCAAAGCAACCACTTTTCTCTTAATAGACACAAGATTGGTCCTGGCTAGCTAAATAACCACAGGGGGTGAAGAGGGGAGGAATGCCTGTGTGCAGGGGAGGAGGAGGGGAGGGGAGGGGAGGGGAGGGGAGGGGAGGGGAGGGGAGGGGAGGGGAGGGGAGGGGAGGGGAGGGGAGGGGAGGGGAGGGGAGGGGAGGGGGGGGGAGGGGAGAGGGGGAGGGGAGGGGGGGGGGAGGGGAGGAGTTCCTGGAAGATTCTGCCACCACTTCCCAGCAACAAAGCAGCCTGTCTAAAGCAGGATTTAGGATTTCTGTTCAGGTGTCAGCTTGCAGTGACCAACTCACAGTAAATATTCCCACTCCTGGCACCAGTGGTCCTTGCCAGCAACACAGAAAGAATAGGGATGGGTTGCAGGAGATGTGTGCCTGTGTGTCTGTCCCAAGTATATCCATGTCCCCAGTCCATGGACACACAGTTCCCACTAGATATGAGTGGGGTCTGAGACAGGGACACGTGGCTTTTCTTCTCCCTTTACTCTCCAGGGAAAACAATGCACCAGGATATCCAGAACACAACCAATCTAATCCCAAAACAAGTAATTTCTGGAGGCACCTCTTTTTCTGCAGTGACAAAAAGATGTGCTTGCTTCCAGCACAAACCCATAGGTGCCTGAGCTGGCTCCAGTAAACCAGGTCATGTGGAGATGGCTGTGCTGGGAGATGTGCTGTTCTCTGCAGCCTCCTCCCCACTTGCATCACACATGTATGTTCCTCATTTGTGTGTGCATTGGGGACCACCTGGGAAGGCACAAAAGCAGTGCTTTCCCTTTTGATGTGCCTAAGGAGTCATGGCAGTTTGCCATCCCCTTGAAGCCCCTCAGCCAGTCAGAGTCCACGCAAAAACCCTTGGTGCAAAAAACTTACCTCTCCATCCCTGGCACAGTGAATAATCCCAGCTTACAAAGCTGCCTGCCATAGTAGACAGGGCACAGAGGTGCACACTCTTCTCTTAACACCATATTAATGCTTGTGAAGACCAGCACCTAACCCTAGGCCAAGCATGGCTTGAAAATATTTCTAATAAAAATTATATTGGTTGTGACACTTGTAAAATTGGAACCCCAGGCTTGACTTTTGCATTTTCACGTAGCTCCAAACTTTCTAGTGAAGTGTAAATATCCAGAGTGTTTCTTCTGGGGACATAGAGAATGGGCAAAACTCTAAAGCAAATTCCCCCAGTCCCACTGCCTGGATGCTGCCTAAATAGGCAAAGGGGAAAGGCAGAGCTATCTGCAAAACTTCTCATAGGAGGCCAGTGGTGTGGTGTAGAGAAGAAGCCTTTTCTCCTGAATGCTTTTCCTGTAGTCTCAGAGTCTCTGTCATACTGAGGCTGTTGACACACTATTAAAATAAACAGCCATGAAGAGACAGGCGAGCTACTGGCTACAGGTCAGCTTCCAGTCACCCCACACCCACTTCCCCATATGTCACACAAGAACCTGAAAGCAGCATCTCCATGCTTCCAAGACAGGAGCTAAAACAATCAGTATGAAGGACTGTGGACTCTCTCCTTGAAAGGAGACACTGGGAGAACGTGCAGGGACTTTGCACACTGCTAGGCTCTGCGAAGAGCCACCCTGGGTCAGAGCTGGAGGAGTGCAGCATCTGCGGCATCTGCTGCCTCACTCAGGCTTTTGCATTTTTAAAGACTTCCTCCTCCAGCAGAATGAGTGAATTCCCAACCACCAGCCAGCTCTGGAGCCAGACCTGCACTCCCTCTGCCTGGTGGGGATGCGCTTCCTGGAGCAGGGACCTGAAGCTGCTTCTTGTTCTCACTCTCATGCACTGAGAGGCAGTAACTGACCCCCTCCTGGCTCCAGGAACCAGTGCTGCATCTGCTGCCCACACTGGGTTCTGGGACCACTGGCTCCTCCCGTAGGGTCACACTCTGGGTGCTCTGTGATTATCTCCTGCTGAAACAACATGGAGACCAAGCATGGTCAGCACAATTGCTGAGCAGCACAGCAAGGACATGGAAGACAGAACACCTCTGCCTTGTCCCACTGCCCTATGCCTCATGCTGAGACCAATGCACCCCTGGCCAGTGGCTGGCTGAGCATCCCCCACCTTCTCAGGTCCCACCCTGCTCCCTTCCCTGCTCTCCATCTCTGGATGCCAGCCTCCACCTGCACCCTGGGGATGGCAGAGACCTCCTCAGGCTGGACGCTGCTGAGGAGGAGCCCCATACCCCCTGCAACCTAAAAATACCCTTTTCTGGACAGTCTTTTAGGCATCACTGTTTTGCTGCTGTACTCCATCACTGTTGCTTTATACTAAGTGCATTGTTGGCTCCAATCTGCTTCAGTAAATTCAGGATTTTCATGATTTCCACCTGTGATGTCTTACATTGATTTGCAAGGGCCACCCTTCATGCTCCCCCTTTCACTCCCCACAAGCGCTCCCCTTGCTTCTGAACAGAGTTGCTATTCAATTCACTGCTGTTTATTAAAGTGTCTCCTTTGCTCACTGCTTTATTGTGCACATGAGCCAAGCGTGGGAAGATCACAGGCTTGTAGATTTCCAGTGAACATGATCTGTGTCAGTGCAGGGGTCACTGGCATTTGAGAGATACTATCTCCACTTTCTTCTCTTGTCAAGAGTCGGAACAGTGTCACTGAATGTGTGCATGCCCTGCATCTCATTCTGTTCCATGTGGGTGAGGGCAGTGAGGAACCCAGTTCTTCCTTGCATCTGGTGTGACTTTGGACTTGCTGCTACAAAAGTGCCTAGAGATTTCATTTTCTTCCCTTTACTCTTACCTGTAGGCAGTAGCTCACCCAACACCATGTGAGTGGCAGCCTAGAGTCCCACACTGTCACTGACTTTGAGGTCCAAGTCACTGACTACAGAATCACAGAATCACAGAATGCTAGGGATTGGAAGAGACCTCGAAAGATCATCTACACCAATCCCCCTGCCGGAGCAGGAACACCTAGATGAGATCATACAGGAAGGCATCCAGGCGGGTTTTGAATGTCTCCAGAGAAGGAGACTCCACAACCTCCCTGGGCAGCCTGTTCCAGTGCTCTGTCACCCTTATTGTAAAGAAGTTTCTTCTGAAGTTTAAGCGGAACCTCCTGTGTTCCAGCTTACACCCACTGTCCCTTGTTCTATCATTGGATATCACTGAGAAGAGCCTGGTTCCATCCTCCTGACATTCTCCCTTTACATATTTATAAACATTAATAAGGTCACCCCTCAGCCTCCTCTTCTCCAAGCTAAAGAGGCCCAGCTCCCCCAACCTTTCCTCATAAGGGAGATGCTCCACTCCCTTCATAATTTTGGAGGCTCTCTCCTGGACTCTCTCAAGCAGTTCCCTGTCCTTCTTGAACTGTGGGGCCCAGAACTGGACACAATATTCCAGATGTGGCCTCACCAAGGCAGAGTAGAGGGGGAGGAGAACCTCTCTTGACCTACTAACCACAGCCCTTCTAATGCACCCCAGGATGCCATTGGCCTTCCTGGCCACAAGGGCACAGTGCTTGCTCATATTCATCCTGCCGTCCACCAGGACTCCCAGATCCCTTTCTCCTACACTGCTCTCTAGTAGATCATTCCCCAACTTATACTGGATCCTGGGGTTGTTCCTGCCCAGATGCAACACCCTACACTTGCCCTTATTATATTTCATCAAGTTAGTTTTTCCCTGCCCAGCTCTCCAGCCTGTCTAAGTCTCGCTGATGCAGAGTGCATCACTGTCACTGTCATCTGACTTTGTAGCATAAAGATCCACCTGGTGTAAATAAAGGAGCTCACTCTCTGCCTGTACATCCCTATCAAAATCACAGGGGTTAGATCAGAGGCTGCAAATTACTCTGAGCTTCACATCTGGGATAAACTAAAGCTATTTCCTGGGAGATAAATGCTGCAGGGACCTTCTGTTCAGAAGCAACTCCCCTTTTACTATAGGCCTGAGAAATTCGGTCAAGCTCTGTGCTACTCTGTGCCTCAGCAGCACGGTGCAGGGAGGAGGACAGGCAGTGCCTGCTGGCTTCTGCACCAGCTCCTCCCTGCCCATCTGCAGGTGAGGGAAACCAGGCTCTCACTTTCCACGTGCACGTAAGCTACAGGCTCAGGGATATTTTAGTGTTCCAGAAGTGTTCTGAATTGAACATCTTTCTGCCTTCTCTGTAATTGTATCAAGGAAAAAAAAAAAGGAAATAGGAATTTTAATAAAAGTATAACAGTAATGAGATCTAATCTGTAACCTTTTGAAATATAAAGAAGCTGCTTTATCTTCTAGGAAGCGGTGATGGGAATTTGTGGGAGTTAAATTAACTGAGGCAGTGCTCCCCTCTTGCTCATTGAATGTAAGCAAAACATATTGAGGATTATTGCAAAGGGAGAATTAATAAAAACTGAGTGGGAAAGTTTCGAAGTCCAAGCAAGTTTGTTAACCATTTCCCATGCACAGGGACACATGTACGGAGAGAGCAGCCTGTGTGTCACACCGGCTGGTTCTCTCTGCTTCTCCTGAGAAAGAGGGAGAATCAGCGTGCAGATCTCGTAGAAGGGCTTTACGCTCTGAACAAGAGAGCTGCTGGAGTGACTGTTGCTTGGCTTCTCAGGATGATTACGTTTCCATACAGCTCTGCAAAAGGAGCTACTCTTGTTTCCAAGGGATCCCAGATTACCTCTTATCACTGTGCTGAACTCCTCTATGCTTTTGGCCACATTGTTAATTGATCCTTCACCTTTCCATTTTGTTTTTCTATTACTATAGGGTCTGATTTCTTGTCCTCAGGTTTCTCTCTCTCAACCCTCTTTTCTAACAGCTGGCCAGGTGGGTTCAGAGGACTAAACTGCATCCCAGGCTTACACTGTCAGTAATGGTACAGCTCTGAATGATACTCACTATATTTGTTCAGCATATGGGTGAGTTGTCATAGCTGCACAGCCACTTTCAAGTGAAAGACAGCTTGGCAAAAAATGCCCTTGAACCATGCGAGTATTCCTGCAAATATGATCACAGCTTACTGGTGCTGCAGGTCTTGGCTTTGTGCTCATTTCTACAGGCACACTTCCTGCAAAATGTGCAGAGAGTGAAAGAGAATTCTACACATTCCCACCCAGAGCAACAAAGGAAATGCAGCTTTCCTTTCATTCCCAATTCTTTGACATTTCTGGTGAAATTAACCCAGTTTTCTGAAGCATTTTGATGTCCACAGGACCAGAAGTTCCAACAGAGTATGCTCTTTCCAGTGCATCCCTGGTCAGCTCTGCTGTGCTACTGCACAGCTGGGGACATAGCCTGCCACAGCTGGGTACAATGCCTGCCCTCTCCTGGGCTGCTCTGAGAGCTGCTGCACTGGCTGCCAGCAGCAACAATTGGGAGTATGTGCTTTTGGTTGGTTAAACAAGAGAAGTGACATCAGCACAAAGATTTAAGAGAAAGAGTTCCCACTAAGCCAAGGGGTTGTACTTAAAGGCACCCTGCCTAAGCAGCAGCCCTGTTCCTCCCACCGCCCCCTGCTCAGTATTTTGGAATTGCTGATGTGCATTGCAAAGATCACCCAGGCCTGCCGCGCAAGCAGTGCTCCCATCCCTCATTCTTTTCTGAATTTTGCATGCCTGAGGTTCAGGTTTCTTTGATCTCCCTCTCAGCCTTGGAAAGTATCAAAATTTCAGCATGCTCTGAGCTCTGTTCAAAGGACTTTTGAGTCCTCCCATTTTCCAGTCACTCACCTGGCTCATGAATGACTGGGAATTCATGAGCTCATCTCTGAGCTCATCTCTGAGGATTTTAGAAAAGGTGTAAAATTCATCTGCAAAGAGAAACAGAGGGATTTACAGAGATGGTGGCAGGATGCATCATACCATTTGAAAGCACTGTCATGCCTGAGTAACTCATTTGCCTTATGCAGAAATCTGCTCTACTAACATACCGGCTGCAAAGAGAAGGATTGAACACTGGGTTGAATGTTCTCCTCAACAGCCTGTCTGTCTTTTATCAGGTTACTGCACGAGCCCTGCGCTTGCTCATGTTCCTCAATCTTATGCAAAACTGTTAGACAGTGTCCCTTTTGGCCAGCTCTTCCCATATTCTCTGTTGCTGCCACCTTTCAATGTGTTCTACAATACCTTCTCGCCTGAGCTGCTTCACCCACTGCGAGGAAGAGGAAGGCCTATTGTCATGCTTCTTTCTGCTTCTGGGTTCATGCTGGCCTGGTGCTCTGAGAGTAGGGTACAAGGGGAAGCTGTTGTGGTGGAGACCTTGTGTAATGGTGCCTTCCCAGAGATGTGATGGCATTGCTATCTCTTAGGCTGACCAGCTCAGTAGGAAAGTGGCCATGGATCACACTTCCCATCTATTTGGAGACTGAAAATCATGGAAACATGAAGATCATGGAAGTGTAAGTTCCTCTACAAAGGACACAGTTACTGTTAGGTCAGGAAAAGTATCCGTAAATCCTTACATTTGAAGGCATCTCAGCATCTCCTCATTAAAATTACCTCCTTTAGAGGCAGCATGAGAAGATCCCAGGCAAAGCCCTGCCAGGAAAGGTACAATATTACTGCTCATAAAAGCTGAGTTGCATTACACCAACATCAGAGTGTGGGAGCACAGGGAAACCCCCCAGGGGAGAGCAATCCACTAATGGCAACTGTGGTGGTTTAAACCACAGTGAGACCATGCGGTCCTGCACTCACTCCCCCCACCTGCTGAGATGGGAAGGGAATCACAACAAAGGGGACATGGGATTAGAATGAGGACAGGGACAGCTCACTCACCAGTTATGGTCAAGGGCAACACAGACTCAACTTGGGGAAGAAAAATAAATTTAATTAGTTGCCATTCATCTGAGTAGACAAAACAACCACATCTTAAAATACCTTCCCCCACCCCTCCCTCTTCCCAGGCTCAAATCACTTTGCTCCCCATTCCTCTCTCTCCCCCAGTGGCACAGGGGACAGGGAATGGGGGATCAGTCAGTTCACCTCTGCCACTCTTCCCGGCATGAAAGTCCAGGAACAAGATGTTCCAACCGCAGCTTCCTATGGAGTCACAGACTTCTTCAGGCACAGCTCCCAGCTTCAACATGAGGACATCCACAGGCTGCAGACAGGCCTCTGGTCCAGCGCACCTCCTCACACCCCAGCTGTGGGGGTCCATCCCCGCTCTGGTGTTGAGCAATTCTTGGGGTCTCAATTTCAGTCACATTTGCCCTTGGGCTTGGCTTCTCTGCTCCAGCATGGAGTCCTCCATGGCCTACACATGGGTATCTGCTCTGCCATTGAACCTCCATGGGCTGCCGGGACCTCCTTTCCCTTCTCCTACTCCATACATGTTGAACTGGGGGTCTGAGGTTCTCTGTTCTCCTCCTCCTCCTTCCCCCTGGCAACGAAGCTCTCTTTGTTCAGGCCGATGGTTGTCTTTTGTTCAGGTCAATGGCCTCTCCTCCAGGTTATCTCCAACTTCTTCTTTTCAAGACAGTCCTTCCCCTTCTAAATATGGATTCATAGAGGCGTTTCTCTAGTGCTCATTGGCTCAGCCTGGGTTGGGGAGGGTACACCTTGGAGCCAGGGGAGCTTTTGCAAAGCTTCTCACAAGGTGCCCCCAGCCCCCCACACGAACCCAACACAGTGAGGAACCGAGCAGTGACTAGGCTGCTACCCAGGATGGTCGATGCACACACCTAGAGCAGACAGACTCAAGGTCCTTCAGCCTTCCCAGCGCACCTGTCCTGGGAACAGGCTCCAGGGAGGCTCCAGTGGCTTGGGTACAGCTGCTTCTCCTTGACACCAAACTTCAGCTCTGCACCTGTGAGCTGGACAGAAGGAATTTCCTCTAGCTACAGCACAGAGAAAGACAATCCTCTAGCACGAGTCGAGTCCCACTGCCACAGCCACACAATTGTCGGAGTCTGGGCCAATATTCCTGCCCCTTCTCCTCCTGTGGGCTCTGCCTCAGCTGCAGGGCTCAGCAGGATAGGAACAGACCCAGCATGTGACACCCACTGTAATTGCCTCAGACTTTGTTTTTCCCAGGACTTTAGTTTCTCCTTAAAGAGCTATTGCAAATCCATGCAGCACAGCCTCCCTCTGTCTCTGTGTACTGACTACACAGCAAGCCTGATAGGCTGGGTGTAAAATGCAGGAATCCAATTGTTTGACAAGCTGCAGACTCCATTTTAGCATCCTTCTAGTCCCACAATACCCACAGCCTGGCCTACTTCTCCTGAACAGTTCTGTTTTCTATCCCATCCTATCCTTTCTCTGTAGGATCTCACACTGTGCCCATCACTATAGCTTCTGTGCATCCTTCAGAAGTACAGTCAGCAGAGTGTCTGCCCCCTCTTCAAGAAAGACTCATGCAGTTAAGCATTTTATTTGGTGCACTCTGTTTTGTCTTCTGTGCTTATGCCAATGAGAACCCTCAGAGGAGTGGCAGGAAGGCAATGATCTTTAACTGTTGGTAGGAGGTCATTCTGGGTACCTGACTACCAAGTAATCTGCCAAGAGGGAAGAGAGACTCATTACTGATCATAAGTGATAGAAGGTCTGAATTGTGACCTCTGCAATACAAAAACTAAAGCGAGCAGATAATGCAATGGGAATCCTAACCTACAGAATGTGCACACTGGTTGAGCATGTGACCTTTCTCCTGAGCAGGCTGAACCTGCTCTGTGGAACATTCCTCTGCTTCCCTCTGCTCAGCATCAGCTCTGCCTTGCTCAAGTTCAGTTGAATCACTTCTTCACCCCTAACAGGCTGTTAAATGTTTTAGAAAAGCATGAGAAATTCCTTCCCTGAAAGAAAGCCTGGCTGTATCTTTCAAGTGTTCAGGTAAAGTTTAAGACATAGTGGTTAATGCCAGGGTCTGATTTTACCATTTGTGAGTTGATGTATTTCCAAGGTTTCTACTGAAGTGCAGGAATGCAGAGAAGCTGCTGAAAGGTGACCTTAAAAGGTCCTCCCAGATAGGATGATATTGTAGGTAGATTGTTCTCTCCAGGATCGATGTTCAGTTCTATAGTGGGTGGTGGGCACTCAGAGCTGTGCGAATGACTGGCAATAATACAAAGGTTTCAGAAGTGCAAGTGCCAGCAGAAAAGAAGGCTGATAGACAAATGCTCTTTGTCCGTAGCATCGTCACAGAGGCAGCTGTGAGTGATTCGTTATGTTCAGCTTGAAAGTTCCAACTGACACTGTATGACCCTCATGCTCTGGTTTCCACCCTCTTTGCTCTTTCAATTTTAGATACCAGACAACCAAGGATATTGATACATGTAGGTCCCAAGGATGAGCACTTGAACCTGATCACTCAAGTTGATGACTCGCTGTTCTATGGTTGCAGGAATATGGGCTGAATTTGATGGAGCCCAAAAGTCTTTAGGTTTGCAATAAAAGAAGGGTTTTTTTGTTTATGTGATAGTAGCTGGGAGTACCGTAACCACAGCCTTCCTGAGATGCTGTCAGCCCAAGATGTCTGGGTTGTTCTCAGTCTTAAGATAGTCTCTGAAGCCTTCCTGCTTCCTGACAGATGTGTGGGGCAGGTACCAATGAACTGTTAAAGTCCTAGGTGGTCTGTGAGAAAATGAGGTCTGGGATTACACAATCTTCCCAGCTATGGCAGGCTGCAAATACACCTTTCTGTAGCATTTCAGTGCCTGGTTTCTGCTGTTAAATTAATACATCTGGATAAAATTATCATAGCTGAAGAACCATCCTTGGATGAGATGTTTGGAGAAAAGAAAAACACTCATTAACATCACGTGAATGTTGTCTAAGCCTCTGCTGTCCTTGGAAGCCTGGGTGAAGTGGGTATGGACACAGGGCTTGTTGAGTTACAGAGCCAGGAGGCCATCTCAGTACAGGAAGCTGAGTGCCTTATCATATTGCTGGGTTTGGAGGCAGGCCTGTGATCATCAACACCAACATTTATATCTCTCATTTTGTGTTATCATCTGCATCCAGCCCGTGGCTAGGTAATGACTGTGCAAGGTGGTGGATGCATGCAATCTGGGTCCTTCCATCTGCTTCTCTGCTGACTTGGACAGTTTCTCTTGGCTCAGACTGGTTGGTGATGAAGTGCCTTGAGCTGTAGGAGAATCTGAATGGAAGAGTGATTGCTGGGTTTGCCAGATTCTATGGGAAAGCTGGATCTGTTGGACAGTGATGGAGCAGTGCCTGGCTAGGTGCTGGGGAGAGAAGTCTGCCTTGGTGTTACTGAGACAGGTAGGTGCTGTATTGATAATGGAAATAACCACAGTGGCAGTAAAGATATGTAAAAGAAAAGCTCTCATTGGTTTCCCTTCCATGCACACACAGCAAGGTAAAGGAAACTAACCACCAATATCCAATATGGGCAAGACACATGCATCAGCCATATGCTACACTCAACCGGCATACTGCTCTTCACAGAGTAAGAAAAACCCAGCCTGTAGCAATGTCCCAACTAGCAGTGCCAAAGGTAGAAAGCCAAACCCAAACTGGTGGGCAGGCCTGAAGGAACCATTGCACAGCAGATACCAGTAAAGGAGAAGAAACCCATGCTGAGGTTTCTGCATTCCTTTCTCTCTGCCTGGATCCCCAGGGGATGGCACATAATGCAGTGAATGGCTGGAGGGTTTCCCTAGTGCTAGATTTTCTGTTACTATCAAGAAGGCATCACAAGATTTCACAAAGTTCAGAGACACTACCAGGTGAATTGGTTTTGGGTGAAGCAAGTCTCTATCAGCTAAGAAGGGACCACAAGAGTGACCTTAGAGCTGGCTTTCTGCATGCAGATCTTGTTCCACGCATGGAGGAAGGAGCAAAATACCTCTGGTACTCCCACAACCAGTGTTGGCTCTGTAAGTGTATTTTAGAGGAGTTCAAACAAGGAGGAAAAGGAAAAAGAACAGAAAACAAGTGTGAGCTGTGTGGGCAACAGCATTGTCCCCCTACACACTACGGAGAAACTTTGCGGGTTTGGCCAGTCAGTTTTGTGTCAGAGATTCTTTCATCAGGAGAAGACATTGAGCCTGTCCATCCAGCTGATCACAGGACCTTGGGGTCTGCATGGGTGCAGTGGTAAAAGTACTTTCTGAAGCCTTCTCTGTAAACAGACCTGGATAAATAATGAGGAATCAAACGTTTCCTGGAGAAGTTTCCTTGTCTTCTGTTTATAGATGGCTCACATGGACATTTCAAGTGGGTGCATTGATGAACTGCCTAGCCAAAGCTCTTGCTGGTGAGACATCAGTGAACTCACTGAACCTCTCCCACGACTGCTTGGCTGTCTGGTCTGGTGGCACCTTCTGCTGCTGACATTGCTGCAGGCAGCAGCAGCATCTTGATCCCTCAAGTTGCATAGGTGGGTGAGTTGTCTGGAAAACCACGCACAGATCTGTCAATGGCCTGGCAGTCTCCTCCTCCGCTCCCCCTTACCAAGACAGAAAACAGAGGCTTCAGTGCTGAGAATGCCCCAAAGACAGACACATACGTCACTGCTGCAGGACATCATGATCCTGTGACACTCACTGCCACAGTGGCTGGATGGATAGGAAGGATGAGAAGGAAACAAGATGTTCCCATGGGTAAAGATAATCACAGTTCCTCAAACTATACAAAACCACATAAAGCACAGAATTCTCTCGGGCACCAGAGAATAAACCAACCTCTAAAAGCTGATTAAATGCCCCTTTTCTGAGCTAGTTTCTTGTCCCTTCCTTTGAAGCAGCTGCCCAGGAAACTGCGTAAGAAGCTGATCACATCTGGCACTGCCCATATTGCTGTGTGTGACACAGCAGCTGTCTCAGTGTCTGTTGCCACTGCCCTTCTTCCCCTCACATTTCCCTGCCTGGATTCCATTCACTATCTGTCTCGTATCTGGGAGTAAGCAGCCTTCTGCTGATAACAAACTCGGGATCCACCCTGTACCTTCACTGTACTCATAAAGCAAGTCCATATCCAGTCAAGCAAAAAAGACTTCAGCTTCACAGAAATAATCCCCAAAACTCCTATTATTAGCTTTTTGTAGCTACATTAATTTTAGAAGAAAAATTAGGTTCAAAGTGCTGGGCTCATTTTAATAAAGATTCACGGTCACAATTTAATCCCTTGACAAGGAAGAATCAGCTTTTGAGCACATCAGACTCGTTACAAACTCCTCACAAACTCCTCCCTTAAACACAGTACTCCTAGGGCCACTGCAGAGTGTATCTTCCTGAGGAATGAAATAATTGTCTGATTTCCCAGGTGTCCCTCAGCATCGAAGCAGCTTTACATGGCAGAGCTAAAGCTTCTGTGCCAATCTCACAGTCCATGGGGTCTCCTAAGAGAGTTATAAAATGCCCCAGCCATGAGCTGTGGGCATTCACACCTAGGTACCTTGAGGAAATGATTCACAGGGTATGAGGTACAGGGGAGATTTTCAGAGGTGGTTGCCCCTTTCTCTCCACTGCTCTCTTCTCCCACCACCACACTCCCCACTCTCCTGAGAACTGCTTCCCTACAGCAACAGGGCATCACTTCAGTTCCTGTCTTCATGTGCTGCTCTTTGCTGTAATTCCTCTCCATCTTTTGTGTCCTTACAGCTCACAATGCCTTGTATGTCTTCAGGAAATGTTTGTAAAGGCTTTAGTTTAGTTTGCAATGGGACACAGGGGAAGCAGCAGGACTTTGAGGAAATTCTAATGTGGGGGACCAGTGACTCACAGCAGTGGAACCTTCTGCATCTGACTCTGTGTACCCTCCTGGGCAGGTGCCAACAGCCCCAGGCTGGTGTAGCAATGTCTGTGAAGCCTGGGAGACATGTCCCTGTGCAGGGGGTGGCAGGACAGTGGGGACAGCACGGTCCTGGTGTGCAGCATGGCCTGACAACCCTGGGGACAACATCTGTCCAGTGCTGCAGGCACTGCCCTGGCACAGGAACCTCCTGGAGAGGTGAGGGAGCTCTGTCCCTGAGCTGCCTGGATCAGACCTGCTTGGACATCCAGGCTCCATCAACCCCAGGAGCCTGTGCGTGTCTCTAGGGTCCCCGACCCAAACAACTTGGGCATATTTATAGGGCCTGCTCACACACATCTGTAAGGATCATACCTCCTCCCCCACACACACTGCGATAGCACTACATATGTCCAGAGGGTCCCTAACACTCATACAGACCTATAAGGTCTATGTAGCCTTCAAACATCTATAGGCACCATGTTCACTGTGCACATTGATCCATAAACTCATGCACACTTACAGCAACAACACCCAGTGCGCATGCTATTCAGGGCCATACAGACTGCGAATCTATAGCCCCCATAGCCTCTGCATGCCCCTGTAGGCACTGCTGTCCCATGGACACCTGTGGGCACTGCACTGACAGCTGACCCAGTGGGACCAGTCCCCCGCCCATCCCTATGCCAGCCACATCCCCATAGAATCATTGAATGTTGTGAGCTGGAAGGGACCCACAAGGACCATGGAGTCCAACTCCTGTCCCTGCACAGGACAATCCCAAGATTCAGACCATGTATCTGAGGGCCTTGGCCAAATGCTTCTGGAATCTTGTCAGGCTTGGGGCCATGAGCACCTCCCTGGGGAGCCTGTGCCAGTGCTCTACCACCCTCTGCCTGAAGAACCTTTTCCTCATGGCCAACCTCACCCTCCCCTGCCACATCTTCCTGCAATTTCCTCTGCTCCTGGTTTTGGTGACCAGAGAAAAGAGATCAGCACCTGCCCCTCCTCTTTCCCTTGGGAGGAAGTTCTAGACCGCGATGAGATCTCCTCTCAGTCTCCTCTTCTTCAGGGGTCCTGCACCACACACCCCTGTAGGTACCATAGCCCAGTCCACCTCTGTAGAGACCGCGATCCCAGCCCGCAGCTCGCATCAGAGGCGATCGCCTCCCGCACATCCCAATAGCCCGGGCCGCGCGGTCCCGCTGACGGCGGAGCCGAGGCCGGTGGGCGCTTCCCAGGGTGGCGAGCCGAGGGGAGGCGGAGGGGCCCCGTGTCGGCGGAGCGGCGCTCCGCGTGCGGTGACGCCGGCCCGGAGTGATGTCAGGAGCCGAGAGTGGTGAGCGGGCCCGGCCGCGCTGGGCGGGGCCTCACCCGCAGCGCCCGCCCAGGTTCCGCGCCTGGCTCCGCTCCGCTCCCGCCCCCGCGAGGAGCGCGGGCAGCCCACCGGCTCCGCGGCCCCGCTGCAGTCCCGCTCCGGCATGGTAAGGCCGTGGGCGGGGGGCGGGCTGGGCTGCCCGGGGCGCGGCGCGCTCTGACCCTCTCCCCGTCTCTCGCAGCCCCTCGCCGGAGCAGCGCCGGCCGGCACGGGACCCCGCCGCCTCCATCCTGCTCCGCCGGGCTCCGCCGCTCGCTGCGCGCCGGCATGAAGCGCCCTGCGCTGGGCAGCCGCCGCTGAAGAGCCAAGCGGCAGCAGCGGGACCACCCCCCGCGCTCGCCCGCCCGCCCCCCCTTCCCCTTCGCCCCCTCCATGGGGCATCGCCGCGGCCGCTGAGCCCCGCACCGCCGCCCCCGCCCGCGCCCCGCGGCCCCCGCCTCGCCCCGCCATGGGGCCGCGGCACCTGCTGCTGCCGCTGCTTCTGCTCTCGCTGCAGCTCCTGGCCCTGCTGCTGGCCGCGCAGGCGGCCGGCCTCCCCCGCGCCAAGGGCAACCGGACGCAGGGGGCGGTGGCCCCGCGGCGGACCCCCCGGCCGGGCAGGGAGCCGCCCCTCAACCAGACGCTGGCGGGGCCGGCGGCCGCCGCCCCCACAGCGCTGCCCGCGCGCGGCAAAGGTGCGAGTGGCGGCAGGGCGCCCCTTGGCGGCGGGGGCGGCAGCGGGGGCTCGGCCCCGGCACACGAGACGTGCTGGGGGTACTACGACGTGAGCGGGCAGTGGGACAAGGAGTTCGAGTGCAACAACAGCCTGACCGGCTTTCGCTACTGCTGCGGCACCTGCTTCTACCGCTTCTGCTGCAACAAGCGTGCCGAGAAGCTCGACCAGAGCCTCTGCCGCAACTACAAGAGCCCCGAGTGGGCCCACCCCACCACTGCCAGCGGTGCGCTGCCCGCTGACGGCAGCGACGGTGCTGACGGGGATGCCAACAAGTATGACCCGGACAAGGACAGCACCAATGCCACTGTCTACATCTCGTGTGGGGCCATCGCCTTCGTGCTCATCGCTGGTGTCTTCGCCAAGGTGGCCTACGACAAGGCGCGGCGCCCGCCCCGGGAGATGAACATACACAGGTACGATCTTCCCGCTGCTTCCAGCACCCCTTTCCCCTTCTAGGGACATCCTCCTTTCCAAGGGATCCTCCTTTGCACTGCCTTTCCAAGTGTTTCCCCTTTGCATGGTCTTTCCAAGGGTTTTCCCATTGCTCTACCCATCTAAGGGTTCCTTCTTTCAAGCTCTCATCCAAGGGCTTCCTGTTTGTGCAGCCTGTCCAAGAGTTTCCCCATTGCATGACCTCTCCAACAATTCCGCCTTTGAACTGGCTATCCAAGAGGTCTCCTTCTGCACCACTGTCCAAGGGTTCCCCTGCTGCACTACCTGTCCAAGGAATCCTCCTGTGAGCTACCTGTTCCAGTCTTTATCCTTGGCACTGCCTGACCATCCGTTTCCCCCTTGCAGCACCCTTTCAAGGACTCCGCCTTTGCAATGGCTGTCTAGGTGGAACCTGTCCAAATGATAAATGATCTTCCATTGTGCTATCGCTTTGAAGGGTCCCCTCATGAATCACTCACCCAAGGGTTCTCATTTACAACGGCTGTCCAAGAGTTCCCTCTTTGCTCCACCCATCAAAGAATTTTCCCTTTCCACCATCTATCCAAGAGTTCCTCCTTTGCAGGGTCTGTCCAGGGACAACCCCACCCCTTGGGCCATCCCTCCCTGCCCCTTTGCACTGCCTGTCTGGCGACCCAAGCCTGCTGCCCTCCAGCCTTCCCACCCGCGGGACAGCACTGCCAACCTCTTCTCCTCCCCTCCACGGCCCTGTGGGGCTTGTCACGGTCCCGTGGGATTAGTCATGGTCCGGTGGTGCAGGTCACGGTCCCGTGGGGTTGGTCGTGGTCCCACAGAGCTGGTCACGGTCCCATGGAGCTTGTCATGACCTCGTGGGGTTGGTCACGGTCCCTCCTCCAGCACCGTCAGCACCGCGGACAGCTCCGCTCAGTCCCTCGCAAGGCAGCGCCCGTCCCGCCTCCCGGCGGCACCCCCGCTCCCGGGAGTCCTGCCCCGCTCGGCCCGGCCTGCGAGGAGTTTAAAAAGTGCGGAGGACACGGCTCGGCTCCTCCGGCGGGTGCCTTTCCCTCGGGGTCGCCAGGGCTCTTCGGGAAGCAGCGGCGGCAGGGAGTGTTCTTTGTTCTTTTTCCTTCCTTTTTCTTTCTTTCCCTCTCTGCGTGCAGCCAACTCCAGCTCGCAGCCTGTCCTTTCTGGCTGGCTGCTAGGGTAGTAGCTTGACATCCTGTTCTTGGTCGTTTTACACATTGCTGTCTTAACACCTTCAATAAGAGAAAACACTCTTGGCGTGGCAGAGAAAATCCTCTTTAAAAGACAAAGCTGAGGCTTTCCATAATAATCCTCCTTTTGGAGAAATGTATGTGCTTTCTCAGTTCATATTTATTTTTTGGTGAAAAAGTCCCACCAAATACTGTGTACATCTTGTGTGCTATGAATCCAAGAGGTTCCTATATTTGAACATAAAAATTGCTGAGGAGTTGCTTTATAAGAACAGTTGTGAACTTGAGTGGGGAAAGCCCTTATCTCTAGCAGATAATGCTTCCTAAAAATTATTTTCATGAAGAAATTTTAATCAAAGCAAATAAAACCATTGACTGTATTTTTAAAGCTGAACTTCAGTCAGTCAGCAGAGTCTGAGAAAAGAAATTTTAGCTTTTTACAAAGAAAAAGAGATGAGTGACGCAGTTTTTATTTATTTGTGAAGATATGTTTTATTTACACGTACACCCAGAGGGGTGCTGGCTGCTGTGAATTACTGGGTCTTCAATGAGGCCAAACAGCTATACTGCTTTATGCTTGCTAAGGCCCTGGCCCATGTGCTCCATCACAAAATCCATCTGCCCCTGGTCTCTTGCCTTTGCAAGAAAATAACCTCATAGTGTTAAAAACATCATATTATCTTTTATGTCACTTGTGTCTGTATAGCAAAGGGTCTTGTAGGTAGCTTAGTCAGAAAAGAGGTTCTTTTAAGTATTTTCTTACCTAAGGGCTAGTTCCCCAACTGCCCAGCTCTTTTGGCTTCAAGGCAACTTTGGGCCTTATCTTCACACTAAATTTGGGAATCTGACTCAGATGCCTGTATATTACTTTTGCTCCAGCTCCAGTGTGCTACAGGGCTGGATCCTACACCTTTTGAAATCAGAGACAGTGTTGCCAGACTTGTCTGAGTTATTCCCGATGTGTTCATTTCTTTGATGCTTCCTTTTCTTTATTTAGGTAAGTTCTGGTGAAATGATTCACCTGTGCATAGAAGTATGAATGGCAGATTGAGTGCCTGGAAAGCTTGACTTTCTGAGCATTTTAAGAAGTTGATTGACTTCTATAATATGGTAGCTGGTAAAAGATTATACCTTTCAGAGCTGTGTTAACTGAACTTGATCAACGTTGCACGATGGTTTAAATACTATGAAGTGCATCTCCAGCAGACAGGGTCTGAGTCGGTCTGAGGGAAAATGCTCGCAGAATGCAAATATGAGGAGTGGAACTGTTTGTCTCTGAGAACTGCTTCTGAGTAATAGGGAAGAGGAAAATCAGAATGCAGTCAGATATTTCTATCTGTTTGAAGTTGTGTCAATTGGAGTTAATGGTAACATCCAGAATAATTCACTGTAGTGATGACAAGTGCATTAAATCTCAGTGTGTGTCCCACCAAAACCTCTGGGATGAGGAGAGCGACAGCATAAACAGAAATTATTACAGTGGACTAGAAATAGCTCATCATGAACAGTACTCCACACCCAGGGAAGATGAGGTGAGACTTCCTTGCACTGCACCATGAGCAACATCACACTTTAAATTTTGTTTCATCATAAATGGTCGGTTAGCAGAACTGTATGTAGACATTATTTCTCTGTTGAGTTCTCATCCAGCTTTTACAGTAAATCCTTATTAACTCAGAAAGAACATTTTGATGGAGACAGAGCTCATTTTATGTTTTTTGATAGAAAGGAGGGTTTACAAATTCACAGGAGGACTGTCACTCTCATGTGAAATGAAAGGCTGTCTGTGCACTGAGATATGCATGTGCATTTCAGAGCTGAAAATCAGCTCTTGTTTTCAGGCAGTACCACACACCTTGAGAGCAGAGCCACCACTGTGATTCAGGGCTGAGCAGTGCCAGTAACTGATACTTAAGTTCATTTCTAAGAGCAGTAAGTGGAAATGCTTTGAAAAACAGGAGTGAAAATATTCATGTTTTACAGAAACACTTGTAATGCTTTAAACTGAGCTGATTTTTTAATTATTATAGGATCTTTCAGACTGACCATGACCTCTTGTCTGGCTCTTGCTTTGGAGTTACACAGCCAGAACTAATGCCTGCTGGGCTCCAGATAGAAACCAGGGCTAATTTCTCAGAACTGTACCCAGCAACGTGCTGTCTGCTCTTGCTCTCTGTCCGCATTTGTGAGGATTGTTTGTTTTCATCTGTTTGTCAGAGTGGTTTTTTGCTTGAGCGTTTCTTAAGTGGGCAGAGTATTCACTTTACTTTCAGTATGGGAATGAGTTAAAGAATATTTGGTGGTGAACAAGGAATATCAGTTGTTTGTTTTCAAAGCTGGGTCTGTTTTTTTTAGCAAGGAGGAATGACCCAGAATATTCTCTTCCCATGGCCGTGACCCCAAATCCCCACGCTCCGGTACATAAATAATTCGCTGTTAGTAGTATCACTCTATGACCCCTCTTTAGCCCTCAGCAACGGCAACCATTGCACTCTGTGCTGAGTTAGGAACGCACAAACTGGAAACTTCGTATAGGTTGCAGCTGGGGTTTTAAATGTTTCAGGTTGCTTGCTGCATGGGCAGCCGAAGCCCTCGCTTGCAAGCTAGAGGGAGAGTGTGGCAGTGCTGGCCCTGGGGCAGTGGTGGAAGCCCAGCTGTTCTCATGGAACTAAAGCAGCACTGGGATTTTTCCCAGCAAACTAGCTCCATATCCTGTGAAAAGGCCATCTCCTGTATCTGTCCTTGCATGGAGTGTGTCCGATGAGTGTTTGGGCTTTTGAGAGGGAAAAGGGTGACAAGCACCTTCTGCTCAGAGTGCTTCATGTTACTCCTAGGGCATCTTTGTTGATACACAGACCACATATATTTGTGCTACTCTTTCCTTTTGTCTCTGCCTTTGCATCCTCTGCTCTGTGAATAACAACTGTGTCTGTTTTTATAAGTGAATGTCCTTTTCCTGTGTGGTGGCCACAGTTAGATTGATCAATTTCTTGCCATTTTTACTCTGTGGCTCTGAATTTCAGCAGGAACCAGAGGCAATGGATCTGTTTGTCCACAGATCCAGGAAGGCTGCATGCACAGTTTTAGATGATACTGACTTCAAACACAGCAGGTTTTTATCTTCCTTCAGCTTGCTTCTTGCCACACCTCTTGGGTCCAGTGGGTGATAGAGAAGTCGTTGGAGGGTATCTAGTTTGAGTTCTCTTTGGTAGCACTGAAGGCTTGTGAAACTTATCTATCTCTAGACTTATTTTTTTGAATTGTGATCACAGCTGGATCACTTGGTTCTACTCTCCGCTGGTGTGTGTTGCTTCAGCCAAACAATTAAACTTCATACCTTCCCAGGACAAGGAGAGTGCTGCAAATGCACACCTGGCTATAGAGACTGCACAGAAAATTTTTCTTTCTTGGATGCTGTCACTCCTTTCTTTATCTTTCCACTCATTTGCTTTTTTGCTTTGCTTTTACTCCTCTCTCTCTCATTCCTCTGCCTCACTCACTTGCCTTTCATCTGCTCTTTGCCCTGCTTTGTATTGTTTATTCCTGCTGGTTTCTGAGTCTCTTCTCTAATATGCCCTGTCCCTCCCAGAGTGCACAGAGTCCACAAGCATGTGTCAAACTTGATTAAGGTAAAACAGAAAAAGGCACTATCTTGTGGCCTCAGAGAAGTTACTCATGACTATTTCTTCTGTTTCAAACCAATACCACACCTTAGTGTAGCTGAGTTAGCTCCTGTGCAGGGAGGAGACTTGACTCTTGTCCTGCTTGCATTGATGAATTGCCCATTCCCAGCTAGACAAATCAAGGCAAGGATGTGTGCAGGTACCCATACCAAATATTTTTCCTTTTGCTTCACTTACATGTACTGGGGGAGCTTCAGTTTGGACACATTTTGCACAGTTTGATGACATTTTTCTTTTGCCTTGCTTTTGTCTCTGAATCTATTTTATAAAGAGACTGCCTTTGGCAACAGCACAGATACTGCCTGGCTGCAGACTGCCACCGGCTGCTTCTGAGCCTTCTCCTTTCTTTTTGAACTTCTCCCAGTAAGAGAGGCTACTCTCAGAAACCATGCTGCCTACACCGAATCATGTCAGTGTCTCTAATTCCCATTTATTTGATATTTTTCTGCTTTCTAATTAACTTTTTTTATTAGTATCCCTCTATCATAAGGTCTCAAGGGAATCCAGTCTAACTCTGAACTTACATTTCTTTTAGTTTTGTAATCTCTTATATCCTTAACTAACAGTTGATCTGTGTGTCTTTGGAGATCAGATGCCTTTTAAAACTTCTGTTTCTCATAAGGAGATCTGAATCTTATCAGGAAGATGAGATCATGGTGCTTTTTTTCTTGCCTTTGCCCCTACTCACATGGGCAATCTATATTTCCTTAGATCTGTGTGTGCTGTATTGCATGGAGGTCTCAAATATCTCATTACCCAGACAGATAAGCCTGGAATTCTTTCAAGGCATCTATTTTGCTGTAGTTCAGCTCTTGCCCCAATCTTCCTTATTGCAATGATAGGACTCTTCAGAGAAAGTACAGTTTTCATTAATAAGTTTAAAGTCCCCTAATTGTTTTTACAATGTAAGATTTGTTGCAAAATCTATACCTTGTGCATGAAACCACTTCTGTGTGTGCTCATGTATTTTTCTAAGTGCTGCATATCCACCAAGTGCTGTTACTGGTTTTGTGCATGCAGATGCTCAAACAGTAATAGCCTCAAAAACTGTGCCAGCTCTTAGCATAATTCCTGCAGACTTTCATGCCTGTGAAATACCTAGCAAGACCCGCTATTTTTATTTTATCTTCTTGCCGTGATGAAGACCAGCGCTGAGTTCCTTTTCTGTGCGGTAACACTGCTTCCCATTCTCCCCCGCACCCATGCTTTCTTTTATGGGTGCTTCTCTTTTCCAGAGTCTCCTTTTTGCTCTCTCAAAGGGAGGGAAGGTGGATGCTTTGAGGAGCAGAGTGGGACAGCCTGGCAGGTAGCAGCCTGCTCCCCAGCTGCAGTGAGCACTGCACCCTCGATGATGCTGGGGACATGACTCCTGCAGGCACCAACTTCTTCATGCCACTCACTGTCCCTAAATAGCTAAGTAATGGTTTAGAGGCAGATCTTGACCCTCACTGCCCTGACCACTTTCTGCTCAGTATAAAAACAACTCTCTGTGAAGAAACGTCAGTTGGAAAGATTTATTTTAACTTTTTAATTACAAAATATTTATGTAATAGTTTCTTTCTCTTTGGATCTGCTGTATCACTATTCAAAGGAACTAGTATTGTGCCTTGTGAGTTTAGGGATTGTAGTAAATTCCTTGCCCACATCACAGCAATACTAGGAGACTTATTCAATTTGTATATTAGTGTTAGGTGTATAGAGTTCTTGTGTAAGATGTGCAGTCTAAGCACTGCTGGTATTTCCTACTCTTGCTATATAGCCTAAAGGACCTGTCGCAAAGACAAGAGCTTTACTTTCCAGTTGCTGATTCCACCTCACGTTATAAAGATGAGAGAGAGGATGAGTTCACAGTGACAGTTGTTTTCTTGTCTATTTATCAGTGTAATACTTACTTATACTACTTCTATTTCATCTGAAATGTATTTTCCATATACACACATTCATACAATGGGTGTGTATCTATAAAATAATTATGTCACCTCTGTGTTAGTTCTGAGTTGTCCAAGAAGAGTGGGTCAGGAAGACTGCCAACCTCATTCTGCTGTCATCACCCGAGGTAACAAGATGGTCCTTAGTACATCCGTAATTAAGCTTTCAGTGAAATTTTTCATTAAAGCTGGACTAAATTCCAGGAGCTTCACAAATAATACTTGTATTTGGTATAAAGAACTTTCAGAAAGATATCTGACTTCTCCTTGTAGTATTAATTTTAAGAAAGAATATTTCCTCGCTTGTTCTGGATGCAGTTGCACAAATGCTTCACCTCTGGAAGGATGTGCTAATACTTAGTCTTTTTCCCTTCTTAACCTCGTGGGTGCATTCACCTACTCTTCTACACACACCGACATATACAGGCATCCATCACATGCCTGCTTTAGTTACCATGAAAAACCATTTCCAGTGTTCCTCCCCAGTACCCTGCTCTGAAGCACCAGATGCTTTTGTTTCTGGCAGCTGCAGAGATCATTTCTCTCTTCTGCTGACCTGGGACTGGTGCATCTCTAGCACACTGCTGAGCCCCTGCACTTGCAGAAACAAGATCTACTTTGGCAGAGTCACTTCCAGATGAAGGAGGCTGTCTCCCAGAGGGGTTTGCTAGCAGCAGCATCCCCATGTGTCAGTTTGCAGTGGTGTTTCTGTAATCAATTCAAGCCCCATCCTTCTGGTAGTAAGATCAGAGCATCTTGGAGAGTGTGGCCAGACACGTGCCCTGGAGGTGATGGCAAGAAGGCAACAGAGGTGGGGAATGCTGATGAAAGGCAGTGCACACTTAACTTCCTGCCTGCTGTTTCACAGCTAGTGTGGGGTAATAACACAGGTGAGCAGCACTTGGCTGGCAGAAACTGCAGTGTGGGAGCCTGTGTGGGAGCCTGTCTCAGGGGACAGCACAGACCCAGCTCAGTCACGGGCAGCACGTGGCTCTCTGTGGTCAGTGTTTGAAACTTCCTAAGGCACGCAGCAGGTCTGGGGACAGGCGCCAAACCCAACCATGAATAATGCACAGCAGTGCTCTGCGTGACTTGCCAGTGAATGAAATCCCGCTGCCTTGGAGAGACCTGTCCCTTGCAGGTGAGCTGCCTCCTCACCAGTTCAGCTGATGGATAAATCACTTCTCTCAGCTTAACTGCCTCTTTCTTCCCAGGTTACTAAGAGAGCATAGGGTAGTCTTTAACCTCACTCCCTTTTTAAAGCCATGTAGTGAAATCCCAGCTGTGCTGAAATCCATTGGAGTTCTGCCACAAAGTCCATCACAGCTGTATTTTCAGTTGACTTTTACCTCAGCCAAACACTGTTCTTTTTATTGTGCTCTGCCAGATCCATTTGGTCATTCTTTTTCCATTCTTCCCTGAATTCACAGGGACTTGGAATAGGCAATTCTGTTTTTTAACATCCCATATGTGAGATCTTTAAGAAAGGGGATCTTCAGAAGGCAACTGAGTGAAGTTTGGTGTGTATACAACCTGCGCTACTGGAAACAGTCAGCTCTTCCCACCCCTCTATCGAGCACCTGCAGACCTCTCTACTCCAGTCTTATTTCCCACAGACCACAACCTGGCTTGTTGGAGCTGCCAGCAAAGCTCCCCTTGTCCTTAGTAGAAGGGATACTTATGCCCACACTCATAGTACTGAAAATTTGTCTTGAAAATCTGTGGATATTGGGAAAGCAGGACACTACTTTCAAAGGAGACTGTGGTGAAGGACAGCACTCCTCCAGCCTGCTGTTACCTTGTTGGTAATTAAGACAGCAGGTCTCGGCTGGGTTGGTGAGTGTGCAGGGTGTGCTAAAGCAAGCTGGTCCTTCACAGTCCCTGCGACTTTAAGTTCTCTCTGGCTACAAGGTCCGTACAGCCTTTGCAGGTGAATGTTACTTCTGCGCTGTACTCGCTCCTGTCACACTATCATCTGATGTGTCTCGGAGCTCATTGCAGAGGCAAATGCTGATGTGTTGCAAACTCACATCTTAAACCAGATGTTCCTGTCTGTTTCAGCTCTTTGCTTCTCCCTGTCTCCTCGGGATCTGTGTGTTTTTAATCTCCAGCCCGAGGAGAGGGTCATGTGTGGACTGGAAATATCCCCATCAAGTACAGTCCATAAAGTCCCTGCCAGCCCTGGGGCACTGACATGAGTTCTGCATTTCCACAGGTAGGTCCTGAATAAAACCGACAAACAGCCAGGGATATCTGGGATGCGTTTATTCAGATGGAGCTTCCTTGGCCAGTGAAAGGGGCACTAGACAGGGAAACTGTGGGCTCTGGTCCCAGCCCTGCCTCAAGCTTTCTCAGTGATATCAAGCTAATCCTTCTTCCTTCAGCCCACAGAACACTTAAGAGCAAGGAACTTATCCCTATGGGTGCAGGAGACAAGCGAATTACTATGCTGGAAGTGCTGAGGTCAGGAAGCTAAGGCACTGGTAGTAGCTGTGGAAGATGGGAGTGTTTCACAGTACAACTCCAAGCAGGGTCAGCTAGGGCAAGTTGCCAGTTGGGTTTTGAATGTCACCAATCATGGAAACTTTGTTTCAGTGTTCAAATACTCTCATTATAAAAGAGTTTCTTCTTATGTTTAAGTGGAATTTCCTGTATTTCAATTTGTGCCCATAGCTTCTTGTCCTTTCACTGGGCACCACTAGGAAGGGCCTGGCTCTATCTGCTGTACACCCTCCAACCAGTTATTGATACACATTGATTAAGCTCCCCACTGAGCTTTTTGTTCTCTAGGCTCCCAGCTATCTCAGCCTCTCTCCCATATATGAGATGCTTTAAGACCTTAAGCACTTTTGTGACCCTTCATTGGATCCACTTCATGATGTGCACGACACTGGACACAGCATTTGTCCCTCTCCCAACTTGCCTTGCCTTCACTCTTTTTTCTCTGTAGCAAAATCTGTTGATTTAATCTTTCAACATCAGGGCTTCAGCTGATGCCCAACCTTGATACCCTACTGCTTACATCCATCCGTTTTGGCCCTTTGTATTGCCAACAAGACCTTTTTTTTTTCCCTTTTGAAAATGGCCACAACTGCTTCATTGCATTGGGGTCCCCGTGTTCATCCCACTGTGTTTCTTCCCAAAGTACTCATTTAGTCCAGAGCTACTTGAGACTCTTCTGTGCTGATGTACCCAATAGCAGGTCCTGACCTGATCTGCCTTGGGATGTGCTGCCATGCAAGACATCAGTAGGTTTTTCTCCCATGCTGCTAGTCCAGCCCTGGTCTGCACCAGTACATCAGTATGTCTGTTCTGGGTTTACATGGAAAGGAGCTTTAGTTTCTCACATAAATGACATTAATGAAAAAGCTGTCATAAATCATTATCTCAGGATGTGATTGTACAGTTATGCAACTCCGGCTGCTCCATCCGCTGCCACAAGTAACATGTTCCAGTGAGTGAGGATTGTTTTCCTGAGATAAGAGATGTGTCATCATAGAAAGATTTGTGAAGAAGTGTCTCATAGCCTTGTGCAGGTGATTTGGATGCTGGTGACATCAAGGGGACTAATTGTACCCAAATGGCTGCACACACAAGACCCAAATATTTCAAGTGACTCTTTTACCCTCCTTGAAGCTTTTGCAGTGGGCAATCAGACATTTGAACCCGAGAGACTTACACCGATGAAATTCTTCCTCAGCTAAGTGTGACTGACTTTCTACCAGCGTGGGATTCAGCCCTCTGTGCTTTATGGAAATAAACTGGATCATACACAGTGATATGATTGAATTGGCAAGGAACTAACCAGTTTGATCCAAGACTTTCTCCCCCACCTATAACGTTTTGTTCTGCTGGTGCTGAACAGTTTTTTTTGTCTCTCTAGGCATTAAAGAAGAGGACAAAGAGTAAGCACTCAGGACATGGTTTGGTGTGTTTAGGGCATAAGAAGATTACACTTTCAGCTTTTCTGAACCCATATTGTTTTTGTCCCAAACACTTATGAGCTAGGTCTGCTTTTGAAGTTATATTCAATTTAGCTCATGTGTAGTCTGACACGGCAGACATCGCTTTCCTGAGTGTCACCTGTGACTTCTTCAGTTTTTCTGAGAGTAACAGTCTCCTCCCTTCCATGTGGCTGGCACTCAACTAGAAGTAATTTTCTTGTTATGTTGTGACCAATAATTAACCCAGCTCTTATTACTGTTCATTCAGGATGAAAAACAAAGAAGGCATTGAATTTGTTCTTATCATCTGAGCTGTATTTTTGTTTGTGGTAAGGATCAATGAGTTCAAGTCCTAGCTGTAACCAAGGAACAACTAAGCATAGTTTAATGAGAAACTATCCATAAACTGCAATGTTATCCTGGGCACATGGTTTTGTCCTTGTGGGGGGCCGAAGGCTCATGGTTCGGCTCTCAGGCAGATAATGACTGAGAGAATGAGGCATTTCTCACTGGCTCCAAATGTCCTAGAGTATATTCACTTCAATTGCCTCAGTTATTTTTAGTGAATGGAAGTAAACTGCTTATCCAGGAGGTAGAGAAGCTATGTTCTTATGTCTGTATCAAGTCCCATTCAGAGAGTACTAATAGCAGGAGAAAGGACAACAGTATCAGAAATGAGATGATCTGCAATGTAAGATTGTCCTAGACTCAGAATTGTAGCAGAATTTAGGTTGGAAGGGACCTCTGGAGGTCCCTTGTCCTGCCATCTACTTAAAGCAAGGCCAACTTCAATGGTAGAGGAGGTTGTTCGGGGCCTTATCCATCTGAATTTGAAGACTTCCAAGGATGGAGATCCCTCAGCATCTCCAAGTCCTTGTTTCAATGTTTTGCTATCCAACTGCGACTTTTTTTCTTTTATAACCAAGTGGAATTATGCTTATTGCAACATGTGCTAATTACTTCTTTTGTTCTTTACCTTACACCTTCAAAAACAGCCTTGCTCTGACTCCTTTGCAGCTCCCTATTAATGGGATATAAGTCCTCTCTTAGCCTCTCTTTATCAGGTTAAACAAAATCAGCTCCGGGGAGAACTGGTTTGTACTCTTCCATTTCCATTCCACCAGTACCTGCAGCTCCACTTCCTCATATCTGAGTTTCTTGTACTGCCTCTGTGTACCTCATCCTACACAGCCTCTTCTGAGTGTACACCAGCCTCTGACCTGACCTTTCCTGCCCAGCCGACTCTTATATTAAGCTAAGTGGTATATAGTGTTTTAGTGTTCTCCACGCTGCCATCTTCCTCCGTACTCTGAGTGATTGCACTCTTGACACTAAGAGTGTCTTCTACAAGTGTTCAAAATGAGCCCAAGCCACTGTGGGCTAGTAAATAATGGTCCTAATACAATCTCTGTGACTGAAAAATTACTCTTAGCATTTCTGTACTGCAGATACCATTAAATGGTCATCTGATGCTTAATAGATCTTGGAGATCTGTACTGAGGGCTCAGTTCTGCCAACCTGCTGTCTTTAGAAAATGTGTTGTCTCCCAACGGGATGTACTGGATGCTGGTGCCAAATAGACAGACCTCATTAGCATCCCACATGCTTCCCAGTCAGCAAGATCTGTAATGCAGAGGGGAGGTGTTTGCCTAAAAAAGCCATCAGGGTTACTGGTGGTTAAATGAATCCTCTTTGCAGGAGGGAACCATGTGGTATTGCGTAGGGCACGGGCCTCGAACCCCACCTTCAGGTCCTTGTTCTGCCACTCATGTTCTGTGCAACCTTGGGCAAGGGGCTAAAATTTCAAACATATCCTGTAAGTTGGTGACCAGTCTGAGATACCTCAGGCATCATTGTAAAAGATGGTGAGCACCCACAGATCTGTGTCAATGGGAATTCAGCATCTTTTGGAGAACACCAAATACCAGTTCCTCTTCTTCACTGAGGAATAACAATTGGAGCAAAGAAAAGGAACCCTGACTTGAGACAGTGATAAGTATCTATCTCTTATTGCTGCCACCTTCACTTCTCTCTGAGCCTATCTTGGCACAAAAAAACTGGCTGTGCTCTCATGTCCCTGCATGTGCCAAACCCTTTACTCCATATGTATCAGTGGGTGTGCACATATACATATTATATGATTGTTGATAGCCTCTATGCCTACTCTCTCTATAAAGAATAAATAATAAAAAAAGGTTAAAAATATTCTTATTCTGTACAGCATGGTTGTAAAATAATGTAATCCTCTTCTGGTGAGTCTGAGATCTTCCAAGAGTTTATTTTGTGGAGCACATTGGTGATGTAATTCATTATGCAAGAGGATAGCAGTCTGTAGAGGAAATTATTTGGAAAATGGAAGGGACTCAGGTCCCATATTATTTCTCATATGAAAGACCAGAAATATGGCATTTAAGAAATGCTAGTAGATATGAGCAACAGCATCATTCTCATCAATATGCAATGGAGGAATTTCTCCTCCTTACATCTTTCTTGTTATGGAGGTAACATTAGGCATATTCCCCCTGCCAAGAGGAAAGAACCTTTCAAACTCTTACTGTCTTTAAAATGCCACTGTCCTTTATAATCCACACAAGCCACTCCCTTACTCCTTTTCCTATGGCTCAAGAGATCGCTTGTGGCTGCACTAAGAAAATCAGTGCATTTCACGCTGTACTTATTTCACTGTGTCCATGATAATCACAGAGGGAAAAAAAATCTTTGAGTATCCACTCATCCAAGGGGAAAACACTGGATGCAACTGAACTGTGTGACATTTTTTTTTTTCTTAAGGAATAGCAGAGAGACCTCAGTACCATTAAAGAAATCTTTAGTGGAGAAAAAGCTAAAAGTAGGCTAATGGCTGTGTTGACATTAGCCCATAAAAATTGTTTAATCATTTTCTTCTGGACTGCTGGATCTCCTTTAAAAAACCTACTCCCACTACTGCTGTGTATTGAGCTTCTGCAGAAAAAACAGGGGTTTAATGAGCATGGAGACCAGACTTCTAATCTGATTAAATCATAAATAAATTTGGCTTGGGCAGGGCTGTTTTGGTATAACCTTTAGAAGAGCACAGTGCTTAAGTCTTAGGGCTGTGGTGTGTTCAGTGGTGGGTCTTTATGAAGGCAGTGCTTTATCTGGTGGAGAACAGTTCATCTGCACTGTCACCTGACAGCAAGGAAAATGATGAGAGATAACATAACCCTGAGGTGAAGTGAATTAGTGGAAGCATATGAAAAAACTAAACAATAGCCAGGCAAGCCTGTAAATACATGCAGCAAACACACAAAAAGAGATTGAGCTTTTAGGGCTTTTTTTTTTGTTATTGTTGCTTTTTTTCTGTTTATGGTCGAAATCCAACTACTACTGGATTTGCACAGCTACTGTGGAAGTGGAAAACTGCATGCCATCCTAGCTACTGGGTGAAAATATGTTTTTTCCCTATTTGTCTCTTCCCAGGGCTCTGGCTGACATCTTAAGGCAGCAGGGACCAATCCCAATAGCACACTGTGAAAGAGAGACTATCTCGGCCATAGATACCTCTCCCAAAGAAAACACGCCTGTCAGAACATCCTCCAAAAACCATTACACCCCTGTGCGCACCTCCAAAAGTAACCCAGGTAAGTGCTCCTTTCCTGATCTCTCTCTTCAGAGGTGCTTGTAGCAGTAGTGTGTTAGAAGTCAGCAGGACATCACGCTTTACAATAGTGGATTTTGTAAATCTAAAATTAGGATAATAAATGACTTTAAAAGGCAATCAGCGCAAAGGAATGCAAGGATCAGCGGTGATGATTCTTTAATGTTTTTGCTGAACAGCGTGGTTGTTCTCTCCAGGCATTTTAAAAATTCAGAATCAGTGAGGTATAAATTCAGCTTATACCAAAATGCCTGTATTAAACTTAGAACATTGTGTATTTCCAACTAAACACACAAGCTATAAAGCATAATTGGTCTCTCTGCACACAGCCGCTGAGCAGAAAGCAATCCACTTAATTGGGGCCACCTGATTCACTCAGGTGAGCTATAGGCATGTGCAGAGAGGAAAGTGTGGAAGGTAATCTGTCCCAGGAGCTTAAAGCCACTGGCCTGAGGTTCTCCAGGAGCATCGGCCTGGGAATTGGGACACACAATTTTTTTTTCTAGCATCTGCTGGCTGGATGAATTTGGTCAAGTAATTTGACTGCTCTTTGGTTTGATTTCCCCAGTGGCACAAGGATGCCAGCCTCTTAGGTAAAGATATTGTTCTGATTTATTTAATGCTTCATATATTGATAACTGTCAAAACAGTATCTCTATGGTTGCTGACCACCTTTGTTAAGTGGGGTGTGATAGACTTGCCATCACTTGCCATCTTGCAGTTGCAACTGGATGTGTGCCTCAAAGATATGCCCTCATTCAGTCATAAGCTATTCAGCTTCACGTAGAAGTTTCTGGCTGGCATTTCCTGACCTGTGTCACCTGGCGGGTGACCTCATCAGAGCAGGTTTTGCTAACGGTCCCTGCTGGGGAAACTTCTGAAAGAAGCCAGCAGGATCTCAGATTGCTCCACAACCTGCGGGGCATGATGTGCTCTGCTCTTTGTGGAAGGGGCCCTGTACTGAGAGCAGTGATGGTTGATTTCCATTGCCTTGCTGCGGTGACTATTAGAATGGTTTTGCTGCAATGTGCATCATCCTATGGAGACAGGACTAGGTGACCATGTTCTCTGGAAGCCTCCCCTGCTGCTGGGAACAAAATAATTTACCTGAGAAGTAAGAAGGATTTATTTTCTCTCCAATTTTTACTCAGAGGCCAGTAAACTCTGTAATTTTGTATGTCAGAGAGTTATAACTGTGAAAAAAAATATTGGGCTGGAGAACAGTACATGAGGTGGGTTGTCTGGAAGAGGAAGGTGATTTTGAATATTTAGGGCTTGGAACTAGCTCTTAAGAGGGTATGTGATTCTTCCCCAGGACAGAAACACGAGAAATAAGTGTTGGTGAGTGAACAGGTGTAGTCATTAGAGAACATTAGAGAACAACTCTAACATAAACCTTATGATGAGATGGATCCCCTTCTGAAGACATCCTGTCTCTTCCTGTTGGCTCCCAGTGGTCAGTCAGGGTAGGCAAATCCTGAACACAGATGCAGAAGAAATTCTTTGCTTGCAGCAGAACAGACCAGCTGGGTACTGGAAGTCTGAATTAGGTGTCATAATTAGGCACTGTCAAGTCTGTGAAAAGGCAAATGGGAAGGTTTGCGAGGGGAATTGCTAATTGCAGTATTCTTCTCTGGTGTCTGTCAGTAGCCGATGGCTCCAATGGACTTTTAAAAGACTTATTATGACACTAGTTGAGGCACTCAAGGATGCAAGGACAAGAGCACAAGTATCATGAGTGGGGTGCTAGTATGGTCACACTACAAAGTGACAGCTCCCACTAAGGAGTCTGCTTGGTCCTTGCTGAAGACTGAGACATTGAATCATCATCATTGAATCATTAAGGAAAAGACCTCTATGAGGAAAGGAAAATGACTGGGAAGGAAAAAGTATGCTGTTAAAGATGATGGTCTGTTTATTCAGCCTATGCTTGTCTTTATATGTGCCCTTATCTTGTGAAGGAGAAAAGCCATTACAGTTCAGTCAGGGCTGAAACAGGCAAGCAACAGGCAACAAGAGTCCACTAAAAGAAAATATTCACAAACCCAGCTAGGAAGCAGAGGGACTTTACTTGCAGCACAGCCTTCCACAGCCATTGGCAACTGTAGGGGCAATTGATCATTCTGCTTTGGGGCAGCCAGTTGGACTGAATGTCACACCGAGCCCTTGCCAAAGCTGGGAAGTGAAAGCTTGCTCTTGTAGTTTGCCCAAAAGAACTTGTTCCTGGCTCTGTTGTGTCCGTTATTAACATGTCCTCATATATCATATAAGACAGAAAGCTAATCACCTACGAAAGATCATGAGCTCATAAGCCAGCTATGCAGTTAATATTTTTTATACTGTTTCGTTTGCAGAATAGGGCAATGCTCCATTATAACTATAATCTATTACTCAGCTAATCTTCAGATTATTGCAGTAATCAGAAAATTGTATGATGCTAGAATCTTCGAGGTTGGGAAGGAGGTGAAAGTTGGAAAACAAGAATGGGTTATAGCACATTAAACTAAAATAAAGCTGGTAAGCCCCAGTATGGAAGTAGAAGAGGTGATCACCATCAATACTTGCTTTTTGGGGAGAAGGGGAAGAAAAGAAATAAAAAGAGGAGAGAGGTGGTGGAAAAGATAGAGGCAGTAATATATAGTAGCAAGATCCAGGCAAAGCACTGCTCACTGGTACTGCAAATTGGCTTGAGAAGACCACAGCTGTACGGATATGAAAAGCATCAGGTCTGCTGGCTGTGGTTCATCTCAGGACTCCAGAATATGAGAGGTGAAGCAACCAGAAAGGACTATAGTTGTTATATACAGGCTGAGATTGAGTTTTATATTTTTTTACTAGGTACTTTTGTTTCCAAACTTCTTAACTAGAAGGTTGCCCCTAAGTCTTGCTAAATAAACCATAGCTGCATTTTTTTCCATTAGGCTTGTTTGATGTCAGTGAACAGAATGATTGTGGGTGACAATGACAAACTGAGGTGGCCTGTGGCGGTAGAGTCTGAACAAAGGCACAGGTGCTGCATGTACCTGTGGCACATAACTTGCTGGGTGATGCCTGGTGTGTCCTGATGCAAGTATGGAGAGGTGTCCATCTCCCATGTGCCAGCTGCTACCCTTCCTGCAAGCACTTGGGCAGCCCTGAAATGGTCACAGCAGGAGATCACAGGATGGGAACCTACAACTTCCTCTGGTAGTCCACCAAGCCATGGGTGCTGTCTCCAGCTGTTGCAGATGTCTGAAGGAGAGTTCAAGACCAAAGCAAAGTCCTCAGTGTATTTGTCCAGGCACTTCACAGCAGGTGGTTTCGGAGCTCTTTAAGATCTGCAGTGGGACAGGAGGGCCTGGTGTTAAGTTTAGTCTGTTGAGCTTTGAGATAGAAGAACTCGGGTCGAACTAATGCTTGTTTAAGGGAAAAAGAGAAGTCTCTCTGTCAGAAACGTAGAGACAATTGTAATTCTTCAGACAAGGCAGCTGGTTTTCAAGGAGCCTTCAGCCTACTACTTTACAATGGCCACCTTCCCCAGGTGGTGTGGGAGCCAGCTATTTATCAGAAACAGAATACATTTCCCACACTGCACTCTGCTGAACTTGATCATCCCAAGTGTCTGAAGAGCATCTCTCCAAAGATTTTTGCTAAATTTACTTTTCTCTGAGAATCAAGCTTGTGCCCTTTTGGGATTGAGATTCTCAGATTCATCATATTTTGCTTGTTACTCACAACAGCAATCCTGAGATTACAGGAAATCCATCTCATCTAGCTATCTATTCGCATTTTTAATATCTCCATCACAGTAGCACCTTTAGGGGTCTTGGAAGGAAAGCTCTAGCAACATTTCCCTGTCTTTTCTCCTTGGCCATGTTATCTGTCTTGACATCTGCTGTTAAGGTCAGTGCCATTCATTTGTTCAGTGGATGGCCAGCAAACATAAGCAAGAATGAGGATAGATGGGAGAAAGGTCAATAGTTCCTGCAGGCTTGGAAAACGTCATATATAAGCAGCAATGTGCTCCTGTAGAGGAAGGTGCTACATTTGGCACAAGAGACAGAGTTTTGAGCCAGAGGGAATCCTCCTGCAACATCCACAGTCAACTGATGTGTCAGAAAAGATGAGGGCAATTCCTGTGACAGTGATGCTAATGGACATTAGCATTAGTGGAAAAATTAAGACTATATTCTCAGCTCAGATGACTAACTCCAATACCATCCTTGGATATTTGAAGTCCTTCTGAAAGTCAGATGCCAGAGGCTGGTTCAGTTTCGTCCCAAAATGTGTCTGAGCAAAGCACCTACAAGATTCAGTCCCTGCAGAAATTGTCAGATGGGAGTTTTCTGCCTTGGTGATAGGTAGGTAACCAGCTCAGGACTAACAGTCATGCAGGGCACTGTCTCATGACTTTTCCAAACTAAGACCAAATCACAAGAGACTCCATGTAAGAGTCTGAAACAGATTTTGGCTGGTGTAAATCAGTGTTGTACTATCGTAGTGGTGGGACATGGGCTTGGTTTGGGTAAATCCTTATGGGTCAGGGAGGTTAGTGTCCCAGACTCACAGCTGGTACAAATCTATGATGCTCCAGGACATCACATGGTCTGAATTGATAATTTATCCTCTCAGTCTCATTCTGGCTCTTCCACACTGGCTCTTTTTCATACAATTCACCTTGATAGTATTGCCAACCTGTGAGAGAGGGGATACTCGGGACCTTTAGACTGATGTGGGAAGCTGTGTGGGAGGAGAATCTTTCCAAATATGTTCAGGACAAGGATGTCCTTGCTGCCACTGGACAAGGCTTTCAGCGGTGAAGGGTCCCCAGATGTCACCTACTTGAGCATGAGGTAGGTAGGTAAAATCTTATGCTGCTTCTGACTACCTCCAGAATCAAGAGGCTGTAAGAGCAATGATAAAACTTTTTTTTTTTTTGTACTTGCTGGAGAAAAGACTCTGGCCTAGTTTTATATTTTTTTTTTGGCCTCTTAATTCTCAGAACATCAAATTGCCTCACCAACAGAATATGCTGGTCTGAAACCAGCTGCAGATGTGCCAACGAAGAGAAACTGAGATAATTTTCCAGTGTGAAAAAATCTTCTGCTATTCACCTGTGCTAGGGACAGGGATACATGCAGGTGTGAAGAACAGTTTATTGACAGGATTACCACTTCAAATGCAGCAAACAATACAGGCTTGTGCTCTGATGAGCCTGATATATCTGGAGAAGGCTTTTAATAAGCTATTTGAGTCAGGATGTTCCAGAGATATATGTATTCAAAGTGCTGTTTTCAGCAGTGCCTTCCACCCAGAGGCATAGTCTGAGCTTTTTATGAATGTGAACAAATGCAGGAGAGGACTTCAATCTTTATGGAAATCATAGCTAACTTCTCTAGCCAAATGTAGGCAGAGCAGCATGGGGAGTACGTCCATCCTAATCATCACATAGGGAAGGAGATCACTGCACTTGGCCCTGGTCTTCCTGGGCTATGGGCTAAACATGGGCTATAGCCCTTTTCTAAAGACCAGGGTGAGCCAGGGTGGTCAGCTTCTTAGATGTCCTCCAGGTTATATATGCCTTCTCCTTGTCCATCTTTCTCCCTTTCCTCTCTCTCCTTTCCACCAAGTCTCCAGCTGATCTCTGCTTCAGATTGCTTCCTTTATTCATTCATTGAATTCTCTAGCTTCTCCCCAAAATCCCCAGCAACTATTTGAATTAATTTACTGAGGCTCAGTGTAGAAATGTATGTTGAAGGCATTCAAATTCCCTGCTGCTTCACAGTTTGTGTTGTCATTTACAGCTGTTCAGGGGAATACAAAGCAGGTGTAAAATGATCCCCCAGTCCCTGCAGTAGCATTTTACAGCCCCTGTGCTCTGTTGTAAGAAACTAGTTAAGGTGCAGGTGGGTGAAGAATTAGGGAAACCACTTGGAAAACACCCAGAGAGTTCTAGGAACGGGGTTTTTCTTTTCTCCATACTCTATTCACTGACATTTGAAAAGAAAGAGGACCAGCTTTGAAACCTCTTGGATCTCTAGAAGATAAGACAATTCAATGCCACTCCATCTGCTTTTTCCTCCAAGCACACCCCTGTTACACCAATGCTTCCCACACCTTTCCCTCCCAGGAAAATTCCAAATAAGTTAGTGTTTTCTGAGCCACCAGAAAATGTCAGATTTTTCTGTCTCAGAACATTTTGAGGGTAAGAGTTACTCAGTGTTCTGGCATTCAAAATACCATTGCCAAAAGGGAGGATCAGTCCGGCAGAGAGTGGGGAGAGGTGGATGCTGCTGGAATTGGTGCAAGGTAGTTAAGATAGGACACTAGCTGCTAATTTTGGTGTGAAGGGTCTAGGTTCTAACTTACTTAGGACCTAAGTTAGCCTGTACAGTGTTGGGCAGTATAGGTATTCATTCACCCCTACTTGCATCAGAGCAGCTGATGCCCTTCAACTCCCACCCCCTGTGGCATTGCCAGTCTCCATTTCAGAGACAGCAAAGTGGAGCACAGAGAGGCTAAGGGCCTTATTTTGAAAAATACTTGGGTTACCATCTTCCCTTGACTTCTAAATAGATGCCTAAAGCCTTGTAAATGTCTGTCCCTGAGTAATTTATGCACCTTGCCCAGGTACTGAGAGAGCAGTTTTGCCCCGGGACCACCACTTTCCCTTCAGAATGGCACATCTCAGAGGGGATGTGTGCTGCAGTATGTGCTTTAGTCCTTCTCTGAATGCACAGGGATGCTTCCTCCTGCACCATCACATGGGCACAGACCTGACTCCTTCAGTCCTGTATCCTGACAGCAAGAGAGAGCTTTTACACTTGCATTGGAAAGCAAAGACTTTGTCCCGAAGCACTTGTAATCCAAGAAACACAGGGGAAGGGATGGGTTTGAAAGTCAGGTGAATGAGCTGCAATGCAGTGAGCTTAGTTGCCCTGATTCCAAACAGATCTTTTTAACTGTTGAGTATTTCTTTGGTTATCCTTTCTTAATCATACTGTTTTGGACATCCTCCCTCCCTCTTCTGCTGCTGCCAGAGAGGTTAGGACCTGGTGCTGTGGGGATATTCAATTCTGAGCAGCCGTAAGGGTTTAACATGTGCTGCCCACTAATAGTGATAAGTACAGCCCAGCACACTCTGAGCCACGCAGCCTCCTCCTTCCCTCTCTAAGACTGGGGCTGCACCTACTTCTGTTTCTAGTTATTGATTTATCCTGGTCTCCTGAGCGTTTTACTGAGCTGTAAAGTTTTAGGGTAGTCCATGAAAAAGAACCTTTGGGAAAACTGTGCCCCACTAACAAGACACATGAGACAACAAAATATCCCTGCTGCAGATATATTTACCAATGAACTTACTGGAGAGTAAAAAGCAACAACATAAAAAACCCCAACTGCTTGCAACAGTTTATTGTATCTCACATCAGTCTGACTGTTGCAGGGGAAAAAAAAGGGTAAGTGGAGTGTGTGTGTATGTACACACGTATAATGCCTTGATGCTCACATGAACTGCATAGCCATGACAGAGTGGCAACATCCAGAGCTACACGATGAATATCAGGTGCCTGCTAAAAGTATTTTGGTGGAATTTAGCATTCATTCGACAGAGTGCAGTCACAGAGCCACAAGGCCAAGCATGGCAGCGCTTATCATCCACAGCGATATCTAGAAACTGTAGGTTACTATGGGAACAGCTTTTTTTTTTTTTGCTTTTTTTTTTTTTAAAGAAAGACTTTAAAGGAGCAGGAGATAGGATTAAGCATATAGATTTACTTTGAAACAAAGCCTCACAGTGAAGTCAACCTGCTGAAAACAATACAACAAAACACATGGAGAATGTGGAAATAACTTGAAGTGGGCTTTTCTGGTCCTGTGGTCTGGTGGAGAAGAAGCATTAATGTGGAAAAAGTCTGGGAGTCTAGTGCAGGTGTGTAACCAGCCAGGGACCTGCACATTGCAGGGGACAGAGTGGCTGTGGGCATGTGCTGCCACATGCTGAGGGATGCCCCGGATCACGCTGTGCAGCAGCATCAGCTCCCAGTGCCCCATGCCACCTGCCTGCTGCACAGACATGGGTCTCCTTCCCAGAACCAGGCTTCAATTTTTCTAACAGTTGCTGAATTTAAGAGCACATCCCAGGGCTGGTGAGATTGTAGTGTCCTGGAACTGGGACTGCATCCTGGGATGCTGGAGAGTCACCGTAACACTGACCAGCAGCAGTGAGAAGGAGTTACAGAAGATGGAGACTGTGTGTGTGTAGGAGGTCCAACCTGATACATTTGGATTCTTTCCCAGTTCCTGAATCTATACAGCTGGATTTGGAATAGCAAAGAAACGCTATTCTCAAAACATGCAGAGATGGAAATGGTTTTGGAGCATAACACCTAAGAGGGGAGGCCAGTTCATGCTCTCAACCGGTGTTGCTGACATTACAAGGTCTGCATTGTGGGTGACAGGAAGGAAAGATGTTTAAGCTAGGTGGTTCCCCTCATCCTGTGCTTTGTTCTCCTCCTCCAGATCTAGGAAAGGACCAGGAGCAGAAGGCCATTAGACCAGATATCTGGCATAGGTAGAATTTTGAGTGCCGAGAAAGGGGCACTGGGACTGGGAGATACTTCTTTCCCTGGAGAGCACTAGGTGTCTGAGCTGACCTTGTTGCCACACCATATCAGCACTCACCAGCTGCCCAGGCTGAGATTTGCTGGGAGCACCTGGGAAACAGGGCTGGGGGTTGGTGGGGGAACAGAAAGCTCAGCCTCAGCCCCAGCAATGGGAGGGCAGCAGGTCACCTGAGGCTTGAGGATGCAGTAGGCAAGGGGAGTCATGCTCCCGGTTAGGTTTTGATTTGAGTCCTGATCTATGTTTTAATTAGAATCTGCAAGCTTGCCCATCCTTTCTCTCAAGCTCCAGTGTCACGGGCACTTGAGTCAGCCTAATGGCTCTTCTGCCATTGAAGAAGAGGTCTCAATCCTCCTTTTTTCACATCCTCTGCCATTGAAGAAGAGGTCTCAATCCTCCTTTTCTCACATCCTCTGCCATGGCCACTGCCCTCTGTGCTGTCGCATTCTTCCCGTGACTGGTTTAACTCGTTAACCCAGCAAAATCAGCTTAGGAAGAGGTCATTGAACCTATGATGAAATGTAGGAGTGCAGTCAGGAGCAGGGCTGAGAGAGATTACACTGTTCAGGCAGTGCTGAATTTGTAACCACTGAGTTGTGTCCCATGCAGCCATAGCCTTTAGTAGGAGTTTTAGAGGCTGCTTGTGAGCCAGCGTGCAGGAGAGCTGTGCTTAGACGCTCTGGGAGCTTGGTGTCCAACTGGGATTAACTATCAGCACCTTTTAGATGAAGTGGGCTGAGGTTCAAGGAAGCATGTTTGTGATTTTCCAGAACTCAAATATGACACCATAGGGGCATTTTACAATCAAAACAATTCTGCTTGCAGTTAAGGTATTTTAATTTTAAACTGCTCAGGAGTTTCCTTGGGGGAAAAAGCCAACTAAGCCCACTGTCTAACCAGCTGTTCTGTCCAGTCTCTACCAGTCTGCAGCTCTCCTGGGTGCTGTGAAAGGGTAAAATTGTTTCTGTAGCAAGTTTGCTTCTCCCTGTTTGCCTCTCTGTGTCTTGCTAGATCAATTATTGTTTGTAAAATATATTAGATCTTCAGATGAAAGGCAGAAACGCAATGTTTTCTTCCATTAATCAGAGCAGTTTACAGACAACATCAATTTAAAATGTTAAAACCAATTTGCAACTGGTATTGACAACAATTAAATTTGCCTCCAGGAAGTAATGCAACTAGTTGCTTTTGACACTGTGAAGAATGAAATCTTTATAAGGACGTTCTACATGTTAACCTTCCCCCATTTTGTTATTGCTGATCCTGTCACACCCTATAGAAGTGTAAACAGAGGTGAGGAGCTGGAAGCAATACTCCAGTAAGAATGTGCCATAAGCAGTAAACTTCCCTTCCCCTCTTGTTGAACCCCTGCCCAAATATTGCAACTCAATCTATGCTCTGCTTTATCCCTCTCAGCTTCCTTTCTTTGCTGCCCAGTTGACTTTGCTAGCTTTAAAAATAGGCAAAAATGTACCGAAACAAAGGTTCTCTATTGCTGTCATTATCACCAGAGGCAGTGAACTCCAAAGCTGACCACTGGCCACAGCCTCCATGGAGAGCAGTGGCACACAGGCTCTGCAAAGCTCTTGCAACCCTATTGTGTCAGCTCAGCTTATAGATGTGTGAGAATAAAGGTGATACTGGGGAAGTCATGGTTAATTTCTCATAAATTGGTCTCTGAGGAGGTAATGAATAACTCATCTGACATCCAGATGTGTAGCTTTTGTGGACCTTAAAAGATCCTGGCTAGGGAAAGTGGGAACACCACCAGCAGAAGATATTGCTCAAGTGTCTGAAAACCTAGCTGATTAGTGTTTTGGTTTAGGCATTTAAATCCTAACGGGCTTAGCCAGGTTGCTTTTATTGTCTTGTCTCAAGGTCTGCTCGGCCAGAGCAAAGGGACAAGGAAGAGTCTGCAGGGCTACCTTCCCATTTCTTTCAGTAGTGTTTCACTACATGAAGCAGCTTGTCTTCTCCTTCACAATTCTCACATCTCCAGAATATTCCTACCTTCTGAGATATACCAGTGATGTTTTCTGGTGGCTTTCAGCAAGAGGTCCTACAGTAACCTCATTTCTAACATCTTCCGCATAATTATTTCACCCATGGATTCTGAGAAGACTTTTTTTTTTAATATGTGTTGGCTTTTTTATTTATTTGAGCAAATTTTGTTCTATCCAAGTTGTCAAACTGAATTTTCCCTCCCCAGTGCCATTTACACCCTTCTTTTTGCCTCTCTGAAGAGCACGAAGCTTTTCATGCCTCATTTCCAAGGGATATTACTGCTGCAGACTCCCTGGTACCTCTGCAGTGCCCAGTTGTACATCCCATACCAGAATTCAAGTTCTGATTTCTTTTAACCGAGAGTCCTGGCAAAACCATTTCTGTCAACCAGTCCTGACTATACCCCATGACTTTTCAGCCCTGGCACACTTCTAATAGTGCACCTTTTTTTCTTTTGTCTTTGTAAGAATTAATATTGCTTTTTCCTGCTGTTGTTGGAACTATCAGCTGTTCCTAGAAAGGTCTTTATTACTGTTACATTGTGTACTTTTTAAACAAATGTTTCTGATGTTGCTAACGACACGTGCTTTGTAAAAGTGCCATCCTTAACTTTTGATAATTCTTGGGCTGATACTCAACAATCAGAGCCTTCGCCTCTTTTTTCTCCAGTGAATAGATGGATTACAAATAGAGTCAAATAAGTTGATTCTAAAATTCTTGTGTTCAACTTGCATGGCAGTTCCTCTGGAGTGTATAGAAATACTATTTTCATTGTTTGAGAAAATGTAAAGAAAGTGTAATATCTGATGCCTACTTTAAATTTTCCTGCATATTTCCAGTACGTGATATGTATTTGAAATATAGTAGTTCTTTCCTCAGTATAGCAACTCTGTTGAGAATTTAAAAAATGTATTTCCAGTGATGTAAATTCCCTCTGTTGGTACTGTTAGCCTGTTGTGAGTGACATGTTCCATTTTGACTTAAACAGGGACAGTTATCCTGGGAAGAGTATAGGGATGTTGCCTGTTTATGTAGGGATGGGGTCAGGCAGGCCAAGGTACAGCTTGAATTTGGAAAGGAGTGTAAAAAATAATAAGGGCTTCTGCAGGCATGTCAGCCAGAAAAGGAAAGACAGAGAAAGCATACACTGCCTGGTGAGCAACACTGGCACACTGGTAACAATGGACGAGGAGAAAGCTGAGGTACTCAATGACTTTTTTGCCTCAGTCTTCTCTGGCAACCTCTCTTCCTACACCTCTTGAGTGGATGGAGAAGTCCCTGCAGGGCAGGGACTGGAGGAGCAAAATCACCCCCCACTCTGAAAGAAGATCAGGTTCATGATGACTTGAGGAACTTGAGTATATGTAAGTTTGGGGGTTGGAACTAAGTGATCTTTAAGGTCCCTTTCAACCCAAACAATTCTATGATTTTATGATTCTTTTTAATCAAGTTTCTTCCACATGCCTCTTCATCCCCCTTTTGTGCATTCTGCATTTCACTGCTACTTCCTTATATGCTATTGTGTCAGCTCCTCTGTCTGTCTCTGCTTCTTTAAGTATATTTTGGATAGATGCAATGTGAAAAATCAATATTTTGCGTAGGATCCCCAGAATCTTCAGCCAGGGCTTATTGGAGTGAACACGTGGCAGGTTCAGGGTCAATGACTGGAGAGCAAGGAATACAAGTGCTGGAGGCACATCTAGGTCCTTCTCTGTAGGAGAACCCAGTGGTTGTTAAGACTTTTGGTCCTCCCATGCTTGGACTTTTTCGCATTCATGAATTCAAGAGCTGCTTTCCTGCCATGGGTTCAGGGAGATCCTGCGGCAGCTTGGGGAGCACTGGCCTCTTCACAAAATTATAAATGTCACATTTTGAACTCCTCACCTTTCTGCTGTCATATTGTGCACACATGTTCATGTATCTCCAGGCGTATGCACTTCTTTAGGAGCTGACAGACCTTGACTGCCCAGTCGCTCAAGTGGAGATTTAGTTCTGCTTGCACAGAGATGGTCCAAGTGTTGTATTAAATTGCAGGGTGACACGTGTGAACATCAGTTTAACATAATTGTCAGAATGATACTTGATAGAACTAATGAAATATTTACCTTTGAGCAGCTGTAAGATCATTAACATTTCACTGTCTGCTGCCAGCCAGCCTGTTCCTGATTTACGTTCTTCAATTGTTTATGAGGCTAATTGGACTGCCCTTCATAAATCAGGGGATTTTCTGGGGCACTTTGAATTAGCAAAAACCATCTGCCCTGCTAGTGAGAGTATCCATGGCAAGAAACCAGGACATGGAGGCTGGCACAAGCACTAACCTTCAATGAGCCCTCCCAGATACTAACCTCCCATGAGCCCTCACCCCCCACGGCATGTCCTGGGGTCTCTAATGACACCCTGTGACATGACAGGGGCTCAGAGCACTGTGGCACTGGCATGATGCTATGGTCAAACTCACACCTTCAGGCTCTCCATTCAGCTTGGAGACACTGCTTGCATTCAAAGGGTGGCTCCTTTCATAGTAGCACTGATGTCTTGTCACCATTGGCATTGGCATATAAGTCATTGGCCTGACTGAGGAATGTTGGCTTAGATCAGGGCTAGGCAGGAGACACAGGGCAAAGTCCAGACTACCACACCTTTGGAGAAGGTGAATTCTCCCGAAGACAAGGATAAATTGGGAAGGGAGGCAAGTCTTCCTCTCAAGGCAGTGTATGTGTGCTTTCCAGAAACGCATTAAAGACCACAACTTTTCCTGCCATTTGCCCTGGTCCTGTTACTGGTCATCAGGAAGTTCTAGACTGCGGTGAGATCTCCTCTCAGTCTCCTCCAGGCTGAACAATCCAGGCAAATTCAGCCTCTCCTTAGGATTCTGTTTGCTTTGCTCTTGGTTTTCTGTTGGTGAATTATATAAATACCTTTACTATAGCTAAAGAAGTAGATTTTTTTAAAAAATTAATTTCTTCCTATCAGAGTTGCAGAGGCTCAAATCTGTAATTGCCCTTAGTTCCTGGAACAAAGCTAAGCTTTAGCGAGCTCTCTCTCCCAGGCAAGTGTTATGTGTGGTTCAGGAATCTCCCCTGTGCTACATGAAAGGAGATTTTGCAACAGAAGAATGTTATATTTTTTCTCATGTAATCTGATGTCTTGATCTAAAAGAGAGAAAATTTTTAGGCAGAGATTGCTAGAAAATTATGGCAAATGTGTCTTCAAAATATGAGGTAGTCAAGGAAGCCAAAACCACTAATATTTTATCTTTGTGCATTAATCTCTATGGTGGGGGTGGACAGGAGATTACCACATGTAGTGTATGGGCTGTTTCTGATGATCTCCCTAAAACTGAAGAATCAGTGAAGTTTTATATAAAATCTTATAAATGAAATGGTAAAAAGTAACCTGGACTAGACAATATTCACTCAAGGGATTTTAAAGGAGAGGTGCGAAGTTACCCTGAAGTTTGGTCTGACCTTTGTCGGCCTTTGTGCCAGGTGAGTGGAAAGTGGGAAATGCAATGTTCATTTTTAGAAAGGCTCTAGAGACCATGCTGGTGGGGATGTGAAAGACAAGCTGGAAGAACAGGTGCACTGTGAGGGATTACAATCTAACAAGGTAGAAGAGTCAAGATGGCTTTTGTGAAAGGAGGGCACGCGTTATGAGTCTGCTGGCACTCTATGAAGGAGCTGACTGACGTATGGATGGAATTGATTCTGTCAAGGCTGTGTAGTCATTTTTCTTTGGAAATTGTCAGTGAGGTCTTTCATCAACAGTGCTTGAGAATACCGTGGGATAAGAGTAAAGGTCTTTTCAAGAATTATTAACAGATTAAATGATAGAAAGCAATGGATGAGAACAAACAGTCCAGTCTTGCACTGGATGAATGATTAGAGTGCTAGTAGATCTGCTTTGGGACATGTGCTGCTCAGTGTATTTTTGAATGATCTAGAAAAGATGTAGAGTGAGGTAACAAAAGGATGTGTGTGATGTAGAATTATTCCAAACTCTCAAATCTGAGGCTGACAAGCAAGGACTTAACTGTATGGAGATAATAATCTAGTGAAAAGATTTCCAACATCAGCGAGAGGGTAGCCAGCAAGCTGGCCATTGGACAGGGAGCTAGCTGGAGATACTGAACAACTAGCTGGGGTTTTAGGCCTCAGTAGTACCTACTTCATCTTTGTATTTAGTTTTTTTAAATATGAAGTCTTGGAGAAAATCTGTTCTGTGCTTTACAATGTTTTGCACTATCTGAGTCTCTGACTGACCTCACCCGTCCAAGAATCAGGACAGCTTCTGTCAATCAGGTTTCCTCTAAGACCTTTGGGTACCATAGCTGATGTCCAGATCCACTCAGAGTCTAAGGCCATCTCCTTAAAACCAATGTGCTCCTGGAAGACTGAGCACAAAGTAGTGCTGCATGAACCAGCGCCGTGCTGGGCAGAGTCCTCCAAGAGGGTGTGTACTGCAGTGCATACAGCACCCAAAAGGGCAGACTTGGTTAGACTGTTTGCGCTTCAAACATGCCTTGATGACCCACATCCCTGTCCTCCCAGGCCTCCCTGATGGTCCTTCAAGGCAGCCAGCTCTGCTGATGCTCAGGGAAGCAGCTCCTGCTTATAAGGCACATTGCTCTCCTTGACCTATTTGCTCATTACCTCCACAAATGTGATTTTGATTAAGGAATTTTCCTAAGTAATTACTACAGCATTAGTAATTCAGCCAAAGAGAAAATAATCCAGAAATCAACATGGCATGGTATCTGCCCTGAAGGCCAGCTTGCTGACTGTCAGGAAGGGAGAGCAAGTGCCAGCACTGCGGGGCAGATGGACAAAGCTTTGTCTTTCCCACTGCACTGGGTGCTCCAGGTCATGAAACAGCTCTGTGTGTGGCTTCTGCTACTCATTGTCACACTCCTCAGGAGTCAGGGAAAGGATTTGACACCCACTGCAGATTAATGGGTTAAAACCACTCTTGCTTCCAGTCACTTGTTAAAATTAAAATGCTTGCTGAGCTCTTCTTTTGAGCAGCGGGAGAGAAGATAATACATCCCTTACAAAGAATAGGCTAAATCCAAGGAGCTGGTTCAATGGTGGCAGTTGCACATCCCAAGGGATGTTCACAAGGGACAGGCTCACTCGTGTCACATCCCTGCTGATAGCCCCTGCCCAGGGGCAGAGTGCATTGCACAGACTAAGCTGCTGAGTAGAGCCTGACTTGGAGAGCTGATAAAACAGCCCACACATTACAAGCTGATCTTGGCATCCTTCCACGTATGGCATTGTGATTACTTTACTGAGCCACTGAGCCACATACTTTCTTGTTAAGAGTTTGCCACCAAAGAAATCCGCCAGAGTTGTTCCTGACAGGAGACAATGATAATCATGTGCAAATCTGTCCCAGGACTAGAAAACCCCAGGCTCAGAGTTGTCCCCAAATAAAACTGCTTGAAAAAGGGGCCAAAGCTGAGCTCGCTTTCACTCAAGAAAGGCAGAAAAATAATGGCGTTGCCTTTAAAATCAAAGCAGCTGTCTGAACTCCTCTCTGTGAGAGTAACTACCTAGTAAACAAAGCCAGCACTCACTTTCTGTGAGGATCTGCCTCAGCCTTCAGCAGCTTTCTAATGCAGCTCTGGGGGCAGTGCTGCCAAACAAAAAGGGACTCATTCCAAGGTTTCAGCACTGAAAATATAAATATCCCTCTTGTTAATTTTGGGTGCCATAATCCATCAGTGGCTGTCTTGTGCAATTTAGCTCCATGACATCTCCTGACAGCATGGGCAGTAAAGCATTCCCTTGCAAATGTAGAATAGGAAGGTGCTGGGACATTTTTTTCAGCCACCCATGATGCCAAAGAGAAGAATGCAGGGGCGCTGGGACAATCTGGGTGTGTACTACCTGGTGCAGTTACTGCTGAGGCTGGTTGTGTCTGATCAGAGGTGCAAATAGTGAAAAGGACAATACATGAAGATCTATAGGGCATGCAGAGCTCTGGCCAGCATGACCTGATGGCTGGGCACAGTGGTCCAAAAAACGGTTGGTTATAAAAAAGAAGCCTGGCTTACAGTGCACAGCTGTGCCATGTTCTCCTCAAGTAAATCCTGCAGAAGATTAACAGTAACACTGTACTAACTGGTTTTAAATTGTGATGCCACTGTCATAGAGTTTGAGATGACATAGGGCAGGGTGGTGTATCTTGCTGCACTGCAAATGGAGGAGATCCCAACAGGCCAGAGACAAAGGGACTCCACTGTATGGAGAGAGAGTTTGCAGTCAGATCTTTGAAGCAAAAGCAAAGCTGTGCTGTTGCTTACAGCAACTCATGAACTTGGGTTTATGGCATTATGGGTATAGAGGAACTCCTCTGAGACCTGTAGGGATCTCAGAGCAAAAATTTGCTGCTGAAATCCCATGTTCCCACTTGACTTAATGGATATGAACCCTCCTGTCTCCATACTCTAGGGCTGCAGCTCAGGAAGGACAAGAGAGAAGCAAAGATGTAATAGCTGTGTCATGTCATAGAATCATAGAACTGTTTTGGTTGGAAAAGACCTTCAAGATCATCAAGTTCAACAATAAACCTAACACTGCCCTAAAAGAGCTTTTAGATCTCTGGAGGAAGAGTACTTATGATACCTCAAGGTAAGCCAGGAGCCATAGGGTGCCTGTCCTCCACTGACTTGCAGATGTTAGTGCCTGTTCTTGGCATCAGCAGTGTAAGACTCAGCACATTGGCCCTCCACAGCCAGGCAGGACACTCCCCAGGCTGTGTCTTATTTAAACAGCTGTGAAGTGCTAGACTCCTCCAGTTGCCTACATGTACTGATTTACTAGTATTTTGTTATTTTGGTAGAAGATGGTCATCTGCCAGTTCTCTCCAGCCTCTTCACTCAGCCCCAGCATACATTAAAACGCCTCCAGGAAGCTTCCCCAGTCCTTTCTCTTTCTTCAATAGCCTTTTAACTTACACTTGTTTTCTTCTTTCTTATTCACTAAAATTTTATATACAACTTCATCCTTGTCTTTTAGGCTTGGTTGTAGACCTTTGTTCCCTTTGTTTCTGTTCAGCCATTTCCAGCCTGATCTGGCCTGCTCTGCTTACACCTCTAAACCCTGTTGGAGGCACTAATGTCAAGCATGAAATGCCTATGAGGCATTGGTATTCAGCCTGTTAAACTTGAGATCTCAGTGTGTTACGAGCTCTCAATTGGGATACATGTGGCACATTCACATTAGCAATTAAAAGACACTGCAGGTCTGTCTGCCAGCAAGTTGCTTTGTGAAAACCACCTCCCACACTTGTGGAGCAGGGTATTCCTGCTTTCAGATCCTAGTAGTATCCCACATAAAGGATGGAGCCATCTTCAAGGGTCAGCTGCAGAGCAGTCCAAGTCCAGGAATTCAGGGAAGCATGAAAATATAATGAACTAATAATCAATAAAAGAATCCCTGATAATCATGCGAGACCAGCATTCCTGTTATTTCAAAGGATTTTTAAAGCAGCATTGACTTTCCCTCCAGAACAACCCTCCTTTGCTTTTAAGTGATGTTTTTAGTATATTTCCAAGTACTTAATGATGGAGAGAAACAACATTAACAATTCATGGGGAAAGTTAGTTAGGAGGAGGTATGGAGCATTTCTCCAAAGTCAACTAGTCATCATGGAGTCAAGCCAGAAACAGTAGAGGTACTCTGAGCCCTGTTGTTGATCTCTGTCTTCTAGGACAGTGTGTTCAGAAGCAGCACGCTTAACTTTGTGCTTGGATGCAGGGCTTGCGTTATGTATGGGTTATTGCAGATGGGGGAGTGTTTGAGTGAACAGGGTGCTGAAAACACAGCTCAGGTTAACTGCCTTCAAAGAAGAGTTAGTTTTCTTGTCCCTATGAAACAGCGATAGTTGTGGCAGAGGAAGTAGTGAGGGGTGCTATGGAAGGGCCACGACTGGACTCAGAGTTGAGGCAACGGTAGCAGGAGGCACTTGATGCTCAAAGTGCTCCACCATAACACAAGCAATGGGTTTAGTTGAAATGTGCCTGCTAAGTTGGAAACAAGGACAAGGTCAAGGATAGCTGCCGATCAGAACAAAGAGGCAAAAAGACAAACTAGGGGGATTCCCAGGAGGTCCCTAAAGGTAACCTATTACAGATGTCACAGGAAAATGAGTGGGTGATTAGATCCAAAACACTTTCTGAGTATCTGAGCATGATGTTCCCTCCCAAATTGGCTTAAGAAAGGATTTAGACACTTCAGTACTTCTATAAACTTCACCAGGCACCTATGTACATCTTTAGGCACATGGAGTACCTAGAAGAGCTTTTCCCAGTTTTTCCTAATGTCAGCACGATTTGCCTCTTAGGTTCTGACTGTTTTTTCTTAATTGGAGTGCAGTTTGAGATGTGAGTTTTTGAAGTTGTTGTTTCTAACTTCTTTGCTTCCAAATGAAAGCAGAAACCATAAATGACTACATTTAAGTGTGTGAAACAGAACAACTTGCATCCTTAGACTGCCAATTCCATAGACCCATTTATTTACTTACAATTATAAACAGAGCACTTCATAAATATTTATAAGGAAGCTCCCAAAGCCCAGCTGAGAAAATAAGTATTATCACCATTTACCAGTTGTCAAACTGAAGCACAAGCAGAGACACCACTTGCCCAAAGAGACCAAGCAGGCTAACATCACAACCAAGTCCAGGCTGTCAGCTTTCCTTCCATCACAAGCATCACTTCTGCATCCCCTTCCATCGTACTCTCACATTTAGCAGTATCTCCCCTCACTGTGCTCACATGGGTAAACAGTCAAACACTTTCTTCATAGAACTGACCTTAAACTTGCCCCATCCTGGACTTGATGGCAAATCAGGATGGAGAGCATTTCATTTATGTTTATGGACAGGCTGGAGAGTTGGGCAGGGAAAAACTTAATGAAATATAATAAGGGCAAGTGTAGGATGTTGCATCTGGGCAGGAACAACCCCAGGCTCCAGTACAGGTTGGGCGATGATCTACTAGAGAACAGTGTAGGGGAAAGGGATCTAGGAGTCCTGGTGGACAGCAGGATGACCATGAGCCAGCACTGTGCCCTTGTGGCCAGGAAGGCCAATGGCATCCTGGGTGCATTAGAAGAGGTGTGGTTAGTAGGCCAAGAGAAATTCTCCTCCCCCTCTACTCTGCCCTGGTGAGGCTACATCTGGAATATTGTGTCTAGTTCTGGGCCCCACAGTTCAAGAAGGACAGGGAACTGCTTGAGAGAGTCCAGCAGAGAGCCACCAAGATGATTAAGGGAGTGGAGCATCTCCCTTATGAGGAAAGGCTGAGGGAGCTGGGCCTCTTTAGCTTGGAGAAAAGGAGACTGAGGGGTGACCTTATTAATGTTTGTAAATATGTAAAGGGCGAATGTCAGGAGGATGGAGCCAGGCTCTTCTCAGTGATGTCCAATGATAGGACAAGGGGCAATGGGTGTAAGCTGGAACACAGGAGGTTCCACTTAAACTTCAGAAGAAACTTCTTTACAATAAGGGTGACAGAGCACTGGAACAGGCTGCCCAGGGAGGTTGTAGAGTCTCCTTCTTTGGAGACATTCAAGACCTGCCTGGATGCCTTCCTGTGTGAACTCATCTAGGTGTTCCTACTCCAGCAGGGGGATTGGCCTAGATGATCTTTCAAGGTCCCATCCAATCCCTAGCATTCTGTGATTCTGTGTGATTCTGTTTATTCTAGCCAGCTGAGGAAAGTTTCCCTAACTAGGTCTCAAAGCAACGGACAGCAATCAAATCCACATGGTGCTTGGGTCATCAGGCAGAGATTGAGAGCTGCCTCTCTCACCTCCAGACTCTCATGTCCAAGAATCTTCTCTTTGACAGCTTAATTTGACAGCTCTAAGTCTGGGAGCATGGGGGCTCCTGGTGGAGTGGAGGGAAATAGGCAACCTTGGAGATGGTTTCACCTGAGATACTTTGAAATGGAGATGTTAATTTACTTTGAATTCTACTTGAATGTAGAAAGGAGTGACCAGGTGAAGACTTAGATCTCTTGAGGGCAAACTTAGGGCAAACGAATGCCTTCTGTATCAGACTGAACCTTATTTATATGACAGGTTTAATTCTTCAGCTGAGAGTGCTGAGCTGAGTGCTTCCTTGTTCCCTCCTGTGCCAGGCGCAGCAAGCCATTGCATAACTCAGCCTACAAGAGGCTCCGGATTGGATGGCGTAACTGCTTTTGCACCACCCTTTCAGGAGTTAAATCATGCCCAAAAAGTATCCCCACTTCTTGCCATCCAGCTATTCCTATTTAGCTCAACCAGAATCTTGTTTCCAGCTGGAACAAAGGGCTTTTCTCACAAGGTACTCCCACTTGGTACCTTCACCCAGTTCACCTCTGGTGCTCAGCAATGCAGGCACTGCTAGCCTGGACACTACTGTATCATGTAGCAACATGGAAAATCCCTCATCCAAACAGCCCAGACATGGTCAGGGAGTCAGGTAATGCAGTGAGACTTCCCTCACAAGGCACAGCAGGATTGCAAGAAGGGCTTTCCACCCAGGCACATCTGGAGTTTCTAATAGCAAATTCATTTTACCAGAGGCATCCAGAGCAGCTGGCATCTGTCAGGCTATGGCGTTCATTTGGAAATGATAAATTGTTCCTGCTTTCCTACGTCTTCAGCATACAGATGGCTGGTCAGAAGGCTCACTTGCCTCACGATAGTCCCTTCAGAGCTGGGTTAGATCACTCATCACAGCAGGTGATGTTAGACTGTAGAGGCAAGACCTGGGCAAGGTATTACAGTTTGCTCTTTCTTAATACTTGGGGTGCAGTGTGAGCATCACACGAGAAACACAATGGAAACTGACTCTTCCTTCATGATAAATTTTTTGGATCCTTTGGAAATTTTCAGGTGTCTTTCTAGACTTCGAAAGAGTCGTGTTGAATTTTGAGCAGCTTGATAGTTCAGAAAACCCAGAGGCAGACAACGTGGCTCAGTCAGTGTTCACATTGTCACAGGTGTGAGGCAGTTGTAGTGTTCAGTGTGCCAGCTTCTTATGGGGCTGAAAGAAATAAATACTATAAACAGAGCTGATCCTGCTTGTGAAACTGAGAGAAATGCAGTTCCAGAACGCATTGCTAGAAGAAACTGCCAGTGTCTTGTAAAAATTCTGTTTCCTAAAGACAGAAGGAAAAATTATCACTGTATCTGAGATGTAGTAGCTTTGGTCCAAACACCTGTCCCAAATGCAAAGTGGTGTAGGCCTGTCCTGGGCTTTGAAAAAGCCCAATGTGCTAGACATGGGCATTGAATTGCTTGACTCCTGGAATAGTACTTGCTCCTACCAGCATAAAAAATAAATCTCTGACAGTCTGATCTTCTGACCAACCCAAACCACTTCCATAGCTGCAAAGCTCAGGATAAGAATGGGAAATTTTTGTGTTTTGCTGTGTGACACTTCCCATAACTGTCCTGGTTTTTAGCTGAAGCAGGATTAGGGGGCAAGGATAAGGAGGATTGTAGGTTAAGGGTTAAGAACAGTGTAATAATAGAGAGAAAACTTAAAATAATACTAATATTAAAATAGTAGTGATAATGATAACAGTAATGAAATATGCAAATGAGTGACACCCAATGCTATTGCTCACCCCCCACTGACCAAGCCTGGCCCATTCCCAGATAACGATCCCGGAGGAGCGACAATCCTGAACCAACACTGCAATCCTGGGAGAGCGAGAGCCTGAGCGAAAGCCAGAGAGAGGAAGGGACCCTCACTAATATACTAGACATTATGTGATATGATATGGAATACCCCATTGGCATATCTAACTGTCAATTAAGTTTATTAAGTTTATTAATTTAAATATTCTTCACTCCCCTTAAATCTTGTGCTTGTGGACTAACAGAACACAAAGTCCTTCACTTCCAGTGACAAAAATGTAAACATTTGTATGTTATCAGTGTCTTTCTCATAGCAAGTCCCAGGCTGAAAGCAAAACGCAGCACAACTCTAGCTACTGGAAAAGAAACCCAGCTCTGTTTCAGCTGAAAACCAAGACAATAAACTATCACCTTTGCCCAGTTCTGTTAATGATGCACCTTTCACATCTGTGAGCTGTAAGCTGTCCCTTTCCCATGCCCCATTCCCTTCAGGAACTGCCCAGAACAGCCTGCAACCTGGTCTGAGTGGACAGAGGTGATCCTATTAAGGGGTTTTGATTAAATTACACCCATCTCCTTCTCTTTCCTGCCTTCACCTCTTCTTCACCTTTCTCCTCTCTCATGTCTCTCCTATGTCTCTCCAAGCCCCTCATTCTGTTTTTCCTACTGCTCCCTGGCTATATGTTATAAAGGGGAGGGGGAAATCATCCAGATGCGCTCTTTGATCTGCTGAGTCTGAAAAACCAGTGAAACTCCTTGACATTTTTTATGATCTAGGTCTGAAACTGAGGTAAGTAGGAAGGGAGGAGTTAGGAGAGGACAGAATAAGAAATCCAAAGTCTCGGTACAGGCCAGAGGGCACCACAGTGCCAGCCCCATGGGACTCTGAGCCTAGGGACAATGGCATTGGAGTAACCCCACCAGCACCAGTAATTCACCTCTCCAGTTGCATCCAGCTTTCCTCATTAGCTCCGTGTTGTTCAGGGTTCATTCCCTATCTTGAAATTAACTGATTCCTGGAAGCAGAGTGCCCAAGGAGCTCGTGAAGCTTTGTCCCTGGGAAGGAACATTTTTTTCATTAGCATATCTGAGCAGCACACTTTGTTACTGGCTGATTTTCATTAAAGGACTAAGGCTCCCCAAGGACTCATTTACTTCCTCCTGCAGTAGTGGGGTGGAGAACGTGCTGGGGTGGAGGAATTGCTGCACGGCGTGTTGCAGTGGCTGCAGCAGTGCAGGGAAGGAAGCTGCCCACAGTTCTCAGTTGTTTCTCTGCTTTTAAGATGTAATTGTGATGATGATGTCATATCTACAGCTTTATTATTTTCATGCTTTGGGGGCTAATCAATGGCTTGCACCAACTGCTTATTGAAGGGTCTGATCCTACAAAGCGTTATGATATGTGTAAGCCAGGCTGCGTCCCTGGTCTCTTGTTGCCTACAGTTGAGCAATATTTGCATATTAAGGCCTAGATTACCCACTTCTATGTCTTTCTTCTCCTTCAAGTAACATACAAGTATCAAGAGACACAAATTTAAGCAGTTCAGCAACTTAAAATCTCCCACCAGGAAATGTGAGGGATAGAGGATCTCCTGCAGCATGCAGCTTGTGATGCCCATCAGCTATTGCCTTTGATTTAGAGCAGTGCAGCCTTTTAGAGACAGCTCAAGAGGCAGTCATCCTTTACCCTGTCATGTCATGGATGTGAGCAGGAGCATATTTTCCAGGAGCACACCTTTCAACATTATTACCACCATTTGTGCAGCAGTTAGATCACAACCCTATTTCCCTTCAAACGTGAACTGCCAGGGTCTGAGGTATGGGCATATCTGGTGATCTTCCTTCTGAGCCACCTGTACTGTCACGAGAATCTTGTGAGGAGCCTATAACAGAACTGTAGGTTTCCCTGTCTCTATTCTCAAAGCACAACAGAACCATTGGCACCTCCAGCCTGCTCAAACCTGCTCTCTGGTCTCATATTTGACTCTGGCAATGGCCAGCCTCTCTTTCACAGGAAGATGTAAAGCTAACCAGTGGCAGATGGGTGATAATCTGTCCTCTTAGGAAGATTGTGCCCCTGTCCCATAGTTGAAGTTTACAAAACACAACTCCTTCTCTACTTCTAAAATCTTTGGTTAGCATCCAGTATTATCAGCATACTCTGGGCATTTTTCCTTAGCGTTTTAGGCTCCAAATCCCAACTGTGGAGCACTGTGACCTGTCTATGCTGGCTCCTGCCCTTAGGGTTAGAGTAGGAGGTGGCAATCTCTTTAAGATCAGCAGACAGCTTTGTTATATTTCCCAGTATGTAGTCTTTCTTGAGTTTCCTCTTCAACACATTGATACATATAATGTTGACGTTCTCCAACTGAAAAAGACAAGGTTTCTTGCTCAAACAAGTTGTGACGAGCTCTTACCTAAAAATAGTATTAAAAAACCAGAAGTCCAGAGTGAAGTGTTTGATTGGTCTGATAGATTCTCTTATTTTCTTTCTAATGATCAGGAGATTTATTTTTGTACGATTTCAGCCATAGTTTCCAGCCAGCTTTGCTTGAGATCTCCAAAACTAGAAGTTTATGCTGAACTAAAAAGCTAGGTCTTGATGTCTTGTAGTTCCTTTTTCCTTGTGGGCGAGGCACAGAGAGGCAAATGTCACACACCTTCATCAGTTGAATAGCACTTAAACCCAAAATAGATGCAAAAACATTAGTCTCCAAATACTTTCTGTTTTATTTTGCTCACACTGCTAGTTCTCTGAGTATAGAGGGGATGTTGATCTGGGGTGACACAGTCTGGGTGCAGTTGCACAGTACCCTGCTCTGGGATTTGTCTTTGTCTCTAGTCCTGTCTATGGAAGAAGGTTGCCATACAGGGCTGTGGTATCCTCCAGACAGGCTGCCTGGCTGCATCCCGCTTCTCTCCTGCTTTGGGAGTCCAGCTTCCAGCTGCAGGCAGCTATAAATTGGGAGGAATTGCATTTGATGGTGTGGGCTGCAGGAGAACTGAAAAGCCACACTACTGTACTAGGTAGAAAAAAATACCATGAGAACTAGTCATGGGATGCAAATTACCATAAGCTACCCAATAAATCTTTGTTTTGCTCCTAAAACATGCTATAACACTAGTGAAAAAACTTCCCAAACCAAACTGGAGTCTAAATTAGTTTCCCTTCCAAAGCTTGTTCCTCTATTTCACTACATACTCACTATAACTCACTTTTTAAAAAGATATTCAGCAAAACAGGCCAGGCACAAGCATGCTGGTGGACCACTTAATAATGAGATCATTGTTGGTCATTATCATCACCACTGTCAGAGTTGTGTCAGAATCATCATGTTCATGAGGTCAACAGCCATAAAACTGTAAAACCAGCAAAACAAACAAACAAAAAACTGGTAAGCTGCAAAACAAATGTATAGCTCAGACTAGACAGTTTAATGTGCCATTAGCAATCTTTACCAAATCTAGCTTTTTTAATTACTGTGTGATCTCTTTCATTTTTTAATCCACTCAGTGTCTTTTCTTCTCAGGCTTCCCAATTTGCCATGTTCTCTCCACTTCATCCTTCCCTCACTGAATAGCAAGTTCATTGCATCAAAGTCTTGGGCACACATCTAAAACCCTTTCAGATACTGAAAAAAGGCCAAACTGGTATATGCAATAAAATCAGAGACAATTTCCATACAAAAGAGAAGCCAATGAACTAGGCTTTGTCTCTACAGAGTGAAAAACAGCATAGGATGCATTTTGCTAGCAAGAAATTGGTGCCCAATACTGTCATTCTGAGACCTGAGACACAGCTGTGTCAAAAGACTTTACAAAGTTTTCTCTCACTTTATTTCTGGTTTCTCATCATGATATTCACATGGGACCAAACCTTTAGAGAACATCTCATTTTGCTATTATGCTCAGGAAGGACTCACTCATGCCATCCTCAGAGCTGACAGAAACAGGCTGTGCGGCCGCCAAACCTCCTAGTCCAAAGTGCTCAGTGTCTGAGCAGATCCAGCAGCTTGGTGCATCAGGAAGCATCTGCCTGTGCAGACTGTCTGGGAGCCACCAGCTGCCTGCAGAGACAGTGAGTGAGGTGTGAAGCACCTCATGTTCATGACTGTTTTCATAGAAGCTTCTCTCTTACAAATCTGGGAGCAGTTACTGCAGGCTCTCCTGGACCATGTGGCTGTGCTTAATTAGCTCAGCAGGTGGGGTAGCTTTGACCTCTCTGTTAGTGAAGAGACTGTATTTTGTGTGGGAACATACAGTCCTGGTTATGCCTAAGCTTGTCTACTTTTCAACTCAGGAGCAGGATGGCAGCTCCTCTCACTGTGTCCAGCTGGTTGGGATAAGAGCAGCACTGTTGCTGCAGCAGCATAAAGCTCCTGAAGGCTTGTGGGAGTTCAGAGAGATAGTTTATTGATAAATCAAAGGTGATTTGGGGAGACAGGCTTCCGTTTTTTCACTAGAATGGGCTCTGATGACCCCTATCAGCTCCTCAATCAGACAAATGTTATCAGTGACAGTCAAAGACAGTCTGATAGGACTGATATTTGTGAGACAAATTACTTGGGTAGGAATGTGTTTGCTGCACACTACAGAAGCATTGATGTTCTGCTCAGGAGTCCTCACTCAGCAGGGAAGTCCTTTCTCTCTCCACTGCCCTGAGGTGCTCATTAGCACAGGGACTCTTCTCAACCAGCTACTGCTAATGATCATTAAACAGGACAGGGACAGGATGCTCTACCATGGCAGATGTGGTCTCAAAGTGTTAAGCATAGTCTCATGAGCTTCCTTGTCACTGTCCCTGAAGCTGGTGTCTCCTGTGGCACCACAAGAAGAGCTGGGAACAAAGCCAGCATCTGCACTGCTTCCCCTGACCCCTTTCTGCTGAATTCCCAAGTGAGGATGCATTAAGGGTTTGCTAAGTAGAACAAGGCTTGTGCATTGGGTCTAAAAAGATCTTTCCTACTATATGTCAAGCTGCTGTGTACCAGCTTGTTTAAGGTAAAATGCTTTGACACATTTTCTTCCATTTGCAGTTATTTTAGGACTTACCTGGATGGTGGTGTTAGGGTAAGAATGTACAGCCCAGAAGATCCCCTCACGGAGATCCCTTTATGTGCACCCTTTCCCGCAACCCTACTGTGTCTTCACAAGAGGACCCTACCAGTCTGGGAGCAGAGACACATTCTCTGTCTCCTTCCTGCCCATTGACTTTCCTTTGAAGTCACTCAGCTTGACCCTGGAGCAGAACAGTGTCCCAGGAGGCTGCAGCCATCCTTGTCACTGGAAACTGTCCCCTGTTGATGGGGGTTGTTATTTTGAGTGCCTCTGGCTTTCTGGACACCCATACCACCTCTGTTCCCACCGTTTCAGAATGCAGCTCCATATAGGATGTGCTGGCACATGATGCCTGGACACTGGTGTTATTCAAATACCTTAACATGCAGGATGTGCCTGGAAAGGTCTGCACTTTGTGCTTTTTGCAGCCTGGTGGTTATCACTGAATAACTTCAGCTGTGTGACTCTAAGCAGTTTCCAGGGGTCTAACTGAATGGTTTCTTGTGATCAGGCATTCTTATCCGCCCCAGTCCTTCCTCTTCCCTCTCTTCTTCACTTTGCTATTTCTTTCCTTAGCCACTCCTCTATGCAATTCCACTACTTTTCTTTGAATAAAAGTTATTCCTATGCCATGGAGCAGAGATAGGCTTAGCTGTGGTGAGCAGACCCCTTTCACATTTAGCATCTTGGGTAGATTCTTTCACTGGGAACTGGGGTATGTGGTCTAGGGCCTTCCAGACTCTGGATCAGCCTAGCCCTGGCAGGGACCAGGACACTAGGCCTTTATGTTCAGCTCCTTGGTAGATCCTTCTCTCACAGCCTGTTCTTCCCATTGTGGAAGCACACAGCTCCCAAACGGGTTAAAGAGCATCAGAATCAAGATCTACTGGACAATGCCAAGGGTGATGTTCAGACTTAATTTCCGTGCAATGGTATTTGAGACAGATCTGAACAGCTCCAAGAATGCAGATCTGACCCTTGCAAAGGCATTCAGATATCACAGAATGTTTATTGCTAACCTTAAAGTTCTCACTGGAGACAATAACTCCTTAATATTCTCCCTCCAGCTGAGAGAAAGCAGCCTCTACCTTCCCTTCTGCTGATACCTTTGAAGCATGTGTGTGGTGTGATCAGCCTTCCCTTTGCCCTTAATCCCTTTCTTCCAGCCTATGTAATTAAATTCCATCAGGTATTGCATCTAAATTTTGAGGAGCTCACAAAGAACAAAAGCCAGTTCAGTTGCAGGCGAACAGAACAAATTAATTAGAAGGGGAATATTAGGCCCTCTCTAAATTAGATCAGCAAATCTCCAGCAGAAGCATAGCTTGACTGGCTATGATGCTGCTCACTTCCTGAGCAGCTGCTCAGTTCCAGAGATTGCATACAGCGTTCAGAGACACAGCATCACTAGAAAGTGGATTAGGCTTGGAGCAACTCATGCTAAAAGGCACTCCAGGGCACAATTTCAAAGCGCAACACAGGGAATTGGTGGCCTCGTGTCTCTCATTAACGACAGTACAAGTTGTGCCATTAGATTGCTTCACTGTAATTTGTGGATGTCTCCCTGTCATATTCCTGTGTATCTAACCCCAGTAAAAGTGGTTGTTACTTGAGTGTGGAGCTTTGCATTGTGCTATTTACCAACATTCCTCCTAGCTATGGAGATGTTGATGAGTAAGCACTGGAATTATCGTATAAAACCTGATCAAATACCCAGAAGCCACTCTTTATAAGCATTTAAACAAGTAAACAGACAACACCGGCGCAACATACAGCTACCTCTACTGTTAACACAGCTTCCTGTTACACAATGAAATGAGGATGCAGATTGTGCTAGGGGCTATGGAAAGGCACTCCATGCAGATAGCTGTGTGTGTCCCAGGCTCCTGATCCAGTTTGAGAGCGCCAGCACAAGCAGAGCCTCCATTCCTGAGGAACACACTGCTTCTGCCATGTGCTGCAGGTCGAAGCAGGGGAAATAAAAACCCAAGAGAGAGAAGTTGGAGCTTGGGGGATGAGGGGATACAGACTGATCAAACAATTCTTGTTACTTCAGTACAAAGAATAGGTTTTTTAAAACAAAAACAGTCTCAAGTATCCTGCCCTCACTCATGGTAGAAATATCTGGTTGTTAACACACCTGCAACTCTACCAAACATTCACTTCTCCCCATTTTCCCTGCTGGAAGGTACCTGCTGAGCTCATGACCTTTGACGTGTATCTGCACTGGGAAGCTCTGGATGCACTGCCAAATGCTGGCGACGTGTCCAAGTGGCCTCCTCCTGTGCAGCTGGACGTAACTGTGGTCCTGCTATTTCAGCACAACATTGCTGATGACACGAGCACAGCAGGAGGGGTGAGAGCCAGCAGTGAAGAGATTAATAAACAGCCAACTACTAATGATTCCCGTATGAACCCTCTGGCTTGTTCGCCTTCTGTTGTAAAGAAAAGAAAGCAGCAGCAGAAGAGTTTCCTGACAGAACCATAGTAGACCAGGAGTTTATATCAACTTGCTGTCCTCTTTACGTGTAATGTACCATATCATTTGCCACTCTACTTTTACCCTGGCTGTTTTTCTCTGTAGGTTTAAAAGTGCAATTGAATTTAGAAAAGATCCAGGACAAACAAAGAGTTGATCTCTCTATAGCCACACCTGGAATGGCCAGGAGCAGATGAAGGGTCATTCTTACATATGTGAGGATTGCTTAATACTAGTAAGAAAATAAACTCTGGGGGTCCACATGAGAGGACAGGAATGGGGCTTAGAGAGCAGAGCACCTTGGAGGGGTAGTCTATGTGCATGTTTCCACTGTGGGCAGATCTATCACCTAACACTTGAGAGTGGGAACATTCATAGCCTGCTTTGAATTCATGGGCTCAGGACATGAGCAGAGAGTGCCTGAAGCCATTTTCCTTTTCTCATATGCCTGGGAAAAGTGAAGTGCTCTATCACTCATGCCACTTGGTTGTCAAGCACTTTGTCTCACCTCATTAATTCCCTTAATTTCCATTTCCAATAAGGTTCTTTAGTACGTTCTATACTGTTGAATCTTTCAAATTAAGGTTTTTTCCTCATCTTAACCATAAAAAAATCCCAAAGTTTTCTTATTAAGAAATTCTAATTCTTTAATGACAAACCTGTGTTTTTATAGCCTATGCCTTTTTGTTCCTAGTGATAAGACCAGATCCTTCAGAAGGTGACTGAGGCTAAGACATACGTGCAGTTATTTCCTCTCCTTTTATCCCCTGTCTCACAGAGATTTCCTGAGATCATGTGCTTTAAGGACTCAGTTCTTCAGAGTTAACTGAGACATCAGCAGGTACATTCGCTATTACTGCCTTACCCAGAAGTGAAAATTAGTCCTCATTGTCCTTTTCTCCTGAAAGTCATTGCACAAGTGTGCAGGCTTCAGTGTTTACGTACATGTGGACAATGTATTTCTAAAAATTCTGTTCAATGAGAAGTAACTTCATAAGCCAAATGCATTTGGGGGTTATATCTAAAGCCTCTTTATCCAAGAAGATTATTGTAAATGCAGACATTTTAAACATTTCTGAAATTAGTATCTTCATATCAAATTAAAACTGCTGTTTTAAAGTCAGTTAGGTGTGCAACTATAAACCAGTTTCACTTTGTTATCGCAAGATATTATTACTTGGAAATTAAGGGCTGAAGTTTCAGAAGTCCATGCAATACAAAATACCAACAGAAGATTTAAAAGTCCTGCAGTTTGAGTCAAAGATTATGCCATCTCTCTTACCCTGTGGAGACTTTCTGTTTTCAGTGTAGTTTTGTAACAACATATTCATCTCCTTTGCAGAAGTGGGTTTCTCTAGTGTATAGGTTCTTGACATAATTTTCTGAGCACCTGTTGTGACAGAGCAGAAACACTTCCCTGCTGCTTTCTCCTGCTAAATCAGATTGCAGAGAATTGGAAAAACACTCAACGCTTCCCTCAGGTTACTTTTCCATGTAGGTAATTGCTGCTGTTCCCATATGAAGGCTGTGAAAGTAGGTTCAAGAAATTGGGGGCTGTAGGAAATACAGCAGACAGGAGAGGTCTTGACTGCCTATCTGGATGGAAGCAGAGGTGCCCACTGTCATCTTCAAGCTAAAATGAGTAAAAACATCCACACTGTCGAGTAAATGTCCCAACTCCATCTTCTTCCTACCCTAGCCACTGAAAGCAAGCCAAGACACTCTAGAGGAGGAATGTGAAAGGCAAATTATATAAATAATTATATAAATTATATAGTAAGAATTACGCAGGAGCAGTGACCCAAGGTGTTGCCATCAGTCCTCCATTATTTCTAATTCCTCACCTTGGGTCTCGGTGCTGTGCTTGCTCTTCCCATGTCTCTCTGGCTGGGTCATCAGTTTGTCACCAGGGACAACCACGCTTTGTCAGGCTGTTGCCAAAGGCTGGTCCCAGAGCAGAGCCAGCCCCAGGTAGGTGACAGACACTGTGTTGCTGTCACAACTCAAACAAGCCAAAAGCAGCTCAGGTCCAGGCAAGCCCAACCCAGACTCAAGACCCCAGGCTGTCAGGTCAGTACAGACCCTGGGGATTTTCACTGGTAATAGCAAAAGTCATCTTCATTGGGCTGCAACAGCAACACCACGTAGACACTGAAGGGCAAGTGCCTGGCAGCCAGCAGAGCTGTGGCATTTGCACCAGCCACCACTGGATCGGTAATGCTAAAGAAACACTGGCTGGTTTGGTGATGCATCTTCCGCTGTTCATTCTGTCACACCCCTGCAACTGCTCCCTCTAGATTTCTGCCAGGAAAGTCCTGGGGTTTCCTTCTTTTTTTATTATTTTTATTTTTGTTATTTACTGTTGTTAAGTGGAAACAGGAAGGATTGTCAAAGACTAGCCATCTCCCAATAGACCAGCAGGGATTCATGCAGCTGAAGCCTGAGAGATATGCAGTCCTTCCTCAGGTGGGACTGGGTTAAGTACAAGTTAATACTTCTGGCTATCACCGAATCTCCTTGATTCACCTGCCAGCATGAAGGGATCTGGGGACAAGTAAACTCACTATATAACGTCAGCATTTATTTATTGGTGCAACTTGTATAAAGGATGGACCACCTGGCAGGGATCAGAAAAACTATAGCCTGATGTTTAGGTGCTTGCCAGGAAGGCATGGCCTTAAATGCTTGTTGGCAGGGAGAGAAATTAAAGCTGCTGCTTCTCAGAGCTGGGTAAGCAGGCTAACCACCAAACTAGGTAAAGCTGCATACACATTGGTGTGACAACCTGCAGCCTTTAATCGTGACTAATATTCTCTGTACAGAATAGTTTAAATCAACTTGCAGTAATTGTTTTCCGGAATTCAGCAGAATGATAAAATAGTCCTCAGTCTCTATTATGTTTCCCTGAAAGGGTGTTATGTGGTGAGCATGAATGTGTGAGTACTGGGGATAAGTGAACTGATTCATGGCCTGGTAAGAGAAAGAGAAGGAAATTTTTTCTCCTTCTCCTGAGCCATACAAAAACTTGAGCTCCTTCTGTATCACAAGCTGTACAATTATAAGGTGTGCTTAAGGATGCAGAAGAAAGATTAAGGGCTGATATGTCGTTAATTTTTGACAGCCTGAGCTACAAGGATCCCCTTGATGCATGGCTGCCCTGGAGCACCTCTTTGGAAGCCAGTCATGCCTCCTGCTCTGCTCAGGTCTGATCTAATATTAGCGCTGTGCAGTGTCAGAGTTGTAATGTCACTGCTGTGAGGGTAGAGGTGCAATAGCACAGCTTTCCCTAGTACTGATGGGAACAACTGATTTTCAGTCACACTGGGCTTTTAAATATCTGATACTCCTTTAAATGGGACCCCCAAGCCTGTTTGGTTTCTGATAGGTTTGGTAATGGCTTTCTTGTACTCACTGGGCAAGGATTGCAACCGAGTGAGTTTCCTATAGAGATATTATCCAGTCTTGATTTGCTTGTGCTTTCACTGCCTTTTACATGATGGCATTGCTGGAAATGGCACACATGAGGAGTAAAGGGGTCCTTATGTCAGAGTCCATTTTCCTCCCTTCTTTCCTTCCTGGCAAAGGGGAACAGCCTCAGCACAGGGAACGGAGAGTACAGTAATCCAGGAAGCCTGTTGTTTGTCTCATCCCTGATTGCATAAAGGGGAACATCCCTGGGATCTCTTCAAGACTTGTGCGTGCAACTTGGTACAACTTCTACTCGGTAGAAGCAGATCATGGGAGCAGAGCTGTTTCCTGCTGCTTCTGTAGGTTTTTCTACTAACCAGTATGCGCATTTGGAGCCTTGGAGAGGTGCTGTATTTTATTTTCCTATCAATTTAATCCTCTCTCTTTGAAAGTTTTTCTGTAGACATGTCAGAAGAGTATGAACTCATCACTGTATTTCTGTCATCCCCAATGCATGTTGTCAGCAAGACTGTATCACTGCAGTCCTGTATTTTATTTTCACATGGTCCTTTTTTTGAGTTAAGAGAACCTAAAAGTGATGTTTCCTTAAACCTTTTACAGCTTGTTACAGCTTGCAAGGAGGTTGCAAAATCAACCTATAGTTGCTGTAGTTAATGGACTAAACGATTAACAAAAGGAGATGTTCCCTTGGTGACTTGTGAGGAAATCCAGCACAGCTTTTAGCTTCATTTTCTACAACTTTTTCTATGCTAGAAAGACTCATGAATATGACCTGCATATGACTGTACAGGATTTGGCTTGGTCTGCTGTGCAGTGTGTGGGCATATTTTGGCATGGTTGCTAGTTTGGACTGACACAAACACCATGCCAGGGAACTGTTCCCCATTCTTGCAATGTTGTGGGAAGTCTTCCAGTATGCATCATTTTCCATAAAGCCCAGTTCCTGGCCAATAATTTTACTTGAAAGCTCCAGTATTCAGTTGTGAATAGTAAGCTTTTACCTGTCCTGGTTGTAAAGATGACTGGAAGATGTGATACAAATGCACTCTGAAAGCTGATAATGCAGAAGTCACACTGAGGTAAATCAAAAGGAAAAGTAAGTATCATACAGTTTTCAAGTTGGAATGAACCTCTTGTTCTGTTTTGAACCCAGAGTTCCTCCTTGGCTTGAGAGTGACCCTGGCCTGAAGTTTTACTGTTTCTGGTGCACTGGGCAGTCAGCTATGCAAGAGCCATGTGCTTGCTGGAGCCCATGCCAACTAGTCAAGGCAGTCCTGGTGACACAGGACTGCCTGGCTCATGGTGGGCAAGACTTGGCTCTGTGTGCTTAGGTGATGCACCCATTCTCTTTCAGAAACATTACAAAAGCCTTGGGGATCTGTAAGGATCACAGAGACCCTGAGCTAGAAGACAGTGCCATGGACAGCTAGACTACAGTGCCATGGACAGTGAGCCAGGCGAGGAGATGGACAAGGCCATCCCCTGTAATCTGTTCAGCACCAGTCTCTGGCCAGATGGTCCCATGGGGGCTGATTTAAGCAGGGTCTCTGTGGTAAGCAGTCACATGGGATGGAGAACAGGAGGTATGAAGAAGGGAAGGATGTGGCAAATGCTTAGCATGAGGAAAAGGGAGATAAAGAAAGAAGAGGCAGTTATTTAAACAGAGGGTGAAATTATGGGTAGATTGTCACATGATTAGGACAAGGCAAACAGAACTCAGCTCTCCTTAGCCCACCAGTGTGATTCAAGCTAAGGAATAGCTGTAGGACATAGAAAACTCTGTTATTCATTTCATTGATTTGGACTACATCTTGTCCATGTTTGGCTGCGCAATGTCATTATCACTGAATTCTTTCCACTTGTTTTTTGGGGTTTTTTTGTACACTTGTGTGTTCAGGATAGGCAGTGATGCCAGAACTGTGGTATTAAACCAGAAAAAACACACTGTGGTACCCTTACTGTGCCTTTATTCTGCCAAGTGTGAGAGATGCCAGCTGGCTTCTGTTTGTTTGGGTTTTTATTTTTTTTTAAGAAAGAAAATGGTAATGTTTCAGTGACATCCCTTGGGTGCCTTTCTCATCTTTGCAGTCTCTGGTAATCTGCACCCCATGCTGTGGTAAGACACCAAGATGCCTGACTTGCCTGCAAACACTTCCTTCAATGGTGTAGCCCACAACCATGTCTAATACCCACCAATTTCTGCAATTAGACATTCCTCAGATGGAGATGTTTGTGTGCTTGCTGGCTGAACTGTACAGCTCTGGCCCCAGGTATGGAGCTGTGCCTCCCCTTGCATTCAAAGATGATTGTATCTGATTGACAGGGTAGACCGAGCGATGCAGAGCAGTCTGTCATCTGCTCAGCAAACATAGTCATTTTGGCAGCTCATGCCCTTTGTCTTGCTCTGTTGATATGTGTAAAATAGCTTCAAAAGAATCACTCCAGCAGGAATGAGCAGAATTAGAGGATGGTAGGCTGTTTTTTCTCACCCTAGTAAAGTTTGTTGTTTGGTTGGTTTTTTTTTTTTCCATAGAGATCTGTCTGATAATAACATTTATGCTGAGGAGTTTGGATGTGGGGACTCTTCTCTGGCATTTTTTTTTTTTTTTTCCCCAAGGAAATTTGTGGCAAAGATGAGGTCAGAATCCCAGAGTGTATCATGCAAAAGGCTGTCCACAGCAGTCCCTATCTGCCCTTCCTAGGGTGATGTAATCCAGCCTCAGTAATAATGTTTCCAAGAGGTGGATAACAGCATTTTAGTTCAGCTCTAATAATTCTGTTAAATCAGAGCTGGGGGTTGTAATTGCTGTTTGTGACTAAGTTTGTTCCATATGCGTGTTATGCAGGATGCCATTGTAATGAAATGTTCCCTCTTGGAGCTGTATGCCCTAAAGAATATGCCTTTATTGTGTGGCCGGCAAAACACTCATCTGCTCTCTGCCTCTGCTGTGCTTTGTAACCAAAGGAGAGGAAAAAAAAAAAAAGTCATGTTTCACCTTGTTTCAATTTCTTCTGGAAATTTTAAGTTGTGTAAGTGTTAGTCTTCATTTGCTTTAGTAACGTACAGCCTTGCTGGAGTCCTGGTCATTTCTTTTAATGAAAAAGCCTGTAAGCCTGTGTGTGTCTGAGGGTTTACATTACACAGGGATATGACTGTGAGCAAGAACAGGGAGTGAACAGGAGAAGCCTCTTCCAGGGAGTCAGACACAGTGCTTTGAAGCAACATCTTAAATTTTATCCAAACTGCGAGAAGCAGACCTTAGAGAAGCAAAATCTCTAGAGGAATCCTGTATTAAAAGAGCACGTTCTGTGTCCTGAGCTCAGGTAGGTGGGTGGTTGCTTTCCTGTGGAAGTGGTACGTGCTGTGAGACTCCATCGTAATCCAATCTGGCTCCTGTACAACACTCCTCATTCACAGACCACCCCACGCTTTGCAGGCAGAGAAACTCCCTGACAAACAGGAGACACGTGGAGTGGACACAGCTGTTCTGCTGCCCTGGCCATGGCTGGTTGAATGGTGACACTGGTTGTGATCTTACACAGCTACCAGCAAACCCCAAATAGAGTTAACACATGCTAGCTGTGTCGGACACCTGGATATGGAAAACTGGCAGACAGCAGCTAATTTAACCCAAAGTGGGAGCTGTGAAAGAGGAAGAAAGCGTGCTGGGATCCTGAGGACATGAGTATGCCTTGCCTTGCTTGCTGCACTGATCTGCTGCTCTTGCTCTATCTGATTCTTTTAGGTCTTGGGTGCTGGTTCTGGGTGCTGGGTTTCAGCTCCCTGATGGCTGCAGCCCATGAAATGTCCCATGCGTGCTCCCAAGGCAACACCAAAAGGCATACTCATGTCCAAAAGCTTTGCTCTGATGTGAACTCACATGAGGAGGGAGGGAGAGCAACGTGAATAATGTCTGTAGACAGCAGATACCAGATAGCCATCAAACCGTCCTCACCTCATTTACACAGCAGATCTAGCTCGGTGATCTCAATTTTATTTTGTGTTTGGGGTTCTGCAACTGCCCACAGGGCAGCCCTTCAAGGGAGCACACACCATGAGGGGGCTGGTACAGCCTCCAGCACCAGGAAGGGCTCAGGGGAACCTTGCAGGGTTTCAGAGAGAGGTCCTTGCTGTCTGGAATGGGTTTGTTTGTTTGGCTGTTGATTGGCAACAAAAATCCCATTTACACTTGTTTTTCAAGGGATTAGGTCAATTTTAGCTCTCTCGACTGTAGGGGCGAAAGCAACATGCAGATTCAGCCTACTGAAAGTGAAAATCTCGGGTAAGTTCCAGGGGCTCCTTCTTATCCCATGGGACAGACATCTCCAACAGCAGCTCAGCTCAGCTAGTGACTGAACCCTTTTTTGTGGGGACCAGTCCCGCTCCACGACTGTAGAAGGGACTCACAAGAGATGAGTGAGAGCACACACAGCTGAAGGTAGGAAGGAGGAGAGCAGCCCCAATGGAGGATGAAGCAGGGATGTTTTCTGGTCTGGCATAGCCCTGTCCGTGCTTCCACTGCTCTGCAGTCTCGTCTGCTTACACTTGAGCTTCTTTAGCTCTCCTGTGGCTCCTGGGCACAGGCATTTTGGCAAGATACAAGGGAGCATTCACTCCCAGTGTGAAACATTTCAGTCAAGAAGTGTTTATGAAAAAGTGTGTTTGAATAACAGCACCTGAGCTTGGCCCACCAGCAGCCCTCAAGGCACTTCTAAAAGTAAAAGCCATGTACCAGTATTTTTACAGTGTGAAGCCAAGAGAAATTATCACAAGTGAACAGGAATAAAAAAAACATATAAACCAAACGTAACATCCTATAATGTATCTGTAAAAAGGGAAAACTCGTGCTACTTGAAGTCTACAAATTCAAATTTCTCATGGGAAAACATAACTCCTGTTCAAATGCTAATGGTTGTTATCACAGGAATGTTTTAATTTAACTACTAGGTAATATACGAAGAGGCAGAGCAAGTTTCAGAGAGCAAATGGCTGATGAACAATCTTCAATCTGCCAGTAAATGTTTGCTTTTTTTAAATAAATTTTCCCTTCTTGATCTCTGTCTTAAACAGATTGTCCAAAGGGACATATAAAAGACAACTGATTTCAGCTAGAGGAAATAGCATGTATTTGTGTGTTTCTTTTATCCTTGTTTAAAGCAGCAAATTTATGGCACTGATAGACTGTCAGTCACCAGAGTAGCTGGTCCTGAGAGCATAGAAATTGATGGTATATGAGCAAAAAATTGGCTTACTGGAAAGAAAAAATGCAGCACATTTTAGAGAAGTGGTAGAGAAAAAGAAAGCAAATTGGGCATTGCTGCCACTAACCATCTCTGCAAGCTTCTCAGAACAAGATCAAATATCTCATGAAGCAAGAATAGCTTCCAGGGACTCAGAGGTAAAGGTCTGCCACCCTTTGCCAGGAACACAGCAGCCAGGAACACTAGCTCTCTAGTAGGTAGAGCTAGATAGGAGGAAGAGAGCAAGAGCCTGTGATCTTTCCTGTAGAAGCAGAAAATACTTCTCTTTTTTTTTTTTTGAAACTCTCTTCTCAGCCAATTTATGGGTGGATGCCTCCACATTTGAAGGTTTTGGCTACTACCTTGCATTACTGTAACTCTAAAAAAAAAAACCTGTCTTGCTGCTAACACTCAGAAACCTGCAGAAACACTATATGTGTTTTGAGAAGTTTACATGGACCACTTGACTGACCTTGACCGGAAAAAATATGTGGGGGAAGGGAGTGGGATGCTTTTTCTGTTAGATAGGAATAAACATTTGTCAGAAGTCTCAGCATCTTCTGCCTGCCATATGTGAGCCCCCTCTGAGGATCTTCAACATGCTCCTGGCTCGGCTTTCCTGGCCAGACCGTTGCTGGTATCCTCCCTGAATGGGGAGTGGGGTCTGGAGACTGCTCAAATCCATTGCAAAGCAGAACAGTGGGACATTTGGGGACAATTTAGACCTTTAGAAGGTGCTTATCCTCAGCTGGCTCATATGCAAGGTAAACTCTGGTGACAGGAGTAGAGGTCTGCAAAATCGGTAGTAGCTGCCAGGATACTGGGGTAAAAATTACTGGCTAAAAAGGAAAGAGGAAAACTATGCAGACTGATGAGATTTCAAAGTCTCTGTTCCTATTAGTTTTCACAGTATTGCCAAAGAGCCTGAAAGTATATGAGAACAAACGGCGTCTGTCAGAGGCAATGTGAGCCAGCCAGAACATGGCCTCAGGCTGCATTTCCACCTGGATCCCTGATGCTTCTCCATATAGCATCCTGACTCAGCTCTCCTGCTCAAGTGCTGCACAATGGACCATCTGCCGTGCTGGACTTCCAGCCACTGTGGCTCAGAACAGTGATGCATCATGGACTTGTGCAGAAAGGCATGGAGAAGATGGAGCCTTAAAAGGGAGAGAGCTGCATTCCCAGCCCCTGAGGCTGCCTTACTGCCCTCCCCCCACACCTATCTTATCTTTGCCTCTTTCTAAAATAAAAGGAAGACAAAACTTAACAGCATGGAAAAGGGAGGAGATGATAAAGAATATCTGAAAAATTATCTGTCCTCATTTCAGAGTTTTGTAATGCAACAGGGAGGCAGAGGCCTTTTTCTTTATTAATATATTAAAATATTTAACATCTGGGTGTCTTCTGAACCTGCTCTGTTGTCATGAACTGAGAAAGCTCCTAGGAAGTGTTCTGCAGAAGACTGCTGCACTTGAGAAACTATCTAGGGATACCATTCAAGGAGCAGAGCAAATCAAAGCTAAAAGGCAAAGTTTGCTGCCATACTGTTAATGGGGACATGGGTCCAGCCTGGACAAGAGTGGCACTTGCTACCTTTGCTTTTGTGCTGAGACAAAATCTCTACCAACAGGACCTGAATGTTGTTGGGATCTGTCTGGAATCAGGAAGAATCAAAGCCACATCTCTTCTGATTTCCATTAGCTGCTTAGTCTTGAAGGTTTGAGTGAGACCAGTTCCTAGGGAGTGCTGCTCCTAGCAAACCTGAACCTGAGCCAGTGCTGATCAAATTTCCCAAAGATTGGGGTGTTTGGCTTGGTACGTTAGTGATTCACCTATCAGAATCCGTTCATTCCTTGGCAGTTATCAAAATATGAAATTGTTTTTCATAAATCTTTGCTAATAAGGCAGTAAGACTCTGATGCTGCTATAGCTGTCATGTTTTATTATACTCTCTGCTTGCCATTAATAATGTAATCATGTGATGGGGCCTTGGTACTCATATCTGAGAGTGACAGAGGGGCTGTATAGCATATATGTGTGTATATATATATATATATGCATATACACACACACTGAGTAAAGGTTTCTTTGTTTTCTTTTCCTTGTCAGGTCACTATGGAAAGGATATTTATCGAAGTGGAGGGCCAGATCTCCATAATTTCATCTCCTCCGGGTTTGTCACATTAGGAAGAGGACACACGAAGGGTACAGTGGAAACAATTTTTTGCTAAATAAAAAAAAAAAATGTTTTAAATAAAAAAGCTATAACTGAGAACCTGGGTTCTAAGTGCTATGAGATAACAGTATTCGACTGCAGTCAGTGGATTTAGTCTAGCAAATATTGCTGCAGGTAAAATACTGTGCTCCTGGCAGAACCTTTTAAATCCTAGCAAGGGAGATGGTGGGAGAGTGTAGAGTCAGACAGCCAGACTCCAGACTCCACTCTGACTTTGCAGTTCAACTATTTATACTGCTTTGTGTTTCCTGGGTGCATGGTTGCAAACCACCATAGTGCTGCTGTACTTTTAAAGGGAAGGGGAAGCGGAGTAATGCTGTACAAGCAAAGGCAGTTAACACTTCAAGAGTACGTTTCTGGATTTATTTTGTTTGACTTCTGGGCTTTTTTCTTGGGGGGGTATTATGAATATTTTATAAAATTATTTCTTTTTAGGTCCTAAAACATATATTTTATGTGCTCATATAATCTGTGATAAAATGTACAAACGTGAAAACACAAAAATACACATATACTGCTCTGTGTATGTTCTGTGTATATGTATTGTATATAATATATATGTTGAGAGACAGTTGTAGCTATATTAGATAAGTAATCACATATCATAGGAGTTGTGGTGACATAAAAGCTGTGAGATCTGACTCAAAGTAGCTGGTCACCAGAACCCCAGATGAATGTTCATTTTATGACATTGCATACTTGGTGAGTTTTTATAGTGTACAGTGAGACTGTGTTTGGAGCATCTTTCTGTTCACACCCACACCCTGACTGAGTCACACTGGTGCACTAGCAGTGGGTTGTGACACTGGGAGTGCAAGCATGTGCCGTGCCAGTACTCGTCTGGTTTTGTGTCCTGCTGACTTCTGAGACTGTTGTACATTTATATAGACAAAATGTATGTGGAGATACCTATATAGACACAATGTACTGTATGTGGAGATGTGTCCATGTGCTCGCCTGGTTGAATGCACCTGTGTTGTTTCTGTGGATGACCATGACTCACAAATTATTAAAAGACCTTTATTTTTTCGTACATTTCCTGCACTTTTTCAAATTCTCCACGAGTGTCATCCAAAGCAGTGTTGGTCCTGTAGAACTGTCAGAGAAGAAACAAATATATGTATATTGTCTGTGTATGTCTGTGTGTACTTAAATAAAGTTCATTGAGGCTGAGGCAGCACCCGTGGGACTTGTAATACAATAACCCGCAATTCCAGCCTGGCATTGCACTGGTGGAAGGAAAGCCCACCATGAACCTTCAGGTGGGCTCGGAACTGAAATGGTTCAAGGAAGGACTCATGTACGGCATTTCACACAAGGTCTCCCTTTCTCTCCGCCCATCCAAAAGGAGTTTTACACTCATGTCATATCACATCAAACCTGACAATATATTTAGGGTGAGATAGCGAGTGTACCCCAGTAGAAGTGTGGCCTACAGAGTGGTGTGACTTGATAGGCTTCAACAAGCACATGGATAACCCTGGGCAGGGCCGTAAAACCTGCCTTTTTGCCTCAGACATTTGAATTATCTTCAAGCAGTTTTCTGTACAATATGCTTTTCCCAGTTCCTTCCCAGATAAGAATAAAACCTGCTTTCCTTCTTTGTCTGAAAAGTCTCGGGGACTCTGTTCTTCTGTAGATGGGCCAGTGGTTTTCACACCTTTTGCATAGTTTTCACATCTTTTCCACTGGCTTTGCTGGAAGCCTCACAGAGCACATTTCCCATCCTTGGGAAAGTGGGAGAATGGGCAATGGGAGTCCAGACTGTTTATATACTACCTCTTCCAACAGCTGTCAGATAAGGTGGTGCTTTCCAAAGCTAATAAAAGGCTTTTATTATCTGAAGAAATTGAACTATATCTTGACTGTTTATGGACATAAAAGAATGGATTGTCTTTTGAATTCACTTTTCAGCCACTTCTAATTTTTTTTTTTTTTTAAAGTACCATAATGTTAACTTCTGATTTCTTAATGGTAAATTCATACGCCCACTCATGACTGGTGCAAGTGATTAACATCTCCACAGCTTCTACAGGCACACTGCTGTGTTTGCTTGTGCAAATGTCTTTGCAGTATGATTTGATTGCCTATTTGTGCTGTGAAAGCAGGGACTTTGGATGTAACAAATAACTTAGGGACTGTCCTTTAGGATTATGCCCTGTATGATTTGATTATTTTTTAAAATATTACATGATAGATTTCCCATATTCAGTTCGAACTGGCAACCTAGTTGCACATGTAGACAGGAAAGATGAGTACTCCAGCAAGGGTTACAATCCTGAGCTTTAGCTGAACGTCTTCATTCTCAGATTTTATCCTATTTCGGTTCCGGTGCATGTGTTAAAATCTCCACCTCAACTATCATTAGCCAAATAACCTCACCCTGCCTTGTTGCTACACCACCATGGAAGAGGGTTCTGCTTTTAGACTGAACAAAGCCAATGAAGTTTATCTCAATATTTCTTTGCACATTTTTGGTGTTTTCTCAACTGTCTTCTGTGCTGTGGCAGAAGTCCAAGTGCTGAGTAATATTTAAGAGCTAATCTAATTTGGGCAGAAGACAAAGATTTGAGACATGCCAAACTACCATGGATACCAAATCAGCATATTCACGTCTGACATCCACAAGCTCCTGCAAGATTGTGATTTATAATCCTTATATGACACTCCATTGGGCAATGCATCACTGCCTGGCATTTAAGTCTATAAAATCACTACATAGTGTGTTCTTCAAACTATGGTAAAAGACTTCACTGTCAGTCTGTCGTGATCAGGAATGAATCCAAAGTCTTTAGGCTGCAGAAAGTCTCCATGGTGAGACACATGGCAGGGTTAATCTCATCTAATGTTAGGTAGCTAGAAGTTAGACATTTTATTCTGAGGTAGTAGCCTTCAACCTGCAAGGCACCAGCACCTCTAAATGAGTGTTCACTGGATGGGCACTAGTCATCTCTTCCCTCTCTCTAGCAAGAGGGGAGCCATGAGGGGCTAGATCTTTTAGGCATCAGAGGATTGTTCTGAGAGCTAAAGAGTAACTACTATTTTAAAAAACAGCTTCTTCAAACTATTCTCTATGCAAGCATCTTACTAGTCTCAGATGTCCCAAGTTGAGACTACCTCAACATGGACCATACCCGCTGTCCTGTCAGGGCTCTGCAGAGCTCTGCTTGGTCACACAGGCTGGTGTAGAAACCTACACAGCTGCAACACAACATGGAGCAAGCACTCGCATGGATATTCAACCACAGTGTGTGAAAAAGTCTTGAAGAGCAGTAAATTCACGCCAGATTAACTGCTCCAGATTATGATTCTTGAGTTTTCTGGTAAAAATGTGATTTATTTATTTATTTACTAGCAGCCTCAGACCTTGAAAATAGTTTCAGAATGGAATTGGAGTCCTTGTATATCACCATCCTGTGACAGCAGCAGAAAATTCTATAGAGCAGTTGATAAGCTCACTTCATCACTAACCAACTTCTTTGTTTTCCTGGTAACTCTGCAACAGTATTAAAAATAGTGAGGGTTTTTTTTCTGGAAAAGCATAATTTCCCATTTGAACTGAGTGCTAGGGGTCAGGAAACAGTGAAGTAGGAGGAATATGGAATTTTAGACTCCTCTACTGCAAGGTCGTCTTGTAGGGGAAACCAGGACTTTTCTAACAATCTGCTAGTTTCTTGTAAGTCTATGCCAGATCCTTGAGGAGGTACAGGGGTAGGGCTGCAACTTGAAGAGCATGTGTGGGAAACTAGGAAGAGCCAAGTGTCCTCACAGCCTGCCTGGTAACACTTTCAGAAATAGAACCTCTCACTTTTGATTCAAGGCTGTAGATCTGTTTGGGACAAACTTTTTAGCAGGGTTTGTAGCAACAGGACAAGGGATAGTGGTTTTAAGTTAAAAGAGGGGAGATTTAGACTAGAAATACGGAAGACATTTTTTTAGACTGAAGGTGGTGAGACACTGGCCCAGGTTGCCCAGAGAGGCAGTAGATGCCCCATATCTGGAAGCATTCAAGGTCAGGTTGAACAGGGTTCTGAGCAACCTGATCTGGTTGAAGATGTCCCTGCTCAGTGCAGGGGAGTTGGACTAGATGATCTTTAAAGGTCCCTTCCAACTCAAACCATTCTATAATTCTATGATTCTATTATCTTTACTGTTCCTGGATTCACTGGGACTGAGTTAGGGCATCTGCAGGAGTCTCTTTTCTTCAAGTATCCCACTAAAACTTTCACCTAGGATGTTCGCCGGCAGTGCCAGTATGCAGGGAAAAAAATGAACCATGTATCGCAGGCAGTGTGATGTGGCTATTAAAGCCTGACTACATTGTGCTGACATCTCTGTGGAGCTGAACCAGCATCCTGCACTGTGCGCAATGTGAAAATGATATTGGTGTAAAGTCACCATCTTGGTGACTGAGCAATAAAAACTACCCACAGTCATGTTTTATCTCGTGATACATCAAGATTTACAGTCTGAATATAGGATTTACCTGCCCAGGCCTCTCTTCTCACTGTCCTGAAGTGTGGTCATACATATATATATTTGCAGAGTACCTCAGGGCACTCTTTTGATGGTACAGTCCTTCATGTGAGGTACAGATGTCCAGCCTGAGCTAGTTTTGCTTGAGCGCATGTGCCTGGTGTGTGGGAACATGATATAGCATGGTAGGTCCTTTAGCAGGACCTTACACCAAACTAGACATCATACTCCCCAGATAGAACCTCACCCTTTGCCAACTCATGATATCTCCTTGTTATCTGACATGATGCAAAGCATCCACATGCAGGTGGATGGGAAAGTGAGAAGTCAGCTGTTCGCTGATATCTTGCTTTTTCATAGTTCACAATATCTCCCTCAAATAAACTTTTTTTTTGGGGGGGTGGGTGGGGCAGTGGTTGCATATTAGAAAGGAAGATATTACACAGAATCACAGAATGTTGGGGATTGGAAGGGACCTTGAATACCTTAGAAAATTATTACCTTTCTCTCCCACACCATATGCATGAGTTGTTTTGAGGACAGCCAGACCATAGTGCCAGAGCAGTGGAAGATGGCTAGGTTCGAGGTTTGGAAGCTGCAGAGGTTTGTGAGAATGAGAGGAGAGAAAGTAATGTCAAGATGGGAGGGAAAGCTGACAGGCTTGAGGTAGCAGCTGATTCTCATGGCTTCTCCTCACTTGCCCATCTGTCAGTGGGCTCTGACAAGCTGAGGGAGCTGCCTCATCACTGACCTGGCACCTTGTGCTGCCAGTCCATGGTCAGACCTTCACCTTGTTCGGTGAAGGTTATAGATATAGGCAGCCTCCTGGAGATTCATACTGCTCAAGGGGGTGCACTGTGCTCCCACAGTCACCCCATGGACCATGGTGGGACAAATGGCAATAGGGTCACTCAGGCTTGTTGCAAGACAAGTTTCAAGAGTAAAGCAACAGCTTACTTTAACTGATAGTTTAGCATTTGTGTTTGTTTTTAAGAGAACTGCCTACAAAGGCAAATATGAACGAGGACAAATGCAGCTCTAGATCATACTTAGCAACCAAGATCTTCCTGAGCTGCTTCAGTGTCTCAGCAGTAGCTGAGTGGCAGGTGGGCGGCAGCTCCACTTTCTCATCTCTTTTTCCCCTGGGAGCTCCAGAGCTTTCCCAGCACCATGTTTCTGCTGCTCCCATTAAAAGATGATGCCTTCCCTCTGTGTGGAGAGTGAAAGCACAGAGTAAATGGCTCATGACTAAGTCTATGTTTGCCCAAGACAGCAGTGCCAAGTTCATGTTTGTGTGACTCAGAAAAGCTTGTCGATGATGATAGGGCTGTGGGATACCCTGTGTCAATATGAGGATCAGGTCATTTCCTTCCTGAAATGTCTTGATCTACCCATCCATTGTGTTCCCTTATTTGCACATTCTTCCCACCTTCACTGTTTTTTCTGCAAGCTGAATATCTGTGGCAGGGTCTGTATTTTATAAATGACATATCTGTATGCAGACTAATATTTATGCAGCCACGTCAGTGAATTTATAATATTCAACATGCTGCAAGCTTTGTAGACAGACTAAACGTGATGCAACGTGGTAAAACTGGATCGGGTATTCATACTGGCTGACACTACTTCCTCCTCTTGTACACATGCTGTATGCATCCCCCTTTTACATACGCTGCTGTTCCTTTTGGAGACCACGAACTGAGCCCATTTTGCAAGCATCAACACAGAAACCAGCAGTTTTACTGGTCCATTGGCATGTACATATGATTCAGAGATGAATGGGAGGAAAGAGATTTATTAACTTAATCATCATTAGTAGTTTAAGGATTCTGACTCTTCTCTCCAACACTGCCCTGGTTCCCTGCTGTCATGGCTGCTTCCCTACTGTGTTCCAGTTTCTTTCCCAAAGTGCTGGTTCATACACTTCATTCGTTATTTTGAGCTCTTGGTTTAAATCTCTCACAACCAGCATCAGCCCGCCACAGCTACAAAACATGCAGTGAATCAGGCCCAAGATGGAGTTTACTGCCCCCACCCATCATTAGTAATCCACACTTGCAATAAACTCATCAATATATTAAAAGAGAGAAGTTTAATGGTCATTTTTTTCATACTGTCATCTGTAACATGCCATGAATAGATTATGCAAAAATTGCGCATTAGGTAATGTGGGGTCCTTTTTCTCATTAAACACTTGTTAGACATTTCGTATCAATGGAGAGTTGTCAAGCCAGAGCCATCTGCATCCCAATAAATCATATTATGTTCATCCTGGATAATTTCTAGCGATTTTGATGGTGTCTTGTAGTGTGTATGCTAAAGATCACTTCCATTCTTATTCCAGATTAATTTCAACTATTGCATATTCTGACACTTAATTGGATTGACTTGGAAATAAGATCATTGGGATGTGGAAACTGCTTCACAGCTTTGCAAGAAGATTCCATTATGCAATAGGGCATTTCAATCTACTCTGAATTATTTAATCGACTTCAGACGTAACCGTCCATTTCTCAGCAGAATCTGGACAGCTTTTTTTTTTTTTTTTATAGCCCCCTAAATAGCTGGGTGGGAGGAGAGTGGGAGGTCATGGAAATCACACCAATGCCTGCAGCAGTTGTGCAGCATGCCACTGCTGTAGGCAAGGAGTGGGGTGAACAGGAGAAAAACCACATCAATCCCTGGGATCACCTTCTGCAAAGTACGTTGAAATAACTGAAGTGATGAGTGCCTGCCCTTTTGTCTTCAGACAAACTGGCCACAAACCTGACTTAAAGCACAACTTGGAGAGGCTTGCAAGGTGGCTTTCCAAGCTAGTGTGTCCCACGGTATGAGCAATGAGCAGAAAGAGGATTGGCAGCTAGTCTGAGAGCCTTCTTCAAGCTCATTAAGGAAACAGCAGAAAAATGACCACAAGCAGAGCGTAGAGCACATACATCACTGCTAAGCCAGGAGATTCACCTTCCTGTGGCAAGAAGCCCACAGTTGCTCCATAGCCAGCTATGAAATGGAGAGTGTTTCCTGCAGCAAGAGAGTAAGCTTCCCCTGCAGGCAGCCTCACTGGTGCATGTGAAGAGACACTTGTCAGCTGGAGATCATATTGTTCACAACCTCAGGTGATCAATGGCATTTTTAACTTGACCAGATCAAATATGCTTCCTGGAGGACATAGACAAGACTAAGGTGGGAGGAGAGGATGCCAGCCAGGTTGGGTTGCCTCTTCTTTCTCACTGAGGGACAGATGAACCCAGAATCTTGTGCCTGATCCAGGGAAGCACCATGCTGTGCCTTTCTGCATGTGCACATTCAGGCTGGGATCAGAAGTGTCTTTTCGCAACTAGTACTGAAACATGCAATATTGGAGCTAAACTTGCACCTGGCACTTTGAAAAAGGTCATGGAGCATCTCTGACTTTTGATTTCAGCATCTGGTCCCCTTTACAGACCCAGGCATGTGCAGGAGTTTGGGACTAGTCTTCATCACTGCCACTGCTGAGGACCTTATTTTTCCATGTCAACATAAATCACTCAACTTGTTCTCTATCTGTGGTCAGTGAATTATTTTGCTGTCCACTTCCTTGTCCTAAAAACTCCATTGCATCCAGCACTCTGCTGAGTTCCCTTCCCATGTACGGTTTTCAATAATCTGGTACTTTAGAATGGATTTCTCGTCATTCTGTGTTAACAGTATATCAAAATAAATTACAATAGCTGAGAGGAGAAAAAAAAAAAGCCCTGCCTATTATCAGATGCCCTTTCACAGAGAGTCTGTCAGCTCTCCATGATGTTTTGGCAGATACCTTTGAAAACTGAGCTGAAGGCTGCTGAAAAACTGACAGTTACAGCCCAGTTATCTGTGAAACAGGAAGCTTCAGCTGCATGCCACAAACTTCTCTTTGAAGAATGTCTTTTTCTATATTTATTATCAAGAACTGATGTATTAAAAAAACCTTTATGATTTCTTGCTACAGTGTCACTGAGCATCTCAGGCTGGTTATATCCCCAAATCAGGGATTTTAACTGAGATTAAGAAACACCCTCAGAGCTGGAATACTCTTTCTTTAGCAGGTCAGCATTGAGTCTTAATTGTGTTTGCAGATTGTAAATAAGAAATACAAATATTATGGAAAAAAATAGATTTTTGGGTCCAGATGGGGGACTTTGCAGAGGCAACCGTAATTCTGAAGCACCTGTCATTCGGTTAGCAGAATAACCGAATCCCATGGTGAGAGTCCAGTAGATGAAGAGCTTGGGGACATCCAAAAATCTACTGCTATAGCAAAACCGGTATGTTATATACAGTTTATCTTCTAAAGTTCCTTGGGAGGAACATTGGCTCATCACCAGAGAAGTGACTTTGTCACAGGCCCCAGGTTTGCTTTCCAGATTTACTTTCTAGATATGATGCTCACTTATAGGGAAATTATTTGGTTTTAGAAGCTTCAGTTTATTCTTTAATAGTCACTATAAAACTGTGGACAATTGTAGGAGGTTTATACAACAAATGCCACAAAACTAATTGCAGACAGTCCTTCAGAGACAGACTTGAACTTACTGATTGACTTTTTTTACTCTTTCAAACAGATTAATCTTCGTTTCTTGACACTATTTCTTGGTTGTGACTAATTTATCTAAAAGCCACAGGTTGAAGATGGGAACCATAATTCCTAGATGGGGACAAACCAGAGGGAGGCATGTCCCAGATGTCTTATTCCTTCTTGTACTGGATTTACTGGTGTACCACAGCTAAATGTCTGTTGAAGTAGGAATGTTGAGTTTCACAGTTTACAACATCACTTCGTTGTCTAAGACCTACTTTTACAGAGCTGTGGTTCTCTCGTCATTTAGTTCCTCTTCTCAGGAACATTCCTGTTCCTCAGCTGCAAGATTTCATATTATTCCAAAGTCAGTTTTGTTTAATACTGCCATGACTTTTTGCTACAGGTCTCTGGTCTTTACTCCAAAAGATGAAAACAGCTGAATGGGGGCTTTCCTACTGCAATTGTTTTGCAGTCAAAAGGATAATAAAATTCTCTTTGCCTAAGCACAAAATCTGTGACTTTTCGTGTGTCGGGCCCTTAATCTAGCCTTAGTTGAAATAACAGAACAAGAGGCAATGGCCTCAAGTTGCACCAAGGGAGATACAGATTGGATGTCAGGAAAAAGTTCTTCACTGAAAGGGTTCTCAGGCACTGGAACAGGCTGCCTAGGGAGGTGGTTGAGTCCCCATCGCTGGAGGTATTAAAAAGATGGTTAGATGGGGTGCTCAGAAATATGGTTTAATAGTGGACAGGTCCAGTTGGACTCAATGATCTCAAAGATCTTTTCCAACCAAAAGATTCCATGATTCTATGAACAGAAACTTAACTGTAATCTGCTGCTGTGTAAGGCCTGCTGGTTCAAAGATGGCAGATGTAGATGTTTCATTCTTTTCTTTTCCTATCAGCTGCAGTTGCATCCAAGCAGGGTTGTTTTACTCCAGGACAGGGCAAATCCCGTAGGCTGAGAACCTCCTTCCATTTAGATTGTCTCATAGTGACTAATCGTGGTGACATTTGTCAGTGAGCCATTAATCTTCCATTCATGGGGCTGCAAGGACACTTTAGAGGTCTGTAGTGAAGCCAGATGATTACTACCCCTCTCTGTCTTAAAGTCACACTTGTACTTTTAGCTAGGCATCAAAATCCTTCTCTTCTCAATGGAGAGAGCTTGTGCATTTCATTGATCCTGGTGCCATAGGCTGAGGTCACCAGCAGGACCAGGATGACCATTGCTCTGCTTCTGTTCTTCATTGTGTGCCAGGATGCAACGTGGACTGCTGGCAGCCTTGGGCTTGTTGGAGATGCAGTGCTCATGTAAGGCCTAGCTTTCATAGATTTGCACAGCAGATGCTGGGGGAAGTGCTAAGAAGTTTGCACAGCTAAGCCCAGGTCTCTATTTTTTGCTCCAGAGAAGGAGCAATTTCTCTCTGTCATGTACATGAAAGGTCTTGCTTTAGCTGGAAGATATTTCTAACTGCTGAGTTACTTTTTGTGCATTCAGGGAGAGATGGAGCTCAGCAACTTCCCGCCTGCCAGATTGGCATTGCTGTGATTGAGTTGAGGTTATGAAATCAGGTTGGAGCATACCTTTCTTACAGGTAAGGGAAGTCTGTGGAGTGCAAAATCTGCTACTGTTTTCCATTAACAAAATGTGCAGGGTTACCCAGGAGAAGGGAGGAGATAAGGAGAGCAACTGCACCAGTTGTCCTTTATGACTGCTTTGAGGCTGAAATGAATTTGCAATCCCCTGTGGCAAGAATTGCTTCTGAGTCCAAGTGCCGCAGTCCTCTCAGGCCTTGAGGAGAAGGAATAGGCAGCCCTCATCTGTCATTTTCCTGAAGATGGAGATGACTTTCTACCTGGAGGTTCTCAGGAGGTGTCAGGGCTAGAACGTTATCCAAGAAACCCTAAGAGAAGAGCAGACTATGTTGGGAAGCTAGGGAGGGCTATGGACTAAAGGGTGAGTAGAGCATTTTCTCCTTGCTTGGACCTTCCAGAGCAAGTCCTGCACTCTTCCTCTTGCCTCTCTTTTAGAGCACCACCAAGTGCCCTAAAAGTTATCATCTGTCAGGAAGAACAGGCTCCTAGTGCTGATCAGAGACACTGGATAGCAGAGGAGGACTTGCACTGCGTCCCCCAGCAGCTGTGGCAGAAGGCACCCCTTTTTAGAGGGTTGAGCCCCTTCCCACTGCTTGGCTCCTGACTGTTGCTAGGACAGTTGTTTCCTTTCTGACAGCATCGCCTTTTCTCCTCAGAATGAGAGTAAACCCATTCTGTCATCTAGACTCTTCAGGCAGTGGCTTTAAAACTCTGCCAGGTCCTAAAATCCCTCATGCAGTGGTCATCACAGTCCTGAAAACAGATGCCCACAATCACTTATCATAGCTGTGTGCTCTTATTTCCTTATATAAAGGCAGTCATAGTGATCTCTCCAAAGGTTTTCCTGTATGAGGACATCATTTCCATGCTGTGCCTTGAGGCTGCTGCTGGTGCTTTCGTGGAGTAATGCTGCCAGATCCCAGATCTGTGGCAGTTTCTGGCACTGGTGGTTAGATTGAACCTGTGCTTTTTGTTTGACAGGTGAGAAGCAGGAAACACCTCTTTTGAACTGACTCTCCTTCTAAGTTAGTGGCTGCAGGACAGAGAGCAGTGTTTCAGCTGGAGGCAAATGATGAGTCAATGCCCGTAGCAAGAAGATGCATGGAGCAGGAAGCCTTCGAGCAGGAACAGATCTCTTCTTGACAGTTTTTCTGTCTCATAGATAGCATCTAAGTGAATGAACAGAGAAACTATTTTTTTGACAGTAGTTCATATAGCTGACATACAGTTTCTGGATGACAGCCTAGTTCCTCAACTAGATCTGATTCCAAGCCCACTTTCTGCCAATGACTGCTATTTTTTAATTGATTTCAAAGGCACTAGCTTGGACCTGCTGCATAAAATAAACTTATGTATGCCAATGCAGACCATACCATACTGCTGTTGCACATCTGCCCCTTGGAAAAATGGTGGATTTGCATTCCCAATGTGCATTTCCCCCACTCTGAACAAGGAATGAATTAAAGACATTACAGCCTTTTTAAGTTCCTGAAAGAAATGAGTTTACTGGTCAGGTTAAAATTGATCTCTGACTCTAGGAGTAAAACCAGCTTTTCCTAGTGAGAGTTTGTTCAAATTCTTTGATCAATACATGAGGCAGATTGAGCTCAGGGGCTTGTCTTCCCAGCTACAATAAGAAGAATGTTAGTGCAGGCAGCAAGATGTAGATCTGCTGAGTAAAAATCCTCATCCTACACAATCATATTTCTGAGCAGATCTGCTCTTTATGCGGGGCCATATCTGTGCACACAACTCACAAATTTCTCTTTGGATATATAGCCTTTCACAATTTTATTAAGGTACTCTTATCTGTTGTTTTTATGTCATTACTCTGCCTCAGTTGTTTAAAATGAAACACAAGTTTTATTCCACAGTACATGTTACTCTTATTAACATAAGATGTGCTCAGATATCAAGAGTGTACAGTCTATAAACAGCATGCCCTCATAATCATTTTAAACCAGGAAACTAAAAATAGAGACAGTTCAAATATAGGTGATGAGAATAACCTGAGGTTCATATTAGGATGTATAATATGAAAAAGTGCCTAGCACTGTGTCTGTGCTTGGAGGGAGCTGCAGATAAATGTTTTTAAAGTAGATTTGGGACAGAGAAGGTAGTTTGATGAGAACTACAAATCCTCCACATTGAATTAAAAATACTGAATTCAGAACAGAAAGCAATGCTCTTTGACTCAATGTGAGTATTAGCCTGTGGATCTCACCATCACAAGGTGTCATTGAGATCAGAGCCTACAGGACACAAAACACAGATCACAGTACTTTTTGCAGTTAGTGACACAGGCAAAGTTACTGCAAGTGTTAAAAGAGGAGTGAAGGAAGTAATGTGAACATTCAGATCTGTGGCTTTAAATGCCTCAAACTGCTGAGACTGGAGGAAACCTCCTTGAGTTAATGGCATCCCCTAAGTGTCCAGGACAGGGGTTCATCTTGTAAAACAGTTAATACTGGGTGCTCACAGAGTACCAGAGATACCCTCAGTTTGTTCCAGTTTGGTATGATCTCAGTGAAAAATAGGACATGACAACTAAGAGGAGTGAGAACTGATCAACAAATGCATGGGAAGAGGTTGGGTCACAACTGAGAAGTCAGGTCACTGTGGCAGGTTTGCAGATGGCATGAGGTGAGGGCGCCACAGCTGACCCTTATGGCAGAGTGTGGCCTCTGTACTCTGGCGAGGGCGCTGTCCTTGGTGATTCCTCAGCCTTTCTTCTCAGGGTTCCTCAACCTGCTTGCAGCTCAGATTCCTGGTCAAGGCTTACCCAGCCTGAGGAGTGTCCATCTTTGTCCTGTTCCCCAGACAAGGTAGGAGTCTTGGCCTCCTGAGTGCTTCGAGCTGTTACTTGGAAGCTGAGAACAAGCACGTAATCACACACAAAGCCCAGTGACTCCATATCTCACTGATGCTGAAACATCCTCCCCTTGCTCGTCAGGACAACACTCATTGCCAGGTATTGTCAGTTCTGACTTGTGTTTTGGTGAATGTTAGGAAGAGGTTGTGCAAAATGATCATGCCCCGTGTTCCAGCGGTTTTTCCTGCCTCTGGTGGGTCTCGGGACTCTCCTGCAGCCTCTCTCACATGCAGTGCGGACAGATGCATGGTGACACTTTGTGTCATCCATTCACAGAATTGCGTATTGAAGTGCACTGTGTTGAGACTTTAGTTCCCTATTTCCCTGCTATTCCTTCAGGCTTCTGGAAGGATCTTGTGCTTCAGGCCTTATTTCTTAAGATCCCTAAAGTTACTGGCAGTCCTTCTTTGAAATTCTTCACGTGTGAGCAGCAGTGACACAGAGCCTGACAGCTCGTGAGGGATGCAGGCAGCCGCAGCTGGCACAGGGCAAGAAGCCACTGGGCCAGTGTGTCCACAGCCTCCATCACATACCTCCCTCCAACCTGCCACAGAAGAGAGCTCTTCCTCCTCTTATCAAGGGGCATTGTACACTGTCATGATCATGCTCATTACAGAGCTTTCACCCCTTAGATATGAATAAGGATTTGTATAGAGCAAATGAAAACAAAATAGATAGCTGCTGTTGGCTTTTCTAAACAAGCCTTTCAGAGCTGCGGGCTTCTTTTTCATATGCAGATAAGATGGAAGTACCTTGAAATATTTAGGCAGAACTGCACAAGAGACAGTGAACTAGGGATAGCAATCATAACAGAGTGTATTTTTACCATTTTCAAAGCTTTTTCCTGCACCAGTATTTCCCAAGAAAGCCATGAAATAAATTGGGATGACTATCTTAATTTTGAAGCCGAGGAAGAAAAGACAGGAACAGGACAGGAACATGGATCAAACATAGATCAGAAAGGTAGTGTGATGGAAATAAGCTGGAGACTGAGTGGGAGAAGGAGATACAGTGATTATGTCTACCTTGGACTGTGGCATTAGTTGTGACTGCTGTACACGGTTGAAGTGACTTTCAGAGCATACCAGAAAGAAGGTTCAGATCTGTGGCAGTGTCAGGATGACCCAGGCAGCATGGATTAGATAGTAAGAAATAGGATCTTTTCAGTCTGTCCTTGCACAACAGTGTATGGATTATCCTCATGACTTGATGGTGTCTGGGTTCTCCCTTGGTCACTTGCTTATGCAGAACAGAGTAAACATCTTTCCTTCAGCAGGATTCTGAGGTACCCATGCTGAGGTGTTGTTAAGGCTTTAGAACAGTCTCATCCAGAAAGCCTTCAGAAACAGTACTGGTGAAGTTGAGATTTGGCAATAGTGACCTTTTTTTTCCATGGATTCTACAGCAAATCTTGAGTAGCATTTGAGAGGAAGTGGGAAAGCATAAGCAGGGTTAACTTATCCTCTTCAGGTTCCCCTTTATCACCCTGCATTGTGGGAACTGTCTGTAACTTGACAGACAATTCCCAGCAGAAGCTCCATGTCTACACAAATGCCAATTCAGACATACTTATCAGCAGAAATTTAGGAGGTCAGTGTCATTTTCACAGTTTGCAGTGAACCAGAGTCCTTGTGATGGAGACGTGACTTATGGTCCCTTTTGATCCATCACCTGGAGTGAGAATAGGATTATCTGCCAGGTTGCCTTGCAGGAGAGAAGCCCATATTTGTGGTTACATGTTTGCTCACACAGATTTCCCAGGTGTATGAGTTTCAGCAGATATTCTTCTTTTCTTTCTGAAATGGGCAGCAAAGTCAAAAGAGTCAGCATGACATCTCCATCTGACTTTGCTAATCAATCTCCATTGGTACTGCCTAGGGAGAAAGAGGCACTGCTGTGGAGCACATAGCAAATCACATATCTTAACCAGCTTAATATTAACCATGTCTAATTTCCCCACCAGCTATCAGGGTGATTGACTCAAAAGAGAGCTCTCTAATCCATCCAGTTTGAGGATACTGGTAAATGCATAGTCATTGCCTTGATCAGATACCCTGGGACAGAAGCCTACAGCCGACAGGATGGATCTGAACTATCCACTGGGGAACAGAAGGAAGGTGCAAAGAATGGTGCCTTTTTGCTATTATCTGTTTCTCTCTAGATAAGATATCACCCATAGGAACCACTGAACAGCATCTCTTTGTCTACTCCTACTTCATACTAGAGCAGGCACCAAACTATGCTGCAGAGGGTTTTCTGAGGAGGAGTTTTCCTGTTAGGTAAGATGAGACTAGAGTTAAGCTTGTTTAGCCCAGAAAAGGAGGACTGGGAGACATGGGATCATCTTGCATTACTGCAATGGCTTAATAGCTGTGCAGAAAAATAATGTGTAAACAAAAGGACAATACCAGCACAAAGACAAGAGGGTGAAGATTGGTCATGGATAGATTTAGTGCAAAAGGTTTAAAGGTCAGAGCTGTGAAGTTCAACAGTCACCCAGTTAGTGTATTGGTATGTCCTGGGACAAGCACACTAGCTCTGTAGCATGGTGCTTGGTCAGTTCTCAGAGAAACAGTCTGTCCCAGCATTTATGGTATAAGGCTTGGAGGATGGTTCCCTTTTTCTGCACCTGGAAGCACTGTAAGGTTTGGAGCCCAGCAGGAATAATGTTTCTCTAACAACCCTGTGCCAGCAACCCAAGGTGCCTAATGGGGAGCAGAATAAAGGACAATTTCCCAGAGAAGGGTGGATTATTTAAGTCTTTATAGTTCTGTTCTGAAAGGACAAATAATATCCCTCAAGAAAGAGCTGCTGTACCTCTGAGTACATCAGTTTCCAGCTGCTCAGACTTTTGCAAGAGTTGTGTCTATTCACAGCCTTTTTCTGCAGGAGTTGAATGCATCAGGAATAAAGCAGATCAGGCTGTTACTTTCCTCTCCTGTGTGCCCACTGGTTTTCTTGCATAGATAGATCCCTTGCCTCAAATGTCAAGCCTCCAGACCTCTCCAAAGAGGGTAAAAAATTCAGTCCAGTGCACAGAAGGGTGCAGCCTTCCAGCTCATACCTAGGGCTACTCCAGACAAAAGTGGACAATTTACACACACAATCCACCCCTTGTCGCTTCACCACAATGAAGTCGATAAAATCCCCCATAATTGTCCTACTCATCACTCATCACTCTTTAGCCATGTTCAGTCTATGTTTTGCCCGTTACCTCTCCTCTCTCTGTTAATAATCTTATCTCCAATTTCTCATGCCCCAGGTTGGGCACCAAAAAAGACTGTGGTGGGTTGACCCTGGCTAGAGGCCGGATGCCCACCAAAGCCCACTCTATCACTCCCCCTCCTCAAATGGGCAGGGGGAGAAAAATATAACGAAAAGCTCGTGGGTGGAGATAAGGACGGAGAGAGATCACTCACCAATTACTGGCAAGGGCAAAACAGACTCGACTTGGGGGAAAAAACAAATTTAATTTATTATCAGTCAAATGAGAGGATAGTGAGAAATAAAACCAAATCTTAAAACACCTCCCCCATCCCTCCCTTCTTCCCGGGCTTAATCTCTTTTCCGATTTTCCACCTCCTCCCCCCAGCGGCACAGGGGGACAGGGAATGGGGTTGGGGTCAGTTCATCACACGGTGTTTCTGCCGCTGCTTCCTCCTCAGGGGGAGGACTCCTTCCCCCGCACCAGCGTGGGGTCCCTCTCACGGGAGACAGTCCTCCACCAACTTCTCCAGCGTGAGTCCTTCCCATGACTGACAGCTCTTCATGAACTGCTCGAGCCTGGGTCCATTCCATGGGGTGCAGTCCTTCAGGAAGGGACTGCTCCAGCGCGGGTCCCCCATGGGGTCACAAGTCCTGCCAGCAAACCTGCTCCGGCGTGGGCTCCTCTCTCCATGGGCTACAGGTCCTGACAGGAACCTGCTCCAGCGCAGCCTCCTTTGGGCATCCACTTGCTCTGGCGTGGGCTCCTCTCTCCACGGGCTACAGGTGGTCATCTGCTCCACCATGGACCTCCATGGGCTGCAGGGGGACATCTGCTCCACCATGGACCTCCATGGGCTGCAGGGGGACAGCCTGCCTCACCCTGGTCCTCACCACAGGCTGCAGGGGAATCTCTGTTCCGGCGCCTGGAGCACCTCCTCCCCCTCCTTCTTCACTGACCTTGGTGTCTGCAGAGTTGTTTTCTCTTACAACTTATCACTCCTCTCTCCAGCTGCAAAGTGTGCAGCTTTTTTTTCCCTCTCTTCTCTTTTTTTTTTCCTTAATTATGTTCTCACAGAGGCGTTACTGATGGGCTCGGCCTTGGCCAGCGGCGGGTCCCTTCTTGTAGCCGGCTGGCATTGGCTGTGTCGGGTCGGACATGGGGGAAGCTTCTGGCAGCTTCTCCTACAGAAGCCACCCCATGTCCCCCCCTCCACTGCCACCAAAACCTTGCCACGCAAACCCAATACACCCCTAAAACCAGAGCTGGGAGAGGCATTTTTTCCTGCCTGTTCATTCCCTTCCTCTTAATGTCTCTTCCTTTGTTGCCAGCACAAGCACCGGTGTGACCACACAATGAGCCAGATTGGAGAGTTGAAGTTGGACGAAACCAAACCCAGCCTGCTGTGAACCCGAATCCATTCACTATTTGTCCACATGCATGAGTTGAGGACAGGCATGGCAGGGAGCAAGCTGCAAAGGGCAAGGAAGGAGTGATGTGACTGTTTCAGCAGCATTACTCCTTAAAACGAGCATGAAACTCCAGCATGAGTTGAAGCCCACTCTGTAGAGTCACAACACAGTGCATCTCAGTTAAAAAGCGTGGCATTATAGAAAGACTACTCTGGATTTGCAACTGGCATCACATTTTGAGACTTGTGTTATGAAGTACAAGAGCTCCAGCTAGCACAAGTGGTATTTATCTTGTTTCTGTTGATCCTTGCTATGTCACAGTAATTTCTTCTCTTTAATGATTCTTGGGTGTTTTAATGTAAGTCTTCACTGATAGAGAGAAAAAAAAGACAGCAAAATCACTGGTTGCTATGTGCAAGCAGGAGAATTCGTGTTGTGCCATCCAGAGAATGGGGCTTAGGAGGGTGCTGATGACAGAGCACTCAGAGGCTGAGATTTCTTTACCTACGTATATCAGCATAAGACACTCTCACAAAAGGATGACTTTCTCCAAGTATACCCTCACTCTCTTTCTGGTTCAGAGAGGCAGGACTGAAACACTGCGGTTCAGCAGTGTGTCCTACAAACAGGGTTCACACAGCCATACTCCCAACAGGCTGCATGGCAGCAGAGACTTTGTGGGTGCCCAGTTACAATCTTTTTTGTCTAGCATGCTTTTTCCTTAAGAAAGATGAATGTGAATGTGGCTGGAGGCAGATTTGTCTAAGCTGTAAGGGTTTTAACATGCCTGTACTTCTACATCCCCCTACACCTTCAGCCAGTTACTGATATCATGCTGGGGCTGCATGCACATTTATAAACATTTTGGTGCTAAGCTAGTCTTACCACTCAATGCAAGGAAAGTTCAGAAGAAGCCCAGGCTTCTGCTTTGCATGTCTGTAAGAGAGAGCTGAGCCCTTTGATGGGCTCCTCTGATGTCCAGGAGCTGTGAATGTTCAAGGTGTCAACACCAAAAGGAGGCTGGAGAAAACAACAGAAAGTGTGTCCCATTGTCACCACTGAGAGCGAAGATTTTTCCTGGCAAAGGCTGACATGACAACAAAGCATAACTATTACTTTCTAAATAGGATGAGGCCAGTACAGACATTTATCCTATTATGAACAGCCCTGTCCAGGTAGTAAAAAGAGCAAACAGGCTCCAGCTTTGTAGATGAGGAGGAGATCCATTTTACAGACTCCTGCCACCATTGTGGTGCTTTGAATCATGGGGGCAAGAGCAAGGTCAAATATAAGGACAAACTGGACAGGACTATGAGCTGCAGGCTTTGTCTGAGTTGGCAATAGTTTGTTTTTTGTTTTTTGTTTTTTTTTTGTCACCAGGGAAACAGAAGCAGAAATGACAAATGCTTTCAATTTGTCAACATCTTCCACAGATATTTTTGGTCTTCTGGTGAAAAACAAAGCATACATATTTCTTAATTTAAAACTATCCTATTCCCTTTCCAAATTGAATATGGAAATCCTGTCAGAGGGCTGAAGGCACAGGTGGAGTTCCTTAGATGTCCCTTGTCACTTTGGACCACCATCTTCTCTCAGCTCCTAGGCTGGCCTCCATCCCTTGAGTTATCACCACCTCTCCTTGGGCAGAGCCACCAATGTGTGTCACAGCAGCCTTCGCCTCCTCGAGGTGTCATCTGTCAGGGCACTATGACCCAGAAACTGAACATGAAACATCTGAGCTGCAACTCAAATCTCCACTGAAGTCAAAATAATTTAAACCAGTTTTGTTTCCAGTACAATTTCATTTTATAATAAAGAGCCTTATTCCTGGATAGGAAACAGGTGCCTTTGTGGTGAAAAAGGATTTGGTGAAAGAATATGTTTTTCTGTATATTTTTAAGAGGAAAAATGCAGGCTTTCCTTTCCTTTCCTTCCTACAATCTTTTGATTTGTGAAGTTAATCTGGAAGAAATGGTAGGAAGTGAATTGAGGAGCTATGACCTGCTAGGACTTTCCTTAGCTAAGAGCCATGTCCCTGGAGATTATATTTAGATGGACTGATAAATCCTGCTGAGGTTTCTATGCAAGTGTCTCATGGAAAGCAAAGCACCCAATTATCCTGTTGCTATTTGTCAAATGCAAATTACCATGTAAAAAAATCATTTTCAGCCTTCAGAATTGCTGTACTTTCCCTCTGCTTTTGATGTCTGAGGACAAAATATCCCTGTGAAGCAACTTGATTTCTTCAGAGCTATTAACAAATCTTTTAGGGTTCCAGGGTGACATAACAGGTCTGGTCTGATTCATTCTATTTAAGCATCTCCTTCCAGACAGAAATAGCTCTGTGTGCAGCCATAAAAAACATGAATGAATTATGTCTTTTATTAACTAGAAATGAGGATAAACTCCCTCAATCAGGGGAATGCAAATTACTAGCTCCCATTCTTTCTCCCTCCCTATTCTCTTTGTATCTGACTTCTTTAATAGATCTTTTTGGATGTTGACTCCAGGTTTGCGTGGCTATTTTTGCATCAGTCTCAGATGTTCTGGGTTCAAGAAAGATGTCAAGAAGATGCTGTATCACACCTTAGGAGATCATTAGCTTGCTAAGGGAATAAGAAATTTAAAAATTATCTTGGCCAGGGAGCACCAAGTTAAGTAGGAGTGTAGGCTGGACTAGGAAAATGAGGCAGAGGTAATGGCTTCACATTAAGTATGTGGGTGTATAATACATGGGGAACTCAGTAAAAATGCATCCTATGCACATACGTTAGTGGTATTTATATTAAAGAACGTGGCACACTGTGGCTGGCTTAACTGTGCCTGCAGCCTCTTCCCTTGCCATGATCTAATCAATTGCATCCCAGCACATATTTCCCTGGAATTGGAAGGAAAAAAGTATTTTGTTTTCTTCTCCACTCTGTCCAGCACACTGTGTTACTGCCATGTGTGACCCAGCTATGATCAGATGGCCCCACTGCCTCCACCACAGCAGCCACCAGCGATCACTCAGCTTCAGAGCTGCTTCCTTCTCACCGGACCTCAGGTGTATGCTTATGTCCTCTGGAACCTAGTGAGCTTGAGGGTGTGTGAGAATGCACTGCTACATTTTGGCTATATCTTTTTGATTTAATGTGCATCTTCTGATAGGCCTGAAAATATCAGTTAGGATCCATATTTCCATTGCTACTTATGCAGTAGTCAAACATTGTCAGCAAGCATTAGCAAAGGCGTTTTAGCATCTGTTCTTTTTGCTAAGCTGGACACCAACGACTGGCCATACACACAGATAAGGCTTAGTCCAAAAACCTGCTTGCTGCTATTTTTAAAGGGAACAAAATATCTTCTCTAAATAATCTCCACGTGAAAATAGGTACATGAGTCACAACACATATTGAGAAGTCGGCAGGAAAGGCTTTAAACAATGGGATTCATTCAGCTAAAGCATCTAATCACCCCTGAAAGTGAAAGATTAGTTAAAACAAAAGAGTTATTATCTGGGAAAGTAAAAAGGGAATCTGAATTTGTTTGTCTCCTCACATAGTGAGTACAAGGAGTCTGCATTTAATTATGCGCTAACCTCAAGGGCTTCATTAGCCCCCACAGCAGAAACAGAACTACAACAATTTATGAATGCCTGTGAAAATATGTCCCTGCACCATTGCTTCATTTTAACCTGCTTTCCAGGAGAGTAACTAGAGAGGGAGCAGTAGAGGAACCTCTATACAGACTTGTGTCTCGGAGTATCTGGAAAAAAATAGTGCAATCCACAAAGAGTGGCTTAGTATAAGGATTTTCAATCAAATGCAAACAGACTCTACCGCACTGTGCACACAGTGGGTTGAAATGGAAGAAAACATCCCATGTGTCTTGCCCAAAGAGCGTGATATAAAACCACTGTTCAGCAGTCCTGATTGATAGGAATCTGAGACCTCTTTTCATCTTATATATTATTGCAGGAGGTCTCAAAAGCTCAGGTTGCACTCTGAAAAGTTTATGGGAAAAACACAGGCTCCAGAATGCCTGGAGAAGTAATCAGTGCCATTGAAGGACAAAGGAAATGTCAATAGGGCTCAGGCCATCTGTCTTCTGTCTGTTTGACCCCTGTTCAGAAGTACTCCCATTTTGTGGAGAAGACATCTAGCTCTTCAGTGACCACAGAACAGGCACTATTGCTCACAGGGTAAAAAAAGGTTGAACATCACTGATATAATTACAGAGCTGAAAGAGCAGCAGCAGCTTACAAATTGTAGTTAGTCTCTCATTAGTATGGTTGAGTGATGACTGTATATATGAGTAGGGCTTATTTAACAATAAATGTCATATTTACATAACATATAGGATGATACAGGCAAATTAACTTGGAAATACATTACATTAATAAAGAAAAATTTTTGTTGAAAAAACAGAAAAAGGATTGCTAGTGCATGATGTTGGTCAAAGCCATGTGGTAGCATTTAGAAAGATTTGTTATGTGGATCCTAGTGGTATCACTGGTAGTCAGGGTGTTTAAATCCTCTAGATGCCACTGGACTTACTAACCTGTAAGCTAAATTCATATAAACTATATTATTGGGGCTGCCCAATGTTTTTTTTGAGGGGGAGGAGAAATTGTGTAGTACTGATATTGTAAGTTTGGGATTTGCTTTCAAGAATAAATATTGTGTGAGTGCAAAATCCCTTTTATGAAGTGTCACTTCTCCTAGGAGAACAAAGATGATCCATCCTGCGTGCTGCCATGGACTGTTATCCCAATGCTCTTACCAATGTCTTGAATCCATTGCCTCAGATCAACAAACCTTCTGTATATATAAATCATGTGAGGTCACCCATTAAGCAAACCAGTTAGAAAGGCTCTCAACAAATTATGGAGATTGAGTAGCTATTCTAGCTAATAAAGCCTATTGGAGTGGCTATGCAATTAGAGCACATTCCAACAGCATCTTCACCTCATTATGGAGTTGATTTATTACCAGCAGACCAAAGGGACTAAATAAGCATCATCCAGATAGGACTGCCAGTATACCTCTGTGACTAGCCAAATGAGTGATGAGTCTGAGCTGAAGACCTGTAGTAGCAACCACACATAATACACCAGCTCCAGTTGGAATGATTTATCTAGGCCTCCTCCACGGGGCTTTGGCTAATTGGCACAGATGAAAGCTAAAGATGACATTAACACTTCCACAAGATGGATAACAAAGACATTTCACTTTATAGATTTCTCAGCTCAGTGTCACTTAGCTACTTGAGCTACAAAGCCGTATGGATGAAAATCAAACCTAAGCCATACAGGATTTGTAATATTCTGCCTTAGGCCCACAGTAGAACATGCATTACCTGGCAGTAGCCATGTGTTTAGTGAAACCTCTGAGCAAACTCAGTAGTTAGATGTGGTTGAGTGTGCAGACAGTAGCAGGACCTTGTGACCAGGCAATGCTGTATAGAAGGAAGGGCAGCTGTGCACAGAGCAGTGTCCTTTGGGTGAGATGGGCATCCAAAGATCTCCTGCCCTTTTCTGCAAGCAGTGCCACAAGGCAAGAAAACCTGTTCCCGTGTATCCTCTATCAAAAAATGAAAGAACAAAAGAAAACCCTTACCCATACCCACTTACCTGTCAGATTTATGCTCTGGTGTCTGGGCCACATGAATCGAGGAGCAGTGCTCAGCAGTTCAGCTCACCTGAGACAGCTTTGGAAGACATAGGTGTGAAAGTCCATGTATCTACCTCTTCGGTATGTTCGAGTGAAACCCGCTAATGGCACACAGTGTTTTGGATTGACAGGTGAAACACAACTTAGGGTGCAAACAAAAGAGAATCAAAGCACTGTTAAAGTAATCACGACGTTCCTGGAGTTGGTCCTGGAGTCACAGGTAGTGTAGGAGAGTCTTGTTCCTTATCTCAGCTTCAGAAATGTCTGATACCTGGGCTTAAAGGCAATAAATATACTTGGTTTATAGCACACTTTTTTTTTTTTTAAATACCTGAAAGTGCAAAGACCATATGGCTGCATTTTCAGAGCACTATTGACAATGTCACTAGGTGCTTTTTAGTTACTCAGGAGCTGTCAAGATTTGATTTAATTGAATTTGATATCTAAATTAACATTATTTCTGCTAATATCATCACTCAAAATGAGCAATAAGATGACAGTCAGGAAAGTTTGAAGGACAAGATGCTTGGAGGGCACTTCTGGGTCAGGGTAAGGAAACCCAGTCATTTATTTTACCTTCTGGAGAGAATGCTGAAACTGGCCTATATAATTAGGCATCTCATTTGATGTCAACTGCCATCTTCACTGACAATTTAAGTAAAGGTTAGATACAGTGAAGAAACAGCAGCCTAAATGACCTTCTCCTCGTTATTGATTTTTTTTTCTGCTCTTTCATGTTACCACCAGCATGGACACTCATAATTTACTACTAAGTTTTCTTAAAAAGAAAAGAATTGCCAAGTTGAAATATTACACCTGGCAAATGCAGTTACTGACTAAAAAATCCTAGAAGCCTGGAGCGTTTACATACGGGGAGGCTGTCTTCAGCTGAGGACTTTCCTAGTGGTTCTTACTTTCATGACTGATCTTGCACAAAAAACAGGACCCAGTTTGGTTCCAAATTTCCTTTTCATCCTTTGAAGAGGAGGAAGCCTTCCCACCACTTTTCTTGTGCAACAAGACACTCATCCCCAGAAGTCAAAGCAATCCTGTTTGAGATCTTCTTCCTGTTCCCCTAATATCCAGTATGGTAGAGACAGTTTGCTGCAGGAGACCAGCAAGACCTGTGCTTGGGCTGGCTGACCATAAGAAGGGGCAATGAAATGCATCAGGTAATGCTTCGAAGCAGTTACTGTATGTTTTAAATGCAAAGTAGAGCTATCAAGAAGCAGTGCTGGGGACTTAGGTGAATGGTAGTCTGACAATGGTCAGTTTAGGAACTCAGGTTCCTAAAAACAAAACCTGAATCTGGAATTTCCATAAAGTGAGCTAGATGTGCTCCTTGTCACCAGCCAGGTGCTCATTGTTGTCAGGGTGTATCTTCAGGGTGTATCTAGTTTTGGACCCCTCCCTACAAGAAAGAAATTGAGATGCTGGAGCATGTCTAAACAAGAGCAATGGAGCTGGGGAAGGGTCTGGAGCACAAGTGTGATGAGTTCATGGCTGAAGGAACTGGGGTTGTTGAGGCTTGAGAAAAGTAGGTTGAGGGGTAGACCTCACTCTCTCCAACTCCCTGAAAGGAGGGTGTAGAGAGGTGAGGGTGGGTCTGTTCAACCCAGGAACAAGTGACAGAACAAGAGGAAATGGCCTTAAGTTGTGCCAGGGAAGGTTTAGATTGGTTATTAGGAAAAATTTCTTATTTGAAAGAGTTGTCAAGCATTGGAACAGGCTGTGCAGGGAAGTGGTTGGGTCACCATCCCTGAAAATATCTAAAAGATGTGTAGACTGATGGTGACTGGGGTCATGTTTAGTAGTGAACTTGGCAGTTGTAGGTTTATGGTTGCACTCAATGATCTTAAGGGTCTTCTCCAACCAAAATGATTCTGTGATTCTCTGATTCTCAGCTTTTAAAAGCAGCCAACATCAGACACATGCAGTCTGTGCTGTGAAACCAGGCAAAGGTGCACAGTGGCTTGAGCATGTTTGGGTTTTTTTCACCCCAAAATCACTGCATTAAAAGAACATCAAGGTCATAATTCCAAGTGAGGGTGACAGAACTGAGATAACTCTAAGTTGTGCTCATTTATATGTACATATTCTGATTGAGGTTTTACATGACTGCACACACAGCTCTGGTCTCATGCTGGATGCAAGATACTATATCTGATTGGGTACATACTCAGTATTTCATTATGATCTCCATGTACTTGTGGTGCCAGGCATGCTTTACTGTAGCTGTCCAAGGTCTGCACTGAACACAGAAATGCTAGTTTTCTCCTGGTCTTTTCTATGATACTCAGAGTATATTAATTATCTCATAATATTTTTCACTTTTTTTCCACACCATTTTTAGGAGAAGGGGTGCTATTTTTATTACAACCAGGTAACTATGCTCAAATTAAAGCCAAAGTTGACAGTATAGCCAAATCACTAATGCCAGATTACAGACTTCCATTCTTAACATTCTCATTTGTCTTTTATCAGCTAAATTCCCTACACCTATTCCTTCCTTTATGCTGTCAAATACTCCAGCTCATGGCCAAAATTCTACTTGTAGCATTTTATGGCACTTCTTGTGTTCAGAGTTGCATCCTTTGGAAGATATAGGTGTGAAAGTCCATGTATCTACCTCTTCAGTATGTTCCGAAGTTGCATCCTTGTTTCCTTCAGCTGTAGGTATGGGAGCAGAATGTTTTTGTAGCTCTGCTCCTGGAATTTCAAATGTGCTTGGAGTCTATGCATATACCACTCTTCATTGCACAGGATGGAGGCTCCTCCTCAAAATTTGTATGTTTGCAAGAGAAGTCTGTGGTGTGGAGCAAGTGCAGAAGAGGAGCAACTTAGTTGTGCAAAGGCTTGATTTTGGCATCCTCACCTGACAACTTGATTGCAACTTTACTGAGGTTCCTTGATTTGGATTCATAGTGCAATTTGAAGACAATAAACAAACTGAAAAATATATATTCCTTCCTGTAGGATGTTTTTGGTCCTGCTATGGCAATCAGCAGTTGTGGGACTTCTAGATTCTCAGCATATCTCCTAGGAGTTAAGCTTAGAGTCCTTGGTCCCACAATGCACTAGTTATCATCTGTAGGGACCTGCCACTGCAGGCAGGCAGGTCACACAGCTCTTATGTTCAGCAAGCAGCTATATTTAAATTTGGGACTATGAGGTTCAGTCTGGATTTCCACATTGCTCTGTGGAGATCTGAACCTTTACCTCTTTATGTCAATCTCTGTTTTCCTCCTGGTATGTCTCCAGTTGCTGCCCCCACTGCTCCCGTCTTTAGACACCTTCAGCTTTGCTTAAATCTGCAATTTGCTTAAATCTTTGCTTAAATTTAGTCCTCCTTCTATTGCCAGTGCTGTCCTTTTTTCCTTTTGGTTCCCAGGTACTTCTCATAATCCCATTCCCCAATGGATGGGAATGTTCCATCATCCCAATGAGTTTTATTGTTCTTATCATCCCATCTTCAATTTCTTTCTTGCCTCTCCCTGCCTCAGCCTTGTTTTTCCTACCCTGTCTTTTGTGCCATTAACTTCTGTTCTTAGCCCTTCCTTTCCACCCCTTCATCTGCCTTTTCTCTCATCCTTGCCGCTGTCCTTTTAATTTGTGTCTGACCCCCCCCTAAGTACTTTTTCTCTCTTCTTTTGTGCCTAACTCCAATTTTTCAATCTTTGCATGTTAGTAGCAAGAAAGGCGGTTCCTGGACATGGAGAGCTCAGGACAGACGGTCCCTCTGCTTGCAGATCTGGTGCCTGGTGACACAAATTTGGGAGCCAATGTACTCAGTGTCTACATCCCTGTAACAGGTCAAGCTTGGGCCAACTGAAGGATGCTGCAAGTGGCAGCCGGGTTAGCATGTAGGAGCTTGAGGGAGACGGAGCAACTGTAGGACAGATTACAGCCTTAGGGAATGTGGCTGATACATTTTAAGGAATTTTACTGAGCAAGCCTGAACTCCAAGTTTTGGATGTTCATAACTTGTGCAGTTTGAGATAAGACTAAAAAGTGGCAGTAAATGAGACACCTTGCCACTCTGAGTGCCCTACCAGACCTCAAAGCCGTGCTTTAAAACAAATAAGTAAAGTTACTAAAATACAGGCAAATTGTATCCTTGCTATTTCTTACTTGGAAAATAATAAAGGGTTTTTTTTTTTTTTCCTTCCATAAAATTAAAAAAGAAACAAGGAAAAAAAATCAATGCCTTGAGAGATACATCTATCATGGAAGGGTTTGGCCCAATAAATTTGATTTTTCAAGTCATTATCACCTAGAAACAGGTTTTCACAATAGCAAATGCTAGACAAACTTATATTTAGGCCTTGGCATTTAAGCTGACTGTAATGATTACTGAAATCTTCTCTTCAAGAATTCTCACCTAGCACATGAAGTTATATGCAATGTTTTCTCACAAGTATTGTGTGCCATGGGTTGAATTCTGCACTGCAATTTTTCTCAATTCATTACACTATCTGCAGTAAATGTCACTGGAATTCTGTTTTTCCAGATCTAGCTAATATATATGTAAACACTTACTAGTATGGATTTCTCGCAAATAGCAGGGATTTGTGAAGCACATTACAGGTGTAACTTGACAGTACTGGTGAACTTTGTAAACTCTATCTAGGTCTAGATGGTTACAATCGTCCAAAAACAGTTAAAAACCTGACTTGAAAACTGAAACAAAAAACTGAATGCTAACATCGGCCAAATGTGAGCTGGAAGGAGAACCTGAAAATTATTGGTGACCCTCAGACACTGGTTGGGACCCAAGCAAGGTTGTAGGAGACAAGGATGTGAAGCCTGAAAAACAATATGATCTGGGGTAAAACTTGGCTAATTTATCAGAAGTGGTCAATACAGTGTGGCTGTGGCAACACTTTGTGTTGCAGGTCAAGCAGCCATCTTCCTGGTAGGTGCATGCTTGCCTGGTGAAGAACTTGTGGGGGAAGGAAGGAAGGATTGACTGGGTGAATCTATTGGCAGAGTGGTGACTGACAGCAGCGTTTGGTTTTGTGTGGTCACTGTTGTCTGTGGCTTGAGTAGTATACCTGGGTACGGTTGTCTTTGTCCCTCATTTGTGATCTTTTCTGACAATTTCCTTTAGGTTGGCAGGAACAAGCTAGTTAAATCTGAATTATTTTCTAACCTATGCACCAAAATGCTGTCCTTCGTGCCAGTTCTACTCCCTGAGGGTTTGCATACTTGAGATACTGCTCAAGTAGTCTGAATCATGATCTCATCAGAGACAATAAGTTGCTGAAGATGGTTCTTCAGTGCTCAGTTTAAGCTCCTGTCAGGGAATCTGTCCACTGACATAACTAATACATTCTCCATTTCCAGAGACATCATTCAATTTAGTCCAAAAGTCACCCTTGGTCCATACTAATTTGAGGTCAACACAATTTAGCATTGAGGAAAAACATATTTATGCCAAAATTATAGGATTGCAAAGGAAGTTGACAGTAATGAACAATCCCACTTAGAAAACATCTATTATTCGCACACACATTCACACATAGATAAAACAGATACAATTTTCTGAATAAAAATACAAAGCCAGAAAACATGGGATAAAAAAACCCACTGAAACAGTTCAGAACAAAAATTTCCAATTTTTCATTGAAAATATAATTTGCACAAAAAATGTGTGGCTTTCATGTAAGTCTTGTTTTTCTGTTGGAGAAAAAAATGCCTACCCATAAGATTTCTTGTATCATAAATGATTTGATTTCCCAGGCTCCCAGTGAAGCCCATCTTACAGAGCCCATTATAAGCTGTTAGTTTACCCTGATTCATCTCTTCTCGTGCAACCAGGGAGGAAAGGGCTATCAAAGATAATAGCATAGCTTCAATAAGTTTAGCTGCTAATGATCTTCAAAGAAATGCTGCGAATCTTTGATGCACTGATCTAAAGTGAGTGGAGTTCAGTTGAGGCAGGGACAGGGGAATAGGGCTGAGGAAAATCTCTCCTGTGCACCCACGTGTGCATCTGCTCCACAGTAAGCACTGGGTAATGGGCTACTTAATGGAGGAGTGAGATGTAAATGAAGAGTCATGCTTGCTTTGTGGTGGACAAATGTGTTATTGCCCCCAAGGGGTACAGTCCAGTTGATTTTATGTCCCATCACACTGACCCTTTGTGAGTTTCTCTGGGTAAAAATGATTGGAAATTTGGCCCTAAAAATAACCCTTTTAAAGAAATCTACAGGTCATGACTATGCTAGCTTTATCCTTGATGTCAAATGAGGTTTATACAGGGAAAGTTGTTAGTGATAAATACTCCACAGCCAAGTCTGAAGGGACTCCATCCAAGTGCAACGTCTTTGATGCTGCTCCACCAGTCACAGTTACAGTGGCGCTTGGCAGTGAAGTACCTTCAAGCTCTTGGTGAGGAGACTATTCCACCTCCAGCCATTCCCATTTTCTCCAGTAAAGTGCAAGTGCTGAAGTAAGGTTTTGGCGGGTCTGATCTGAAGAAGTGAGTGCCATATCCCCACTCTCATACAGTTAACTGCATGCACCTTGCTGATTTCTCTTGCAAGGAGAGTGAGGAGTGCCAAGCCAGCTCAACAGTGCTGTGAGTCATGAAGGAGTCTTCTGGATCACGCTCATGGTCTCCAGTCTTACAAGAGAATCCCTTTCCAGCTAAAAATCCTAAACAAAATCAATGGGAGTAAAGCTATGAGTAGCTGTCTTGTATAGGAGGATATTCCTACCTGACACTTCTTTGTTTCCAGTAGTTCAGCATAGTTCAGCAGCTCACAACCTCTTCAGAAGGGGCAATATCTCAGGAGACTTCCTATCACTGTTCCCTGTGTTGGTGACATCATAGCATGCCAACACAGGAGGAGAAAAGCGATTGCCATGGCTACAGGTTGCACAAGAGGCATTTTAGGAAGCTGCTCTCAATTGCAAACTTACCAGCTGTGCCAGGTTTGCTGCCTGTACCAGTAGTGGGGCACAGTGTCCACTGACTTCTGCATTGATAGATATAAATTACAGCTGAGAACTCATGGATTGATAGCAGAATATGTTATCTGCCACTATCTTAAAGCTTGGGAGTCATTATTCAACAGAAAACAGAGAGCAGGATTACTCAGTGCTTGTCTAAGGAAGACTTAATTTGTAATTATTGTTTTGTTGACTCATGGAACTTCAGTAGGATCTACAGAACCCAAGTTAAATCAGGACTTTGTTGTATTAGTGTTGTATGGCTGCAGGAGAAGAAAGAGTTGCTACCCAAAGTTCTGACAACAAAGAAAGTGTTATTACACCCAGTTTAAACATGGCGATATGAAGCCCTGAGAGTATATATTGCCAAAAAGTTGGGCATGTAGTCTAAGTTCAGATGTGCCTCTCAGGATGGGATGAATTTGCCTTGAATCTCCAGGTTGCTATCTTCCTATCCAGAACTGTAACACTAAATCATCCAACTGCCTACTGAGACAAACTGCACCAAGGAGGAACCTGCGCAGCCACCAGCTCCTCCCTGGGGCCCTTCTCACATAGATGATGTGACCTGTTATGTTTGGGCACATTCTCCTTCTGAACTGAGCCCCTCTGATCAGGTCTACTGAACACCGTCAGATAATTATAACTAACACCGTGGCTATAATTATTACTAATATCATATTACTAGTATATTACTTCTTGTTCCATCATATTATTTTCATCTTATTATTATGCTATTTATGTTTTGGCCATTATTCAGATAATAAAGCCAGATCATCTGACTTGCTTCAAAGCTTCATTGTGCTAGATGCTGGACTGTCCCCTGTGAAAAGTCAGTCCTCACCCTGAAGCACTTAAAAATCTAATTAAAGAAGACATACTGGCGTTATCTTCATCTATCAGAAGCTTCAGTAGCAAACAACCACTCTTCAGTATATTCAAGGTCACTTTAGTAGACTTCCTGAAGAACTGGTAGAACTCCCAATATTTGTGATGCGTGTGCTGACACCAGCTCCTGCACGGCTCTAGAAGCAACCTTATTTCAGTGTTGCATTCCTAATTCCTCCCAAACCACAGACACAGGTCCATGCAGGTATTTACCCTGACTCCCTTAGTCCTTTACACTCTACACATTGTCTTCCTGAGAGATATATTCTTTCACATCCAAACCATTTTAAAAAATCCCAAGCTGTAAATAAATGGCTTAAACTTCTACTGCTGAACAAAGGCTGTTACTGGTGTTACAGTTTGAGGGGCTTGATAAGAAGGCAGGAGACAGACTGTCACTTGTTTTCATTTTGCAGTCAGAGGAAGAAGGTTCATTCCTCCTGCTGCAGGACCATTATTACAACAATCTAAATTGTAACTGATAAAAATTGAAGTGGCTCTTCTATGTGAAGCTCCAATTTTTCTTATATAGCAAAAACACATCTGCAGAGATCATACTGAGAAATCTGTAGCTTGCTCTGGGGAATGTGGGGATTTTTCACATGCCACACAAGTGCTGCAGGTCAACTGGGTCAGGATTCACACAGATTTTCTTTTACTTTCTCCACTGAGCATCCTTTCCAGAGGAACAGACACAGGTCTGGCATAGACTACTGCCATCCTGTTATTCTTGTACTGTCTGTCTTATGTGGAAGCAAACAGATTCTGTGAAACAAGCACAAGGAGGAGACTCTGGAGCTTGTTGGTGGGTGATGCTGTTCAATCTCCTCTCCAGTATGTCTGCAAGTGCCTCCTCACCAAGGCCTAGAAAGAGGGAGCAGCCAAGATGATCGTAGTTGCCTATTTTACAGCTTCTCAAAAACCTTAGTCTTACTGAATTTTGAGAATTGACTTGGGGTGGCACACATGCAGATGTGATGGATCAAGTTACCAAGAGTGAAATCTTCCAAAATTAGGGGGAAATTTGCCATTAACTCCAGCTGTCCTTTAAGTGTCCCAAAGTAGTCTGCCAGATTCTCCTGGAGAGGTTTCAGAGAATGTGGACCACATGGTGAAGTGGTCTTTTTAAGAGAAGCCAGGATATTCCCAAGAAATACTTGCTGCTTGACATTTTCCCCTGATTTCTCTATTAACTTTAGCACTTGATGGAGGGAGGTTATCTCACTTAACCTCAGCCATCCACTAGTCACCTTGTTTCCTCACTAGTCACTGGGACAAAGCCACCTAAAATGCCTAAAATACACAGAATGAACTATGAGAGATCCCTGTCTCCTCCAAACAAGGGAGCGCAGGCAACTAGGTGAGTGCAGACATCTAACTGTGCATGGTTTAAATTATAGGGATAATCCCAGTGCTAGCAACCAAAAGAGTCTACATATGTTGTGATTAGCCTCTGATTTAATCCCTGACTAGTCAGGATTCTTGCTCCTGTTGGCAGGTGTTTCAGGCGATAAATGTGGCAGCAGCCATGTAATAAATGCCTCCATATGTCCCAGAGTCACCAACCTGCTCTAAAACCTGAAGGAGGGATGGTAAATTTGGCTAAGCTGTAGCATTTCCTAGCTGCATTATGGGAAGTCTAAATGGCTGGAGCCCTAGAACTCAATATTGAAGGCAACAAATAGTTCCAGAAATAAACCTGGTGCCCATGGAGATGCCTTGCTGCCTAGTACTACCTATCACCATGAGCTCTGACAGCACTTGACAGAGATGCTCTGTGAAACATGTCTGCTGGCACAGCAAAATACTAAATGCTCTTATTTTGAAGTCATCATTCTGTATAACTGCTTGCCCTAAGCTTATGAAAAAGAACTGCCATTTGATTAATCTTTACCCCTCCATGTGGCCTTACAGGATGAGTTACAAAGGACATCTCTAGGTGACCTGTGCTCATCCCTCATGAAAGCCTGGCCCACTCTTTCACAATGAAACACCTGCTGATCCTAGTCAATGTCCTTAAGTATTCTGTCCTCAGGTTATCTGTCATCCAGTAGGTACACAGGGTACATCTGGATATTGCTGCTCAGAGCTGGAGGGCAGCATCCAGTTATTATTTCTTCCCTGTCCCCTATTTGTTATAGGCAAATGTTTGTTGTAGTAACCCAGAAAAAGTCTACTTGTTCCAGACTTACTAATGAATGAAAGAAGAACACTGTGCCAATCTCACCACAGATCTGTCCCTTGCCCATTTCACAAGCCAGGAGAAGGAGCAAGTCTGTGTGGTTGGGAAAGCAGTCCCCTGTAGGAAGAAGCCTGGAAGCTAACACTTTATCAGCTATCAAAATGGCAGAGGGCCTTGTATAGCAGCAGGAACTACCTTACAAAGTGGTATTTGCCAGCAAAACTGGAGGGAAAGAGGGATGTCACCAGCACCCCTTCTCCTTGCAGCATCCATATATCTGCTATGCTTGCTGATGGGAACCCAGGACAGCAAACATCCTTCATCCAGACCTAGAAAAGGAGCTGATGTACTCAGCTTCTACTGATTTCACAGGAGAGGGCACCTTTCACAGGAGAGGGCACCTCAAATGCTCTGTTGGTCAAGGTATGGCTCTGTCCTTTACACCATACATTCTCACAGAAACTGCACTTTGTGGCAGGTTTTGCTCCAGGAAAGAGTAGACGCAACCAGATGACACGTGAGTCTCAAGTTCTGCAGTAAGCAGAAGCTCCTTTAGCAGATCCACAAAAGGACAGAACTGAGATCTCCTTGGATCTGCCTTGTCCACCAGAACATCCAAAAGCAGACAGTTTCTGCATTGCACAGGGTTATCGGGGGTACTCAGTACTACACTGACAGCACTGGATATGTCCACACCTCCCCTTTGAGTTTCTTGTCTTTCACTTAGGGTCAATGCCACAGTTTCAAGAGAGAGTCATGTGGCTCAGTCTTTATTTGCTGTTATTGCTGCTTTCAAGTGGAAAACTGATATAATAGCAGTCCTTTCTCAACATACAGCAGTCCACAATGTTCTTTGAGGATGATCAGCATCTACTGGCATAGAAAAGTGACAGATGCTGTCTACAAATAATGAGCTGAAGCAGTTTCCTTTGGAAAGGAACTTAAGCAAAGTCCCTTTGAGTTTGAAAAGCCAGTGAGGTTCCCATGTGGCCTCAGAAGCTGCTCAGAAGCCTCTGCTGGAAAAGACTTATTCTATTAGCTCCTATGGCATAATTATTTTTAACTGCTTCTCTTATACAGATTTCTCTAGAGAAGAAAATGACTGATTACTACTTATTGAGCATTTTTTACTGGGGACAAGCATGAAAAAGAATGAAGTTTATGGCTTCTTCTGTTCACTCTTCTAGTGTTCCATATGGCATCTTCACAAGTTAGAGTGATAAGGTATAGCTGTATGATGCATAATCATGTGATAAAATATATCGTGTGCCTTTGTGACCCTCATCTTTGTTCTTTGCATCACAAAAAAAAATAATTTTAACCATCTAGGCATGTTAAGTGTCTCTCACTTGTGAGACTGAAAGAAGGATTGAAAGAGGGGGCCCACTGAAAGGCTGGGGAGGTACTTTTGACAAGGGAGTGACGGAACAAGGGGAAAAGGCTTTAAACTGGAAGAGGGAAGATTTAGATTAGATGTTAGGAAGAAATCCTTTCGTGCAAGGGTGGTGAGACACTGGCCCGTGTTGCCCAGAGAAGCTGTGGATGCTCCTCCCTGAAAGTGTTCAAGGCCAAGTTGGATGAGGCTTTGAGCAACCTGGTCTAGTGGAAGGTGTCCCTGCTGATGGCAGGGGATTTGGAACTGGATGAGCTTTAAGGTCCCTTCCAACCCAAACCATTCTGATTCTGTGATTCTAAGACCACTGAGATGTTACCTCCTGAGCCTTTGATCCTTTCTCCTTCCTTTGTGCTTTTGTCTAATGCAGATACAGTACTGTGCCAGGGGCAGCTTTTCCAGATGTTCAAATGTGTTCAAAGTCATCCCATAGTGCTACAAGAAGTAAGACCAAATTATTGAAAATGAAGGACTCAAAGCTTCCTAGCCAGATCTTTTCAAACTTGTTAGTGGACTAGAGGCACAGTTTTCCTTTAATTATATAAATCTTGTTTCTGTTGTAATGTGTACATTTCAGAGTTTTATAATTTGTGTTTATTGCCATAGTCCTGAGTCCTGATGATAATAAAAAAATGTCTATTGCTCTGGGAACCTTAGCTCAACTGTTGAGGTCTTCGAAGAGAGATACAGTATTTGTTATTTTCAACGTTTATGTAGGTAACTGAATCTACAAAAGGTTACCAAATGCATGGCTACAGTAAAAATAGCTCCTCATTTACTGTCATTCTCATTAGAGGCTTTAGAAAGTCTGTAAGAATTTATTTTCTTGCAGCATGACCTGTTTTCTTGGGCTTCTTCAGTAGTTATAGTCCAGCAAATCCAAAGTAGGATGCTGTAATTTACCATACATTAGATGGTATGAATGATGGAAGTTGTGTTACACAGCACATTAAATAAACACACAAATGTATCAAAATAATGAGACACCATCCTTTAAGGCATCTGGAGGCAGAGCTATGGCACAGCCTCAATCTTAATTCCGTTTCTTGTTTTTAAAAGCATGATTTCCAAAACTTTACGTGGCATTTCTCCCAGGATTCATTTTACATCTTTACTTTTTATCTCTGTGTACTCTTCTTTCTGCACATCTACAAATGAAAAGTATATTTGGACAAATTTAGAAATGTGCAATGTTCATAGAATCATAGAATCCCAGACTGGTTTGGGTTGGAAGGGATGTTAAAGCTCATCCAGTTCCCACTAGACCAGGTTACTCAAAGCCTCATCCAACCTGGCCTTGAACACTTCCAGGGAGGAAGTTTTAAAGGCCTCACAGGTTTTCTGGGCAACCTGGGCCAGTGTCTGACAACCCTCACACAAAATAATATCTTCCCAATATCTAATCTAAATCTCCCCTCTTCCAGTTTAAAGCCATCACCCCTTGTTCTGTCACTCCCTGCCCTTGGCCAAAGTCCCTCCCCAGCCTTCCTGGAGCCCCTTCAGGTACTGGAAGGCTGCTAGAAGGTCTCCCCAGAGCCTTCTCTTCTCCAGACATAGAAGTTGTGGTTGTTGTGGAAGAAATGTTGTGGTAAATTAATCAATACTAATAATTATTGATGTATTCAATAGTTGAAACACATATAGCAAAGGCAACCAAAAGAAGAGGATCCTGTATTCTCTTACAATAGTAATTGCCTGTGGATCACAGCTTAGTCACAGGGATCATCACATGATAGATGTCCTGATTCTATACACAGCAATAGTGGTGTGAGCAGTTATTAAGAGCAGAGACTTTTGTTTTACAAAGTAAGGGGTGGAAGTCAGTAGCAAACTACAGAACTGCCCTTCCTGTCTGCTGCCTCTCCTGACTTCCCTGTACTCTGTGAATCCCCAAGCCTTACTGCATAACATATCTGTAGTGTTAAGACTACTTGCTGATAAATAACAAATCAAACATGAGTTCTGCTCACAAAACATTCAGTTGATGTAAGCTGCACTTCTGTTGCCTTTAAAATCTTCCAGCTCTGGACTTGAATGCTGAACATTCATTTTGGTCAGGTTTTGGGTTTTGGTTTTTTTGTTTGGATTTTTTGGGGGGTTTTTTTCTGTTGTTTTTTGTTGGTTCAGGCTGAAGGGTTTTTTTGAGCTCTGTGTTCTTCAATGAACTGTTCTTTGTGAGACGGAAAACCCTGGCATTGAAGGGATAATCATTTAGTGTCAGGAAAGGACAATATGGTTGCAGACCTATTAATGTTTATAAATATATATGAAGAGTGAGTGTCAGGAGGATGGAGCCAGGCTCTTCACAGTGATGACCAATGATAGGACAAGGAGCAATGGGTGTAAGCTGGAACACAGGAGGTTCTGCTTAAACTTCAGAAGAAACTTCTTTACTGTGAGAGTAACAGAGCACTGGAACAGGCTGCCCAGGGAGGTTGTGGAGTCTCCTTCTCTGGAGACATTCAAGACCCGCCTGGACGCCTTCCTGTGTGATCTCATCTAAGTGTTCCTGCTCCGGCAGGGGGATTGGACCAGATGATCTTTCGAGGTCCCTTCCAATCCCTAGCATTCTGTGATTCTGTGATCCCCATCCCCAAACTAGCACACCAGGTATGATTTATCTTGCTGCCTTAGCTGTCAGGTATTTAGTTGTTTGACTTGGGTAGGCAGCCTGTATGGTTAATGGGGAAATGAGCACTTGCAAGAAGAAAATTCATCCCATCCTGGGTCTAGAATATTTAGAGTGAAAACACAACTACACACAATGGAGATAGAGTTGTGAGCGCTAAGGACTTTGCAAATTAATCTGTAGGGGCCAAAAGCTGAAAAAAGGGAAGACAAGTGACCATGCGGAGACAGGGTGAGGATTCATCTGACATCATATAGAAATACTGGCACAGAGACAGGCTCCCAGGTCTTCAAAACAGCTCCTTAAACACAAGCCCATCTTTCTCTCCCTGTGATCTCTGCATCTGTTACTATCTTCCTTCAAACTTTCACCACGAATGAAAAAGACATCTAGCCACAGCTAACCCCAAGCATTGTGAGGACAGAGAAGAGTGTTCTATTAAAGGGTATTATGTGCCCATGGAGTTAAAATCTGCTTTCTACAGCAGCTGCACAGGGTCCTCAGGACCTCGACATGCAGGTCACCCATTTTCCCCAGAAGGTATTATATGAAACCATATGAGAATAGGAGGAGGCTGATTCAGAGTCAGGAAGCTGTTTAACCCTTACTTGGGCAATAGAGAGGAATGGAATCTGCAGTGAGGCTCCAGAGGCCAGCAGGACATGGCTAACAAGCTACAAAGCATACATGCAGGTAGGGAATTAGATCAGAGGGACAAGGATGGACCTTAAAGGAGATTTCTACATCTGCAGATGGAAGGTCAAGGTAGCTGGAGGAGCCTGTAGAGTTAGTTACAGGCTAAAGCCCTAAAAAAGAGCTCTGAGGACAGTGCAGGGGGCAAGGTCTTAGCCACAGCCTTAAGCGTGGACAGAGAAAAACATTTTCTTTATTTATTTTTATCTCTATTTTGGTGTTTCTAAAGGAAAGATTGGACACCCGGGCAGGAACAGTGCTGCTGTCATAGGAACATTTGCTTTCTCCTTCCCTTCTCTGTACAATTTCCCATATGAACAAGCATAAGGGGACTTTGGGAAGAGGATTCCCATGGGAAAAGCTGGTGGGCAGCCTCCAGGAGGTGGCTGTCCCCACACTACCCTCCATCTGTACGGCTCCAGCACAGTGTGAGGGGGCTTTGGTGCTTTTGAGAACCAGTAGGCCAAGGACCTCCTTACCTGTGGATCTCTGAATGGACATATCCTGCTGTTGCCCTCCCCTCATCACCGTGCCACTGGGACGTGTGGGTGGGTTCCCACAGAATGGTGTGCAGGGGCAATTTGAGGTCCACCATCTCCTTCTGCCAGGGGCTTTGGCTTCCTGATTTAGGCAGACAGATGGGGCAGAGGTTTGAGAGCATCCCTGAGGGCATCCAGATGAGGGGGCTGCCTGAAAGGAGCCAGGGGGCTGGGAGGGAGCATGCCATGCCATGCAAACATGAAAGATTTTAGGCTGAGACAGGGAATAGCATGAAGACACCAACAAAACAGTAGAGGTTGAATTGCCTGTCATCCTCCGCTCTCCTCACAGCATCCTTGCCCAGACTAGCATCGCTGCCTGCAGCAGCCTGCCCTCTGTGTGTGCAGGCCCCGCTCGCTCTGGCACAGGAGCCACCTCATTCTGCCTAATTGCATCAACAAGAGTTAATGTGAAATGTTGTCTTACCTTGCATGCCATATGCTTTGTGAATCGTGGAGCAGAGCCCAAAGGAAGCAGACGCTCTGGACATTGGGGCCCTTCGTACAAGGCAGCTCTGGAGTCCTGACGCTTCCTGCAGCACTGACACTGCTTCACTGCCTCTGTGCAGCAGGTTGTAGACACACAGCAATACGTCTGCTGGACAGGGTCCACCATTTCAAAAACACAGGCACTGTGAGCAACATCAGACCAGCCTCAAAGACACTGGGACAAGCAGGGTCTAGGAATAAATTCCACCCAGTCCAGGCTGTTCTGTTTCCTCCTCATTATCCTGTGTCTGACTGCAGCAAAGCCCTTGTCAGGCTGCTGCCAGAACAGCTGGTTGCCAGCGATGTACAGAGTGATCGATATGTTTGGCTTTTTGTGTTCATCCATCGTGTGAATCTGCTTTCATGCTTTCATGATGTGAATCAGATTTGAAAGCAGCTCTGAACTTCTCTCTTGTGTCATTTACTGTCTTTGGCCTGAATCCAGAGTCCATGCAGCTCCCTGCTGCTCACCTGGCACTCTGGAAAGCAGGGTTAATTACAGCCCCTCCTCATCTCCCCCCAAAAAAGAGCTAGTTTTAGAATCTGAAAAATCTGCCCAGTGCAGCCGGACACTCTCCTCCACAGACAGAGCCCTGGAGTGAAAGCCAGAGGAAAAACAGAGCTCCCAGTTTGTTTACTACCTCTTGGCACACATCCATACCCAGTTTTTTATATACCACTTCCCAGACTTTGCAGCCTGGTGAAGAAGATGCAGATTTGCCCTCACTATCAACACACCCATGGTTACCAGCAGTATTTCGTGCAGCCCCAGCAACAGCACCCAGGACCCTGCTGTGCTGAGATTTGCACTTGTCTGTATGCAGCTAGTGCCTGTAAAGAAAATTTGTAATCTGTAAATACAAGAGTGTGAGTGTGTGCGTGCGTGTGTATATGCGTGTGTGATGTTGGGGGATAAGGGATTTCAATGTAGGCTGCACTGTAAAAAGCTCTTTTATGGGTTTCTCAGCTATCATGAGGAGGAAAGCTGATATCAGAGGAATATTTCTGAGCAGGGCAATTTGTGGAGGTTTCTGGATAGTGGAAGGAGAGAAAGGCTAATCCAGAGGTACATATGGACAGGACCTGTTCTCCTAGATGTAGCGCAAGGCTCACATCAAGTGGTGTTTTGAAAAAGACCTTAATTCCTTGGGTTAAGGGAGTGGTCATTTAAAAATATTTTTTTTCTGTAGTCCTTTTGTACCTGTGACAGTAGACAAAATGTGACCATAATGCTAGAATGTAATTCTCAAATAAGTGACAATAAAAAGAAAAAAAACCAAAATGAACCACTCATTAATTTTAAACCAATTTTACTAAGAACATTCCTCCAGCCCTTTTCTAGGGCAAACAGTCCAGGGCACTGACATTGCCAGCATGTAGCCTGCCAACATCCAGCCACCAACCAAGGTCTCCATGCTTGCCACCATGTCCCTTTCAAAGTGTGAGCCCCTAGGGATTCTTCTGTGCAAAAGAAACCTGTTTTCCCTTGGGAAGAGTTATAGGCATGATGGCACTACTCTTCCACTCCTCCTCTCCACCTTTCTGTCCTGTGTTCCTCAGGACTTCCCCCATATCCATGCTGCCTGTGCTGGGTGCAGAAAGGCTCAGTGTGATCAGTAGGTGACAATACCAACATAGCAAGTGGTTCCTGCTTCGGTGCTGTGTTCCCCAGATGGGCATGATGAGTGCAAGTGGTAGTTAGTTTTCCATCACTAGCATTAATTATTTCAAGTCAAAGTGGCAAAACCATGGTATTTTATGGTGGACTTGTTAATTGAGATGTGATCGAGGTTAATGACTTAACACTGAAATCAGTGGAGTAAAAGTCAGGGTGCTGGAATGAAACAAAGCTAATTCAAATAATCAGCTTGACTTTGATGGGAACTGGCCTGGATCCTTCAGCACTCGTTGAGGCTCGATGCTGTAAGCACCATCCACAGCCTGGCCGTGGGCGTGTGTTGCATTAGCAGGAACAGTGACAAAGACACTGCACAGGAAGGCGCATTCACGTGTCAGTTTGTTTCTTGTAGTGTTTTCATTTTCTTGCCTTTCTTTCTCTTTTTCCTTTCAGAAGAAAGGAAAAATATTCTTAAAGCCTTTTTTAAAGACTCTCAGGCAGCATCCAAGTGATGTATCTTCTGTATTGTAAGAGCAGCCTCAAGGATAAGTTTAGAGGTCAAGTATGGCCAAATACCATCAGCTCTGTTGCCCACCAGAGCATCTGTGGGATGGCTCGAGAGCGACACAGAGGGAAATCGCACACAGGTGCCATGTGGTTGGCATAGCTGCTTCCATCCATCCTGCCTGGCCTTGAAATGGTAAAATGTGGCAGGTGTCAGACAAATAACAAATCTCAGGGTGGTTCTTAAACATCACAGAATCACAGAATCGTAGAGGTTGGAAGGGACCTCAGGAGATCATCCAGTCCAACCCCCCTGCCAAAGCAAGTTGCCTACACCAGGTTGCACAGGAAAGCGTCCAGTGGTTTTGAACATCTCCAGAGATGGAGACTCCACACCCTCTCTGGGAAGCCTGTCCCAGGGCTAAGTTTATCTGGAACTTTTGGTGTTCCAGTTTGTGCCCATTGCCCCTTGTCCTGTACCGGGCACCACCAGAAAGAGCCCGGCCCCATCCATTTGGCCCCCGCACTTCAGGTGTTTATAGACATTGATGAGATCCCCTCTCAGTCTGCTCTTCTCCAGGCTGAAGAGTCTGAGCTCTCTCAGTCTCTCCTCATATGGGAGATGCTCCAGGCCCCTCATCATCTTTGTGGCCCCAGTGCTGGTTACTCTAAGACCTGATGTATTTTGAGTCACCATGAAGATATGCCATGAGGTCTTTGGTTTTAGATGGCTCCTGGTAGAGGATGGATTCAGGCCTTTATCTGGCTCACAACAGTATCCTGCACAACGGTTGCTATAACATCCATTAAGGGTTTCTTGATGTTTCTCACTTTGACAGGCATTATAAGGGCAATGTATGGCATTCTTAAGAACTAGTCTAAAAACTTTAATATATTAGTAAGTAACACACTAATTTGAAGGACTACAGAGTTCTCTTAGATGTAAATAGTTATTAATTACAATGCAACAGGAAAATTAATTAGGGAATAGAATAAAATTTTCAATTAACATCATTTTTATCCGGGAACATTAGATGAACTTTTTTATTTTTTTGCCTTTAACAAGGATCTGGAAACATTTGCTAATTTCCAACTATTATAGTTACTTCTATGAAATAAAGTGTGATCTTTCATTTGCATATAAGAAAACAGAGTAGCAACACATTTTACCAGTCCCATGGTGAACATCTAGCAGTATTTCTGGGGTTTATTTAACCTAGTCTCTAGTATCAGGCTCTGTGTGAGTCTTAGCAGTGTGGCTGAGCAAAAGCCAAGTGATGTCTCTTGCTAACTGTTACACAAACATTTCCTTCAGTCTTTTTTGAAATGCTTTCTGCACTTCTTGTTCCAAATATTTTACTTTCAATTTCATTTTCAGTCTCAAAGCAAAACGTGCTTGAAATAGCAGAGCGTCTTTAGGTGCCCAGCATGTATTCTGTATCATTTAAAATTGAACAAATCATTCACTTCCAGACTCATTTGGTAGTGGGCTTGGTTTTCTTTCTGATCTGTGAACATTTTATTCAGGTTTAGGGTTTGGTTTTGCTCTGTTGCTTAGATATCTAAAAGAGCCATTTCACAGCATCTCTGATCTGCAAGTCCCTGGAAAGCTGATATTTAGCTGCAGAGGACTAACCCAGCGATATTCCATGTCTATCTAAGCTCTGAATAGATGTTTTTGTTTACATCTGTGTTCTTCAGATGAATTCTAAACAGCCACATTTAAAAAAATTTGCACCCTACTTGAGAGGATCTCATACAATCTCCTAGATTTTCATTATTATGGTTATTGCAAACATCAGACAAATCAATTGTATTAAAAACAAACAAACAAACCAGAAATAACAGTAACTAGTGACCTTGGCCAGGGAACACAAAACCAGAGAGCAAACCAGATATCCTCCTGTCTTTTGGAGGGAGTCAAGAAATGTCTGAAGCTAGGTTTATAGTAGTAGGAAACTAGCTTTCCTAACTCAGAGTCCTGGTGTCCACCCAGACTATAGTCTCCTTCAAGTCCTGCCTCATTCAGTACCTCTGCAGAGCCCATGGCTGCATTCCTCTGCCTGTCACCCCGAACAGATCTCTCAGGCAGATCAGCTTGATCTCATGTCTTAGATGTTAGCTCCTGGATCTTCTGATGTGCTCCTCAAGTAGCTATCTCTGTGGGCCTAGATAGAGCTAGTAGGGACGGTACTCACTTGCTGGGAACTCTCCCCAGACACATAGAATGGATATGTAAACCTTGTGGAAAATTATTAAACAATGAACCTAGGATTGTTCTCTGTTCATGATTCTCCTAGAGAATGGAGGACTTGTCTTAAAGTTGTCTGAAACTATTTCGAAGAAGTGGGAAAACTGCTTTATGCAAACCTGTTTTAATGGAGAAAAATAGCACTGGTCAGGCAAAACAGTGTGGCAGACTGGGGCACGAGGGAGGGAAGCCCTAAGAAAAATAGATCAGAATGTTTCCTTTTCCAGATTTGAATGCAAGTATTTCAATTTTTCCATTTGAAATGTGTTTTCCATTTGAAACAGAGCCAGCACCCCTGCACTATAAAGCAGGGACCAGGGTTTCTCTGAGAAACCTCTTTTTTGATAAAACCTCTTGATATCTAGGCCTGGAGTTCAGCTGTCAGACTCATCACCATTTCACACTGATGTCATTAAAATTGGCTCAAAAAGGCAGCACCCAGAATTGCTGTGACCTTGATGAAGTGTTCTTTGACCCAATAGTTAAAGAAAATTAAATGTCAGGGAGGAAATGTGATTCAAGAGGGATGGACAGGATCTCATGGGGCACATCACTCCAGATCCACATCCATCTCCCCCAGTATCAATGTCCCCCGGGGACTAGCATGGTGCTGTTGCATCACCAAAAGGTCTCAGAGCCTCAGGACATGGTTGTTCTTCAGGACAAGGGCCACGGACTCACTGTGTGACCTGGGAAGCTGCTTTCTCTCTCCATGCCTTTCTCTTGCCCTTCAACTTAGATCCAGTTACTTCTCTTCTTCCTGCTGCTCCTTGTGCAAGCCTGTTCCAGAATTATGTTCCTTTGATGGGTGAAACCTTCCTTCTATTTTCCACTCTGAATTTATTCATGGCTAGTATACACTTTTTGTTCTTGTGCCAAGTTTGTCTGCTATATCTTCTCCCTCCCCAGTATTTTCTCTGCCCACATTTATTTACAGAAAGCAATATTTCTTTTTTTTCTCTTTTTTTTTTTGGTTTTCACAGAACTTAAGTTCCTACTTACTTTTCCAAAACCTGACTTTTGATCAGCCTTCTTCTCTAGCTATATTTTAATGTTGTGGACCTCATCTCTCCTTGGACTTCTGAGGTTCATTTATACAGACTAGGTCAAGAAAGAGTATGTCAAAAGGCTGTCTTTTCTTGGTGAGACTTAAAAGCACTTGTCTCTGAGCCCTGTGTTTTTCTTGTCATATTTTAATATGCTTAGAAATAACACCTACCACTTTCTTATGTCACACTCTGCACTCCTTAGTCAACTACACGTTTACTGGAAAAGCAGCACAAAGAAATTGGTTTTAACCAGAAAGGGAAAATATTTCTTTCTTAAATAACCTTTGGCTCCTTCAGGTACTTTTGCAGGTCACAGGATTAGAGTGCCTTGGTGACTCACAGCTCTCCTGCCCGACAATTTTTAGTCTGTGGAGCTCAAAGCAATTACTGAAGCATTAAACAAACCTTTTCTGGGTGCAAGAACCTCAGTGACACTATTAGCATCTTGCCAGTGAGTGCAAGTCTGCTGGAATCACTGCTGTGGAATGCATAGTAGGGCTGGTAAAAATACCATTTGTTTGAAGTGGGTAAAGTATAAATAGATGTTTTAATATAACACAATAATACCTATCTTCACTGATATTTTACAGACAAGGATGGATAACATATACTAATAATATAAAAACACTTCCTGGGAAAAGTGTATTTTGGGGTGAAAAATGATAAAAACTCTGTTTTGAGAACTGAAAAATGTTTCAAGTTTTCAAAACATTAAACCTACCAGGAGGATATTTCAAAAGGAATTCAATTGTTCAAAGGAAATCTTTGTTCCTTCTGAAAAGATTATTTCCCTTCAAAAACTGTTTTTGGCCACCCCTGTTCAGATGGTTATGTTTGAAAAAAAACAAACCAAGGAGACTCAGAAGGGGGAACTGTGGCTGATCCCAAGCGCAACACAATCTATAGGAGGGTTTGTGTTTAAAGCAATCTGTGGGTATGTTCCCACAGGTGTTTAATGTTAAAACTGTAGCAGCTGGGTACAAAAATTGAGTTATATCTCTGGTGTATCCCTGGCTGTGTGCTTTGTGCTCTCAGTTTGGCACTCCTGGGACAGGAATTGTGTTCTCCTGGATCTGGGAAGTGCAAGCCTTGCAAGTTTGGGGATTTTGCTAGAAGTGCAGGGCTGGGGAGAGTTTGGGAGCCAAAAAGAACCTGAGCTGCAAGCATGAGAGGTGCCAACACTGGAGGAAAGGATTGTGGTGAAGAAGAGTTCAGTGTCTTTCCCAGTGTCACCCAGGGAGTTGCAGAAAGATCTGAGAACACATCCCAGCTCTCTCATCCCCTTCAACCCAGCCAACACAGACTTGTATTAAAGGTGGTTATGCTGGTCAGCGTGCCTCCTCGAGTATGAAACATACAACAGAGGTCACAGGCTGCACATAAAGAGCAAAATGAGGGAAGGTGTTTGCTGCAAGCTCCTTAAATGCCTTTTTGTAGGAAAACTTGTATAGGCAGTGACGAAGTTTTCCATGACATTATGATGGGCTAACCATGTAGGATGCAAATTGGCACACAGATAAGCAGCTCTAATTACTACTGACCTTGTAAATCTTATATTTTGTCAAACAGGAGGTAAAATGTTTCATCCTAGCTAAGCTAGAGGAATACTATAAGGTGTTAGCATAGAGATTTTAATGCTCAACTAATTAAAAAAAGTGATCTCTAACATTCGCAAGGGATTTGATTACTTTTTTAATGAAGGCTGGAGGTATCACACCATTTTCAGATGATGTAATTAACCTGACCCATTTGGTGACTATATGAATGTTTCTTTGTGATGGATTTACAATTAAGCTTCATTATTAAAGACTTCAGAACAAGATTTATTATGATCTTGTTTCTTTCCATTCATTATTTCATTCTTCTTATTTGGAAGTGAGTCAGGGCCCCTGGGTGCTTTTCTTGCTCATCCCAGTAATCTATGCACTGCTCTGGAGAAGATTTATGGGTTTGACCTCTGATTTACTGCATTGCAAAGTGGGTGCAGAGATAAACCACTTAAGAGTTTCACGAGGCTTATCTAATTCATCTATGAGCACAAAGAAACAGAGATGAGACAGGTTATCGAAAGGCTGAGTTTTTCAGCTGATATGTGTTGTTATTCATGGTCATCTTTCTTCTTGCAGTTGCAATCCCAAATCTGCTGTGTTTAGTGGAACAACTCCCACTGGCTGCAGTTGGCCTTAGATTAATTTGAAATTTGAAAAATTTCAAAGGCATCACATAAGGTTGGGCACCCAGCAGCCATTGACGGCAGTGAGAGGTTATTCATTAACCCTCATTTGTATCTTAAAGAAAAACCTGTAAAATCCCCAAGCTGAGCATCTCTTTCAGCAGTAAGGATTGTTTTTTTGGTTTTGTATTGTTGGGTTTTTTTCTCTTTTTTTTCTCTACAATAGGTTTAGAGAGAATTCTATACTACAATCAGAGCATAACATTCAAACTTCTTTTCTTTCTCTAGAACAAACTGTTACAGAGGAAACTGCAGACAGATTTCTATACCTACCTTAACTTCAAAGGTTAGAAATCAGCCCAAACCTCACTGCATACTTTGTTTCATCGATCACCAAGAGCAGAACATTCTTAATGTATTGATATTAAATAAACAGCTGCTAACCAGATATTTTAATTTCTGTTGAGATAACAACAAAAGTTTATTGATTCAAGGGTGATACTTATGGAGTTACTATTGTACATCAATAGCTGTGGCCAGGCCCTTTGTAGGACACTGAAAAAATGTACTCAATATTTTGATGCCTCAGTTCCAGCTGAGCTTTCCTAAAGACCTGCTAACAGCAAATGTGCTTTGTGTGGGAGCCCGTCTTTATGTGATAGTTTAACTTAACTGGCAGCCAAACAAGACACAGCCACTCGAAGCACTGCCCCCACCACTGCTGTCCCATCCCCCCCCCACCCAAGGAATCGGGGAGACAATTGGAGGAGTAAAGGTCAGGAGACTTGTAGGTTGAGATAAGAACAATTTAATAATTAGAGTAAAAATAAAATTAAAATAATAAGAATAATAAGAGTAATAATGATAACAACTATATATATATATAAGTGATGCAGAGTACAGTTGCTCACCACTCGCTGATAATGATCCCAGAGGAGAAAAAAGGAATCCTGAAACCGAAATCGCAATCCCAGAAAAGTGAGCCCAAGTGATTCTCAAGAGAATCCACACCTTTCTGGTCAGCCCTGGTTAATATATTAGATATGATATAATATGATATGGAATATCTTATTGGCACATCCAACTGTCCATTCTGGGTTTTACTAACTACTACACTTTTCTTCTCCACTCCCCTCCTCCTGTCCTCTCTTCTTGGAAACAGTCCAAGCACAGTGTCCTTGTAGTTATCAACACTGTTCTCATAACAATCCTCACTGAAACCAAAACACAGTGCTTTCTAGCTACTAAGAAAAAAATTAACCCTGTTCTAGCAAAAACCAGGACACTTTAGAGACAGGATTACCCATTGCTTCCTACCAGTACAGAGTCCAGTCATCAGGAGAAAACAGTGAATATTTCAGGCAGTGCCAAGTACCAAACTCCATTCTCTCTGTAGCCTGAGCACATAGAGGAGGGATGCTAGACAAGGCTAACAGTGCAACATGCAACAGAAATTTAATGAGCAGAAAGTGTTCTCTGCAGTGCCTGGCTAGGCCATTCCTGGCATCAGAATACCTCTACTACGGTAGAGAGAGCTATTTTTCCAGTGCAGAGCTATTGCTCTAACTTATGCCTCTGGAATACAAACTCTCTCTGTCACTGGACACAGAAGATTTATTTGAGAGATGAGGTGGCCCTAAACCACCATCCCTGCAGTAATTAATTGGCTAGTGCTGCAAAGCACAGTAGCAACATTTTGAGAGACATCATTGTCTGCTCTCCTGCCTGAATTAAGAATTCATAAGGGCACAAATCATTCCACAGGCTGTTTTGCTCTATGTTATACTGTATACAAATTATCTGAGAAGGGAAGCTGATTAATGACATAGAAAGAGAGACACCAGAAGACAATACATCTCTATCTAATCTGTCCTTCCTTCCAGTCTGCCTGCCTGCATGCAGACAGTGCAGTGGAGAGCAAACCAAATACTCCAACTCCTGCCTCAGGCCCCTTTTCTGTTTCTCTCACCAGGGTTGTGATAAATACACACTTCTGTACAAAGCTTTCAGTTTGGAAGCCAGAGGAAAGAAACTGTCATCTTCAGCATCATCTCTGTTGTGTTCAGGACTTGCATTATGGCAGGAGGGTGCTTTACCATGTCCTAATCACCTTTCATTTGCAACAGGTACTGACTGGATTTTTGAGTAGCAAGATGGATGTGCTTAGCTTGGCTTTATCCTGCAATCCATTAGATAACTAGAATTTTACTTCCCTCCTCCTTTTAAGATTTCAGATCTCAACTTTCTAAGCGTGGTGATAGTGGTTGACATAAGCTGGAGAAATGGATGGGACTGAAGTGGTGTAAGAGTCAGACACGCATCTGTCAGATATGCAACATTCTTCGTTTAAGTATTTACAAGGCTAGACATGTCTTCCCATCCTTGTTAGACTGGGATGTAGTCTGTGTCTCCCAGACAGGCCAAGAACAGCTTAATAAAAAAGTCAGCTGCACCTTTCCAAATCCTTCATGGCTTCTTCTGGTTGGTCCCCAGAGGGAAGCAACATGAATAGTTGTGCCCAGAGACTTGCACAAGCATATGCTCAAAAGTGCAGCCTAAGGACCATTTTGATGCATATCCTTGCCTCAAAAAGAAGAATCTTAGCGATTGTGTCACTTGGAGCTGCTTAGCTATAGCATTTCCCTGGCTGCAGCTATGAGTGGCTGTTGCTTGTACCAGCGGATTCACACCCTGGGCAGACCACCTGCAAGTTGCTAGTGTGGCTTTCAGGCCAGCTGGTAATCCCAAGACATAGCAGAGGATAAGGGTTGTCACAGAATCTGTTTCTGCAGTTTGTCTTGCCCAGTGCTGTTGGTACAGTGTCCACCCAGCACCAGTGAAACTGTCAGGTCTTTGCCTTTCCTGAACAACCATAACATTGCTAAGCTGATGTTCTTTGCCAGCCTGCTAGGAAGCTGTGCCAGTTGTGAGTGTATAAATAAAAGTCAGGGTGAGAGGAAAGTGTGCCTGGCAGAGCCACTGCAGCTGCCTCTGCCCTGGGTTTAGCCTGAAGACTCAGACTGGCAGAGCAGGAACTGCTTCAAACAAAGGGATGTGCCACAGCATCCCTAGAATGGGGTAGAGCCTGTGGGTGCTGGAAAGGAGTCACAGCCCCTGACCAAGTGTCAGAGCCATCCTGGAAAGATCGCAGAGGCTTTTGACATGGCCAATGGGAACAGAAAGTTATAACCTGTCAGTTATAACTGTCCTCCAGCATCCCAGTTCAAGAGATACAGGGAACTTCTGGAGAGAGTCCAATGGAGGCTACAGAGAAGATTAAGGGACTGGAGCATCTTTCTTATAAGGAAAGAGTGAGAGAGCTGGGTCTGTTCAGCCTGTAGAAGAGCTGACTGAGAGGGAACCTCATCAATGTTTGTAAATATCTAAAGGGCAGGTGGCAAGGGGATGAGGCCAGACTCTTTTCAGTGGTGCCCAGTGATAGGACAAGAGGCAACAGGAGGTTCCACTTAAACATGAGGAAAAACTTCTTCACTGTGAGGGTGCCAGAGCCCTGGGACAGGCTGCCCAGAGAGGGTTTGGAGTCTCCATCTCTGGAGAGATTCAAAACCTGCCAGGATGCCTTCCTATGCAACCGGCTCGAGATGGACCTGCTTCGTGAGGGGGGTTAGAGGTCCCTTCCAATCCCTACCATTCTGTGATTCTGTGATTGTCCAGCTTTGCAGGGAAGACCAGCAATGCCCCTGGTATAGGGGTAAGTACTGCTGAGTTAGGGCCTAGACTCTGCCCAAGGGCTCAGGATGAGAGGTGTGTAATGCCACTGCTTGTGTTGGCTCTGGACTGAGCACTGGGGTGGAAATGACTGGACAGTTTCATGGTGAACAATGTAATTCTGTCAATGTTCTGGGGTTTTTGTCCCCCACAGGAATTAATTTCAATAAATATCTTTTCATTTGTTTGTTTGCTTACTAAAGAAGCTTTTCAAGCATAGCAACAAAAAATTTTGACTGATGAGTTTTTTGCAAGTTTTTATTAATTTTAGTTTTAGGCTGACACTAGTATATTTTTTACTGCCTAAAACCAGAACATTTTTGAGGGGGAAAAAAGACGTGAGGGAAATCTCCAAATGTTTTTTTCTTTTTTATTTCAAACTACAATTAAAGCAAATTTCAGAATGGTGGTATAACCTTTTAAATGGAAATCATGGAGCCCTTCCATTCCCGCAATAGCTGTCACCTTTCGTTTAGCACAGGCAGCAGGAGAAATAAATATGTCCACAAGCAATCCAACCCACAGTTTAACAGATTCCTCAGCCTTGAGACGTTTAAATCCAGGCTAAACAGCTATGTCAGGATTGACACAGGCAGGGGGGTGAATCAGATGACCTGAGAGCCATTCCTTTTTCCTCTGAGTCATCACCAATGACAATCTGTTGCAGCACAGGCCACTGAGTTAAGACAAGTGATTAAAGCAACATTGGCTTCCTGGTGGTCTTGTGTGCCGTGACCCAGCCTGGCTTCGTCTATCTGGTAAGGATCAGCAGGATCACAGAGCACAATGTGCTCTGGCTGCAGAATGATCTATGGAGCATCAACTCGAGTTAAATTAAGCTCACAAAATGAGCTTTTCACTGAGAATAGAGCAGAGCTGCAGGGACTGGAATTAGACCAGACCAAAAGTGTCAAGGGAAGAGGCAGGCTGAACCAGAGCTTTTTCGCAGAACTTAAAATGGAATCCCAACATACCTCTTCCCTGAGCTGCCACAGGGATCTGAGCTGGAGCCTCTGACCCACAAAGTACAAATGCAATTTGCCACTATTCTAGGGACCTGGAGAGACCAGAATTTGGGATATCAGTATGCAGTAAGAAATCAAAGCAATAAATCTGCTAACAAATGAGAATTGCAAGAATAATTGATACTGAAAGAGCAACACAGCAAACAAAGCTTATTTCTGCAGAACATCCTTACTTCCAAAGAAGACCATTTGGAGGCTCATGGGAAAAAAAAAGGGGGGTGGGGATTGGAAGGGGAAGGTGACTCTCAACCAAGACACTGATTTCATATCTGTAGAGGAGCTAACAAAAGGTAGGTGAGATTTGGGGCAGAATCTGGACCTGAATGTGGGGAGGGAAGGTTTCTAAGAGATTAAGATGAGAAAGCAAAGCAGGAGGAGGAAGAGAAGGAAGTGGAGGGAGAACCCCAGACCTCTTAACAACTCTGAGATGGAAAAGTGCCAAGCTGCAATACAGTCAGCACGGGGAACTCGACGAAAGTGGGAGAATTATAGGGGAAGAGAGAAAGTAGTAGATGGTTCTAGAAAACAGAGACAGTGTGTTAGGCCACCTTTATTCTAAAGTCTATGCTAGTTTGGTCATTGCCTGTTGAAATACTGTGGTAACAGGGGAGAACAAGTCAATGGCTAACACTTACCAACTGGGAAACAGGGGCTGTGCACAGTTTGCCTGCTCCTAGACCTTGTAGGACTCTGCCTACCCTCGGACTTTACAGTGACCATAGAATTACACACTTTAGGCATTTTTGGAATGAAAGAATTAAAAGTAAGAAAACTATATCATTTCCAGTGGAATGGGGAAAGGGCAGCTGATATTCTTCATATGGGGTAGCTGAATTAACTACAGAAAAGAATAATGGAAAGCAATCTTTGCAGCTCAGAGGCAGTAACTGAAAGACCACAAGGGAAGCCAAAGTTGGATAATAGCTCTCTGATTTAAAATTAAAACAATTGATCAATTGTCCTTTGTACAAATTAATAGCAAAACAAATAAGCCTGCATTTTATAACTGAAATTCATTATCTAGATCTGACCAAATCCAAATGTATGGGGTCTCTCAGGATGCTTATGGATATTTATTATGGTTGAAGGAAATGCAATTTTAGTACATAAAATACAGATATTGGACAACTGAAAAGTAAAAGTCATTCTGAAAAGAAGTCATTCTGTGGTTTGGGGTTTTTTTGGTGTGGTGTTTAGTTTTATTGTTTGTTTTGGGTTTTTTTAGATGTGTGAATTAGGAGTTTCCAGAGCTGGTCAAACTATATGCAGCAAACAGCATACTCAGAAATGGGCAGCAGTATCTATAAAGAAAGAGGTGAAATTTCAGTTAGCTTTTTATGCAGCAATTAAAATTAAAGAAACTACATCTTCTCTGATCTAGGTGGGGAAAGCAGCTGCTCTGGGTGTTCAGTGTGATTAGCCATTCATTAGCTTCTGTTTAAGCCTTGATGACAGAAATGTTGTGATTGCATTTCTCTTCCCCAGTTCCTATGAGTAAGTGCAGACATGTTACCATAAGCAGAGCTCACACCAGCTTCCCACCCCACCTGGGAACTGCTGCACTTGACACAGCAAATGGGCATGTGGTCGAACGCTTTGCCCGGCTTCTGCAAAGGGACAGACAGAGGAGTAAGAGCACAGGCACCTTCACAGCTTGACAGAAAGTGTGTGATTAATTAGCATTTGAAAGCCCTGCTCTAGATAAGGATTTCTATAGGAGCAGTTGGGAATCACTGTGGCTCCAACATCAGTATTGCTCTTGGCTCCAGAATCCCTCCCAGGACATCTTATGATCATGGTCAATGGTCACCCTTCCAAGCACGATGAGCTAGAGTACCCAGACTTTCAGTACTTGGTATCTTGTGTTTTACCTCCTGAAATGCAACAGGCTCTTTAAAACAGAATAATGTAGAATTCCTGCTTCCTGCTTCATAGTTTTGTTCCTGAGGGTGAAATACTCCACCTTGGTACTATCAGAATATTAGTGTAGCTCCTGGTCTTGGGATCCTGCCTGTGTTTGTCTTTCTTGTGAGCTGAAGCATTTGGCCATGGCCCTGTGCAGATAGATGGTCCTGCCCCAGCATGGTGCTCGGCATGGGACCATAGCTGACCCCATGTGCTGTCCTCATAAAACATATATAACATACAGGGAATCCCACAAGGACCTCACTGGGAATATGGCACCAAAATGCCTTTTGGAGTGAACAGCAACAGGGAACCTCAGGGTAAGTTTTGGGTTCAGTAAAATAAAGGGCAGCAGAGTGTATCAGCACAGCATTTGAATTAAGCCAAATAACGAGGAATTAATGACCCAGATCTCAGGCTTATTATGGTGTCCCGCCTTTGTTATTGCTCTGTGCAATTTCCCTTCAGTATCTTCTTGGATACTGAAGTCTGCATGTTTAAACAGGATGTGCATTGTGGTTCTTCCTTGGGCTACCAGGAGTGCAAGTGCTGCCTCTGAATCAGTATTTCCCTGGCTGCTGAATAGGACTTCTGCACAAGCGGTATGCTGGAGTGGGGTTCCTGCTCGTTGGCATGCAATCAGCTACTCACTTTCAGTTAGAAGGCTATTGTTTTGTGTTGAACAATGTGTTTTGTTTCAAAATCAAGATTTTTCTTTGAATGACAACTGAAAGATGTTTCATCATGAGCTAGCTCTGAATGAAAATATAAATTATTTCCCTTGAAAGACATCAAAACAAAACATTTCATCTGAAGTAGAGGGAATTGCTTGTTTGCTTTTATTTGCCTTAAACAGATAGTTCAGCAAAACTAAGATGAGTTAATAAAATATTTCTGATTCTGACATTTTTTCAAAAAAAAATCAAGGACTTGCAAAATGCTGCAAATATCCAGGACCCTGCCATCTCCACTGCATTTAACAAAGGCAATTGCTAGGGCTTTTGAAATCCCAAACGCTTTTCCTCCCTTCTGCTCCTCAACTCTGTAACTCCAGTTCCTTTGCCACTTCTCAGAGCTCCTTCATGGGGACTTCTTAGAATCGTGGGGGTGAACTTTTCAGATCTGTAGTGTAGGGAGAAGTGGGTGTGCCAGCTGCATGGGTGCACACACAGGACAAGGCTGCCCTTCCATTTTGAGCTGTATCCACATGGTAGTTCAACAGAGAATTAAGAGATACAGCAGATGTGGGAGGTATGGTCAGTTGTTCCCCTGACTGACTATACATTTCCCTGGTAGAGGGAAGGGAATCGTTCTCTTAGCAGAGTAAATCAGGAATATTTCCTTAGCACTGGAAACAAATCCAAGAAGTGATTTTTGAAAAGCTATTTCTCCTTCATTACATTGTTTCATCCTCTGCAAGAGGGAGCAAATTAAGTGCAAGAGCAGTTCTAAAATGATGGTGAAGAATCAAATATGTTAAGGGAATTCTGCTCATGGGTCTCATCTCACCTGTGTTTTGAAGGGGTAGGCAGATGTCAGTGCCATCAGGCTGGGAACAGGCACCAACACAATACTACCAAGATGCATCCATCCAGGTGCTTGCTTGACAGCCAGGTGAAGCACCCTATCCTGCTTCCACCCTGCTCCTCCTGACCACAGAAAGAGTCTTGACTGTCCTGGTATAACCAGAAAAAGGAGAGGTCGTCTATTGCTCTGCCCCAGTTGTGGTGATCGAGTGCAGGGTTACCCAACAGGTAGCCCTGGGCCAAATAAAACATCAATTGCATACATTATTATCTTTCTTCTCATTTTCTGATTCTCCTTTTTGGTACCTTTGTACCTCTGTACCTCCACTCCAGTCTCATCCCAAATAAAAAGCCTTGCCCCAGTTATTTTTTCCTTATTCATAACAGTTTTGCTACATATGCACTGAAATCTGGTATTTCTGATACTGGTACCTGGATAGTTGTGGCCTTACATACTGTTGCAAATATGGTTACACAGATACTGTTGGCCTTGCACAGCTGTGCTGCCCAAAAGCTCCCCAAGACTCCCCTCAGGTTACCTGTGAAGTCTGGACACTTCTCATATCATTCACACTTAATCAGCCATGAAATCCATCCTTCACAGAGCTGTCTGTAAATTTTATTATATCTCACAGTAATCCAACACGCCCAGCCATTTCTCATGGGATGTCCAGCTGTTTTCTAAATCTTGTTCAGTGAGGGTAATTGCAGGAGGAAAAGACTTCCTGGCAAATACTTATGAGTAGAGCATGAAGAAAAACTCTCTGGTTGCAGCAGGAAGCAATTTAGCATCTTCCTGTGTTGGCGATCATGACTATGGTATTTAATAGCTACTTGTAGACCAGGAGAAACCTTCTAAAAAGGACACATTGCAATGCCTTGTGAGAAATGCTGTAATTTGGAACATTTGGGATCCCTGAGTCTTCAGGCAAGGTAATAGGATGCAGTCACCTTGGGATGGAGGACAAACTGCTTTTATATATCAGAGTAGCCTAAGTGAAGTCAGTGAGGATACCTTGCACTGAAACCTCTGAGAGAGGACAGCCAGGAGTAATGATTGCTGTTGAGTTCAAAGTCTGCACCCAGTGCCTCAGGGAAGTAAATAAAATATTATATCAAATACTACAAAGCCCCCTGTGCTCCTTCCAGAAACCTCAGCAACACCATACTGTCAGGCAATCCTCAAGCAACCAGAGCTGGGTGAGCTGTACTGGGAACTGACTCATCCTGACCCTCTTTGACTTCAGCTGGAGTTGTGCTTGATCAACATTTCCAAGCACTGCCTGCCAGAAGGCTAGAGGGACCACACTAATCACTGAGTCTGAAATCTTGCATTCAAACCAGAGAAATCTTTCCTTATAAAGTCTGCAGCAATGCTGGAGTGAGGACAACTGTTTTGTAAGAATATCTGGGTTTGATTTAAAGGCTTCATCTGATGGAGACTCAACAGCATGTCCAGATGATTTATTCCAGCAGTGAGTCTCCTTCACTTGTGTGTATTTGCAGCATACTTGTAGAAACATGTCTGGTTTTAGGTTCCAACTGCTGACTTCTGTGTAGCTGTTTCCCACTTGACAAAGTAACATTCCCACTACCAAGCTCTATTCCCTATGTAGTTTTCTGCAGACTGTATTTGACTCACAGCAATTCTCCTGCTTTGATAAATTCAGTAATTCAGCTCACATTTCTCACTAGAAGTGTCCCCTCCATACAATGGTATGCTCTCAGAGCAGGTAGCACCACTGTGCGCACTGACCCAGTCTCATACAGTACCCTTCACACCAAGAGACTGCTGTGCATTGGGGTCTGCTGCCCAGGACCCTGTGCCAAGGAAGGAATAGAGCAGGATGGTTACTGAGCTGGGGATTACTGGTTTTCTTCCAACTCGTTTTGCATCTGGATCCTCTTGGTATTTCAAGAAGTTTTGCTGTCACTCACATGTGACTTTTCTGCCATCAGTGAAACTCATGGGATACTCAGATTTTGTGTAATTTCTGGCATGTAAGTTTAATTTGTGAAGGGAATAAATTGGTATGGGATATAAAATGTGAAGAGACTGGATTTGTTTACTTAAACCTATCTAGTTTCACTATAATTTGCCCAAATGGAAAGGAAGGTATTCTATAGCACCTTTTAAACAACTAGGGCTTGTGGAAGAGATGAATTTGTATTTGGTTGACTGTTGCAACCAAATCCTTCTCACCAGCATGAGCTCATGATGGAATACTCCAAGTTCAATCAATGTCTTCCCCTGGGAACACAAATCTTCCTTTCTTATTTCTTGTGGAGAGCTCTATGCATGTGCATGCTCGGGTATCTACCTCCTGCCTGCTTAAATCCCAGGTCAACCTGCATGCACAGAGAGAAGTAGGTATCTTGAGAATTGCTGAGCAGGCCATGGGAAGGCACACAAAGTGTGTAATGACTGGTTATACCATGTGTCACTGCTTCCATAAGCCAGTGAGTGCATATTTCCTCAGTGCAAACACAAGCTTCCTCGCAAATTTTTCCCTCTTCTGCTTTGGGACTTCTGTAAGCAAAATGCTATTCCAGGGTGTAGAGAGTGGAAGTTAAATAAAACAAAAATTTCCTGGGTGTGTAGACTGAAAGTGTTTACACAGAATAACTTAAAAACCCTGCAGGGGCTATAGGATGACTTACACAGCATGACAGAGAGCTGAATTTGAGTAAACTCATATTTCCAGACCTTCAGGCAACATATTTCAGAACAACTTCTGTTGATAGGCTTTAGGTAACTGTATGCTAAGGCCTGTCCTGTGAATGTACCCCAGTACCACCAAAGAGCATCCTCAGAACATACATCTCCATACCTGTGCAGAGTTTGAAATCACAGACAGAGCAGTTTTGCACTGAAACATTGTTATGGATTAAAGGAGCTTACTATATATAGGTGGAACTCAGAATTGATTGTTTCATTTGATGTTTTACCAGTCTAGTTGTCTAAAATGTCTAAGAAAAGTCTAATTAATTAAAGAGTTTAAAACTGTTATATGGCAGCTCCTGGTATGTACCTCTGCCCTCTAGGATTGTGCTTATCCTTCCCATGACCTTTTGGGTCCTAAAATCAACAGCTCCTGCTTTCCACAAGAAAGGGAGTAGGAGAGGTTACAAGAAGTTATTAGCATCCTTAGTCCTTCTGTGGGAGGAGTTTGGTGTCGATGGTGGCAGTTACTCCCTCCTTGTTTTGGGTCTGCTTCTGGCTATTTTTATACATTTTTCTTATGACTACCTACTTCCTCCTCATCATCCCCCAGCTAAAGCATGACAGTTGTCCAGCAGCCTCCCCAGGCTCCAGTAACACAAAGGGCTGTTGTTTGTTGCCAGGGGCTACCCGCCTGATCCCTAAGCAGAGCTAACCCAGGGTAAGTTTACTAAGTCATATTCACTGCTCTGTTATAACAGCTAGAATAAGCCAAAACCAGCTCAGGCAGAGGCAAATCCAGGCCAGTCCTGAGTTTCCATGCTGTAAGATCAAAATAAAGCCTGCAGACTTTAACTGATAATGGGAAAAAATATATTTACTGCTCTGCCAGTTAGGAAAGACTGCCTCCACCATATAAGAGGGCTCCTTTCCTTAATATTACTTGAAGATGGGCTCCAAACCTGTGTAGCTGGCTTTCTACATAGCTTTGTCTAATGATGCATGTTCTACCAAGCACTGCTGGGACTGAACACACCCGGCACCACATTTTTGGGCAAAGTAGAAACCACTGCAGACCAGTATGATAAAATGAGCACAGAGTACAGGGGCTATATGCATTGACAAGGTGAAGGAGCTGCAATTTGAGAAGGGGTTGTCATGGAAAAGAGTACTGAAAGGTATAGCCAAAACAATAAATAAGTTGGCTATTTCACATAACGGACCAACCCTGTCCATCCCTAGCATGACCTAAGTGCTTATGGGCCTCACAAGTTCATTTGCTACTCAGACCCTCTAGTGCTTACTGCTTCCTTATATTGACTGAAGCTACAGTCCAAAGCACTGAATTTGGTGTCATACAAGGGGAAAAAAGACCCAAACAAACCCACAAACAAAAAACCAATCAAACAAAAAACCTGGAGCTTTCCAAGGTTTATTTGTAGTAGGCTAGGGACTTCCCTGAGTCATGTTGCATATGATTTTAAGGAGAGATTTGCCTATATCAACAGGTATCTGTGAGAAAAGTTTTCATAGTAGTGAACCGACATCACTCCAGGAATTAAGTCTTCCAAAAAACCTGATCATTGCTCTATTGTTTGTTAATAATTTGATTGGGTTGTTCTGCATGCCTCTTGCACTGCAGTACCATGCTGAAACACCAAGCAACTAGACTGAGGCAGGGAAAGCTTCTCTTCTAAGGACTACAATAGACAAAGGAGATTTAAATAAGGTTTATATGCCCAAAGTACAATTTACAGATGAGCCGTTGTCTGCCTGGGGAGACAACTGTAAAGTCTAGGTGACCGCCTGATGTCAGAGAGAACAATCCATCTAGCAAGGTTAAAGGACTGGATTTAGATTAATTCAAGAGCTTGTCCAATAAGATAAAGCAGTATAGCGAAGATAAATATTTGCAGCTTTATTTACCGTGAGATTAATGTAATTGGTTTGGATTCCCTCACATCCTCCTGCCTCTTCATAAGCACTGCACACTGTTAAATGCTGCAATAATGAAGGCATTTTGTCTTCATCATACTGGAGGGCAAGAAGCAGGGGAGAGCTATTCTTGCAAAATATTAGCCCAGTTTTGCAAACCCCAGAGGATCTATTAATTTAGGTTAGGCCTCTACATCTAGGCAAGGGCTAAGCTTGGTAAGCATGTGAAGCTTTCCATAGCCACACCTCCATCTCCTTCTGGGCTTTTTTTTCCTTTTTTATTTTTTTTCTTTTTTTCATATAGCCAGCAGAGAACCCAGACACAGAGCAAGCCAAAGCATAGGGAGTTTGTCTGGATTGCCTCCCCAAGGGCTGCCAAGTAGGGCTTTGGACTGCTAGGAAAATGCCACAGCTCTATTATCTGGCATCACTGCTGTGAGGTATTGCACTCAGAAATCCTGAATCTCAGCTGTCAGATGATAAATGGAGTAACTGATCTTAAGGAAGTGGGAGATAAGAGGGAATGGGGAAGGGAGAGTTTGATCCTTGTCCAGCCCCAGTGACCAATGCAAGTGTCTGTTATGTGTAATGGGATAGGAGAACATGGCTTCCTTGTCAGAAAATCAATATAAACTCCATGATAAAAATTATTTTTTAATAGCTATGTCCTTCCTGCCAGCCACAGCATCACAGCATCACTGGGACTAGAGGCACCTCTGGAGACCACCTGGTCTCACCCTGTTACTCAGTGCAGGTTCACGTGGTACAGATTCCCCAGGGCTATGTACAGCTATGTTTGGGATATGACAAGAAGAAAAGCTTTTATTGTGCTTAAATGGTGTTTAAATGGTATTTCAATTTTATATTCATTTCCCTTGTCCTTTCACTGAGCACTGATGAGAAGAGTCTGATTCCACTTCCTTTACTCATCCCCATCACTGCTGAGTTGCTACAATCACAGGAATTTGCTCCCTCCCTCTCTCTGGCCAGGGCAGCCCCCTGCCAGTTTCCTCTTATGCAGGTGGGAATGGAAATGGACTTTGGTATTCAGAAAGTTTGGCTTTCCACCCATTCTGTGTCCTCCCAACACCAACAATCAGAAACACAGATGGACAATGACAAATCCAACAGAAAGCAGCTCTCTTTCACAATGCAAGCTGCTGGCAGCAGTTTGATGTTTGGGTTAGTGAAGCCCAGCCTCAAAGTATAACTGGCTTCTCAGCACACAGCCAAACTGCCACCTATGTGTGTATTGATAGGCAGAGTCCCAAACTGGCCATTATTGGAAGCATCTCAGTGATCAGAAAAGTGAATCTGTACCAATATGTGCAAAATCAATTAAAATCTGCATGTCTCCAAGGTAGGACAGGCCAGCTCTTGTTTCTTGGAACCTGCTCTTGTTTCTTCAGCCCATCATGACAGCTTCTAATTACTTGCTGCTCGATTTTTTATAACCATCCATTCAATGGCTGTTTCACTGCTCAGAGGCTGTTAAGTAATTTGGGGACTATTTTAAATATCCACTTGTCTGTATCTCTGCTCTGTGATTTACTTTCCAACCTGGAGACATTCATTAGTGGTGTGCTGCACTGGAATTCATGCGTATTCTGTGATTATTGTTATCAAAATGACACTGTCCACATGGACTTGTACAACAATAATGACACATGGCTTGATGAGCTATTAAGCAAGTCCCAGCTGGAGATATTGATTAGGTGGTTTTGGCTTAATAGTGAAGAGTAGCAAAAATTGTTTATTGCAAATATCCTCTGCAGTGACAGGGATAATTCATATCATACAGCAAACTATCATGTGAAAAAGCAGAGTTGTCTCTCTAATTTTCTTCTGTCCCCAGTGTGTGAAAGTGAAGCACAGGGGATGTGGGGAGCTGGTGGGGCTGGAGGGTAGGTTGCCACATGACAGGGGCTTCAGGGGAGGTGGATGAACATTGTAAGCCAAGGCTGGAGGAAGTACTTATGTAGAAAAGGAGCACCACTTTTCGATGACCCTATCAACCACTTCTACATTACAATTTCTGGAATAATATCAGTCTTTCCTCAACTATAGTTGGGCAGATTTTGTCTTTCCAAATTCCTGACTGGTTAGGGGACCTGAGCACCCAAGTAGGACTCTATTGTTTCAGCAGTGACTGGATGAGATGATTTAGCCACCGAAACAAAACACCAGTCAGATACCATTGTCTAAATGGCACTTTGTTCACCTGGTTGTGCTACCATCCCTGGTGGTACTGATGAGGATTGGTGAGGCAGGCACTGCTGTTGTAGTGCTACTGTCTTTCAGCAGTGTCTCCAGTCCCCCATGTGCTCATGGGCCCTGCTAATATGGACTTCCTTCAGCTCCACTTCAACTCATAGGTCTCCACATCAATTCATAAATGGATGTCAAGACACTATCATCACATTACTATTTCTACAAGCATACTGTAGGTGACTGTCTTTTGACTGCTATGTGGATCATATATAAGCCGGAATGTGAGCATAAGGTAATTTCAGGTCTGTGGTTTCTATATAGAAATTACCATCAAATTTAGATCTGTTGCTGTCAGCACGAACCACCCACCCAGAGACCTGAGTTTTCCTGAGGTATTACAGAAAGTATTTCCCTTTTTGTAAAGTCAGCCTGTGCCCTGCTTCCTCATAGCACAGGAGTGGTTCTCCTTGGTCAGAAATCTACCACAGACCTATCCAGTCCCATCCAGCCCCACATCTCCTCTTTGACAGGAGAAGCTTAGAAAAAAAGTGTAAGACTCATGAAAGCACAGAATTATCTTTCCTCTGCCTCCACACTCCTTCTATCACTCACAATAATGAGGACTTTAGAGATTTCTACATTGACATTGTACCTGTACTGTCATGTCATTATTTGCCTGTCTAATCTACTTTTGAATTTCCTGTCTATTTTTTTTGCCTTTTTTTTTCTTTTCCTTCCTTTTGCAGTGAGTTCCACAGTTTAATTAGGCACTGCATGAAAAAAAAAATGGTTCCTTCTGTTTTCTTTAAACTTGCTGAAATGATAATTTACTTTAGTGGACCCTGACACCTGTGTTTTGACAAAGTGAATAATCTATCTTCACTTCCTCTTCTGTCATTCACAATTTTAGACACCCTGCATTCCTGCTTTCCCACGATGAGCCCAGGCAGAGAACTCCTTGCAATGTAGCTTCCCAGTCAAACCCATAAATCAGCACTGACATAACATTGGAGCTGAAGAACATCTGTTATCTGCTAATGCCAACAGTGAGTCAGAAAATAGAGCTCTGTGGACTACAGAGAGAAAGGAGCTGTGCCTTAAAATAATTAGGGACTGAAACACAACAGAAACATTTGATAGCAACCCAGTCTAGTGCCATGCTATGTAGTCTGGTAGCTTCAGCTCTAAGTTTGTGAAGATCTCCCTAATATATTCTGGTAATTGTACAAACTAGGATTGATCACCAGCTTCCCACCTGAACATCTCCAGTGATTTAACACAAGCCCTCCTTGTTATAACAGCAAGTAATCAGGACTGATCCTGCTGACCTGGGGATCTGGTCGTCATTGAGTGGATGACATTCACCAAATCCTTCCTGATACCTCTTGGGAATAAGTGCTGGGACTCACTCTCAGGATGGAAGCTTAGCATTTCTAATTAGTGTATCTGCACAGGAGAAGATCTGGGCAACTGTCTGTCAGAGATAAACAGGGTCTTTTATCAGGAATCTAAATAGCTCTGCCCTGCCCACGCTAATGACCACTTGTCTGCCAATGGAAGTTTTTAAAGGATGCAGACCCTAGGGCTGCAGACCCTAGGACCTGTCAGCCCTGCTGGAGTAAAGAAGTGGTAGCCTTGACTAAAGTGATAGTTTCAGATTCTTTTGCAATCAAAAAGAGGGAGAGTGCTGGATCAGTCCTAGCTGTGGAGGAGACTCAAAAGAAGATTGCAAGAATTAGGAAGGTGGGAGGTGAGGTGTAACACCATGCATCACAGGGTGCTTCCTGAGATACTTCTGAAATTTCAGAATTGACAGCATTCCCTGTCCCTGCTGTATCCTGAGTGAGGCAGTAGCATAGGCAGGATTTTCTAGGGAAACCTTGGTCATCTGAAGGTCACCAGTGACGGTCAAAGGGAGCTGGGTAGTCTCTGGGAGGAAGGCGAAAGAACCCTGGCTGCAGTTTCTTGCCTGCAGTGAAGATGACCAGAGCACCCAGTTTAACATGCAACCAGCACACCCACTGCAGGTGCTGGCTGCAGCAGCCATTGGAGGCCACAGCCAAGGCTTATGCCAGACAGAAGGTCCTGGAGGCCATCTCAGAGGGAGAAAGCTGAGGAAATATATTTTGGGACCTTTACCAAACACCACTGTCAGACCCGAAGTAGTGACATCAGCCGAAGAGCATCATGAGGTCCCATAGGAGGAGAAGGGGTATCCCAGCTCCTTATCCCTTGCCGTCCCTTCTAGCAGTTAACACTATTGCCATGTACTGGATATGGACACAAGGCCACTCCAGTGCTTATTTCTGGACATGCCAACAGGTATTGTTAGCAGCTTCACACTCTCCCATTGTCTGAACTGAGGGACTGATTTTCCCCTTCCTTTCCTTCTCTGCATTTTCCCTTCCTGTGCCAAACCAATTTCTAAATTGCTCCATCCCCTGGGGATTGCTACTGGAAATCAGCAGGGTCCTCAGATTCTTGCTTGCTTATCCAAAGTCCCTTCCTTCACGTTGACTGCTTTGTCACTCTCTGGGGTTCTGCCTGCTCCAAATACAGGTATGATAGCGTAGCCCTGGGCTAAACTTACTTTCTCGTCTTGTGCAATACTCACACTCCACCCTCCCCTGAAGCTGAAATGCTGGGGATGTAATAAGAGATTCAGGAAATTTAATACGAGTAGCTTACAAAACATTTAATTCACTCTGAGACACTGTAGCTGAAACCCCTTGAATCGCAGAGTGATATCACTTTCCTTTCTAAAGGGAAACCATCATATGATCTACTTAGTAATGTCTTTATTGTTCTTTAATTGCTGCTTTTGTTTCTAAACAAAAAAATAAGCATGAAAAGTAGCTAAGAAAAGTATATATTTACATAAGAGTAATTCAGATACATGAATGAAAGGAAATGAACCAATTTAACAGGCAGGAAAGGTTAAAGATGATTACATGCCTTATAATCTGTGCAATCTCTTTGCAACACTGTTCATTCTAGACCATGGTTACTGCAACATAAATAGTCCTGTATTTTAGACCATGCCTTTTAAATCACTAAAAAAGTATTTTTAATACATTAGGCTGTTTAAGGAAATGGATTGGTGATGAAGACCAATCCCGCACACACCTGGCTTTTTTGCATACTGTATAGAAATGTCCCCCAAATGTTTCTGAGACCTGGAGAGCAGCAGGCTGAAATTTCAACCCCTGCTAACAAAAGCATTGTGTTCCTCATATTGTTGTGGCCTCAGCAAAAGAAAAACTGCTATGAAACTGGAATGCCTCATTAAAGAAGTACAGATCAGTCTGATGCGGGTCCCCTCCAAACATGCTCAGCTAGCTGAGCCCAGAGGAAATGTGTGTCAGGGAATTACAACAGTTGCTGTAACATTGAGGGGCCTCACCTGGGGCTGGGCTGAGCACTGGCCATATACACAGAAGAAAGATATACCCTGGCCTGCAGAACAGACAGTCCAAACACACAGCTGGTGGGGAGAAACACACAGAGAGCTGGTGAAACCTGTCCAAGCTCTCCAGTGCCAGAAATAAGACTTTGGCCACTGGAATCCTTGACCCTGCCATCTCAAGTTTTTTCTGCATGGCATCTCCTTCTTCCCTCTCATTTTTACCTCCTCATCAAAGCTTTCCCAGGTTTTTCTTCTCAGTTTGATTTCTGTCTCCCATTCAAGTCTTCAGTGCTCTCCCAAGCTGCTCTTAGTGATGGTTTGGGGTTCAAGAGCAGGAAGCTTTTGTATCATTCTTCTTATCTTCAAATCCCCATTTAAAATCTTAGTCCTTAGAAGGCCTTATGCCATTCTCATTCTCTATTATCCTGCAGAGCTCCAAGTCAGAGAGAAACTCTTGAACATGAGGGACCAGAGTCCACATAAATGAACAAGCACAAGGCTTGCATGGTGGCTCTGATGTGAATGTCTACTCCAGACCTTAATACTCTCTGGAAACATGCTCTTTTGATCATAGAATCACAGAACCATAAAATGGTTTGGATTGGAAGGGACCTGTAAAGGTCATCTAGTCCAAGCCCCCTACAATGAGTAGGGACATCTTCAACCACACCAGGTTGCTCAGAGCCTCATCCAACCTGACCTTGAATGTGTTCAGGGATGGGGCTTCTACCACTTGTTTGGGCAACCTGGGCCAGGGTTTCACCACCTTCATAGTAAAAAATTTCTTCTTCACATCCAGTCTAAATCTCCCCTCTTTTAGTTTAAAACCATCACCCTTTGTCCTATCACTAAAGGCCCTGCGTGGTTGTCTTCAAAGCAAAACCATCCAGAGCCTGCACCTTTGCAGGGCTTGCAGTCCCTGTCTTCTTTGCTGTGGCACCCCAAGGAATGAAGATATACACATTCATATTTTCTTCCTCTGTTCATGGCAGATTAACAAATTCATGCCCACTCCTCTTAGGGGATGTCATAACTGTTGCAAGGCAGTTCAGAGCTCATCACCACGTATTCATGCACACTGGTTAATTCTGTGATATTTCCCATGTTTTGTGAATGCCTTGGGCATTCTCCTTACTACTTCACCTCAAATCAGGACAAATAGAAATGATCCTCAGTAATCCTTTTCTTTCAGTGGAAAACAGTTCACACACTTCAGATATGAAATTTCTGAATTTGAAAGAAGTGCATGTGTTTCAGTAGTACATTGAAAAATATGAATGAAAAGCAACACATTGGAGCTTCGAAATAGCCTAGGGTGAGATTTTTCTGATGAGAAGGACAGATAACAAAAAAAAAAAAAAAACAAACGATAATTTTATGCACAACCCGAGATGGAGCTGGGTGCCTTTTTATGTCAAAAACTGATCATCTTATTTTTAAAACAGTGCCTCTTTTTTGTCTACGTGAAGCAGTCCCAGTGAGGGAGGACTGTAGTTGAATTATTCTCTTACATTTTTCTCACAAATCTGTGCTATGTGCATGCAGGTGCCAGTGTAGTCAATAGGGAAAGAAACTGAGAATTTGGAACCGAAAGCTCAAGTCAGTGCTACTAAGAAGAAATTCCCTGAGGCCCCAGGAAGCAAGAGTCATTCTTTCTTTGTTGAAGTTGATCACTGGGAAGAGGCAAATGTCATAGCCCTCTCTGAAAGGCTTCAAGAAGGTCAATAGTGATGCACTAGGAACAGAAATATCCAGACCTATATTTTCAGTCAGTTCCAGGACTGCACAAACTCCACTGTAATTCCTAGGAAACGTCCTTTTTCACTCATCTCTGAGGCATAGCTGTGCAGGCTGGCCCCCTGTGTCTTTCTCAGACTCTCCCTGGTTGGCCCAGCTCCTGGCTGCTGTTTGTCCTGTGCCTTACCATTTTCTCCAGATGGCTTTACAAAGCTCCAGAATTCCATTGTTCATAGGGAGGAAAATATTTCTGTTTCTCTAGAGAGTATTCATCCTGACTTTGTGTGCAACAAAAGGAAATTACTAATGGGCAGACTTCCATCCAGCATGCTTAATAACAAAGCACACAGGGCTGGGTAATGTGTGAGCTGAGGGGTCTCCCACTGTCACCTGCCAGCAGCAAGGACAGGAGGTGCCAAGAAGGACAGTGATAAGACAGACAGAGAAAATTGTAAAAGTAGAATAAGACAAGGGGAAATAATTTTGTATTTGCCTCTAAGGACGATCCCCTCCCTTGAAAGATGTGTTCAGGACCCTTCCAGGATCCAGGGTGATGAGTTCACCTGACTTTAGAGGCTGCATAACAGATGTGTGCCTTGGAGCTCCATGGAAGAGAAGGTCTGGGAATAATTCACAGCTGAGCTATGACCAGGGCTTCCATTGCAGGACAGACCTGAACTTGGTGTGGAGCAAGGCTGGCAAGTGAGACTGATTTCTATACATCCTGCTGGTTCCCTTCCCTCCCATGGCTGGGGACTCACAACACCCAGAAACTCCTGTATCAGAACAACCTTGTTGCTGACCACAGAACATAATCCCAACCTGGAGCTACACATGAATTTCTGAACAGCTGGAAGCACAGGCTGGTCATTCCAGTATAGAGGCATGCAAGTCATTAACAGGTATCCAGCACCATCAGCTGGAGAGCAAAGCAGCAAACCATTGAAAAGATAGAAACATAAAGTTCAGGCAGTACATTAAGTCACAAGTGACCTGGACTGAAGAAGATTGTTTACCCAGGCAGAAAATAGACATTAGTAACACAAAACACTGTAAGTGGTTAAATTACAGAGCAAGCTGAAGAGTTGGCCTGATTGATTAATCTCTCTCTCTGGTGGGCTTTATCTCCCAAGTGACTATCAGAAGTGTCACGTTTATCTGCTGTTTTATCAGAAAGGTTGGTTTGTATGCAGCCATGGTAGCAGCACCATTAGTAATCCAAGCAAAATGCTTTCTAAGGGATATGGATGATACTGCAGATCAGCAATGGAGATGCAGTCTTGGGCCCAGGGGATGGAGCTCTGCCATGACTTTATGCTGCTCAGGCAGTGTTGAAGCAACTACATCTTAGCATGATGGCTGCAGATCTGTATTTCTAAAGCACCAGAGGTTTCAGTGGGAAGCAAAGTGGAAACAGCAATTTCTGCAAGGCAGCTCTTTGTTAGAATCCTGGTATCTGCTGTCATTTGTGACACATTCAATAGCTTAGTAGAAAGAGAAATTTTAATACTTAACAACTAATCTCATGGAAAGCAAGTGAAATTCCCACATGCAGCCGGCTCCTTGTGCTGCACTGCCTCTCCCTGCTCCAGTTGTGCAAGCAGAGCTGCCAGGACCTCTTCTCAAGCTGCTTTCCTTCTGCTGCCTGTAAGCATGCTTATTCTTCTGTTGTTGGAGGGCTCACTGATGGAGAAAGCCTGGGCTCAGCCTGAATCCTGGCTGCCTGAAAGTCCCTGTAGTCCTTGAATCAGACAGTGTTGAGGTCCTCCTAAGCAGGATAGGCCATGGATCTCCGTGTTGGTTGCTGGGCATGTGAAACGATGGTATGGGCAGATGAATGTAGCCACGCTCAACACAGAGCTTTGAGGCCATCCATAGAGCAGAGAGGGGAGCACCTCCAGGGCACACAATTCCAAAGAATGTGCTGGAGGTTTCTTGAGTGGTTCAGTGGGTAACACTGGAGCTTGTCCTGTAGAGCTGCTCCAGCCTCAAGACTCCTTGTTCATGACAGTGTCACAGCAGTATCACCACTGTTAATACTTAGTCACACCAGGCTAGTGAGAAAAGAGGTCCTGAGCAAAAAAATCTGATGCAGAACAAAATTTGTGGGAATTTTCTGGATCTGCATGCTAAACATAGAACAATAGTGGCAGAAGAACAAAGGGTTTGAGACCCACTAGGCTCTGAGGAAGGCATCACTGTCCTGTACAGCCTAGCCTCTATTAAGTATTCTGCTTGGATTATTCTACCAGTGGACTGATGCTGTTTTCAGACAGTCCCAGAGGGTGACAAAGGATGATCTTCTACTGAGTTGACAGGAAGTGCTGCAATTTTCCAGGGACTGTGCAAAGGCCATGAGTCCTACAGTCCTCTCTGCTGTAGGGCCAAGAGCTGGGAGGCACAGTGACAGAGACTGCAAACACTGACTTCTGCTTTGAGAGGAGTCTTGCTCTAAGGACTTCACCAAGTAATTTGCCCCAGTGGAACAGTCCCTGTTGGGAAGCTAACACTGAATTACAGTGGAATCCCACTGTAAATACTTGAGTCATCCAACTGATCACCTGGTGAGTCCGATCACAATAATGTAAATGGTGTTCAATAAGAAGATACTGACGGGAAGGCACAAATCTGAATATTGCACTGTTGTAAGTGCTGGGTCTGTTCTTACTGATGAGTCAGAACAGAGAAAGAAAGCACAGTAAACCCCTGCTTCTCCCAAGCCATGGGAATGCCGAGTCACAACCCGTGTTTGTATCCTCAGTATATGGTCAAGGGGGGATGCTCCACTCCTGCCAGTCTCAGCTTTGATTTTGCTAGTAGGCACAAAGCTATTATTTACTTTCTTACCACCATATATTTTTTTCCTGTGGTGGCAAGACATCTGTACTTTCATTTCTTTGTATGTTCTTAACCTTGTTCTACTTCTCCATACCTTTACCTATTTGGCTCTCGCTCCAGGTACCAAGAGTAAAACTTATATTTATGGAATAAGTAATTTTAAAATTTGATCTTGCTAATTATTACCTTCATTATGGCTCAGTCCCAAGGGAACACTTGAGGTTTTGAGAGCTTTCTAATCAAACTATTCTAAAGCTCATTTTAAAGTTCATTAAAACACGCAAGGATCTTTCATCTTTATGTATCTTTTGAAATTGCTAATGGTTTTAAATAAAATAGGAGTCTCGTGAAAAATGCAGCGTGGCACCAAATATACTAGGCAGGAAGAAAGGAGTGAAGAAAGTGGTAATTTAAAAGCTTTTATGAAGAAAGTTTTCCAAATTAGTTAAAGAAAATGAAGTAGAAAAAGTTTTGTGGGTTCAGCAGACAGCAAAATTAGCTCCTGGACTAAGGTGAAGAATGAACCTGTTGGAAATTAACTCAAAAGGCTATCATAAAAACCTAAGGACAGGTCTACAACATTACCACTGTTTGACACTGAGTCACCAGTACTCTATTAAGCTCAAGGAGGACCAGTAGTCCATGCAATAAGTTAGTGAGGGAAAACATACCAGAAAGAAAGAAGGTCAGCTATATTTCAAGTTACCTTCATTCATAAAATGCTGCTTTACCTGCTGGATGTGGGATGTTAGGAACCAACTTTGTTTCCTTCCGAGTACATTCTGCAAATCACCAGTTATTTAATAGCTTGCATGTCTGTAGCCATAAGGGAATCATGACCATATTTTTCCTTTTAATTTACAGGATTGTTTGCACACTGGGATGCCAGATGGCCTGAACTTTAAGTTAGGAGATAATGAAGTCAAATACCAGCCTCCCATCCTGAGAGGAGGAAAGAAAATCCCTCTGAATAGACAGCTTCTTGCTGAGTGCTCACAAACATCTCCAGAAAGGCTTAAAACCTCTGCAAGGGCAGCAGACACATCAGCAGGTTAAAACACCAGTCCAGTCCTTCCTTAATTGTCACTTCAGGCTATATCGGAGAATTGCAGCTGCAGACCCTCCATGCCTGCTATGGGACATAAAGTCCATTGGATATGCAGTTACGGATTCCCAAATCTTACTTCCAGTCACTACCTCTCTTTGCCCCTGCATAGTCCTTATCTCCCCTGAGGTGCACAGCTCTCTGTAGCCAAGCTAACACTGCTTGCTGTGACCTTGCTGCAAGGCCAGAGTAGTTGCAGCAAAGGGTCCCAAAGATCTCTCTCTGCAAGTGTGAATTTCACCATGATGGGCATCTGTTCAAAATGAGACATTGCAATTCAGATATTGCATCAAGCTAGATGTGGACAGCAGAGGAAGCAAAGAACATCACTTATAGGGTGGGGAAGTGTTTTTTTCCACCCACTGAATAGAAGCCTAGATGAGTAGGACAGATATCTGTGCCCTCATCATTTAGAGAGAGGAGAGAAGAATCCTTCTCTCACTGTCACTATAACCTGCAGTTTATCACACAACTGAGAGTCTGGTTTTGTGTTCGGTTTTAAAGAGGTCACAAGCTCACAAAGATAGAGAATGTGTCTGTCCCACTGAGGCAGTCTAGTGCCATTTTCCACAATATAGGTGCCCCTCCAACCAGGGCGTGAAGCCTAATGGCATTGGATGGTCCAGGTCAGACCATGATACAGACGATTTAGACACATCTGCCAGTGAGGAAATGAAGTTTGATCTCTTGAACCCAAATCACTGGATTACTCCCGCAAAACTCCTTCTTGCTAGACTTTATGCTTCAGATCTTTTCACTGCCTTCAGTGGAGTCTAGTTAAGTGACTCTCATTGGATACAGAGGCTGGCTGTCTCCAGACTTGTCCTGTGTTTCTCTCCCTTTCTTTCAGTATTGCTGCAGTTATGATTTGGTTTTCAGCAGTATTCAGTGGTCTCTATGGGGAAATGATTGGCACTAATTGATAAAATGCTTTCATTTACTTGGTGACAGAATTATTACAGGATGATAATTGATGGAATGATATAACACAGCTTTTTTTCAATAATCACATTAATTATATATCCCTCCTGCTTTCTTGTCTACAGCACTGTTGCTTCCATTCATGTTAATTTAACTAGATCATGCATTTCATTAGAAAAAAATAAAGAATGATTATATATAGGTAGAATCCCAGCCATAAATAGTGACCTGAGCTTCACAATTTAACATTAGGAAGGAAATAATTTTTAGAGTGTACTTTGGAGGAGTATTTGCTTCATTTATTCAGTAAGAGGCTGGTCCAGAGTCCACTGGACTCAGGAAGCCATCCCATCAATTCAGTGTGATGTGAATCTGCATGTTAATGAGTCTACCTCAGTGAAAGGGGTTTCCACATGTGTTTCATAGCTTTCCAGCTCTTTTTAATAAAGATTAAGTAAAAGTTCAGTCTTGGGAAAACACACTGTGGAACATGAAGGATTTATTATAGGGACCATGACTTTGGAAAAGGAGGTTGTGTTGGAGTTGTGAAAGCACCTTGGTCTCTTTTTAGAGTTCTTAGATAATAGCTATTATCTGAAAACCAGATTTCAGTGCCTGAGCTGAGACTGCAGAAAGAGAAAACTACCGCCATGTTGTTAATGGTGAGCTTTGTCAAAGAACTCATTTCATTCATGACTGCAATATGTCACAGCTAGGATGTGGTCCACCCCTGCTCTGCTGATTTCTCTCCCATTGCAAGGCCCACATTACCACTGAACAGGTCACACTGAATAGAAGACACATTCTTGTTTTTGCAACGTGCACTCAGAAATAGAGATCTCTGTGTATGGGCAAACTGTGGGCTTCATAGCTCCTCTGCTGCTGCTCACTCTGTCTCCAGTCCTGGTGCCAGCAGGCCTGGGTAGCCCTGATCCCAGCCATGTTTTGAACCAGTCTGTACCTGTGTCATTTCTGCTTTGCATATCCCATCCTCTTAGTCCTAAAAGTAGGGTGGAGGTTTTGGGGTGCCTTGTTTTACACAGTCTGATAGACTGTGCCTGTGTGAGAAAACAAGCTGTGCTGCAGCCAGCACCAGGTGCCTCAGCGCAGGGTGGGTAGCAGAGTTACCGTTCACTTGGAAATGATAAAGACCTGAAGGCTGCTGACATCAGCTGTTAGGGTTATATCTTGCTCCCAGAGCAGCTGTAGCCCTGCTGCCTGCTGCAGTACTGTTGTACCCTTTTCTGATTTATGTGTGAGAAAGGCAGAACCCAAAGGCATTTGCCATGGTATGGCAGTGGAGAGACAGGATGGTCCTGCTCTGAATTGCTTCATGTCCAGCAGTTGCCACTCCTTGCATGTATATCTGCCCCACTGCTCCCTTAGGAGGACACATCCCATCACTCACTCATTTCATTAGACATGAAAAACAAGACATGTTCCTATGGAGAAGGGCAGTCTTGAGGGATTTTAGTGCCTTCAGATATATACAGCTACCTAGAACCACAGGAAAGCTTTTAACTGACACATGAATTCTGTTACAAAGGCAGACAAACCCAAGGGCAGAGCAGTGCTGGGTTCAAAGACACTGGAGATGGAGACTACAGCAAGAAATTCAGGCTTGGCATTTCCCTTTCAGTACTTTCTCTTATTTTCTGCACAGCAGTTTTAGCCAGCCAATTCGTTTAAGAAAGAGAACAGACAAGATGGTATATGAAGCTCTCATCATTGCAAAGACTACAATGCTTCTGCAATGCCACTCTGAACCTTTCTTTTTACTTCTTCTGGGCATGTGAGTGTGTATTCACTTTCATTACTCATGGAGACCCCATCTTAGGAGGGAAATAACTCCAGCCTGACAGAATTCAAGCAAATGCTTAGTAAATTGTGTCATTTCACAGAATCACAGAATTGTCTGTATTGGAAAAGACCTTTAAGATCATCAAGTCCAATCATGAACCCAACACTGACAAGTCCCCAAATAACCCATGTCCCTCAGCACTATGTCTACACGACTCTCCAATCCTTCCAGGGATGGGGACTCCACCACTGCCTTGGGCAACCTATTCCAATGCCTGAGAACCCTTTCAGCAAAGAAATTCTTCCTCACATCCAATCTCAACTGCCCTTGGCACCACTTGAGACATTTTCCTCTTATCATGTCACTTGTTCCTTGGTTGAACAGACCCACCCCCACCTCTCTCCACGCTCCTTTCATGTAGTTGTGGAGAGCCAGAAGGTCTCCTCTGAGCCTCCTTTTTTCCAGGCTCAACAACCTTCTTTGTTCAAAGAAGACAAGTATGTCCTTCTCCACAAGGCAAATGTACTTGCATTGGATTTATGGAGTCACCACATGGTTACAATTGTGTGACAAACTGCACATCTCTGTTGTGAATGTCTCTCAAAAAACTTTTTCATGCTGGGCTTTAAGGACAGTGCTCTTAGCTCCCAGTAGTTTTGTTGGGAGCAGGTGTCCTTCCCACACAAACACACAGTGCTCCCAGCCACCATACACCCCACAGAGAGGAGAAAATGTAGCTGTGGACTGCAGTGAAGGAAAGCACTAAAAATCCTCCAGACCCTTCCTGTCCTGCTATCTGCCCTCTGCTTTCTCTGCTTTCTTGGGATGTGATTGAGAGGTCCACTGTATCTGGTGTGCTTTTAGTCTCAGTCCTTAGAAGGCAATGATTATAGGTTTTATCTCTGATCTTGTCTTTCAGTTAAAAAGAACTAAAAATTTAATTTCTAGATTTCCTGGTTAGGAAAAATTGATCCATAAAAGTGTTAAAAGACTTCCTGCATGACTATGAGAAAGTCAGTTTGGGATAAAACCAAGAAAAATGGAGCACCAATGGTCTTAGGTTACTCCCCCACAGAATTAGAAAGAAATTTTCCACACTTAGATGGTACTAGAAAATAAGTCATTAATTTAACCTAAGCCTGTCCCTTTTTCCATTGTTTCCCATACAAGTGTATAAGGGAAAGAAACAGTCAAACTGTCTCTAAGCTATAGGGCAGCCATGGAAGAGCCCTGCAAAGGCCAGAGTGACCAGTAGTAACTAAGGCAGAATGCAATGGCTGTAGTTGGTCATGGTCCCATCAGTCTACAAAGGCAGGAATACAGCTGTGTCATTTCAGTTCACTGGTGGTCAAACTGGAATGTAATGTAAAAATTGTTGACAGAGAAAATGCCTTACCTGCAGAGGACTGGTTTTTAATTTGGGGTTTTTTTTTTCTTTTTCTTTACACTAAAACAGCCAAATTAAGCAAATGTTTAAAATGTTTCATTCTGAAGATGTCAAGGTAAAATGCTCCTATTCTTCTGAAACAATAAAAAAACCCACCAACACCTCTTTTTTTTTATCCCAGACAGAATAAACTTAATAAATGCACTGTGAGGGTGGATATAGTCAGTCTGAACTTGCCTTACTGGCGAACAAAGACTTTCTTTGTTTTTCTTTTTTTTTTTTTCCCCACTCACCTCAATTCTGTCCTAAAATCCTCTATCCTGCCTGCACTTAAAATCCTCAGTCCCTCCTGACTCTAGCACTGAACTCTGCTCTACACACTTGCCTCACCCACAGCAAACTCACCAAGACCCTGTCATCCCAGCCCCTGACTCTTGTGGGATAAGGGAGCTCCTTTTATGCCCTTGGGATGACTGATTAAGCTGTTCCTACATTGTAAATCATAATCCTACTTCTGCTGATCAGAGAAAAAAATCAGTGGATGTACATTTAAATCTCTTGGAGGGGTAGAAACACCTGCCTTTAAGCTGGGAGGTAAGGTTGGGCTCATTTAGCAGTATGCAAGCTGCACGTGTTCCCTCCTAAGCTAAACGAAGAGCTGGGCTGGGTTGTACTGTATTATAGGGACGGCTTTGCTGCAGTGCTCTCACCATCACATTTCCAAGGCCTCCAAATCTTTGTAGCACAATGTGTAATAGCCCCATCTATCTAATCCTCCAAATGCTTGGCAATTTGCTGAGTTTGATAGGTGTGTTCGCAAACGATTGTAGCATTGCTAATTCATTTACTGCTCACTGCTGTGCCAAGATTAATGCTTCATTAGAGACAAGGAACGAAACACACTTCCTTATATGCAGTCACTGCAAGCCTCCCTGATTTTGCATGCTCTATCATATTATGCATGCCATCCTGCTAACTTGATTTAACATAAATAAATAAAACTTGTATAAAGGGAAATTGAACTCAAATCCTACTATACAAATCTTCCTTTCTATCTGTAGGGTCTGTTTCCCTTTCAGAAATGCTCTGTCATGCACTTCTGCCATGACCTTTACTAGTTTCAACCACCTTTGACTCCCTGGAACTGGTTCACTCAGCTTCAGTTACAAATATTCAGCTAATATATTTGCCTCTGACTGCATTAAAAAAAAAAAACAAACAACTTGTTCAGCAGCAGTGGCAGGGCAGTTTGCTAGTGCTGTGCCTTTGAATTATATATCCAGAATCTCTTAAATCTACACTATTCAAATTAGGTTGTGATTATGTGCATCAAGGAGAGCTTCTGGGAGTGGCAAAGGTTCCCACGTGTGGATTGGTGATGGAGAGCACGGGTAGGATTAAAGAAATAAGACTGAGAAAGGTGAAAAGTGTGGTGTGTTGTACTGCACATGCATCCCAAGTAGGACAGAACTGCAGGCACAATACGGAATTGGAATCAGGAGTGGGTGTGATGCTGTGCAGAGGAGCTAAGCTGCCTCAGCAGGAGTGGGGCTCACCCTGCTCAGGACTGCACTGAAGAGCCTCCACACTTTAGTTATTCAAACGCTGAGTCTTACCCCTTTTGGTGGTTTCAATCCTTTGGCTGTAGGCAAACACAGTCGATCTCTCACTCTCCCCCTCTCACCTAGGGAGCAGGGGAGAGAATTGGAAGGGTAAAAGTAAGAAAAATCATGGGTTGAGATAAAAACAATTTACTAATTGAAATAAAATTATTATAATAATAACAGTAATAACAGAATATACAAGTTAGTGATGCACGGCGCAATTGCTCACCACCTGCCGACTGACGCCCAGCCTGTCCCTAGCCAGCGATCCCACAGCTGAGACAGTCCTGAAACTGCAATCCCGGAAGAGTGAGCACGAGCAACCCCTGAAAGAATACCCACATTTTCCAGTCAACCCTGGTTAATATACTGAACATGACATGATATGAGATGGACTATCTTGTTGGCACATCCAAATGTCAATTTTGGGTTTTGCTAATTACTATGTTTTTCTGTCCTTGTCCTAATGCAGCTGTGAACCAGCCAAACACCATGACCTTGGGCACCAGCAGCAACTGATAACATTAGTACCTTAACAACATTCTTCTTCTGACAAATCCCATGGTGAAACTAAAACTAAAACTAAACCACAGCCATTCTAGATACTAAGAGGAAAATTAACTCTGTCCTAGTAAAACCAGGACACCCCTGCAGGACCACAGTGTATTTAACATACAAGTAAGTTTGCTCATCTCTAGAGGTTGATCTGCAGTTCTCCCTGCACCCTATCTTTGCCCTTTTCGATCTTTAAGTTCTTCAAGACTAGAGTGACTGTGAGTACATGCAGCCCAAGTGGAAAGGATTATCTAGGGGTAACTATTCACAAGAGTAAAGGAACTAAATACATTCAGTCAAATATGACTTCTATCAGCAGCATTTTGCTGCTGTAATGGATTGAGAGCCAAACATATGGCTTTCCTTGCGATGGGAACACGGAGTCCCTTGACACTTATCACTGACATATGACAGGACAAACTGTAATATGCTTTCTCCTGGAAGCAGGAGGCATCTGTGGTTCTGGAAGCACTGGGACAGGGCAGGAAAACCAGAAGGTAAAGGGCATTGTAGAAAGGGGAAGGGAAAAATTGTTAACTGAGATTGAAAACAATCCTTCGGCACAAAGTGAACTGAAGTAAGGGAGGCTTTAGTGTCAGGTAGAATTCAGGAGGTATTGCTAAAAATGCAGAAAATAAGCTAAAAGTGCCTGAAGGAAGCCTCCCTCTCAGGGATGAGGTGGCTGTGTGCCTCTTTGCCTCTAAAGGTGGTCATTGATTGAGATTAAAAAGAAAACAGTTTTTAAAAATGGCACAAAAATGCCCTCCATGGGTGAGGTATGGAGCAGTGATCAGAGTGGACAGTGTCTGTGCAGGGTGTGGAGTGTATGGAAAAACCCAGTGTCTTCATAGTGAAGTCTTACTCTGGATTTTTTTTTGCTGAAGCATTGGAGAAATATCCCTGACAAGGAAACAAACCAGACACGGAGAAAGAAAATCAAAGCAAACTCACAAAGTCCCCCATGAGCCCCTGCTGATGGAGGTCTGTGCTTGAGTGGTCTCCTGCGACTCTGCATCAAACAAAGGAGAGCCATCAGATTTATTCAAGGAAGATCTGAGTGGCAGAGTTCACATCAGGATTAACTCTTTGCCACAGTCAGTTTTCTATTTTATAAAGTATATTCAGAAACCTGATGGGCTTTCGAAGCAAAAGTGGTTCATGTTTCAGCAGAATGGGTCACTTGACATTCCTTGCAGTCTTAGTTTTAATCCGCATTTCAGAAAATAACCATTCCTTTTCATGTCCTTGTATGTTTCTGTCAACGGCACAAAGGTCAGGATCTTGTCAAAGGCTATAGAAATATCCAGCAGAAATGGATCTGGACTGTGTGACATTAAAACCCAGTTGTCTGTGATGCATTTGGCTTCTTTACCTGCAAGAAAACCCCCTCCTGGACTGCAAGTAAAAAACAAGTGTCATGTTGTTGGAATTAGCAGTGGCTTTATTCAAATAATTTATATAGTATATTTAAGCCATGATGCTTCAGAAGAGGTTTCTAGATCTGGTAACAAATACTTGAGCCAATGTATGAAGCAATGAACAAAGCCAAAGCTTCGTGGAGAAAGAAGCAAATCACAGAGCTAAGGCAAGATGGGACAGAGTTTCATATCAAGAAAATAGAGTAGCTCTGTGCTGAGAAGCCCTTGTATAAGGCAAATGGCATCCTGGCCTGTATCAGAAATAGTGTGGTCAGCAGGACTAGGGAAGTCATCCTGTCCCTTCACTCAGTTTTGGTTAGACTGGACCTTGAATACTGTGTCCAGTTTTGGGCCCCTCATTACAAGAAGGACGTGGAGGCACTGGAGCATGTCCAGAGAAGGGCAACAAAGCTGGTGAAGGGGCTGGAGAACAAACATGAGGAGTGGCTGAGGGAACTGGGGTTGTTCAATCTGGAGAAGAGGAGGATGAGGGGAGACCTTGTCACTGTCTGCCTAGGGAAGTGGTTGAGTCACCAGCTCTGGAGGTGTTTAAAAGACAGGTAGATGGGGTGCTCAGAGATCTGGTTTAGTAGTGGACAGTTACGGTTGGACTCGATGATCTCAGAGGCCTTTTCCAACCAGGTAATTCTATAACTTTCCCCCCAAGAATGGCACACATCAGTCACACTGACTCCAAGTTTATTGATTGCGCACTGCTCTGTCATCATGTACTGGCTTAAACCATCTGAAGCTGAACAGTCACACTAAGTGCCAGGGAGGCAGATTCTCATAGTGTTTATTGCCGGTGTTGCACTAGGTGCTGGTACACATGGAGATGCAACAGGGCCTTGAGACAGGAGTGGTAGGAACAAGCTTCCTCAGGACTGTGCATGGGGCAGAGGGATCTTCCTGTGAGCTGATTACGTGCCCAGCATAAGATAAGTGACAGCAGGTGGACAGCAGGAGTTATACGAGTGAATTATATAGAGCTGTTTTGCTGCAGGTACAAACCATATCTACTGCATGGATTCTGATGTGGACTTTGGTGGACTGAGATGTAAAGTGTATATCTACAGACACATTGTCCCCAAAGGGCTTAGAGATAAGAGACTGAAAGTCCCAAAGTCTTTAGAATAAAATGAGCCACCCCATGTTCTGACCAATGGGTGTTCACTGTCTGATTCACATTGCATCTTCATCACTTTGGACTACAAAAAGCTTTAATTACAATCTTTCCCCTTATGACTGGGATGATTTGCATGTTGTCACAGTGTAACTATGACTTGCCCCCATAGCAAATGGAATGATACTGGCTGGATGTAATCTTGAGTGGGCTAAGTTTCAGTTGCCCAACAAGGTGCCTTGAGCCGTACAGGAAAAATCACATAACTTCTGTCCCTTTTTTCCTACCATATATAAAGGCAAGCTTGATTTTGGACTTTGCATTAGACTGCTGTGAGGGATGGTGATTAAAACTCCCTGGGTTAGGTAGTCCAGTCTGGAGGGCTGGTGCAGGATAGAATGCCAGAGCAGGAGAAATCCAAGGAGCAGAAAAGTAATAATTCCATATTTCTTTTATTGCTTATTCCATCATTAAAACATAAAAAAGTTGTTTTCCAAAACTCATAAAATTTTAAAAGATTTTTTTTTAGTGTGTAAATCTGCTGAATTTGTGCATGTTGTATGTTAACCTCCTCTCTCTGGCAAGCAGGACTTTGTTAATAAAGCTGGTTACTTTGTTAATAAAGCAGGGAGTAAACAGAGTCTACAAGATGGAGTATTAAAAAGTAGCAGGAAATAATACTGCATTTCACAGGGAAGAATTATCAGAATGAATACCTTTTTTTTTTTTTTTTTTTATTGAACTACTGAGCTTTTGGACTGTAATAGGCAGTGCCACAGTCCTTGTACCTGGCAATACCAAACTGATATTACTTAAAAGCAGAGAAAACATTTTAGCTAAATATTCTCAGAACCGGCCACTACACTTTTGTAATTGTATTTCATCACTTTCCATGAGAGACATGGAAAATCAATTTCACAAAACATATTTTTTAAAGCAACATATAATTGCTTGCAAACAGGGAGTTAGACCAGAAGTGCCTCCTTCAACTATACAGCAGCAGTATTTCGGAATTAGAACACAATATATATTACTTTCTTGACAAATCAATAGAAAAATAAACAAACAGCAGCAAAGTGATCTCATGCTGATGCCAAGTCCACTTGCAGAATGAATTTTATAGGCCTTATAAAACCAGAATTTATATTATGGTATCTTAATTAGAGCAGTGTTTCCAGTGCTGCTGTGTATTTGTATAAATTGTTGGTTTCTGTAGATGGGACAGTCAGGCTGGATTCACTGCTCTCACTGGTACTCACTATAGCTATAGAAAGCTGTTTTCTTGCAATTTTGGCTACTTTGAAAGAAGATGAGACAAGAAAGTAAAGTTGGAAGTGAAAATTAAATGAGAAATACTGAGATTTTGATGTTTTTTTTCCTTTTTGAAAACAGAAAAGATATTTAAAGATATTAACTCTAACTGACATTTGGGACAGATCTTGCAACATTTCACTTTCAATCTTTGAAGATATTTATTTCTCTTGAAGTATCGCTACGAGTGAAATTTTGAAACAAATGTAATTTAGAATGAAAGAAAACCACACAGATATTTCTCTAAAATTTGTAGAGACATTTAAAGAATTTATGACTGACTGCCTTTAGATGTGTGATTAGATTTGTTAAAATTGTCTTTTGTCATAAATAGTTATTGTTTCAAGAAACCATTGTTTGGCACCTCTAGCAAATGATTGGAGATTGGTGAACAGTGTCACTAGTGTGTTAAAAATTAACGAGATAGAATGATTGTATATGCTTTATCTGCAATTTGAACCAAAACTTTAAAGATCCTTGCAAAACTCTGCTGGAAATAAATTGCCATTTCCTAACAAAAAATAATATTTCTAGTTCTAGCCCTACAACTACACATAGATAATATTTTCTTATAGTAGAAAATAGTGGTGTGTGAGGTTAGATAAAAAGATGTGTTTGTGCACATTAATAGACAAGCATCTGTTTTAGTGCTATGGCCGCAAAGTAGTTCAGAACAACCAGATGCCTACGAAGAGGGAAGACGCTCTTCTGGCCAACCTGAGGAATCCAAATGGTTTAGATGTTTGTTGAGAATAAATAATTTAACTGCAAGCAGCAAGCTAGGATTATTCACTAGGTTTGTAGAGAGGAAGAAATTGGGAGAAGACTCTGGAAAGTAGGTAATTTCCATGAACATCAGTAATTTCTCTTCCTCTGCAGGCTCAGACATTTGCAGAGCAATTCACACCTGCTGCTCCTGGCTTGCAGAGGTCAGACTAGAACTTTTTTTCCCAGGAGAAAAAGGTGAACCGGCATGATCCAGGATGTGTCAAAGATGTTACTACTCTGACAATCAGGCGGTGAAGAGACTCCTTATCTTTCCTCTGTGTGCCAATAGTTCTGGAAATGTCAAGTCTGTTCCAGAATTTGGAGCTGGATAGTGATCAGCTTTACTCAGTTCAGCTCATTTTGTCATGAAATTCAGGTTCTCTGTGTTTGGAAAGGTTTGTGGTTGGGCTCCCACTTGCCTTGATGCTGAAAGCAGATTGCACACCCAGATGCTGAGTGTGAGCTCTCTGATACAGTCACAAAGATTTCACCTGCAGACAGACTGTACTGCCCTGGGAAGCGTCAGATAGGATGTCCTGCCTGGACCATGCAGGAAAGGATACAAGAAACAGGGTAATCCAGACAAGGTCCAGGGCCAGGGCAAGCCCAGCAGGGTTGCAGCACTGCCGTAAACACTGACAGAGCGTCACTGGGATCCTGTGCTTCCCCAGGGCACCCCTACATCCCTGTGCTAGTTTCAGCTATGCTATGGCAGGTATCTAGCAAAGCTTGCACTCTTTTTTGAAGTCTTTCCTCCCTTGGCACACCTGAAGCTTAGCAGCTCTGAGATGGAGGCAGAGCTTTTCTCCTGCTGAGAACTGTTTAGATGCAAGAGGCAGCCTGTACATGCCTGCAGTTTCTTTCCTTGTACCAACTGCTTCCCCTATCACTTGAGACAGACCCATTTGCCAACAGACTCCTTCAGACTGTCAATGTCAAGTGACACTGAAAACAGCCACTGACCACACAGCATTACTCCTGCACCTGCAGTGTCTGCTGGTTTCTGTGGGCACTGGAAATGCTTAACACTCCTTTGCCCAGCCTATCTCAATTTCTCTTCTAGCAAAAGCCTTCCATTCACTGGGAGCAACCCAGTAGTGGCAAGAGCCTTTTCCTGAAACTGAGATTTGCACTGAAGTGGTCAAGTTGCCCTCCTGTAACAACAACTTTTCTCTTTCTTGCAGTGAAGTTTGCCTTTCAGGCTGGTTGTGTAACAGCCAAGGTGCAGATTTGAATGTACAAATACCTAGACAGGCAGAGTGGAAATCTCACAATATTTGATTAACCTGAATTATTTGCTTTCATAAACAAGTAGGTTTTGAAGATCTCTCCAGGACTGCAAATTATTTTGGCAATTATCTCAGAGATAATTACAGATTTCAAAGGAGGTTGCTGTAACAGGGATAAGGGAGGATACAAGGTGACCTACTGCAGTAATCCACCATGAAGATTAGGGAGGAAGACATCAAAAGGAGCTGGGTTTATTGATGCAATTTCTATTAACAGGATTAGTGGTGATAGCAGAGGAGAACTGCCCCAGACAAGAGACATTTCTCTTCGGAGAGCTGACAACAACGGTTGTATTCACTATCCTGGAACTGACAATTTCTGCACACACCACCACCTGAGTGAGAGGCTGGTGTCATCCTTCACTTCTTCCCCCACCACAGGCTGTGGTGGAGTGCTCCTGCTGAGGATAAGATACTGTCAGCTGTGTTGCAGGCTATGACTCTTGTTAAAACACCCAGACCCAGGACATGCAGGTGTGTCTCGGCACTGTCACGTTCCTCTTTCCAACACTAGGGAGTCTTCCTGGTCCATTCCTCTTGTCTTGTCATCCTTGTTAAGAGGATGCAAAGTTTGGACCTTCTCTGGGTCAACTGTTATTTTAATACATGTTCTCTAATAGGAGAGCAAGAAAGATGGAGGAAAAGAGGAGGGTGATTTTCCATTTCTCTAAAGCCTTAGTGAAATCTGATAGATTATGCATTGTTTTTCATGGGCAAATGATCTTGTCTGATTTCAAATGCTCAGTATCTGGGTTTTAGTGAAACTGAAAAAAACCCCAAAATCCCCAAACAAAATCATAATGAGGAAAAGAGCCTTTCTCTGACACACATTCATCTAGTCAAGTTTTGGATTTCCTTCTCATTTGGTTTGAAAATGATTCACAAGTTATAGGATGGGAAGGTGCTTCTTGCCTAGTTCTGCTCTTTTTGTCCTGCCAATACTGTGGTCAGAGGAAGTCTTCATCTGAGCAAAATGGAAAAGTCTGCTGTGGCTCTTCCTGTCCATCTCCAAAGGTGATGTTTCCTTCACTTTTTCCAGTGGCCCACAGATTTAGGTAACTCCAGGAATCTATTAAAGCCAGTGGGGAAAAGCAAATTGTCTTAAATTTATTTTGCACTCACAGTATGCATAGGAGTCCAAGGAGCCATGAGATATTTTGTCTCCTACTTCATATGGAAGATATGTTGTGAACACACTTTTATAACAGAGCTTGCTATTAAATGCCTGAGAAATATCACTTGGATTCCAAGATTGCACCTTCCTAGGTCAGCGCCTGGTGTTGGTGTATGTGTTTCCCTTCTAAAGACCTAGGACTTTATAAAAAGCTTGATTTTATTTTTTTTCTAACCTGGGAGAGAAAACCTAAGAAATATAAAATCCCCTTGACTTCTGAAGCCTTTGAGTTGTAAAAAAAAAAAAAAAAAAGACTAGTTGGAGATGCAAAAATGGGGATTCTTGGAGATTTTTTTAGCTGTTCATGGTGTGTATTCTTCAGTTTAAAAAACCTCTGATTTCTGTGCTAATGAAGCAAGGTTTGAATTTAGAGGTCTTGTTGTTCTTCCATTGTGAAAAGTGGAAGGCAGGTGTTAGGCAGGCCAATGCAGAGAGCTGTCATGCTGTCATTCCCCTTCTCCAATATGAGGATTGCCTTACTAGCCTTCTGTGGAACCAGGAGCCTGGTCACTGCCCCTGCTACCAGAAGCCCTGAGCCTGGGCTTCCCAAAGCAAAGCCCACAAGACTTATTCCATCTCCCCCAGGTTGCCGAGAGCACATTCCCATGGGCACACTGTACACATGATATAGACCCAAGTAGTTTCCCATGTACCCACTACTTCATCCTCCTCCTCCTCTGTGGAGAGGCCAGGCTGTCTCCTCTCTGAGGATGCTTCATGGCAGTCCCTAGGGGATCCATGCTCCCCCAAGGCAGGAGCAAGTGTCCAGCTTCTATGGAAGGCAAGTATCACATCCTGTCCCCCTCCTGAGGTCTATTTGCATAAACATCTGCAATTTGCCAAGTCTAAATGAGATCAGATGAGTGCCCAAGGTTGTTAATAATATTTTTGTTGGAACAGCTTTTACTCTTCTGTCCATGAGATTTCTTTATTCTTATGCCAGGCTATTCTGAAAAAGCAACAACTACCATTATAAGAACTCTTGCCATGAGATTTATGAAGTGTCACATACCGAACAAGGTAGAGTGGAGTATCCACCACCCCTTGGCTTTCTGATGCACACTTAATAGTAAAAACTCCCATAAGCAATGACTGGAACTGTCATTTTTTTTCAGTCTAGGATAGCTAAATTTTTACCAGTGATTGGATTATTGTTTCCCTAGAATACTTGAAACCATCTGATAAAACACATGAATCATTCTTGATTTTTGGTATGGACCCACAGAGCAACCATTGGTTTGGAGTGAGAGGGATATAATGTTGTGCTCAGAGTCTCTGATTAAATTTCCAGATTGCAGCGCTGAAATGTAAATGATAGATGGTGACATATAAAGGTGTCACAGTGGCAGGTGGTCAATACATTTCCAGAATAGTTTTATGTGAAAGGAAAACTGAATTTTCAACTAGCAAAATTTTTCAGAAATTGGAAAAAAGTGTTATTGAAAATTATTTGGATTTCAGTTTCCTCCCCCCCCGCCATGATAGTACCTGAAAGTAAGTTCAACTTCTTCAACAATAATAATAAAAAAATCTCTTTCAATCTACTTTCCATGTAAAACACTATGCTGGCTTGGACACCTTGGCCAGTCAGACCCAAAAAATTCTTTCAAGTCAAAAATTGTCATAAAATTTGCCCTCCAACTTCATATTTTCAAGAAAGTGTTCACTTTATGTAGTACCAAAAGACAGGTAAGTTAACCTCTTGAAAATATCAGCAAAATCACCAAAACAGAGTCTCTGAGTTGAACAACCTGAGAAACAAGGAACTCTGGGGTTTGAACACACATGCTGTCTCCCAGCCAAGGACACTGAGCCTCCAACAGAGAGGGAGTTGCTCAGTTTGTTGTCTCAGGATAGTTGCAAGGTGCATATCTCCATGATCTAGGATCTGTGAGTATTCGCTGTACAGTCAATAACCTGCTCATTGCTCCTGGATCATCTGGTGCTTTATATGAATCCTGGGACCAATATTGAGCAAAGATGAAATCTGTTCTTGTTCTACAATTTCCCAAGGGAAATTTCAGCCCTTGCTGGGCATTAAAGTAGAATCAGAGGAGATGAACAGCAAAATCTTTTGGAAGTAGGGATCATAATGGCAGAAATGGTACCTGCAGTATCTTCCTCTCATGATAATATTTCCCATCTTGAAGGTCACTGAGGACCAAGAAAGTCTTAGGAATTATCAGCAGAGACGGTGTAGCAGAGACAGTCCCTCCTCCTTGACTCTGTCTGCAAGGCAGTGGTTGGCAATCACTTCAGCTATACATGGGGCAAGTGGCCTCCTGGGCAACTTTCTGGCCCCTTGGCAGCACCTTCAGGATCCACAGGAATGTTGTGGTCTAGAGAGCTGGTTTGAGGTTTTTAGACCTGTCAGGATGACATGCTGATGGTGGAAATGGGAACGTGCCTAAGATATACCTACACAACTTGAAATGGGCAGCTCAAATCAGCTTTGAGGAGAGATATCTGTTGATTCTTCCCATGCCTAGGAATGAGTGCTCCCCAGCTCCGGGAGCTCCAGGACATATTAGGAAAGCAATAGGGTATTTGGGTTAGGGATCTTTGTAAGCAGTCTCCAGTGACACAGAGCCAATAAGCAGCTATGTGGCATGAAGAGAAGAGGGTACAGGAAGGGGTTTCAGCAGCAGCTCATGATTTGATGATTGGAGGCTGCCTAGACACTGGTCTGAAGGCTCCTGCTTGCAGAGGACTTGCTGAAGCTTGGCCAGCCTCCAAGAAACAGCATAGATGAGAGCAGCACAGCTTCAAAGCTTTAGTACGCATCATGTTCTGTCCTAAAGGATCTGCTAACAAGCCCCTCCTTATTTCCTCTTGAACAAAAAGTGAGAGACCCAACACCCAATCAAACGTATAAAATGCCTCCATGTATATAACTAACTAGTCAGTTTAACAGATGGAGACTTCAGCCTATTCCAGTATTGAGGCCAGCTGCAGGATGAATTTCTCCTTGAGCAGTAAATCAATGTCACAATACAAACAGAAGTGCCGTGAACCTCACACCTGCCTCATCTCTTTCACCTGCTACCTGGCCCAGATTAGAAGAGGAGCAGTTAAAAATAGTCCCATTGCAGAAGCTGTATGAGACCACCTGGTTTCAGTGCAGAGTAGGTTCACACTTTTCAGTGCAGAGTAGGTTCACAGTGTCATCTTCTCACCCCAGTTACCATGCTGGCCTCCTACACCCCTCCCCAGGCCCAGCACAGCACTGGCTCCCTCATGCTGATGTGAAACATACTGAATAACTGATGATCTAATTTGTGGGCTGAACTGGAAAACGTTTTTTTTTGGGTCAATCCAAAATTAAATGTTTCTCTTTTTTTTCCCCTCCCCACCCCCAGGATCTGAAAAAGGAACCCACAGACAAGCACATTTAAGAGTGAATTAAACATTTTATTTTGAAGTTTAGTTAAAGATCTTTCCTGTGTCATCTTGGGTCAAAACAGTCAGAGAAGTAACAAGGGGAGAATAACAAGAGATAGGAAATAAACAGGTTAGGTCTCTGAAACCTGCAGTTCCATGCTTGGCTACCCACAGACTGGGCTTATGCTATGTGACCTTATTAGCTATGCAGTGTCCTAGAAAACTGAGAGGCAAAACTGAGCTACAACCATATCCTGTGTGTTGGCTTAAAGATCCTTGCAAAGTCTTGTGAGAGTGACCTTACCTGCTGTGGTGAACATGGTCTAATTAGCCAGGAGATGAAAGAAGACACATTAAAAAATAAAAAAAAAAACCCACTGTGTAAAAAAAACAGCAAAGTGGGGTCCATCAGAAAGGGACAGAGAGCAGGAGTTTTGGGATATCTCCAGGGTTGCAGAGGGCGCAGCAAACCAAATTGTGCTGAGGAAAACCTCTGTTTGCCTTCCTGATTTTCTGTTAAAGTCAGACTATTTCCAAAGATAAGGCAAAAGAGATGTCTTGAAGACAACACCCTGTGTCACACCTGCAGGGATAAGGAGGAAGAAGCAGTATGTCAAGGATCTTTCATATCTCTGTATAGGAGGTCATGCATCAGCAAGTAGCTATGTGGATGGTCCCAAGAAAAATGCAGAACTCTCTCAAAGGAACAGTGTCACCATTCTGCTATGAATGGTCTGCTGCACATTGAACTGCTCAGAAATGGGGAAAGAACGAGGGGCAGATGATAGGAAATGCAGGTTCCTGTTGAAAAGCTGAAAATGCGAGACTTCTGTTTGAAAACCATTTTCTGGGCATAAAAGTAAATATCGCTTTTTGGCAGAAAATTTAAATTGGCAATAAGAAAACATTTTAAACAGGAAAATGTGTCATCCCTATTCATGGTCCCACCTTGCTCCTTTGCTTGCACACTGTTTTGAGAGGGCCAAAGGAGTCCCATCAAGATGTACCTTCCTGTAGGATGCTGAGATCGGGGTCTGCTGTTCTGTCTCTTTGGTCACCATGACCAACTAAGGTATGATGATTGGGACCATTTAACATGCCCATTCACTGCTTTGTCCATGTGTTGTGTGGATCAAAGGAAGTATAAGAGATTCCTTGTAGGTAATGCAGGATTTCTTGCTCACTCCAGGCTGCCTTTGCCAGATAGCATTAACTGGGAGGGAGGTCATGGTGGTCCATCTCTCTTGTCTGACTGTGCGTAGGACTCATGCACACGTGGTTTCCCTCAACCGTTTTTCAAGTGGTGAAAGCTTATTACTTGTTTCTGAGGAGAATGCTTGAAAATTATGTGCTTGTCTCCCTGAAACAACACAAACTCTAAATTCAGATAAGATATGAACTTAGAATTAAAGGCAGTAGAATAAAGCACAATAATTTTACAACCAATGCAAAAAGAGAATTTGCAAAACAAATTTGTTATCTATATTACATTTGTTACATTTGTTATCTATATTACATTTGTTATCTATATTACATTACTGAGACTCCTGTGGAGTTTAGTGCTGCACAAATCTGAAAGGTCTGCTTGATTTTAGACCTAAAGCCCTGAATCATGCTATAATGACATAAATATTGACAATCATTGAGGTAAACATCAAGGTTTATTGATCAAGGTGCAGTAGCTATCCAGGTTTACAGATGCAGAAGGAATAGTAAATGATGTTTCATGAGACAGGCTGTCAATACAGACTCTTATCACATACCCTATCTGGAAATGTCTGCCCCGAGATTTTAAGCTGAAAGCACTCATCCCCACTCCTGGGATAGTACACTCCCAGGTGGAGCTGCCTTGGCTCTGGTGGAGTCTATCCCCCCTTCACTGACTCATGACAACACTTGCAGATAATGCATTTTTATTTGGAAAGGCAAGATAAAAGAATCACTGACTGGTTTGGTTTGGAAGGGACCAATACAGTTCCAACCCACCTGCCATCAGCAGGGACACCTTCCACTAGACCAGGTTGCTCAAAGCCTCATCCAACCTGGCCTTGAACACTTCCAGGGAGGAGGAGCCATAGCTTCTCTGGGCAACCTGGGCCAGTAGTTTCACCACCCTCACAGCAAAGAATTTCTTCCTCAGATCTCATCTAAATCTACTGTCGTCCACTTCCAAGCCATCCCTGCCCTTGTCCAAAGTCCCTCCCCAGCCTCCACAACTTCTCTGGGCAACTTGTGTCAGACTTTCCAAGGAAATTATTCTGTGGACAATTTCCATGCAAACCACTTAATGCAGGGTTAACAGAGAGCAGAAAAGACTCAGGACTGAAAAGAATAGTCATGCACATTCAAACTCCTGCACATGTGCACACTATGATTAAAATGGCAATTAGGAAAACCTGAGTGACATTTATTAGCCCAGCAGCCTGCAGCCCACATTCTTTTGCATACGTGTGCTTTTCAAATACAGTGTGTGCCCATTCATATACACATTTATACACTACTTTGGGAAGTTTGTGAAAGTTCTGTTTCACACTTTGTTTGTGCATACACATGGGAAATATTTCTGGGTCATAATCTGTTATCTTTCAGAGCATAAGCCAACTACCAATAATTGATGCAGTTCACAGAGAACATTTTCCCCAGGCACTTTATTTGATAATTATCTGCCATGGGGTTCCTCATCTGTTACTGGCCCCTGTTCAGAGAAGTAGCCAAGCTGGAGAGAGTCCTGTTGTGATCGGGTCTGGTGATTTCAGTTATGGTAGATCCTACATGATTACGTTTCTTGAAGCCTTTCCTCTTCTAAGGAGAATTTAAATAGATGTTTTGTTTGTCACCGTGACTCTTTTCAAGCAGTCCTGACTCAGGCTTTTCCTATTCTAACAGGAGGACTTAGCTTAGACCATGCCTCAATGCCTCCTGCATCCCTCATCCATCCAGAGGCATTTCCTGCATATCAAAATATCCATCTTCTGAGAGTTTCTTGTTTCACTGGCAATTTTTACTTTCCACAGAGGTGGAACTGAACTCAAATGTGAGGAGATACAGCAAACAAAATATCTTATTTTGCACAGCAGTTTTCTCTCTGTCACCCAATATTGGAACTACCTGGACACATACGCAACTATATGAGATTCATAGTGGTGGAAACGCTCCCAATGTCAGATATTTCATTTCCACCCACAGATTCAGATGATGGACTAGTCACTATGGAAACTCTCCCAGCCTCCTTCCTTCACCTTCTATTATAGATTGTCACTACCTATTTGCCACTGGTGGCAGACAACCTATGCAGAGATATTCAAGATGATGGCCTAGGAGCTCTGGGGCTGCTAAAGGAAGAAAATAGAGGACACTTACATGCCTGGATTCCTGAGGCAGCTCCACTATCTTACTGATGCTCGTAGCACACATCCTTCCTCATCTGAAGAGAAAACTCCTCATTTGAAAGAGGATTAATGCAAATTCAGGAAGGACAATAAATATTCAGCAATCTCCAAAAAAGAAAGAGGGAAACACAATGAAATTTCGGGCTGAATATTAAGCAATAATTCCTAATAATTAAAATTAGACTTCAAGGATTTGAACAGAGATCACAGTCAGCAGTAGTTAGATGGAACCAAAAAAATATTTAGCATCTCTTATTCTTACAATTCAAATTCTCGCTGACCTGTGTAATATTCTGACTCTACGCTGTCCAGAGTAGTAGTCTGAATTTGAAATATATTCTGAGACTCATGTAGGAAGTAGCAGAAACAGTCTCATTATTGCTAAAACGTATCTTGGCAGACAGATTGCTTTGTTGCAGCAAAGTAAGCTCCACAATTACTTAATTATTATTTGTTAGAATGTTTTGCATTTAGATTTGTTCATTGTGTCCACATTGTCATTTTTCTGTTGAGATGACATGGGCACTAATTTTGAAAATGACTGGGCTTTTCACAAAATTCATTGGTCATAGTCTAGGGAGATGGTACGACAGAGAAAAGGCTCTCTCTTAAAAATTGGGTTTGGCTCAGGAAAGTGCTGGATTCTATTTAAGCACATACTTAAGTCCCATGCTGAAAAAGCACCCCAAAAGCAAGAAACTGACAAATTAGTACCAAGTCAGATGGGCTTGATCCACAGTGTTCATTCCTACTAGCTCTGAACATCAGCACATATTGGACTCAAAGGAAATCTCAGCTTCAGGACTTCTGGTGTACATTGCTATTGCTATTGCTACTGCTATTGTTATTGCTAATGCTGTTGCTATTGTTATTGGTATTGCTATTAACATAAACATTAATATATTATTTAATTACTTTTTCATACCTTCCCCACATGAATTATCATTATTATTATCCACACTTGTTATTAAGTCTGTTATGAAATCTTTCTGTTACCAATTATGTAATGTCTAGGACAGACCTTGTAGTGTTGAAATTTCTGCTTCAGCCAATATTAATAAATTTTTAGAAAATAGAAATTCTGCATCACAGTTCATACCTTTTCTAACTACATTGGTAACTTTACATACAGAAGTTGTTTTGTCCTTTAGTCACTCGAGAAGTCCGGAGGTCCAGTTTGCCATTGCAGTTGTTCACCTCATAGAAAGGAATAAAATATTTGTTGTTTCCTTGCTCTTGCTATAATTTTTTTGGACATTCACATTTGCCCTGCAGCCACCATGAAGTATAACTTTAATTTCATTGCAGGGACCCAGTAGGATATGTCCTTGATATGTCCTTGAACTGAAAAGATTTAAGCAAAACACATTTAGATAGTTCAATGCTTACCTATCTTGTAATTTTGAGATGGTAAGACATGGACCAGCACATTCTTTACTCCCATGGACAACATAATGCAGCATAAGTGAGATACAGGTTGAGCATTAAGACTTCTGTTGAACTGGACACGTCTTGAAGATTGCAGACATTTGATCTCAGCTTCTTCCAATACTTGACCTGTTAGGTCTGTGATCCCACCTTGGTGCTGGCTGACAGCTGCTGAGGACAGATGAATATGCCATAGAATAAAAGAAGAGTTAATCAGTCAGGTGAACCTCCTTGCATATTTCTCTTTTTCTTAAATATCACCAAAATAGATCTCAAAGATGTTATTAATGCAATGACCTGGTGCTGGATTTACTTCCATCACAGAAGCACATGTCATGGTTAACTCCAGCTCAGCCACACAGCACATGTGTTACCATTAGTACAGGGCCAAATCCTGTTGCAGTGTGGCTTCTGTGCAAGTCAAGTGAAAAGTACATGTCTCGTGTTTAACCTTGGCCCACTCTTGGATTTGAAAATCTGCCTATCAATCCCCACTGTTTTGATGAGTAAGTTATAACAGATTAATTAGCATTCTAGGGATAACGTGGGGTCTTTCTCTTGCATTGAAAGGTTCTGACTTCCTCCTTGGTGAATTAATCCTTTTATTCTCAGGTTTGGATTTACTCATTCTGTGGAATGACCCCAAATCTCTTCAGGGGCTTTCATTAAAGACACACAGCTTCTCTTTGAAAAATTGCTATTCCTGTAGTGAGCAATACTCAAACATTGCAGCTCTGCTTAACCCATTTGTGGGCCTCCCAGGGGCCACACATTTCCAGTGACAGAAAGCCCTATGTTTAAGTGTTATCATTCAGATGAATCAAGTAACCTACCAAGCAATAACTGCAGTGGAGGGCCCTGCTGTCACAGTCTGCTAAAGGATGCATGTCCATCCCCTGAACTTGTCTGCTGCAACTCCCACTCACACACTGCACAGACAAAGCATCTTGGAAGCTTTTGTGATCTGGTTAAGATCAAAGAAATTTGGTTGCATAAATCATAATATTTCTGGAATACTAAACTTGAATAAAAGGAAGCTAGCATTGCAAATGGAGGGAAATATAAATGCAGAAGGTTGAACAATCTCCCCTAATGGACCTACCCCAAGCTCGCCCACCTCATCCACCAAACAGGCTGGCAAGGACTGTGCTCAGTTTTGATACAAATGAGAGGCAGTGAGGATGCAGTTGTAGGGCTGGGCTGAGATGGATTCCTGTTTACTGGGATTCCAAGTGGGCTTTCAGACTGCTGTACTTCATAGGTCTTTGGAAAGCGTATGAATTCACCAGCATGGTCTAACTGTGTTCTGCGTCCATTTCTGACCATAGTGGGTAACTATAGTGTAATTTCTATGAGACTCAAAACCAAATAATTAACTCAAGAACTCTCTTAGATTGGTATTTCAAGTAGATAATAGGGAAGTCATGGAGCTGAGCAGGAGGTTACCCTGTCTTATTAATCCCAGATGTAGCACCAGTAATTTACCCGTCAAATCACTTCATATTACTATTTTGAATACCTCTTGGAAGCTAAAAATGCCCCAAGCAAAGCCAAGTCATTAACTTGTGCATAATAAAAAACTACACATTTTTGAAAAATCAGTGTTCTGCTTAAGAAATGTGGCTGCTTTATGTTAAATCTATCCATAAAGTGACCAAAATAATTATCCTGAGCATGCAGACAGTGGTGTGTAGGTATCAGCTGAAACCATGGAGCAAGAATTTCTGTTATAAACTAGCAGTTAACTCCCTATTCCCTGCAGAACCAGCTTTCTTTGCACATTTCTATGTGACCCAGTCAGACTAGACATTGTTATTCTCTGAATTGGTCCAGAAATAGTTCTGTGGTAGGACAAAACCAAGAGCTTCAGGATGGAGAACATGGTGGAGGGGTGGTTGGTACCAGCTAGGGTCCCTGCTGTATCTAGGAGGTGTGGCCATGCTTCAGCAAGTAGCTGGTAAGCAAAAACTTCTTAAACACTCCCAGCAATGCAGCCTCCTGTAGCTGTGCTTGAACCTAGAGGACTGAACCTCCACATCCTCTACGGACGGTGAATGCCCTCACCAAAAAAATGATCTCTGCTCAAGTCTCAGTTCTCCCCTTCCCTCTGATTTTTTACTAGAAATTCCATCGAGGTGCCAAGAAACGTTTCCCAATTAAGGATGTGTTGATATTGGTACATTCCCACGAGTAGCATTAGTTTGAAGACATCTATGCTTTTTCAGGAAAAGCTGTTTCTGGGAAGGCTCACTTCCCTGCTGTGATCCTGCACCGTTCTGTGAGCCATCTGGGTGACATTTCCTCCCACATGCTGGGTCAGCACCAGTCCTTTCTTCCACTTACCTCTATCTCCTGCACCCATCTCTGTCTGGAAGGTGCTTTGCGTCTCTGCAAGGTGCTGCAAGTGATTGTGCTCCCTTGCCAGAGCACACAGCAAGACAAGGTGGTGTGTGGCCTGTCCCTGTTGGATCAGGGCTTCTATTTAATTTGACTTCCACAATCTCACTGCTAACTGTCTGCATGCAAATATTCATTAACAACATGATTTGCCCACATTAGGGAAATCAGAACAGAATTGCTATCTGTCCATTACATTTGCATAGGCTGCGAGATCATTTTACATTCAGTTGAAATCCCTACTGAGGGCAGGTATGGGTCTTCAGAAATGCAAATATATTCCCTTTTCTTTTTCACAGGGATGATGTTTTGAACTCAAAGCTTCCTAGAGCGAATATTAATACTGTTACAATTAGACACCCCAGCAGAACTGTCTGAATGGGATAAGAGTAGCTGGGAAGTGGGGATCACCTTTTGCCTCTGGTAGAAGGACAGAAAACAGTTAAAAACTGCCAAACCTAAAAAAAGAGAACAGGAAAACAAAACACCTCTGGCAGTGTCCAAACTGCCCATTGACAGGTTGCATCTTGTTTGAGTGTTGAGGGATCATGGCAGCAGGAGCTTCACAAATTCATTGACTCTGTGAGCACTTTGCACAAGACCACACTCCTCAGGAGAACAGTCAGTGAAGCAAAATTTCAGTTCCACCAGCAGGACAGAAAGAAAAAGTGAGAACCAAGAAGGAGCCAATCTGGCTTCAGAGAGGCAGACTGAAAGATTCAAACATGTTTAAGGTAATAATTTAAGTTAACGCCTAAAGAAGTTGAGAGAGAGAAATCACACGTCTGCTCTGAACTTACATTGCACAGGGAGGGCTGCAGAAAGTTAAATTCACCCACAGTCTACAGCAAAGTTGTTGATTCAAACATGTTTCACATGTTCAAACATGTTAAGGTTGATTCAAGTCTAGTTTATTCAGGCTGATCTTTAGGACTTGGCAAGATGCGGCACAGTCTCACACATCTCTTGATGTAGTGTAGCCCTCAAGATTGAGCAGGTTTTTCTGTCCTGTTATTGCAGTCAAATCTTAGCATGCTTTTGTCAAAGTTTGGACACCCAACCTAAGAGCACTACCAGATGCTCTGTCCAAATGTGCAAGATTATTATAATTTCAGAGAGAAAGAAGGAGGCAAAATCTCTTGCAGCTCACAGGATCTATGAGTCTCCCTCAGGAAGCATCAGAAAACACCAATCTGTTGGGTTTTGCATGTGAAGTCAGACAGTCGCTTCCAGTGCAATTAATGTAGATGAGAGATAGGCGATGAACCTCTATCTATAAGACTCAAAGGGAAGTCTTTTGTGTTTTATGCTCAGGGAGGAATATGTTCTTGCTCAAGAAGTAATAAGCTACAAGGAAAAATTCACTGCTGTGCCAACTGGATACCATGAACACTCAGACCTTCTGCAGTGCCTGACATGAGGGCAATATTATCAGGACAGCTTTTCTGTCTTTCAAGTATGAAAGCAACATAATAGGTTGCTACAAGCTGTTAAATTAATTATTTTGCATATGTCTGGCAAGCTTTTTGTGTGAGCTAGGAAGGCTTTTGACATCTTCCAGAATGAAGGCCAAAATCTGAGTTACCAAAGGACAATTCTCCACCCCAAAAGCAACCCTTTAAAATAAAAGGATTTGACCAAACAGCCAGGCAGGGACGGACAGGGCTCTTTGCTGGAGGATTGTGTGTATGATGCGGTCTAGCCCAAGGTGATTTGGTCATCTCAGCATGAGCGTGGGACTCCCACAGGCTGTGTAGGGATGTTTGTTCTGCCTCAGTTTGCTGCCTGTAGCGGGGAATGGTGAAAAACCTGTTCTTAGTAGCATGGACAGAGAGGGCTTTCGATACTGCACTGTTTGGCCCTTTACATCTATAAAAGGTGTTTTAAAATCATTTAAACCAATGATTCAGTGAGTTTCTTCCTACTAAACCCACACAGACAGCTCCACTGGCTTATTATCTGCCTCAAGAAATTTTTGATTGACATGGATTCATGTTTGACAGAATTGTCACCTACAGGATTGTTCATCAAGTTATTTTCTTTAGATAAGTGATGGACTTCACCTTATTTCTCTCATCCAAGGCCCCAAAGTTAAAGTTAGTGGCCTGTTATTTCCTAAAGTCTTATTTTTGTCTTCTATATCTGAGTCTTACCACTCTGTTCTTACCTGAGCTGATGGCCAGTGAATCCAGCATTCAGCTTTTCCTTTCCACTGTTTTGGGGTTCATTTCCTACTTCTCGTCAGCAATAGATTCCCACTTCCTTAAGTCCGGGTTGTTTAAAGTGGATCTTCAGGCTGCACAAAGGATTGCTTTTTCCTTTTCCTAGAAATGTGACACACCAAAATACTTCTCTAATCTACATTAGGACGGTTTAGTCCTAGTCATTTTTTTTTTTTAATGCAGATTTCAATGAAATTAACTTTTTGAGGTGGAAAATAGTTAATACTAAAATGTTCAACCAGTTTATCTGGACAACTCTATTGCATCAGCTCTTGTTCTGGCCACCCACCTTCTCCAAAGCCATGATCAAGGAAACCCCAAACCCTACTCTTGCTGTTTCTGGCTTGTTCTATTATCTGTGCAAATCAGGAGGAGACTCCCTAAACAGCTCCATGGTACCAGTTTTAAACTGATGAGTGCAAAAGAAGGCCAAGTACTATACTGGACTCTCTTTGTAAGGGTTCAGAGAAGAGCAAGAACAGTGGGAGTGGCATAGATCATATATTGACACTGGATGAGTAAATTTATACAGTTTACCTAAACAGTCCCTTAAAGCCCAGTCTGGGGAATCATTAATGGTGACCACTGCACAACTGCCTACAATAAGCAACGACCTCTGCCTCCTGCAGTTCCCAAAACTGCAGGAACACAGTGGCTGATCCTCACTCAGGTGCACCATGTCCCAAAGGAGCCAGGACCATTAGGAAGAAGACATGCCCTTCCCCTTACACACCAGCTCATGGGGTAAGTCGCACCAGTCTGCTTGTGTTTTCCTGAGTGCCTTATGGGACAATGCCATGCTGCACCCCTCCTGCAGGGTTCAATACCACCATATAGAGCTATGAAGGCATATGGGTGACGGAGAGTGGAGGGGCTTATTCAGAGGAGAAAAACTGAAAAGTGATGTTATTGGGACTGCAAAGCAAGAATGAGGACAAGAAAATAATTAAAATCCTCTATGTCCCTCTCTAGTCTTATACACTTCTATCTTTTTGCTTTTTCATCTTTGCTTTTCTAACACACTGAACAACCTAGCAGTTGTCATTTCCCAGAGACTGGCAGGTCCTTTATCTCCCGAGATATTTTCTATCAGCCAGCCTGCAGAACCACAGGAATCCTTGGTCAAGCATCAGCCCACTACTGAGTATGTAGGAATAAAGGTAGTTTTCTCTGTCTTTAACTCGTTAATTTGAAGGGGCAGAGGTGTGGGTAGGGCAGAAGAGGAGCCCCCTTCCTTTGAGGGAACATAGCTGATGCCCTGGCTCATCAGCTCACACTCCTCAGATTAGCAGATAACTTTACTGTTAGAGACAATGCTGTCTACTTTCTGGAGGCGAATGCAGAGGCTTTAACGAAAAGGCTGTTCATATGGAAATTTGCAGACATTATTCACAAGTCTTCATAGGAGCCATAGCTACAACAACCCTAAGGGGCGGGGGGGGAAATCGTGCCTTTGGTCTTGATGGTCCTAGTGATGGGATGGGGATTACAGCAGGGGAAGAGGTGTCTTTGTACACTGCCAGCAGATCCTTGAATGAGCTGAAGGAGTTCATCTGAACACTAGAGAACTGAGCCAGATGTTCAGACACACAAGTAGCTGTTGGCTTTGACCGTTCAATGTCCAGCCCAAATCTGAATGCAAGTTAAATTGGTTATGTGATCCGAAATGACTTAAGGTTCCATGCTATGAACATGGCTCTATGATAAATTGTAGTCAATTTTATCTGAAGGCACAAAGAATATGTAAATAGAGTATTTGATCTAAGATTTTACTCACATACAGTTTATGAAGATGAGGATAAAAAATAATATTGCTTGACTTGATGTTGTGTGCTTGGCTGTTATCAACTTAAGCATAGTGGAGAAACAAGACAATTTTGACAAGGATGATCCCACAGACATTAGTAGCTATCCAATCTAGCTATCCATTAACTATTTTAAGAACCCACAAAGTCTTGATCCATCGGGCAAACAGAGGTTTTTATTAAGAAGAGATGCAAGGGGACACTCATATGCCAGGTAGCTAGTTCAAGTGGAGAGGATACCAATAGACTTAAGTCGTATAAGATAACCTTATCTTACAACAACCTTGTCTTAAGATAACCTTGGAAGAATATCATCAAACTACTTCTCCTTTGTGAATTAGTGGCAAGTTACCCAAGTTTAACATGTCACCAGTACATGCAACTGGGTAATCTTCTGCAATACCAAAAAAGGACAACAGAAGGAAACCATAAGGTAAATTTCAGTATCAAAGGTTTGATTAAAATCTTTAATAATTCTTATGATTGAACTACAGACTTTGTGGGTTCTTAAAACAGTTGATGGGAAGGTAGCTTGGATGGTTACTAACGTCTGTGGGATCATCCTTGTCTGCTGGTAGCCTTGCTGTGTACCAGCCATCATTGAGGGGACTCTTAGCAACTTTATGATGATCCAACTAAAAAATGGGGCATACTGCAATGACTAATGCTAGTCCCTGGATGAATCTTGTTATATCCAAAGGGTTTGTGGATTATCTGGAAAAGCTTAGGATTTCTTAACAACAAAAGAATGGTTTATCCTACCAAGAAGAAGAATATGTATGCTGCTAGGATTCTGCTGTTAATATGGTTTGTACACTAAAATAGCTAAGAATAAGAAAAATACAACAGATTTATTCTCTTACATAAGTTTCAGAAGCTGTCCGAGCTAACTTTTACTTGATGGAAAACTTTGTATGTGTGGAAAGTGTGACCACATCACCCAAGAGAATGCCCAATCCTTTTTAGATAAAATAGATAAAGGACATGTTGCCACTCAGCTCAGGGAGTGATGATGGACAACAAGAAAGCGCCTGCAGACATTTATTTGACCTGTTGAACTAAATTGCTTTGGTTGTACTTGTGACAACCTTTTTTCTTAGATTTCCAGATGTTCTAGTCACTTGCCTTTTAGTAGGTGAAGTTACAAGGAAGCTAGTTTTAAGAATTTGGTTCTGAGTATTGGCACAGGAAACTAGACAATGAAAGGTCTAGTGTTTGAAAAGGTTTAAAAATGTATTGCTAAACTCGAGGTACCACAATACTTATAAAAACCTGATTTATGTGCAGTTTTGAAGTGGTGCATCAGGACATGTATTCCAACAACCACAATGAAATAGCACAGTTCTTCCTCTGAATTTAAACCAATTAACAATGAAGTAAGTGAAAATTGTGAATATTAGAGTTGAATAATTTCTTGATTTGAGAAAATTGTGCTTTATTCAGCAAAGAAATCAGAAAGTCAGATAGCACTGAGTGTACTGAATATAAAGCCATCACACACATATCAGGTAAGCTGAGCTGAGATGACAGATCTAATAAATTGTTTCTTTAATAGCTAAACCCAGGCAGAAAGTGAAAAAACAGCTCATCTCAGGAAAGCAATATGACCAGTAAAGTCTGAAGGTCTTCCATCCCTGGAGGCTTTCAGGACAATGCTAGAACAAAGACAAAGTTCACCTGATGTAGCAAGAGCTGTGCAGTAATTGACAGTGACCAGGATCTGACTGATCACAACTGAACTTTAGGAATTTGCTTAATGTGCCCAAGTTCCCAGTCTAGTCTCAGTCAGGAGCCAATGTGTTACTGCAGTCAGAAGATAAAAATGGGACCTTTCTAAGTACAATTCATCTTATCTGAGATCAGAATTGCCACCTGGAGGGGGTTGTAGAGAGAATATAGACTCCTGGTTTGCAGGTAGCTAGTATTTAGTGATATGTATCCCTTATGAGTCTCATCCTGGCTATACAGTATTTATTGAAGGAATGTGCTGAGAGAATAATTTTTCTTTGGTTTTCGTCTACTTTCTCAAATCGTGAGCTCAGCAGACTCCTTTGCAGTGTCCCAGCTGTTTGTGATAGGAGGTTAATCTTTTAATGAGATTTAGAAGGCTTTATTTCTAGTTTTATGTAAGAAGTCCAGAATCCCAGTGTCAGGAGCTTAATAAATAAGGTTTGTTGGTTTGGGGAATTCCACGGATCTGGAGCAAAAATTACAAGAGAATCTACTTACATGTTAGGCTGTCTAATAGTCAGGAGCTTATTCTTCTGTACAGTCAGTGAAGAGAAAGAAGCTCCTCTATTTGGCAATTCAGATCTCAAATGGAGCTGATTTTCTGTTGCTTCAGCAATTCTTACAGTGTATTAAGCCTTGAGCTCCATCTTTATAGTAGAGACATTGGAAGCAAACCCAACATACACATTTTTTTTTTTCCATTATACCATTATTATATGGAATAATTGAGTTACATATAACAATAAAAGTCATGTTTATTAAATACTATTAATCAGCTGTAAGCCCCACAGTAGCTTAATGCTACCAGTGGCATGACATTTTAGGCTTGGATATGTGATTACCTGAAAGTATGTATTACTTGCTAACTGTAACTAATGGGTAAAAAGTGAAGATCTCAAAAATGCAAATTCTTCATGAAGTCTCCTCAGTTTTCTCTGATTGTTTTTCATCAAGTCTTAAATTTTTCAGGTTAAATGGGAACTGCATGAAAAGCATATTTCTTCTCTAGTTTCAGAGATTTGAAAGTTGCCAGCAATGTTGCAGTTCTTTTTCACAGATGAGATTTCTTGGTTTTATTGGAAAGCCTTTTTTATATCTATAAGTAAAAGGAAGTTCATGTAAGAGGGACGGCAAGGAAAATTGTGAAGGTTCATTTCCCTTTTTCTCAATAAATTATGCATTGAAATCATATTCATTGTAGTCATTGTATTAGAACTCCTGACTGTGCGCTGTCAGGTGGAGCCAAGTAAGAGCCAAGGATGGTTTCATTAGCAAGACAGGACTAAATGGCAATGATACTTCTCAACCCAGTAGGATCTCAGTTGGCTAAATAGAAAGCATCTGATGAATTGTTTGTTTAAACTCCAGCTTGGTAGTCTGCTGTTGCACTTCCTGTGCTTTCAAGGAATTGCTGCCTGGAAAAGGGAACTTCCCTGGCAGCAAAGCTGGCTTTCTGGGCATCTGCAAATGAGAAGCCAGTAGGGATGTGCTGGTTCAAGATGCAACCACTACAGTAGTCTACTCTCCACATATGCTGTACCTCACTCTGTTCAGTGATTCCAGCTCTTTATGGGGAGCTTTGTCACCCACCCTTCTGTCCTGCCAGGATTTTGCAGTATACTTTAATTCTGGCCCATACTGGGTTTTTTGATAATGGCTGGTTTTATAAGACACCAGTCCAGACAGTAATTTGAGGAGAAGGCCTATCTTGCAGGGGCAAGAGGAGGCTGGGGCAGGAATTAGCAGGGCTCATTTGAAGAGCTTTAAACTAGATTCGAAGGGGGAAAGGGTTATAGCTGGGCTTGTGCCAGTGGGGCAGCACTCTAGAATTGATGAAGGCTGGGAGGCCTCCCACCCCCCTAGGCTGAAATTGGTGTACTCGTGTCGCTCCCTGAAATGCCTGTACACCAATGCACGCAGCATGGGGAACAAGGAGGAGCAGTTAGAAACCCATGTTCAGTCAGGGGATTATGATCTGGTGGCAGTTACAGAGACATGGTGGGACAGCTCACATGACTGGAATGTGGTCATGGATGGCTCTGTCCTTCTCAGGAAAGACAGGCCAGCAAGGCGAGGTGGTGGAGTTGCTCTTTACGTGAGAGAGCAACTGCAATGTATTGAGATCTGTCCAGGGATGGATGTGGAGCGAGTTGAGAATCTGTGGGTGAAAATTAAGGGGCAGGCTGGTATGGGTGATACTGTTGTGGGTGTCTATTACAGGCCACCAGATCAGGGTGAGGAAGTTGATGAGGCCTTCTACAGGCAGCTGAGAGCAGCCTCACAATCACAGGCCCTGGTTGTTGTGGGGGATTTTAACTACCCTGATGTTTGCTGGAGGGACTGCTCAGCCAGCCACCCACAATCCAGGAGGTTCCTCCAGTGCATTGATGAGAACTTCCTGATGCAAATAGTGGATGAACCAACTAGGAAGGGAGTGCTGCTGGATCTCATCCTCACTAACAAGGAGGGTCTGGTTGAAGCGGTAAAGGTTGAGGACTGCCTGGGCTGCAGCGACCATGAGATGGTGAAGTTCAGGATCTCTTGTGGCAGGAATAGAATTCCAAGCAGAACTGCAACCCTGGACTTCAGGAGGACCAACTTTGGCCTTTTCAAGCAATTGCTAGGGGAAATCCCATGGGAAAGGGCACTTGAAGGCAAAGGGGCCCAAGACAGCTGGTTAACAATCAGGGGCTGCTTCTTCCAAGCTCAAGATCAGGGCATCCCGACACGTAGGAAGTCAAGGAAGGGAGCCAGGAGACCTGCTTGGTTAAGCAGGGAACTGCTGGGCAAACTCAAGTGGAAGAAGAGAGTTTACAGATCATGGAAGGAGGGGTTGACCACTTGGGAAGAATATAAGGCTGTTGTCAGAGGATGTACGGAGGCAACTAGGAAAGCTAAGGCCTCCTTAGAATTAAACCTTGCCAGAGGGGTCAAATACAACAGGAAGAGCTTCTTCAAACACATGGCAGACAAAACTAACACTAGAGGCAATGTAGGCCCACTGATGAGTGAGGTGGGTGCCCTGGTGACAGAAGATACAGAGAAGGCAGGGTTACTGAATGCCTTCTTTGTCACTGTCTAATCTGCTGGAAGCTGTCCTGAGGAGCCCCGTACCCCTGAGGCCCCAGAGGAAGTCAGGACAATACAGGAGTTTGCCTTGGTTGATGAGGACTGGGTTAGGGACCAATGAAGCAATCTGGACATCCATAAATCCATGGGTCCGGATGGGATGCACCTGCAGGTGTTAAAGGGGCTGGCTGAAGTCATTGCTAGACCACTCTCCATCATCTTTGCTAAGTCATGGGGAATGGGAGAGGTGCCTGAGGACTGGAGGAAAGCAAATGTCACTCCAATCTTCAAAAAGGGCAAGAAGGAGGACCCAGGTAACTACAGACTGGTCAGCCTCACCTCCATCCCTGGGATTGTGATGGAATGACTCATCCTTGGTGCCATCTCAAGGCATATCAAGGATAAGAGGGTCATTAGGGGCAGTCAACATGGCTTCACCAAGGGGAATTCGTGCTTGAACAACCTTCTAGACTTTTATGAAAACACAACCAGGTGGCTAGATGATGGTAGAGCAGTGGATGTGGTCTATCTTGATTTCAGTAAGGCATTTGACATGGTCTCCCACAGCATCCTCGTTACCAAATTGAGCAAGTGTGGATTGGATGGTCAGGTAGTGAGATGGACTGTGAACTGGCTGGTGGGAAGAAGCCAGAGAGTGGTGGTCAATGGGGCAGAGTCTAGTTGGAGACCTGTGTCTAGTGGAGTTCCTCAAGGGTCAGTTCTAGGACCAGTATTATTCAATATATACATCAATGACCTGGATGAGGGCACAGAGTGCACTGTCAGCAAGTTTGCTGATGATACAAAGCTGGGAGGAGTGGCTGACACAGCAGAGGGCTGTGCTGCCATCCAGAGAGACCTGGACAGGCTGGGGAGCTGGGCAGGGAAAAACTTAATGAAATACAGTAAGGGCAAGTGTAGGGTGTTGCATCTGGGCAGCAACAACCCCACGTTCCAGTATAGGTTGGGAGATGATCTACTAGAGAGCAGTGTAGGGGAAAGGGATCTGGAGGTCCTGGTGGACAGCAGGATGACCATGGGCCAGCACTGTGCCCTTGTGGCCAGGAAGGCCAATGGCATCCTGGGGTGCATTAGAAGGGCTGTGGTTATTAGTAGGTCAAGAGAGGTTCTCCTCCCATTCTACTCTACCCTGGTGAGGCCACATCTGGAATATTGTGTCCAGTTCTGGGCCCCACAGTTCAAGAAGGACAGGGAACTGCTTGAGAGAGTCCAGCAAAGAGCCAGCAAGATGATGGAGTGGAGCATCTCCCTTATGAGGAAAGGCTGAGGGAGATGGGCCTCTTTAGCTTGGAGAAAAGGAGGCTGAGGGGTGACCTTATTAATGTTTATATGAAAGGTGAGTGTCAGGTGGATGGAACCAGGCTCTTCTCAGTGATGTCCAATGATAGGACAAGGGGCAATGGGTGTAAACTGGAACACAGGAGGTTCCGCTTAAATTTGAGAAGAAACTTCTTTACTGTGAGGGTGACAGAGCACTGGAACAGGCTGCCCAGGGGGGTTGTAGAGTCTCCTTCTCTGGAGACATACAAGACCCACCTGGACGCCTTCCTGTGTGATCTCATCTTGGTGTTCCTGCTCCGGCAGGGGGATTGGACTAGATGACCTTTCAAGGTCCCTTCCAATCCCCAGCATTCTGTGATTCTGTGATTCTATGTGATTATTCCCAATGAATTGTTTGTCGTGATTCCAGCTGCCTTTGCTGATTTTCTGCCTATGCTTCTGGTCTCTCTTGATCCTTATTATTATTTCTCTTCCTTTCTCATGTATGGATTACCTCTTCATATGGTTCATCTGTGAATTTAATTAATGGGTGATTGCAGTGCTGTGGGAAATAATAGATACAATGTGACATACTCTGTCCTGTATACACACAGTTTTATCCATTACTGTCCCTCCCTGTCCTTCCCTTGCAGCCTTTGATCCATTATTCAGAGCTTGCAACACTGCTCGTGAATTTTTCTGTGCCAGAGTTTTGAGATGTTACCTTAAATGCCCTCACTGACTAGCTCCAGGCAGTTCCCTATGCAGCTCTATGGCTCATCAAGCATGGTGGACCTGGCTTTCACCCTGCTGCCTGGGGCCCTTGCACCCTTGCTTCACAGGGCAAGGCACCTTTGGGTGCCAAGACACTGGCTCTGCAACACTGGGCATTGTGGGGACTAGAATGAGTTCTGGATCTAGCCCCTAAATCACCTTTTAAAACAGGAAACTTAACTACTGGTAATTTTGGAAGGTTTCTCTTCCAATTACATGTGTTCAGATTTCAACAGCTGGGAGGAGCATCTCCATAATTTCTGAGCACCAAGCTAGAAAGGACAGAGCTGCCTTTTAAATATTCTTCTTTAGCAGAAGCACAGTGAACACCCTCAGCAAGCTCCCATTTCTTGACTTCCCTGTGACTTCTTTTCTTTTTGTCCGCTCCCTGCTCCCTTCTTTTTGCTTTCCAGGAGATTATAACAGAGGTTGACAAAGTGCTAATCTTGCTGAGGATTACACACGAGGAATCTTTATTGATTTCTTTTTTTTCTTTTACCAAAATAATAAAAGTCTGCATTGCGGGGTTTTGGGAGCTGCTGGGAATGATAAGGCACTTTTTTCTAACATTAACTTTAAGGTTTTTGCTTACATAAAATGTTGATGTATTAGAGAATCTACAGAAAATATACTAGTATGTTACATTTGTTACATTTATAATGTTACATTATACAATGTTACATAAAAATGTTACATTTATATAACTGAAAATCCTCATTAGTATATATAATCGTTGAGAAATAATAATGCAGGCAAAGGAATGTTATTATTATTATTTTTATATAGTACTATAAGTTTATACAGTGCTATATAAACTTTGCATGTAGTCCCTCAGATACTTACTGTACAGCGTAGTGTGTCTGTCCTATTGGGCAAGTATTTAATTTCTAGTAAGTAGGTATAATTCTGTAGCAATGCCCTTTTTTTTTTTTTTTTTCCCATTGTATTTTCATGAGATTTGCACTAGTTTGAAAAGAAAATCTGCCTCATCACCAGTCATTACTATGACTGGACAGGAGAAATTGTAGGGTTGTATCTGGAAGAAAGAGATTATCTCACAAGCATTAGACAAAGGTGTCTCACACTGCATGGGTAAGTCATGAACTCCTGACACTCAAAATCTTAAAGAACAATATGAAACAGTACTTTGAAGGCTAAGACTTCAGACATAATGGCTTTATTTATCAGTGTACCCATAGTTTTGCATATTAATGCTGCAAGTGAAAAAAGACCCAAGTAGACACCTCCAGCCTCTGTCTCAGTGCCCAGACCTGAAACTTTTGCTCAGAGATGGCAAATGGGGAGAGCTCCTTGACAAAGTGACAGAATGTTTCTGGAGGGCAGGTGGGGAAAGAGAACACGAGGGGACTTTGGTCACCCAGCATAGCCCTGACTGTGCAGGTTGGAAGGGGTCCCTGGCAGACTGTTCACTGGAAACAAACATTCAGAAAAATGAGGAAGTGCATTTCCACCTGTAGCAGAAAGCTGCAGTTGAAGTGTGTCACGGCAGGGCATCTGGTCAGGCTCACTGGAACAGGCAGCATGTTGTGATCTCTGATAGGAGCCTGAAGACACCTGTGAACTTGGCTCTTTTAAATTTAGGACAAGTCAGGAGGGAAGGATGTTCCCCTGTTGGTGGGTGCAGTGTAGATGAGTGCAACTAATAAATCCTGGCAGTGAGTGCTAAGGAGGCATTTCATATTGCTACATACAAGCAAAACAAATACTCAACATCCTAGAGAGGGGTATGGCCAGGAGAGAGGGTACATTTACCTCTCAGATGCATGTAGAAGAGGCCACTACTTACTTAGGAAAATGAGATGGTGTGTTCTTTCATTCCATTGACAGAAGGCTTTGCAACAGGCAAATCCTCCTTTCAGTCCCCTCCCCTCAAGGAGCAGACAAAACCCGATGCCTGCTGTCAGAGATTCATCAAGAATAAAAAGCAAAGATGGAGACTATTACCACCAACTCCTGTTATTCCACCTCCTCAGACAGCCTTGAGTCATTACATGCAGCTTGTTATTTATTTATTTAGATTTATCCAAAATAAACATGATTGTTCCTTCATGTACTCCAAGGACCTGTCTTTAACCTGTATTTAAAACCAGCCAGATTAGCAGCTCTCTCTTCCCTCCTTGCCACCTAGCTTGTCTGGACAAGAGACAGTGAAATAGACTTCATTCTTACCCCCTTGACCTTCCTTCTCAGAGCTAGCACAGGTACTGTGGCTTTTAGAAATTCTTACAGTGTAACAATTTCAAGTATATGCCTGGGAGGCATGTACTCAAAGTAAGGGCTTGCTTTGGAAAGTCCTCTGTCATGAAAGGGTAGCTAACTTGCCTGCCTGTTGCAGGAGGATCCCTTTCACTGCTTTCCCCAGTGCATACAGTGCAGATGGGAACAACTCCTACATGGTGCACTGGAGATGATGACACCACTCCCAGTCAGGACATCTAATTTCCATATTGCTAGAGGGGCTCACAACATTTTGATACAGTGGACATGCTGCAGAAGAATGTGTGAGATGGACAACCATATCTGCTCTTCTGTGGGGGAATTCTAGTATCAAGGTGTTCAAGAACTAGAGGACCTTGGTTATGAAGGGCTGGTGGTTTTTTAAGGTCCTTCTGTAAAGGCAGCACCTGTAAAAAAAGTCATGGCAGCATGTAGTACAGTGACCAGTCTGTCCATCCTGGATGGGAGGGAAGGTAAAATGTAGTCAGTAACTGTCAACTTCTTTCAAGGACTGTAGCCAGGATGATTCAAGGACATGAGGCAGGATGATGCCTCATGTCCCCAGATCATCTGATCTGGTTCTGAACACCATAGGACATTGGGGGTGTAAAATTGGGTGCCTGATATCTCTCTCCCTAAGCATGCCAGCTCTTAGATCTGTAGCTTTACCACTCCATGAGGTTTTTATTCCTTCTCTTCTAATTTTAATTAAAAGATTCTCAGTAACCTCTGTGGAAGGAAATACCTTGTCATTTGAATGCTGAGGAAGTCCTAAATGCTTAGAGCTCTTGGGATGTTTAACGTCATAGGTCAGTCATTTCCCCAGCATTTTTGGCAGCTGTTCCTTCAGATGTTTCTTTATAGCAGACTCCAAATCGTATCATTCAAATGAAATATTTGGAGTGCCTTTATCATGTCTTTTGCTCTATTAATAGATTATTTCTCTACAATGACCATAGAGAAATAAGGGTGAAAGCTCACACTACTAATCCTCCTTCATCTGTTATCATTCTCTTTTAACTTGCCATTAATTAGGTTTCTTTCCTATCAGCAGCTCCGGAGGCCAAGTCCAACCAGCTGAAAGTCATATTTGCCATGGTGAATGGTGTGGTTTTGAAATTCACCATTAGTTTTCAAGGGAATTTTCCTAACTATTTCAGCAGGATAGCAGTCAGCAGATTATTGTGAGAGGTTTAGTGTTTACTGCTAGAATTGCTCACCATTTTCAAAACTAAAAAGTAGTTGCAATAGCTATCAATATGGTTATGAGGCAGTCACGTTAGCTCCTGAAGAAACTGTCCATCTAAAGTGCTTCTGAAGCAGCTAACTTCAACTTTGCGAAATATATAAGAAAATTATTGTTATTGGGGTGTTATTAGAATTACTTACTACTGCAGCTAAATTTAGATACCCCTTTAAACTGAGCTCATGCCCAAAAATTTGTAATGTAGTTAAATAAGTATATCACATTTACCTGAAACTCTTGAATTCAAACTAATTCAAAGTTAAATCAGTATATAAAATCATGTAGATTAAGCAGAGAGACACAATTTGTCTCTTAATTTCCATACCCAGTTTTGTGTCATGAGTCCCAGAAACACAGCTATCCACTGCATTTAGACTTTTAGCAACTGTCATGACTCCTCTATGGCTCTCCCACTGTATGGAATAAATGTCCACACTGACTTCAAGTCACCTACCCAGAGGTCACAGAATTCGTTTAAAAATGAGCTAAGAAATGAGAGAATTTCCCACATATGAAAAGAAATACTGTCTTAAATTCAGGGCGCTTTGGCCACCTACACAATCACTTTGTCCACCTACAGAAACACTTTCTAATAGATCTAGGCTGGAACCAAGACTTCAGCCATCTCCTGACTTCTACGATGATCTACTTCTACTATGGGCACCACCAGAAGGTGATATATCACATCCTAGGGCTTTCTCTGTTGTCCTCTGGAGGTGCCTTTCTTTCTCCTTGTATGGTTGGTGGAAGACAGAAAACTAGCTTAAGATACCTAATTTTTAGTCTACTAAAGACAGTGAGATGAAACCCACACTGTGTTCAACAATTTTCTCACAAGAGTACTGGTTTAGGAAGACCCAAGAACAGGAAGCATGCTGTGGAAAAGGCAGTTTCTGCTGTTGTAGATTGTGCTTCATATTGGGCTCAACTCAAAGCTGCAGTATAATTCCATGTTTTCTCAGTGCATAAAGACATGGAAATAAACCTAGGGATAATATTTGCATATTAAGAAAGGACCTGAAATTAACTTATATATTCAGATTGTGGTACCTATTACAGTCTACCTTAGAAAAGGGTGTTTGTTGGAGCAAATTATTTCACATTAAGGCCTCTAGATACAATAAAATAGCAAAATGGCACACAGATACATCCCTATTATGATAGATAATAGATATACCCTACTCACTTATGCTATTATTAAAACTTCAGTTGTACAAATCATACTGAGATTCCCTAAGTGCTTACTGACATTGGAATCAGCAAGATTGTTCTACTGGGACTTGCCACAATAAAAAAGTTGCACATTCTACCCGTAAATAAGTGAAAGTCAGGCTTCTGGCTGTATTTGTTTGCCTGGGATCTAGTCTGTACTCTGATATTGCACTGGCTTTCTGGAACACTTTGCAGATAAAAGCAGTCTGAGGACGAATTTTAAAAAAGGATGGTGGGCAGGGGAAAGAATATCTCCCCTTTCATATCCTGTTTTGTCAGTCTTTCCAGAGATAAATCTAAAAGAGAACCAAGATGCCAGCACGTCTTGGTTGTATTATCTTAAGATGGATTTATATAAAATACGAACATAAATTGATTTTTTAAAGTCAACTACACAGATGGTTGTATAATGTTATTGACATTTAAAGAGACTCAGAATTTTCTGTTCATTAAAAATGTTAGGGAAACCATTCTCCCATTTAATATCCCTTTAACAGAGTGATTTACTTTTCTAATGTATTCTGTTAACAAACATCAAGACATCAGCATTTTTCCTCCAAGTCAAAGCTTGGAAGGTTGAAATTTTCCAGATAATTGATGAACCATGTAAAAGTCCTTATGAAGAAGAAGACAAAGTGGACTCATGCTGGAGCAGTGCAAGGCTAAAGGTATTCTGGACCCATTCTAAAGATGTAGCCAGAGGCACAAGAGGACTTACTCCTGTCTGATACTTCTTTACCAAAATCTTGTCTCATTGCACCCAAAATCTGAATTGTCTTTTGAGACAAGTCTCATCCTTCACTGACTGCATAGGGAACCAGTGTTCCCACTGTAAGATAGGCTGCTTAAAGAAGTGCCTGGGTCCTTATCTGATACCAAAATTATGTTGGAAGATACCAGGGCTTTATCTCCTGGACCAACCGTTTCATCAAATCGAATAAGCAGAGTGAAGGAATAGGAGACTGACAAAAGCACCTCATAACTCACTGTGAAATTCTGGTGTCTCACAAACAGCTTTACAGCATGTACGCATAGGCTACCCTTCTGCTCACATCTCAAGGAAATTCTAAACTTTTAGTGGAGTGCTGTCTGACTTTCACTTGCTGTATGGCACCCACATCTTTGAACATATTTCAAGCTTGTATTGAAGAAAAACACTGAAGGAGCTACTATTTTTGTGTTCTCGTTACCTGAAATGCGTCATCCCTCTAGCAGCCACTAGACAGTTATTGAAGAAAAGACAGGAAAAGAGGGACACATTCTTGGATAAAGCAGAAAAAGCAGGGTAGAATGACAACGAAGTCCCCGATCTAATCGGGGACTGAAAACACAGCTGCTATAGCTGCCCAGCACTTAGGGATGATTTGCAATGTGATCTTTCACAAACTTACCAGATCAGGCATCAGTGCAGTCCTTGTTATTCAACGAAACAACTAATTCTGATGGATTTAATCTCATTTCAACACGTTTAAGTGTATCTAAGCAAAGGGATAACCACTGACATCCTGCTTCTCTGGAAAGAAGAAAGGTAGTAGCTTTCCATGATAGTTGGAATAAATGATGGTGAAGATGTGCTCCTCAGAACCCTATGTGCAACAGAAGAGTTTTCTAGACTGGAACCACTGGGGATCAGTATGGGGATCTAGGCTGACTTCTTGCATGACCAGGCCAGACACTTCACCCAGTGATCCATGCAGCTTTCTTGTCTCTGATAGCTGAGCTAGAACATTTGGTTTAATAAGAGACAGTCACATCTTTTTTAAAGACCTGAAGAGAAAAAATAATCCACTGTATCCTTTGGGAAGCCATTCCATTTATCATTAGACATATCTTTTACTTAATATCTTGTGACTAATTTTATCCCTTGCCTGAAGAGTGTTCAAATGTATATTCATTTTCCTTTAAGCCCATATGAATTTAGATCATCAAGGTGTTGCATATGGTAACTCAGATTTACTCCCAGAGAAGGCTGGGTGAATATATTATTGATGTAGTAAGACAGGGATAAGAGCTTCCTCTTTCCGATCTAAGCTGCATTTCTACCATAGCTGAGTTGTGTGAATTAGAGATCTCACTTGGGGTTTTTAATTCAGGGTAAGAAGTATCCAAAAGGAGGAGGAGAGATCAGCCCTCTCTGTACTTAGAAAGCTAGACTCCAGTTTAGAAAGGGTAAAATTGAGAAACAAGGGAGCTTATTTTGGGTTTGATTCAAAAATCAGCCCCTAGGAGCAATCACTTCTTGATGGTGGCTGCTGAAATCTGAGCTTGACTTGAAAAGGCAGTGCGGAACCTCTGGCCTTGCCCAGGTTTTTACTTTTGTTTTGTAATCCTGAAGCAATCTGTTTTACAATTATGTTTATTAGTTACCCTGTAAGACAAGGAGTATTTGGTGCCATTAAGAAATTCCTCCTTTTTGTAAGTATTGACTTGATTCCTAAAGTGAAAATTGCATGCAAGATATCTTCTTCTAGAAATGACCAGGGGTTAAATAATATGCATTCATCATCTCTAAATCAAAGCATGTGGGTAACTCACCCCTGGCCAGCTTCATTGTTCTTATTATAGGATCTCCTACAAAGGTCACATTTAACTACTAAAAATAAATCCGTAGCCCAAAAAAATATTAGTTTCTCAGCAAACAGTTTGAGAAAATATAGGCTACTCCTGTATTAGAAGTACAGATCCAGGTCACTGAGCTGACCTACTTAGGGGATATTTTAGGGCTTCCCAAAAGATTTCACATCCTCCAAATGTCAATCTTATTTCAGTTCCATGGATCAGCATAAGTCTTCTTACTTCAGAGAAGACTTACTTAGATGTAGATTTTATCAAAGTTTAAATGTCTTAACATTTCTTATGAGAAACTCATAGAAAGTTGTTAACTTGACTATAGTGTTTAGCAGGAGGACAACTTGAGTAAAACCTTATTTTGGTCCCAAATAATATAACTGATTCACATCTTAGTCCTTTTGACTACATGATGTATAATTCTACCAAAACCAGAGAAATTCTTATATGTGAGCAGAGTCAGGCCTCTCTAAATGCTACTCTTAGTGCTATTTTGAGAGCAGTCTCTTTCTGAACCCAGACAAGGGATAGGACCCAAGGAGCAACTTGATTTTCAATGTCGTGTTCCAGCTCACAGAATGATATATTTTCTCTATAGCATGAGCATCCTTAGCCTTTGCCTGTCTCTTGTTGGTATGATATTGAGGAGAGTCAGTTTGGTAAAAAGGCAAACTTTTTACCTAGCCTTTACCTAGCCTTAACTTTACCTAGCATTGGCGCGGTACAGTCAGGCCAGCATGAGCACTCCTCTTCATTTAGGCAGGTGTGACTGGACTGTCTATGTTGGGTCATCATTACACTCGAGGCGCAACTTTCTTTCAAGAAATTGCTTTCACTGACCATAGACTTGGGCATGCCATTCATGATATTGCAGTCATCCAGGCAACAAAATCTTAGAAGCTTTCAGTTGGCAATTCAAGCTGGTGCAGGATGACTTCTCCAAACATACTTACCAAGCTGGGCTCTGCATGGCATACTGCAAAGACAGGACAAGGGTATTACAAGCTAACAAGCCAGAGGAAAATCATAGGAAGTCATAAGAGAAACCTCAGTGCAAGGAAAAGCCAGGAGCAAAGCATGAAATAACACAGGAGGACCAAGGCTTAGGTCTTCCTCTTCAGCATTTCTTACTGACTACCCTGGGGAAGTCCCTGCCCTGTGCATTGTTTCCTTTGCATTCTGTCTTTTCGAGTTCTGAACTTTCTCTCTACCTTGTACAGAAAGCCTGGCATTTCACTTTGGGCAGAAATGGTAGCAGGTACCAATCTGAGGTACATGTGAGAGCCTAATTCTTCTGAAAAACAAGGAAAATGCGTCCAGCTGAGTGTTCCTTAACAAAATAGCCTAGAAGACCTTAGTAAAAATAGTAACTCTGACCAAGGTGCTTTTAAAAGCACCCCACAGGATATACTTAGACACTACCAAAATCTGATACTGTGTACCCCCTCACCAGACTTCCCCATCTTACAGGGGGAAGGACAGAACTATCCCTCCTCCCAAGAGGGATGTGAGGAAACATCAGTAAGAGTATATGAGCTCAGAGCTTCTCATGATTAGAGCTGATAAGGGCACAGGTGCAGATACAGTTAGCTGGAGCAGGGAATCCATTAGGATTATTCTAAGCAGTGGCTTGCATGGGGAAGAGAGCAGAGCCTAACAGAAACCCCTGAACAGGTGAGCTGCAGACCATCCTGCAGGGCTCTGCCCACCCCTGCTCCCAATGCAGAATGGTGAGTGGTTGCACAGGCTCTGCTTTCTACAGACTATACCCAGAGGCCACAACCTGCCTCCTGTTTGCCTCTCAAATAGGTAGATAAGGATTTCTAAGACTATGTTGTCTCTGTTGATACCCCTTCACTATTTTTCTGTGTTCTGTGCCTCATGAAGAATAAAGAGTGTTACATGAAATCTAATTTTCTGACCACATGCTTCTAAGTGAAATCTATTTCACTGTTAAGTCTGAAATTCATCTTTTGGAAGAAATCAAGATTTTGGGACAGTGTGCATGAATGAGTAAAGTGTGAGACTCATCACTAATGGTTAGATTGTTTCTTGGAGCCCACTGTAGAGGTATTTCTTGGTGGGAGTGAAGGATAGCACAGCCATGATATCACAAAGAATTCTGATTAACTCGTGACATTACCAGAGCAACACCATTAAATCCAGCCTTATGCATTTCAGTCTAATATAATCTTCAGATAGAAAAATACTTTAATAAGTCTTAAGCTGGAATTGATTTTTTTTTTCATACACCAGGAACTGAAATCAAGGCAAAAATGGTTGGAAATTATTTAGCAGTTACCAAGAATTAAGGAAAATTCTTCATTGTTAATTAAAGTGGATTTTTTTTTAATTGAGGAGATATAATGTACAAGCAGCCCTCTGATGGCTAAGTTGCCTTCCAGTGCTTTCAATTTGTGTAACAGCATGGTGCATCAAGATGCCATTAACAATGAACAAAAGAAATCTATTAATAGAGCGGTCTGGATGGTCAATAACTCCTCAGCATGTATTCATGGTAAACACTCAAGATGCCCATACAATCCATGGTTTGCTGTGCTTTGGGTTTCCGGAGATTACTTCCTGTATATCAGGTATCTGTGTGTGGTCTGCTACAATAGCAGAAGCTGACTTCCAGCCATCCATCAGTCCCAAACACAGCATCTCAGCTGTTCAGTATTGACAAGCACGCTGCAGCCTCCTCTCCAGTCTCCAGCAGACTTGGTGATCTGTCTGTTCGGGGGATGAAAGTAGCTCCTAGAATCTGTCCAAGTCATATCCAGTGTAGGCAATGCTGTGACCATAATCCATTCATAATCCCTTGTTCCTGTTCAATTCTAGCTAAATTATTTTCTTGAGATGCTCTATGGTCTCATGTTTTGCTGCAATTGGCCCAAGCTCTTTTCTTTTTTCCATAGCATCTGCCCCTACACGTCCAAATGGCAGTGTTTTTCTTTGACCTTCCTTGCTCTCAATTCACCATCAGTTCCGCCTTGTGACCTTGCCAGGGAGTCTTCTTAGGCAAAAATGACTTCTCTGGCTATCCTCCACAGAGCAATCCTCCCAGGAACCACCACTGAGGTTGGTCTTCCCTGAACCTTTTGATGTGATCTTGGCATGGAGATGCTAGTGTCAGAGAGTCACAGCCCTTTTTAACTATGTTGTTCAGCTCCACAAGGAGAGTTCCTAGAGTTATTTTACTCCTTGGTCCCCCTAAATTTTGCTCTAAAAGCCAACTATTTTTCCACTTCACTCATGACTGCTTTCCCCTTCAGAGACACTTAACTGTACCAAGAGCACTGTGTCACTATCAAGAAGTTTAATATAGATCTGCATAAAGCAGACTTGCTTCACCAGTGCCAGAAACTCTCATTGTCGTTCTGAGGCTCCCCATACCAAACTGTCGCGACGGAGGGAAGACCCGGACACTCAATATGAGTGATAAGGAAGCTTCCTTTATTGATTACATACGTGCTCCTTATACACAGTGGTTAATTAAGCTCATACATATTCTTAAAGACCTATACTGATCGGTTTATTAATTTTCCTGGGAACTTCTTCCTTCATGGTTAGCTCAGTTCTTCTTATCTCATGTCTAATTAACCACAGGCATTCTGTAGTTTGCTTTGTTAAATGTCGAGGGCATCTTGACCCTGCCATATCAGCACCTTACACCAAATGTGTGCTGTGTTCTGTCAACAGTTGCAGCGGGTCTATGTGCCCTCTGTCATGTAGCCAGTTTCCCACACCAAACCACTTTGCCTGAGAAAAAGGTCAGCCATGGAATTCCACATCTGCAACACATCATTCTGCCATGTGGCTCTATTGGCATTTTCCATCCCTTAACTCTTCTAGCTGTCTCTCTTGATAGTATAATCTATTAGGAAGATTGTCTGATTTATACTTGCTGCTTGTGCAGGTTTCCTGGAGGAATAGGGTTGAACAGTATTTTTGACTTGGGGACACTTGCTTCAGCAGACTGTGCACTCATACCATGGTATTTCCTGCATGACTCATGCCAAAGCAGCTGCTGATGGTGAGACTGTAATTGTAACCACTTAGAAATGCTAAAGCTCCATGCCTGCTATCACGCTATTCTGATAATTAATCTCTATTAGTGATTAGTGTTGAAAGGACTGCAGACCTGTGAAGTCAACTTTCACAACCACTTTGACAAAGGAATTGCTGAGCAGACTGGTAGATTTACTACATGGCCCAGGAGTCTCTGTCTTAGATGTAGGAACTGAGTGGTTGGCCTGCAAAGATCAAATCTCATTCTGAAGCTGGGTCTTCCTGTAGCATATATTTTGGCTTACCTGGTTGACTGGAAGAAGGTGGAGGACTTTTTCTAGTTGCACTTCTCATTCAATATGGACTCCTTGGGAAGTTTTGGACATTGACTTTGCTGGTGAAGAAAGTAAACATGAAGGTTTCACAAAATGGAAAGTCACAACTCGTGACAAGTTTGCAGATGACACCAAGCTGAGTGGTGCAGTTGATTCATTTGGGAGAAGGCATGACTTTGACAGGCTGGAGGAGTTTGTTCATGCGAGCCTGAGGGACTTCAACAAGGCCAAGTGCAAGGTCTTGCACCTGGGTCAGGGCAATCCCCAGTATCAGTAAAGGCTGGGGCATGAAGGCTAGGGGAGAGCAGTCCTGTGGAGAAGGACTTGGGGATACTGGTGGATGAAAAATTGGACATGAGTTGGTAATGTGTGCTCACAGTCCAGAAAACCAACCGTATCCTGGGCTGCGTCAAAAAAAGTGTGGCTAGCAGGTTGCAGGAGGTGACTCTCCTCCTTTGCTCTCATGAGACCCCACCTGGAACACTGCATCCAGCTCTGGGGTCCCTGGTACAAGAAAGACATGGACCTGTTGGAGTGTGTCCAGAGGAAAGAAATGACAATGGTCAGAGGACTGGACCACCTCTTCTATGAAGAATAGCTGAGAATTGGGGTTGTTCAGCCTGGGGAAGAGCAGGCTTTGAGGATACCTTATTGTGGCCTTTCAACATATAGAGAGGGATTAAAAGAAAGATGGAGACTTTTTAACAAGGCCTGTAGGACAGGACAATGGGCACTAGTTTCAAACTGAAAGACAGTAGATTTAGATTGGACGTAATGAAGACGTTTTTTATGATGAGTGGAGAGACATTGGCCCAGGTTGTCCAGAGAAGTTGTGGATGCCCCATCCCTGAAGGTGTTCAATGTCAAGCTGGACAGGGCTTTGAGCGTATTGATCTAATGGAAGATGTCCTTGCTCCTGGCAGGGGTGGTGGGTTGGACTAGATGATCTTTAAATGTCCCTTCCAACCCAAATCACAATTCCATGAACTACAACTGGTCTAGATTTTCAAGGGCTCTTACAGACCCAAAGCACAGAGAGATGCCAACTGTTATTTTCAACATTATCTAAGCAAGATATTGTCTAATGCCCACAATTCCTTGTGTAAACTGTGTTTCATGTTGGATTGGATGAGGAGACAAAAATGTCTCACGGATCAAAAGACTAGGACCGAGATTTCTCTTTCCCTGAAGTGGGCTGTTCCAGCTAGGGTCCAAAATATTTCTTACCTTCTTCCACTCTTCCAGTACAATTTGACTTATCTCTACTTTACACAGCAGCTTCAGCAGGAGGCTTGGAGGCTGGACAATGTTGTCTATAATCTGATGGTTTTGATGGATGAAGAGGACCAAGTGGGAAGGGGACACCAGCCCTTGTGTGAAATTCCTGTTGCATGGAGTTGCTTACAGGTCTTATGGATTTGGTCCAGCTCTGGTTCTATACAATTTTGAACAGAAAATGGGCTACATGATCACCATCTTGGGCACAGGGAGAGCAGGAGACCAGCTCTCTGAGGAATCTGAAGGTTATAAACATTGAGCTGGGGATGCATTGAGAGACAAGTGGAATCCTGAATGGTGACTTTTGTGAGGGTAAATTTGAACATAAACCTGTGTTTCTACTTCCAATGCCTAAATCATTGTAAAATCAGGATTTTAGGAACTGGAAAATAGTACAGTGTCCAGCTTTTGGAGCAGTGTGTCCACTGCCACGCCATGCACTAACTATTCATTTCTGTGTTTATTCAAGTTTGGATGTATCTATATTTAAGCCTAACTGTACATCCTGTTTTCTTATTTTCTTAACTGGAATATTTGTGATATAAACTTACTGTAAGCAAAGATGATCTTTGTGTTAGGTGATCTTTTGCACCTTTGCATTCAGACTGTTAAAAGATGTATCAGGAATGTGGGGTATGGTGCTTCTTTTTCTCATCAGTTTTCTTCAGCTCCCATCACCTAGCCTATCAAATTTATCACTGTTCTTTTAACTCTTTCTCCTGTAACCTCCTGTCAAAATAAATATGAATAAATGGTTTCTTCTGAGAATCATAGCCATGTAAAGAGCACCAATAACAGATGATGGGTCTATATGTGTTGCTGAAAATTATATTGGCCTCTTTTGATTCTTTTTCACATTCCAATCTTTATTGCAAACTTAATCAAGTGTTTTGAAAAATACAAAACAGTGTAAATAGATACTGACAGAAAAATATCTTGGAATAAATAGAGCTACTGGAAAAAATAAAGGTTTAGAGTGTGGGAGAATGCCAATCTTGCAAGTAGACAATTTCAACAAAACAGACTGCTGTGAGTGAATAAATATATGTGTAATTACTTGTGTGGACCGGGAATGGAAAGAATTACTTTAAACTGGGTGCAAAACTTGGCAATGTATAGGGAAAATTTAGGTGGCTCAAGCAGAGCAGTATCAAACTTCAGAAGGAAGCAGTTGTTTCCATCTCCCAGGGGAAACATCTTGGAAATACAGGCAAACACGTTCAGCAAAATTTTCTGTGTTGTTGGTGCTGCCTGTGCCATGCAGCACTGCTATTTCCTGTGGTTCCATCAGTGGTTAGTTGTCCTCCCAATAACAATGGGAAGCCCCAAGAGCACTAAGGAGATCTAAACTGTGGAGACTTTGCACAAAACTGGATTGCTCCTAAAATCTATCTATTTGTTCAGTGCAGCCTGCAAAATTATAAAATTAATGTATACCTTTCCCAAAATCCAGGAGGTAATGGTTAGAGCCCTGCTCAGCCAATTAGACATCCTCAAGTCTATGGCGCCAGATAGAATTCACCCCAGGATAATAAGGGAGCTGGCAGAGGCGCTTGCCAAACCCCTTTCCATTATCTACCAACAGTCCTGGCTGACTGGGGAGGCTCCACTTGACTGGAAGGTGACAAATGTGACACTCATTTACAGGAAGGGCCGGAGGGAGGATCCGGGGAGCTACAGGCCTGTCAGTCAGACCTTGGTGCTGGGGAAGGTGATGGAGCAGATCATCTTGAGTGCTGTCACACAGCACACAGGCCAGCCAGGTGATCAGGCCCAGTCAACATGGGTTTGCCAGAGAGAAATAACACTTGGGAGGTCCAGCTATTCTTTTTGCTTAGAGACAGCAGCTTTCAAGTACTGAGAGAAACAAATGGGAAAAGGCCACTACTTAGGGACACCATGTCAAAATCCAAATCCAGGCTGACTGTGGGCCCCTGTGCTCCTGCTCTTTATCACTAATGAAGGGCTCTTGTCTCACAGCAGCAATGGCTGAACATCACCTGCTGCTGGTGGTGTTAGAGTACCCTCCATCTAATTTCTTCTCCTCTTTCCCCTTGTGCCCTGCCTGTTCCTCAGACCTTATCTGCCTGTGAAGATGGCTAGTATAGCTTAAGGTGTTCTGTTCCATTGTGGGTTTGATCTCACATACTGACTTCTGGAATGAGCAACATGCAGGAGAAGGTATTGCAAAAATCACATCATTCTTAGATATGTAACTTAAGGTGTTCACTGTTCATCAGGAACTGGCACATATCTGGCACTGCTGAAGCATGGGAGCAGTCTGGCACTGAATTCACACAATTAGCCCTAACAAGAGGATCCTCTGTCTCCTGAGGCTGGGCTGTAAGTGTGTAGTTTTGTGCTGCACCATGTGGGCTCAATGACTCAGGACAGTGCTATCTTGGGACTCTCTGGACCATCCACTTTGTAAGTGGTCATGCAAAGTTCTTGACTATATGTTGGAAACACCAGGCACACAGTATATCTATCCTGGTCTGCCCTGGCCAACAACGTTCTTGTTCTGCTGTAGGAGAGACCATATGTGGTGGTTTAACCACAGTAGGACCATGCAGTCCAGCACTCACTCCCCCCACTTGCTGAGATGGGAAGGGAATCACAACAAAAGGGACATGGGATTAGGATGAAGGACAGGGACGGCTCACTCACCAGTTATGGTCACTGGCAAAATGAACTCAAACTTGGGGGAAGAAAAATCAATTTAATTCGTTGCCTTTCATCTGAGTAGCGCAGTGAGACATAACAACCACATATTACAACACCTTCTCCCACCCCTCCCTTCTTCCTGGGCTCGAATCACTTTGCTCCCCATTTCTCTACCTCCCCGCTCAATGGCACAGGGGATAGGGAATGGGGGTTCAGTCAGTTCACCTCTGCCACTCTTCCCGGCATGAAAGTCCAGGAACAAGATGTTCCAATGCAGCTTCCCATGGAGTCACAGACTTCTTCAGGCACAGTTCCCAGCTCCAACGTGGGGACATCCACAGGCTGCAGACAGGCCTCTAGTCCAGCGCACCTCCTCACCCCCCAGCTGTGGGGGTCCACCCCTGCTTTGGTGTTGAGTGACTCTTGGGGTCTCAATTTCAGTCACATTTGCCCTTGGGCTAGGATTTTCTGCTCCAGCGTGGAGTCCTCCATGGCCTACACATGGGTATCTGCTCTACCTCCATGGGCTGCAAGGACCTCCTTTCCCTTCTCCTACTCTATGCAGTTGAACTGGGTGTTTGAGGTTCTCTGTCCTTCTTCTCCTCCTTCCTCCTGGCAATGCAACTTTCTCTTTGTTTAAGCCAGTGTTCGTCTTCTGTTCAGGTCAATGGCCTCTCCTCCAGGTTCACCCCACCTACTTCTTTTCAGGACAGTCCTTCCCCTCACAAATATGGATTCGCAGAGGAGTTTCTCTAGTGCTCACTGGCCCAGCCTGGGCTGGGTGGTCTCTGCCTTGGAGCCAGGGGAGCTTTTGCTCTCACAAGGTGGCCCTTCCCCCACTACCAAAAACAGGCCTGCCCCACACTCACTCCCCCACTAACCCAACACACCATTCTTTCAGATTAGTGTTAAGAAAGATTTTAAAGAAAAATCAGAAAAGATCTATAAACCTGTGAGAAAGTGATAACCTAGAGACCCAATTCCAGAGCCATCAATCTAGGCTTCAGTTATACCAGATATCAAGGATAATGGGGAAGTAACAGAGTCACACTAGAGTACTGTATTATACATAATTTTATAAATTATACATAATTGTTTCATTTGGACCCTAAGTCAGAAGATTATAATTGGGTTGAGCTGGGTGTAATGTCTCCCATTCAGTGAGTCTGTTGAGTGTACAGTCATCAAAGCTCGAAGAGAAGATAGTAAAAACTGAAGACAGATGTAACACCAGTAATAGTGAAATACTGGTGAGGTCACAGTGCTTACCCTTAATCTCTAGTTCATCATGTCCATCTTATGGCAGGTACTCTTAAGCACCAAAAAGAAACAAAAAGACAATGATAATAATTGTTTCTGTGGGTCATCAAAGGAGTTCAAGGAAAACATGGGGCAGCCCCAGCAGCTAATCTGAATTGGATGTGAGTGTTCCAGATGCTGTTTTAAGTGTCCCAGTAAAATAAAGCCTTGCAGAAGAAATCAAATAATTAGCTGATGCAACAACATTTCATTTTATACTTCTGAGCTTAAAAAAATTCTGCAGAAACCCAATGTTTCCAAGAATCTTGACTGTACAGCACAGACGTGGTCTGCAGCTCCAGGACTTAAAAGATTTCTGATTTGCAAGACGTTAGTTCAGTCAGAAACCCAATTTCAAAAAAAACATTTCTTGTGAAGTGTAAAGTATAGGTTTGTGGCTGCTAACCAGATCTCTGTATATTTTGTTGTGATCAAGGATTTCTGGACATCAACTCTGTGTTTTGCTTTCAGTCTAGTCTGTGTATCTGTCAGTCTCCGTGAAATTCAAATTTTATCCTTTCACTCAAAAATGAGAGCTGAGACTTCTGTCTCATATCTGAAGGAAACCACACTCACTTTGAATTTTTCAATGTAGCAGTGGACTGAGCAGCCTTTCTGAAGTCTGTATCAAACCTGCTTCCTCTGAAAGGCACGAGATGTCACAGTATGCCCCGGATGAGTGCCTGGGAAAGGAGGGAGCTTGGCCACGTGGGACTGATGCCCACCTCCAGAGGGAAGAGGTCTTGGTTGCCTCCCTGCCTTGCAGCCTGCATCCCAGCATCTCCTTCCAGGGAGTCACTTGTCATCAAACACTTTTTCTCTCCAGGGAAACTGTTTCTTCACAGCTATAGCAAAGTCCCTGTTTACTGCCTTTTCTTACTCAGAGTATATCTTGTGCACAGCAGGGAAAAACTTCAAAGGAATCCTTTTTCTTTTTTTTAGCCTCCTGTTAGTTTTCCAGACAGCCCTTCCACTGTCTTCCACAGGGCAAAATGTGTGGTTCAGCATTGAGGTGCCTGCTTTAGGGGCACTTTCTGTCATCAGCTGATTTGTATCTTCAGACTCACAGAAGTTTGACTGAAATTTATGCCTGATGTAAAAACAAATGTTTCTAGGCTGTTGAGCAACCAGCTGTGTTCTGCTCCCAGTTACATGAGGGGTGAAATATGGAGTGACCCTCTGGGAACATTAAAACATCCAGGGCTTGCAGAGTCTGCACTAGGGATCCTCAAAGTTATTGCTCTTGTTCTGAACTAGTTTCATGGAGAAGGAGATTGTGACTGTTAGAGAATGAACTCAATCCTTAACCCCCCCCCCCACTAAGGGAGAAGAAAGACCCAACCTGCAGGAGAAAGCACCTTAAAGGTGCTACTCTGGGACACCCAGCAGAAGATGAAACTATGTCTCTGGGAGAAATGGTGGAGGGGGGCACAGAGGGATGCAGCAGAATTTTTTTCCCCACTCAACACAGTGAGTCCAGCGTGCACTGACCAAACTTGTACAATGACATCAATGTGACCACTACATGGCAGAGCCATGCTATGCAAAATATCCTCCAAGTCTGTTCCAGAGCTAGCTTTGTTTCAGGCAGGTGGAGCAAAATCTACCCAGTGATGGCATTACATGTAGTATAATTTGACGTCTCCAGCTGCACAAACGTGGTTCACCCACTGGGAGCAATGCATTTGAGGATCAAAGACTTGTTTCTTGAAGCTAGCTGGGCTGTTTCACCACCCTCACAGCAAAGAATTTCTTCCTCAGATCTCATCTAAATCTACTGTTGTCCACTTCCAAGCCATCACCCCTTGTTCTGTCACTCCCTGCCCTTGTCCAAAGTCCCTCCCCAGCCTTCTAGGAGTCACTTCAGGTACTGGAAGGCCACTAGAAGGTCTCCCCAGAGCCTTCTCTTCTCCAGGCTGAACAGCCCCAACTCTCTCAGCCTGTCCTCAGCAGAGGTGCTCCAGTCAATGCCACCACACGGTGTTATTAAAGTAGGAGCAGTGTTTAGACAACATTGCATTCTGAATCCTCCAGAAAAGAACATGCTGTGTGGTGTTTAAAGAAAGGTATGGCAGTTTAAAGCATAGGCCCTGGCAAACAAGTTTATCTTACAATGTGAGAGCTCAGTCACTGCTCTTGAAACAGAGGAAATGGGCAAAAAAATCCTAGCTCAGAAATTCTCTGCCTGTCATCTCAGGGACTCAGCCCAGCTATTCTTACCTGAGACACTGCTAGAGTCAGGGTCTGAGGAAGGACCAAGTACCCTCAATGGATATTTACAGTGAAGACTAACCCCTCTTCTTCCTCACTGTACTTCTCCTGGCCTGGCCTGCTGTATGGCTACAGGATGGATATGATGATCCAGTGTTATTCAGTGACACAGATTGTCCCTTTAATACTTACTTGTTAGCAGAGGAGCTGTCCTATGACCTGTAGCTGGCAATAAGTGGTCTTCCAGATGTTCCTTGCAGCTTGGCAAGAAACATCCCAGTATACTGGGACAAATGTAGTCCCTCCAGTTGTACTTGCTCAAAACAGCAAGTGAAATCTTCCATGAGTTTATCTGCATGATGAAGAAGATTACGTTCCTGGTTACAAAATTGGAAGTACAGTTGTAAGAGGAAAGTAATATGAAAAACCACAATCTTAGAGCTCCCCCACTACTCAAAGCGCTTTCCCTACTCTCTCTGCTTTTCTGCAAATCAAATCAGAGTTGTAGGAGGTGAGGCCAGCTCTGAAAGCTGGTCTCTTCCCTGCACAGTTATATTCAGTTTCCTTGCTGCTGTTGAATGCAAATGAAGTTTCAAAGTATGTTGGAAGAGCTGCTTCTCTCCTCCCTGTCTCTCTTCTCTTTGAGGGAATCTGGCTGGGCTTCAGCTTGTTGTGAATTCTTGGTGTCTGAGATTATAGATGAAGCATCCTTAAGCTGCTCTGTCTTTTGATGTTTAAGAGGTTTTCAGGAATTTGACTACTCATTTCTGTTCACCGTTTTTCCCTCAGGAAAACACTTGAGTTGTAACCATATCTGCTTACCTTGTGAAATCCTCTGGATTCAAAACCATGTGCCAGCTATATATCAAAAAATTTTCATCAGGCTTTGGTTTTTCCCTGAGACCACGCATTGTGCATTTACCACAGGAGATGTCAAATCTGAGGAGGGCTTTTGCTTCCTGTCCCATTCCTGTGATATCAGCTGCTGGGGCACAACCACAAAGGCCTTTGGGCTGTAACAGCAAACCTTGTTTAGGTGATGTGTAACTCTATGGGATGTCTCTGAGGTTCGTTAGCACACTTATTTCATATGTTCATTGGAAAATTAATTGCTAAGGCTCATTTTGTAGGACCCTGATGCATAGAGCTCCCCAAATGCTGGGGAGCCAGGGTGTTTCCCAGGGCACCAAAACCAGGGTGCCTTACTCAGTCTCTGCACCAGTCCCCACTGACACCCCTCAGCACTTCCAAAGAGACCTTCATATATATGATATGATTCAAAAATTGTTCTAAGTCTAGAGGATTTCCCAAGCTCTGCAGAAAAATTGCATAATGATGAAAGAATTTTAAACTCCTCAAAGGTTGTTTTTTTTCCTTTTTCTGTGGCCATAAAATGAAGTGTTTTATTTGCATCCATACTCCCATGGGTACAGTTTCTGTAATAAAAGATGCCACAAATGAAACTCTAACACCAGGATTGGATTAGAGCAGGGGTCCTCAAACTACAGCCCACGGGCTGGATACGGCCCTCCAGGGTCCTCAATCCGGCCCGCCGGTATTTACAGAACTCCCTGCCCCACCCCCCTGGGGGTTGGGGGGAGAACCAGCGCCCCGTCCTCGACCTGCCCCCCTGCGGTGGGCGAGAGCGCGGGCATCTCTGCCGGGCAAGCTCAGTTGGCAGCCTCTGGACTGCGAGGTCCAGCCAACTCGGGCAAATCGCCAGAGCCCTGGTGCAGCAAAGTTCTTCCAGTCCCTTCTGGACACCCTTTCCAGACTGCTCGGCCAGGCTGAGGATGGGGGAGGCCGCATCAGCTAGGTCGCCAACTCCCCCGTCTCTCCCTCCCTTCCTCCAGCTCCCAGGCAGCTCCCGCCCCCGACAGTGTCTGAGGGACAGTGAACCGGCCCCCTGTTTAAAAAGTTTGGGGACCCCTGGATTAGAGCATTTTGTCATTAAACTGCTTAGAATTTTTTTCAGTCTTTCACTTTAACTTGGGTAAACTAGCTCATTATTAGTTTCCACAGTGAGATTTCAATTTTCCTTTCTTCATGTTTGATACAAAAGTGCTTCAAAGCAGCTTTCCTAGCAAGATACTGTATCAGGAAGGAGACATGCTGTTCCCCAAACACTGTTGCCTCTCATTTCTTAACCAAAGTCAGAAAGAATAGTTCCAGAAAAATATATTGTTGTGGTTTTCATTAGGTATGCATATCCCATTTAATATCAATGTCAATAAGTATTAATATGTCAAAATTGTATTTTATTCTAACAGGAATTATATTTTTTATTGTGATAGTTATGAATTAAAATAATTCTGAACACTCCCTTGCAGTAAAATATTTGCCTTGCTCAGCAGCAGACATGAGGCAAAGTGTGCTGACTAACAGGCTTTCCAGCACCGTGGAAAGTATCCACTTGCTCTCTCATGACAGGAAGATTGGTCTAACCTTCTTCTTTCTTGCAAGTCATCACTGAAACCTTATTAGAGGCCTGTGTTGGTTTGAATATTCTCCCTCCCCATCATTATGTCACACATGTCTATAACAACTGACAGCAAAGGTCAGTCAGAAAGTGAGCCCTGGTCATTGCTTGCTTGACCTTTTCAAAATGCTGTGCTGGAGGCTCTTAGTCTAATACTCTCATTGCTGGGTCTTCTTCTGCAGTGCTGATGCTCAGCCTGACACCAGTGATCTATTACTGCCCCCAGTGTATGTTGTCCTCTGCTATTTCACCTCTTGGGTCTTTATTCAACACATCACATCACACAGAGAGGCAGAAGTTCCTCAAAACCAATCTCAAGTTTTTGCTTGAAGTGTCTCATTTTAGGAGGATGTTGTATGTAAGGTGCATAGGCTCCCTCTTTAGTCAGTGAAGAGAAATTGTCACAATGAATTCGTTCTGCAAATGGCCGTCAGTCTTGGCCCAAGCAAAAATTGGGACTACAAAGGGCCCTTACAGTTTGATCTGTCAGGGTTACCACTGCTGGACACCTCAACCAGAAATCTCTTTTCACACAACTCTATGTCTAAGCACTACTCACTGCTCCAGTTGAGAGATCCAGGTGCCAGTCCAGGGCTCAGGGCTGGATTATCTCTCTTGGTACACTTGTTTTAGGTAAACCTCAGCATCTGTCCCTGTGCCTCAGTCTCTGTATATGGAGGTGGCAGTGGCACTGTGGGGGAATAAGGTTTGATGTGAACACATCAGAGACTTCACACACTCGTTCCACCTGTGAGGACACAATGTGCTATATGATGAGCCAAGCATCCCAGAACAGTAGACCTGGAGGAAGCCAGCTGGAATGTAGAGGTCTGTGGGAAAGGGGTGGTTACTCAGCACCCTGCCATTTCAACAAACCATAGCAATAGGTGAAGCACTCCAGGGAGAAAAGGAATCCTAATTTACAGGGCTAAAGGAGAAGTAGGTGAGTTGTTCTTCAAACTAATAAAATATAATTTCCCAAGGTAATTTTGCAAAATGCTGTGCAGAGAAATCCTGATGCTAACTTGAGGAGTTAAGGCTGCCCCAAAACCTAAAGGGATTCTTTGGCTCAAATAAGAAATATGCTTTTTGTGATCATGATGTAAGGGGAGTCCATGTCTGCTCAGTACCAAGCAGTTTGGGAGCACCCTGAGAACTGGAGCAGCTGGTCAGTGTAGCTGATACAGGACAGTTGATGCTGGTCTGACACTTGGAAACAGCACATAATCTGGGATGAAGGTGACCTTCACACTCAGTCTCTTGAATGTAGTTGGTCTTAAGGGGGATCTTCACTCTGTAGAGGAGAACTGGCATTTTTATGACAACCAGTACTTTCAGATGTATCATGCCTTTGAAATTAACTCTCTCTTTTATTATTTTTTTTTAAATTTACTGACTTACTAGTGCAATTTCTTTCTCCCCATTTGTGTGACAGCAGGTCATGCCTTTTTCCCATTGTTAGCATTTGTGTAACTTTGGTAAAGAAGAATGCCCTTGGTTAGGTCCTGTGAAAGTAATCATTCCATCACATAGGTGGGAGGTCCTGTGGGCAACCCAGCTTTGGAAATTGCTGGTGTTACAGCATCCACAGACCAGGAGAAGTGTCCCTGTAGCCCTGCAGAGTGAATCTGCATAAACTGAGCAGACAGCTTGGACTGAAGTAGAAGGAAAGGGATGAGAAAGGGTATAAACATCCCATCAAAATTGCATCTGGTTAGAAATAAGCATCAGGCCAGAGTTATGCTTTGATCCATACAGGATCCTAAGCCATGAAAACCTCTCCTGGAGGAAGATGCTGAGAGTTCCCCTGGGGGCTTGGTGGCTTTGGCACAAGTTAGGTCTGCTATGCCCATTACCTGTGATGTGCCATGGGACAGCAGAGGTAGAAACCAAACAACATTGAAGATTAGCACTGTATGAACAGTGGTCCTCTATTATACAGCCTTAATTTCCAGTGGGGAAGGAATACCTAAACATACTGAAAAATTTAGGTTTTTGTGTCCATCAGAAAAACAGCTCACAGGTCTGTTGTATGGTTAGTTACACAACAGGCTGTGAGGCCTCTAGATGCTGCATTAATGGGAACTAACAACTGCATGAGCTAGGAAGATTTGGCCCATGGCAGAAGTCACATGTTATGTTGATTGCAGACATAAATAATAAAAGTCCCTTGAAGATTTATACTGAAAATGAGCAGAACATTTTACCTGGTGGTACAACTTTCAATCAGTAGCCAAAGTTGTGTGTTGTAGCCTGGTTTCCAGTTATGCTTTTAGCATATATTTATTAATGTTAACTAGCGCAAGTTGTTCAGATGTATCTGCTAGAAGGCAACTTCAGCATATCTTATACTGATGCATTTCCCAAGGAGGACTCAATGTAATGCCTGAGAATAGTCATGCTGGTTCTGTAATAAGATCTTTATTATTCTAATAATTATCATGGATGTGAATAGTATTTTACACTTAGAAAGAACACTTGTTCTTAAAGGATCCCCGTAGGCCTTCCAACTCTCTTAATTTCTAGAGTACATCCTGAAAAGACCAATGACTCAGTCCATGTGGGCTGAATACCATATACAATGCTTGGAGATAATGGACTTCAGGACACTTTGCAGCTGACCAGTGCCCCTCAAAAGGTTTCCCTAAGAAAGGGATCTTTTATTGCTATTCCAGCAGTTTTTCCAAGAATGCACGGATCACTATGAGTCATCATAAAATTGTATTTATATATCTATTTCACAAAGAATTCTCCATCCTTGGAGTCATTCAAGATCTGGCCAGACAAAGCCACAATCCACCTGGTCTCCAGCTGAGCCATTCCCGTCTGCTACAATGTTGGTAATAACAAGACAACTCAGTTCCAACTTGAACCACATTTTGAAGACCTTCTCTCCACTGCATACAGCCTGTACAAGGAAGCCTTTACAAACAGGGTCAGCAACAACAGAGTGAGCACCGAGAGCCACCTTGGAAGTGGCATTGCCAGCTTTCATAAGCAGCTCTTGTACTGTGCCTTGGGCAAAGCACACTTGTCCCCATGCATATTCTCCAGCATTTTGTCAAGTCCTGTTTAAAATAATTGGATTTCCACCACCCTTCAGGAATATAGTATTAAGCAGTATTAGAGCTTTTATTAGAAAACTTTTCCTGTTGTTCAATCCCCATTTTCCACTATCAGTTTCACCTTCTAACTTTAGGCTGTCTCTCATCAGATTGCACTAAACATTTTTGCTCCTTTGCTGGCTATCTAATCACTGTTTGGCCAAGCCATGCATGATTTAGTTCCTTTAATCTTTTCACGATTTAGCTTGTCCTTCAATCATTTTGTGGCTGTTCTGAACACCCTCTGCTTTCTCTATGACCTTGTGGTGCTGACGTGTGCAGATTTCCTGCTGTGCTCCGCTGGATATGCTGGACTCCTGCTGTTTCTGTTGCCTACAAATCAATGGTGTGATTCTTTTGTGAGGCCTGTATGCCAATTTGTGTCAATTTTGTTGTCCCCTTTTACTCCAAGATTTGCTTATCCATAATCACTGCACATCCTTCCCTTTATAACAAGTATTTTAAATCCGTGCTATTTCCTTTGAGGTTTTTGAAATATTTTCCCAAACTTACTCCCTCTTGCTGTTTCCTGCTCTCTCTCAAGCTTTTCTCTTCTGCATTCTTAGGCCTGAGCAATAACCACTCAATCAGTTAGACACATATGTTTTATAAAAATCTTAGCCTTTTTAAATGAACCTTTTGGTCGATGCTGAGGTCAGTATAGACCTACCCTTTCTGAACATTCTTCTATCTGCTGTTAAATGGGATCTTATAGGAAAGGTTAAGAGTTGTGATATAATCCATCTTGGCTGAATTTCCCTGGCTAAGATGGAGAATAAAGGGTGTGAAAGGTAGGAAAGTCCTGCTGAACCTTTCAGAGAGTTTCAGATCCTTAAACACAGATTTTGGCAGGTCTTCTGAAGCAGAGCTTTCCAAACTGAGAAAAGGTCTTTTGGATGGCCCCTGCACTGTAAGAAGTATCTGAGAAACTCCTCTGTCACATTAGGCTTCTAACTGAGAGAAGACCACTGAAAATAAGGATATAAAGACTTCCTTTACATAAGCATAACACAAACTCTGTAAAGGTATTGCCTCTGCAGCAAGACTGTCCACTTCAAGAGCACAGGAAAGGACTAATTGCTGTTTGGAAAGTGTCAGGTACCTAATGTCCATGGCATAGAGAGAGGCAATAGAATAGGACTATATCTTACACTAGTTCACATAGTCAGGATGGTAAGAATGCAAGTCTGTATAGTGCATGAAAATTTTGATATTGGAGCCAATAGGAATAAACTCTCCAAGACAGGGTTTAACATTGTGTCCCTAGCTAGAAAGGAGGGCTTCTCATGCTTCAGCCTTCTTATGCTTCAGTGCAATTTTCTGCTCTACCTTCTAAGGACTGAACCCTGAATGGGACCCTGAACCCCAGTTACCAGCGTGGCTCCTATCCCTGCCTAGCTTGCTGGGTGGAGGCATTTATGTACTTCCCCAACAAATATCAACCACTGTGATGGCTCTGATGCCTGGTAAGCATGTCAAACAGCCCATTCAGCAAGGCCCCAGCTCCACCCCATGCTGAAAGGCCTGAAACAGCTCCACAGCAAATACAAACATCTAATGGAATGTAATTACCATCTGCTGCTTTCTATGGCAACACATCCGAATTACCAATTGGGAAATAATTACAGCCCACAAGTCTCCATCACAAGGGCCTCAGTTTCCCTCTTGAATCTGCAAAACTTCCCGATTCTTCACAAACACAGCCCTGCTGCAGGTGCTGACACATCTCTCACCTTTCTTTGGTTGCTGAAATGTGCCAAGTATCAGGAAAGTATTTGTTGAGGAGTAAATAGTGGCATCCATTCTCTGAGGGCTTGTCTTGTATCATCCAGGGGCACTTCATAAACATTTGATGTTGCTTACCCCTTAAGCAAGAATTTGAAGCTGTGAGGGAAGGAAGGGTGGTACAAGCTCAAGTTCTGTTCACCGCTTTCAGGAATTTTAGCACCTATTTTAAAAACTAAAGCAAAGAAAGGAAACTAGTTACTTGCAACAGGATCCTCCAGGGCACGACTGCCACAACACTCACCACAGCACCAAATCCTCTGTATAGAAATTCCATGCACGTCTGCCCGCATGAGGTCCCATACTGAAAACCCTGCGTATAAATTAGGTGAATATATATGAAAAATGGTCTCTTTTGCTTTGCTTTATCTTTGTCTCACCTTTCTTTCAGCTTGGCAGTAAATGGTGCAAACGGTGCTGCCTCCCTGCCAGCCTGCACCGTGGTGCCATGCATGCTGAAGCATTCACCTAATGCTCCAGCTATGCAGAATCACAGGCATCTCTTGCAGGACATTCTGCTCATTGCACAGCAGCCAGCACAACTGATTTCATTGTGTCAGAGCATCCCTAATAGCTGGCTGTATATCAAAAGGGAGTTGGAGAGAGCAGCTTCTGATCTGTGCACTGATAATAGAATGATTAGCAAGGCCTGACTCAGATTTTTGCTCTGTTCACAGGCTAAGGACTTCATTAGATCACAGTTAAGGGTGTAAATATCTGACAATTACTTGTACAGTGAGGCTTTTAAATCTCCTGAGTGCACTGTGCTTTTCTTATACGTGTCCCTACTACCAAGCCCAAATTGACAGGGAAGCTAGCAAGCACTTCATAGAGAACAGCTGCTGAAGGAAAAAACTTTGCACTACAAATTCTATTTCTACTTGATGTGCAAGTTAGTTACACTCTTCCAGATCCAGTCTTTAAAAGATACTTTTTGGAAGCGCTGTTTGGAGCGAATTGTCCTCCAAAAAACTATAAACAATGGAAGAATGTCTTTGATGACTGAAGAAAGACCCAGGTCATTTGCCATATGGTGTGGAAGTGGACTTCAGTTTAATTGCCAGAGTCAAATCCAATCAGTTTCCTAGAATGAGACTAACTCCATTAAATGAGGTCCTTAGAAGCCAGAATTGCCATGGATTTTGACAACACTTTTTACTAGAATCTGGTTTTTTCAGCTTTTTTCTGTAGCTTACAGTGTGTGGCAAATCTAAGGTTAAGATAGCTTTTTTATTGTCACATCCTCTTATGTGTTGCCTTCAATATATAGGTCTTGGTCTATACAGAATACAATGAAAAATGTTGTACCATGACCCAAACCCCAGGTGTTTGTGCTGAAAGTGTCCCTAATATGAAAAGGTCACTCTTTAATCAGTCAATGGTCACAGGATGCGTTACTGATGTGGGTGAAGTATTATACAGAGAACTGAACACTGAGACATGAACCAGCTGAAACATTAGGTTGAGGCTGGCACTGGAAAACAGTTTTAGAAAGTCGAACACTAAGAGAACTTCAGGAAGTCTATCTCCCATAGACTAAAGTAAAAAAGGCAAGGCAGTGGTTATAGGTTAAACCAATTTTAGTGTTCAGAAGAATGCCAGACACTAGAAAGGAGCACCAGACACTGGTCCTCCTTTCTCAATATTACTCTTGGGGGTAGGTCTCCAAGGTCAAATACACACTGAGCTGGTGAAAGACAAGGCCTGAAAAAAAACAGGCAGGATGATAAATTTACCATGGCAATGACAGGCAGGGTAGAAATGACTGTCCAAGAAAGCCAAAATTTACAGATATGAAGTGATCAGGAGGAGAATTTGCAGGCCACCTAACAGAGGAAGAAGGCAGATGCTGGTAAAGAAATAGGGGTAAAGAATAGATTTGCTGCAACAATCAGTATGCAGAAGAAATCAGCACAAATGTAGATGAGGTGACTGTGGATCAAGGAGCACCTCATTCTTTTAAAATAACAGGGGACAGTAAAAGTAATAAGAGTTGGAGTCCAAGAAAAACAGAGGACAGAGTATATGGAAAGTTAAATACGAAAGCAGAAAGGGGATTGTTCTCAGACAGAAGTCAAAGGAAGAAGACTGGAAACACACAAAGAACAGTAGAAAATACTTTGTGGTTGGAGAGTCTTTATTAAGAACTGCTAGTGGGACTCACACTAGAAGAAATGAGACTGAAGGGAATGTAATACAAATATAGCATTGAAAAGCATCTGGGACTGTAAGGAGTTATCCAGATCACCCTTTCTATTGAGTTAAATGACACTGCGGCATTCACAATTAAATACATAAAGGAGGAATGTGCCAGATGAAGGGAAACTTTCTGTAACCTTCTGTGAGATTTGCAAGATATCCTGAGATATGGAGCCGGGGGGGCGGGAGGGGAGACAGAACAAGAGGAGTAAAAGATGATGCTAAGAGAAAGCTAGTATGATTGAGGAAAAAATGAGGGGAGAAAGCTGGGAGATGCTCGTGCGTTCTCCATATCTAGTAATAGCACTCAGGAGAAGGGAGGTCTGGTAATCAAAGACAGCAGGAATCTTGGTGAGAAAAGGATGTGCAGAAAGAGGATAAATTTATCAATATACAGTGAAAGAAAGAGTCTGAATAGTAGTAAAAATCTGTCAGAACACCTAAATAGATCAATATAAAGGACTGGAGCATTACTGTGTGAACAGCAGGAAAAAAAAAAAAAAATAGCTGTTGTGAAAGTGTGAAATTTGAGCTGATAGAGTTAACAAGCGTGGAAGATCAGTAATTGAGACTGGTTCTTGAGTGTGCAGGCTTCAAAACCAATACAAGTTAGGTGGTAACATGATGGACTGATGAGAAAAGCAAGGAGATCCCACCAATTGAAGCCTGTCGTGGCCATCTCTAATCCGTGACAGAATGATAAAAGAGCTTCTGTTGGAGAAGTGTTTATAATGAGCTGAAGACTTGCAAGATTTGGTCTGGAAATGGGTAAACACTTCTGGACTGTTAGTGGAGGAATTTTGTCATCATGAGCAGATCTTAGTTTCCTAAATTAAAATTTACAGAACAAGAACAACTTGCAGTGGTAAATCCCTGGTGTTTTGCACATGATAATTCATGAGTTTCTTTACGAAATAGTCACTCCATAAGCAAGAGGTAATACTTGCACTGAAGAGTTGTGAGGCATTACAAATGAGGTTGAACGAAATGACCTTGGGTGGAATGATCATAAAAGATTTCAACTGAAATTAAATCATAGGATAAAGGTAGAATTCTTCAGTTGAAAAGGGAAAGCTTTTATAAACTCAGGGAAGCACTCGCAAGACCTGAAGAGCTCTAGGACTTCGGTTCAGAAACAGCATATAAAATCTCAGGGATACAACTATTAGGAGTCTGTATCCAGGCAAAGTTTTCAGGGAAGAGGGCTCTACAATTAACTGAATTTAGAAAAGGCGTTTTAGGAATAAGCAGAGTCTGGAAGGAAGGAGAGTAACTCATTCTGCAAGCAGTGCAACCAGAAAAGCATGGGTGCTTATGGATATGTCTTGTGTTTCCTGCACTCCATCTACCAAAAAAATCCCCCACAAAACAACTAAAACAACAATGGAAACCCCAACCTCAAGCTGTGGGTATCCTGAAAGTACATGCATGCTCTTTTTCAGGCAGAGCAGGCTGGCTGGGAGGCAAGTGCAGACTGATAAGAAGGCAGCTGCAAAATGGAATATGTAATGGCTTGAGAGATTCTTTCTTTTCCCTCAGTGGAGATGCTAATTTGAATTTCTCTCATCTACTCAGCTCCCAATTTTTGAAAAAACTTACAGAATCTTAATTATCATAGGTGCTTCTATAAGCCTTTCAGATGAGGTTGAAATTGGCCATTGGGTTTGAAAGTTACTGCAGGAGAGGAAGCGGGGGAATGAAAATACCTTTTTTCCTTGGTAAACTGCAAGAGATTGATCAGGAAAATAGTACATCTTAGAGGTCAAGAAGCATAGTGATGAAAGAAGAACTGTCAAGTGTCAAAGTGAGTTACATATCAAACCAACGAGAAAAAAACTCTTTGGTTATATAAATGAAATGAGGATGAGAAAAGAATAAGCAAGGCTTCTGCAAAATTAGGGGGATGCTAAGTTAAAGCCATACACAGTAAGACTCCAAAATAAAAGGAGGACTTGACTTCCATTTTTACTGATGTGGATGTTAACCAAGATATCAGAAACAGAGTGGACAGTAGGAACACAGGGACAGAGACAGAGCAAGTGTAACCAAGCAGAGATAATGCTACAGGAGCTAATTCACAACCCCAGGAGGCACCAGATATTTCACCACAGGTTCTGAAGCAAGCAGCAGCACTGTAGACTGCAGGGATTGTGAATCTCCCACATCAGGTCAGTTGCTACAGGTCTGGAGAATGGCAATTGGTTGTTGGGTCCCCTACTCATCCACAGTTCTGAGGTGGATCTCCTTAGACATTTTCCTTAAAGGAAGCTGGCCAAATCAGACAAAAAACTTTCAAACCAACTACATTGGGTTTTATTTGAGCAGCAACTGAAACAGATAGGTCCATTCAGTCAGATCTGTTCAGTCCAGTTACCTGAAAGAAGTGGCAAACTTTACACAGTCCCTCTAAGGGACTCTTTAAGGGACCCTCTTAGGCTTGTATCATGGTGCCACATCTGAGCTCTGTCTATGAGCTTGTTTCCAGCAGTCACTGCTACCCAGCCTGCCAGAAACTCCTCTCAGTTGTGCCTTACCGGTTAACCTCTGGGAGATTTGATGTCCCCTCCTGATCCTAAACCCCATAGCCCAGAAGGGAGCACACCCGACTTGGATGTACCTTCACTGGGGACAAAACAGCTGCCATGCACCATGGCCGTAGGGACGTGATATGGAAGGGCAAGCAACATGATTTGGAGCCTGAAAGATGAACTCAGCTTGATACAAGCTTTGAAATAAATTTTGAAGGCAGAAGTAATTAAAGACATGGATATAAGTCTAGAAATGGGAAATGGGCTAGAATGGAGCATAGCTTTATCCAAAGGAGATTGTGGCAGGCTAATCCGATATCTTCTTCTCCTAAGGTAATAGAGTTTTTAGACAAAGGAAATATGCTAGATACCTTCTTTGTGGACTTTAAGAAAACATTCAATATGGTGTCACATGAGAAACTGATTAGTGATGCCAGAGAAAAACAAGGGTAACAGGATTATAAGGAGGAACTGCATAAAGACAAGAAAGCAAAAGGGATTGTGTTAAAGAGAAAAATTAGGCTAGAAGGAGTTTGCCAGAGCTCCTAAAGAGCTAGGCTTAAGGCAAATCATATTTAGTATTTTTATTGAAAATCTCAATTAAAATATGTAAAGTGCTAATAAATTGTTGGGGAGCACTGTATTTACAGAAAAAATGTGGATATTGTGGGAAGAACCAGACAAACTTGAGGACTAGAGAAATAAAAATTGGAAGAAACATTCATTCAAAGAAAATTAGAGCAGAATCTGGTGGTGGAGCAGTCTTGGTGACCCAGGATTGTCCCTGTGTCTAGGTTCTTCTTCAGGTAAAACTGCTTGTTGCTGCTTTTTCCATTGTGACATTTAGATTGCCTTGCTGAAACACCCATTGTTTCTCAGCTTAGGGTTGAGCTTTGTGAACTACCATTCTTGAGATTTTTTTTTCCTTTAATGAGCTCCCTGTAGATATTTTCAAATTCATCAGCAAGTTAATTAGTTCTGTAGATCAGGATACCCTACAGTTTTCATTTCCATTCAGGGAACACTCTGACTCTCCATCTCCTGGACATTTATTCAGGATTGACAAGCATGACAGGACTTCAGCTTTAGCACACAACAAGCTCAGGGTACAAAGTGTGGAGAGGGAAGGCAGGTGGTGAAGTTTGTTGTCATGGATTGCCATAGCCCAGGTAGTTGAATGATTCTGTTACAACCCTTCGGCTGAAGCACCATCAGGTTTTGGAAGGAGAAAGCTGAATGGAGCTATACAAACCTCAGAAATACCCATTGCATGATCAAGAGTATCAGAAACACTTTATTTACTTTTTCTTATGTTCTGTAGAAAAAACTTCTTGTTGGTCCAAATTTATGGAATCCTGGGAACTGGCCAAAACCAAACCACTTTGAGTTTACTCAGTCTTTAGGCCATCACTGTTTCTACCTCTCAGTTACAAAGACAGACAAGCAGATTTCCAGGAAGGAAAAATTGTAATTCTGCTGCAGATGTATCAGAACTAAGAGATTCTTCATTTACCAAACTGACAAGCTCTGTATCATATTCCTCTTTTGCCCTGGCCCACAGGTGTGCTAGATTTGGGGTGGCAGCCACAACATGAATTAACTGGGGTGCTTCTTTTCCCTTCAAATACAGAAGAGTAAGTGTTTGCTCTCTGCAAAAACATATTGCTTTTCCTGCCTCCCTCTCTCCCTTTCCCTTTGCCTCATGGAAAAAACAAAACAGAACAAAACGTATTCATTTAAGGCATTTAATCCTAAGTATGTCTTGAAATCTGTACAACTGGGTGAGTGTCCTGTATCTTCCTCTCCTCTACAGGCTATTATACAGGGGGGAAAAAAGCCACTATCTGGAATTTTGGATGTGATGGAAATTCCAGGTTTTTCTCAAATGTAGCTTGTTTAGTATTTGCATTCTGACCTGAGCCACTTGGGAATAATGGGTCTTGGACATGCTGCTCAGCTGTTAAGTCTGTGTGTGCAACCAGCTACATCCTGATTACATCTTAAGATGTCATCTGGTCACACAAGTACCCCTTTGTGGTCTGATTTCTGTACAAAAAGACTCAGTCCATGATCTGGAAAGATGCCTACAGTGAACTGTGTCAGAAAGTGAGTTCTGCAGGGCCTCTTTGCAGATTAGACAGAGTCATCTGGAGAAGCAAACCAACTGGGAGGGTGTGCAAAGACCATTTCTATTCCTCTGAGCTTATGAGCAACTAAGTACCAGTGGTCTGTATAAGAAGCATCTGGCCACCTACTGATATCTCCATCTAAAGCAATTTTTCCAGGCTCTCTTCAAAGTCATAAAAAAGAAATAGGCATTTCTAAGGTACAATTCACACACATATCTGAAAGAAATGCTTCCCCTTTCTTTTCCTAGCTGTAAAGGGTGTCTGCATGGACCAGCTCAGAGGGAGGTAGCTGCATCAGAGGTGTCAGAAAGCACAGTTTTGGAAGTCAGGGTTCATACCACCCATCTTCCAAGTGTTATGATACTGAAAGAGCCTCTTGTTTGAAAAAGGTCAGTTCCCTTATTCCTCATTATTCATTATCTTTTCATATCTATTTAACATCAGCTGTTTGAAAAGCTATTATTCCAGCATGTTTAGTGGTGAAAGTACTCTTCTCCCCCCATGCTGTGACCTCTATTATGGTCATGAATAAAACTAATGACAATAAATTATAGAGGTGTTGCTGGATATTGCCAGAGGAGTGATAAAATGTGATGGCAGTTAATAGAGCACATTTAAGAGACACAAGGCAACTGTTGTCTACCAAGAGACACTCAAATGCGTTAGTAAATAGAGAAGTGGCATTCTGGTGCTCAGGGCTGTATCACTCAAAAGCTCCCTGTGGCATTTATCTCTAAGGTCTCTGATGCTCCACCTCACAGGGCATCTGTTGCACAGCTATGTGTTGCTTCTCACCCTGAAGAACACTAAAAGCACATCCAGACATGAAGCTGACAGTTATATCTAAATAAACCTGCAGCTCTCTGCACTGTATCAAGCATGTTTGACACATACTGATGCAGGGTACAGGTCTTGATCTGTATTATTCTGATAGGCTGTAATTGTCTATATCAAAAAATGAGTCTTTCCCCAGTGGACAGCCTAACAGGCTAAGCATAGCCTTCAACCCACCTGGAGAAGATTATATACGTCTGTGTTTAGCTTTGCTGTTGACCCACTTGTGAGCTGCTTGAATGGTATCTCTTCTCAAGTCTTGCTACGGGGTGGCTGAGCTCATCTCTCTGTTGTCCACTTTCCTTCTCAGTTGTTAAATCACTATCAGTGAGCCAGCTGAAGTGCTGGCAAAAGTGGCCATGCCAAGTCAATTCAAAGGTCCATCAAGCCCATGACTATCAGCTAGCAGCTGGGGCTAAGGAAAGGTGAGAACAAAGTGCATCCAGTTTGGATGGTACACTGAGATCCACAGCTCCTCCAGCCACATCTGACCGTAGAAAGCCTTCTGCTCACCTTACCCCAGTGTCGGTTCAGCCAGGCCCTGCACCAGAGGACCAGCTAGCTCCAAGCCCTGGCACCTTCTCTGCATATGTAACTATATTTTCCAAGACCCCTGAGCTTTAGCTGCCTCTCTGACCTCTTTCCCCCAGTAACTCACAAGACCATGGTTTTCCAGTCTCTAACACTGTGCCTAGGATGAACAAATGCACTAGTTCCTTTCTAGCACATTCCAGCACCCTCTAACTGTTTCAGTGACTCAGGCAATTCGAGACAGACCTTGTGCTTCTGCAGCTCCCATATGTCTATAAGGTTGTAAGCCCCTTCCCACCACTGTAACCACCTCAGAAGCCGGTGGTTTCCTCTATTACTCACCTGCTGCCTATGGACTTTTATTACCCTGTCCCCATCCCACAAAATAATGACAGCCTCACCGTCTGACTCTCACCTCCCTCCAAAACCTTGGTTTACCCCTTGCTCTTCTAATATTATGTAACTCTTGTTAGTACCTTGCCTTTCTAAACATTGCACCTGTCCTGCTTACACAACCCAGCCACCTATGTCTCTACCAGCACAGATGAGCCCTTCTCTCCCCTTATAAGCCTTGCTTAGTCCCTATCTCTGCAACCCCTGCTTTGTTATACCCTTGTCCTTCCAGTCATGTATCTCTCCCTTGCATAGCTCCACATTGCTCCAAGCCTTCCCACCTAGAGTGATGTTTCTGCATGCAGCATGAGCTCCAAGCTTCCTTCTTTTGCCAAGTCATTAGTTTCTATCTAATGTTCTCTTACAGTAATTTCTTCTCACTTCTTCCTTGGGGGTCACAGTGGGGCCTTCAACCCCATTTAGAGGGCAGCAGGGAATCTAAGGAGCACTTGAAATACCAGAGTCCTCTAAAAAATATCTGCTATAACATGGCAGTATGTGGTATGCAAGGGCTGTCTGGTACTGATTTCAGATCAGTCCTTCTCTCTTCTCTCCAGCAAACCTACTTTTGCACCTATGATAAGGCCACTTGCCTTATGGTGACTTTAGGCAAGCCATAGAGAAATCCTTTGAATACCAGCAGCTCACTGGTTCCCAGTGTCCTCCACTTTCCCAATCTCTTCTGGGCGCTGGCTACAGAAACTTAGCATATTTGGAAACTTTATTTCCAAAGCTCATGTCTCCAGCACAAGAGTTATTTTCCTTGATCAGTCAGTGACTAGCACTGCTGTTAAAGAGGTAATGAGAAGATAAATTGTGCAAGGCAGCTGACAGAAAGAGCATGAAATTATGTCTCTGAGGCTTGTTGTCCTCAGGGAAAAGGGTCTTGATCGCTGGTACTGATTGCAGACCTAATTGGGTTGGTAGGAGTGCTGGGTTCACCCTCACAAGATCATCCCTGCATTTCCAACCAGGGCAGTATTGAGACTGCAGGGAAGTTTGGCAGGGACTAATCGATCTCTTATTTGAAAATACAGTTCAAGATGTCTGAGTAAATAAGAAAGCAAGCAGGAAGGAAGAGCACTGTACTCAGGGCTGAGCAACAGCTTGATTTTATACATGGAAGTAATATCTGGCTGGGTTTTGCTACACTGACTGCATGTATCAGAAATCAGTCTCCATCTGCTGATGCCTGTAAGAAAAAATAAGCAAGGCTGAGCCACAGGGTCCTGGGATTCAGTTGGTGGCACTCTTTAGTTTTTAGAAGATAGCATATCCAGGAAAAAAAAAAATGTACAAAAACCACAACAAAGTTGAGATTTTAATGGGGATATAACTGTGCACCTGTTCCTTGAGTACAAGAGGATCCACCCAGTGAAGGACCGCCTGGTTCCTGCCTGTTTATACCCACTGGTTGGGTCCAGCCTGGAGCACCTGATCCGTGCTGGGCAGAATCCTTTGTATATGCAGGTCTTAAAAATCCTCAAGATGGACTTTGGCCATGCCCAACAGAGCAGTTCAGTTATTCTGTCTGCAGTATTGACAGAACAAGTTATCCATCATCCACACTCCTGTTGGAAAAGAGGCCATCTAGGCAGGACCAGACTTGTAATTTATCTACAAATAACAGAGTTGTAAGAAACTTTTGTCCCTCTCTCCTGGAGGTATCTTGGCTCTTTGTATCTTGGCTCTGATCATCTTCAATGTTGACTTGATCAAAAGCAGACAGACCTTCCTAAGCATCTTCAGTGAAAGTGTAGTAAGATGAGCAAGAAGACATCAGGGTATTTTGGGATCTGAACAGGACGTATCTGGAGAGGCATCAAGGGCCAAAGACATACAGTGGATGGTGGTAGGACCTATGCATCACAGGTGGCAGATAATAAGGTGTGTGCATGAGAGGTGCATAAAGACAGAAGCCTTGTACATATTGTGTGGGAAGGGACAGGAATATCATGGACAACAAAGTGTATAAACTGAGGAAAGGATGTGGACACACTATGAAGGGTGTCTGTGGGAATGCCTAGCTTTAGGTACAGTGCTGCACTCATAAAAGGGATCTGGTAGCAAGAAAACAGGAGCAACTGCACTGGGAAGCCCACAGTGCAGAGTAAGGGAAGATTTTGTTAGACAGTAGCAGTTTGCAAAGATACTGACTTTCTGATGGCGACCAAGTGAAGTCACTGGGCTCTGCTGCCAGCCTGAACACTACAGAGTCCTGTCTGGTTTCCCTGCTAACGGTTCATCTAGGAAGAGGAATGCACAGGGAGCAGCAGAGAGAGTTCATGGAAAGATTGCGTTGAGAGCTGTGAAATATTGATGTCTCGGTGCTCTTCATAAACTGTCCCTCCTCTACTACCCAAAGCAGGGAAGGGTGGCTTGGGGGGTATGAGGGGGTGTTTGTGAGCAGAACCACCACAGCACTGGCAAATCAGGTAATGCAACTCTCTACACTGCAGTGTGCAAAGCACAGAAAGGTCTTTTAATTCACAAGTGACTAGAGAGAGATAAGCAGAAGCAGGACAAGGCTGTGGCTGACAGATGGGAATTGTCACAGGACTCTGAAATGCAGAGCTTATAGGGACTGGCTTCTCCAACCCTGGTCTGCTGAAAGCAACAGCACAAAGGGAGAAGCAGTGACCATCCAACTCATGTGGGGACTTCTGGCCCCTGGCAGTGAGTCCCACATTCAGCCATACACCACAGCCTCCAGTGGCACCACACCACTTTGCACAGCACTTAGAAATAAGAGCTGTCTTGTCACTGTTATGAGGGGACAAGCTTATGTGCAGTGTGCTGTGCAGAGCTGTGTGTGCAACAAGGAGCTCATGCTAACAGTGACAAGAGAAAACAGAAGACAGGTGCCCAAAGATGCTTCTCTGTACCAGCAGGGATGTGAGGCTATGCTGGGACAGTTATATGAGCTCTAATGGAACATGATCTATATGGGAAGATGCTCATGGATGGAAACTCCATCTTCCATGATGAAGTCCCCTCTGAGCCTGCTAGGGCTTTGGCTCAATACAAAAGGGTTGTTCTGAGCCACATGAAATGCTGTGCAAAGTTAAAGAACCAGACACAGGACTGCCTTGTTACAGCATGGCTTGCTCTGAAACGGTCCCCAGAGTCTTCATCCACACCCCTGGGACAGAGCTGCCCATTTTTATCTTCGAAATGCTCATCAAGGTCTGGTTCAGAAAGGTAAGGAGAGTGATCTCTGTTAGAAACTGTGTGTTATCACAGGATCTCTTCACAGGAGGAGGTTCTTATCTTCAGAGGCTTCAGACCAAAGCAGTGGGGCTGCTGCTCTACAATTCGCTTCAGAAAGTGGTGGGACCTTTCTCCTGCATCCCAGACTCTGGATGAGGCCCAGAAACCCTGGCCTGGATGCTCAGAATTTGCTGCAATGGGCCCTCATGTCTTTGAAATGTGTCCCACCTTGCCCAGGCTTAGCTGTGAAGAGGGCTTTCTGCTCTCCACAAAGCCACCCCTTGAGACCTTCCATGCAAAGCAGAGCTGCTGTTATAGAGCGGGCACTCAGCAGAGGCTCTCAAGCAGGCACAGTTCCCTGGCATGGTTGCTGCAGGAAAAAGTAAGCAGAGGCATGTTCAGAACTCCCTGTGGGTTTGGGTTTTGTTTGGGTTTTTTTGAAGCTGCTGGCATTCGCTTGAGATAGCTCTTCCATAGCAGTTTTCCCTGCAGATTGCTGCTTCTCTCCAGAAGAAACCCCAGGCCCTGCCCTATTACTGCTCCCCCTCTTCAATCTCAGGCCATCCCCAGGGGTGACATTGCTGAATGAAGTTCTCTCTGCACAGCCATGTGCCAAAAGCTGTGGCTGTGCTGTGGCAAAACAGCTGAGCTTTCTGGGCACTGCCTGGGACTCCTAACAGAAGGGTGAATAACCTTTCAGGAGGGAAGAGAGGAAACAGGTGTTTCCAGAAAGCTGTTTGCAGCTCCCTTTGGGTGAGGAGACTCTACCTGCACCAATTTTATGTCAAAAGGGAGGCACTGATGGTGGAGCTTGCAGGCTGCCTCCCCGCCTTAACTCTGCTCTCTTAGCAGTTCTGACATTGCAGAGATGCAGCCACATGTCATGTTGTGACACTGCAGGGGGAACACGAAGTCACAGCACTTGCTTTGACCCTGGAAGACTCAGATCGTGACAGAGCCCTCCTGGGATGGTGACTGCGTTTCCACTGAACCTCCCAGAGTGCTCCCAGGACTGAGCTTTATTAAGGATTCCCCAATGAGATGCCATCTGCTCCGAACTGTCACATCTAGCCTCACCAAAATACTGCCAGTGTCTTTCTGCTGCCTAGGACCCATATTTCTACCTGTTGGCATCTCCTGTGATGACAGATGGGACTTGGCAGCTGCAGAGTCCTCAGGTCCATCAGCACAGTGGAACTCTGTGGAAGTCATTGCAGTACAGCAGCAGGGTTACCTCATCGCTGGCCCCAAGGGCAGGCAATGTTACTGCCTCCAGCAGAGAGACAGCTGATGGCACTGGATGGTGGCCATAGCTAGGAAGCCCACAGAGTGCACATGGAAGTGTCTTATCCCACAGACTGATCCATCGCTGACACACAGGTCAGAGCTGGAGCAGGAAGGCAGCACATGACAACATCCAACTCCATACTAGAGTGTAGAATGCCAGGAGGCAGGGGACAGCCAGACTCCAAGGAGTGCAGGGAAGGGGAGATCTGGGTTTGCAGGCAGAGTGATGCACTCTCACCAGGTCACTCTGCCTCCATTGCTGAGGCTAAGTGAGGAATTTCCCACCTGGGTGTATTTACCTGTCCCCATGTTAAAAAGCCATGGGCTAACCAGGACACACTAGAGCAGAGAAGCCAGCTGAGGCCTCCACTGATGGAGAAAAAAACAGGCTCTGGGCAAAATGATCCTTGAGGAGGGAGCCACAGCTTATTTGACCCACTGGCATTGCCATGAGCTGGAAGGCTTTTGGGAACAAGTCCAATGTGATTTGGGCTCTGCTTCCCTGATTTCCACTACAAGGTGGGAGCAGCCTTGACAACTTGCTGGGCAGGACTGGGAGCTGGGGGAGAACTTGCTTTCAGCCATTGTCCTATTTCCTGCCTTATTACTGCAGACATTTGTTGAGGGACCTCTCAGAAGGTAACTCTTTCTTCCCCTGTGAGGAAACAAAAGCCAACTTTGAAAAACACAAATATTTCAAAGAATGGTTGTTCTCTGCCCAGCCTTAGGGAGTGTCAATGCACATGAATGGTTTAATCTGGCAGCATTAAGCTGAGACACTGTAAATGCTTGGGCAACTACTAATGGCAGTGCAAGCTGAGGAGTAGAAAAACCCAAAGCTTTCTGAGCATAAGCAGATCTCCTGTTATAACCTGGCTGCACATCCCTTAACCCTGGCTTCACTGTTGGGCAGGAGCTTCTGGCAGAGGTCTGTGATGAATGGCTGAGGGCATATAGTGTGCAATTTATACTTGTTTGTAGCTCCTGATTTGTCTTAATGCTGCATTCATACGTTGCATGTTTCTTACCAAGCAGCAGACTAGACTTGTGCCATTTGCAGCAAATTCAAGGACAGCTGTCTGGGAAAGCTCTGCTTGCTGCAGAGCTTTCCCGGACAGCTAGAGACTTGCTGGCTCTGATGTGTGAACACCATGAAGCCTTGTCCAAGGCAGAGTATCTGCTCTTACCTTCTCCACAGGCCCTTCTCCTACCTCCCCAGCATGCTGAGTCCCAGTCCACAGACTCCTTTCCTCAGAGAATATTGACCTCTACTTCAAAGTTCCCTCTTCAAAGCAACTATCACAGAATCCACAGAATCACAGAATATTAGGGATTGGAAGGGACCTCGAAAGATCATCTAGTCCAATCTCCTTTAGCAAAAAAAAAAAAAAAAAAGAAAAAGGTGGTGTTAGTTCTGCACTACACATTCCACCAAGGACTCTCTGTCTTAAGCCCCAGCCTGAGCCCCTCCATCACCTGATGAGTATCCAGGGTTTCCCTGTGCAACCCAGCCATGTATACCCCTCCTAGGTACATCAACTCTCTCCACTCTACCCTGCAGCTCAGCTCCTTACAGCTCAGTCCAGACAGCAAGCCTGACCTCCCCAGGAAATGAGGATTTTGCTCTAAGCGCTGATGCAGCTCTCTACCCTAATCCATGCTGCCGTCTCTCTATTTCTCATTGCACAGGGATGGGGAGGTGATGGAGAGGAGAGGATGAGACCTGACAGCTACTGCCATGGGCCAGGTCACATCTCATCCCATACAGTACTCATTAGCCTTCAGCCTTGCTTCTCTGCTTTTCTCCCTATTGCCTACAATCCGTGTTACACTGGAGAAAGGAGCTCTTTTGAAAAGTGGGAGAGAGCTGAGAGCAGGAGGAGGGGAGAGAGAAGAGAGAAAAACTAGATGAAATCTTCTAGATCTTATACACCCAAGTTATGTTCCTGCAAGACAAACTTGTATCTCGAGCATCATTCATAGTGTGATTTGCAAATGCTTCTCTCAATCCATATCATGCTCTTGTCTCCCAAGAGTCAAGGGAGTTGCCATCTGTAATAGACATCTCAGCAGTTGTGTCCTGGAGCGAGTTCTACTCACAGTTACTATAATCCCACTCATCCATTTTTAGCATTATCATGAATTGTTGAATGGCTACAGTGTTCCACCCCAGAGCAGCTCTGTTTCAGTGGTGGGTGTTAAAGATTTAAAGCAATATTTTTTTCAAGAGTGCTAAAATTCTTTGTAAGATGCCATGTTCATTCATTGTTCATCAGTTCCCACCATGCTAACATGTCTAAACCACCGGCCATGGCAGCTTGCCAAGCTGTGCTGTGCTCCCGGGAAGCAGTGCGATGTTGTAGCCCCAGCACTACACACCTACAGCATGGGAGGGAGTGTCTCAATGAAATTATGATGCATTCATCACCCCTTTTTATTGCTGCTAGACTCAGCCTGTGCATTCTAGTCAGGAGCTAATGAATCACGATTCATTGCTTCACTTGCAGAATGCAAAATATCCAGGAGAGAAGAAATAGGAAGAATCCCAAGTCTCACTCAAGGGTCTGTTCTCAGCCTGGCTCCAGTGAGCAGCATTGAGAGGTGCCAGTGTTTACCCTGTAACCTAGCTGTGTGCCAGGGGATACTGCCTCTATGACACTCCTCTGTCCCAGTCTTGTCAGCCTCAAAATGGTCACTGAGGGGTCACTGGGGCCATGACAGGTGACTGTCTCTTCTGGCCATCTCTCACTTTAAAGGCATCAATTTTCTCACCTCCTTTCCTCTTACCTAATGGGTTTCAGAACCTCACTCAGTGGCTTGTTCTGAATCCCTTCCTAATTTCCAGTCCAAATATATTCATGATCAGATCAGTTCTGTTTGATCTGGTATCTGCTACTCCCTTATTGCTCCTTAGCACGGGAGATACGTTCATTAGAATTAAAAGGGAAAAAATTAGATCTTTAGCTGTTTTTACCCAAACCCATGTAAAAAGTTATGAAGCCAAACGTCAGGTGAGTTAAAAAAATTAAAATATACCAACAACAAAAATCAAGAGCTGTTGCCGTTAATAGATAATAATAACATAATAAATCACTAAATTCATAATTGCCAGCAAACATTGGAAGGCGTATTAAAATCTTAGATCCAGAATTCAGAAGCAGTGCCCAGCTCCTTAAGACCAAGCAAATTGGTATGTGTGAAGTGAAAGCCCCTGTCGCTGTGGCTGTCCCACCTTTCAGGAAGCTGGTGCTGACTGTGGGCAGGACTCGAGAGATGTCTGTTCAGGCACCACAATTTTCATTGCTCTTCACCCATCTCTCTGAGTGCGCAGGACTGATAGCAAAGCTTTCTCCCTGAAAGTCTTCCCCTGCCGTGCATGGGTTTCATTGTGCAGGGGAGAGCTGCTGTGAAATGAAAGCTGACTTTCTGATAATTGTATGTTGCCTTGCCAAGAGGAAGTTTGCAAAGGGATGTTCCCCCAGCCCTCGCTGTCTCCCGTAGTCCTCCCTCCTGCCACCAGCGCTCGGCAAGGTGCACGTCTCTCTAAAGGGAAATACTGGCAGCTGTCAGGCTGCTGGCAAGGCTGAGAGCAGTAGACAGAGCAGGGTGTGATGAAAATAGTGAATCTCTTTAGCTGCATGTGTGCAGGTGGGGACTGGCAAGGGAGATTCCCAAATCATAGAGAGTCACTGCCATAGCCTTTCAGAGCAAATAAGCCTCATCAAAATATTAAACTGTAAGAAAATTCAGTGACATTTTGAACAAGAACTAGAAGCTGAAATGTCTATGGATGCAGAGGAGAGGTATTCTTAGAAAATAGTTTACTTCCAGCCTGTGTAAGACAGGCAGCAGTGCAGCCAGTTTGTGGAGCAGGTGGGCCCCTGGGGTTAACCTGCACCCTGGCAGAGCAAGTCAAGGGGACCCAGGACCATTTTGTGTAAATGACACATGTCCCAGGCATAAACCTTTTGCTCTGGCCATTGACTCCAGCAGAAGCTGTCTTGTGACCTGCTGCTGTGTAGGGTGCTCAAGGCTCTCCTCACACTGTGTTGGATATATGTGGCAAGGTTTTGGTAGTGGGGGATGCTTAGGGGTGGGTTCTATGAGAAGCTGCCAGAAGCTTCCCCCATGTCTGACACAGCCAATACCACTGGCTCCAAGACACACAGCCATTACCACTGGCTCCAAGACAGACCTGCTGCTGGCCAAGGCCAAGCTCATCAGTAACACCTCTGTGATAACATAATTAAGAAAAAAAAAGGGAAGAGGAAAAAAGTGACACACTTTACAGCTGGAGAGAAAAAGGAATGAGATGTGAGAGAAACAACTCTGCAGACACCAAGGTCAGGGAAGAAGGAGGGAGAGGAGGTGCTCCAGGCGCAGGAGCAGAGTGTCCCTGTAGCCTGTGGTGAAGACCATGGTGAGGCAGGCTGTCCCCCTGCAGTCCCTGGAGGTCCATGGTGGAGCAGATGACCACCTGTAGCCCATGGAGGACCCCACGCCGGAGCAGGTGGATGCCCGAAGGAGGCTGTGACCCCGCGGGAAAGCCCACGCTGGAGCAGGTTCCTGTCAGGACCTGTAGCCCGTGGAGAGAGGAGCCCACGCTGGAGCAGGTCTGCTGGCAGGACTTGTGACCCCATGGGGGACCTGCACTGGAGCAGCCTGTTCCTGAAGGACTGCACCCCATGGAAAGGACCCCAGCTGGAGCAGTTTGTGAAGAACTGTCAGTCATGGGAAGGACTCACGCTGGAGAAGTTGGTGGAGGACTGTCTCCCGTGAGAGGGACCCCACACTGGTGCGGGGGAAGGAGCCCTTCCCCTGAGGATGAAGAAGCAGCAGAAACAACGTGTTGCAAACTGACTCCAACCCCCATTCCCTGTCCACCTGTGCCAGTCAGGGGGAAGAGGTGGACATCGGGAGAGAACTGAAGATTGAGAAGAACAGAGCGGTGGGGCAGGTGTTTTAAGATTTGGTTTTATTTCTCATTATCCTCTTGTCTGGTTGGTAATAAATTAAAATTTGGGTTTTTTCCCAAGTTAATTCTGTTTTGCCAGTGCCAGTAACTCGTGAGTGATCTCTCTCTGTCCTTATCTCTACTCACAAGCCTTTTGTTATATTTTTCTCCCCCCCTATCCAGTTGAGGAGATGGAATGATAGAGTGGGCTTTGGTGGGCATCTGGCATCCAGCCAGGGTCAACCCACCATATGCACTCACCAGTTCAATCCACAGGCAGGGTTGTTCTTGGCTAGGACAGCAAACCTGGGACTTTGGCATTGCCTGAGTGTTTTGGAGGGACCACCGCATTGGAGGGCTCATTCCTGGGTATCAGAGCTGCAGACATCCCTCCCAACATCCCTCCTGGGAAAGAGTTTGGAGGTGGAGTGAGAAAGGAGATCAGAATTTCAATGAACATTCCCTGTTGGAAAAGGCAAAGAAATTATGATAACCTTCTCAGTTGTGCTCCTGCTTACCAGGGGCAGGGCTTTCTCTTTCAAATGCAGATGAAAGCACTGCCTGGTGCCTTTTCTTGGGGGGATTTCAGAGCAAGTGAAAGTGGTGAGTAGAGGGCTGTCCTCAGAGACTCCTGTCCCCTTTTCTGCAGGCTGCCAGAGCACCCTCTTGGCTTTTGAGATATGGTAGAGAAGACAAAAATATGGGGCTGCTCTGCCTGGAGAGCAACTAGGAAACATCTGTGTTTGGCACACTCCACCACAGACTCCCAGGGCTTGTGTTCCTGTGGCTGAGCTAAGGGCAGTGTTAGCTGGTTTCCTTTGCAAAGCACTCTCAGTTTTATAGAGGACATGTAGCCATAGCAGAGTAAAATAGAAATGTGTGAATATCCCAGGGAAGTGGGAGCCCAGGCCAGATCTGGCCATGGAGTAATCTGAACATGGTAAATGCATTGGTCTGGATGTCAGATGGCCTGTGTAAGGCATTTCACCTGCAAGAGAGGGTTGCAGGGCTCCTGGCAGTGACAGCAACGGTGACCTTGCAGGGTCCTTATGGAGTAGGGGTGAGAGTAGCCAGGGGAGACCAGTCTGCAAGGCCATGTCTTTGCACAGAACCTGTGCTGAGCCATCACAGCTTGTCTGAAACCCTGCACCAAAACTGAGTGAGAAAACCACTGAGCTAGCACATGGGGAGTGGCTCTTGAAGCCCAGATACTCTTCTCTGTAACAGATATTGTCTCAGATCTAGGGCAGCCTCTTCCCTTTAAGGATGCTGATTTTACATTGCTGTCCAAATGTTTGCTGCTGTATAATCCTTGGATATTGTTTGGGTTTTTTGTTTTGTGTTTATTTTCCCCCATGCCACATATAGTGCATGGTACTGCCAAGTCTGTTTTCCCCCCTAACACACGCCCTTAGCCAGGCAGGATGGGCAGAGACGTGTGGCTGGGCTGCATCACATGGCAGAGAGGAGCTTGCCATCTAATGGACACTTCCTCACTTGCAGCTGGATTAGAACGTGCTTTTGTATCACAGAACCGCCATCAGCCTGTTGAGACCCTGACCCACAAGCCATGAAACATAATCACAGCTGAAATGTTGATGTTTATGACAGCTGATCACATCCAGTGAATCCATTAGCTGATTTTAGCTCACAGCCATCTGTGCAACCTCACTTTTCTAAACCTGTGGTTTATCAATGCTTAATGAAACAATTGTAGCTTCAGCCTTGCCTTCCATTCCCTTTGCACATTGTTTGGTCAGCTAAAATGCAGGACTGATCCAGCTATGAAAAAGAAGTTTCAGTTGAGCAGTGCTCCAGTCTAGTTTAGCTCCCCACACCCTGGTTCAGCATGAAGGAGTGGGAAGACAGGGCTATAGGAGGAAAAAGAGCCAACTGTGCCACCACAGCATGACACCAGCTCAATCTCTCCAGGCACAGAGAATCCACATTGCCCCCCACCACCCCTTCCCAGCTGCTATGTATCTCTGACTTTCACATAAAAAAATCACAGAATCCCAGACTGGTTTGGGTTGGAGGGGACCTTAAAGCTCATCCAGTTCCAACCCCCATGCCATCAGCAGGGACACCTTCCACTAGACCAGGTGCTCAAAGCCTCATCCAACCTGGCCCTGAACACTTCCAGGGAGGAGCAGCCACAGTGTGGTGGTTTGACCCACAGTGAGACCATGCAATCCTGCACTCACTCCCCTCACCCCCTGAGATGGGATGGGAGACACAACAAATGGAACAGAGGATAAGGAATGAAGGACAGGGAGGGCTCACTTACCAGTTATGGTCACTGGCAAAACAGACTCAAACTTGGGGAAGAAAAATCAATTTAATTAATTGTGAACCATCTGAGTAGACAAAACAACCACATCTTACAATATCTTCCCCCACCCCTCCCTTCTTCCCGCGCTCAAATCACTTTGCTCCTGATGTCTCTACCTTCCCCTAGCAGTGGCAGTGGGGACAGGAAATGGAGGTTCAAGTCAGTTTACCTCTGCTGCTCTTCTGTTGAAGAATGGCTACAGGACAGGGGTCACAGACCACTAGAGATGTTGTACAATCAGAGGCTCAGTAGAAGCAGCAAGGGTATTGAAATGGCTTAGGCTGCATTAGCCAGTTTAGGCCCTTGACATAAGTATAACAAGCAAATGCACGGTCAGGGTAAATTAGCAGAAGTCATATAAACTTCAGATAAACAACTTTAGCGGAACTAAGTTGCGTAAAAGAAGGGAGTAGCTTTAGCTGCTAACCGCAAAGTAGGAGTACTCTGTTAACGTCCTGGGGCGTGAACAGAGCTAAGCCACCTGTTGTGTCAAATTTAGAGCTCATGCTTAAGAGTGTTTAACCAATTGCTGTATGTGTTTAGCTTGCATGTATTCCGATAAAGGATATAAATCCTGGTGTGTGTTGGATTAAAGTGGACTTCTTGAAGCTAACTCATATTGAGTTGTTTTCTTGATTTTCCTGAATCCCTCCTCCGCACTCTTCCTGGCATGAAAGTCCAGGAACAAGATGTTCCAAAGCAGCTTCCCATGGAGTCACAGACATCTTCAGGCACAGCTCCCAGCTTCAACGTGGGGACATCCACAGGCTGCAGACTCTCCCCTGAGTCTGAGGGTCCACCCTGGCTCTGGCAGCAAGCAACTCTTGGGGTCCCAATTCCAGTCACACTTGCCCTCAAGCTCAACTTCTTCAGCATGGAGTCCTCCATGGCCTAAACGTGGGTCTCTGCTCCACTGTTGAATCTCCATGAGCTGCAGGGGACTTTGCCTTCTCCTACTCCATCAGGTGAACTGTGTGTGGGTCTTCATCTTTCCTCCTCTTTCCTCTGGCAATGTCTGTCTGTTCTTTGTTTTGGCCGATGGTCTTTTGTTCGGTCAATGGCCTCTCCTCCAGGTGCCACACCTACTTCTTTTCAGGACAGTCCTTCCCCTCACCAATATGGATTTACAGAGGCGTTTCTCTAGTGCTCACTGGCCCAGCCTGGGCTGGGGGGGTCTCCACCTTGGAGCCAGGTGAGCTTTCCTCTCTCACAAGGTGGCCCCTCTCCCACTACCAAAAAAAAGCACCCCCTTTCTGATTTTCAAATGTTTTGCTTAAGGAAAGCACTGGAATTGCTAGCACAGACAGCATGAGCTTTCCAAGCTCTGAGACAGTGGTGGACCATGTGAACTAGGTGATGGGAGAAGGGTCTGAAAGGGACTAGATTGTAGGTCTGATGGATCTGTGGTTCTGTTATCACTTATGTGTCAGTCCATCAGTGATATCTACCTTATTAATCAGATCGTGGCTATAGCCTGGACAGATGTGCTTGAGGAGAAGCTAACGTCATCCTGGTTGTACTGGAGAATGTCCACACACTTTGTATAGCATATTGAATGTGATCAGTGCAAAAGAGATGTCCTCCTCCTCTTGCTGCTTACACTGAGCACCTCACGTTTTCCCCTGGGAATAGCTTCACGCACTCATGGCTCTCATGACCTGCAATTATTTGGTCTTTGAAAAAACCTGGAGTAACTACCAAGTATTTGGCTCTATTTTTTTTTTTTTTTAATTGTTTCAAAATGGTTGTAGATTCTGTATAAAGATTTTAGATAACATCACCTCCTGCTCAGGTTGCTCCTCCCTGGCTGCCCAGAAGCTAGGTCTCTTCTTTTAGAAGTGGCTCCCCACTATGTTTTGCAGCTCATCTCTTGGTGTGGAGGAAGTCACCTTCCTCAAGGGAAATGCTTTGCATCTGGAGTACGTACACTGCAGTGGTCAGGACCACCTGGACAGCTTACCACAGGACTGAAGAGGAAAAGCAGATTTAGAATAAAACACAGAAAAGGGAGAAGAAAATAGGCCTTCTGTGCACTGGAAAAATGTCCTGCACACTATGATTGTATCCTGCAAGAACCACTTTGCTATTCAGCAAAATTCTCCCCTTCCTTCTCCCACTTTCTCAGTCTGAAGAGAGGTAAGGGATTTCCTCCAATCTCTGGAGGCCTTTTAAAATCAACAGCGGGAAAAAGGGATGTTCATGTATCTACAGCTTAACTTGGTGATCTGATTTGTGTCTCGGATGAGAAATATGGGCTCACAGTGTCTCTCTCCGTGGACCTTGAAAGGAGTCTGGACCAGCACAGGGGAGTCAGCCACATTTGTTGTGTAAATATCACTCCAGTTGTCTGCCCACGGGATTACTTCAAATGTGTTTTCACTTAAATTCAACCCTTAACTTACTGCACGCTCATTTTTCAGATGAGTACTATAGAGAGGGGTTTGTACAGGGTGGAGTCAGTGTGGCTTTGCAACCAGCCTTTTGCAGCCCTACCATCCTGGCACATCTTGCTTAACTTCATATGTAGTTCTGCTTTCTTTGTCTTCTGTTTTACACTTTTACTGTCCCTTTTCTCCAGGGACAGCCCGTGCAAGACACATTGTAAATGTTTGCTATGGATCCCATATCCCAGAGATATTTGACCCAAAGGCTACAGACAGAACTGCTTGCCACATTCAGAAGGATGCAGTTGGACTCTTTTGCTTCATCTGAAATGCTTTGGTTCAGATGGACACAGATTTCCCCCTCCCCAGCTACAGGGTGGTCTTTGAGCAGTTATTGAACTAGAGGGTTCACAGGCTTTCAGAGAACAAGCCTTGTTGTAAGGCTTGAGAAAACTATCTAGCTTGGACAAATATGATTTTTCTTATTTAAATGTCATTGTGATCTTTACTCTGAAGACTCAGGCCATGTGCTTACAGAAGGTTTGTTCCTGTAGCAGTTTCATATTTGCAAAAGAATTACTGAGGCAAACCAGTCACTTAGCACACCACCCCAGTCCCTTCAGTCAGATGTAAATGTCATTCGCTCTAAAAGGGGCAGCTGCACCCTCATATCCATTTCTATCTGCTTACCCTGCCTCCCAGCTTTGTACAGAAAGTGAGATCAGGAGCCTAATCTGGCTGAAAACTAACCTGGACAAGGAAAAAAGGAAAGCCGAGAAAATTTTCTGCAGGTCCATACATAGACTAACATAGGCAGAGGAGAGGCAGGACAATCATGTGGCTGAGGGCTTAGGAAGGAGAAAGACCACTTCCTTCAGTAGCATCACCCAATTACATCCAATTAATACTACTACAGGATTGCTTTGCTGGGCCTTGGTGAGCTTAGCGCAGAAATAAAATAAAAAACCAATCAAAAAGCTATATTCCAGCAAGCATAGCTGAGCATCAAATGTGCTGCTAATTTCTAATTTCTTCCATGGAAATACTTATTTCTAATAAGTATTTCCATGGAAGGAAGTGAGTGAGTATATAAACAGAAATTGCTTTACCTACAAGAGAGTAGTACTTGTTACAACTATTATACTCTGCCATAGTGCCATATTTCAAAATTGAAAGGTAGTAAATACTGCATGTTACCAGGGGAGTTTCAGTATTGCCAAGCACATGTTAAAGAAACCACAAATGAGATCTGAAAATAAAACTGAGGTTAGATTAAAAACCAGATTCAAAATAAATAAATATTGTTGACTTTCGTTTGCTCTTTGCCTTCAGGGCCTTCAAGGTACAAAATATTGTACCTCTTCTTTACAAATAAGGAGGCAGTGATCTCCCTTTAATGGAAAGGCAGATTAAATTCCTATCTAAACAAGTTTTTCAAGTACGTGAAGCTTTAAAGATTTATGATAAAATGCTTCACTTCCACTAAAACTGTAAAAACTGGACACACAAGCATTTATTTTAGGGAATGCTCATTTTCTATGGAAAGATGTACCAGGATGCTACAACTAGCAGCACCAGTTTTAAAGATGTTACTTCAGTACTTATCATAGGATTTCCAAAAATAAGACTTGTTTGAGCAGACCTAAATATATGATGAATACTGTAAGTTATTGTCAGTATAAATAATTTAATTGTTTAGAGACTGTTCAATGTATCAAGTAATGTGTTACACTGAAATCAAGGCAGGTTTCCTGTACTAGCTGGACCTTAAAGTCTGTGTGAGACTAATACTGGACATACAGAGAGACTGCACCCAGCCCCTGCTTGTGTAGACCTCTACTCTGCTTTCCCAAAAAAAGAAAGCAAGTTCGTCAAAGCACATCCAGATTTTCTCATTTTAAATGACTTTTTTTCCCTTTAACAATAATCAAATATTCCCAACATCTAAGTTGTTCTGAGACTTACAAACATGCAAAAAAATTATCAAATAACTCCAGTAGATCATCTTTTCAGCTGTTTTTAAATTGGTCAAGCAGAAAATTACTAATTACAACATATGGAAAAGGGAATTTTAGTTAAATATTTCTTTTTTAAAAAAATAAAATAATGAATATGCATAAAATATCCAAGGATATCTGTTTGATACAAGGAATGTAGTACTGCTGGTGGTCAGAATTAGTATATCTGTCTTCAGGTCCTTCAAAGAGTATGTGTCACCTTCTCCCACATCAGATCTGATGGAACGGACACACCACAAAACCAGAAAAATGTAAATAGAAAAAGGTAGATTTTTGACAGTGTCATATGCAGATATTTCTACAGAAGTGCTATTTTGAAAGCTACTCTTTTATGTGATTTCAGTTAGACTTAAGCAGCTGCTTAAAGTTAACCATCTGCTTAATTGCTGCTAGGATTAAGGATGGATTTAGAGCTTTTAGTTCTTCCTTAACATAGTGCCACTTTCTTTTTGCCTTAATAAAGCATTTATGCCCATGGTTCATTTTAAGTTCTTGATTAGTGCTTATGACTTATGCGCATAAAGTTAAGAATATGATCAGTGTTAGATTGTATCTGTATTGTAATTGTCTATAACGTACTGGCTCAAAGCCATGTTTAGCAGTTAACAAGCATGCAAACAAGTCCTGCATCTAGGAATAGAAAATGCCAGAAATCAGCAAAAAAGGGTGAGAAAACCAACCACAACATAAAAGTCCTTGTTCTTGGCCCCAGCAGAGAGCTATGTAATGTAAAGTTCCTGCTTCTCTGCCCAAATGCCTCTAGACTGGCCCTACCCTGCTAGCAGATTAGAGAAAGTGAATTTCTATGACTTCAGAGGAAAATCAGTTGATTGGTTAAGAGACTGTTTAATTTGGTCATCATGTTGAATATATCATGGTACATTCCTAAGCCAGAAGAGAGGGTGGAAAAGCCCTGGTGGACTTTGGTCTGCTCTGTGCAAGCTGGCAGCCCACCCTCTTCACTGTGGTCTCTGGTTATCCTCCTGGGTGACAGGACAAACACCTATTCTGAGCTATCTGGTTCCATGGGAATCCAAGTAAGATTTTTTTTCTGTCAGTTATGCATGGAGTGTAAAAAGCAAGGAGGCTTCTGCTTTGGGGTTTCTGCTAAATCCATTGTTTTTTCAGTATAGAGTGAGTAAGATGTGACAGCCAGGCACTGCTGGCTGTTTCCTAAAGTGCAGCAGTAAACAGTGTCTTTGACACTTGCTCTCAAAGTGGAAGTCCCACTAGTCCAGCCCCACTAGACTTAGTGAAGAGCCCTCCCTGCGCTGATTTCATCCCCACTTTTTGTTTCTCTTTATACTTCTTGAAAGAGGGAAAAATAAGTGGAGGGCTTTGTGTTCCCTTTCTTTCTCCTCCTGCCAATACCATAGGGTCAAAAACAACCAGGTGCTTCTTCTGAAGGTACTACCATAATTATCTCTCCACGCTGAATGTGCAACAGGTGGCTGTGTTCCACAAAAGATTGCCTTTAACTAATCCTGCTTTAGAAACTCCTACTTTTTGTATCTTATAAAATCGATTTCATCTTCAGAAATGGCCTTTAAAGGACACATTTCATCTGCGTATTTTAAACAGGACTGCTCCCCTAGATGCTCTCTGTGCATTGCTGTCTAACTTGGTCATGCAGCCTGCTCAGCTGATCGATTTTTGAGAAAACCATTCCTTATTTAGCTAATTACTTTGTGTTTAGAGAATCAGTGTGAAGTTCTAAAACACAGAGGGGCTCCCAGGCACTGACTATCAACACCAGCCAATTTTGTCCTATGGGGCTTGCCACCAGCTGTGTTCAGCTTTCTCTCCCAGAAAGAAAGATCTTTTTCTTTCCCTTCATCTGGATTTCTTCTATTAATTTCAGCACTTCTTTTTCTTGATTTGCTTACGGCATGCAAGAAAGAGCAGAACTAAGTAAATTAAAAACAAAGAAAATCAGAGCAAATAAATTATGAAATGATATGGAGAGGTTTTAAGCTCCAGATAAAAAGTGAGTTCAAACATTCTCATTCAAGGGAGTGGGGCTCAATGTAGTTATTGCTCTCTAAATATATTCTCCCATATATATAATTCCCATGCAGGATATATTTCCCAAATATATATATATGATTGCCATGCAGGATATATCTCTTTTCCAGAACCTCCTTGCTGGTGAGTCTAGCAAGGCTCAGTTAGCATTGGAAAAAGTTGCCCTTTTTGATAGACCTCATACACTACATGTCTACATGGAGGAAAAAACATTTATTGATCAAGAAAACAACCTTTCCAAAAATGCTTCACAAGATATCAGTTTCCTTGGAGAGAGATATTTGGAGCTCTTTGTAACCTTTATCTTCACTGTAGTGTTGCTGGTTTTTAGAATAACTTTTTATCCAAGACTGAGAAAGCTTCTTGTGGTTTTATTTTACTGAGGATGTACTTGTAGTTGTTCGAAAACATAAGTTGTATTTCCTTATACCAAGCTCTTCCAGACAGTTTGCTTTTGCAGTTTGGCACTCTGATGTTTTTGAAAGGATCAGTGCGTATCTAAAGAAATGCACTGTGAAGGAAAAATATGCTTAAGTGTAGGGAGTCCATTATTGGGCATGCTGCTTCTACCATCGCAGGATATAAGGTGTGTGTGGGCTGAAGAGAATCCACTGTGAATGAATGTGTGATTTTGTGCATGCTTTCAAAAGAGGAAATATATTTTTGTGAGTGAATTTGAAGCTCTGTTGTACAAAACAGTCCTCTCCATGCTACCCATTTTTATTCAGATATTTGGGGGTGAAGGGCTATTTGCCACCTGTTTTTTTGCATAATTCAATGGGCCATGTTATTTTTCAGAAGTGGTCAGATGTAACCGCCAGAACTTCAGTGCCCATTGTGGCTGAGTATTTCCCACATGCAGCTGTACATTAACCCCTTCTTGATTTCTAATAGTTTATTTAAGCCTCGATCTCCCGTAGCCTTAAAATGAAAAAGAGTTGAAATGGGCTGGGGGAGCATTTCCAGTGCTGATATTATTACTGTGTGACCACAGGGAAGTGATTCCACCTACCTTCATCATTTTCCCCACATGTAAACCAGGAACAATTGCAGCTGCTTTACCTTCCCTACAAAAATGGAATGATTAATTAGCACCCGATTTATGCTTGTGAAATCCTATTAAAAATCCCCTGTGTGATCTGAAAAATCTGCTCTAAGTTTTGCACAGCTTTTCCTCAAAAGTAATAAAATCTTGCTGATGAAACTGCAATTGCTCTCTGGCTTGACTTAAGCCTGGGGCTGGCAGACCCCACCCTACCTGCAGTGGGAACCTGGCAGCTGTTTGTGAGGCTCAGATAAGAGCTAGAGGAAAGCCTGCATAGAAAATAACAGTTCCATACTCAGTGCAGGATTTGAATGGCGTGGGATACTAGAGAACAGGATACTAAAGAACAGGATTCTAAAGAACAGGGCCATTCACCGCTTAATGAGGATTAAAATAACTCTTGAATAGCTTCCTTATTCCCCAAGCATACTGTCCAATGAATTAGTCACAGGATTACAGCTGAAAAATAGGCTAGAATGGTAGAACAAAAACCTGACATAAAGAATATCAAATTAAGGGTTTGGAGACAGAGTTTAATCTGGCATTTTCAACCCCTTTGATGACTGATTTACTGACTTTACCAGTAGCTTGTTGTTTTTATCTTGTGTGCCACTTGCTACACTCCTTTTTTTTAGGAGTCAGTGTGTTTGTGTATGATTTGTCAGGTTCATAAACACTCTGCAAGCAGGATATTCTAAGCATAAAAGTATAAAGTAATTAGTAATTGGCAAAATGTACCTGAAAGGCAGCTGGGATTTAACGATCTATTAGACTAGATACTTATTTGCTCATCACCTGATAAGGCACTGAAGAGTCCTGGCTGGCTGGACAGACCTTCCATAGGAGGGGACTGTGGGCTCATACTCCACAGTTCCCTGGGCTGGCCCCCTGCAGTGCCGAGAGCCGCTGTCTGCCACCATCTCTGTCTTATCAAAACTGTGTGGAAAAGGCTTTGCACAGCAAAGGATTGCTGCCTTCTACCCTTGTCCAGGTACCCTGCTCAGCTTTGCTTGACCAGCATAGCAGCAGTTAGAGGACATTTGCCCAAGGGTTCCCCTCCAAACCCCATATTGTGAATAGAAAATGCCCGAGGGGGGGCAGGCACATGATAAATAAGTAGCCTTATGTCAAAAATATTTACACACTTTTCATCAGGTTTTGGTCTATCTTCCTCGTTGCCTTTGGGGTCAGCATTTCTTTCAATTCCTGAAATTTTTTAGTGTATTTCAGTACTCTGTAAGATTAGCCCTTGAAAGGGATTTTCTTTTCATTATTGCAAATGCCAAACAGTTATATTGTCTTCAGAAAAATAAACCACTTTTACTGTTCTCTGAAAATTTCAGCTGGGGAATAAGCTTGAAGATAAGCAAATGATGAGGTTGCTGAAAAGACTTGGGGGCAGAAGGCGAGGAATTGTATTTCGTAAGCTGATTGCTGCTCTTTATCTATTTTTATTGTCCTGTTGACTATAGATTTCACAGCAGTTCCAAGTAGTTTAATAAATACTGTAAAACTAATGCTAAACATTGCATGACTACCAGAACTATCATATCTTCAAAACTATCGTGTCTTCAGACATTGGAATAGGTTGTCCAGAGAAGCTGTAGCTGCTCCTCCCTGGAAGTGTTCAAGGCCAGGTTGGATGAGGCTTTGAGCAACCTGGTCTAGTGGAAGTTGTCGCTGCTGATGGCAGGGAGGTTGGAACTGGAAGAGCTTTAAGGTCTTTTCGAACCCAAGCCAGTCTGTGATTCTATGATAAATCTGTGATATAGTTGATATATATTAAAAATATCCTTGCTTTTCTGTTTTTATAAAGAAATTTGTTAGGAAAGACAGGCTGAAAATTACAGCATTTTCTTTCCGTATTCTGACACTTGATATTTCCATTATAGAACACAATAAATCTGGTTTTTATTAAAAAGAAACACATACAAAATCCCTGAGAATGAAAAAAATATAACCTAGAGAAGGCTAAAACCAAGTACCAAATGAAAGGATAGCCCTTACGCAAAAGATTTTTGCCTAGGAGTATCTCCTGGATGAGAAGTTCATTGGGAACTCTTTGGGAACGATTTAAAGTTTTCTTCATCAGTTACCTGGGGTTTCGCACCTTGAGACAGACAATTCAGTAAGTGATTTGTGCCGCAAATCAAAGCTGTCAGTCCTGAACACGGGAAGAAGAGCTTCTTTTGATGCTGAGATGGATACCTCAGCAGATAAGGACACCAGCCTCTTTAAGAAAGTGATGATGGGCTGTCAGGCACCATCCCACAGCTTGAGCTAATGCAGATGCTCTGACTTTAGTTGCCCACTAATGATACTATCAGTTCCCAATAGCCAGATCCTGACTTGCTATGCGTGCTCACGGTTACCATTTCCTTGAGGTGTCTGATGGATCCAATTTTGCCCTAACACCAAAGTTGCTGAGCTACTGCGGGACCATAAAGCACTCTCCATATTATATTAACTGGAGAAATTATAGCTTCATATTTTATCATCCTCTGCGGAAAAGACACTGGAGCTTTTTTAAATCAAGCGTCAGATGCCGTGCCTAACATAAGATTATGCCTTTTTAAAAATGCTCGTCCACTCTCCGCAAAATTTCAGGAATTAACAGAGGGATATATCCTCTCCATCTTCAAACACAGGCCGAGGACACTAAGGACTGAGGTTCTTGGGAAAGTTTAGGAGATCCCCTGAATCCCTCTCACACAGGTGGCTGAGTCCTGGCTCCTGTGGAACAGTAGGAACCACCTCATTGTACAGAAGACACCAGTTCTGACCATGTTGGACTGCCAACCCATCTGAGTGTCAGCTCCATGGAGAGACATGGAGAAATGCCAAAAAGCACTAGGGAGAAGAGAGAGAGTGAGGACACTAGCAGCAGTACACAGGCTTATTTTCTTCCCTAGGTGCTGAACTTGGAAGACTTCTCCTTCTCATGAACCAAGAGGTCAATGCCAACAACAAAAGAAGGGGGCTAGGGCTTGTGGGTGCTGGCACTGTAGGCCATGGGGGTACAGGTTGGGCATCTTGGTTGTGGACTCTTCTGGCTGAACATACTATGCAGATGACATGTTCAGCTGGGTGACTTCCGCAGGGCTTGAGGGGAGCTGTACAGGCTCTCCTGCAAGGACACAGTCAGGGCAGGAGGTGGGGCTGCCCTGCTCCTTACAGGAGCAGCCCACATTTTTATTGGTTTAACTCTATTCTAAGCTATCGCAGATACTTACTGGTGGATCCTATCCAGTAGCACTGAGAGCTTCTGGAGTGCTTAGTCTGTTAGCTGCAGCAGAACGGTCACCTCAGGATGGTAGCAAGGACATCTAGGCAGAAACTTATCCCTTGGTGTTTCCCAGTACCTAGAGACTTCTCTTCCTCCCTGCACTATCTCATCCCCTCCAGCATCTTTCCTTCTGTCATGAATCAACACTGTCAGAGTACCCTTCCCCATGTTGGTGAAAAGTTTTGTTTCCCAGAACAGATGTTACTGAATTCACATATAGACAATAGATATAATTGCGTGGGATGTAGCATTTTTGTTTTGTTCTTACTGTGTGAAACCATTTCCTTTGGAAAAAGAGGAAGCCCTTAAAAAACCCCCTCTCAGTCCACGTGTCTTCTGCTGGATTACAAAGGGGCTGGGGCCAATGGTTTCCCTTCTATATCATGTTTGCTGGTAACTAGATGAAAGATTTCCCTTCTTATCCCATATAACAAGTTTGATTTCCTGAAGGTTAATGATTGTGATGACAGGGTTGAGTGTTTGTGGGTGAGAATCCGGGCTAAGGCCAGCAAGGCAGATATCATGGTGGGGGGATCTGCTATAGACCACCCAACCAAGATGAGGAGGTAGATGAAATATTTTACAAACAGCTAGGGGATGTCTCAGGATCAGGAGCCCTTATTCCCATGGAGGACTTCAACTTGCCAGATATCTGCTGGAAATCCAAAAAAGTAGAGAGGAGAAAATCTTGGAGGTTCCTGAAGTGTGTGGAAGAGAACTTCCTCACACAGCTGAAGAGGGAACCGACCAGGGAGTGTGCTCCATTGCACCTTTTTTTCACTAACAGAGAAGGACTGTTAGAGAAGGGTGAAGTTGTGGTTTGGAGGCCGTTTTGGATACAGTGATCAGGAAATGATAGAGTTTTCTGTTCTTGGAGAAGTCAAGAGAGGGGTCAGCAGGACTGCCACCTTGGACTTTTGGAGGGCAGACTTTGGGCTGTTCAGGAATCCGGTTGGCAGAGTGCCTTGTGAAGCAGTCCTGAAGGGCAAAGGAGTCCAGGAAGGCTGGGCACTGTTTGAGAAGGAAATTCTAAAGGTGCAGGAGCAGGCTGTCCCCATGTGCTGAAAGATGAGGCAGTGGGGAAGAGGACTGGCCTGGCTGAACAGGGAATCTAGGCTGGAGCCAAGGAAAAAAAGGAGGGTTATGATCTGTGGAAGAAGGGACAGGCAACTCACAAGGACCACAAAGACCTGGTGAGGCTATGCAGGGAGAAAATCAGAACGGCCAAAGCCCAGCTAGAACTCAACCCAGCTGCATCAGTAAAAGGCAATAAAAAATGCTGTTATAGATCCATTAGCACCAAAAGGAGAGCAAAGGAGAATCTGTGTCCCTTGTTGGATACACAGGGAGACACTGTGACAAAGGATGAGGAAAAGGCTCAGGTCCGTGGGGCTGGATGGGATCCACTCCAGGTACTGAGGGTGCTGGTGGAAGTGCTCACCAAGCCGCTCTCCATCATTTATCTGAAGTCCTGGCTAACCACGGATGTTCTGGCTGACTGGAAGCTGGCTGATGTGACGCCCATCTACAGGAAGTGCCAGAAAGGTGATCCAGTCTACTACAGGCCTGTCAGTCTGGCCTCTGTGCCAGGGAAGGAGGAAGATGGAGCAAGATAATCCTGAGTGCCATCATGCGTCATATGCAGGACAACCAGGGGATCAGGCCCAGTCAACAAGGGTTTTTTGAAAGGCAGGTCCTGCCTGACCAACCTGCTCTCCTTCTATGACAGGGTGACGCGCTTAGGGAAGGCCTGAGGATGTGGTGTACTTAGTCTTTAATAAGGCCTTTGACACCTTTTCCCACAGCATTCTCCTGGAGAAACTGGCCACTCGTGGCTTGGATGGATGTACTCTTCACTGGGTGGAAAACCAGCTGGCTGGCTGGGCCCAGAGGGTTGTGGTGAACGGAGTTAAATCCAGTTGGTTGCTGTTCACTAGAGGTGTTCCCCAAGGATCAGTGTTGGGGCCAGCTCTGTTTAACATATTTATCAATGATCTGGACAAGGGGACTAAGTGTGCCCTCAGCAAGTTTGCAGAGGACACCAAGTTGGGTGGGAGTATTGATCTGCCTAAGGGTAGGAAAACTCTACAGAGAGATCTGGACAGGTGGATCGATGGGCTAAGGCAAATAACATGAAATTCAGTGAGGCCAAGTGCTGGGTCCTGCACCTGGGTCCCAACAACTCCATGCAATGGTACAGGCTTTGGGAGGAGTGGCTGGAGAGCTGCTTGACAGAAAAGGACCTGGGGGTGTTGATGGACAGCAGCTGAACATGAGCCAGCAGTGTGCCCAGGTGGCCAAGAAGGCCAACAGCGTCCTGGCTTGTATCAAAAACAGTGTGGCCAGCAGGACCAGGGAAATGATTGTGCCCCTGTACTGGGCACTGGTGACTCCACACTTCAAGTACTCTGTTCGGTTTTGAGCCCCCCACTCCAAGAAGGACGTGAAGGTGCTTGAGCGTGTCCAGAGAAGGGCAAAGGAGCTGGGGAAGGGTCTGGAGCACAAGTGTGATGAATTCACAGCTGAGGGAACTGGGTTTTTGAGCCTGGAGGAAAGAAGGCTGGCTCTCTACACTAACTGAAACAAGTGTAGAGAGATGGGGTCAGTCTCATCTCCCAGGTAACAAATGATAGAACTAGAGGAAATGGCCTCAAGTTGTGCCAGGGAGGTTTGGATTGGATGTGTGTAAAAACATCTTCACCAAAGGGAAGCATTGGAACAGGCTGCCCAGGAGGGTGGTGGAGTCACCTTCCCCAATGGCATTTAAGAGTCAGGTAGACGATGTGCTTAAATACATGTTTTAGAGGTAGAATTGGTAATGTGAGGTTGAATCTTAAAGGTCTTTTACAACCATTATGATTATGTGATATCTCTGAAAATACCTCTGATGATACCTCCAGAATTTTTTCCCACTCATCCTCTGGTCCAGTTTTCACGTTAAAGTGATATTAGACAATAAGGCAGAACAGAAAATGAAATAAAATCTACTTTTGTATGAAGATTTGGCTTGCTAAAAGTAACCAGCTGTGGAGGACCCAAAGAAAAATTGTAACTTATGTGACTGCAGGCCACTTATTCAAGAGCACTTGAATGTGGTGTCCACTTGAACCTGGTCTACTCTCAAAGTTTGCTCACCACATACTGGTTGCCAGGCTAGAATACTTTCTATCATTTCAGCTGTACATATATAAGTACCTTTTAGTTCTATATGTGGAAGTAAGAAAGATAGGGTGTCCAGGCTACTGTCATCCAAATAAATAAACTCTGATTTTAATCCTGACTGTGCACAGACACTCATCGTGCTGTGGAGGAAGATGAGTTTCTAATGAGATAAAGTAGCAGCCAACATGGACTTCTCAAAAACAAATCATGTCAAGCTAATCTTATTTTTATTTTTTACTGAGTTTTGTGGCCACGGAGAAATAGCATATGTTAAAGATAAGTACTCTAGCAAGGTTTTAATCAGTTTCTGGAATAGTAATGCAAGACCTGTTTGAGGAGCATGTTCTTAATGAACCTCTCTAGGGTGATACTATAATGGCTGCCTAACCGTAAAAGGTAAGTAAATATCAGTGGAAGCATGAGCTGATGTAGTTCTGCATATAGTCTTCTTCTTACTGGTGGGAAAGAAATTTGCCTTTTAAATTTGCAGATAATATGAAGCTTGGATGATCATAAATAACTAGAGGATGGGATTAGAATTTAAAATGTTCTTGTGAAATTAGAGAAATCGACTGAAAAAATTGATAAAGTGGAGAAAAATGCTATGCATTGGACTGGAACAAGAGTGCTAAAAAGCCTTGTATATTTTGAAAAGCAATTGGACAGGTAGTGGTTCTTTGGAAAAGCAATAAGTAATCATAAAATATCACAAACTCTCATGAATCAAGAAAAGAAAAATATCTTGGAATTTCATGTGAACAAGAGGAGATGAAGGGGAAAAAAATCTATCAACTCCAGTCTGCACTGGTAAGGTCACTTATCAGGAAAATGTTCCATACTACATTCCAAACAAGAAGGATATAGGTCAATTGAAGAGGGCACGGGGTGCTAGAATGTCAATAATCAAAGTAAAAGCATGTTTTGTACAGAAACATAAAAGAAATGGCGTTGTTCAAGTTAAGGGAACACGTAGTAACTGTGTTGTCATAGAGAGTTATGACAGAATAAGGGAGATTTTTTCTATGTAAATGATAGACAGGAAAGAAGAAATTGGCTTGAAAAGCAATAAAAGAGAGCTAATGAAACGGTTCCTCTAGGGTGAAAGCTGTGGTTTGTTCCTGTCTGGACATGCTTCTTGCCTTTGTAGATAAATCTACTTTGCAAGCTCAGCAGAAGGGGAGCAGTTTCCCATGATCATGTTCTTCTTGCATCTGGAATTTTAAGTGTACTACATAACAAAATCTTCTGCTTTCTGAAGAATTTTCTTCTCTTTTCTTTAATCATGAGGAGGTTTCCTTTGAATATAGTGAGCAGTAATTATCATCTGCAGATCAGTGGGTTGTTTTTTTAAAGAGATTTTTTTTCTCTGAATTTCAGATGACCAAGAACAAAATTATAATCACCTGATACTAAACAGTGCCACCCAGACACCTACACATGGTAAGAGAAAACAAAGAGCAAAATTACACATGTTGTAACTTTCCTCTGCCAGTCAGTAACAATTACCGTTTATCAAACTATGTTTGATGTTAATAGAATGTTCATAAGGCAATGATGCATATCATTCCATTAACATTAAACACTGGACCATATTTTTAAACAGCGTGTACAAGGAAATATGGCCTAGTCTTTTATAATTTTATCTCTCAACCTTGTGTTTCCCCATGTCGGATTGCTGCTTTCACCCTACCACATCAGTAAGGTGCTATCAGATTTAACAGCCAAAACAATAAAAATGATCAAACAAAAGGCCATCTTGTCAGCCAAGCCACTCAATTTATAGGGCTGTTTGTGCATATCGCAAAGATATGTCAGAATGACAGTGAACATGGGGTGAGGGCTCCTAAGCTGACAGGAATTTGTCAGAACAATATGTGGCAGGAGTTTGGTTTCACAATATAAATCCATGCTGTCTAGCCCATACTAGCTTGCATCTTGTTGGGATAACCTACTGAAGCCCATGATTCTCTGCACAATGTCTCTCTATTTTCTAGTACTCATGATAGGTGAAGACCATTAAGACATTCAAGGCATCCCCTACCAACTTTCATAAACAGATGTGCCTCTTTCTAAACCAGTTGCAGTGATTGCTGGCACAACTTTCTAAATTCCTTTTATTTTTCTGTGCAAACATGACATTTCTCTGACCTCAGGAACTTAAGAAATCTAGAGCAACTTTTGTGTCCTGACACTCAACACAGGGTGGACCAGCATTGAACTATCCCAATAAACTCAGAAGTGACACCTCAGGAGATGTCTGTGTCTGCCTATCACCACCATATGACCTGTCTGTTCTTGCTTCTAAAGGATGACAGCAGCCCTTCCAGAATTCCTCCAAAGATACCTGGGGTTTTTCTTTGTACCCAAACAGCTTCACGTGTGTTAATATCCCTCTGACAGTGCTGTTGCTGAGCTATGAAAAAAACATGATTTTCATTTGTCCAAATCTGTGCACATGGTTCAACATGTTTATTGGAACCTCTCTATCCAACCTTTTTGACCTAATAAACTTGGGGATGTCTCATGTCATTCTTTAGCCAGATTCAAGAGTTCCTACGCTATTCAAGGTACCCCTTTGTTTTCCCGTTTGTTTCCACCATCTCATTCCACCATGGAGATGTTGCTTTGCTTCCTCATGGACAAAAAACCTTCCGCTCTCTACTCAGCCCTGACCCTCCAGCACTTCAGCCTCTGTGTCCTAGCTCCCTCCTTTTAATTTCCTTTGCTCTAGATTACCAGTTGAATGTGGGCAGCATGCCCCTCCCTGCATTGTAGCAATCACAGACCTCACAATCAAATCACCTGCAGCTTTCTGCTTCCTTCCAAATCCAGAGCAGTCATTGCTACCCAAATCTGTGATTTCCCCTTCTCTGTGACATCAGTCCAGTCTCTGAATGACCCCCCGGTCCTCTCTGCTTTCATCCCTCTTCTGCTGGTACCTTGTCTTGGTCTTTTCCTTTTTGTTCCCTTCACCCTTTGAATGTGATGTACTCCTTCTGCATCTGCAGCTGGAAACATCCATTCAGCTGGGGAATGAGTAAGTGATGGGTAAACCTCATCTTAATATTTACTTCTTGTATCTCTGAATGTCTTCTATTTTACTCTTTTTGTTCTGGCATTTGTTTTTAATTTTGAAACTTCATTTTTATAACTTCTGGAATAGATTTATTGTGAGTTGTGTGTTCTTGTATAGAAATTTCCATGCTTCTTTGCTGCAAATAACTGTGGGAAAAAAATGATCTTGAAAAGTTCACCTAAAACCTTTGATATTTCTGCTTCCTAGAGGGTGGGACAGGCAGTTCCTCATCCTTCAAGTTGTGTTCAGTTGTAAGACTACTTTAGGGTCTTCTTTGACTCTCAAAAAAAAAAGAGAAATAATGTCAGCTTTAAACCTGGTAGTAACACCAGAGTATTTATTGAACCTGAATTGACAGCCTCAAATGCTCTTCAGTCTACTTTTTTTTTTTTTACTTTTTTATTTTCCTGAAAAAACTAAGAAGAAAAAGATGAAGCGTTAAGGTTGAAATTGTATTATCTTCTCTCTGGTCTTATTGTTTCTTCTTTAAATCTATCACATACTGTGTTCTGAAATCTGCCCCAGCGGAGTCAGATGAGTCCACCTTGCCTGTATCTCTGCCCAGAAGTTTTAGTGTGGCTCCATCATCCAATCTCTATTGCATTCAAAAACTCAAAGTAAAAACATGTGCAAAACCCAATTAAAATTCCCTAAGGCTCTAAGAGATTTTTTTTTTTTTATGTACTTGAGAAACAAAACCAAAGGAAATATATTAATGATCTTGGAGTAGAAACTTTCAGGGTTTTTTTCTCCTCTCATTTATTGTGGTTACTTTTTCTTAAAAGTTTGGTTGTACAAATTGATTTGAATGATCTGACTACAAATAACTGTAATCATTCAGAGTTATATATTATTCCTAAATTATCCATGTAGTTGTGGATGCTTTTTTTTATGATATTCATTTGTTGTTGCTAGTGCGCCTTTGCTTGGTGATGCTAAAAAGATACCCAGACTTCAAATATACATTAAAAATGTTGCAGTATTCTTAATCACAGTTTAAATTCTGAGCTACATCAACAATGCCACAGGTTTAATTTAATTCATTTTTGGATAGGACATGGTGTATATATTCTGTGTGATTACACAAATCTTTAGATGGATGTGTATTGTCTTTCTGAGGAGAGTGTTCATGAGTTCTGTCCCTTAGCCTGTCTCTAGCACCCATCAAGCAGTGATACCATCTGATAGAAGAAGAAGGGAAAGAAGCTGGTGTGAGTGAGGCTCAAGACATCTCCTGTATTTCAAATGGCCTGATCTTAGTTCACTCTTAACTGAAGTAAAAGAAGCAGAGGAAGGTTCTCAGGCTAACAGGGTTGCTCACAGAGCAAACAGAGAAGTGGTTGTAGATGACATGCCACCAAACAAACAAAACTTCAGCCTGAACAATTAGAAAAATCTCTCCCATATCTGGAGGAGCTACCTACAGCCAGCCCAAGACTGTTTCACCCAGCAAGGATGCACATCAAAAACTAAACGTGAAGGGAAACAGAATAAATATCAGGATGGAAGCTTAGCTGCTGAGGGTTGGTGCTCTTTCTGCCAAATCCTACCTTCATAGGAAGGTCATAATTTTCTTACCTTCTCCTGTAATTCCCATTACAATGAATCTCTAAACTTATACGGCCCTGGGATGGAGCAGCCAAGGCTTTCCACACTCAGTTGTGGCAGATATGCTCCAGGGCTCTGCAAGAGACATCCTCTTGGGCAAGGGATGACAGAAAAGTTCGCTCTGCTCTCCTTTCCCCTTCCTGTACTGCCTAGCCTTGTCAAAAATCAGAGCAAATAGCACCAACCTATTTGTTTCCCCAAAGATCATGGGAATCAAAATAGCCTCATAGTGTGGGGGAGTGAGCCAGATGTGCCCTGGAACAGGCATTCCATCATACAGTGTTTTGGGAACATCCCACTGTATCCCTTTCAGCAACATTGTCTCTTTGTCGGATGAGAAAGGCAGAGGATGGAAAACATATTTTTCCATGGACTGATGCTACATCGTTGCCTATGTCTTGCTCCCTGCAGATGACACTGTAATAGGCCCTTTATGAAAGCACGCAATGTCTACTAGCACAATATACAAGCTCAACCCTGTACTACCTTGGCAGGTTTTTACCTGCAAAGAAACAAATAAAAGAGGATAAGGAAAATCTATGCTCATAGGAAGCCAGGACAAAAAGAAAAATCACATCTGATCTTAGTTCTCTGAGCTCTTCAGCTTCAGTTTCAGGTTCCCAGGGTTAAATCCCAAAGACCCTCTGTTTTATTCTGGGTTAGAGGGTTGCTACTTCTGACGCACAGCTTCTCATTGCATAAGGCATCGCAGTGGCTTGCTTGTCTATGAGATCACTGATGTAATTACATTGAGCTCTTCCAATGTAGGGAAGAATAACTACTAATTAATGGTGGGATCATATATCATCTGTTCTCTTTGGTTGCTATCATTTCATTAGCATAGTGCTGTTCGCAGCACAGTTAACACAGAATAAAAAAAAGTCTCCCTTTTCTTCGTTCCTGGCTGGCAGGTAAGGTTGGCAGTAGGTTGAAATGTAGATCTGTCTTTTTTTTTTGAAAAAGTGTTATATTGGGGAAGACAATTTCCAGTGGAGCTCAAGAGAAATGACCACAAGCAAGTCAGTCTTTCAACTTGTTTACGCAATTTGATGCAGTTTGATATCTGCTGTTGTTGAGGACTCTGAATTAGACAAAATGACTGAGTATCCCACATCTTAATTGTCTGGTGATTTTTTTTCTCTTTTTTATCTATTCATGCAGTGATTGTCCCATTATAGAGATATATACAAGCTGTTAGAAACCTCACTCTAAATTCTGGTTTCAGTATCAAAATTCAAACCTCAGTTCCACTGAAATCAGAAGTCTGATATAATTTTTCCTTAGCTCTAGACTTCAGTTTTACATTATTTAGTGGCCAGGACCGAACATGCATTTAACTCATTTTCTTTTTTGATTCACCTTTCCCTCCATGCAATGGCAAGCTGTGAGTGTGAGGCACTCGCAGAAGTGGAAGTAATTAACATTCTGTCAGTTTTCAATTGCACAGTCTAAAATTGAGTAAGAATGAGTCTCGACTCTGAACAGGTCTACATGCTGACTGTTCTAGTGCCAGAGCCATGTGTTATTCTTTGCAATCCCATGAAAAGGAAGCAAACTCAAGAAGTGACTGTATATTTCGCTGTGATTGTTAAGCACAATTCTATTTCTTGGCATTTTTCTTTTGATTTTATAACACAGACTATTAGGGATTGGAAGGGACCATGAAAGATCATCTAGTCCAATCTTCCTGCCGGAGGAGGAGCACCTAAAAAAGATCACACAGGAAGGTGTCCAGGCAGGTCTGGAGTGTCCCCAAGGAAGGAGACTCCACAACCTCTCTGGGCAGCCCAGTGCTCTGTCACCCCTAACGTAAAGAAGTTTCTTCTCAAGTTTAAGCGGAACCTCCTGTGTTCCAGCTTACACCCATTGCCCCTTGTCCTATCATTGGACATCACTGAGAAGAGCCTGGCTCCATCCTCCAGACATTCTCCCTTTACATATTTATAAACATTAATAAGGTCACCCCTCAGCCTCCTCTCCTCCAAGCTAAAGAGGCCCAGCTCCCTCAGCCTTTCCTCATAAGGGAGATGCTCCACTCCCTTCATCATCTTGGTGACTCTGTGCTGGACTCTCTCAAGCAGTTCCCTGTCCTTCTTGAACTGTGGGGCCCAGAACTGGACACAATATTCCACATGTGGCCTCACCAGGGCAGAGTAGAGGGGAAGAAGAACCTCTCTTGACCTACTAACCACACCACTTCTAATGCACCCCAGGATGCCATTGGCCTTCCTGGCCACAAGGGCACAGTGCTGGCTCATGGTCATCCTGCTGTCCACCAGGACTCCTAGATCCCTTTCCCCTACACTGTTCTCTAGTAGATCATTGCCCAACCTGTACTAAGTTTTTCTCTGTCCAACTCTCCAGGTTGTCAAAGTCTGAATTGGTAACATTCATCTCTCATCTGATGTTGTAGTGTGTAACTATGCTATGTTCAGTTAAGCACTCTGTGCTCTCAGAACCATCTTCCTTTTAATAGATATCCCCTGAGTGATAAGATTCCTGTATATTATTATCCTATGTGTATATGTTTTAGCTTTTAAGGGCAACACCTTGCAATGAGCAAGTGTACCTTGTTCTCTCTATCTTACCCTTTCAGATTGCCTCTAATTTCTCAGACATGAGAGAAGAAAGAACTAATCTTATCATCATCCTCTTATACAGATGTTTCACTGCATGAATTTAAAATTCCACATATCCAGCTCATATAAATGAAGGCAGATAGTCACTGGAGAACTGCTGATTTACACGACAGAGGATCTGACCTGGAAATGTGAGAGATGCAACAGACTATTAATAACAGTGTTTATAGCATAAAAACAGAAGTGTGAAAACATAGACAGGTCCCCCAAAGAAACTGAAGATATATACTATAAATCTATATGTGAACATGAGTTCTTTGCCTGCTATAACAGTATGTCACTTTCCGGATGGCTCAGGAGTTGATAAGTTTTGGCACAGAAGGCTATCAAACATCATAAGCAACTACTAGATTTTCCTGAGGAATGTGGTTCTCTGTAAGAGCTTGCATCAGAAACAGAGAAGAAAGTCTGAGCTTCAAATGGACGAACAGAAGGCAGTGCCAGGGGAGCAGTGTGTGATTTGATATGACTGAAGCTATGCTGAGCTGTAGATGAACAGCAGAAGGCTTGGTAGTATCAGCTTCTTCTAAGTGACATTGTTTGCTTTCTCTGAGTGAATGCTTTAAAAGGCATCTGTTTAAATGTCTTGCAAAATTCACACAACATATGCGCAGACTCTTATGCAAATATGTAGCACATCCATTTTGCCACTTGAGTTTTGCTTAAAAATTTGCCATAAAGTCATTATTTTTGTCTTGGATATCATTTACTCCTGTTCTTGTATCTAAAAGGTTATGTGGCTCATGTAAAAATATGTTGAAGGAAAAACTGTCTTACAAGAACAGGGGCAATTTAGGAATATTTCAGGTCTAATCTCCACAGCACAGGACTCCAGCTTTGGAAATCCAGAAAATGTTTCTGAGCCCTGTGCAAGTTTGCAAAGCACAGACAGTGAAATGAGGATCTCCCTCTATTTGAAGTGACTTTCCTTCCTTCAGAGACTACAAAGAATTCAAATGCTTGCATAAAGCAAAAGAATGAATTCAAATGGTCACTCAGACAACAGCTGTAATCGCACTCCCCAGTGCGTAGTGGATGCTGCAGCCCGCTTACGTCTCTGTGGGTGACATTCCAATTGCAGACTGCATATTATTTTCAGGATACAGGACGTAGCAAGGAACATGTTAATCACTTCATCAGTGCAGGAAGTGCTGTCGGTTCCTCAGGTGTGCAGCTCTTTTCCAGGCTGCTCTTATGTGGTGGCTTCTGCCCTTTTTATGCAATAGCCTGGTTATGGAAGAGAGGAGCCTTTCTGAGTTTGGCCTATGAGTCCATTTGGTTCTCATGGAAATACAGCTGAGCACTGGACCACCAATTCTAGCTCATGAAACAGTTCTGGTTTGGTAGGTGACCAAGATAGTAGAGCTGCAAAGGGAGAGTCTTTGTCCACAGAGATGCCGGCTCCCTTTTTGTTTTTCTGTGCCAAAGTTGTGCAGCGTAGTGAGTTTTTGGCAGTGCTATGCCGGTGTATGGAGCAAAAGTGCACTCTGGTCAGAGCACTGTAAAACCACTGATGCTCAGCAGATGAGGAAATGATAGAGAATCAAGTCTTTTCCGGCTGAATTAATCAGACTGACACCAACAGAAGGTTAAGATGTTGCATTGGCTGTAAAATGTTGTGGCTGCTTCAAGGATGTAGCAAAGAGGATTTAGAAACCAAGAGAAATGATGGTAGATGATCCTATCTGTATTGTACTAGGTGAGATTATTTCCCCCATGTTAAGCTGCAATAATTTTGCAAATTGTGCCCAGGCTGCATGATGTATCAGAGAGTCATAGAATGGCACGTGGTTGAAGGATGGTGGTGAGAAAAGTGTGGACTAATACAAAGGTAATTCTGCAAACCTGCCCTTTTTCCAGTGGTCAGCTCCCATTGCCCTGACTGAAAAGCTGGACTAGAATGAACGGTAATGCTGGGGAACAACACAGTGTACAGCCTCAGCTGCCCTGCAAGGAGTGGGGAGACCTTTTCATTTACATCCTGTTAACTAATTATATTCTGCATGTTCCATAGAAGCCAAGAAACTCCACAGAGAAAAGGAAAGAGACCAAAGAAATCATAAAATAAATATATTGAAGGAGTGAAGAACTAATAATAAACTTCTCCTGGTCCCAGAATATAAATTGCACAAGATATTGCTCATTATTAAGTTTTTCATTTCTTTGATCTTGTCCTCAATTTTTATTTTGCAAAAAACATGCAAAGTTATCTTTGGACTTTAAGTTTATCTCTTAATTTGCTGAATGATGGGCAATAGATTTCAAGGTGACTTTTCATTTACCAAAATTGTTATGGTTTACTCCTGACTGACTGGAGGAAAAAAGCAGTAAGAAGATATTCTTTGTCTGCACATGCCCTTCAGATAAATGTGTGGCACTTAATTTCACACAGATCATGCAAGCAATCTATTTATATTTCTACTTTGGTACTGATCACAAATTCCTAACAGATGACTGGCCTTATTTCAGCATTCATGCAAAATGGAGATTAGTTAAAGGTTCTGGCTGAGAAATTTGCAAAGCGATATTATTCCAGGGTCCTTGCCACACAGGTACAAATAGGAGTGGGGACATAGTTTCAATGCTAATATTGTATGTTTACCGGGTAATATCTAATTAATTGTTTCCAGCGCACTGATAAATATGATGCACATACTTATCCTGCAAGTCTATTAGGCATTTATTGAAGTCATCAGCAAGAAAACAATATTCTCAGAGAGGTGTCACTTTAGCTATAAGATTACCTGGGAAATGTTCTTTTTGCCAGGCAATAACCCTATTCCAACAGTGCAGACATACATAAGCAATAAAAAAATAAGTTTATTAACCAACATGGTTATTGCACTGTGAAGAGGAAATTTTTACTAGTGCTAAATTCTGGGAGGAAGTGTCATCATTTCTTAGAATTGGGAACAATATGATACTCTGGCAGAGAGCTGTTCCTTTTCTTCACTGTGGCTGACATTTGCTGTCAGTTGTTGAGCCCAGAGGACAGCAAGCACATACTTCCTGGAACATACTAAGCCCACAATACTGACATAGAAGTTTCCTTCCCCCTCAATTTGCTGTGCTGACAACAATGGGGAAATTACAGAAGATGGGGTATCCTACAAGATGGAGTATCCCATGCTGGTGCCAAACTGGTGTTCAAGGAGTGGGGAAGCTCTTCCTCCTATCGCAGTCATACTATTGAGGTAGCTGGGAAAGAAAGCACTGTTGTAATTTGTTTTGCAGGAAGCATCTTTGTGAAGGAGTTCATGGATCAACAGAGTGCACAGAATCAGAGGGGCAGGAAGGACTAAGTGTACGGCTTGTTGACATGGTAGTTGTATTTCAAGTGCCTAAAAATGGGTGGCATCAGATCTCTGATAGGTCCTGCATCACTCTGTGCTTTGGGAAATCATGAGCAGCTTGTGTCAGAAGACAAGGCTGTCTCAGCCTTTATTTGACTGAGGAATGTGATTGTAATGTAAAGTACAGGTGAGAGAATGTTTAAAATATCTAGGGAAAATCACAGTGGGAGAAAAGTTACTGAGGAAGCCTTGAATCGGCACGCATAGGTAAATCTGGGACCTTTTGGTTCCTTTTCTATGCAATGGAGACCACCAAGGACATTGTGCAATGAGAGCACTTGGAGAGGAGGAAATGAACTGACTCCTGCAAATTTATTTAGCAAGAAAGAGTTCAATTTGTGACTCCAGAAAAAGTCCTCTGAAATAACTGGAATATCCACACAAGTAGAGTAAATTTTCTTTTAAATTTTTGGGGGAGTTGCAAGAAGTTAGAAATGTTTGCGTGCTGCACAAAACTAATATTTGTAGAAGTGAAGTTCCCCTGTGGTTCATTTATTTTGCCCAGCAGCTGTGCTTCAATCCCATCCAGTCCAGAGGATGTAAGTGGGTCTTGAGGTATGTGAGTGTATATTGAACACAAGTTGCGTTGCTCTTCATGAATACACATTGCAATAGTGCACAACAGGAATCTGTGAACACTAAACTCGGGCATTCTGGTCAGCTCTATCAGTGAAAACCCTCTGATTTCATTTTCAGACAACAACTGGAGTGGCTACGTCCTTGGCCTTTTGATCCAGCTGATATGAACCCATCACTACTGCAAGCTCTCACAGAATCCAATGTAGTCTGTTATAGCTTTGCTTCCAGTAATTGAAGCTTTTGCTATTTTTAATATTATTAGCTCTGGCTATTTTAATATCTGAACACCTGGAAGTTATAAATACAATACAAGATGTCCCTATCCTTTGGATGTGCTGACGAAAGACCATTCTCTGCCCACCCTGCAGCAAAAGACCATGAATTCAAAACCACAAAAATTCAGCAGATTATCTGGACTTGAATTTTAAAGTGCTAATCTTTATTGACAGTGCCCTCAGCATCAGTACCCTGACAGTAAGATTTTTGACCCTTTCTGGGTAGTCCATTAGTGACCAAAAAATTACAACCTCTCAATGATTGCACCGCCTTTCCTGCTTCAGGAACCGCTCCATACCTTGCCTTGTGTTCTTTCTGCGCTCTTATGTGCAGCCCACAGCTCCACTTCACGCTTTTCTCTATGTAGGGCAACCATGAAAACCTTTAGGGCCCACCAGAACCCCTGGGGCCATGGAACAGCTTTTCCTTGAGCCTCCAGTTTCAGAGCATTAATCAGAAACCTTGCATGATGAAAGAGCAGTTTGTTTATAAGCCTCAGTTAAACGTCCCCGTAGACTCATTCGCCTGCCTTCGAGGCCTGGAAAACAAAAAATGCTGGGGTAAAGGTAGATGGTGCTGCCTGATGTCCTGCAGGTGGGTTGTTCCACATAACTGTGACACAGCCCTCCTCAGTATGTGAGTGATTCATAGTCCCACTAAGGAGGACTGGTTGGTCCATACACTTTCAAGGCTTGTCTCATAGTCAACGTGGAAAAGGAAACAACTCTATAGGATACATTTTAAAATAATCTGCTGATACCAGTTTGGCATATGTCCAAAAGCTTGTCATTGGGACTTGTTAAGATGCATCTCTTCTCCCTGCTGGGGTATGTGGGAATGGCTTGCCTCTCTCAACTTGTTTTGGCACACACTGTGGACATGCCTTTCTCTCGTTTTTCCCCAGACAAACCACGAGTGAACAACATCCTTACTTCTGCCACCGAACCCTATGATCTGACTTTCTCCCGGTCCTTCCAGAACCTCTCTCACCTCCCGCCGTCCTACGAGTCTGCCATCAAGACAAACCCAAGTAAATATTCTTCTCTGAAGAGACTAAGTAGGTTTCAGCTCATTTCATTTCCTTTGTATCTCATTGGCTTGTAAGCTGTAGTGAGCACAATGTTAAGGCAATAGTCTTCTCTCTGTTGCTGTACTGCCCAAGTTGGCATCTCCGGTAATGATTCTTTTGGCTGTCACTTCCCATCAAGGAAGAGTATAGAGAAAGAGTCACTTCATTACTGTGACAGCACACGTGGTTATTTGCTTACTGACATCCTTGCTGTGCTGCCTCCCACGTCTCTGCCTCATATCTGCTCCTGACAGAATCCTCTGAGAATCCTTTTTCTTTCTGCTGGAGACAAGCTGAGCCAAGCAGGCTGCTTCAGATCAGCTGAGCTCACTTCAGCGTACCCAGCAGAAATATCTCACAATACATGGTGGTAGCTGGAACCAGGTGACAAAATCAAGCCAACAGAAAACTGATGGAATAGTTGGGAACATCTATTTCAGTAGGGGCACACCCAATCTGAGGAGTGCTGCTATATGCCGCGTTCCACAGCGTGTAGGTCCAGATTTGGTCCTGGCCTGTGCTGTGCTAGAGACACACCATGCAGACTTTTTATGGAAGAGTAGAAAACAGGTTGCTGACTGCATAGAAGCCAGCCAAAACCAGATCCCATGCAAGCAGTGAGCTTTCTGCTTCCATGGTTGTTTACATGCCCAGCTCTTAGTTCACAGCACAGTCGACAGCAAACCCATCTGGAATTGCTGCCTGTGAGTCCAAAGAGAAAGATTTCTGAGGAGCAGGGAACCATCTCCGTGGGAAGCCCTATGCCATCTTGGCAGGCTGGTGCATGGAAAGAGCACTAGTGGGTTGGTGTTGTAACATGCTGCTGAGTAAGAGCAGCTACATTAATTCTGTCCTGCCCACTGCTTCAGGTAATTGCTCTTCCCAGATAAGTGAAAAGGGTCAATCAGGAAGGAAGCCGATATTTTCAAACGTATTAAACTACTTGGTATTAGCGAAAAAACCACCACAAATGACTAGGCAACTTGAAAATGTTAACTCAAATTGAAATAGAAGAGACAAACCCAAAGAAAAAACTATAGTAGAACTGCAGAGAAAGAAAAGCCAAAAATTGTCTCTAAGAAAAGCCAAGAAATTACTATAATGTCTTTTACATACATATTTAACCACTGGAATTAAAAATATCATTGGTTCAAAGAATAACTCAAAAGTACACCATTTCTCTTAATAACAGTGTCAGGGAAGCTCTACCCTGGTCAATGTTCCATAAAGTTCCAAAGGCAAAAAAAAGAGGGGGAAAGCAAAAAATAACCCAATAAAAAATTGCAGAAATTTTGCAGAAAACGTGATTTCCACTGATTCCACATCCATAGGATTGAAAAAGTTTAGTGAAGCCATAGAAGAAAGTCAAGTATGATATTGTCCTTAAAAAAAAAAAATTGTCAATCAATAATTGAAAGTGATTTCTTTCTGTCTGTTCATGGATTATGGACTTTTGGAATGCACTTACAACATATTTTTTTTAATTTTTAAGGACATCCATGAGGAAAAAACCTATCTGATTGTCATTTTATTTGGGTAAAAGTACAAATGTCATTTTTCATGTGAGAGCAAACAGAAAGATAAGGCGTAGCAGTATCAGAGCCTCACTATCTTGGTGGACTTGCCGGTGCAATGAAAATGAGATGAAACAGACTGGATGGTTCAGGTCTTGGAAACATTTTTGACTGAGTAAACTATATAACAAGATATCCAGATTTCCCAAATCCAGGCATCTGGTACAGAACCTGGTGCCTCCAGTCTTAAAAACCTGGGCCTCTATTTGTCTCATTTCTTTCGCCGACTACAGAAATGCTGCGGTTACAGCTTCTCCCTCAGCATAAAGGCACTCGTGTGATACAGCACACTCAGCCTCTCTCCGTGACTGTTTCAACAATGCTCATGAAATGACACTTTCTTTCAGACACAATAGATTGTTAAATATGTGTCTGTTTAAACCAGCATGTTGATCACAGGAAAAAAAATGTCTTTTCAGCTTTGATGCATTTGCACTGGAGAGGTGAATTTTTTCTAAACCTGAAAATGTTCTTGGAATAACTGTAGCAACTTCTAAATGTCCCTCAGCATCATGTGAGGAGACAGCATGTGGGAGCTTAGGAGCACCTCTGAAATGAAATTAGTTCCCTGAGTAGTAGAGCCACTGCCAGCAAAAAGCCAAGACTTCTACACTATTTACAGGAAAGAAGATATTTTTAATGCTCCTGTTTGGAAAAGTTTTATAGTGTAGCAAATTCTGCATTTTTTTAGTCCAAATTAGCCAGGAAGAGCTTCCAACCACTTTTAATCAGCTGATTCTGCTGCATCACTAGCAGACTTGGGCCACTGTGAAACTCACATAAGCTGGTTTAGCTCCTGCTGGCAATTAGTACAGCCAGGTGAGCATCCAAGCAAATCAGCATTTGAGATGTCCTTTGCATTAATTACACCTATTTAGAGTCCCTTGGGCAAATCCAGTGGAATTTCTCTCTGACAGAGCAGAAGCCAAGTGCTAGAGCAATAATTGCTCGGCTCCTATACTGCACCGGGCCTCAAGCATCATTATCAAAACTTTTCCCACTAACTGTGTGCAAGTTTATCTGTGGCCACATTATAGAATAAAAAATGACTAAAATTATTCTGGCCATAGGGAATTAGCCCAGGCATTTGCAGACTTCCTAGAAGTCGATTTTTTAAAGACACAGGAGTTTGAGGACAAGGGAATTACTATCGGAAATGAGAACCTCTTCCAAGAAGGCTTTGAATATGAAAAAAAAGACTCATTCCTATAATATATACTGTGGAGAGCAAATCTTGTCAGCAGCAAGCATGCCAGTAGAGGAGAGGATATAAAGATGTTGACAACAACAGCAGTGCGTACAGGCTGTGCATTTCAGCACTCATGTTTTCAGCTCATATCCTTTGGATGCTATGATAGGGGACTCAACAATTGTTATCGCAGATCCTCCAAGTTACATGTACTGTTTTCAGGACCATGAGGAGCATTATCAGGGGGGCATTTAAAACAACACTCACTGTGAGGGAGAGGAGATGAGGAAACTAGTGAGTGATATCATCCAGCACAGGATGTTTACGGCACTGCATGGTTCGGCTGAAGACCTTAAGTCATCATTGTGTAACTGTTATCATTTGAGCAAACTTCTGGGATGTTGTCAGAAGCAATCACATATCATAAGTCATTGACATTTCCTCCAAAGGCATTCTGCTTTACTGGCCAGCTAGCCAATTGTCTTCGTTTCTCAACCGATGTGGATCATTAAACCTGTATTTGTTATTCCTGTAATCAATATATAAATAAATGTACATATCATATTTACTAAGTTTGATGGACACCTACAGAGACTCTGAACATTGGAAGATGGATACTGTACCTCACTTGCTTGATTATTGCCCAAACTTTTCTTTAGCAGACCTTTATTCTTTTTGTCACTTCAATATCCTCAGAAACTCCATGCATGTGAAATTTTCCTCTCCAGCATCTGATACTTTCCCATCTTACATCACCTGCTACTGAATAAAATAGTGGAGCTGAGAAAAATCAGTGGAGTTCCTCATTATTATCATTACCATATTTGTCTTTTAAGCAAAAGCCTTTCCAAAAAAGTTTTATGATAGGTCCCAGAAGGTGCTGAGAACATACAGGAGATTATGTCTATCCATGAAAACCTATCTCAAGACTGTTAGGGAAATTGCTTACTGGGTCCTGTATGTTCCCCGCTCTGTAGTCTATGCCAGGCTAATCCTGTAAATTTACTTTGCAAAAGACTTTTTTCCTTTATAAGTCGGAGAAATTTGCCTTTTCTCTGCGTGATGAGTGTCATTCTCTCACACCTTTTCTCAATCATTAACAATCAATGAGATAAATTCTATGATAGCAATCAAGGTGCCTGAAAAAAAATTGAAAATAAAACCGTATGTAGTTGACTCAGAGTCTCAGTGATATTACCCCATTCCCACCAAACCTGCTGTTTGATCACATTTTCAAATATTAAAAAAAATAGTAATTAAAAAATGATGAGGGCACTCATGGATTCCATAGTAGCTGAGGCCATATACAAGTAATGCTTTTCCTCAAATGGGAACTCATCTGCCTCAGCTCAACTTCCCTATGCTTTCTTGTGTATTTGTGAAAGTGACATTTGAAAATATATCCATAACTCGCTTTTCATACCATGGTCTGAACTGGACAGTAAGTGGAGTCTGTTGTGTCATGGTGTGAGACAGTGCAATCTATTGCACAGGGATTTATACCTGTCTGCATGCAATTATAACTCTCTGTCTGCCCTAAGCCCATGGTGACACAACTCACACAGTGCTAGCATCTGACAGCACCAAGACATGGATTTCCATGCCCATTTTCCAGCCAACCACCAGCTGATTGTCCCTCAGGTCATACCAGGAGGCTGCTGCAACGTTGTGTGCTGTATACAGCCCCTTTTCAAACCAGGGGACAATGCTCTGGCTTTTCTAACTCTTCCTTTTTTTCCCACAGCTGACAAAGAGGCTGATGAATACTACATGAGGAGGAGACACCTGCCTGACCTGGCTGCCAGAGGCACACTCCCTATCAACGTTATCAAAATGTCTCAACAGACCAACCACAGGGACAGGCCTCGCCGTCCCATCAGGGCCATGTCCCAGGACAGAGTGCTTTCTCCTGAGAGGATCATGCCCGAGGAGTTTAGCCTGTCTTATGAACGGATCCTCTCAGATGAACAGCTTCTGTCCGCAGACCGCCTCCACTCCCAGGATCCCCTGCTCTCCCCAGAGCGATCGGGGTACCCCGAGCAATCTATGTCACGGGCATTGTCACATACAGACGTCTTTGTATCAACTCCTGTCTTGGATCGCTACAGGATGACAAAAATGCACTCTCATCCTAGTGCCTCAAATAACTTGTACAATACCTTAGGTATGACCCCAACCTCTGCCAAGCGCCAGGCATTTGCCACCCGGCGGCACAACACAGTAGAACAACTCCATTATATCCCAGGACACCACCATCACTATCGCACAGCAAGCAAAACAGAGGTGACTGTTTGATATGACCTCGTGCATTGTAGGTACTCATTAAGGCCTGGGGTGGCCACAGCAGTGGCCTTGTAGGCCAAGATAACCTCTAATAAATCAGGTTATTAGAAAACACTGAAAGACTCTCTGAAAGTCGCGTCCACATTGATGTTTTTTAAAGCCACCCCTTCATTGGTGACGTAAGAATAATCCAAGCAAGCAAACAGAAGATAGTGAGGGATAACAGTGGAATATTCATGAAGTGCATCAGTTTCTGTCAAAGAAAGCCATAGTAGTAGATGACTCCTTCCAAGAGCTCACCTGCATTGTCTCATTGTTTTAATGAATTTAGGACTTTTCAGTTGCAACAGATTGAAGCAGTCTCATGCAGTCCAACATAGGGAGGAGGAAATGCAGCACCCCATCCTGTGGGAAGGGCCTGTGGTCTCGGTCCTCATGCCAGACCTCATGTTTGGCCTTTCTATAGCAAGTAGATAATCTTTTGGCTGTTGAGTATCACCTCCAGTCAAATTAATATCAGTCCCATACATCAGTTCTTCCTCACCATTGAAGCAAATTCAAGGGCAGGTTTTTGAAGGAGATTGGCAACCCTAGGGACAAGGATAGCCTGGCTGAGAAATAAAGTTTTAGTTTATATCAAATATCCTCATAAAATAAAAATATACTTCTGCCTACAAATTGTTTGCTGTCTCAATGTAAGAAGTAGTGGGGTGGATGTTTTAAATAAGCACAAATATGCTGAAATGCTTGTTAGATCCTTTCCGCCACTTATTCTAATATCTTGTTGTCACCAACATGTAAATAGAAAGGAGAAATAGTGTTTCTCTTCCTACAGCTTTTTGCCAGTGCTAATCCTAAAGCACCTAAAATTGTTCAGCTTCGCACTGCTGACTTGTGCTGGGGAAAGTCCTGATTCCCCTGAGACCACCTATAAGTCAAGGTTACCACATATTTCATCAAGCCTGGATTTCTCCCCAGAAGTTTTTCCTGATACCATCTTATAATGGCCCAGTTCCTTTGTTTCTAAACATATTTTCTCCTCTCATTTACAACCTAGATCTCCTTCTGCAGCAAAGGTTTTTTGTAGTCCTTAGCAGAAGCACAAAGCTAAGGGTGCCTGTCTACCAAAAATCAGGTCAGTATTTTTCTACAATTTTCTCCCCATGCAGTATCTATCCAAGAGAACCTTCCAAACTGCCTTTCCACTAAATACCAATTGTCACCATGAAGGTAGTTACATTACATGCTTAAGAATTATATATCCAGCATAACTATAATAAATGGGCATGTTGTATATCTGATATTATGCTAATTAAATGCGTATATTTGTAAAATCTTTAAAATGTACACTCGTGGGTCCAGAATTTGTGAGGGTTTTATCTTTGGCTTTCAAGACAGACTGGGCTTTCCTCTGGTTTTTGGTGGGTTTGGTTTTTTTTCTGGGTTTTTTTTTTTTATATTCCTATCAAATTCTTCGGAACTACCTCACGCTAGAACATGCTTCTGTGGCTAGGAAAGGCTCTCAGTGGTTTTGAAGGCCCGACAGACGCACTGTTAAAGTACTAGTGCTGGAGAGTCTCTGACACTCAAATCCATGGTGTGCACTGAAAGCCCCACTACAAGCATACATCCATGCTTCCAACCCAAACTACATCCATGCTCCTTCCTCCCGGTGAAATGGTGGATGACTTTAGACATTCCCATACAGTATTTCTTTCTACATTTTCTATTGTCTCACAATGAGTCTTTTCCTACATGAATCTTCACTTAATTTCATTTAAATTAGCTCTCCCCTTCTTTGTCACCTCAAATACCTATCACTTCCTGGCCTTAATGACATTTCCAGCTCAATGCATTTATCCTGTACAATTTTTGTAGGTAGTTTTGATGTTGAGGCTTATGATGCAGCACCAGGTTTTTTCTGGAGCAGGTTAGGCAGGAGAATCATGCTCTCTTCCCTCGGCTGGTTTTTATAGACAGGCCTCTGTGGGATAACAGTGTGGCCTTTCTGTTTCCCCGACTCCCCTGGTGCTGCTGGTCCTAGTTCAGGAGCTTTCTTCTGCTCCACCTTTCTTCTGCTATGGAGACTTCAGAATGGCCTTCTTCTGTAATATGTGGTGGGCTTTATTTGACAGAAACTGAGGTAGGAAGGAATAAAAAAGAGTTTCCACAGTTATGTTCATTACCAAGCAGCATTGAGCAAAACCATTCTAAGCAAAAAAGTGAATTGTCTTTGGTCAAGCTGGCAGTTCATGGCATGAACGGAGAGAGAAAAATCTCTCGCCTAATTTCCTGATCCCCTTCCCTTGATGGACACTTTTCTCCCCTGACTACCTCCAAGCTTTTCAGCTCGTCACTGGATATTTCTTCACAGTAGGCAATCCCTGTAAAAAATTGCCTTTGCTGACCTTCCTACAGACCAAAATTTGTGAGTCTTGTGAAGGGAAGAGAAACTCATAAGACTGATGGGGCGGCAGTCCCTGCTGAGTTTCTGGGGCTCTTTCATTCCCTCTTGGCTGAAGTACAGCCATGATCTTCCCTTTTGCAGCTAGGGATATGTGAACACTGTGGGAGAGTAGAGTCCACACTAGAGTCTCAAAGAGTTGAGGTGGCAGAGCAAAGGAGCAGAGGTAACCATGTGAGGCCACGGGTAGGTGACTATTCCTCTCTTTCCATTTCCATTGTGGTATATCTCAAGCTTTGTCTAAACGTTCCATTTTTGAACTATGCTGCTACTGGACCAGATGCAAATATCAAAATTTTTTCACTCAACTAGTCTGTGAAGATACTGTGCTGTGCTACAGGCCATTTGACTTCACAGTCCCTCTGATAACTTGTTCTACCTGGGCAATAAAATTCCAAAGAAACCTTAAACCCATTTCCTTGTCTTTTCCACCCATTCAACTGTTTCAAGTAGATGTGTTCCACAAGAATCACCAGAAGACTCTCTAGGCCAAATATCTGTAGAGACATTGCAGCCATCACAGAAAATTATCAGCAAATATGGCACCATGTCTCTTCCTTTTAATTTGCTTCTTTTGCTGGAATGGGTTGGTGGTTAAAGCAGTAACATATCAGCATGCACAGATATTCTGATATTTTTTTCTTATTCCTCGTGCTGAGAGTTTTTCTCTGAATGGGCAATTAGTCCAGGTTGGCGTGTTATGATCTACAGCCTTGTCCCTAGCACCTCTGTTGCCCGTGGTCAGCATGTGATGAGAGTGGTAATATTGTCTTGTTCCACAGAGGCATTATGAAAGCTCATACTACGATATCTATGAGGTGCTTTGAGATCCTCTCATAACATTGTCTGAGAGGAGCAAAGCATTTTTATCAACGTTGTTTGCCACCATTGTCCTTTCTCCATTATGTCTGATATGTTGCAATGCAGTGCCTGTCTAGATGTGAGTACTGGTTGGGAGCATACAGTTCCCCATATTTCCCATTGCTCACTTTCTGGATGTGGTCCTCAGCAGGCAGCAGCTCTAGCGGATGCTGGGACCTGCCCTTTGATCTTTCTGCTTTCTTCTCATATCTGAGTTATCATAATATTCTACACTCAGGAGAAAAGCAGTAATTCCTCTGTACAGTAAAAAATAATCTGCCTTGAATAATCTAACATACTCTGAAGAAGTGATCTATCTTTTTTCCAACCCACAGGCGGAAACACACATCTGTGTAGCGTCCAGTTGCCAGAGTGTATGTGGAGGGACTAGTGGATGGTGTTGTAGAAAATTTTATATTATTTCCTGCAAACTGATAATTATTTGCCTTCCCCAAGAAGCAAAACACAGCAGTGAGCTGCACTAGATTTTATATAACTATATCATTAATAGGTCTGATTGACCCTAAACCAGTCTAAGCTTCCAAACTGTATTAAATCACTCTCTGAAATGCGGAAAACTCTTTTTCATGAACTACAGAAATGACCACATGGAATGGAAATTTTATTGTAAAAGTCTTCTAATGCCAGTGAATTGTGTTTTAGAAAAAATAAAATATTTTACAGTGTTTTCATATTCTTTTTATAAATGATGATCTGTTACTTGGGATGAGGGTGGGTGGGATGAAACAGGAACAATTACTTAGGAGTAAGGACTCCTTTCCTGACCTAGATTTGATTTTTTTATACTGTTCTACTTGTCTGGCTGGCTCCAGAGCTGGTCCCATTAACCTGGCCTTCCCGCATGCGTATTTCTGTCCTTACGTCCATCAGAAGCATTCTCACCAGAAATCTGCAAGAGCTTGGCATCAAGTTTTTGTAAGAGATAGATAGTTCCTTGTAGTTTCTGAGAGGATGTCTTCATCTTCTTCCACAACAAACTAAGTCATCATGAAACAGGGTAACTCTAGTTGTATTTGACTTGTGTTCTAATTTGTGATCAATTTGCCCTATTCAATTCATGTGATGGAGAAATAGTTTGTCTTAGGTATTTTTTCAGATTTAGTGCTTAATGTGGAAAGAAAGACTCTGCTGAAATATATTTAACACATAGAGATTTCATGTTCAAGTGTATTTCAGATGAGTGAAAAGTTAGTAGATGCTTAAATATTTTTATTAAAAGTGTTGTTAGCAATAAGCTTGTGTTGGGGCTGCTTCTTAGAGAACAGTCACATCTGTGTTGTATGTCTGTAAGTGGATGGTAGAAGGTATTGCTCCCAGCTCCTCTTAGCTGGTTCATTGCTGTCAAGGAGGTGCCCCTAAAGAACCCAAAACCCAGCTGGGAAAACCTACAATTTCCTTCCTGCCAGCCAAGGGAACTTTTGGACAATTTAATTTGAGCACCTTAGTGCAAATCTGAAAGAGATCTCTGCTCTCAGCAGTGACTGAAGTGGTGTCTCATGTCTCCACGATGTCTGGGAAGTGTCCATCCCCAACAATTCTTTGGCAGCGAGTCACGCCACCCTCACCCTCCGCCCATGTGCTTCGTAACGGCTCCTGCTCCTAATCTTCTGTCTGCAATATTGTTAGACCTTATTGTAAAAAGAATTTATTTGCTCTCAGAAAGACATTTTCTTCTGTAATATTTTTAGTTTGGGGGAAATATTTCCGAAGAGGGGCTAAGTGGATATTTTTGTGCTTTAGCCCACTTTATGGAGTCCGTGTTAATTTTACAATAGTACTGAAGAGGAAGTACATTTTTACCTGTAATTTTGCAAAGACTCTTGGTTAACCATTAAACAAGCTTCAAGATCAGCAGTATTTGAGTGTTTTTTCTCTCTATTATTCTTGTTGTTATACTTAACTGTAAAAGCACATTCTGTATGTACTGTAAACAAAAATATTATCAGTTTAGTAAAATTTAGTCTTAAGGATTTTTCCACTTTTGTCAGTAAGAAATATTTATGGATTAAAAAATAAAGGCAATTTCAACACATAAATTGTTTCTTTTTTGAAATATACCAGGAAAAAAAGACCATTTTCTTGGCAGCCTTCCCAATCTTTGTAACCAGTGTTTAAAAGGGAGGTATCTATATTTCTGTGTGTAGTTAAATAGTATCTATTAAAATGAATGCAACAAGGTCTGGAAGAGTCATTATTTTTATATATTTATTTTCTGCATTTCATCATCATGCCAGAAAATAGCAGGGGGATAAGTGAGACGTTACTATTTGCTGTCAAATTTTTTTCATGCAAGCCTATACATTTTTTTTTGAAGTTGCACTTTTTAATTTTGCAATCATAATCCACGATTCATTCTCCATCTAGTTAGCCTGATATTGCATAGTCAGAATTTGTGACATGTCCCATAGCACTGGAGACTTCAACTGGGGTTTTGCTTTTACTGCTAACAATAGTGCACACAAAGGAGTTTTCCATCATTATTCCAAGATGTTGGAAGGGCCGAGAAAGCTAAGAGCGTTATCCTCACAAAACAGCCCCACTACTACCACAGTCAGTGAAAGTGCATTTTTTTTTCTTGCTGCTTGGAAATGTGGCAGGGCTTTCTTTTGCTTTCTGCAGAAGAAACGTTGAATTTTATATCTCCATTTTCATATTAATTTGCCTTCAGCATTATGCAAATTTGCTTATATTAAAAATGTGATGGATTTTAATTGGTAAATACTGATAGAATTAAAAATTGTTGAGGGATCAGCACTGGGAGCAGACAAAGAGGGGCAGACACCGCAGGTGCTCCTCCCTCTTAGCTGCTGGCAGCCCTTCCTGTACTGCAGGGCTTTGGGAGCAGCTCTCCCCAGCTATTTTTGCCAGGTTTCTGCCCCTGTCCCTTCTCTGACACTTTGCAGCTCTGGCACTGAGCTTCTGGGGAATGCTGCTGAGATAATGTCTCATTACTAATGCCTCAGGGATTCTTCCCACCACTGTCTTTGTATGGTGGAGAGGTTATTCCATCATCATCACTCCTCCACCACTCCCCAAGCTCCTGTCTTTAGTCTTTCCTCAGGCACAGCTTTCTCTTGCTTTGTTGCTCAGCTTACATAGGTTAAACAAGCTTTGGTGAATAACACCCCACTACCATCAAGGTAAGATAAACATCTTCCAGGGAAGGTCCTAGGGGAAGACAAGGCCCTTCTGTAACTCTTTGGCCAGGTTAGTGCTTGGGATCTCCTCTCTTTGTGAAAGCAGAGCTCAGAGTCAGCAAGGCATAATCAGCACCTCCTAAGAAAAACATGAACCCAGCAGAGTTAATTTAAAGACATTTTAAAGAGAGAAGTTTCATTTTGCCTGGCAGTTCTATTCATAATTACCAAATCCGTTGTAGCACTCAAGGGGTAATTAGCTAATTTCTCTACTTCCCATAAAAGGTGTTGAAGAGAACAGCAGGATTCATGGTGTTTAGAGCCAATGATGACTGAGAAGAAGCTGGAGCCATTTCTTTCCTCAGAGGACAATATAAATCCAACTGTTTCTAATTCCTGTAAAATTTGATTTCAGTAATTCAGTGAAGAGCTTATGCTCTGTTAGCCAGATTTCATTCAAGTCCTCTTCACTGGCCCCACTAGGTCATCCCTGCAGGATCTCTGGTAGTGGCCAAGGGAGGTGTCCCCCATGGCCTGGGCAGCCTAGCATCACTCCAGATGAGGTCCCTGTCAGCCAGTCCCTGCAAATGGCTTCACACATGTATCTAGAGGGACACTTTGCTGGATGTCATGGAAGAGAGTGAGTGCCTGGCTTACCCAAGCACAGGCTTTCACATCTGGTGCCTTATTTCTGGGTAATGCAGCAGGTATATCGCCAGGCTGAATGACAGGAGGCAGCAGTCCCTGCCCTCCACTAGCATGCACCTAACCAAAGCATGATGCAATTCATCGTCAAGCTCCCTCAGGGAAGATGTGGTGAGGAAGGCCCTGCATCACCTCTCTGGAGAGTGGTGCACAATGCAGAGCTGTTCTGGCAGACCTGCTTGGTGGGACAGGGGCAGGCTGAGCAGTTCCCCATGACCTGACAGATGTCCTTACTTGAGGCAACAGAGCACAGAAATGGCAAGACCACCTGTGGTCAGGGGATCTGTCAAATGAAAGACCTTTAACTGGAAGGACTTAGGAATGGGCACGATGGTATATGGGTGTAGGGTTATCTGAGGAAGAGTAGTGCCGGATTTTGCCAGCTGTTTATTTTCCTTGATGAAAACAGATTGGTCAAACATTAATCCTACAGCAGGGTCCTGATATCACCTCCTCACACCAGCATAGGCAAAGAGCAGAGCCAGAGCAGCAAGAAAGCAAAAAATTCAATTAGCAAAGCAACAATCCTTCCACCTGGGAAGGCTAAGATCCTCACATGTGAAAAAAGACAAGACTCTGTCCACTCATTGAAAAGCAAAAACCAGAAACACTGCTGTGAGATCCCAAAGTTGCTGTTAACGTTCAAAGGAAGAGAGAAGTCCAAGTGGCAGGGGTGGCCACTCCATCAGTCATATCTTCCCAGCAGCTTTTCCACTGTCCCTGGGCTCCAGCAAAACATATGGAAATGTCTCTCGAATGTAAGGTTTAGCACTGCTCCCAGTTGCCTTGGAAAGATGTTGAAAAATGAGGAAGAGTTAAAAAACTGTGGAATAATAACACCTGTCAACATGAGTCTAATAAAAGCAGATCTGTCATACAAACTTGAATGGATGCTCTCATACTTTGGGCTGGCAATACATTTAGCCTTTTCTACTCTAGTGTAGCATATGCTGCTTTACAATTTGATCAAGTTTTTTATCACTCTACATCTTTGAGTAAGCTGATGTCAAAGAGGTCCAGCAGAGGTGAACTGTTAGATCTCAAAGAATGCGTTTCAGTACCTTTTACCCTCTGAAGAGGTGTTGCAAGTGGCATTTGACAGAATGCAATACCAAGCACTTTTCAACACTGAGCTCAGCAAGCCAGATATGAAATTGTTGCTGCTGAAAGTTTGATGAGGCTTTGGGCTGCAAAGATCAACAAAAGAGTGAAGTTCTGAATTAAGGATGGGCTGGGTCTTTTGAACAGAATGTGTCATAATGCCACTACTGAAATCAGATCTGCAGGAACTAGAACATGGCTTCTAGGAAGGATACAGATGCCTCAGTGGAGAAGCAGTCCAATTCAAAACTGATTTGGGGAAATGCTTTTCAGTGACGTTTTTTACAAAACTCAGCATTTTAGTTCATAGTGAGATGCTGAGATATTGACTAGGTCACTAGGTATAAGCATTTTTAGGGAATGAAAAGTATGTTATTAAAGAACTCTTTAATCCAGTATCGTAAGAAACCTTTAATGAAAGCTGAAACCAGGTAGACTGTAAATGCAACAAACTATCAAGGAGATATTCAATGGGCAAAGTTTCTTTCTATATACCTACCAATGCTAAGTCTAACTGACACAGTAATTCTTTGAACAGGATACAATCTTTCTCTTATTTATCTTAATAAAAAAAACCCTCCAAGCGACTTTCATAGTCTCTGCACACCTCAATCACAGGGTGAAACGGGAGCATACTGGAAACATGACACAGTCCCGCATCTCCTGTTCTGTTGAAATGCCAGGTACCCACTCTTCTGTCTCTAGGTTTATGAAGAACTTTTTGTTCAGTTTAATTTAAACTTTGTGCTGCCAACATAGCTCAGCATCTGCTGAGTGGTCATAAAATCCCAGCTTTATTTTCCAATCCTCCTCTATTTTTCTTATGCTGGTTCCCAGCTCAGATACTGATCAACTCCCAGTAGCTTTGCCCAGTCCATCCCAGCTCCTCTCCTGTACCTGTCTCTTGTACTAGATAGGAAAAAATCTCAAACAGGAAGGCTGGTGTTAACCTGTTGTCTTGTGCTCAGGTCTGAATTTGGATTAGGGTTGAAGGCAAAACCATTCCTGGCTTCACATTCCAGGACAATCATGTACGTCAGGAAAAGAGAAATGCAGTTCTCACAAAGGTTGAACTGTGTCCTTTTTTTGTGTGTGTAGAGGGAAGTAGAAAAACTAGTCAAAGCAGCAAGCTAACTACAACAACGAGTTTGGCAGTCCCCTTGTCTGATCTATGAATAAGGATGCAAAAACTTTATATCTCATGGTATTATATGGGATAGGAAAGCAATTGGAGAGAGAAATCCAGCTGCTTTCTTATTGACAAGTCTTTTTTTTAATATTCGGAGTAGTTTCTAAACCAACAAATATTCTTTTTCCTTGGTTGAAGCGCTACTTTATACCAGCTGAAGGTCAGAATGGGAATACCTCTTGAATAGAACCAGTATATGGCTAAAAACACTGCTCAGCTCATCCTCATGATCACAGGGAGTCTGGAGGTGCTACAACCCCCTCAGGGCCCATGGGGTTAATCAGGGGATGCTTCCTCTGGCCATGCAGGATGACCAGTGAAAGGTCCTTAAACAGCCATTAGCAATTCTCCAGGCATCAAGGCAGTGGCAGTACAGGGGTGTGTCCAAAAGCCTGATTTTTTGACAGACAAGACTGCAGTAACTACAGACTTGTTCAAGCCCTGCTGCAGATTTATACAAGAGATTTGCTCTCAGCTACAACTCTCATATGTTCCACAGACCACCTGCAGCCTGAGCTATCAGCAGTGTCGTGCCTTGAACCCCTTGCCCATGCGGAGGGGTACTGTCACCGAAATTGGGAATAAACTTCTTCACAGCAGTGTAGCCTTAAGAAGCTGGCATTCTTTATTGCAGTGCTGGATCACAGCCCCTATTGTGCATGGCAACTCATCTCTCTACAAAAGCTTTATGCTGTCAAAACATGCATATTCATTTCTTTTCCAATAAATATTAATTATATTTCCAAGAACTCATTAATATATGTAAATATCCTTCTCACATGCACACTGATGTACTTTTCTCTCTGTGCCCTTTAGTTGAACTTTTTTTCTGTGCATGGTTAGTTCATCTTTTGTCATGCTTACATCACTTCTGTCTCCACAAAACTGTTTTATTCCATCATCACTTCCTTATCTACCCTCTTGCAAAGATTCAAAGCCTCAAGTCTCTGTTATCTGTTTCAACTACAAACTTGACTAGGCTTGGCTGGTGTCTATCTTTCAATGTCATATTGCCTAAGCAGAAGAGTATATTATATCAGTATAACACGTGTGCTTCATCTGCAGTGTCACAGGAAAGGAAACATACCTGAACATAGGCAGGAGGCATGTTACTTTCCATCTCCAGGTCCTATCTCATCATCAGCCAAGAGGAGAATTCACAAGCAAAACTTTTGTCTTTCTGAGTAGAAAGGGGTCTGAATAATCCTTGCTGGGGATGTGCCCTGCCTTCTGATCAAGTGAGAACTTGTCATAGTTTAACAGAACTCTGTCCATACTGTTCATCTGCAGTCCCAGGTGATCTGCAGAAGCTTCAGTACAAGTGCTAAGAAACACATGAAGGAGCACAAAAGTCTTGGGGGAGGAAGTCTTAAAATGAAGGGGGCAGAGAGTCTCCTCATGTTTATGCAAAACCATTGATTTCTTTTGTCACAGAACAATGCCTTTGCATGAAAGCCTAGGGTCGGCAGCTGCTCCCCAAAATCTACTGTCCATCTGTGGAAGCCCCAAGAAGGTGACAACTGCCAGCACAGGGTCTTGTCTATCAGCTGTGTGGCAACATGTGCTCACCTGCTGCTGCAGCTGACGGCAGCCAAATCCCACTGCTGGTGCTGCAAGCTACAAAGGAACCTGTTCATGTGAGGCAAGAAACTCAATGTCCCTGCGCTGCTGTGTCAGATTAAGCCTCTGACTTATATGCACAATGGCTTTGTCACAGTGTTTATCAGGAATTGCAACAGAGCCTTTTGCTGCAGGCACAGGTTTTCTGCTGGTTACCCAAGCTTTCTGTATGCAACTAGTGAGTCTGGAGTAATTGCTATGAGTGATATCAGGAGAACGTGTTAGTGCTCATTAGAGACAAATGGAGTTGCCTGCTGTGAGACAAATAAAGAGGCATTTACCAAGGCGCTCTCAGTGATTTTATGTTTACACAGAAACATCCCCTTGTCTTCAGGGTTGAAGAGCTGCTTTTACCTGAGCTCCCAAGGACTGGGTGGATAAATGAGGTCTGCTGGGTAATGTTGAACAGTGATTATGTGGTTCTGCCCATATTTGAGGTAGCTTGACCTGGGGACAAGAATAGCTGGCTTAAATATAATCAGGCAATAGTTATGGAAAAGCTTTACCACCAGGGGAACCTGGAAGCTGGCTTGAACTTTGGTTTAATCGCCTCCAATAACTCAGCCCACTCAGGCTGTTTACATGCTCGAATCAGTTTACTGCAGCAGGTTATCCATCAGCTCTCTGTCCCTCAAGGATGGGCTGTTTTTCACAAAACACAGCCAAATCTGTGTCAGCTTTATTTGCAAGTGAGTTGAAAACAGCAGTCTTTGCTGCAGTTGGAGAGAAAGAGGAAACAAAGCATCTTAGGACCTAGCTGAGTTCACCTGCTCATCAGACCAACTGGTTTCCTTTCTCTTGCTCCCAGGGCAGGCTGTTGTTCCAGCCTTTATAAGGCACAGGCTGAAAACAGTTGTGGGTTTTCTGCACTGTACACTGGCAGTGGTCCTACCCCTGCAGCAATCTGTGCATTCAGTCCCATCTCAGCACTGCCCCCAGAGACTCCAGGATTATTCTTGGTAGCCAACTGGCTTTGCTGCTGGGGATTCACACCCAGCTATTCTCACAACAGCAGACAAGAGTGTTTAACCCAGTAGGAGACATTTGCCTGTCAATCATGGGGTGATGCATACTGAGACAGAGGAAGGGGCCAATTTTTCCAGGGGTTTGCTGGTGTGGGTGCTGGATGTTGATCAGAACGTGATAGTTCACTTGTATTTATGCATTCTGTGTGGGCATGGGAAATCCCCACACTTCTGGACCATTTCACAAGCGTGCAGAATTGCGTGTCCCCTGGAAACTGCAGTATGCTGGTTGGCATATGGCACCACTGGATCAACCTTCAGGAGCAGCAATTGCTCATCCTCCAGGCATGCCAGATTGCATTGGACCTGCTGCCCATACTTACTGGCCCAGCTGTGAATGCTGGGGGTTTCAATGCATTATTTTCACCCGTCTCTTTTATGATATGATTTGAAGATATTTTTCCAAGGCTGCCTGGTAGCAGGTAATTGGACAGATCAAAGAGCTCAAGAAAAGGATTTAGACAAATGTTCGATTATATGATTAATCCACATCATGTCTTTTCCCCAAGGTAAACTCAAATTGGCACCTATTGGATGTAGTCAATGTCTGAGCTCTGGTGCATTGGAATTCAAAGACTGTCAATGTAACACAAGACAATTTCTCATTGTCTCAGAAAGCAGCAGTCAACTTCTTGGTTTGCAATTAACAAACCCACTACATAGTCACAACATGTAGCCACCATCTCCAGATGTGTCCCCCCCCCAGCCTGTACAGTCTGCCATGCTCTCCAGGACATGATGGCTGCATCTTCCCATCATCCACATGTGTAGTCTAGATAACTGGATCTCGGAGCAGGCATTGCCCTCACAGAAGGGCTGTGTTGGACAGAATAGCCATAAACCAAAAAATAAAGGATTTTTTCATGGAGATTCACGGGTTACACAGGCAACTGTGTTGGTTGTGGGTATGGTCATACCACCTTATGGAAGATCAGACTGTTAATGAACTTGTCCTAACACAAACAGGACACGTTCCTAACCTCAGTCACATCTGAGCTGCAGCTGTGGTCCTACACAACTGAAGTGGATGGAGCCAGGATTTTTGTCCTGACTGATTTGTCCAAGGTGTGAATCAAATTTCCAGGAGCAATCCAAAGCCCAACTGCTATGAAGTTCTTTAGAGAAGGAAGTTCATCATCCCATATGGAAAGCCATGAAGGAACATCACTATCAGGTTGCAGAACTTGGCCTCCTTTCGTGTGTGCGGAGAAGAAGGAGCCAGTGTTGAGAGTGCCTCAGGAGACCTAATATACTGCAAGTGCATAAAGAGACCAGATGCTATGTACTTGCCAGGTTCTTCAACAAAACTGCATCTGAGCAGACTGGCAACTCACACCTCAGGACAGGGCACAGGGAGCTGGACTGTTGTCCCAAGGGAAAAGGATGAGTTCCAGATCTGTGATCATGGAAGCTCCAGCATTCATGTGGGTACATTTGGAGAAGGAAGTTTGAGGGACATGAATTCACAGCATGTACCCAGCCCTGGCTATATAGAAAGCTGAAAAAGTTCTAGATACGGTTCCTTCAATTTCTCTAAATATGTCTATAGAGGCCTTAGCCTTCCCTGATACAGGCTGAGATGTACTTCCTGGTAGGAAAAACCTGACTTGCTGGTCAGTTTTGGAGAATGAGTCAGTGGCACATTTGTCTCTATGTGCCATTGCTTCTGCATGGGGACATGCATCCCTCAATGGCCTTTGTCACAGTCTCCCCTTGCAATGCCAAATCACCTCCTCCTCACATCATGTGAACATAATAGGGTCTTCTCATCACAAACCAAATGTGGCAGGGGCTAGGAAGAATGCCAAGAGGACAAAGCTGTGTGGTCTTTTCCTGACCTATTTTTTCCAGCACTCTGAAGTAGCCCTAGGTAAATCCTGCAGTGGCATCTGGCTCCCATAGCACTGCCAGAGCATCCTCAGTTTCCTGATGGGCTTTGCAGAGAGAAATGCTTGTGCTTCAACTCCAGCTAACCCACCACCTACTCCAAAAATCTATTCATGCATACACACATTTTTTCTGACTGCTCTTTGCAAGGGGAAGTTGAAAGGTGAGTCAATCTTCTGTGGAATCTAAATGAACTGGGTAACCAAGTGTGCTCCAGATGCCAATGGGGTGGGTGCAAAATCTACAAGAGCTTAGGACTATTGAGTCATGAAATTGAAACTCACGGTGTGCCGAGAGGGATATTCATGGACTCCATACACGATTCAGTGTGGATTCTACTGGAGACCTTTATTATTAGTTACATGATCACTTATATGCTCTTAAGCTGCTAACACACACACATAAAAACTCTTCATTGGCTAAAAGCTACTGTTCACACTCCTGGTTACAATATTGGATAAATTTGATGATTGGATAAATCCACCTGTTCATCAGGCATTTTTTTTTTACTTCTGGCTAGTTACATAAGAAGTTTCTTATTTTGTTTTCTTGCATTATTTCTCATGAATCTATTTTTTCACCCAAAGTCAGAACTTAATTGCCCAAGGCCGAAGCCTCTTGCAGCTTCAGCTCTTAAAGCGCCAACAACGGTGGGCAAAGAAAGTGTGGAATCAGCAACAATAATGGATTTGGTTCTTTCCACATGTGGTTGCAAGCTCTAAGCACTCTTGCTTGTGCTCTGTGCTGGAAGGGAAGGAAGATGCTTCACTGTCTGCTGCTCTGAGACTCTGAAAGGAAGAAAGATGCTTCACTGTCTGCTGCTCTGAGACTCTGTAGCCCTCAGCACTCCACAGTGCTTGTTCAAGACCTGATAAGGTCTCTGTGAGAAAAAAAAATCTGCAGCTTCTGCACCCCTGAGGAGTGTGTCAGAAAGATTCCGGACTTTATTTGCATTCTGTATTTGAGTTATCCCAAGACCTTTCCAACTTTTTAATGATAAATAGGAGCAAGAACTACTGAATGGAGCAGGGCCACACTGAAGAGTGTGCACCTGGGAACAGTCAATTGCTTGGGCTGTTCTCACCAGAGAGCCGTCCTCATTTGCATCTTCCTCTCCTGACTGCCTAATAGTCTGGTGCTGAGACTGAGGTACCTTGAGATCAGTGCTCAAATCCTTTTTCTAATCCAATGCAAGGTCTCAAGACAGAATCCCATGTGAATACCCAGGGTCTCTGGGGCTGCCAGTCATATTTGCTGACTTTTGTCGTGGACATGAGCCACTTTGTGTAGCTTTCATTAAGCCTCACACAGTACTACAAATATTCTGATTTTTCCAAGATAGTATTTTCAAGTGAGACAAAGGTACCTGAAGTAGCCCTTCCCAGAAACTGGAGGTGTTGCAGGCACTGGAGCTATCACAGCATCTAGCTCCCCTTATTCCAGCTCCTTCTCTACCCTTATAAACATTGAGCCAAGATACTGAATGAAGGCCTGGGGTTTTGCCTTTTGGCCCTAATCAAAGTGAACGCTGTGACAGTGTCCTAAAAGTGAACCTTAAAGTTTGTACAGCTGTAAGTGAGCTTCAAAACCTTTAGAAAATGTATTTATAGCCTCAAAAAATATTTCTGCACTAAGGGGAACGCTAGTACTCAAATTAGAAGGGCTGCTTACAACTCCATGAATCTCTTCTACAATCTAAAAGCTTTTCAAATGAGGTTCACAACCATTAACAAAGTAAATATATTTGTAGGTTTGTTAGGGCAATTACAGTCATTTAAAAAATGCATAATAATGCACATGAATCTAATAAACCATTGCTAACTAAATGTACTAATGCTACTTTATAAAATGAATGCATCTAGCTGATAGGTTACAGATTTGTTCTGTAAATAACTGAGCAGTGTTACATATAGAATTTGCATCGCTGGGCATTGCCAGTGCCCAGTAAAAGCTGCAATGAATTTGCCTGAGTGGAACCAATCTACTGACTACCAACAAGATTCTCCTTTTATGCCTCTAGTCTACATTTTCCTTTGCTCTGTGAGAAACAGTTGCAGTAGAATGGACCTGGTTAACCCCAAACTATGGGACACAATTACAAAGGATTTGTGAAGACTTTACTTTGAAATGTGCTATTGTGTCAGTTACAATTTGCAGCATGTACCATGCTCCCAGGCTATGGAAAAGGCATTTCTGTGTCCCAGGAGAGTTCATTCCATTTTAACTGACATTAAGTTTTCAACAGCACAATTTTCCTTCTTTTACTTTCATCCCTTTGCAAAATGTCACCAGCCTGGAGTTAGCTAACTGACCACAGACTTTTCGAGAAGCCAGGCCCAAAGCAGCCCCACAAGGTGCTGTGAAGTGTCAGCATCTGCAGAGATACACAGAAAGGATGACAGCTCATTTGGGCTCCTCTGGGTATCCAGTACCTGGCCTTGTGTGTGAAGTGACGGGATGCAGGGTCTGACTGATCTCCTGGGACAGGGCAAAAGGGAAGGACATATAGGCTTGACCTTAAGTGTAAGAGATCTCCCCATCTCAGTTTGACCCAGTGACTCCTAGGCTCCATGTGTAGTTGGCAAAGAGACCCAGGACGTTTTGGCAGATCCTGATTTCACCAGATCACTAAGATAGGTCAGGTCAATCACTCATTACTTGAGCTCATTTCTTTTTGCTGGCTACAAAGTATGCCCAGAGTCTAGGTCATGTTATGACACTTCCCTTTCCAGTGCCTAAAGTCAGGGCACACGAATGTTGTGCTGAGATTTCAGCTGGTGAGGAAGCCCCGGTACTCAAGAGGTGATAGTGTGCACAGACTTTGTGTTCAAAGCTTCCTACCGATGTAAAAGGAGCAAAGCTGGGACAATGCAAACAAAAAGCTTTTATCTTATTTTCCTTGGTAAAAAAATGAGATGTCATTTCTCCAGACATACATGGTTTCTAGCAGTAACTCCTTTGCAGATGGAAAAATCCTCATTCTGTGCAGCTTTTCACACATCCAGGCTCAGACTTTAGATGTGCAGGGGTCATGGAGGGTCTACACTTGGCTTTGTTCTGCAGGATGCCCAAGCAAAATGTTATTTCTCCAGGCTCTGATCTGCTGCAAGTCCTGCAAAGGCATGTAGCTTCCTTCAACCAGAAGAGTAGCATCACCCCGCTCTCTGAAATCACCATGTCCTGCCATGAGGAGAAAGTGACAGTCCCGCCCCCCACCCTGCATAACCATTGGCTGATGACTTGGAGAATGAACTACCTCAGTCCTCACCCCTACCTTAGTTGACTCTCTGCATGGTTTCTCACTGAGCACTTTGCCAAAGGCCAGAAGCCTTTTTCCCAGATGTTTACGAGAGGCTCATCCTCATCTCTTATGTGGGCACTCAGAGATGACATGAGTAGCAGCAAACACAGTCTGGCTGCTGGGGAGTGATAACATGTGAGAGAGGTCACCTTAGTCTGAAGGAAAAGTCATTCTGAAAATTGTGGCTACTTTTTGCATAAGAATATCTGATTTCTTTCCCCAGCCTCCAGGTAAATCCCAGGTCCTCCAAGCAGCAGTTCCCTAATTGGAGGGTGGTGTGTGAATATCAGAGAACTGATTGCTGCAGGGTTTTTCTGCTTTCGGGAGCAAAACTCTGCTTGCAGGAGGCTTTTATTTGGTTCAGAAACACTTAGCTGCTGTTCAAGTCTTTGTATTTACTCAGTTTGTGGACAGTTTGGTTTTGTGGAGAAGGGAGGGTTGGGCTTGCAGCAGGCTTGGGGAAGTGAGTGTTAAAACCGAGATAAAGGAGAGAGGTTAGGTGCTGTAGGGAAGGAGAGCAGCCTCAGGGCTGAGCCTGGAGACTGGTCTCATGAGACCTGTTCCAGTGATGGAAAAGTCACTTCACAGCATCTCCAGCTTTCCCTAAACATGAGCAACCACATATGCTTCTGCTGCCAAATTACCCTGAACTATCTTACTGCCCTGTTGCACCATTACCCTAGGCGTCAGTCCTGCCAGCCCTGCCTGCCTTTGGTCCAGATCAACCTCAGTTCTCCCCAAGGTGCTTGCAGCTCCGTCAGCCCTGTAGTCTCAGCATTGGGCTGTGCCAGCTTTGGGAACAGGCTTCCTTGCTGCTCAGTCCCTTTCACTCAGACAAGGGCAAAGAGTGGGAGGAAGGCACTAGAAATGTCAAGTGGGCAGCTATGTCCAGGAGCTCACAAACAGAAAATACTCACCTTTGACTAATGCATCGCTCCTAACAAATAGCCAGGCCAGCTGTATTTAATTGCCTGGTTTAGGCAGATATGGCTGGAAAATCTCAAGCCTGTCAGATCTTTTTTCTTCCCCTAAAGCATCACATTATTCACTATCCTCTAATAGCATTTTGCAGCCAACTCTTTCCTGTGATAATTTTCAAAGGATGAAGGATGAGCACCTTGATGACATTTCTAGTATCTATAAATATCTCCCCACCACCTTCCTTCCCAACTGGTGAATTATGCAAGAAGATATATATAATAAACCAATTGGATCTATCTTCTTGTCAACATCCCATTCTTCTTCAGCAGGCAAGAGAATAGCTCAGGCTGTTACCCTGGAAAGAGCAAGCAGTGCCTGGGGAATTACTGAACTTCTAGCATCGGGCTTTCCCCAAGTTTCCGCTTCACAGAAATATGGATGAGTCCTTGTAAGCACACCCCTTGCCCATAAGTGAATGCCACACAGTGCTGTGCAGAGCTGCCCTGAACACAAGAGCATTTCCCAGCAGGCCAGGGAAGGGTGGCAGTATATGATTTATGGTGAAAGAAAAGGAGTGATTGTGGTGGCTGCTAGAAGTTTCTTGGGGCATGGCATGCAACACACCCATGCTTCCAGGCACTGCAACACATGCAGTACAGTAGGGCTCAGAGGGAGATATCCACACTGTTACTTCCTAGATTTTAGCTTTTTGGTTTTTAGGGGATTTCATCCTTTACCTGCCTATTTAAGATGCTCTGGCTGAGGAAAAAATAGTCTGTTGAAACCTCTGATTTATAGGCCTCTCTGGACAGGTTTCTCTGTAGAGCTCTTCAGTGATACTGGTGGGCCCCTGTTGAGGGGAGGCCACTGAGATACAGCAATGGGATTGGCCCAGGTTTTGGAGGAACTTTTCACAGAATCCCCAAAGTGCTCTTCAGGGTGGGTTTAGTGACATATGGCAAGTCAGACTGGGCTCAGAATGATACAGCAAGTAATCCCCAGATATTCTTTGTGGTTTGTAGGTGAGCCTCTCACCCACAGTCCTGAGATACACTCCACCATCCTGAGCACTGCACAAGCACCATAGCTGCATTTCAGGCCAACAGAGCATCTTATACTGCTGCTGCTTGTCCCAGCTGCAGTACATTGCTAGGAAACCCAGAAGACATGGTACATGGGATGCACTGCCCTTGCAACCCACTACTCTTTCCTGCTTATCCGTGTACAAGGACTCTTGTGATACTGAGCTCCAAACTCAGCTGGGAAGCCTAATTTCTAACCTGGAGGTAGGTCCTTCTCCCATTGTTGCAGTGGCCATACCTCAGGCTGATCAAGTGTAGCTCTCCTCATTTAAGAAGTCTAGAAGTTATACATCTTGATCTGAGACACTTACTCCATTTTTTCACAGTGAACGCAGGGAAAGGAGATCCAGATCTGACTCATCTTTGATAAAATGTGCAGGATGAGGTTGGAGGACCAAGTCCCTCATGGAGTGTCAGGGCAGCTCAAGGTCACTCACTCAGACCTGCAGGTCTCTACAGGCTGTGGACTCCCACTCTGTGGACCCCATGGCTGCCTGGAAAAAGGATCCTGGAAGTTTCAATGCCACCATGTAGGCAGTGGGAATAGAGTTGGCTGGTGATCCTCCCCTTTCCCCATCTGCTGCTAAACACCTGAGTCCTTTCAGGGCCAACTCTGGTGAATGGGCACCTCTCAAGATGAGGCAGTGTTTGTCAAGGTGCTCAATGACTTTGGGGATTAATCTGAGTAAAAGGGTTTGCAGTGTTCCAAAGTAGGGTCACAGTCTCTGCTGGAGACCTGAGTCTAGACATGAGACTGTAACCTGGCGTTGGGTTAGGTTAGGAAAGTTTGGGTGATGCTAACTCCACTGAGACCATGTTCTCTGCACATCTCTCATCTTCCCCTTCACACCTACGCAGCCTCCCTGCTGACACACGGATAACTGCAGTGAGCTCAGAGACAGCAGGAAACCCCACATATGAAAAACCCAGGGCTGATTGCATGGTGAGGAGCAGGAGCAAATCTGCACAGAGGAAAGGTCCTCTGCTGTGCAGTGAAGATATGCTGTAAAGATGGCCCAGAGTGCAGCACAGTTCCCTTTCCCCAGGCAGCCTGACTTCTCACATTGCCCAGCTCCCAGACGCTCAGGTTCTGCAGGCCAGAGCGGTGCTCTGTGTGTCTGGTTCATTAAGATAATGTGCACCCCAGTCATCTCTCTCTGGGCTTTCTTCTCTGAAAAAACACATCAGTTCTCACCCACTGCATCCGGAATTGCAACTACCCAAGCAGCTGCGTTTGCCCCAGCTGACACACTCTCCATGCAGTGAGCAAACATGTGAGACAGGCCTCCAGGAAACTTTTAGGAACTAGTTCAGGAATAATGAATTTTATTAGTAAATTTCTACATGAAACATTCTTCTTAAATAATCCCTGTGCTGTATTTTTACTCATGATTAGATTAATCACATTGGATATTAACACTATTTTTAATGTTTCTAAAATTTACAGGAATATTAGCAAGAAAGAGTTCACATCCACAACATCGGTTGTTCCCCCAACTTTCGGCATTACATATAGGACAAAGAAACACTCAGGTATAGAAAAGAACGAGGTCTAAAGAATTTCATAGGTCACTGAACTATCTAAGGATATTGGAGAAGGCCATTTTAAAACTACTTTGAATCACAAAAGAGAAATAAACATTAAATTCAGATCTGAGCTTAGCACTCTCTGGGCTGTGGGTTGGGATCTTCCAATGCAGCAGTGTAGGAATTACGGGATGTGGATTTACCGCAAGAAATTGATTTACAAGAAACTGGTCCATTTATCCCTCTGCACCTCTGTCACCTCCTTGCAGACTCTATTTAGGTGAAGTGCCTTGTATCCAGAGAGACAGAGCTTGGCTTCAAGCTCAGGATATTATTTTTTTAATTTTCCGAGAAAGACATCATTAGGGATTTGCAAATGAGGTGCTCTGATGGTGACCCTAGATCTGTAGCAGCAATGCCACACCAGCAAGCACCCACTTGGAAGGATTTTCTCTAGTTTTAAGGTTAAAAGTCCACACATAAGTTGGCCCTCTTTGGCGTGTTTTGTATATAGGACATGGGTACATACTACGGATATCTTGTTTGTCAGCAGGAATGGCTTTGATGAAAATGACAGGCATGGCTGGGGTTAGTTCCTTGAGCCTGGCTTCTGTGATCAGTCCGGTCTACAAAGGAAAGAAGACAAAGTCGTAGTTAGATTTCCAAGATGGGTCTTCCTGGCAATTTCTCTTTCTTTTTCTGACAATAAAATGCAGGAAAGCCTGCAAAATTGCTTAGTAGAAGCTAGAGACACCAAATGAAAACAAATATAAAAATTGAAATAAAATTTCTCAATAAAAACTGCTGAAGAAACTGCATCTCACTGTGGCTTAGCTTCTCATATCATTATTATTTCAAATGCTCTTAGATCAGACTTGTGGGATGAGATTCAGCCTCTCTAGTAGTTTATTTAGTTCTGCAAATGAGTGAAGAAAAATAATCACTCTTGCGACACACCTTGGTTTAATTGTACTAATGCCATCTGTTATACTAAGCTGTGATAAATCCAACTGTGATTTAGGATTTTATATTCCCAACGTGCTGAACAAACATTAAATAATTCTTGTAATGGCTCGAAAAGCAGCTATTTATCAAGCATTATTATGTGCTCTTTTTAAATCCACATCTTTCATTTCTGAGGCTGGATTTTGATCAGATCTCTTTTTTTACTCCTGACAATTTTTCAAATCAAATTTCCAAGATACAGTCTACCTACTTCTGGATTAACAAGACTTGAAATCTTCCTGAGGTATCTCTGTGGAACATATCATTGTATTATGTCGGGGCTGATTTGCATTTGTATTTTTTATTGCTCTTATAATCAGAAATTAATTCGACTCTGAAAGCAATTTTCCCTAACTACTGGCACAGCACACCTGGTAAAAAAGCCATTGTTCTGTGCTTAGAGAGCTCAGGCTTCAGATGCTAAAGAAGTCTTAACTTCTGCTTATCCTTGCTTCTCAACAGGCAGTTCAAAGAGGGAACATATTATGCCACCGCATATTGATGAGTCCAAAGACACAAAACAGCTGTCACAAGCCAGGGATGCCAATAGACGGGCCAAAATACATATGCAGTAATCCAATCTCCCTTCCCACTCAACCGCATTTTGAGGTGTTACTGGCACAAGAACATCTGTACCACAGCTAATTTAGGGTCAGTTGGCTTAAAGACCTTCAGTAGAGCTTGGTTGTCTTTCAGATAGAGTTGCTTCTATTTGCAGGGAAGAGGGGCTGGTGATTGGAGCAACAGTGTAGCCAGCAGGGAACATCACTCCACGGTGGTCCAGAGATTGCTGAGGTTAGTGGCTTCAACTGAACATGGGGAACAAGGAAAAGAGCCATTCATGGAGCACACAGTGAAGAAGACCTAGTGATGTGCTGTTCAGTAAAGCTGAATGAGAGAGGAATTTTTATCACTGAGTAGTTTAAAAGTTGACATAGAGATGGAAAAGGGTTTTCCAGGTCATTTATTTTTCAAAATAACCTGTGCCATTCATAGCACAATTTGCAAGTGTGCCCTCCATGGTTGCATTGCAAGAGACCTCAGCTTGAGCCACAACCTGCTCTTACTTTCCCAGATCACAAACACATGGGCATTACTGACACTTGACACCTGCAGGAAAAGGCTTCATGTGATGTCCCAGCTCACCCCTTCAAGAAACATTTCAATCTCTGACACATGATGTCCGTGGTGCCCCTGCAGAAGAATGCAGTAAGCTGGGATATTTGGGACTGTACCACCAGAAGTGGGTTGTGCCAGGGCTAGGTTGCACACTGATGTTGTTTTCATCTGCATCTGCTGCTGAGAGCATTTCAGATGAAAATGAGTGGCGTGCAACTGGTCCCAAAGATATCAAGCTAGTTGAACTACTGTGACTATTCCTTGACAGGCAGATCTGCCCTTCTCAGCCTTTTTACTGTTTGAAGACTGGTGCTTTGCAAAGTACACAGAAAGTGTAGCTGTAGCTTGGAGAAGGCACAGTACCCTCAGTATCAAGCCACTGCCGAGCACACTGTGCACCTCCTGCAAGGACAAGGTAGTGTGCTGTCCACACCTGGCAAAGCTTCATGTGGCACATGTGGTGCAAAACCCACCTCTCCCCTTGTCCTGTCATGCTCCAGTGCCCTTGGTGAGTAGCAGGGGATGTACCTGGCATCAAACTCTCCATTGCTGGGAGCAAGAAAGCCAGGAATCAGTCAGAAAGCTCCCATGACTTGAGATAAAATGTCTCATAGTGTCACCAATCAAACTCCGTCTCACTGAGCCCCACTGACTTTAACAGCACTAGAGCAACAGATCATTTGGACCCAAAATAACCTCCTTGGTTTCATTTCATCTAACAGCTGCCTGCTGTTTTGTAATGAATGTTTTATAAATTTAAGACACTCAAGGGCAAACATAAATGTTTAAATAAGTAGGAAAATGAAATCAGAAGAACATAGAGGGACTTTCTCCTGTTTTGGAGGCACAACCTGAATGTGAAATATTATTTTACAAGTGGAGGTGTTTCCCAGAGAAGTTCTTCTAAACAGGACCTGTCATTCTTAACAGAGGATTAATTTGAAGGAGCATGCAACCCCCAAAAATTGTGCACTTGTTTTAAGAGTGCTTCATCCATTAATATATATTGGTGCTCACTGGATTACAGGTAGAATGAATAATTCCATTAGGTGGAAATGATATTTCAGTGTGAGCAGCAACATGTGAAAATATTATTTTCCATTCTGAAACAAATAGTATGGGCATCATGCCCATAATCTCTGGCATGATGCCAAGAGATTATGAATGGTTCTATAAAAGTAATTGCTCAGTATCTTTCAATCACAAGAAAAATATAAACAGAAAAACACATTTATGAAAGTCTGGGTGAACTCTGAAGACAAGTCTCATTGCTGAATGCAATCACCCATACGAGTTACTGGAGGGAGGCAGAGGGGAGAAGCCATGTGTTTCCAATAAGACTCCAAAACGTCTCATTATTCACTTCCATTGCCACTTGGGGAAGGGTAAAAGCTGGGCAGACCTCAGTGATTTTAACCATTATCTTTTCTAGTAGTGATGGTAAAGGAAAACACAACAACAGTCACTGGAATCTGTTTTTAATGGAGTATTTGACATGCAAGACCAGGTTTTTTAAAAACTTTCTCCGCACTGTTGTGTCCAGCTGATTTGGACCAGCTTAAAATGTCAGTTTTCGAGAGTAACTGAAATCCAGTGCTTCCTGTTGTAAGGGGTTGTGATCTCTAAGAGCTGCAAGGGGTTTTGTATGGCAGCCATACCAAAGGCTTAGACCAGGGAATAGGCAGGGAACTGTAGGACCAGGGCTTGGGAAATGGACTGGGTTGGTCTCTGTTCTGCTACTGTGACTTCTGCTATTAGCAAAACCAAAACAGAGAGGCAGGAGATCTGACAGAGCCTTTGCCAATGTTCTTGGCTGCCTGTGGCTTCCCAGATCCAGTGCACACATCAACCCATTTCCAGAGAGAAACCAGAACCTTGACCTTCCCAAGGATCTGTGATAAAAATGCAGTGGGTGGCACCAGTCAGTGAGTTCAAACTTTGACTAATTTCCCATCCTTCATGGAAAGCTATTTCAGAGAGAGTGTGGAAAAATAAGTGGAAAGTATTAGATTTTAATTGGAAGGTCAGGCTGGGATATGGTAGATAACAGACATAGCCTCCCTCCTCAGCATCCTACCACCAAGCCCCACAACATATAAAGAAAGATCTTCAAGGCTAGGAATCTAAAGAGCTGCCTCTGAAATAAAAGCCTCTTCTTGTGGGAGGGTAAACTTGACCCAGACAACTAAGTTCTGGGTGACCTACTTTGATCAGTGTTCACTCTTTCACAGGTCACTGGCAGCATGAGCATCACACTGGCTGCATGAATCACCATCATTTAATTCTCACACACAACACAAACTGTGAGTCGTGGTACCACAGGCCAGGCCACTCGGAGGACAAAACCCGGTGGGGATTTGTCAGCCTAATGGCTCTCGCTCTGCAGACTGCTCTCCTAACAGCTGACAACTGTCAGAAGGAAAGACAGGGACAATTGTGGTCCTCTGAGATGCTGCTCTGAGAGGTGCATTGCGAGAGGAGTGCTGACAGCTCTACAGGCAAGAAACAGCAAGGGTACAAGCTCCCTTCCTGCTGCCTGGTTGGTGGGTATGATTCTCACCTTGGCTGCCCGGAGGCTGGCTGTGCTACTGAAAGGTTTTGGGCCACATCCAGAAGGGGAAAGAGAAGAGTAAGGACCACCCATATGTTCTGTTTGTCCAGGATCAGCCTACCTCCCATCCCATCATGCTGAGTCATCAGCCTGAGACCACACTGACTATGCAGGTTAGACCTTCATGCAAGCTTTATTTGGCACCCTAAGGGGATAGCTAAAGGATGTGATTCATTTTTGGTCACAAACCCTATCTATGCAGATGACATCCTGCAGCATCTGACAGTGGAATGATAGTGGTCTGGTTTTGGCACATCCCACTCATTCAGCTCTGGGGACATGAAGATGTAAGAGATTAGAGTCCTCTCCTTTCTCCTCACTGCTGCTAAACAGGCAACAGAGTAGTGACACTGCAGAAGTCTGCCATGAGATTCACTTTGTAAAAACTAGATGTATCAGTCCCAGTTGGCCACCCTGAACCACCTTCACAGCCATGAAAGAGACAGAGGTGATTCAGCAGACCACCTTTGATACCCACTCCAGGCTGCAGAGGAGTGGTCCATCTTTCCCATTCCTGAAGAGGCAGCAAAAAAGCCTGTTTTAGATGAGCACCTGTCTGGGCTAAGAAGTTCCCCAGAGTACAGTACCAAGCAACAAGGGCATAACATCCATGGCTTCTCTCTCAACACAAGAGCCTTGGTGAGCTCACCTGTGTGTCCCAGCGTGCACCCTCCATGAACAAACCGTGAACATATGCCCCTTCCCGAGGAGGACTGGCAAAATCTTCTCTGTTCTTTTTTGTCACATCGCATTGCAAGGTCATCTTGTCCAAAGGCCACTGGTTCTTTCGGGCTGTGGACTGCATGATGGCTGTCAGGAAAGACTGGGGATTGAAGAACCCAGTGAGCCACACTGCAGAGGGTAAGGAAAAGTCTCCTGTCCAGGCCTCTAGCTCCTTGATGCGAGTGAGGAGGTCAGCAAACCATGTTCCCAGGCTGGCTGTGGATGGGTAAGCCCTCTTTATCCAGGACTCAGGCACCATGTCCAAGAAGAGGGAATTCTGCAAGTTCTCCATATCACTTGTCATGGTCAGTTCTCCCTTTGTGAGAAAGGGTATAATTAGCACTGACAACTATTTAATCTGAACAAAGCTTGCTTGAAAGCAGAGGCTGAGCTAGTAAGTGTGGAAGAGCATGACACCCTACAGAGTCACAAGTGTTCACATAATGGGAATTTCTTCATGAGTTTTGGGTTTTCATTAATGTCTTCTATTGCATATTCCTGCATTCTCATCTTCCCTACTTTAAAAATACTAATTGGAGGAAAAGATGTGTAACAAAGTGACAGTGAGCATGGGTAGATTTTCAGAGGTGTGAAGCTATTCTCACTCACACTCCCAGGGCAGGACACTGGAGCCTCTGATGACCTAATCCAAAAGTGTCCAAATGTCCTATCCCCCTCCTCTCCTCCACTTTCCCCCCACCTCCCCTCTTCCTTTATTACTTTGCAGTGCAAATCATTCTTTTTGACTTCACATGTTGTCTGCAAATGTAATCACAGCTTCTTTCACAGCAGGGAAACACACACCAAATTAAGATACGATTCAGCCAAGTGAGAGATAGAGAGATGTTTGGCTTTTCCTTTATCCTGCAATTAACTATTTTTAAAGCTTTTTGAAACCTATAGCAGTTTTGCCCAAGCAGGAGAAGAGCTGGAACATCACTGCATGGCCAAAAAGGGTTTCTGCACAGCTATAACAGCATCCTTCTTGAACTTCTAGTACTCTCCAGAGGGCCCTCAGTGTTTGCTAGTCTAAAATTAAGAAAATTTCTGCTGTATCCAACTGAAAGTACATTGAATCTAAGCAAAAGATGCCTGGATGGTACCAATGCTGAAAGGACAGCTAAGAGAAGCCATTAAAAGATGCAGCAGTTTGTGCAGTGAGTTGTGCTGAGGGGTACCCAGACAGGGCTCAAGCTCAGCCAAGGGCAGAGCAAACTTTCTTAGCAATGGTGGTGACATGATATGCCACAGGACATTCTCAGCACCTTCTGGAGCAACTGTCCCTGGCACAGCAGAAGCCTCAGCTCACACCAAGCTTCTGATAGAGGCTGCAGATAATAATGTCCAGGACTGCAGGCAGTGTTTGGAGCCTCTCACTGAGCCTGGGGCTAGCCTGGGAGACTGTCTCCTTGTCTGTAGGAGACGTGCATTGGTGGATGACCTGCACAACCAAGTAAAGGATCTGTAAAAGGAGGCCAGCAAATTGTTTAGCATCAGAGATCATGAGAAAGAGAACAACTGGATTTTCTCTGAGACCCTGCAGATACAAGAGGAGCCTCAACTCCCAACAGTATCGAAGGAAGGCAGGCAGAGTCTGTGCCTCTCTGCTTGGGCAACGGAGACTCCCACGATAGTGAAGGTTGGAAGCTTGTGACTACCAGTAACAGGAGCAAGGCTTCTGTTCCCCCTGCAGATCTGCAGCAACAGAGTAGGCTCAATGCCCATCTAGGACATAAGGGGTTGGGAACTCTGTCCATCAAGGCATCCATACTGATGGAGCCTGAGCCATGCAGCAGCACTGCAGAGATCAGTGAGTGACAGTAGTAGGTGACTCCCTGCTGCAGATGACAGAGGCCACCATTTGCCAACCTGTCTTGCTACCTGGGGACATTTACTGCATGCTGAGAGCTTGGATCCAGGACACTATGGAAAGACTTCTGAGGTTTGTCCAGTCTTCAGATTATTACTTCCTTATCCTCTTTCTCAGGGCCACCAATGGTACTCAAAGATGGGTATGCTGCCATTCTGAGGGACCTGGACAGGCTGGAGAATGGAGCTGAGAGGAATATCATGAAGTTCAACAGAGGGAGGAATAACCCCATGCGCCAGTACATGCTGTGGACCATCTTCCTAGAAAGTAGTTGGAGGAAAGAACCCAGGAGTCCTGGTAGACAAGAAGCTGACCATGAGCCAGCAATGTGCCCCTGCAGCAAAGGCAGCCACCAGCATCCTGGGCTGCATTAGGAGGAGCATTGCCAGCAGGTTAATAACAGCACTCTGCTCAGCACTGGTGAGGCCACACCTGGCATGCTGGGACCAGTGCTGAGATGGTTCAGCCTCAAGAAGAGCTAGCTCAGGGAGGATCTTTTCAATATCTATGAACATCTGATGGTAGGAGCTAAAGAAGATTAAGCCAGACTCTTCTCAGGGGTGTCCAGTGGCAGGACAAGAGGCAATGGGAACAACTTAAAATACAGGACAGTCTATTGACACACAAGTACTACCTTTTTTACTGTGAGGGTGGTTGAATATTGGAACAGGTTACTCAGAAAGGCTGTAGAGTCTCCATTCTTGGACATTTTCAAAACCCAGAAGGGTGTGGTTCTGGGCAACCTGCTCTACCTGATCCTGCTTTAAACATGGGGCTGGACTAGATGATCTCCAGAACAACTGCTCTGTGATTCTGTGACACTCAAGCCAAGCAGTCTGCAAAGACAAGAATTTGCAAATGCAGGCTCAGCTTCTACAGGTATGTAGCGTCCTTCACAATTTAAATCTTTGCATGTCCCATGCTGAGCTAGAGGGGTACAACACACCATAGCAGTTTGGAGACTTATTGTTAATGTTGCTCACTGATTTCCATTATAAATACTTACATTTGTCCCCTTATCATTTTGCCAAAACTTATCTGACTTACAATTTCTCTTTGCCTCAGGCTCAGTGTTTATGGAAAGATTAACTGAAATCAGTTGAGCCATTGTTGAGAACGAGGGCAAAGAAATTGGGTCAGTCTATTCACATTAAAAAAACTCCAACTGTTCTTTCACAGGACTTCAGTGCCTCCAGCCATGAGGTCAGCAGAGGTGTCCTTTACTGGGGCCACAAAGATCTATAAAACTTTAGAAAAAGATGAAATCTGCTTATAGCAACCTCAACACATGTTTAGCAATGCTTGTTACAAGTCCAGCAGTTAAAAATCTTTGCAGTTTATTCCTATGCTGACCATGCCCTGCAGAGCTCTGATCTGCAGATCACACTGACAGGCTACAGTAGGACAAGATCATAGCTGGACACCCAACCAGTCCATGGGAGAGCAGGAACAAGTGATCTTGTTGATGGTCCATGCTGCATCTGGCACTGACAAGTGGAAGTGGGCTCAGGGCTGAGTGATGAAGACTGAGGGCAAACAAGCATGTCGATGCTCTTGGGTTAGCAAGCATTTTCTTAAAAGACGAGAGCAAAGCAATCAGAGACTCCTGAGCCTGGAAGACAACTTGTCATCAGAACAGAAATTCTATCAGCTGACCACGCTGTTGCAAATGCAACACTCAGAGCTGCTGGATGACAGTTTAAACAAAGATCTTGAAATCACATCTGCCCCACACAAAAAAATCTTATCAAAGGGAGGAAGGGTGCCAGCTGAATTCAGGAATTCAGGCACTGGAAATGTCCACTGTAGTACTGCTGGCTTTTTAGTACAAGCCTTACAACCCTTATCTCTTCTTTCCTTTCTTTTTTTTGCTTGAGTTATTTTTGGGTTTTTTTGTTCCAGTGAAAGTTTCTGAACAGCTACAATAAAATTCCCTCTCTCTGACAATAAGCAAGGGCAATACTTTGAGGGGATGCCTCCCCAGCACCCACAAATTCAAATCAGAGCTGAGAGTACTTTTGTACTGCCTCCATGTCTGGAAGCCACTGCAGCCCTGGGATTTCCATTCAGAGTTGCTCCCCAGAGATCTGTGGTTTCCCATGCAGAAATCCCCTCCCTGGGAAGTGTTCAGCTCTCAACAGGGTGGACTGGTACAACGCATTACTAAACCTCTGCTCCAAAGATGACTAAAAAAAGATGACTACTTTAAAAGTACTAAGCATCTGAACCTGCTGAGTTTTCCCATGGAGAATAGATTTCTAGTGGCCAGAGAAAATAATGTGTACAAAGGTTTTAAGATGGTTCTTGTTTTAACACTCTTGATGCTAAAAAGCAACAAAAAGGGTTAAATAAAAGGTGGAAGTAGGACTATTTGCAATTAGTCCTAAAACACAAGGAACAACTGTAACCAACTTTCAAAATACACATCACCTTCTGACATTTCATGTGAGCAGGGACCAGGCAATTCTCTGCCAGTAAATCATCTAATTGTTTCTATTCAAATATTTTACATTTGTAGGGAATCTCAGAACGATGGATTACCTAGTAAAAGATCTTTCAAGTCCTGGGTATTTCCAAGCATAAGGGTCATACTAAAAAGAAAGATTTGTCATTTTGGTTTTTGCCATCAAGTGACAAAGAAATACAAAGGCAGTGCATGCCCCGTGCATGTCCTTTTAGGCACCTGAGCTGTTTCAGCCTTATCTATAACACACTTTAAGACAATTTACTAACCCACAATTAAAGCTCACACAACAGAAAAGCATGGCTATGTCTAATCAGAGAGGCTAGTAATGAGATTCCCAAGGCTGGCAAAATTATTTGGCCTCATCAGGCAGCAGTTGCCATGGCTTTGTTATTGAATAACTTCTGTTAGCACTTGAACTCTAAAGTATCATTGCAGTTCCTTCTTCATTCATATCACATGGGTCATCATCTCCCATCCCAGAAGCACTTAGACATATTCAATAGGCTGCTCTCTAGCTAAAGCCATGGCAAGACCGTGCAGGAATAACTGGTCTGAGGCAGGAAGTACTGCACTGGTCACAGCAGGACATGAGAAACACAGGGGCTTCTAATAGCAACAGTCAGAAGTATTTTGCACTCCTGGAAAGATTGTAAAGTGGGTAAAACATTACAAATTGTGTGCAAGCAGTCACATTGATTTAAAGACATAACCCTCATGATCATATATTCTGACTAGTTTTACTTTCAGGAGACAAATGAATTAGCAAATGTAATTCTCAGGAAAGCTTAAGAAAAGTAATTTTTAGAGCCTGTGCACTCAAGCATGCTTATTGGAATCTCCTGTGGGGGTTCAAAACATCTATAGCAGCTATCGCATATAGTTGTCCAAATACAATTATGCATAAATTTGCATTTCAGATGCTGAATACTAAAGTACATCCAGAATGATTATAGTTGGTTTTTTTTTTTCCTCCCCTCAAAATGCTGGGAGAATTTTTCATTAAAGATACCCTTGAAGGAAACCCTAATCAGCCTGTAGACATTCCCTCAAGATGAGTGGACTGTTGTCACAAATTTTCTCAGTTAAGGTTATTTTCACTTGATACAGCAAAACACCCAGCTAGTCTTACAGAATTTGGTCTTACTTTATCCTTTGATAATATTAATTATCCTAAGTTTGGAGACTTACCCTCCACTGAAGTTGCAAAATAGAAAAGCTGCTTGCAAAAATTACACTGGGTACAGCATTACGATGCAAGTGCTTCAGCCCAGACTCTGGTCTCACTGAAATCATCCAGAACAAAGGGTTTTGAAATGCAACGTGGCAGTTATTTTTGATGGCTTACCAGTCTATTGCAATTTCTCTTCCTCATAATGGGAAGTCTCCTATTTTTGGACCAAACAATCACTTTCTGCTACATAGACACAATGAATTATTCACAAATTCAAATTAGGCATTTCCAAATTGCCTTCCTTTAGCAGATAGTCAGTTAAAAACAATAAGACTTGCTTCCTCTGTGTTTGATTTATTCTGTTCTGAGATCTGTGGTTCCTGTTATGTAAACTCTCCTCCTCTGAGTGCTGTCAGTAAAGATACCCAATCCCAGAGATTTACGTGTATTAACAGCTCTCACAGGAGCTGCTCTAAGAAGGAAAAATTAAAGAATGATTTCTCTCCCAAACTGAGTGTGAGACCCAGCTGTTGAGTCAGGACAGCAGCACCGACTACAGAAAGAGCCAACAGCAGGGCCAAGCATCCCCCAGCTGTGATGTGGTACCCAAGGCATGGGAAGAGCCCATTGTGGGGATGCTGTGGGTCATACAAACCATTTAACCCAGCTCTGCAGGGACCCACATACAATCTTTGCTTGCAAGCACAGAAGAATTGCCCACTGGTGGTATCTCAGACTCTTCAAATTTGTCTCTTCATCATACACCATTGATACTGCTCCTCATCTGCCCTTCAGTAGTCACAGAATCATAGAATTGTTTAGGTTGGAAAAAGACCATTGAGTCCAACCGTAAACCTCACTCTGCTGAGTCCATCACTAAACCATGTCCCTGAGCACCACATCTACAGATCTTTTAAATACCTGCAGGGATGGTACCACCACTTCCCTGGGCAGCCTCTTCCAATGCTTGACAACCCTTTCACTGTTAAGTATTCATGTGGTGTGTCTGAATCACACTGTAGGTACTGAGGCCATTGGGACCAATCTATGTAGTATTAGAGGTGCCTTTTTTGTGGTAGGATTTTTGGGAGAAATTTGCACCCTCTGTTATTGCCTGATTTCTGTGGTTTATTTAAGCCCCATGCATCTGCTCATTCCCCCTACCAGTATTAAATAGCTTATTCTTCTCCACATTAAATCTAATTGCTACACATTGTTCCAGTTACAATTATATAATGTTTGGTGCTCCAGGATTGACAGAATTTTCAATTCCATTTCCTTGTGCTAGAAAATAAAGGAAATCTGTTTATACTAATTGACTACATAAGTATCAGCCTATTTTAAAATGGATTGTACATACTGGGCCACCACAAAGTGTATATGATATATCTCTCTCTTTAATCAAGACAACAAGCATCAGCAGTGAATGCAATACAGAAAAGTCTGTGCTAGCATGGACCCAAGCTGCTGGGTTCAGTGTACAGCACAACACAGCTGGGATTTACAACCACCCTAGTCCAGTCCCTGCAGAGCTGCAGCTCCTTCAAATCCCAGAGTTGACCCCAGCACCGCTGTGTGCACACTGCAAATAAGTCTTTTCAAGATCTCTCTTCAAAGCTGCCCTCAGGAGAGGGTTAGGATTGTCATTCAGTCTCAAGACAGGCTTTCCTTGCTCACCTCTCAGCTCTTTCTGCTAATGGGGTCATATAAAGTAGTGGCAGTTCCTTTAAGCGCAATGGTTCCCATCGCAAAGCATTTTTGTGAGCTGAGCATTTTGGTGAAATGGGATGATGATCTCTCACTCAGGAAATGATGGAACAAAGAATGTCCAGAGGCTGATGTGTTTATTTGCTGCTTCAAACCATGAAATCATCTAGGGAACAACCTTGTGTTGCTGATGCAGCAAAGGCATCAAGGTAGCACTGAAGTCACCAGGTTTGTGCTGCAAGCTCCAGGCAGCGTTCCTCTGCTAGACTCAGGCATTTCCAAGGGATGTACAGCACCTGGCTATGGCAAAGAGTCTTTTGGGATGACAAGTTGAAAGCAAAGTCTTGCTACAGGGCACCAGGGCTGGCTAGGCAAGGTCCTCACACACTTGCAGTGCAGTCTGATCTGTGCTAGTTTATCTCCTAATGGTCCAACAGTGGCCTTTTATATTTTGTTCTACCAACTGCCTGAGAGTGGATTCAGTACGTGACCTCCCCTACCATGGATGCAGCCTCAAAGCACAGCCCTCTTGGACATCCTACTGGACCCAGAAATGTGCATCCTCCCTGCTGTGTCCGAGCTCCTCTCTGTTCTCCATAAGCATTGACCACAGCCACCACCCAGAGGGACACAGACATCACCTCCTTGAGCAGTCTAGTTTCTCACCAGGGTGGAGAAGCCACTGTGGGTGGAGCAATAATGGACAGTATCTCCATAGGCAAGGTCTGCTCCCGATGGTCCTCTGTTAGCAAATGATTCTTATCGACCAAGCTGAATCGCGTCTCTTCCAAAACTCTGGAGTTTTTAGACTTTTTCTCTTGTAGCTCTGGACATTTTGTATCCTCACACATGACCAATCTTTCCTTTGATTTCAGCTCAGCTGGTGCTTTTAATAACACTTTGTTACAAGTTCTCCCCAGTACCTGGGCATTTTGTGAAAAATTGCTGATTTTTTGGCTCACCTTTAAATAGGCCACATCTCAACTTCTGAGTGACCTATTGATGCTGTGCTACAATACCAGGTGGACAGAAGTGCCTGGTCTCTGTTCCCAAAAAGCAGTCCTTGCTATGTGTATCTTTAACCTGTGCTTATGGTTTGTGGACAATGTGTCATCTGTGAACCCTTCCCCATGGAGTTGAGTTGGTTTTGCAGCCAGCAACACTGAATACCGTGTGTGACCCCTTTTATTTCCTGACCATCTTTTCCACTCATCAAGATTTTACAGCGCTGCAGTCGCAAGCATCCAGAGCTCCTACCTTCAGCCCCAGATCCAGCTCCTTGAGAGAGCGCTTGATTTCACTGGTGAGGATGTTCATGCGCTCACATTCCTGAAAGGCAACCACAATGTACGGTGTCCTCTCCTCCACCTTGGCCATCAGTTCTGCGATGTTAAACTCATCCATCAGTTTCTCTAACATCTCTTCCAGAAGAGCTTTCACCTGTGTGCAGAAAGGAAAAGAGGGATGTTAGTGAATGACTCTCAGAGCTTCCGCAGCTGACAGCTGCCTGGACACAGTATGAAAACTCCATCTGCCAGTTAGTACCTCCAAAACAATCAGTGTCAGCTGTGCTGGGCATGGCACCTTTCAAAGAGCTTGCCCCATCCTGCTAAAATTCAAATGCTTACAAAAGTTAATGTCAGATGAAAAGCTTTCAAAATGGTGGTTTAAAAATGTCACTATGACATGTAGCAAGCAGTCTCCTTGCTTCTTGGGTCTCAAGCTGTATTCTTACTTCTCCTAAGGTCAGATTCAATGCAAGAAGACGGATGGGGCTACAGCCTTAGCTGAGCCTCAGGACAACTGAGCTTATGAGCTGGTTTCCTCTGGTATATTGACAGAGAGAAATGATTATATAAAATGCAATTTTAAGCTGAGTTTAGCATTCTATACTAATGGAAGAAAAGCATAATGAAACAAAATTATTTTCTGGCCACCATCACAGCTTGATTTGGAAACAGTGCTTTAGATCTTTAAATACTAACTAGGGAAAGCTCCAATGCCACAGGATATTTCTAGTGTCTAAAAAATAAAACAGATAAAAACCTTTCTGGTTGACAATGAGGCATGAAGCCCCTAATCTTAATGGGATGATTTGTATCTCTCAGGTTTACATGGACCATTAGGCAGCTTGGTATGGAAGTCTCTCGCACAATGCTTCACTTCTGTGCTGGAACCTGAGCAAGACTTCTGGTTCTTGCGGATTTTTCAGAACACATAACACAGTTAAAATTCTACGATCTAATCTGCAAAGCCTGGCGTGTGGGTGCCAGTGACAGCTGCCAGCCAGTGGCAGAGGCAACCCAGGGTAATTTTATTGCCATGCCCACCAACATTCCTATTTGGACCCTGTACTCCAGTTTCCTCCGATTACTGCTCTTGCAAACCCTCCACATTCGTGTCAGACATTACAAAGAAGTGATGATGTGTAGGCTGTTACTGCAACCAGCTAGGTAGCTAAAGCTACAGCTCGGCTGGAAAAGCTCTTCAGCTGCACCTCAGGTGCACTATAGAAATATCCTCTAATTTGAAAATCCCTTGCAAGTCCCTTTGGCTCTGATTTTCTCACAGCAATTACAGCTCATTTTCTGTAATGTGGCCTCAGAAACCTGTGGGAGTATCTGGACTTGTCAGAGCCTCAGGAAAATGACAGGCTCACAGTTTCCCTGCAAGGTCCCTAAAACCACCTCAGCCAAACCAGGGGCTGGAAGTTCTCAAATGCAGGAGCTGAGACAACTCATTCTTGTTCAAGGACCAAGTGAAAGGGACACAGTCAGTGCCAGTTATAGCTCAGATAATGAGAGATCACCTCCAGAAGAAAATGAGCTGTGGGAGCATCCCTCAGGCACAGTGCAGTGCCACACCCAGATTGCTTTCAGGTAGCTTCTCTTCTCAGAGACATCAAGAAAGACATGAACACTTCTGTGCTTCTCTGACAGTCTTCTTGACTGTCACCAGGAGTTTGAAGGGTACCCATGCCCTGTGATGCCACTGCTAGATCACTCCATGAGAACTGTGCTTCTCCAGCCAAGGAATTTAATTGTTTTTCAATAACAAAAGGACTGGGAGGGGAGAAGAGGCAGTCACATTTGCTATCTCTGAGCAACTCCTTTGGCTTTGCTACCTCTGGATTATTCTCCTCACCTCAAATTCCAGTATGAACTAAAATTGAACATGCCAAGCACTTCTCAGAGCCCCTTAGGCAAAGGCAGTAAGTTCCCCAGCTCCACACCAAGCCAAAGGAAGCACGTGTGAAACCACAGACTTCACATATGCTTTCTATTAACCACTCATTAATTCACAAAGCTTGAAACACAGAGCTGGGACCTTATGACTGCAGAAATAAAAATACTGATCAAGTGTTGGCTGGTTTCAGATCCTGTTATGAATGTTTGGGCCAGGTTTTAATGAGCTGTGAGTTTTGAGAGGAAGGGCTGAGATCAGCCTGGTATACAGGCATAGCAAAGAAGTTCAGCTGGAAATAAGGAATTACAAGGCCCCTGGGAGCTTGGGAGCTGGGTGGGACCTGCTGGTAGCAGTAAGAGGTGGGCTGAGCAGATGGCATGCTCAGGGAGCCCATTGGTATGCCAGTCACAGCGTGATGCACAGGGACCAGTGCTCACAGACAGTGGAGGACACAGAAGGTTTATTTGTAATGCCTTCACAAGATGATAATGAAGACACTGCAGTTCAGGGGGTAATTAAAAGCCACTGTCCTATTACTGACAATACTCCAATTACATCCCACCATGATGATGTTCTGCATAATATGAGACTCATGGTTTTAGACACTCTGTTTGTATCCTGCAAAGGCAGCACGCACTGTTATTAGCATTTGTGAGACAAACCTGAGCTAGACAGGACTGCTTATGAGTGAGACGGGTATCAAAATTCAACAAATTCAACAGCTCTACCACTCTCACCGTCTCTTCCCTGGTCACCACTCCTCCTTTGCCCATGCTGGTGTCCCGGGGCTGCATCTCCAACACAATGCGGAAGAGCTTCTCTGAGGTCTGGGTGAGGACACCAATCTCAGCATTGGGATGGAGGCCATAGAGATAAGGAGACTCTGGAGGCAAGGCATCGTCTATGTACTGTACAGAGAAATTCAGGTTCAGGTTAGATGTGGAGTCCAGGGAACTTTGCCTGAAGATTCATGGCACTAGAATTATCACCCATCAGACTAAGTAAGCCCAGGCTGACAGAACTCTGCTTGTGGCTGAAACACCAGTGAACTGATGGGAGAAAGGAGCATATGATTGTTTACAGAAGAGCTTCCATTCCTGCAGTGAAAATTTAGCAAATGCTGAAGTTTGTCTTGGCTAAATATCTCAGGCCTGGACCTTCTCTAGTAATTATCTGCTGTGCATTTCATCTTCAATATTCTGAAATCTCTTGTGGGAATTTAGCTTTCAGTAGTCAAGTTTTAGGAACAAAAACAGCCTAATATGCCTATCTCTGCTCCCACATTTGTGTACAAAGAACAGTTGAGATCAGTAAGTAGATCAACAGGACCTTCAGTGTTTCTCATCGAAACTGATGATAAAAGGAGCTTGAAAGGGCCGTTGTAGCAAATGTTACATGAATGTAATTTTCCAGGAGCTCCACTCAAGTCTCAAGAACTAATCACAGAATCACAGAATCAAAGAATGCTAAGGACTGGAAGGGATCTTGAAAGATCATCTAATCCAATCCCCCTGCCGGAGCAGGAACACCTAAATGAGTTCACACAGGAAGGCGTCCAGGCGGGTCTTGAATTCCAAAGAAGGAGACTCCACACCCTCCCTGGGCAGCCTGTTCCAGTGCTCTGTTACTCTCACAGTAAAGAAGTTTCTTCTCAGGTTTAAGTAGAAACTCCTATGTTCCAGCTTACACTTGTTGCCCCTTGTCCTATCATTGGACATCACTGAGAAGAGCCTGGCTCCATCCTCCTGACACTCACCCTTTACATATTTATAAACTTTAATAAGGTCACCCCTCAGTCTCCTCTTCTCCAAGCTAAAGAGACCCAGCTCCCCCAGCCTTTCCTCATAAGGGAGATGCTCCACTCCCTTCATCATCTTGGTGACTCTGTGCTGGACTCTCTCAAGCAGTTCCCTGTCCTTCTTGAACTGTGGGGCCCAGAACTGGACACAATATTCCACATGTGGCCTCACCAGGGCAGAGTAGAGGGGAAGAAGAACCTCTCTTGACCTACTAACCACACCACTTCTAATGCACCCCAGGATGCCATTGGCCTTCCTGGCCACAAGGGCACAGTGCTGGCTCATGGTCATCCTGCTGTCCACCAGGACTCCTAGATCCCTTTCCCCTACACTGTTCTCTAGTAGATCATCGCCCAACCTGTACTGGAGCCTGGGGTTGTTCCTGCCCAGATGCAACACCCTACACTTGCCCTTATTATATTTCATTAAGTTTTTCCCCACCCAGCTCCCCAGCCTGTCCAGGTCTCTCTGATGGCAGCACAGCCCTCTGCTGTGTCAGCCACTCCTCCCAGCTTTGTATCATCAGCAGACTTGCTGACAGTGCACTCTGTGCCCTCATCCAGGTCATTGATGAATATATTGAATAGTACTGGACCCAGTACTGACCCTTGAGGGACTCCACTAGACACAGGCCTCCAACTAGACTCTGCCCCATTGACCACCACTCTCTGGCTTCTTCCCACCAGCCAGTTCACAGTCCATCTCACTACCTGATCATCTAATCCACACTCAATTTGGCAGCAAGGATGCTGTGGGTGACCATGTCAAATGCCTTACTGAAATCAAGATAGACCACATCCACTGTTTTGCCATCATCTAGCCATCTGGCTGTGTTTTCATCAAAGTCTAGAAGGTTGTTCAAGCATGACTTCCCCTTGGTGAAGCCATGTTGACTGCCCCTAATGACCCTCTTATCCTTGATATGCCTAGAGATGGCACCAAGGATAAGTCGTTCCATCACCTTTCCAGGGATGGAGGTGAGGCTGACCAGGCTGTAGTTACCTGGGTCCTCTTTCTTGCCCTTTTTGAAGATTGGAGTGACATTTGCTTTCCTCCAGTCCTCAGGCACCTCTCCTGTTCCCCACGACCTAGCAAAGATGATGGAGAGTGGTCTAGCAATGACTTCAGCCAGCCCCTTTAACACCTGTGGGTGCATCCCATCCGGACCCATGGATTTATGGATGTCCAGATTGCTTCATTGGTCCCTAACCCAGTCCTCATCAACCAAGGCAAACTCCTGTATTGTCCTGACTTCCTCTGGGGCCTCAGGGGTACGGGGCTCCTCAGGACAGTTTCCAGCAGAGTAGACTGAGACAAAGAAGGCATTCAGTAACCCTGCCTTCTCTGTATCTTCTGTCACCAGGGCACCCACCTCATTTATCAGTGGGCCTACATTGCCTCTAGTGTTAGTTTTATCTGCCATGTGTTTGAAGAAGCTCTTTCTGTTGTCCTTGACCCCTCTGGCAAGGTTTAATTCTAAGGAGGCCTTAGCTTTCCTAGTTGCCTCCCTACATCCTCTGACAACAGCCTTATATTCTTCCCAAGTGGTCAACCCCTCTTTCCATGATCTGTAAACTCTCCTCTTCCACTTGAGTTTGCAGTTCCAGCAGTTCCCTGTTTAACCAAGCAGGTCTCCTGGCTCCCTTCCTTGACTTCCCACGTGTCGGGATGCTCTGATCTTTAGCTTGGAAGAAGCAGTCCCTGAATATTAACCAGCCATCTTGGGCCCCTTTGCCTTCAAGTGCCCTTTCCCATGGGATTTCCCCTAGCAATTGCTTGAAAAGGCCAAAGTTTGCCCTCCTGAAGTGCAGGGTTGCAATTCTGCTTGGAATTCTGTTCCTGCCACATGAGATCCTGAACTTCACCATCTCATGGTTGCTGCAGTCCAGGCAGTCCTCAACCTTTACTGCTTCAACCAGAGCCCCCCTTGTTAGTCAGGATGAGATCCAGCAGAGCTCCCCTTCTAGTTGGTTTATCCATCATTTGCATCAGGAAGTTATGGTCGATGCACTGGAGGAACCTCCTGGATTGTGGCTGGCTGAGCAGTCCCTCCAGCAAACATCAGGGTAGTTAAAATCCCCCACGACAACCAGGGCCTGTGATGTAATACAGTTTTTCTATTCATGCATGAACAGAATGAGCTCATGATGAAGTAGCAAATTAACATTAGACTTGGTTCATCCAAGGAAATGCTGAAATGTCTACAGAAACAGAACATAATGGGAAATAACAGGAGGTGTGCTGAAACACTGCAGTCCTATTCACTGCCTCCTAAGACAGCTTATAGAGCAGCTATTGAAGACATTACATTTATGTGTGTAAATAATGAAAAAACAAAGAGCTTACCTGATGATAACCATTATAGTCCATGTTCCCTGGGAGAGGGAATCCTGGAGCAAGGAGGAGTTCTCCCTCTAGCATTTCTGGCTTAATAAGTTCTTCCAAATAGGTTTTGCAAAGCCGCCTGTCCCAGTCATCTGTAATGTGACCTCCATACATGATCTCACCAAAGAGATAGCGTAAGTCATCATATGGGACCTGAGGAATGAACCAGGAGGCCATGAAAGAGTTCAGACAGCCGGAGCTCCACCGGCCGTATCACTGAGCCGCAGGCTACAGCGCTAAGGACTGAGCTGCACAGTGAGTGCTTCCACTTCACTATTGCAGTTTTCTAAGTAAACAAACATTAGGTAGGAGTTAAATCCTGCCCAAGGAAAACTGATCACAGCATAGATTTCATGCAGTTTCCCACTGAAATGCAAATTTATTCTAAGCTCTGTTAACCCAAAGACCACTTTGTATTTCCAATTAATAAAGACCACAGGCACAGTTTGCTGTGATTTGGAAGCTGCTACAGATGGGAGTGACACTGAAGCTTCCTATCTCACCACAACGGTATACCAAACTGTGAAGTTATAAAACCAAAGACACCAAGGAAATGGCATTTCAGGAGACTTCCCAGGAGTTTCAGCACAAGCCAGTCCATCACTGGTGGTGAAAAGCCACTGAAAGCCATTCACGCACCTTTGCACTGGCCTCCAGGTAATTATATAGCACGTTCACAGAGATAGTTAGGTCTCCAGTGTTGAAGGGGTAGGAATGGTTCCAGCCTTGAGCGCCAAACTTGCGCCTTTCTGCAACCACAGCATGGAAATAGCAGAGGGCAAAGAGGATGCTCTTGAACTCATTCTCCCGGGTGCACATCTCCAGGGTATCCTGCAACACAGACAGAGGCAGGGCTGTGTAAGTCCACACTGCCTGAAGTCTCAGTCACTCTCACGGTCTCCCAAACACAGTGGATTTTGGACAGGGGTAAAGTGATTGTCCCAGTCAGTTGATTTCTACATAATATACATCTCCATGAGCCAACAATGTGCCCTGGTGGCCAAGAAGGCCAATGGCATCTGGGGGAGCATGAAGAAGAGGGTGACCAGCAAGTCGAAGGTTCTCCTCCCCCTCTACTCTGTCCTGGTGAGGCCACATCTGGAGTGTTGTGTCCAGTTCTAGGCTTCCCAGTTCAACAGAGACAGGGGACTTCTGGAGAGAGTCTGGTGGAGGCTAAGGAGAAGATTAAGGAGCTGAAGCATCCTTCTTATGAGAGAGAACTGGGTCTGTTCAGCCTGGAGAAGAGAAGACTGAGAGGGGTGACCTTATTAATGTTTATAAATATCTAAAGGGTGGGTGGCAAGAGGGCGGGGCCAGCAATAGGACAAAGGGCAACAAGCACAAGCTGGAATACAGGAGGTTCCACTTAAACATGAGGAAAAACTTCTTTATGGTGAGGGTGATGGAGCACTGGGACAGGCTGCCCAGAGAGGTTGTGGAATCTACTTCTCTGGAGAGATTCCGAACCCACCTGAATGCTTTCCTTTGCAACCTGTTCTCAGTGAACCTGCTTTGGCAGGGTAGTTGGACTAGATCTCCAGAGGTCCCTTCCAACTCCGCCCATTCTGTGATTCTGTGATTAACTAATTTTCTAAGTTAGTGGCTTTGCATTGCAAATTCATTGGCAAATTCAGGTGCATATTTTCTGAATTAATATTTTATTTTCCAACTCAAAGTGGTTTTGCATAGGAATACATACTGACAGCCAAGAAGGGAAAGGACACATGCACTCACCCAGCACCCCATCACCTGCACATGCCCCACATCCCACCCCAGAGAGATGGAGAGAGGCACCACACAGGGTGAGCATGCCAGCAGTAGGACTGGGACCATGGCCCTAATCAAGGCTCCTGCTGAGGAGGACTGTACCGGGAAGAACTAAAATCCATCCTGCCCCTCGAGTACAAAAGTTTTCCTTGGGGCAGTATTTATTTGAGCTGGAGAGCTGGCACAGCAGGATTATCCCAGAATGGCTCTGCTCCCGCTGCCATCACCCTCTGCACAGAACCAGCCCTGGCTGTGTGCTGCCGCAGTGGAGTTGCTGATGGCCCACCAGAGCTGGGATGTGCGAAACTGCCAAAAATCCAAGCAGAGGAGATCAAACACTTGCAAAAAAAATCCAGTGCAGCCCTTTAAAACCAGCACAGCAACGAGCCCTTCCTTTCCCAACTTTCAGGTAACAATTAAGTTTGAGTATCTACAAATGAACAGGCAGAATCATGATGTTGGAAGTGGAGGGCTGCAAGCCTGAGTCATTTAATCAGTGAAAATGAACAAAGGGAAATGGTCTCCAAAGAACTCTGAACAGTGCTGGGAGTGCTGCATCAGCAGTTGGGCACCCAGGGAAGCCTGGGCAGCCATGCCTGTTCCCAGCAGCATGAGCACCAATGTTCTGGGAGACCAGTGCAGCAGAGAGATGAAGAGCTGTGTGCTCATGGATGAAGAGGTTGAAGCTCAGCTATCATGGGGGAAGCTGCACGTCCTTTCTGTGACTGAAGCCAGGAGGAGGTTTGCACAGCTCTGGTCCTCGCTCTGCATTGGCAAAAGCAATGTGGCTGGACAGTGGATCACCTGCCCCATGGCAGGAACCTGAGGTGTTCTCCCACAGCTAACAGCACAGATCTCCTTAGACCTGGGAGATGAACATGTTGAGAAGGGCTTGCCTGCACCTTCACCCACATCTCTGCAAGCCCTCCCCAGGAATAGTATGTCCAGGGTACAGAGGCTCTGACCTGCACAGCTGAGCAAGCAGCTGATTAAGAAGGGAGTAGCTACACCTCCATGCTCCCTCCCCAGGGACAGTCCCTTTAAGTCCACTCTGCTATGTGACAAAGACTATAAGGGGCACCCGTATGATTTCTCTTCATTATCTTTACCTTTAATCATCTGGGGAACATAACAGCTCAGAGTATGTGCTGAAAAGGGGGTATCTCAAGTGTGCAAGACGTTAACTAATTGCATAAGAGGATCGAGAACATCCCAAACCCTGTTTTCCCCTTAATTAGACAGCACTCTCGGCTCCCTTCATTATCATCAACCTGATGAAGAACTGTTTCAAATATGTTCTGAGCACCTATCTCATTTTAGAAAACATCCCTGGGCTTCAAGGGGAGCTTGCCTGAATGAACTCGAGTAAGTATCCATCTCAGTCTCATTCAGCCTCTCCATTTAGTTGTGCATTTTTCTTCAGCTACAAAGCAGAACAATAGTACCTACAGAGAATAATGGGCCTTCTTTGTAGCTTTCAGCTGAAAGCTAAATTTGAACATCCATTCTGAATAAAGCAGGGAAATGAGGTGTAAAGGGGCCCCACCCACTCACTCCAGGATTTCTGATAGAAGATGTTTTATAATACTCCAACAATTTAGAAAATGCTAATTACTATCTGATTGAAATGAGCAGAGGCAGGATGAAATTGTTACTTGGGGTGAAGCTTCTCCTCTCCCTTGCTTTCCAAGATGTTTCATGGAGTTCAAGATGATGAATGACAGCAGATAAATATGGAATAATCTACTAACATTGTCAGTCTCACCTCAGTGCCAGGCAAGATCATGGAGCAGATACTCTGAGAAACTATGCTAAGGCACATGGAAAATGAGAAGGTGATTGGTGACAACCAGCATGGCTTCACCAAGGGCAAATCATGCCTGACCAATCTGGTGGCCTTTTATGACAGGTGGATAAGGCTAAAGCAACTGATGTCATCTACCTGGACTTGTGCAAGGCATTTGACACCCTCCCACATGGCATCCTTGTCTCTAAATTGGAAACATGTGGGTTTGAGGGATGGACCACTCAGTGGATAAGGAACTGGCTGGATGGTCGCACTCAAAGAGTTGTGGTCAACAGCTCCATGTCTGAGTGGAAACCAGTAACGAGTGGTGTCCCTCAAGGGTCAGTATTGGGGCCGGTGCTCTTCAGCATTTTTGTCAGTGACATGGACAGTGGGATTGAGGGCACCCTCAGCAAGTTTGCTGATGACACCAAGCTGAGTGGTGTGGTTGACACGCTGGAGGGACGGGATGCCATCCAGAGGGACCTTGACAGGCTTGAGAGGTGGGCCTGTGCCAACCTCATGAAGTTCAACAAGGCCAAATGCAAGGTCCTGCACCTGGGTCGGGGCAACCCCAAGCACAAGTACAGGCTGGGCAATGAGTGGCTTGAGGCCAGCTCCAGAGAGAAGGACTTGGGGGTGCTGGTGGATGAGAAGCTCAACATGAGCTGACAATGTGCGCTCACAGCCCAGAAGCCAATAACTGTGTCCTGGGCTGCATCTAGAGCAGCGTGGGCAGCAGGTTGAGGGAGATGGTTCGCCTACTCTACTCCGCTCTGGTGTGAGCCCACCTGGAGTTCTGAGTCCAGTTGTGGGGTCATCAACACAAGAAAGGCATGGACCTGTTAGAATGAGTCCAGAGGGGACTGTGAGGATGATGTGAGGGCTGGAGCAGCTCTGCTGTGAGGACAGGCTGAGAGAGTTGGGGCTGTTTAGCCTGGAGAAGAGAAGGCTCTGGGGAGACTTTCTAGTGGCCTTCCAGTAACTGAAGGGGCTACAAGAAAGCTGGGGAGTGACTTTTTACAAAGGCATTTAGTGATAGAACAAAGGGTGATGGCTTTAAAGTGGAAAAGGGGAGATTTAGATTAGATATTAGGAAGACATTCTTTCCTGTGAGGGTGTTCAGACACTGGCTCAGGTTGCCCAAGAAAGTTGTGGCTGCTCCTCCCTGGAAGTGTTCAAGGCCAGGTTGGATGAGGCTTTGAGCAACCTGGTCTGGTGGAAGATGTCCCTGCTCATGGCAGGGGGCTTGGAACTTGACGAGCTTTAAGATCCCTTCCAACCCAAACCAGTTTGGGATTCTATGGTTCTATGATTCTACTAATCCTTGTGTTGTGCCTCCCTGCCTCACCTGCTCAGCAGTGTTAGCTCCTGCACTAAGAGGTTTCCTCCACATTGATGTCTAAGTGCAAAAAGAATTGTGAGCTGCCCCATGGACCAGTGCCTTGGGGTCCACAATAGGCTGGGGTTGCTTCTGCCTGCTCCAAAATGACAGGAGACTGCATGAAAAAGCAATCCTGTAAGGTCTGCCCTGCGTGTTCCCAGCACAGTCATGGGCAGAAGAAAGAGGCTGTAGTAACTTCAGAGCCAGTGACACAAAAAGGTGAAAGTACCTTCAGGCCCCTCTGGCTGCTCAAGGTTTAACAGCCAGGGTCTGTCTGCGAGAGCTTGGTGTGCCAAGGTGATGGTGACGTGTCAGTGAAGCCAGTGGGTATCCAGGGCAGCAGAACGCAATGGTCTGTGTGTCTAGGAAAGGTATCACCATAAATGCCAGCAGTTAGCCTTTAGTCCTTTGGGCCATGAGGAAAATGGGGTCAGCAGAAGCCTCCAGCAGTGAGACACTCCAGGCTCCAGTGTTCCCCGACACACAGGCTGCTCCTCAGGGAGCCTGGGCACTTGATCTCTGTCCCACTGCTTCTGGCAGCCGCAGTGCCCAGAGCAGCCAAGCGAGGCCACGAAGCAGGCTCGGTTGTGTGTGATGACTCAAACATTGCTCCCTGCTCTCTGCAGCACCAAGAAAAGAATATTTCCCATCATTTCCACACACATTGATGTTCTGTCTCCTGCACAAGAGACTCAGATGCAGTTCCAGTAGCAGAGTGGGGATGGTGGCCACTGCAACAGGAATGTGTGCTTGTGGTCACCATGCAATAAAAGCAACGAGTAACATGCCATCGGCTATTCTTTTGGGCCAGCAATTCTCAATTTACCTTGTCTGGCAAAGCAAGTCCTCCCTGCAGGGAGATTTCAGCTCTAATTTACAACACTTCTGATGTCAGCAAGGTTTTGAGCTGAATAGCCTTTGGGCACACAGCACCAAGTCCCCCTGTGCTGCTCTGAAGACCTTATCAGCAGTTCTGAAGCTCTGACCCCAGTTCAACAGAAGGGCAAAAAAGCAAGGTGTAACCTGCTCATCTCTCCATGTCTTTGGGTGTTCAGATGTAACGTGTCACTCACCAGCCCAAAAAGGAGCGACACAGACACAGCAATCAAGTCAAAACGTGACAGAAATCTTCCAAATGCTGCATGCAGAAGTCTGATTCTGTAACAAAACAGCCTTTCTAAAGATGATACATTGGTGTGAAAATGATTAAACCAGGCAGATGTCTGTTGTTCTGTGACCTCTTGCAAGAAAGGCCGTTCAGGATTACCTGAGCCCTCCTTTGGGAAAATCAGTGCTTGGAAAGAGATCTGCATGCAGCTCCCGGAGAACAGAGGGGGTTGTTGGATCTAGAGACAATGCAAGGGGACTGGCACATCTGCTGCCTGGGAGCAGCAATGCCCACACACATCACATTCTACATGGGGCTCCAACTCCAAGCCAACCTGTCAGCCAGTCACCGGCACAAGCCCCACTGTGCTCCTACCTGGCTGAAGTTGTCGAGGGCTTTGTGCAGATTTGCATGCATCCCAGCTGGGGCCTCGTTGGTGATTTTGATGGAGTTCTCCAGGATGCCCTGGGGAATGATATGGCTCTCAGGGGAGGCTGCCGGCTCTGCGCTAATGAAGACACGGAAATCCTGGTGGCTGCCCTCACTGTGCTGCTCCAGCTTCTTCTCCAGAGAACTCAGCCACTTGGCCACCAGGTGGATGTTCTGGCAGGGACAAAGGGGACAAGGTTTCATCAGTTCCCCTCCATTTACACCTGTGCTGAGCAGGCACCAAATCCATCACGCAATTGAATGGGACCTGCCAAGGCTAGTTGCCATAGAAGTTGGTACTTGTCCCAGTAGTCCCTGTGTAACTCACAACTCCAGATATTCTGCCACATCAAGTACATGTATAAACTCAAAATAATCAATATAAAACTCTAGCCATGGAGCAAGCTGTTATTGGGTTGTTCAGGTTCTCAGTGACGATATTCTCCTTCCTGTTACAGTAACGTATATCTGACGAAATAGAGTTTTTTCCCCAGCTCTACCAAGCTCAAATTAAAATATTTGTTCATTTTTAACAGAGTAACAGTGAGGACCCTCAATATCAGTTACTAGGCAAAAAAGACAAACAGGCGGTTTTACAAAGGACTTCAACATATTTATTTATTCATGCAACAAATTAGACATATCTGTCAAAAATTAAGCAATGTTATGCATATTATGCAGAGATGGTGAAATGGATGAAGACAAGCCTTTGTTTTTCAGCTAGAGTCCTATACAGTGGTGTTGTTTCCAGGCAAGAAAACAGCTTTTTACTCTATTAGTGATGGGGCAGGTCAGACACAGCAGGGATTTGTGGGCTAAAACTACCTTCATTTTAAAGTTGGGTGTGTAATCCAAGCTGACTGCAGACAAGTAGCTGGAAGGTGATTTATCCCATCCAAAGACAGGACAAAGAACTTGCTAAACTTAAATTAAAAGCAGCCGCCAAAAAGATAAACTGCTTGCAGGCGGCAAGGAAATTACAGAAAGGAATCATATTAGAGGCTTAGAATAAATATATATCACCTATGAAAAGGACCAGAAAGGAGCTCTCATGGCTAAATAGCAGAGTAATAGAGACTATCAGGAGTGAAACTACATTCTTCAGAAAGTGAAAATTGTGTTCAAATGAGAAAAACAGAAAACAGCACAAAATCCAGTCATGGTGAGCCAAAAAAGGTTTTAAGAAGCAATATTCTGAAAACCATAAAAACTAATAACAAAAGCTTTTTCCATAAGCCAGAAACCTACCAGAGAGCCTATAAAGCTAAAAGATAATCAAGGTGTACAAGGAGTGCCCAAGAAAGGCAAGGCCACGACAAAACAGCTCATATTTGCAGGAATATTCACTGCAGAGCTTGGGGAGGGTCTCATGGTTACAGCCTGTCTTACATGGTGGTATCACTCTAATGCTGAGGCTGGAGACACCCATGGAGATCATCTCTCCAAACCTCCTGCTTGAAGCAGGGTCAGCTGGATTAGGTTGCTAACTGTATTGAGTTGGGTTTTTTGATATCTCCAATGCTGGAGCCTCTATAACCTGTCTGGGCAACCTCTGCCACTGTTCAATTAACCTCACAGTAAAAAATAAAATAAAATAAATTATGTCTACGGGAAATTTCTATTTCTGTTTGTGCCCATTGCTTCTTGCTCTTCACTGGGCACCACTACTAAGAGTCTGACTCCATCCTTTGTACTCCCTCTGCCATCAGGTATTTAAACACTGATAAACCCCTCTGAGTCATCACTTTTTGAGGTTAAATAATCCCAGCTCTCTCAGCCTCTCCTCATATGACAGATGCTCCAATCCCTTAATCACTGGAAAGACTCTTAAACTGAAGCAGTAGATGGAAGAGTTTTCAGAAAAACTGGTAAACTAATAATAACAATTTGCCGGCACCAGATGGTATCCACCCCAAAGAAACTCAGATATGGAAGTGGTGCACTACTCCTCAGGATGCACTAGGCAAACTGGGAGGGGCTCTAATAAACCACAAATTAACACACAAACACTATGAGCTAGAGAAAACCAGGAATCTAATATTTCCAACCCATTTGAGATAGCTAAAAGAGCAATGTCCAAATCTGAGCTTGCCACCATAAACTCCCTTTGAGGTTGGTAGAAAGGTGAGCTCCAGCAGGCAGCTCACCACACCAGCTTCAGACATGGCCCTGAACAGTGAAGGAGTTCCCTCCACAGTGTCAGTGTATCTCCATCCTTGGATTTTCATCAGTATCAGCGATTTATCTTTCAGTTCCCAGTACTATTGCAGGTAAGAGGGAAGGCCTCATAGGCTACCAGATGGTTAAGATGGAGGAAACAGGGAGAGGGAAGCTACTGATAGAGTTTGAGCTGTTCACCATATTAAAAAACCACCTGAAAGAGCAAATGATTAGTGAGCTGACAGAATTAGTCATAAGACAAAGTAATTTCAAGTACTGAAAATAAAACCTGCTGGGAAAGAACTGCAAAAGTATGTCATCATTCTAAGTGACTGGCAATGATACAGCAGAAGAAATTCAGTGTTGATAGATGCAAAGTAATGCACACAGAAAAACAACACTAGCTAGAAATATAAACAATGATGGTTCAGAATTAGCTATTACCACGCAGGGAGAGATCTCAGAGTCCTTACAGTTATTTCCTGCAAATAACAGTTCAATGCTTAACAATGTGAAAGCAATCAAATGTCAGCAAAGGAATAGAGAATAAAACTGCAAACATTATTATGCCACTCCCTAAATTAATGGTGGGTCTCCATCTCAAAACCAATACCCAGTTCTCTCCTCTCTGTCCCCAGAAGGTTATAGCTTCCACACAAGGAGACAAAAAATTGATACGGACTTGCCAATTTGGAGAGAGAAGAGATCGAGGTGGAGGGGGTGAGTGAGGAACAAGGATGGATGGATTAATAGAGCAGACCGCAAGTTTCAAAAGGGTAAGTAGAAGTACATTTTCATATAATACATAATTAAACCGTGAATTTATTGTCTCAGGATTTTATGGAAGTTGAGATAATCACAGAATGAAACTGAGCTTGGATCCATGGAGAGAATCATCACTGCACACTTGCACTGTTTATACAGACTTTTCTCAGATTCTGGATGTGCCTTCTTACAGGCAAGGAACTGCCCTTTGGTCTGCCCAAGTGAGGTGCGTTTGTAGACTGATGCCACATCAGAACATCAAGAGACCTCCCTCGTGAGAACACAGAAATCCTCTTCTGGCTTTTCTGTTGGAGGTTTCTGGTGCCTCTTGTGAGCTACATATGGAGAGACCTCAGCCAGGACTGGAGAATAGGATGGTCCAAAACACACTTACCTCCTTCAGAGAGTAATTCCACTCTCCAGTGCCACAAAGCAAGAGCTCTAGTATGTTCTGGGTTGGACAAGCACAACTTCAGCACAAGTTGCCTCCACAATATCTTTATGATGCTATCTGTATGAGTTTTCAAGGGTACTGGATATGGGTATGTCTGAGCATAGATGTCTGTGGCTGAACTAGTCAACCCACCAGAGAGTCATAGAGAAGGTAGGTCATCTATAACAACATAACCTGCTTCGTGGATGAGGGAAAGGCTGTGGATATTGTTTACCTGGACTTTAGAAAAGCCTTTGACATGGTTTCCCACAGCATTCTCCTGCAGAAACTGGCTGCTCATGGCTTGGATGGATGTACTCTTTGCTGGATGGAAAACTGGCTGGATGGTCAGGCCCAGAGGGTTATGGTGAATGGAGTCAAATCCAGTTGGTGCCCGGTCACAAGTGGTATTCCCCAAGGATCAGCACTGGGCCCAGTCCTGTTTAATATTTTTATCAACGATCTGGACAACGGGATCAAGCACACCCTCAGTCAGTTTGCAGAGGACACTAAGCTGAGTGGCCGTGTTGATCTGCCTGAAGGTAGGAAAGCTCTGCAGAGGGATCTAGACAGGTTGGATCAATGGGCCAGGACCAATGGCATGAGTTTCAACAAGGCCAAATGCTGGGTTCTGCATTTTGGCCACAAAAACTCCATGCAACACTACAGGCTTGGGAAGGATTGGCTGGAGACCTGGGGGTGTTGGGCAATAGCTGGCTGAACATGAGCCAGCAGAGTGCCCAGGTGGCCAAGAAGGCCAATGGCATCTTGGCCTGGATCAGAAATAGTGTGGCCAGTAGGAACAGGGACGTTCTCTTACTGCCATACTGATGAGGCTGCACCTCGAGTGCTGGGTTCAGTTTTGGGCCCCTCACTCCAAGAAGGACATGGAGGTGCTGGAGCGTGTCCAGAGAAGGGAACGGAGCTGGGGAAGGGTCTGGAGCACAAGTGTGATGAGTTCATGGCTGAGGGAACTGGGGGTGTTTGGCCTGGAGAAAAGGAGGCTGAGGAGAGACCTTCTGACTCTCTCCAACCTTCTGAATGGAAGGTGGGTCTGTTCAACCAAGGAACAAGTGACAGGACATGAGGAAAAAGCCTCAAGTTGCGCCAAGGGCAGTTTAGATTGGATATGACAAAGAATTTTTTCACTGAAAGGGTTGTCAAGCATTGGAACAGGCTGCCCAAGGAAGTGGTTGAGTCACCATCCCTGGAGGGATTTAATAGATGTGTAGATGTGGTGCTTAGGAACATGATCTTAAAGGTCTTTTCCAGCCAAAAAAAATCTATGATCTTATCCTAAAACATCCTACATCTGATGGATCACTCTGGTGAAAGTGTCCATCTCATCTCCTAGCCTGGAAAAGGAGGCTGTGGTGAGTGTGTCAGACAAAGTTGTTTCTATTGCAGGCACTTGAAGGTAAAGGGGATGAGTGGTGCTTTCTTACAAGAGATACATTACTATCACTGGCTTCAGGAGTATCAAAAAATAACACAGCATGTGTGCAACTGCCTTTTCAAGACTTTAACATCTTTTAAAAATGTGCACTTAACTATTTCAATTTTCTTACACTCTATGCATAGGGTTGGGTACAAAGTGTACTAAAGACTCAGGAAAAGCTTCTGTCTCCTTGCCCAAGTCCTCTGTGTTTTAGATGTAAATACCATATTCTCTGCTGCTTGGTAACTTCAGTATTGCCCTCTTCTGCACAAGATTTTATGGGGCTGCCCTGATATCCTAAGTCATATAATTTGTCAGATGACTCCTGCCAGAAGTCAAGCCTCTGTTTTTGACATGGCAGGGCAGTTGCTTCAGAAACATGAGTCAAGAGAATTCTTGTCTGGGGAAGCCATGGACATCTTGCACCCTCCAGTCCTGTTGCCCCAGATCATGATTCATGTGGCTGGGAATAACATTTCTTGTTTAGAACTGTGTAAGTGCAGTCTCCTTCCCTGAAAGGATTTAGGGTTGTGTTCATGCTACATGCATGAAATGGAGTTTGGGATGAGGGGGAGACAAGGAGGAGATGTCTGAGGAAAAGAATCGTGTTCTGGGGGAGCGTTGCATTGTCATAAACAATGACTGTGTGAAGGGCAGTAGACAAAACGCAATTATATCTGACTGCCGATGCAGAGAGGTAGGTAATGCCCGTGGGTCCAGGCAACCGACTCTGTAAAAACACAAGTCCAGGGATAAAGTAGCAGTGGATCAAAACTTGTAACCAAAGTGTTTCTCTCCTGGTTTCACTGGGATAGAATCATAGAAATAATTCTTGGTCAGAAAAGCTGCATTTTAAGAAGACTGCAACACCTGATTTGGTGGGAACAAAGTTGATTAAACACTTTGGTTTAGTCTGTGGCCAGCCATGGTATACAGGTTTCCATAGTGATCGAGGTCTATAAGCAATTTACAGTCAACCAGGTGCCAAGGTGTGGGAAAGTGAAAGCCAGGGCAGCTGACCCAAGCTGTCCAACAACAATATTCCATAGCATAAATGTCATGCTCACTATAAATTGGAAATTTGCTGGGGATGACCCTTCTTCCTCAATGGCCACTATCCCTGGGGGGTCTCACCAATCATTCTGCTCCTGAGGCCTGCTCTCCCACTTGTTGTGATTGTTGTGCTTTCATTGGCTGAGTATAACTTTGTGTATTTTATATTAGTATTAATATTAGTTCTTCTTATTATTTCATTATATTTTTTTATATTCCAACCCAAGAGTCTCCTTTCCTTTTCTCAATTTCCCTTCTCCGGCAAGGAGGGGTCACTGGTCGACAGAACAACTGACTAAACCGAGACAGTGTCAAACAGCCACACAGATTAAGTAATACAGCAAAAGAGCTCAATAAAATACCAAAAGAGAAAATGTGCATTAAGTATCAATTTAACCATAGACTACATACCTGATCTTAACTATTTTCATCTCTAATTGGCAGTTTCTTCCTACCTCTGCTTTTGTGGTATTAGATGGCTGAAAAATAATTGCTTTCACTTGTGCTGACATGATACCAATGATCTTTATTTGTCAGTATCACTCCCTTCTAATAGGCAATTTAGGGAATATTTCTAATCTAATGATAATTGAGTGCCTTTATATACACTCCTCTTGTGATAGAAAAGAATAATATAAAAAAAGAGTAAACATATGCAGCAAAGCATGGGTTGCTACTAAGAATTCATGATGATCAAATGAATACATCTGCAAAAACCAGACGGAGATGCTGTGGTGGGGATTCACACATTTGAAGAAAACTGCAAATTAATTCTCATCAGTCAGATAACACAACTTGACAGAACATAACTAATGACAACATATGCCATCATAATAACTGAATATGTTAAATATCAGTAATGACATAACACAGACAATGCTGTTTTAACACCAATCACAGCTGAGCTACACATTGATCAAAGAACCACCTCCTCTTGCTTGTTTTGAAATCTGCTTCCCACCAATTTCATGGGCTACCTCTATATCCTATACAGGAGAAAGAGGAGGTAATCTAGGCTGGCTACCTTCCTTTGGCTCAGGGTTTCATGCTCTCCCAATACAATCTCCAAAAACCACACTGCACAGCTTACACTGCACCAGTTTTACATCCTCATGCCATGAGACCTTCCTGAAGACACATTTACCCAGGACACAGCAAAGTAATTCACTGCTTTATTACCTTTTTTCTTAGCCAGATTTTGAAATCTGTGAAGGAGCTGCTGTGCAAGGGTAAAAGACAACTCCCTAGCAGCTCTGTTTTTTCACAGCTCCTGTCTAGATCTGTGCTGCAGGCAGAAATAGGCAATGGTCTCAAATTCGTGACCTTGCTTTATGAATGGAAGGTCGAGGCCAAATCCTGCTACAAAACAAACTGCTGAAGAGAAGGTAAAAAAGAAATCTGAAACATCTTCTCATGCACACTAACCATTACCACTGAACCTTGCCCGGTGTTATTTCCCTTCTCTGCGTTATGGAGTACAAGCAACTGAGAGCAGGTACCAGAGGATTAGGGTCTGCAGCAAGATCTGGGCTAGGCTGCATGTGCAGTAGCGTGGCAGCACCAGGGGCTTTTCTTTTGGAATTAACTTCCAAACACCTCCACGTGTTTGTACTTCACAAGGCAGAACATATACACAGGATGTAAATGTTGCTATGGTAACCGTCAGAAATAGCACCACATCTCTATAAACCAGCACACCCTCGACAATGCACTCCCTTTGCTGATAACGACTGGAGACCCTTCACATTTCTGAAAGTAGCTCTCTCCTTCATGCCTTATCACCAATCACCTCCGGGGGCAACGAGAATTCCTTGTTTCACAAAGCCTCATTCTCCAGCAAGATGCTCTCAGAAAGCAGTTGCAGCTTTTGCAGTAAATCTGTGTGGTGGGTTAACCCTGGCTGGATTCCAGATGCCCACCAAAGCCCACTCTATCACACCCCTCCTCAGCAGGATGGGGAGGGGAGAAATAAGATGGAACAAAAAAAACCCCCAAACTCGTAGGTCAAGACAATGCAGTTTAACAGAAGCAAAGCAAAGCTGCACACGCAGAAACAAAAGAACAAAATATTTATTCTCTACTTCCCAGCAGCAGCTGATGTTTGGTCACTTCCTGGGAAGCAGGGCTTCAGTATATGCGTAGTGGTTACCCCAGAGGTAAAACGTCAACAACCAATGCCCTCCCTTCCCTCTCTGTTCTCCTTGCTTTTATTTCTGAGCAGACATCATAGGGTATGGAATATCCCTTTGGTCAGTTTGTGTCAGTTGTCCTGGCTATGTTCCCTCCCAAGACCTTCCCCACCCCCAGCCTGCTGGGGGGGAAATGTTGGAGTGATAGCCTTGGTGCTGTGGGAGCACTTCTCAGCAGGAACCAAAACACCAGTGTGTTATCAGCAACCCTCGAGCCACCAATACAACACACAGCACTCTCACGGCTGCCATGGGGAAAATCAACTCCATCCCAGCCAGACCAAATATACTCTCAAAGCTAGGCTTTACAATCCAGAGACAGCTCAACGCTTTAACACTCACAGCTTTGTGTTGGGGTATAAAAAAGGAGAGGGAGGGGGCACTGTAGAGAGTCTCTTCCTTTGGCCATGCTTACTGTCAATGGTAGTGTGAGGTTTCATCACATGAGGAGATGCCACACACACTCAAGAACAGCTCCATCCTTCCACAGCCAGCCCTGTGATCATGTGAATACTACTGCAAGGCTCAGAGACAAAAATGAATAAGCACAGACCCTACCACCAGCACCTTCTCATATGTGGTCACATGTGACAAGGAAGAACACATTTTATCCCTGCAGAGCCATCATATGGATCCATGTGTATTTATACAGAATCTGACACAATTTAAGGCTCAGGAAGGTGTTTGAGTTTGCCCTCCTCGATCTATCAACCAATCCAGTGCTTCAGCCTTTGCTTGAACCCCACAGTCCACAGTTGAGATCTGGACCTCAGCCCAGATGCAGCCACTAGAGGTATGGGGAACTGCTGGGATTTTCAGGCCAGACAGCATTATTCATGAACAACAGAAAACCTGGACTGACCTGAACTCCACAAAGTTTTAAAGAAAATGCTGGAGCTTATGTTAGAAAAATTTACTTCATATGATATAAAGATGTAAAGGTAGGTATTAACGAGCAGATTAAATGCACATCAAAGGACAACTGCTTGATTAATCTCAAGAAATGAAGGAAAATAAACATTATTTTCAGGAGGACTCCACTACATTTGTGTTTTAACCCAAAATAAGTCCTGAGAGGCTTCCAGAGCAGTTGTACAACAAAACTGGGACTGCAGTAGTTACAAAGGCATTGAAAACCCAATAGAAACTTAATTCCACCGCAGATCAATATCTGGATTGCTTGTTGGTCTATAAGTAGGCTTGCAATTGGAAAAACTTGGGAATGGCTGTTGTGACATGAAGCAGGAAGGAAGACAGTTGTCTGAAATCCAACACCTTTTTTCATCAGGGTATTTGTCTAAAAATCATGATGGAGAACCGGAGGTAGAGTGGGAATTTCTCCTTTTATATACCTCTAGGAATGAAAAGATACTGTGGCTGGAAGGAAAAGCAGTCTTTTCTTTACTAAAGCAGATGCTTAGTGTCAAATGCTTATGTGTGCCTTGGATGGACAATATATCTCATACAGGGCAAGATATCTCATACAGGACATTATATCTCTTTTGCTTGTAGCTGGGACTAGTTGTGAAGTGCACAGAAAAAGGCTTCATTGTATTTACAATGCAGTAAGAAGTGCTCTGCCAATGTCTGAAGCTCACACAGTTTTATTCTAGGAACTCATTGCTCTTCCATTTAGTGCATGAACCTGACTCAGTGAAACAACAACCTATGAAAATGGAAAAATACTCAGAAGTGATGTTTTGGCTAATGGATGAAGACTACAATTAAACTGGAAATACCTAATGTCTGAACTTTTCCCTGCATTAGTTCACTCAGACATGCATCTGTAAACAAATTTCCTTGTTTCTTTGCTATTAGGCTGATAAACATAATTTGGTGATTGTGATGGTCATTGTCTTAGCAAAAAGCTTTCAAGTAAGCCCAGAGAGAGAAACTGAGTAGACACAGTTTATGCCAGCTCACAACTTAGTGCTCCCTGATGCGCAAAGCTCTTTCCTTCCTACACAAGGGCGACTACATGCATCAGAGAAACCATATTCACAGCTACTTGGCAGTGGGCAAGCAAAGATCACAGAATCATTGATGTTTGAGACATCCCTGGGGATCATCTAGCCCTAACCCTCTGCTCAAAGCAGTGTCAGGTAGAGCAGGTTGCCCAGGACCATATTCAGCTGGGTTTTTGATATGTCCAAGGATGGAGATTCTATAAACTCTCTGGGCAACTTCTTCCTGTATTTGATCAGCCACGAATTTCCTGTATTTCAAGATGTCCCCATTGCTCTTTGTCCTGTCACTAGACGCCACTGAGAAGAGTCTAGTCTTTACTCTCTACCACCAAGTGTTGATGATTGAAAAAATCCTCAGGTCATCACTTCTTGAGACTGAGCAATCCCCAGCAATGGACCCAGTATGCCAGCTATGTTTCACCAGAGCTGAGCAGCGTGAAGGACCACCTCCCTGACCTGCCAGCAATGTTTGTCCTAATACAGCTCAGGACACTGGTGACCTCTCCTTTGCTGCAAAGGCACACTGCTGGCTCATGTTCAGCTTGTTGTGCACCAGAACTCTCAAGTTCTTCTCCTGCAAAGCTGCCTTCCATGCAGTTGGTCTCTAGTGTATACTAGTGCATGGGGTTATTCCTCCTAAGGTGCAGGACCTGATTTTTATTTTTATTTGATATAATGTAATTCCTGCCATACCAATTCTCCAGCCTCTTCAGTTCCCTCTGAGTGGCAGGACACCCATCTAGTCTATTAATTATTTACCAACACTTTCACATTATCTGCAGGCTTGCTAAAGGTGCATTCAGTCCCATCTTCCAGGTCAGTAGCAAAGACGTTTAACAGTATAGGACCCAGTACCAGCCCCTGGGGTATACCAGCCTCCACCTGGACTTTCAAGCTGATGATGAAGTCTTCTTGAGCTTGGAGGAGGTGATCTCTGAATATCAGGGAGCTCTCCTGGACCCCTCTTATTTCTAGGATCACAGGATTCTTCCAAGCAGCCAAAGTCTGCTCTCCTGAAATCCAGGCTTGTGATCTTGCTTTTTGCTTTGTGCCCTCCTCTGAGGACCCTAAACTCCATCATCTCATGGCCACTGCACCCAAGGCTGCTCCTGACTTTCACATCAGTCAACCAGTTTTCCTTATTTATGAGGATCAGGTCTAGCAGAGAACCTCCCCTCATCATCTCCTCTGTGCCAGGACACTGTCATCAATGCACTCTAGAAACCTCCTGGATTGTCTGTGCCCTGCTGTGTCATCCCACCAGCAGATATTAGGGTGGTTGAAGCCCTGCCATGAGGAACATGACCTGTGAAAGTGAGGCTTCCTTCAGTTGTCTGAATGCAGCCTCATCTACTTCATCTTCCCAATCAGGTGGTCTTTATCAGAAATCCACCACAACGTCAGACAGATTGATCTGCCAGCTAATGCTGACGCGTAAGCTCTCAGATGGCTCCTCACTTGTCCCCAGGCAGACACCCAAGCATTCATGCTTCAATATGCATGGGGCAGCACATCTCTGGGATCCCAATAAGACTGCAGTCCTACATCTGCACCCAGGTCTGTAATTCCTCCTGTTTGTTCCCCAGGCTGCATGTAAGATGCTGAAGCTGCTCTCAGTGCAGTTGGATGTGACCCCTACTAAGGCAAACAGGAATGTGTGAGAAGATAAGCTCTCCACATGGAAACCCTAGGGAAGGTAATTTTTTCCTTCAGGCTTCATCTGTCAAAACATCTCAGCTGGTTATCTCTGCTACCTCGAGGGTGTCTGGAGAGAGTAATAGGAGAACTTTCAGTGGAGAACCTTCCTACCTAAGACTGGAGGTGAGGTTAATCAGCCTTTCAGTGCCCATAACCATTCACAGGAACCCAGTTTACAACAGGCACATCATACAAATCAGGTTTATTCTGTTCTTACCTTGCCTAATGTTTGCATGATCTCTGATGAATTACCACACTGGTGTTACTTATTTGCATTCAGTTAAAGATGCAGACACTATGATGTGAAGTGGCTACAAAATCAGGATAGCAGGAAAGACAGGAAATAAAAGATAACATCCATGTCAAGACCTCACTCATAAATGTATTTAAACACCCTCTTAAGAACATTTAGGGCTTTGCTACCACACCTCTGGGGAGGCTATGCTGGACTTTGGACTGCTCAGACAGCCAGAGGACTTTCCACTTCCAGTTCATACCTTCTGCTTTCGTTGTAGGAATGTCTCCTAACTGAAGCAGCTCTTTTTCTCTTTGCTATTAGTCCTGAGCATATGACCTTGCACTATTCTACTAAATTTCATCCCATTTCAACAACTTCAGACCTACAAGCTGCTCCAGTTTCCCTGTATCTCATTTCAGTCTTCTTTACCAACAACACCTCTCTTAATAATATGTCAGTGCAAAGCCTTTGACACACACTCATTTTTTTAAGCCAGGGTCATGTCTAACATAAGACTGGCCCCATGACTATTCCTTGGGGGTTCTGCTAGCAACATTCAACTTTTGCAGCTTCCCTTATACATTCCTGTGTGGTACCATCTCTGCAGGTCTACTACAGTCCATGTCAACCAGAGCTGCTGTATTTCCTCTAAAACTTCAGTTACCTTCACAGTGCAAAGCATCAAATAGACCTGATCCATCTTTAGTAAATTCTTGTTACTTTTGATATGTTTACCTATAATTCTTCACTTATTTTCTCCTTCAAACTTTGTTCTGAAACTTTGCATACTGGTAAGTTTAAACCAATTTGTTTACTCCAATAATTTCCAACTTTTTTAAATTCAGACATTAAAGAATCTGTTAATTGCTAGTCAGACGGCACCCTGTGATTTGACAGATTCATTAAAAAGACTTGCAATGGATTTGTAGTTTATTCTAACAGAGATTTAATATGCTGGCATACAGATTATCTGGCGCTCTGAGTTGAGCACATCATGCTCTTTGGTCTGATTTTCCTCCTATTTTTAATAAATCTTGTTTTAAAGAAAAGTTCATTTGTGTGGGTGTTTCAAACAGCCAGCCCTCAAGGACAGCACATCTTTCAGCCTTTGAAGAGAGCCAGCACTGAGACTCTCACAGCCAAAATATTCCAGGAAGGGACCAGGGAATCACAATGAGTTGTTACTGAAATGGCACAGCCTTGTCTGCTGGGCCTACTGGCAGGAGGATTCATCTTCCAACACAGCTGTCCAATGGGAGGTGTGACTTTATTCAACTATGTATGGGATTTTTTACACAAGGTGGAAAGACCTTAATCATTGGAAACTTCCATCCAATGTCAGCTGCAGAGGGCAGAGCCCTGCTGCACCCTCAGACCATCTCCTAGCTGTGCTACCTAGCTGCTTCCTACCTCCAAGGCTACAGAACTTGCCAGGAGGAGCAAACTGGCAATTAATCTATCTCCACATTAAAACTGAATGCTACCCCTTAAAATGAGTAGCAGGATATGGAGAGGAAAATGGTGCCTGGTGTCTGCTTGAAACTTTGTGTGTGCAACACCAAACTCTTACAGCCTTGTGTTTCCCTGCCATCCTGCCCTAGGAAAACATCCTAGTTTGGACAACTTCACCATCAGTCCAGCCCCAGAGAAACAGGTGGGGAGGTGGGCAACACAGAGAAACCAAGAGAAAGTCCAAGAGGTGATTGCTGCCCACTCTGGAGAGCTGTAAGAGGGGCTGCTGCAGCACTGAGATGCTGGCATCACATGACAGGATGATTTAGTTGGGATCTGCACAGATCATGCTTCTATCAGGAGATCACACTGCTGTAGCTGCTGGGGACCCTCATATATTTCTGAGAAACCCAAGAGAATGACAAGCTTTTGTGAAATGAGCTGCTTTCCATCAGCCAAATATTGAAATATAACTGCATCTGTTATCTTGAAAAAAAAAAAAAAAAGAAGTTTGTTTGCTCAGGGCAAAAGGAATATACAGCATTTGGAAACTCTTGAAAAGGAAATCTGTTTTCCGATTTAATGACCCTCAGAGTATCCCACAGCTTTGAACCTGACAGAGCATGCATCTCTCCCAAACTTATCAATGAGAATACAAAAACTATTAAAATTTTTCTTCTAACCTAATACAAATACTAAAGGGGGGGATTGGGGGGTGGGGTGTGAGCTACTAATACGTGCATTTGTTTCCATTTGCATTTTTTCTGATGCTTTTTGCAAATTTTCAGATTGCCAAAGCAGTGGGATCACATATTTGACAAAACCTGATATAAAATAAAACCACTGGTTCTTCTCTTTGTCTCAATGTCTTTCTCATGGAAATGAAAACCATTTGAATTATTGCTGACAGTCCTTTAGGTGTGGCCTGACTAGGGACCAAACCTTTGCAGGCTACGTGCTGGGGACCAGCAGGGAGCTGTGGCCCATGTAGAGGACATTAATGCTGGCCAAGAGGTTTCTGGCACATCTTTGCTTAGGCAGAAGATGTGAGTTTACCAAAACTGAAACCTACATGCCAAGGGCTGGCTTCTGTAACTTCCTTTTATTTCTCTTTCCTTTTTATTTTCTTTAAGCCATTCTGGAATAGTCAAACACTCTGCACCAGTATTTGCGGCATTAAAAAAAATATAATCTTGCTATTTCTCCCACAAAAATCTTTTTGCTAAGAAGTGGAAGTTAATGAGGGCAAAAATAAAGATTCAAAAAATAAAAATGAAAAGGCACCAAAATACAAGAAACACTGACTGTTTCAGAAGAGGGAACCTGGTCATGTAGGAGCTGTGATTCCTGGAGATGTTTTGTGCACCTGACTCCCATTAATGGGATTCAAACACTTTCAGGACTGGGGTCTGTCAACAGCCACTCACCTTCCTCAGGTTCCTCACATGTCTTGGCCCTCCTAGACTGTTGGTACAGATGTGGCTGCTGCCACCCAATCTGAATAGACCTAAAAAATGCTCTCACAGCTTCAGGATCCACTTTTTCTGCTGCTTCCATCTTGTAATGATCAACCAACATGTTAACAAAGTATAGTGTAGCAGCTTCACAGCCTCTATGACCAGTTCTATCAGGACACATTGCTGAGGGTCACCAAAGGAATGAGCTTTGATTTGACCTGCTCTGTAGGCTGGGTTACGGCTGTCACCTAGCCTTTGTGCAGCCTTTCTGATTGAACCTTCAGTGTCTGCTGAGAGCTCTTCCTGATTGCTCTGAGCACTGGAGATTATGTTAATGGACGAAATAAGAATACTTCAGGCCCACAGTACTCATCTGCTAGCACTGAAGCAACAGACATGGAAGCTGAGATTGCTAATAGATCTTTTACAGGATCTAACCATCACTGAAGAAGAGAACCCTTCACTTTGCATTACTGAATGGAATATGTCTCAAAAAGCTATGTATTTTCTTCTTCATCATCTCAAAGGCAGGCGCCAGTATTGCAGCCAACTGTATTAAAAGCTATTGAAAAGCTCATCACCGACCTTAGAGCTTGCAGAAAAAGCAAAACTTAAGATCAAAATATCAATGGCATTTAATTTAAATCCAAAATCAGGCCTGTAGACTCTGATCAGGACTCAAAGCTTTGTCTTAATCTCATTTTACTTAAACGATTCAGTGATAATCGTTTAAAAAATCCACATCAAGGAAATCAGAGGGGTTACCAAGACCTGGAATGAGAGATGGCATGACTGGCTCTGCAAACCCAAGGACTCACTGAAGAAGTGGCTCCAGAGAGCACTTAGCAAAGACAGAGCTCTCTTCACACCCTAAAAGGCTCTGAAACATTTTATCAAATTGTGATAAACGTTTATCTGGTTTGGGATGCACAAAGGAATCGGCAGCCCCTGCTGTTCCTGCGGTGGTGGGCATGTTCTCATTTAAATACATGGTAAGTTTGGAGTGGTAGTAAGAGAACTAGTCTTTGTTCTTAAGAACAAAGCTCTTCACTTTTTCATGAAGCAAATCAAATCATGGGAAAGTGTAGCACAAGCTTCCCTCAGAGGACTCCCTACAACTACACTCTGCAGAAGGCTCAAAGAGTAAGAAAACCAAAACAACAATGCCCAATAAAAGCAAAAGACAGCAGCAAGAAACAGTTAGAAGGTGTCTGCTTTGGACACACCAATGACATTTTGTCCCACCTCCCACCTGATAAGAATGATGGACTGCCCTTGCTGAGGTGATCAGCATGGGGTGACCTGGGAGAATGACAGGACTATTCCCAAAGAGGCTGTACCTGAAGGATGACCCAGTGACCCTCCTTCGCAGCCAGATCTAGAGCTTGTTCAGCAACTACCTCTTGACCTTGTCCAAGGGAAACATTGTGGAAATTCCTGTTGTTAAATATATAACCAAGTTTCTTCCCTAAAAGAGAAAAAAGAGCAATGTTCAGCACTTTTACCTGGAACAGCACGCAGCACAGCTGAGCTCACACAGCAGCACTGAGGCAGAGTTCATTCTTATCAACAACCCGCACAGAAGAGCTATCACAGTTCTTTAATAGTTATCTTGTCACTCAAACACTCCCTGCCACAGCACTGAGAACAGCAGTGGCTTCTTCCAAACTCCTTTTAATTACAGAGCAGCATCAACACAAAGGTTCATTATTACAAAGCATCTCTTGTTTAAAGAACATTATTCCTCTGCAACCTTGCGTAAAAACATATTTTACAGTGATAGGAAATTAAAATAATTTCCTGCTGATTAAATAGGCTTTGAACAAGACATCGTTCAGTGGGGAAATGCGTCCTGCAATGCATGGTAGAACCAGCAGGAAGGTTCCTACCCATTCAGTTTTGAGGAGGCAGTTGAAATGAAATCTGTGTGAGCTTCCTGTGGCCTCAACCAAGGCCTCCCAGGTTTCTTGGATCTAGAGATCAGTCAGCTCTCCACATTTCTCATGGGTTATCATAGGCTCTGGCAGGTGTGTGGTTGCCTCTGGGTGCACCACGATGCATGTGGAAAGGCCCATGGTCAGTGGACTGCAGCAGAGCCCATGAGAAGGGGTGCTCCAGAAGCCACTGCAGACCACCTCCTAAAGTCCCTCCTACGTCCCTCTCTGCACAGTGCAGGATGGGAACCCTAAAACCCATGTCATTTACTGTCCTGCTCTGCAGGAAAGGTGGCAGCTATTTAGTGTTTCTTCATTTAGTCTGTAACACTCCTTCGGACTCCCCTGATTTCTCTGTAGTATCCCAGTGCCTCAGATCCTTCAAGTGATAATGGCCAAAGACATCCTGTTTAGTTTTATAAATCTGTCTGTTGTCAGATGGAGGACACCAGTTGCTCATCATCTTACAGGAGAAGCAACTGCTTAAAGCAAGCTCTCTCTGCTGTGTGCTCCTCAGAAGACGTGCACCAATTTGTGCAGCTGGAGGGAAGCAGCCTGACAAACATCCGCACTGGCTCCATACATCATAGTTGGACACATTCGACTCAGCTGGGAAGTCAGTAAACATGTGCTGATCCCTTAGGATTGTCTACACTTATTTCTGCCTTCATCATCAGATTTGCCTTCATGCAGATGGTGCACCCTTAATTCCAGATTTCTGCTAAAAGCAAGCAAGTTTTATAGTAAAACAAGGAAAAGATTTGTCTTGCATGACTGAGGATTCATCTCTTGGTACAAGATCGGAAGCAGATGGCCATAAGTAAAACAATCATCCAAACTCTTCCAGTTGCTCAAGCTCTCTGCTTTAGCCTTACTACAGCAATCCTCTGGCATACAGCTGGCCTCTCATTTGAGAGTTTCCAGGTTTTTTTCTCATCATCTTTGGTGGCTGCCAACACTGAGAACTGTTGATTTCCTCCTCTGCCTTCAAGACCAACCCTCTCAAGTAGGGATGGGGCAAATTTACAGAAGGCAGGGCACTACCCCAAACCAGGTCATTAATAATAAAATTAATATCAGTTGTCATTTCTGCTTCACAGATAGGAATAGGACTGCAGAGGGATGCCCGGGGAGTCTGTGCTGGCTGCCCCACCGAAGACGATGCCAGCCTTCCTGCTTCCTTAATGGCTTGGAGAGGAGAGGGAACAGTGCAGGTGGCTGCCCCAGGGAGGTGGGGAAGCTTTCCGAGCCCAATAGTGTTCAATGCAGGGTCCTCCCCTTGGTGCCAGGGAAATGTCCCATGAGTGGGCAGCATCTGGAAGAAGCTATCTTCCATTCACAAGAATTACCCAACCAGACTTGCACTTTAATAAAACTTGATGAAGGGCAGAGAAAATATCAAATAATGAATCCAATCCAAACCCCAGGAAGGCAGACTTTAAGGCCAGCACAACTGCACTGAAGCGATGGTTTTATTTCATTTGATGTTTTTCACTTTTACTTGCTGTAACTTTTCTGGCTGACTAACCCCATGTGCTCAACACTCATCTTTACAATTCCAATTAAACCATTCATGGTAGGATTTTAGTGCTTCATTTCCCATACAAGAAAATAACACAGTGAGAGACAGAATCACTGAGGTGGTTCCAAAGGGAAGCCAGGCACATGACAGGACCTTCCTCAGGGAGGTCCCCTTCAATTCACAATACTGAGACCTGGTATCAGGGCAGAAAGAGCAGCAAACATGATACAAAGTCCAGGAACTCCCCATGACTGAGAATCACGATCTGGCCTGTGGCTCAGGCTTCACTGGGGTTTAATATCTCTGAAAGCTGCTTGTGGAAATGTGGGTAAAGACTGACTCAAATATGATTTTGGGATGACCCAGAAGGTGCATCACAGAGATGAAAAGAAATCCACAGTTTAGAGTTCTTCCATCATTTGCTTGGATGATGGCTTAGTTCAGTGTCACTGGTTTCCCTGCTGGGGCTGCCAGCCTTGCTGATTTTTAGTCTGGAGACCCACCTGATAAAAATCAGACAGCAGCTCTACTATGGTAGTCTGATATGTAATTCATACAGTTTAAATATACTATACTGCACCCTGAAAGGAGCATTGGGACTTAACCACAAGTCATGGTCTGGGAGATATGTGGACCACTTTGCTGGAGGAGGAGAAAAGACATCTGATGAGCAGAATGGCAATACGGAGCAGAACCCAAAGATATCTGACCCCTCTGACCCAGAGGGATGGAGCTCTGCTGCTGTAACTGTCTTAAAATAAGTGGTCACAGTTACCTCTGTGTAGTGTGTCTGGCTGGGATGGAGTTGATTTTCCCCGTGGCAGCCCTCAGAGTGCTGTGTTTTGTATTTGGTGGCTCGAGGGGTGTTGATAACACAGCAGTGTTTTGGTTACTGGTGAGCAGTGCTAGCACAGCACCAAGGTTGTCTCTCCAACATTTCCCCCAGTAGGCTGGGAGGGGGAAGGTCTTGGGAGGGGACACGGCCAGGACAGCCGACACAAAATGACCAAAGGGATATTCCATACCATATGATGTATGCTCAGAAATAAAGCAAGGAGAACAGAGGGGGAAGGGGGGGCATTCGTTACTTCCGTTTGTCCTCTGGGAACCACAAGGAGTATGAAGCCCTGCTTCCCGGGAAGTGGCCAGACATCGCCTGCTGATGGGAAGTAGAGAATAGATATTTTGTTCTTTTGCTTCTGCGCGCGCAGCTTTGCTTTGCTTCTATTAAACTGCTTTTGTCTCGATCCACGAGTTTGGTTTTTTTTTGTGTTCCATCTTATTTTCTCCCCTCCCCATCTTGCTGAGGAGGGGGGTGATAGAGTGGGCTTTGGTGGACACCCAGCATCTAGCCAGGGTCAACCCACCACACTCTGTTCAACAGTCAGAAGTGACTCCATTTCCAGACCTACTGTCATTGCCATGTTCAGGCTGAAAATGGTATTTCTTCCACAGTGGAGAAAATTCTTCTGCACATTGGCAGCTTTAGAGCAGAGGCACTGATTCCAGCAATTGGTGCACAATGGAAATCACTGCCTTCTCAAATAAGACACCTTAGAGAAGCCCCTTCGGCTTTGAAACAAGCCTACAGCACTACATCTGACCATCCACACCAAAATCAACTCAGGAAGTGTTGGATTAAAAACTGGAAACCCTGCCACTAAGCAGCAGACTGTTACAGGGAGCTGTTGCTATTTTTTGCCATCTGACAGCATGTTAGATATCTCTGACGTAAATTATAGGTTGTGTACAAGACCAACTCATAAATTGTTGCAGTGTGAACCACACCGGGAATCCAGGCAATGCAGGAAAGAGACAAGTTTAATTTAAACTTTAGATAAAAAAACAAAAACCTTTCAGAAAAAAAACGAAACAAAAAAACCCAATCACATCCTCTCACAATTATCTATTTTTAACAGATTACTCCATTATCTAGAAAGAGATGAGGAAAAAAAAAAAACAGAAGAATGTCAAGCCAAGATAATAATGCAGAAGATAAAAAGTAATGCTGTGGTATGCCTAGAAACATGATTTATTTACCTTGTTTCTCCACATCCTTCAGTGGGTCAACTCCTGGGGACAGGATAAAAAACACTGGGGTTGCAGGTCCTGATTCCTCAAAGGTTGTTGCAAAATCCAGGGATCTCCCTACCACATATTTACTGCCAAGCTTTTCTTCTACAAAATCCCTGCCAGAACGAAAAAAGTTTTGCTAGTCTACTGTAGTTCAAAAAAGACAGGTTCACCTGAAAATCATCAATTAGTTTTGACTTTGCTTATTCAAACAAATTAGAAACTAATTTTAAAAAAAATGGGTAGAAAATAATTTTACAAAGGATGTCCAGGCTGGGCTTCTGGAGTTATCACTCAGTAGCAATGTTTGGCACTTTTTACAGGAGTAAAATGACACATGGCACACCAATATCTGAAAAATGAAAGGAAGTGAGAAGGGAAAACAATGGGACCTACCAGCCCAACACTGTGTTCAGAAGTTCAATACAAGTACTCATTGGATTCTGACAAAGGTATGTCAGGAGAGAAGAAACAGAGGAGTTAAAATACAAAAAAACTGCTGTGTACTTTGCAATCTACAGAGCCTTTGAGAGGAAACAGTATTCCTTTAGATTTATCACCAAAAGTCACAAAAAGTCCAGATGATTTACAGAATTACTTTGTTCTGGAAAGATAAAAGGGAAGAGCACTAAGAATATTTAGCACGCATAGCTGAACCTCTGCATAAGAGTCACAAGGAAAAATACAACTGAGTGAATACGAAAAAAATCAGCTCCACAGCAGCTGCCTGAACAGCATGCAGCACATGGAGAACATCCAGGCTGAACTTCCCCAGAGTGAGCTTCCAAAATCACTAGGAAAAGAGGATACAAGGGACATTGATTTAAAGGTAGGAATGTTATAATCAAAACCCAGGAATGAGCAGTTACTCTTCTAGCATAGATGACTGACTCAGGCTTTTGAAGACCTCAGTACCATGGGGAAGAAAAACGTCTGCCACTTTTCACCTGGTAGATGATACCAGAGTAAGGCAGACAAATTCTTTCTAAGATTCCCGAGAGTCTTCTTCAAGACTAGTGAAAGGCAGTTGGAATAGAAATGCCTAAGGGATTGCAAAAAGAAAAAGCTTCCACTTGGTTTGGTACCTTCTTCAAGTAGATTTTCTTCTCTGGGTCAAGATTTGCTAAAGAGCTGCTGCAAAGCTTCAGTCCACAAAATTTTAAAATGTCCATCAGATACAAGGTCACAATATTCTTTGTTTTACATCAAATCTCAGCTCGATGAAATGATGCCTTGTTGATTCAGAAACACAACTAATGTGACTTGGGAGACTTTGAAATGGACCACACATGCAGGAAAGGAAGGTCTGCCCTCAGAGACAGGACTAGAAGAGCGCCTTTGCTTGGTGTCTTTCAAACAAGGTAATCATAGGAGTGGGTCACAGTATAAGCAGTAGGATTTGAGAAAAGGTGCCAGAACAAAAGGCAAAAATACTCTGCAAGACAAATGACTGGCTTACAGCTTTTCTAGGTTATATGAAGCCACAGCTGCCTAAGATCCTTTATCTGAAGAGTCCATATAAGTATTTTAATCATGGATAGAGGTTCCAGCTAACAAAGTCCTTAGTCCTTCCTCGTTGCTTTAAAGGTCTATACTTCAAGGCAGCAGTACTGGTGCTTTTGGAAGGACTTCACCATGACCGAGTTATACCTTGCTAGTAGCCGCTGGACTGATCTGACCTCATCGTGGATGTGGAAGCATGGGAGCACAACATGTTGCAAGAGCTCCTTGCTGATGTTTTTCAGTAAGACTGAAGGATGAAATAGGTATTTACACTGGAAAATCTCTCTTGAGGAAATTATGGTTCTTGGTGATGGACCATAGAACATTGCCCTCACCTAAACTCTGAAGACTGGGTCAGAGTAAGAGTGTTTTCTCCTGATGGTTTCTTAGGCCTAGGGAGGAAAATAACCTGTGCAAATATCTCCAGGGATCTACTATGAAGAGCGAATGAAAAACCTAACTTCCAAGACAGGGAAATACAAGAAGCCTGTACAGGGGTGGATCTTTTTAGATACCAAAGAGACCATTTTCATGGAGTTGGCACATATGACATGGGACATAAAGGGCCTTGCACCTTCCTGAACATCAGCTGGAAATGAAGTAGGAATATTCTAGGACATCTAAAATACCCCTAGTCACCTGTGTTTAGGCTACCAAGTTATTCCTTGACTCCTAAAATCCAAGTACTTGTCAAGACTCTCAGAGAGACAGGAGGTTAGGGCTAGTACTGATGTCCACTGATCATCAGTAAGGTATTTAATGTTAGCAGATTTAATGGATGTCTAGAAGGAACAGATCTGTGAGTTGAGAACTGAAAAACAATTTGTGATATCCAAGGACATTGCAGGTATCTAAAACTAGATGAAATTGTTAATATGCACATGATCTTGAAACACCATTAGCTAAAGTAGGGATGTAGAGGCTGAAGTCCTCATGGTCAGAGCGTGCAACTCCCTAGGGCTCTACAAGATAGCCTACTTTTTGAAGGGTCACAGACACAACACAACTTTGGCAGTGCTTAGGAAAACAAAATACCAGATGACCATTGGCTTTGTGTGTGGTGGCTACCAGGAATGCTGACTGTATTAAGCTGAATCCAAAGACCGTTTTTCCTTCATACATCAGAGTACTAGACTTCAGTGACTGACATGAGAAGGACAGATGAACAGACTTGTGTATTTTACAGAGAGGTGGATGTCTTAGGAACCTCAAATTTATTCACTACGGGAACAGTATCTGTCTTAGCCAGACTGCTGGCTGTGAAGAAAGGTTGGAGAAACATGATACTATCAGAGAGGAACCAGGAAGTCAAACACATTTTGACTGCCATTGTTACCACTAATACTTTCACATTTACTTTTGGGGTATGAGATTTTCCTAAACAAAAGCTCTTCTTAAGCCTTCTGGGCCCAGTCTCTGACTGTCCTGTGTTTCAAGAAGAATTTCATTACAAACATCTCTTGGGGAAGGTGCTGTGAACTGTCACTGTTTGCACATGTTTATGTTCTAACCTACTTCTAGATAAGAAACAAAACAAAAAAACTCTAAATACTCTTGTACAAATGGAAAAGCTTGACATGCCCGGACCCCAAAAATATCCAGCCAAGCTGGGTTCTCTCACCTTTTCAGAAAGGAGAAACATGAAAAGTGTTGAAACTTCATGTTCTAGGTATATTTGAGATACATGAGTACCGCCATTTTGATTGAAATAAATGAATTAAATTTGCTAAAATGAAATATATACTTAAAAGTTCAGGAAGACAAGAGCTTATTTTTCTCAAACTAAACAACAACAGACAAAGCAATCTTTTCAGCTGGGAGACCACATGGACAACCCAGCCCTAAAAGAGTAAAAAATTAAGAAGAGGATGGTTTAGAACGGCATAACTATGATAAATTATAATATTTAATTTACTAAAACATAATAGCATTGACCACAGAAAGACTTCACTTGGTCTTGTCTGCATTTTTCTGTGAATTTTAAAGCACAAACAGAAATCTAGTTCACAGACTGAGTAGTACAATGTGCTACATGCACCTGTGTACAGGCACATGCCAGATAGTGGAGCAATATAAACTATTTGAGAGGCAGTAGCATGAGACATATTACAGAAATGTCAAATCATAGACTACTAGGACAGAGAAGGAAAAAACAAGTCCTGATGGAGTGAAAGACCTTTAGTTTCTCCTGGAACAAGCATATTGCTTTTGCATATCTTCGTAAAGTTTAGACTCACCTGGTTACCTTCACTACATAATTTACAACTACAACTTTCGGAACTAGCATGACATAAATTTTGCATTTTACAAGGAAAAAAAATAAAACCTCTATAAGACTTTCTTTCACTTCTACACTTTATTTTTGTGCCTAAGTAACAGCCATAAAGGATCCAGTAATTAAAATCAAGCTCAATGAACTGGAGAAATATTTATCATTAAAAGACTCTAGCAGATATATAACACCTGTATGATGATGCTCATTTGTGACTTGACATATCTACTCCTCCCCCAGTGCTAGTTATATTGACCCATCACTATTGGTGACATTGGGCTTAAATCTCCCCAAGCCAGGAATTCCAGTGAAATGAAATATATTGACTGTCTTACAGAGTTCAGAGATGACTCATTCAGCAGACTCCTTTATAGGAAATAATTTTGCAGAACTTACATTCTGTAATAAATAAATTAAATATATTCCTGAATTACTCATGTTCCCTAGAAAACTCAGACCCAAAGTTGCCTGCTAAGCAAGAGCATTACAGAGATAGTAAAGAAGTGTCCCTACCTGACAGCATAGGTCATGCGATCAGGTCGGATGGCTCTCATTATGCACAGGCGCTGCAGAGCTGACTTGTTCTTCCATTCCTGAGGGAACCTCTCCTTTTCAGGACACTCAGATTCAACAAATTTCTTCCACCGTTTTGCAGACCCCTCAATATCCCGATCCAGGTTTCTGAATTCCTCCATGGATGAAAGAGCCTGGAAAAGTTCAAGGAAGGTCTTCAGAAGAACAATTCTACATGCCTCTGAACCATTTTTCTAACATTACTGACTGCTCATGTTTTGCTCTACCAGAAAGGTCAAATCTGGAGCCTGGGAACCACAGCCAGGAACCCGCCAGGATCAGACTTTGTCCATTCTTGTTTTCCCAACTCTGTTGTCAACACATTGTCACAGGAACAGGAATAGAGATGGCCCATTTGCAAGGCTACAGGAAAGTATGACTGAGGACAGTTTTATATTTGTGGAAGGCCGCCTGAACTGAAACGTGTCTCAAGGCTGCCCACAGAATGGCAGCTCTAAAATCATGCTGCACCTAACACAGCCTTCCCTGATGCTCTCACCCTCATCACTGCAATGCTCTTCCCCAGCCAGTGAAGCCACAGACGGCATCCAGGCCTTTGCCTCTGCAGCACAGTTGCTGAGACGTGGGAGTTTGGAAGTGACAAGATAAGAAAGGATGAAAGAATTTGGCATCATTTTCAATGCAGTTCCCCATAACTTAAAGTGAGAAGAAATCTGTTCTCCTCTTTTGAAATCAAAACTGAAAAATCTCAGGTGACAAGCACTTGCTACTGCCAGTTATCCCAGAAATGCCTTATTTGGATGGAATCTGGAAATCTTGAGCCCATGTCTGACAGGAGAATCATTCCTGGGATTCCTGTGAGCTGCAAGTCTGCAAACAGTCTCCTTACTGCTTCAACAGACACAAAGAAAATTGTGGAGCAAAAATCACAACAACTGATGGAAAAATGTGCTTTACTATCCAGGGTGCTCAGTATCCAAAGCTAAACAGAGACTCAGGCATGCCATGCTCACCAAAATTGGTTTTAAGGCATTTCGCAGTTAGAATAGTAATTATCTTAACCTTTATACGCAAGCAGTTATTTTTTCTCTCCCTGTTCTCCCATGCATACACCTCCCCATCTGCACAGTCTGGTGCACACACTCCATGAAACCACAAGACTGAGACTTCACCACACAGTCGTGGTGACCACGGAGCCACAAATCTCACTAAACATAGTGCAAACTGTAAATGGGTGGGTGCTTTCTTTGTACAAGCACACATACCATACTGTGCCATTGTAAAAACCAAATCACATGGATTTACACTAGCCTAATGCACAAGAGGAGTAACTTCTCAGTGCTACAGGTCTGTAGCAGAAACAGGTAGCTGAAAACTGCCCCAAAGAACAGCTGAGTAAGGAAGTAAATAAATTCTAATTATAAAGAAAATGTAGCTTGATTTTGTAGCTGGAAAGTGGCAACTATAAATGTTATGCAGAGGAGTAAAGAATACAAATTATCTTTCATACAAGTGGTGGCAAAATGTATGGCACAGCTTGTAAGGTTCTTCTAGATTTCAAGCAAAATCCTCACTGAAACAAACATCTTCACAGTGTTTTGCTGAAGCTGTAAGCAGTTGAACATGAAGTGGAAAAGACAAGCAAAGTATAAGAGCCAGTGAATGAGCTATTTTCTATAGAAACAGAAGGACACATTCAGAGCAAGGCAGAAGCTTCCTGATGGGCAGAGGTGTTCAGCACCATTCACACTCCAGCTCACATCCTATACAGCTTCACTATGGAATGCAACTGAGAAAGCCCCTTGAAAAATACTAGTGTTACACTTTGTTCAGATCAACTGAAAAAAATATGCACTTGCCAAAGGGCTTGGAAAATCATGCAAACGCCCTGACAGAGGTGCTGAGACATTGCCTTGGATATGATGCTGCTGCAAATGAGGCAGAAGACAATGAAGGCCACACTGCTCTAAAAACTGCAGGACAGCCATGCTTTCCCTTTGGAAAGGCTTCTCAATAAGAAGATGAGAGCACTGTAAAACTGTCCTTTGTAACAGACTGAATTTAGTGAGAAGCCATACTTCACCACAGAGAGTGAACAAGGGGAAGAAAGGAGTCAGAAAATGGGGTTCCTTATGACAAGCGAGTTCACATTTTTAGCAGTGGGAGTACCTGTAGACAGAAAGAGGTTGTAAAGCTGTTCCCAGTGACGCCATTGACCCAGGACATTTATTGAATATACACTCACAGCATCACAGAAGCAATGCTTGGAAGAAACCTCTGGAGGCAGCTAGACTGAAACCTCTAGTCCAACCTTGTGCTCGGACTAGGGTTACAGCCAGCACTGGATCAGGTCAGCCTTGGTTTTGTCTACCAAAATGTTGATCTCTAAATTGAAGTGCTCTCAGCTTCTCTGGGTGCCCTGTTGTAGAGCTGCACTATACTCCTGGCAAAGAAGAAATTTTTTTTCAGTATGTTCAAGCTGAACCTTGTGATTTGTCACAGTTGATCCTCACTAAATTCACTGTCAATAACAAGGAGAGTTTGACTCTGTCATCTCATAGCTGGACAAATCCCCCCACATTTCCCCACATGTCATGCATGTGCTCTAGGGACAGAATTAGAGCTATAGGCAAAGAAGTACTTGTAGATATTACTATAAATGCTCCTCCAACAAATCAAGCCTTGCCCAAAGTCACAATTTCATCAATATCTCCACAAAAGGTACAGATAAGAGCAGTGAGCTTGAAAAAACACTTGATAGCTACAGCACAGACTGACTCAATTTGGTGCTGACCACCTCCATGCCAAACTCTCGGGGATCCTGAGAATTTAATGAAGAATAGTGTGAGAAAAGTAGTGATTCAACAGATGTCATTTCCATGTGTGGTTTAGCACTATCATGGAGAAATGTCAGCATCAGAAGTACTTTCTCCAAAATCAGCGCTGTATCCCGCTTTCTCTGGAAAACTAGAAACCAGAGCACAGAACATAAGAAATTGAACTTCACAGGAACAATGCCATATATTCTGATCTACCAAAACCTTGTCCATGCAGCAATAAATATATTTGATGCATCTCTCACAGCTGAACACTCTGCAATGGCAAATGTTGAATTTAGTGGATTCATCAGTGCCAGTGCTTATATAAAACATTTTCACATTGTTGACTTTTGAAGCGACATACTTAAAATAGCACTTCAGAACTTTGGCTGCTGCTGCTTTGAAAAGTCTCTTGCTTATGTTAACAAGGGAGACTCTGAAAAATTGCTTTCTTCTTAGTCAATGACAGACATGTAATCAGAGATGATAGTCTCTCTCTCCCTGAACAACATGCTGTAGAATCAAGAAAGCTCTAATTGCAAGTATAAATTTTATATTATAGAAATTAACACTAAAATTTTCATTAGTCAATGATTTTAATTGCATTTATTAGGAGTGATGGTATTAATAAGAGATGCTGCTATTTAAAAGCTGGTGCAGTGAAAGCTATCTCAATCAGTAATCTTTCTGTGAATATTAATTGCTTTTCAATACCTCTGCTGTGAAATTTCCCAAGAAACTTAGACCAACAATAATATGTCACTGTTTCCAAGCAGCAGGAGTAAAAGAAGGAATGGTGCACTGGGACAGCAGATGGGCACTACACATCAACCCATGTAGCGTGGCTATTTTTGTCAACATAATGAAGAATACATTTGTCAATTAGAGTTGTCATGGAAATTGAGAGAGGCACAAAACATGGATCAAAACATGATCTAAAGGGCTCGAGGATGCCTGTTCCTATCTTTGTAACCCACGCTATAATCATCTCTGATGGCTGTAAACAGGAGGTTCTTGAGTTTATACCACAAAATGAGACTTTGCCAGTAAAAAAGGTCTCTTCACACCATGTCAAGGCAAAGATAATTGTTTTCTCAGAGAGAATGATTCTTCACTCACTGAATCACAGACAACTTGCTTTATCACTTTGGTTTTCTTTGACAGTTTCTCATCTAAGTTAGAACCAGCTTTAAACTGCTGCTGATAAGTCAGCAGATCTGTGAATTTCACACATTCACAAATGCAAAGTACTCTGATTCCCTCCACAGCTGTAGGAAATACAACATGTATCAGCCATTGGCTTTGAGAAAGAAATTCTAGTTGCCATCGCAGAGCAACTGCTGATGGGTTCACAAGGTGTCCTTGACACTTGGCCCTTCAGCAACTCAACAAAGGGCCAGAAGGGAAAGAGGATCTTTGGAAAGAGAAAATGTCTCAGGGGGACAGGGAGAAGTCTCAGGCAGATGGGCATGATGAGGAGATTATATGTTCCGTTTCTCCTCACTGCTTGCTGCATCCAGAGGATGGGCTGAGTCTTTAGTGAAAAGAACAACTTCAAAGGTCTGGTGTCATTGCTACTGCATGCCATTTATCTCCTAATGTCAGACACATTACAACAAGCTTTTGTACATTTATTAGAGGAAACATTTGCTGTTATTACTAAAGGCAGTTATTCTAAGGACACCATCTGGGCAAAACTTGCCCCAAGTTTAGGCATTGCTTCATAAATTTTTATAACATCTAAATGAAAAATATATTATCTCCCTGTTTTCTTACTCTCAGCTCTAAAGGAAATTATTAATTTTTTTTAAAAAAAGATTGTTTTGTATTTTAAACTATTTCCATAATTTAAAATATCCTGTCCCAGAGTCATCGGCTTGAGAACAGCTCTATGGCAAGGGAAGTCAAAACAGCTCCTCACTACCGTGCTCTGCACTGACATAAATAGTGTGGAAAATAATACAGTGCAAGTAAAACCAGTGCTGCCAGAGTGAGCTTCTAATACCTATTTTAAAAAGCTATCCTTACTTATTTAGTCTCCAGGTTATACACTATTCATACTTTCAGTCTTAGCTCCTTATCTGTCTTGCTTGTTTAAAAAAAGAACTCTCTACTTAGAAAGATGAGGTCTATAAGGAACACAACAACAAAGGTCTATGAAAATCATGTGACTTGACAACACTGGAAATAAATTATGTTTAATACGCTCACAGTTTTAATAATCTGGGAGATTATTAAATCCTAACGACTACTTACAATTTCACTTGCAAAATTAAGGAGATGTGTTTTTACGAATTACGTTTGTGCTGGTTTTGGCTGGGATAGAGTTAATTTTCTTCATAGCCGCTGGTAAGGGACTGTGTTTTGGATTTGTGCTGGAAACAGTGTTGATAACACAGGGATATTTCCATTACTGCTGAGCAGTGCTTACACAGAGTCAAGGCCTTTTCTGCTCCTCACCCCACCCCACCAGCAAGGAGGCTGGGGCTGCACAGGAAGTTGGGAGGGGACACAGGTGGGACAGCTGATCCCAACTGACCACAGGGATATTTCAGACCATAGGACATCATGCTCAGCATATGAAGCTGGGGAAGAAGAAGGAACTGGGGGACATTCGGAGTGATGGTGTTTGTAACTGTTCCCAAGTAACTGTTAATATGCATGATGGAGCCCTGCTGTTCCAGGATGGCTGAACACCTGCCAATAGGAAGGAGTTAATTAATTCATTGTTTTGCTTTGTATGCATCCTGCATGGCTTTTGCTTTCCCTATCAAATTGTCTTTATTTCAACCCACAAGTTTTGCCACCTTTACTCTTCTGGTTCTCTCCTCCATCCCAACTAGAGGGGTGAGCAAGCAGCTGCGTGGTGCTTAGTTGCCATCTGGAATTAAACCACAACAACGTTATACAATTTTTAAGCAGAGAAGGCTCCACAAATAAAAAGTTCACAGTGCTCAGCAGTTGTGCAACTAACTCTGAGACTCTCTGCTTCTGGAGAGGCAAGGTCACTTGCAGAAGCTGTAAGGTTTTCAGTGGGCAGGAGTGGTCCTCAGTCTACGCAGTGATGTCAACATACTGTGGGAAAGACTAGCTTTAGCAGGCCTAGCCTGTAGGCTAATGATAGTTGCAGGGGAAGCATTTTAAGATGTCAGATGAGGCATACAGCAAACCTATCCAGGTTCAACTAAGTGTTTTCAACACCAACACCAGGGTTAGATTCAAAGTCTAGAAACACTCCAGTAATTCAAAGTATTTGAGCTGTTGCCATGGCTTGGCTGTGTCTTCTTCACCAACCTGAGGGACATAGGTTCTCAGGATGGTGTGGAAAATTCCTATCACAACTCAGCTTCCTGGTTGTCTGTCTGTACATGGGTTTGTAGAGCTTGACGCAGGTCATGTGTGAACTTCTGCAGTGGGGTTAAAGCAGAACAGCTGTATGAATTATGTTTGGGAACAACCTCATGCATTTTCAGAACACCTTCTAAAGGTCTTACATTGTCCATATGCACTGCAAGTTCTTCCTGTATAGGTTTCTGCAAATATTCATAATTCCTTTCCTTCATTTTCTGCAGGTGAGCCAAATCTCTTTAGGAAACCAGCATCCCCATAGCTGGAGAAAGAGAGCTCCTGGAAAAACTGTAAAGTCTTACCTGCATTTGGCTTGAATTGACAGATTGGATCATTCAGGAAGTAGACGTATAAGCAGATAAGTTACTCCATTTGAATACTACTGTTAACTAGAAGTATTAATGTAGAAAAAGATGCATTACTTGCCCTCTTCCCCATACTATCTTTTGGGTTGTATTATTTGTTCACCAAAGGTGTTATTTTCTATTTAGCTGCACTACCTGAATTATTCAACTCATAAGAAAAATCTCTACTGAAGGTAAAAATAAAGACGTGATGGGTTTGCCACACTTCAATCACCTCTCAACACAAAAATGTTATTTTAATCCTCCTTACTTCTTTTATGAAAGCTGACTGACAAGCTCACTGCACTGTATGCCTGTCTTCCTTCAAACTCTTCCTTGCATTTTCCCCACATCTAAATTATACTGGGTTTAAAGAGTATATAGTGCCATGACATGACACTATACAAAAACATACTCCTTTTATCTGCAGCATCCTTCCTAGAGCATCACGAAATGCAGACACCTTGCAGCTGCATGACAAATGTAGTCTGAGGAGTGATGGGTTGCATCTCACCACCTTTTCTTGGAAAATTCCCAGTGAAACCTGTATTGTGAATCAGAAAGTGATAGCTTCAGCATCCAAGTCCTTCCTACTAGTACATTCCTATAGATGTAAAATAGGAAAGGTCAGCAACAGAAATGAGATTTAGTCATAATCTTTGTATTCTAGTTGCTTATAACCACCCAACAAATTTTAATAATTTTGCCTGAGATGTTTCACAGCTGGGTTCATATTGGCACTTTTCCTGCATCTTCTGCAAAGGTTGTTCAGGTGGTTTTGAGAACGGGCCTTGCAAACTCAGGCTGTCCTGCCAAGCCACACTCTCCATCTTTTCTCTTCACTCTTTGACACTCTCCAGCAAATCAGGGACACACAGCCAGGACCAGAAGCTGGCCATAGGTTCCTGATGACATCTGAAAGTTACTTAAGTATTTCTGAAAAATTCCTTGGATTTGGCCGTTACAAATCACACATAGGCCATCACTGTGCATCAATGCACAGCAAAACTTAAAGAGACAATATGTCTCATGAGCTCAAAATGATCAGCTGAAGCATTTGTTCCAGGATGTCACCTACTGGAAGGCTCTCAAGGACCATGGCTCTGTGGCCTGATATACAAATATACATACACATAGGAATGGACCCATCCCTTGATGAGGCTTCTCACAGCTCTTTTCACAGTAACAGTCTGATCCAAGCTTTCAAGGTGGCACCATAGCAGAGCTGGTCTTGAGAACAGGCAACCAGAGTAAAGAAGATGCAGAGCCTGTTGCTGCATTCAGGCCCTGACATAATTCTCATGTGTGTCACATGAACTGCTCAAACAACCTCAGTAACAGAAACTGCAAGCAATCTGTGCCAGTCCTTCACTAACCTCTGTCACAAAGATTTTCCAAATATCTGGTGTGAATCTTCCTTGCAGTACTTTGAGATGCACCTTGCTCTACCCTTTCAGAGAAGAATTTTTGAAGATTGTACCCTCCTGTCCCCTCAATCTTGAGGCCTTCAGTCATAATGGCTGCCTAGTGAGGTAGTTGAGTCACCATTCCTGGAGGTATTTAAAAGACAGCTAGATGGGGTGCTCAGAGATATGGTTTAGTAGTAGACAGGTACGGTTGGACTCAATGATCTCAAAGGTCTTTTCCAATCAAGTGACTCTATGATTCTATAACACTTTCCTTTCTCCGTTTCCTCAGTCTCTTCTCACAGTCATGTTTTCAGATATCTGACACTTCTCACTGCTCTCCTCTACCCTGTCTCCAGAAGGTCTACTTCTTTCTTAAAATGCAATACTCAAAAGACCAAGCCAGACTCCAGCATAGGCTTGGCCAACTCTGAGTGAAGTGAAAACCATGTCTCCATCAGACTATATCTTCATTGCACAAGGATGATCCTATTCAGATACTAGCGATACAGTGGCCCACTGATGCACTGTGGTCACATGGTGGGGATGATACATAGACCATAACTGCCTCCACAAAAAGCCTCAAAACAGGTAAACTCTTGATGTTACCATCAGAGTTCCAGAGGTTGCACCCGGCTGAAATTTAGCTGGGCACTTAATCTGTAGTTTTCACAGCTGTTCATGTGAACCAACACAGCCATGCAAAGGAAACATTTATGAGCTCTACCATGTTACGGAAATAATAAGCTCCACTGGGTCCTTTATGTTAGATGTGGGTCCAAAAGGAAGAACTAATAAAGAGGAGGCAAATCCAAGCCATTTGCCTTCATTGCCTTTCTAAACGCCCCTCACACATCCAGGTACACTATATAATGTCCAAAATGGGATGACTGCTTGCACATCCTTGGTTGCTAGCAGAGCTCAGTCATAAGACCTCTCTGTGGTCAATCCTGAATCCACAGTCCACTGGTATCTTTGAGGAGGTCACTGTAAATTATTTTTTTCCTATTTTTTAAGCAAAGCGATAGGACTTCAAAAGTTATACAATGTCTAAAAAAGATACATTTGATATCTAAAAGATATCTCTGATGAAGCATTTGCTCCCCTTTCCCTCCATTTAGAGGGTGAAAGAACTTTTACATATGAATTGCCAGTTATCAGCAAGCTTTGTGTCATGGCTGGATTGAGAATGAAGGACAGAGGCTGACATTGCTGTAGAGGCATCCAGAAAAACTCAGTTTCCACTCTGCAATCAAACCAACAAAGTACTCCTTTAAATATTTGATGTGATCAAAATTTCTGCTGTATTTCAGATAAACATCAGATCATTAGCCAGCAGGTTAAAAAAGAAAAAGGAAAAAAAAAGTAAAATGTTCGCAAGTAGTATTTCTGTGAGACATTGAGTGCCGGTGAGGATGGATGAACGTCCTTAGGGAACTTCTAGATGAAAGCAGATAAACGCACATCGAAGTGTCATAATGTTTGCTATCAAAGATGCACTAAAAGGTTATACATCTGAAGAACTCAGTTAATGGAAAATATTTAATTAAGACTGTAATATTCTGGCATAATAACAATTCTGAATGTACGTGGAAAGCTATGAGCTGCAAGCCTTTCATATCTGACCAGCCTGATCAAAGGACCTTCTTATGCACAAAGAGCACAATATAGGCAGCAGATTGTGTCATAATGAATCTTTGACAAGAACAAAAAATTTCAATGTCTAAAAAGTACAAAAAGTGAAAGTTGGAAGAGAGATTTCTGTTCTTTTGTCCAAAAAATCCAGTTTTCTTAAACATAAAAAATATGATTTAGTATTTTAGCTCATAAGCCACACACGCAATCCTATTATCTGCATTCTGCAAAATTATAAATATGGAGTTAATATACTGCTTTGTCTACGGTTGTTCTCCTCGAAAGCTGAATTCAGTATTTAGAGTTCATTATTCAATAGCACATTTATTAAACAATGCCTTTCAGTAGCGTTTTCATATCTACAAAATGAAAATTCTTCCTCTTCAGAAAAAGATGAAGGAAATGATTGGGATGAAGAAGTAATCCAAGTTGGCCAGATATATTCCTGCTGTATATTAACTAGCTGCACTTATCCTATGGGACACATCTGCATTCAGCAAAGAAGAGGCACTGCAGAAAAACATCACAAAGAAAATCAGAGTTGGGAAACGCGCATCTGTGCAAAGGAGATCCAGAGCTGCCTGCATCCATCTTGTGGGAACAGGCTACTGTGGTGAGAGCCAGATGCATGCACAGTTCATCAGGGACCACAGTTCTGCAGGAGGCACGAGGCCACATGGACAGGGCTCTCCAGGAAGGGCACAGCATGGAGAGAGCTGGAGCATGGGAGAAGCTCACAACAGACATCATTTGGGAAAATCCATTCACCCAAACTTCACCTAGTCACAGTGACCCGAGAACCACCCTCATCTTCTAAAAAGGGCTGGTTTTGGCCAAAGCAACCACAAAAATGAAGGCCATAAGGGCATGACCACTGGCTTTATCAGTAGTGGTGAAGCTCAAGAAAAGCCCAGCTTGACTCTGGGTACATTCATTCGAACTATCCTAGGCAAACACAAACTCCTCTGCTGAACCCCTAAGAAACACAAGCATGGTCTTTTGGCACTGGACACTGAACAGAATATGCATAACTATGCCTTGTGTGAGGCATCTGCTCCTGAATCTGCGGTTACAGAAGAGGTCCAGGCATGAGCTCACCATGAGCCACACAATTTGCTAGTATCTTACTGGCTCGCATTTGACTTTGGTGAACTCATCTGCCCTCAGAAAATGCCTGGATTTAGCCCAGGGGGTAGGACACTCCAGGGACTGCACAGTAAACAGTGTACAAGGTCTCTCCAATTTGGGAGGTGAGAGGAGTTTCACTGGATGGATTCAGGTGCTTTCAGGACCAGAAAACAATTGCTGGCCCATTTTACTTGTTAGTCTAGACACAGCCTGGAAGACCCAACAACCATAAAACCCAATGATATAATTTCTATATCCATGCTCAGAGCAGAACCATGACATGAGCTGTTTGTCCTAGCCCAGTGGTAACTGAAGAACAGCTCAACAAGCAGACTGGGTTTCACACTGGGTTGTGTGAAGGGACCACAGTGCATCAATTCAGAAAATACCTCCCATCTAGGTATCAACACCTTCATCTTATGACACTGGAGACCTTGCAGTGAAGGAAAGAAGAAAAAAATGGGGGAAAAACCCTACAGAGGATTATGTGTTAAGTTCAATCACACAACAAGAATATCAAAATGGTCATTTGCACATGGCTGTGGCCTGATGTCCTGTGCAGTTCAAGTAGTAGCATCATTGTACCTTTGTGGTCGAAGGTGTGTTCACACATTTATTTGCAAGGTAACCAACAGCCAAGTCAGAAGAAATGGACAACCTTGCAAGCGCACAAAAAACTTTTTCACAAGTACCAACAGAAACAAAAACTTTCAAGCTAGGTACTGGAACACAGTGGGTGAGGAAAGTATAACATACTGTAATAAAGGAAATAGAAAAAATACACAAAAACCTCATTAAGAGTAAAAGAATACTATTGACTTCTCAAGAGATCACGATTCAGGCCTCAGAACTGAAATGACCAACTCTTATTGAACACCAGAGCCAGGGACTCAGGAAAAGCACTATTTTCATTAAATGATACAATTTTATCCCCTTCCTGTTTTTAACTAACCCTTCAATGACCCAGAGGCAGTATTTGCACCAAGGGTAATGACTATGTCCTTTGCTAACATCTCTGCTTGCTCCAGAGACAACTAATGTCTCTCCACAGAGGCTCCACAGGTTCTACTTTTTCTCCCATACAGGCTGACTGATGAATAGAATCAAGTTAAGCTCAGAGCAGTTTTTCTTGGCCTATATTTAGTTTGAATTCAATTCCTGTTTCAGGCTTAAAGAAGCACTAAAAAGCCTGAAACTTAGCTGTTTTTTCCAAGTCTATAAACAGATCTAATAAAAGACATTACCCTTCCCTGCAAACTGTGCCCCTCTGGACAGGTACATGGGTTTGTTCATTCAGTGGCAAATTTTGAGCTTCCTTAGCACACGTTACAGAGAAAAGCTCTGTGAATCCTTTTACTGAACTTAAAAGAAGCTGGAAGACTAAATCATAAACATGTGTCAGATGTTCCAGCATCATGAGCTAAAAACAGTTGCAAAACTGCAAAGGATTATTAGCCTATATATATTATTAATCAAATAACAACAACAAATAATAAGCCAAGTCACACAAGCCCATTTGTATGCCCAGAGTCCTCAACATTTAATGAAGTTTCCTTTGAAATTAATGTGCCCAAAATGTGAGGCACAGAAAGGGCCACAAATATCAATATTGATTTCTTTTGACACTATCTTGGCCTGAAACCCCTGACAAGAGGATCACTTTATGCAGGAGCATTTTCAATGTTTCTGTGAAAAATTAGCAGAATGATAAATTCCACTTTGAATTTGAAATATGAATCTGAAATGTATTGTGCTCAAGCTCTGGTGAAGAAACAATTTATTACAGCACTTAATCTTCCTGATGAGAGAAAGGGAGATTTTAGCCTCCTAATAAGCTGTATAGAAGCCATGACTAATTAATCTCATTATAGCAGTCTGTGACAAAATATGATTGTACTAAAACCATGCCTCAAGTAACTGGAGTTGCCAAAAACTCAAAGGCTAATAAACCAACACACATTAATAGAACATAAACACTAATAAAGTTGACACCAGCTATATTATTTATAGCAAAATCAATACTAAAATAATCACAAAAGACAATCTGAAGAGTATTCAGTATCTGATAATACAGAATTCACTATCTGAAAAACATGAAACACAGAAAATTAGTGCAGATTATTGACCAGCGACTGCGACTCTTTGAGATGTGCAGTTCATGGGGACAGCAGATGCACACTGAGGCTGAAGCTACCTGCAGCATGCAGCACATTTGGACACATTTACATCCTGCCACCTCACAGCTCAATAAAAGGGTAAACGCAGAGAAGCATTTCTTGGCATCACATGGTTTCCATCTAAACCACAAACCCCAAGATGAAGCTGAGTGGGCCAGGGCTCATCTCAAAGAGAATGAGTTCTTGCAAAGCAACTCAGGTGACAGTCCACTCTGGATAAGTCTCCAGGTACTCCATGCACACAATGATTACACAATAAATACCCAACACTGCATCAGTTTTGGATGGCAGAGGAATGACAAAGTGAAGGCTGCTGGTGGGGACGAAGCTGGGGCACGTAGCTGATGGAAGGGGTGAAGACTTTGTTCAATAATGCCACTGACAGCATTTGAGCTCTGATGAGTAGAAGTTCCTTGCTGCTAGTCTCACAGCAGGCTCTGACACAGCATGCTCTGTGTGCATGCTCTGAGTGCTCTGCACTATGTGTGCAGAAATGCCCATTCTCCTGGACACATCAAATGGTGATGCAAGAATAAAGTCTGAAGAATGAATGACTTGAGGTTCCTTCTGGTGTTTCCAACCCTGATCTGGCAACTGTACCAACTTCATTATAGTAGTGAGGCAGTTGCAAGAATCCTGATAGAGCACGCAAGGAACATGAATTGCCATTTCACCCACACTGAATGGAACTGGCCAGCACAGAAGGGAGTTTGCTTCATAAAGAAAACTCACTGCAAACTTAGGTGTCTGCTTGGAGAATGTACCACCTGTAGGCAGGACTAGCAAAGAGTTATATACTTCCTAAGATGCATAAGAGGATCTCTAAAATGAGAATTAGAGCCTGAAACCTCTGAAAGCTATGGTGGAAGAAAGTTCACCTTCCAGAAGAAATTTAGAGGACTGAAGGTGAAAAGAAGCTTTGTGGTGCAGAACACTCCCAAGCAGTGAAGAATGCCAACCCAGAAGGACTCCAGAGGAATCAAATGCACCATTCACCCTATATATCCCCATGCTGAACATGGGCAGCATCCAAGCTTTGGCTGGGACAGAAGTAATGTTCACAAGAAGCTTGGAGGGGACATAGCCAGCAGAGCTGACCTGAAGTAGCCAAGAGGATATTCAATATAATCTGATGTCATGCTCAGTATGTAAACTGGGGAAGTTGGCCCGGGGAAGGAGGGATCACAGCTCAGGAACAGGCTGAGCATCAGGTTCTGGGTGCTGAGTAATTGATTGCATTTTGAATCACTCGCTTCATATATTAAAAGTAGCATTGTTGTTATTATTTCTTCTCTCCTTGTGTTGGACTACTAAACTGTCCTTATCTCAATCAACAAGTTTTATCTTTTCCTCTCGACTCTCCTCCCCATCCCACCATGGCAGGAGGAGTTAGCGAGTAGACACGTGGTGCTTAGTTGCTGGCTGTGCCTAAACCATGACAGGCAGGGACAGAGCAGAGTTGAGAAATAACTCCTGAGATTTTGAGCAATAACCTGGATGCACATCTACAATCTATAGAGACTGCACAGCCCAAAGACAAAATATGCTTTTGCAAATCACGTATTTTATGGGCTTGAAGGTCAAGTTGCCCTGATTATGTGTGATAGACCTAAGTGTCCATTTAATTTGTTTTCAAAGGAAAAACAAAAATAAAACTACTGCTGTCTGAACATCAAACAGCCACCACTGAACAAAAGATGATAAAGGATGTAGAATTTTTTTAAATTCCTCCATTATTATGGAAATATGCCTTTGAGAGGATGAAAAGGGCTGGTTTAGTGAGAAATTCCAAGCTTATTTTATAGCTGAAAATATGATTGTGACATTTTCCACATGGGCTAGGTAGCGTGCATGTGCAGAATGAGGCAGAGGCCTCATCTTTGCTGCAGTGAAGAGACAGAGATGATAACTCCTGATCAGGGCAGACACATCTGGCAATTGTTCCATGTTACCATTTGAAATCGCTATGGGTGACCTGGGCTGGAAACATCAGCTTCATCTGACTTCTGAACTGCAGTCTGCTGCTTAAGAGCTCTAACTCTGCCTTACCTGCAAAGACACTGTTTACCAAGTGAAGCACATCCTTGCATGTGCTGGCCTAGAAAGGCATGTGACACCATAAGCCAGGGCTCCTGCAAAACTCTGGAAAGCCCCAAAAATGAGAAAGAATATTAGAGGTGTCTTGGGCTTGGATGAAGATATTTTGTCTGATCACCCTCCACGAAACAGATACATTCTCTGTGCAGGAAGGAAGAGTAAGGGAAAATCCAATGTTCCAGATGAAAATTTGTGCCAGGGGAGGGTGAGGTTGGCCATGAGGAAAAGGTTCTTGAGACAGAGGGTGGTGGAGCACTGGAACAGGCTCCCCAGGGAGGTGCTCATGGCACCAAGCCTGACAAGATTCCAGAAGCATTTGGTCAAGGCTCTCAGACACTTGGTCTGAATGTTGGGATTGTCCTGTGCAGGGACAGGAGTTGGACTCCATGATCCTTGTGGGTCCCTTCCAACTCACAACATTCTGTGATTCTATAACTCTATGAACTATCCCAATGAAATCAGGATGTCTTCACTCCCTAGGTCCAAATCCCTTCACTCCACAGGTCCAAATCCAGCACAATTTGTATTTTTTGACAAACAGTAGCAAAGATGGGATAACCCACATCTCTTTAGGATGCTCTTCCTTACCTCTCACTCCAAACACATAGCAGCTCTTAGGCCTTCTCATTGTCAGTATTTTTCTGCAGAAGGATTGTCAGCTGTCACTGCTGTATCCCCAGGATATCTCTGCAGGTGGTCATAGCTACCTTAAATTCCCACCTCCTCCCAAATATGATTAAGATCTTCCTGTCCTTTACAATCTATAACCACAAAAACCAGGGGACCTTCTCATTCCTGTCTTTCAGAGAGAGAAGCCTAAATCTCAGAGGGAAAAATCACCTTCTTGGGGACACGCAGATCATCAGGGGTACAGAAGAGCCCACAAAGTTGGTCTTGTACCTACAGAACTCCGTTTCTGTGGCATTTTAGTGCTACTTCTCAAGCAGCATCAGAATTTTGTTCACCAAATGGTAGGAGGACCAACCTGAAGGCTGATGAAAGGCTTTTAGAGGAGATAAGGGATGCAAAGTTCACACAGTTCAAGTGAAGCAGATACCTTGATTCCTCCCCAGGAGTGATTAGACAGGAACTCCACAGGGCTTGTGACTCTGGTCTGTGCTGGGTATCTTAGTAGGAAATCCAGTTCTACTGCGTTGATTTCTTTACTCATCAGAAGTATCTGTAATTCCAAACAAACAAGATATCCTTGACCAGCCAGGATACAAAGCAGCAATATACTCCAAAAGATTAATTACTCTACTCATGTAGCTGCCAAACGTGTGGCTAAAAATTACACAGTGCCCCGTGTTGGAGGGGTGTGATGAAACATACCATGTAGGTGCTTTGAGCCTCCCCAAAAGAGAACCAGGAACAAGTATGGAGATTGGCAATATAAAAGGTCCAAAGTTTGGGAAAACTAGGTAGCAAGAGCTGTGATCCAGGTTCATAGACAGCACACTGAGGAGAAGTTTCTGACAGCAGAGACATAGGCTGCAGGGTGTACCACAGGTCCCTGTGCAGCTAGAAAACAGATAACTTTCTTGAAAGGAACCAGAGCATGCATCCCTAGCACGTGCTGCCAAGGTCTTGTCCATTTCTCACTACCTTGTTCCATTTTGAAAGTAATTAGAGAATGCTTAACAAAATCAAAAGAAAATAAAATGAAAAAAAAAACCACAAAAACCCAAAACACCCTCATGGTACATGCACCAAGAGAATAAAGTAGGTCCCGGAGGTCTCAAACACTGGAGAGCACCTGGACCTTTCAGCTACTACCAATATTTTTCCACTAACAGTGGCTTTCAGGAACACAGGGAGTAAGGCTGCCAGAGCAACGTTCAAGGTAATACTGGAAAGCCATACAGGCTCATGAACCCAGCTGGGGCCACTGCTCCAAACACACTGCCAGACTTCTGAAATCTCCAGAGAGATTGTCCAAAGTCCAAAACCCTGCAGTCCAGTTCTGGGTGGAAAAAGAGCAGTGCCAGAGTGGTGAGTTTGTCATTTCCCTGTCACAGATCCTCAACTATATCTCATTATTATGCCCACTATACTGGGCAATGGCATTGGCAGTGTTCCTGGCATCTCCTCCACCAGTGATGGCCATGACCTATGCAGTTCAAGAGCCAACCGCTTTTTTATATGGGAAAATCCTGTGCCTTATCACTCAACTGCCTCTACACACCGAAATTGCGGATGTTGTTTTCCTGGCAGCTTAAAGTGACCTATTAACTATTTTTAATGCTCAATGCAGTTACAAGCACAATGTGTGCTACTTAAATACTTTATTTAGAGATATACATTAGAAAATTTAGGTATCTGGGTCAGAAGTAAGGCTGACATTGCAAAATATAAGCTGACTTTTTACACACAGACAATTTATTAAGTATATTGCTACAGTTCATTTTTATATATATATGTGTGTGCATATACATACTTACTTTCCTTTTTACTCATAGTATTTTATTATGTAGAATTAACAAAAATAATGGCAATCACTGGTTCCAGGTTAGAGCTGCACAGTGTTTAAGCAGTTCAAACTTGGTTCATATTGCATTCTACATGTCAGGGCATTTACACAGTTGTTCACTGCACAAAATTAATAATAACTTTGCAACATCATGCCAAGCACTATTTATTGATTGAATTTGATTTCCACACAAGGATATACAAAGGTCATAGACTAAAAATTATGCTAACATACTAGACAAAAGACAGAAGCTATGTACCACGCATTTCTTTTGAGTAAAACCAATAAGCCTTACAGACCAGCTTGCTTTGACCTTTTTTTCAGGTCCTGCAAACAGATATTACTCAAACAACCATTTGTCAGCATAATGCAAATCAAACACAGCATCTGTGACTGTTATCAGCAAGACAGGCAGAGAAGAAAATGAGTTCTCCAACCCTTGTATTTGCTGCTCTGATGCTGAAGGCCACAACTGGGACAGTTGGAGCTTTCTCTGCATGCCAAATCTTTGCCTGTAAAATAAATAATTGCATATAAATTACATGAAATGGTGGTGTTTACCTGGAAGGTCACTTGAGCAGTGTAGGTCAATTTATCACTCTCAAACAGCCCCCGGGTTGTGTACTGGAACACGGAGAAGGTAATGCTGTCAATGAGGTTCAGCACACGCACGGCGAGGCTCTCATCTGTTGGTGCCCTCTCGATGGCTTTGTGAAACACAATGCTGAACGCCTAGGTGGGAAGACACAGAAAGACACCGATGGTTTCTAGATGGTCTTTGCATGCTCCTGGGTATCACCTAAAGTGTGGCAATAAGCGAAGCCAACTCAGATACTCTGGAGCCAAAAACAAAGCAGTCCCATCTGCCCAGTAGTGTGGCCCACCAGCTCCAGGAGGCAGGAGGGTGGTGAGACACTGGCCCAGCGTGCCCAGAGAAGCTGTGGATGCTCCTCCCTGGAAGTGTTCAAGGCCAGGTTGGATGAGGCTTTGAGTAACCTGGTCTAGTAGAAGGTGTTCCTGCTCATGGCAGGATGAGAATACAATATTGGATGAGCTTTAAGGTCCCTTCCAACCTATACCATTCTGTGAATCTATAAGCTAGAGACCAGACCCTCTATCTGCCTTTAGCTGCCTTTTCAGGACCATACAGTCAGGAAGTGGTGACATTCCCTGTGACATTGTGCTCTCTTGGGCTTGAGAAAGTAGTGCAGAAACAGGCTGACTGAATTAAGACACAATGGACGTAGGAAACATTTCTCTGACCAAGCATGTTCTCTCATAGGGATTACACAGTCCACTTTCTCTGCAACTGTTGAGTCAAAAGATAGCAGTGCTCCCAGAGGAAAGCACACCTCCCATTTCACAAATGTTTCAACTTAGAAAAAAGCAATTCCCATAAATAAATAAAAAAAGTCCAATGAGTATTTTGCTTTAAGGATTCAGCAAAGGACTAGATGAGAAGGGCAGGTAGGACTTCACCTTGTGGAAGTAGGATTAATCAGTCAAGTAAAGTCCCCTCAGGAATAGGTGCATGCACCAAGAGTGACACTCTTACATAAGATAGTAAGGGTTCTTGTAACAACATTTGTGATCTAAATGAGACAAGACAAACAACTTTCAGAGCTGTCTGAAGAAAAGCCATTAGTAAATTACAAAACGCAACTGGAAGAAGAGAAAGGAAAAAAAGCCTGAGTCCTGATTAGCAATGCAAAGGCTCCATACACTGGAACTCAGCTCATAAGAAATAACCAGGCCAATACAAATTAATAGCATCAATTGGATGAGGCATGACCGCATTGGCAGCATTATTTTTAGGGTGCTACAAAGGAAAAACAATGCCTCAACAAATTAAAGTAACATTGATACCTACTGCATTATTAAATGATTGCAGAATGGATCTTCCTGTTTGCATTTCTTTAAATTTTGTTAAAACATGCTTCAGAGTTACATTTAAATCTCATGTGCTCTAATTTATAATGGGCTTGTAGATGTGCAGTAAGTATTTTAAAATAATCTCTGTGCATCTTTATACAATGTTTTATGATCTATCATCAAAATTTATTAGAAAAAAACATTTCACCCAATAATTTTCTATGTATTTACACACATTGCTAATGTTAAATGGAAAACATAAACCAAACAAAATACAGAAGACACAGATTTAAGGTGAAACCTCTGAAATCCTCTATCTATTATGTACGTGTAAGGAATGAATCTTTCAAAGGGCACACTTGCACAAAAGATATTTTGTACATTTTCCTAGTAAAATTATTTCAGCATTTGAGTCTTAGATATCGAAAAGAAAAGCTTCTTTGTGGATGAGGCTCAAGATATTGTATTCTCTTTTCCAGGTCACTTGTCAAGGTAAGAAATCGCCTGGAAGAAGTTCTAGACAAGGATGCCATCTCATTTAACCCTCCATCCCCCAAAATACCTTTCTCCTGTGATGAAAAAAGGTCTTCCATTTATTAAAACATTAACACTAGAACTCTTTGATAAATATTCTGAAGGCCCTTGGGTATCTACTGGCCAGACCTATTGAGACTACTTGGCCAAGGCAAGGGATTGTCTGCACTTTCAGTTTTCCTGTAGCAGGTCCTTAGAAGCTGCTCAGGGACCAAGACTTCCCCAGTGTCTTGGGCAGAACATGCAGAGCACAGAAAAAGGGGACCCCTGACCAAGCAGCTTCAAAGACAGAAAAAAACCCCACTTCCTACCGATCAAGGCACATTAAAGGAACTAAAGCTCCTAGAGAGTGTCCGGAGGAGGCCAATAAATTGGTGAAGGGTTTACAGGGGAAGCCGTATGAGGAGAGGCTGAAGTCACTTGGTTTGTTCAGCCTGGGGAAGAGGAGACTGAGAGGAGATCTCATCGCAGTCTAGAACTTCCTCCCAAGGGGAAGAGGAGGGGCAGGTGCTGATCTCTTCTCTCTGGCCACCAATGCCAGGAACAGAAGAAATGGCAGGAAGATGTGCCAGGGGAGGGTGAGGTTGGCCATGAGGAAAAGGTTCTTGAGACAGAGGGTGGTAGAGCACTGCAACAGGGTCCCCAGGGAGGTGCTCATGGCACCAAGCCTGACAAGATTCCAGAAGCATTTGACCAAGGCCCTCAGACACTTGGTCTGAATGTTGGGATCGTCCTGTGCAGGGACAGGAGTTGGACTCCAGATCCTTGTGGGTCCCTTCCAACTCACAACATTCTGTTATTCTATGATTCTAAGTGATGCCCAAACATGAACCAAAAGCATGAAATATTAATCTACTACTGGTCGTATATTTAGTTCTAAAGGTCTAGCTCCTCCATTGTGGCAAGTGGAGTCTCAGTTTATTCACACCTGCCAGAAGCACTGGTGTCTCAAAGATAGTCAAGAAACTTGGAAAACATGGCCATGTTCTCATTCCCACAAAAGCTGCTGTCTTCCCACCGGGCTCTGCTGCCACATGACAAGTAGGACAGTTCAGCCCCATTATAGTATGTAGTAATAATTACATTGAAATAAACCTGTCATGTTGGAAAAGTTCTCCAGATGTTCTGGTGAGAACAGCTGCAGGTCAGAATGTTCTCCAAATAACGGTCATCACCCCAAGTTCTCCACGTAATATGTCCATGTACTACTGAGCTACACTTGCTAAGCAGGGAAGGGTAATGTACTTAGACAAGACAGAAAAGTAGCAAGGTCTTTGGAGCACAGACCCTTTGGCTACGTCTCTTCTACATTTATTTTGGGAGCACAGGGCAAGAAGCAGTCTCTCTCTCAGCATAGTCCACACTGGGGTGTTCATACTGCCACCATGAGCATCTGAGCTGTCAGTGGCCACACTGCAAGGTGGTAACACACCCATAAATCCCTTCTAGACTTCTGGTCTAAGGACATTTTAGGCTGTAGGCTTGCTTGTCTGTCTGATGGCCACACAACATTGTGAAAAGAGCAGAAGCACAGTCCACCAGAGGACTCCTACAGATTGTAGATAAGTGTGTGTGCAGGCCCATACTAAAAGGCAGTGAATGTTCAAATCATGTACATACTATCTATTCCTTCACCCCAACCATACACAGACACTAACCCAAAGTTAGATTTCACACCATGCTATTGACCACCTGAAAGGCTTTTGTAACTGGAATGTTGGAAGAATCTGAGCTCCTGAAATCCCATCTGCTTGGAATCCTTCTGGTGTTGTAGAGTTGGAAGTAGGAATGACTTGCCTTTTGTATAGAAGGTGGCAATAAAACCCTTGGTGATGTGGTCTCAGTGGGATAGGACTTCCCTCAAGGCTGAGAACTGCTCATTTTTCAAGGCTATTTGCTGCCTTTCCTTACCAGCATTTAACCACTTTAGAGAGTAGTGCAACGTTTTAACATTGTGTCATTTGGGAAGTCAGGACTGTTTCAACATCAAGGTCTCGGATAATTGTTGAATGCTGTGGCAATTCATGTTAACTTATAAAGTATCTGCACAGACATTATGATCCTTATGACATCATAGATACAGAACCGACAAAAAGAAAAGATTAACTGATAGAGCAAGTGACTCCAAATGCTGTGCAAAATCTCTGTGCATAAATATATAAAATACCTAGAAAGAAGTATTTTGTTGGCTCTTTTCCCAGATGGTATCTTTTAAATCCATTGCTCATCTTGTTCTGCCGGGTCAAGGCTGTGAATATGCAATAAGGAACAAATGGCTTGTAAGGTTCTGCTTTGCCAAAAAACTTTCTGAATTTTTAGTGATAAAGGATGTTAATGCATCACTCTGTCAGACTGTGTCTTTCCACGAGACTTCAACAATTCAGAAAGAATCCAGGCAAAAGAAATAAAAGCTAATTAAGGCTCATCAAACCTGATCCCAGTCTAACCTCTTAGGGTGGGCCGACTGGCAAATTCAGAGCCAAGTAGGGACCCTGGCCCATGCTCGGTACTCAACACAGAGGGACCTTTCTTTTGGCATTCAGACCATTTCTCACTGAGTTTTTGTAGGCACTGTTGAATCTCTGCTCCTTCCACCGGGGCAGCAAAGAACGTGCTCTGCTCAGTGTTTGCAGCAAGGTTTGGACAAATCTTTCCCAACGAGTACTAAACACTACCACAACCCAAGAGAAGAGTAATGTATGTAAAGTAGACTTACAAAGACATAAATTACAGGAAACTTTTCCATAAAACCAAAGCAGCAGTATGGTCACCTTTTTGTCTGGGAGTTCAAATATCCCCAAGAGGCCCAAGCCAATGAATTTGAACCTCAGTGAGCGGCACTGCCTCATGCACCATGGGCACAGGGAGGTCCCCACAGCTCATGGGGACGGTACCTTCAGAGAGAACTGGTACATGGGATGGATGGTGTGGAGGTCGTTCATGGTGAAGTAGAGCAGAGAGGCCCGTGTGGCAGCAGGCCTGTAGCGCTCTCTGGCCTCATTAATCTTGATTTCTGTCACCTTAGACTCCTGCACCTGGGTGGAAAACACAGAACAAAATGACTGTGAAAACATCTTGGTGAATTAAGTATGTAGCCCAGGGGAGGGCTGACACTGGCCACAATGACATCAGGCCACGCAGTGTGCAATCCACATGTGACCATCCCGGGGATCAGCCTCTACCCTCCGAACCATGGTGCAGCCCAGCTTGAGCCGCCACTCCCAGCATCCCACCTCCTCCAGCACATTCTCTATTTAACTCCATTTACCACCCTCTTTTGCCCAAGTCTCTGTTTTCCCAAGCCCCCTCCAGGCTTCTCATTAGGATCTCTGCTCTTTACAGCCTGCAATTGTTTTTCTCACCAATGAGTTTCTCCTGCTAATTGCCCCCCTCCTGAGCAGGTCATTAATAACATGGAGCTGAAAACAGACTTAGTGCTACTCTTGAGGCAGCTTCCCCCAAGGCTGAGAACTGCTCATTTTTCAAGGCTATTTGCTGCCTTTCCTTACCAGCATTTAACGCACCCCTGCCTTGCTGGCCAAAAGTCTGAATAGCTGCTGTGATAGACATGGTGAAAATCCTTTTGGCAGGTACATCACCCCATTATTGTCCTACTCCTGTTCATTCTTTCATTCCACTTTAGCAGCATAAACTGACATCCTCGAGCCTCTCAGGGATTACTGTAGGCTCTCCTATGTACAGTCTTAAGTGTCTTGCAACACAGCCACGTCCTGCCGAGCCAGTGCTGATCCAGCCAGATCAGCAAACTGTGTGAGGGGGATGTGGCAGAACAGGGCTCAGCACACACGGTACAAGCCAACATGGTGTGACACAGCCCCCACTGAAGCACACACCACTGGGTCTCCCTCTGCCGTGACCTGAGCTGGTGTGAATACATCTGGCTGGGGCACATCAAACCCTCTCAATAAAGCACAGATGAGCTTTTATCTGTGCAATCAACACATGCTCAGCTCTGTGGGATTAGTCTGTTTGCACATCCCCATGAGCAATGATGGAATGCAATATCTAAGTTCCCAAAAGAGAAGCTTCAACATCTACTACAGAAACAAGCACCTGCATGGGCCATGAATCACCTGTCTACACCAGATGAGTTCCCCTTCTGGCAGCATCCAGACAGCCCAGAGTCTAGCTTAGACTCAGGCAACTGACTTTTAGACATTCCATCCCCAAAATAATTAATAAATCTAGTAAAATAAAAGCCAGAGGTGGGGAAGATGGTTGCTTTCCATAAATAGAGCAGGAAAGACTTCCATAGGAAGAAAAAGGTTGAATGAACATTTTTCTTTGGGTAGACAGACCAAGAACAGCGTAAGGGCTGACTAAACAAGGAGACCTCTAACAGGACCTCTACCCAGCTTTCCATATGGGTACCAAACTCATAAAAAACAGGTTCAAACTCCAAAATTCATCCCTGTTGCCACAGAGCTGTCAGTGACAAGCTTCACAACCGCTACTCGTTTGGAAATTGAAGCACTTCAAGAACACCTACTTCAAGAGGGAGATGCCAAGCTTGCCAGGTCAAAATATCCCTTCAACATCCCCTTTGGGGGTTCAAGCAAACCCTCCTTAGAGAGCTGAATGCATCTTACGTACCACAAACAGCTAGCAGAAATAATTCTGATTTATAATGTGGAGGATCACTCAGTTCCTTGGTCACTGGGGCTACAGCACTGGGAAGTGAGAGCCAGTTCTAGTCCTACTCCAGCACATGGATAACTTTATCCAAGCATCATGGGCCAGTGGGCTGGAGGAGGAGAAGTGTGGGCTGTGAAGAGGGGAGCACCGCAGAGGGAAGAAGTTGTGAATGACTATACAGGAGTCCTGATGCAATCCTGGCATGACAACGCCTCAAGTTTGTTCCCTCAGTGGCAGAGGAAAACCACTGTGAATTTAACTAACCCCATCTAGCCAGACAGGTCAGCTAGAGAGGTGGAAATGCTGACACTGCACTGCTAATACAAATGCTGATTTATACTCTAAGGAATGGAAGGGTATGAAATACCCAAGTTCTTGCAGATTTACTCTAGATCGCAAACTCAATAGATTCTAGTCCCTGGTCAGTACTAAAATCCAGCTTAACTGAGGAAATGTGATGTATTCAGGATTACGCTGGAACAATTTAAAGCTGCCTTGACATCGTGTGTAAATTTTATTGTCTTTACATCAGGCACTGACATTTTTTCTGGGTTGTAAATAGACCATTCAACATACGAAAGCTCCAAAGAACTAAATGTCCTGAAGCTGTCCAGAATGGAGAACACTTCAATTTATACCACTTTCTATTCTCTACTCAGCAGAAGGGTCAGAGATGGGCAGAGTAAAGAAGTTACATTCCACCCAGAAATCCTTAAAGATAACATCACACACATGCTTTTCTCCAGGCTATCGCTGTCTTTGTACCTTCTCTTCAATTTCTGCAGCTGTCTGTTTAGTGATCTCCAAGTTCTCCACCAATGCTGTGTCTTCCAGGAAGTTCCCAGATGCTGATGAGAGCCGAGAGAGCAAGCTGTCCTCTAGTGATTTCAAGGTGATTTTGAATCCATTCTGTTGCTTTGTGAGATCTGACTGCAAATAATAAATTCAGAAATTTTTAGCCACAAAACACAGGATAAAGTAAGGATTAATCTCCTTCACATGGGAACAGGCTTTTAACTGACAATTGCCATCCAATATTGCTTATTCCTGCTCTCTGTGACTCCTGGGCATGGGTAGAGCTCTGAAGATCACTCCATAGCCAACAAGCCATCAACTCAGAGAAACCTTGAATAGCACAAAAAGCACCACGATAACTGAATCTTTCACAAGGGATGTATTAAAATGCAGGAAATGAATCAGGAGGGAAATACCTTCATCCCCCATCTCAAACATATACCCTGCATCTCTTTCTTAAAAGTATCTATTTATTGGGCTCAAGTCAGCCTGGATAGTCCCTGCTGCTTCTCCTAGTGAACCTCTGCACTTGCCAGTATACACCAACATCAGTTACACCAGCAATGAGGACCACGGGGTTAAAACCTGATGGCAAAACCAACAGCAAGGTCACTTTGGTCCAGAGATGAGCACAACAAAAGGGCTCAGAACTGAGGGCAAAGTCACAGCCTCACTTGATGCTGATGCCATCTGTAATCTGGCCTTGAGACCTCCACAAAATTGATGAAGAGTTTACAGGGGAAGCTGTATGAGGAGAGGCTGAAGTCACTTGGTTTGTTCAGCCTGGAGAAGAGGAGACTGAGAGGAGATCTCATCGCGGTCTAGAACTTCCTCCCAAGGGGAAGAGGAGGGGCAGGTGCTGATCTCTTCTCTCTGGCCACCAATGCCAGGAACAGAAGAAATGGCAGGAAGATGTGCCAGGGGAGGGTGAGGTTGGCCATGAGGAAAAGGTTCTTGAGACAGAGGGTGGTAGAGCACTGCAACAGGGTCCCCAGGGAGGTGCTCATGGCACCAAGCCTGACAAGATTCCAGAAGCATTTGGCCAAGGCCCTCAGACACATGCTCTGAGTCTTGGGATTGTCCTGTGCAGGGACAGGAGTTGGACTCATGATCCTTGTGGGTCCCTTCCAACTCACAACATTATGTGATTTTGTGATCTCATCAGAACCAGGGGTTTACTGTGCTAGAAGCTGTACAAGCAAAGACAAAGTCTCCCTGCCAAAGGATTTGCAAACTCAGCACGAAGATGGCCAAGCAGATACAGACCAGTAAAAATCATCTTGCCTTAAGGGCAGATCTTCTGAATTATAGTGCAAATTCTTCCCATTTCTGTGAAATGCCCCCTCCAGACACTTGTTCCTGTTCCCTTACTTCTGCAGAAACACCAGTCCTTAACACTGTTCGTGGTGGAAACGAAGACTCTCATCTGGCTCCTTTTTGAACTGATCCTCCAGAATAGGCTTTTTCACATGAAAAGTGATTGCTCTATTCTATGTGTTTGCTCGAGGAAATCTTTCCTGAATTTCAGGTATACTATGTTATTCCACTACATGGTACTATTGTGAACATCTATTTTTAATGTTATCACAGAAAACATCCTGTGGGAAAGCTCTGCGCCTGATTTGGATGCTGCTGGTATATGCCTGGTGACTCTTCTCTCCATCAACGAAGTCAGTCACTAATACACTACTATGTAAAACACTACTATGTGACACGTAGTTTGAAACCCTCAGACTGTATTTAAGTGACACAATCAAGAAATTCAAGTAACTTGCAAAGTGTTCTATAGCCCTGTAGAAAACAGCCAGCTCCTTGACATAGCAGACAAGGTGCATGTGGAATTGAGACAAGTTCTGGGGCACAGCAACGAGCACATGACAGATTCAGTGTCATAAGCCAATTGATTTGATGCTTCAAAGACAGTTTTCAGAAAACATACACACACTTTCCGACCACCTATGGGGTCTGGAAGAGCCCCAGAAATAGGAAATGTGACCCTATGTCTCTTCCAATCCCACGTCACATAAGGGAGCCAGCAGTACTTGCTCTGGTGTCAGAGGTTTTCAAGCAGATTAAGTAACTCTTTCATTAATAATAATCTTTCAATATTTGGGCCGAAATTTCACATTCTTGCTGCACACACACTCATTCTATGTTAATGTCAACTCAAGTATTCAGCAGACTGTGCACCGAAGCATGCCTTTAATTGGTATTTCAGCTTTAAATGACTGTTTTTAGAGGCCTGTTCTGTAGGCGTTACACATGGGAGTTTGTCCATGGCGGTAAATATTTTACAAGTCTTGAAACAGCAAACTAACATGGCTAATTTTATGTGTTCCTGTCATTCAAGCATAGCATGCCTTGAGAAATGATATTTTGCAAGCTATTATTCCAGACCATGCACTGTAAGCCTTGGAGTTATTAATGAGGATGTGTGTGATTTTTGCTCCAATAGACTGTAATCACCATGCAATTTCTGAAACACACCCTTAAAAGTGCATACAACGCTGTATTCCCCACAACAGCCTGCATCTGTTGCAGCTTTATCATGCTATTGTTTCAGCAGTAGCAAGGTCATAATTTCTTACTTCTGCAGTGGAGCTCATTAACTGCTATTTCACAGTTGATATATAATGGCACTACTTCTGGGGAACAGGTTACTCAGAGCCTTCAAAATTTAATTCCATGAAAAAAAAAATTCACCAGATCGACAGGCCAGTTTTGCAGGATTCAACCAACCCCTTCCTAACTCAGCCACAGTAGCCACCTTCCTTGCCTCGTCCTTTCTGCTGGTTGCATTGTATTATTTTAACATCACAGATCAGAGAAAAAGGAACTTCAACAATGTCCATCACAGCCTAAATGTTCAGGGACTTTCACACACACCTTACCTACTGAATCAGCAAGGCAGCACCTTGGTTTATCCATGGCTTATCCACCTATAGCTTGGGACACAGCTGACAATACTGTTCTCAGCACTAAACAAAAAATGAATTTGAGGCAAATGCCATTTGAGACACCTCAGGCAAAACACTGAAGTCTGGTGAAGGTGGGAGATATACTTGAAATCAGTCCTGGTGAGTCAGCACGGACCACAGTCATCCTTATAAATGGAAATTTCAAATGAGAGTAGTTAAAGTTCAGAGGATTTGTACTGACCTGAGAGGGAAGGTTTCAGGACTTGGCTTGGCTTGCCTTGCCCTGAACTGGTTTCAGTTTCTCTTAGCTATGCTTGTCTCACAGCCAGGACACCACTGCCTTAAACTGTTTTAGTCTGGCTTTAATTTAGAGTTAGCACAAGTAGTTTTTCTGGACAGATTGATCTGTCTCTAGAAAGAAAAAATGGAAGAGTACAAATGTGGTCTCAGACTCTGAACACCCATTGTAACAGAAGTGCAACCCTGTGGATAAGATAAAGATAGCTTCAAAGCTAAGAAGGAACAGAAAGACTGAACAGCAGGGAATCAATGAACAGTAAGATTATGGAAACTGATTGTGTTGAGAAAACTTTTCATAAATGTTATTGTAGTTGGATTAATAGTAGCTGTTTGATTAATTTTGAATAGGTTATTATATTGGGTTTGTGTGGCAAGGTTTTGGCAGTAAGGGGGGGTTACAGGAGTGGCTTCTGTGAGAAGCTGACAGAAGCTTCCCCTATGTCCAACAGAGCCAATGCCAGCTCCAAGACAGACCTGACGCTACTCAAGGCTGAGCCGATCAACAGTGGTGGCAGAACCTCTGTGATAATATATTTAAGAAGGGGAAAAAGTTGCTACATAACAGCAATTGCAGTCAGAGAGAGGAGTGAGAATACCTGAGAGAAATAACTCTGCAGACCCCAAGGTCAGTGAAGAAGGTGGGGAAGGAGGTGATCCAAGCACCACGGAGGTCCATGGTGGAGTAGATGTCCACCTGTAGCCTGTGGAGGATCCCAGGCCAGAGCAGGTGGACACCCAAAGGTGGCTGTGACCCCATGGGAAGCCCATGCTGGAGTAGGCTCCTGGTAGGACCTGAGACCCCGTCAAGAGAGGAGCCCACGCTAGAGCAGATTTGTTGGCAGAGGCCAGTGCACCTGCAGGCATTGCCAGCTCCCTTGACCGTGTCTAAGGAGACAAGTCTCTGCTTTTATCCCAGCAGGGAAGAGATCTTTTTGGTGGACTGACTGTTCCCCATCCAGCAGAACATTTTGAATACCCAGCTTGTTTTCTCCTCCCTGATATCTGCTGGGGCAGCAGGACTGTACAGGAGGGAAGCAGAGGAGAGGGAGAGGAGAGACAGTGGGCTCTGGTATTATCTGCTGTGATGACATAGAGGAAAAGGTCTTAAATATTCTTAAAGGAAATTACATCCCACACCAATCTGTATCTGCTTTGTGCTTTCTGAAGCAAGACTACAGCCCCATGTCCCCCACAGTTGGGGGCAGAGCTGGCACCTGGGGATGCATTTCCTTGGTTCTGTGCCCAACCTCCTTATTCCACAGCACACACGCACTGAAGAAGTAGGGACTTCAAAAGATGTGATCTCTAATTCACACCATTTTCACTGTTTTCTAAAGCACGGTTCTTCTACAGCACGGGAGCGAAGCGCTGCTGGTTTTGAGTTACTAATTTTCAGAGCCTAATTGTGGATTTGTTGACTGCACACGATATTGAATTTGTCTTTCTTATTGTGACAGCAACTGTTCACAGCAATGTCACTAAGGCTAAGAGGAACAGTTCTTAACATAACAGCAGTTAATGACACCATTATGCTAATTGAGGTCACCCCCCACAACCCCATTCAGTGTAAATCAGCAAAGGGGTGCCCGATCAAGAGGCTTTCGGTCTCTCACAATCCCACTGAGATAGCCATGGCTTATGCATTAAATCAGTTCATTATGTATTTTTTATGCCACCTTTTGGCTCGTTAGCACATGAACCTGGTTAAAACTAAATGCATCATTACGGTTGCACAGCTACCGTACATTAGAATCTCATTAAATGAAAAGATTATTACAAAACTGGCCTAGCCAGACTGAACCTGTGCAGTAGATTTATTCCCACTCTCAGTAAATATTTAGTATTATACATATTCATTGCATTGTTAAATGTGCCATTAGAACAAAGGATTTTCTTTTAAAAATTATCTTGAAACTGAAGACATACTTATTAAAAGAGAGAGGGAGAAAAAAGCCATTTTGACCTGTTACAAACAAGTGGGAGGAAGAATGAGAACAGAAAAATTTCATTACCAGCCTCACAATATTTACAGTGGGAATTCTATATCATAAATGCCTAAAATTAAATGCCTAAAACAAAAGTGAGATTAATCCTACCTCCAAAATTAATTCTGTGAAGTCCAGAAAGACCTGATATAATGAGAATCTCCATTTCCAAGAAAAGCAGGAAAAGGAACAGACTGTTACCCAGATTTTTGGAAAAAAAACCCTGAAATTCCTCAATGCTTATCAATTCAAGGGAAATCTCCTGATTTTATGATGAGCTTAGCAATCTCTGCAACCTTGCACATGAAATGTTACTTGTTTTGTAGCAGTACTAGCAGTAGTAGTAGTGCCTCCCACTGTAAACTCCTAGCTCCTGACCTTGAGCTCTTCCAAGTCAGGCCTCTCCATGTTGACCACTGCTGCAAGCAGCTGGTCCTCCAAGCCATCTCGTGTGACAGTGAAGTTGATGAGGGTGCACTGTGCCTGCAGCTCAGGTTGGAAATGGGGATTTGCCAGTTTTGTGTGGAGGATGAGACGGAAAGCAGGGTTGAAGTCACACTCCTTGTCCCCAATCTTAATGTACCTGAAATTAGACCAAAAGGAGCATGAGTGCACATCTCTTCCAGGTTATTTCATCCAAAGACAATTGGTGGAATCAGTCAATGGCATCTACAAGCATTGGACTTTGCACTCTTCCCATAGAAATCACTATTACAGCAAAAAATATTTAAAATTGGACACACGTGAAACATTTTGTGTTTAGGATAAAAACCCCAGACCACTGCCCCCGAAGATCTATTTGGATCCTATTTGAGAAGGCTCACAGCTTCCAGGATCGCCAGTTCAACCATGAACCCTCCTTCTGCTTTTTACAGAGGTTGCTGTAAACAGGTTAAGCTCTCTGCTTAAGTTGGTGGTACATGGAGGAAAAGCCTCTCAGCACTTTAAGAGATTTTAATTCGCCACAGATCAAATTGCCTAGTCTGTTGGCTCAGATCAGGCCAAGTTTGTGGCCAGAGAGTGGCTGGCTGCCGTTCCTGGGAGGTAACATCACTCAGGAAAACCCCATTTTCTTCTGGTCTGCATTTCTGACATCCTCCAAAACTTACAGAGACACCAAGGATCAACATACTCTGAATTCAAGTTTAACAAAGTCCTTCAGAACCAGAAGAAAAGAGAAACTGGAAATTCTTTCTGGGATGCAGCTGGACTGTTACAGGAACAGTGAATATCATGGGAATCTGAATACACTTTCCAGTCAAACATCAGCTCACTAGGTCGAGCTGATGGCCACCTTGATTGCTTTTAGAGCTGTGAACCTGAGCTAGAGGGAGCTCATACAGCACACACAGCTCACCATAGCACCCAGAAATACTGCTGAGAGCCACGACTTCAAAAACACCTTCTTACTCTGCGACTATCAGCATCTGTGGTGGGGCTCATGTCTTGGAAAACACGAAACTCACAGGACTTTTATTTCAGTTATTATCACTTTCTTAAGAAACACTTGATCTCACAGGGACTTTGGAGAGCAGGGACATACAGTCCCAAAAGGGAAGGAGTGTTTTTTTCACTGCAGGGGAGCTCAGGAGTCCTACTACCTCTGCTGTGCCCCCATCTCCACTTCCAACCATTTCTGTCACCTTCATCTGGGACTGTCATTCCCTCTGAAATGATCCTTCCCCTCCATCCTGCAGCTGAACCCATGAGTTGAGGTGGTTTCACCCTTTTGGCTTGCCGACAAACCCAGTTGTTCTCTCTCACTCTCTCCTCCCCCCTCACCCAGGGAGTAGGGGAGAGAACTGGAAAGAAAAGGGCAAGGAGACTCACAGGTTGACATAAAACCAATTTACTAATTGAAATAAAATAATAAAGATAATAACAGTAATAACAGAATATACAAATGAGTGATGCACAATGCAATTGCTCACCACCCACCAACCGATGTCCAGCTTGTGCCAGCCAGTGATCCTGGAGCAGGGACAGTCCCAAAACCAAAACCCCAGAAGAGTGAGAGCCTGAGCGATCCCCAAGAGAATCCTCACCTTTCCAGTCAACCCTGGTTAATATACTGCCATGACGTGATATGAGATGGAATATCTCATTGGCAGAGCCAAATGCCAATTCTAGGTTTTGCTATTCACTACACTTCTCCTTCCCAGTCCCATTGCAGCTGTGAACCAGCCAAACACGATGGCCTTGGGCTCCAGCAGCAACTAATAACATCAGCACCTTATCAACATTCTTCTCCTAACAAATCCTACACTGAACTCAAATCACAGCTATTCCAGCTACTAAGAAGAAAATTAATTCTATCCTAGCAAAAACAGGACACCAGCCACCCTCCTCATGATGTTTTCCCTGCCAACTTTCCCAACAGCCTGCTTTTCCCAGCAGTTTACACCATCCCAGGATATTTTAGGCAAGTAATGAAAGGAACCTCAAGGAATTTAAGGAATGTGAAGAGCAGAGCTTAACAGGCTTTTTGGTATTTACTGCACAAAGGGAAAAGTAGGATTGCACTACCAGGCAAAGAGGTTAGCCCACAAAGGGCTCCTCTGAGCGACAAAGCTGTCAGCATCAGACACTTTTAAAGCCCAAAGGATGCGCTTCCTTCTAAAGGCTGATGATCACTCTCTGAAAGCCAGCAAAACAACAGCAAGAGTCTCTGAATCAAGTTCAGCGCTGAGCACAAGGTTTTATTTGTTGCCATTATTTGAGCACACACTAAAAATATACTTATTTTACTTTACATACAGAAAGAACGATAATGTGAACTCCCTTGCTGTCGCTCTCACTGACCTTCTCTGGGCTGGAAGGTGACCAATGGAAGCTGCCATGAACAACTTGACCTTATTAAGAAACACTTATATGTTCTTAACGCTTAAACTTGCAGCTGTATTCCTAAGCAGTGCACAGTGTTTGTTAAAATCCAAGGTTACTTTTTCTTCTCAACAGCAATAGCTATTTTGGTAATAATTCAGTGTTAGGGTAGCAAATTACAGACACCGAGGTCACTATAGAAAAGGAGAATTACCATTCTCTTTTTTACATGAGGTTTGACTGACATTGTCCAACCAAATGAAAAGTCTAGGTTTATTTCAAAGCTATCCTATGACTGAATTACTTTTGATTGCTAGATTTACAATGCCCTCACTTCTGAAGGCAAGATGTTAGTGCTGCCACATATGAACATACACAATTTGAGGTCAGGAACATAAAGCACAACAGCACAAAGCATCCACTCACACATGCCATTAAACCTTCCCAGAACTCACCTTCCTTTCTTGATTGTTTCTCGTCCCAGTAATGGCCCCAAAACTGGATCCACTGATTCCTCTAGGTTTTCAATCAAAACCAGTTCTCCTGCAGCCAGAGCGCGTTCCATCGTATCCAAATACCTGTGGGAAACAGCGTTGGTACCCATTGCAGTGAGGCTGGATGTGATGCTTTGCAGCGAGGTGGATGCAAGGGGGACAGGGGTGCTCCACACTGCAATGCCATCTACAAACACATGCCACCAGTTGTCAGAGAGAAAGAGGGGTGAGATGGTGTCAATATATGGTGCAGAAAGTGACACTGGCAGAGTCTTGGCTGTCCAACAAAGAGAATCAGGTCTCAGACCTCCCAAAGGCTCCCAATAATAATTGTCTTCTTTCCCAAGAAAAGAGCGTGAGCATCAGTGAACAAAGATCACAGAATCATATCTCTGAGGACCCATCTTTTAAATACCTCCAGGGATGGTGAGTCAACCACCTCCCCAGACAGCCCATTCCAGTGCCTGAGAACCCTTTCAGTGAATAAATTTTTCCTCACATCCAATCTGAACCTCCCCTGGCACAACTTGAGGCCATTGCTTCTTGTTCTATCACTGGTTACTCGTGAGAAAAGACACACATCTGCCTTGCTACTACCTCCTTTCAGGTAGCTGTAGACAGTGATAGACAGTGATAGAAGATGGGACAGTTTGGGGTTATTTTCAGCAAAAACTTTGTTTCCCCCAGAACCCAATGATGCAGTTAATATTGCATAAAAGCAAGCAAGAAGAGCAGGTTTCAGCAAATTTTGCCCAGGGTTTAGGGCCATGTTTAGAACAGCTTCTTTCTTCATGAGGGAACTGGGCCCCTTTGCCCTAACTGTGGAATGGGGGTGCTCTGCATTGAGATGCTTTGTATCTGGAAAAGCAGGGTCAAGCACTTGTGCTTTCTCCTTCAGGGCTGCTCTGCACTTCACACAACTTAATTCTCCGCAAAGTGGAGACAAGGGCCTTGGGCAGGTGGTGAGGATGCTCTGGGTGCTGTTACGTCATCTCTGTTGCACTGAATCATTCCAACTAACTCCACTGGCTAAAACTTAGGTTCCTCGTCTAAGCTACAGAGTCTGGGACCTCAAGAATTGATAGAAAGATCTAAAACAAGAAGTTCAGAATGATCTTTAGAGGAATATGTTGACACAATACAAAATCCATCCTTGATCAGCAGCCCCCATCTTTCTGAGGTCGGGAATATTTTGTACAAAGAAATAGTCACAGAGAACGACAGCAGCTGACCCCAAGGTTGCTCAGATGGCCCTTACCTGAAGGGTGTGGGTTTTAACCTCTTAAAGCAGTTGAAAGCAAAGAAGCACCATTTCCCAGATGATGAAACACTCCCTTAGATACTGTAATGGGGCAGCAAATTATGCTTTTAGCCAATGGCCCTGAGACGTCACAGCAACACACGAAACCCCTCCTAGAGTACCTGCCAGCCTGGTGTGTGGCCAGGGAAGGAGGGGAAAAAAGATGCTGTGTTTGCACAGCAACCTGTAACAGTAGCTTATGAGTGTTATGGGGTCTATTCCTCTTGTTCCATCCTGGAGGTTTGCATTTAGGTGCCCCCTCTGGGATCTTTACTTTTCCCAGACTGGTTTGAATAACTGCAAGGCATGGTGACCAAGTTGGTCAGGAAACAGAAATTTGTTCTAATGAAAAAGAAGCTGTATTTTCATCCCACACAAGATTAAAAATAATAACTTCTTGTTATTTTCTATGCAGAAAGCAGAGGACAAACTAGCAAAACAACCCAGGCAACCTCAAGACATCTCCAAACCTGCATGAACTTGCATCAAGCATGGGTCACTCTCACCTGTTGCAAATGCTTTGCTCTGTATTTAAAAAAAAAAAGCCTTAATGCTCATACCCAAGCAGGGATTTGACTCTAGGTCTGCTCCATCCCAGCTGGGACTCCTCACTAGTGGGTAGAAATTGGTGCAAACTGAGATAGCAGAAGACTGGTCTGTAGGCTGACCAGAGATAAGAGCCAGGAGCAGAAAAGCCTTCTCATTAAAGATTCGGCCAGATCGATGCAGGGGCGTTGCTGAGAACTCCTAGCTGGAGCCAGTGTGGGAGCAGGGTTAACCTAGCTGGTCTTCAAGACATGGTGACCCTCATGGCAGCTTCACCCTCCATGCCCAGGCTCTCTACTTCCAAGATGTAGGAAGCCCTACTCACCCTCCTGGGTGAAACTGAGTCAGGACACGACTTAAAAGATGAGCCCAATGGAGGATGCCATCGTCCTACCCGGAGTTTGGCACACAGCTCTCTCCATTCTCAGTTTCAGAGCAGTTTCTATGGCAACTGAGCCAAGCACTAAACAGATCCTCTATTTAATGAGAAATCTCTATCATTTTGGTAATGAATAAGCAGCTAATGCACAAATACATTTGAGAGTTTGCCTCAATGTAATCAGCTCAGATGTTTGCAGTTAAATATACGTTGTTCATCAAAGATGACGGCAGATAATCATTAAAAGGTATTATTATGTGATAAGGCTGATGTTTACCCCTTCTGCCCAATTCGGATCACTCGGAGGTCTGCTCCATACTTTGTTTTGATCCATTTGATACCCTGCAGCTGGGGATCCACCATGAGGGGCCAGCGCTCGCAGTTGGTGAGGATGGTGGCATTTTCAGTGGACATTCGATCAGCTGGCAGGCCCTCGTTCTGCCAAGTTGCTACATCAGCGTCATCCATCAGCATGGTCAGAGGATCGAGGGATGGAGTTACAGGGACTGGCACCTGGGAGGAAAGGAGACATGATTCCTAGTGTGTTAGCAAAAAACTGTGAGTGTGACTTGTGACCAACACCAGAGATAAGCAGGGAAAATATTTCTTAAATAAAATTAAAAATTAAGCTAAAAAAAAATAGCTTAATTAAAGACTGGTAAGTCATGTTTATCAGTGGTTTCCCATTCTACAGTACAGTTTTCATCTAGTATTAAGTGTTTCCCAATCCTGTTCTGAATGAACAGAAATGATGCAGGCATCTCACAAACCTTTGCCTGCAGTCCTAAGCACCGTGAATGGCCACAGCCAGCCAAGCAGGTTCAGATCACACACTGCCAGCTACAAGCTCTCTTGAGATGACAGCTTGGAAGAATATAATTAACACCCTTGGAAGCCTGCTGTTGTGTTGCAAAACAGCATCAGCTGTTCCAGAAACACTTCTCTGACATGGGACACCATTCCTGAGTGTGACAACCAGAAAGTTATCTGTGCCAGTTATCTGAGCACAATGCACCTTTAATTTTCCATTAGAAATACAAGCGCTTCCTTGAAATTTCTAAGCACAGAGTCAGGACATTTTTTGAACAATATTGCCTTTCATAACTAAATTTTTGGCTTAGCATTAAGAAATACAGAAGGAAGTTTTTTGTTTCTTATCCTAAGGAACTCGTTGATTTTCTCAGATTTTGATGTGGACATCACTGCCCCATTGCAACCTTATTTAAAAGCTTCTTGGCATTTCACCAGGACTGATAACTTTCAGTTAATGTAGTGATGTAAAAGCTCAATCCTGCAGGAGACCAAGCACTTGCATTTACTGATGTATGGGAGGACTTGTTAAAAATTAGTGAAATATTAAACAAGTTTGAAGCACAACAATCTCCATCTGGTCCAAATAGCAAGACATGGGCAAAATGAGCTGAGAGGCATGGCCAGCATGAACAGAGCCCATGTCCAACATGAAGAGAGCTCATGTCCAACATGAAGAACCATCTGGAGTTTTTCCAAACCTACTAGAAAGCTGGCAGTGAGCTCTCCTGCTCCAAGCAATTCTTTCTCCATACCATCTCCCTCCTTCTAGGCCATCCTTGGTGCCTGGTTAAATCTGTACAGCACTGGCACCGGGCTCCATGTTTGGGTCACTGCATCGGGGACTTTCCTCTGTACGTGGAGGAATCAAGTCACTTGCATGGAGCAAGGACACCATGATGTCTTCCCTAGAGAGGAGTAAATTAAGTGTGGCTATGTCCTGCACCTCAGTCAAACTCAGTGAGGACACAGGGGTGCCCCTCATCATCTGATGCCCTCACTTGGGGGATCAGAATTTATTGGCCATTTTAATTCCAGTAACAACAGCTTTTCAGGGAAATCACCCTTACTTTTAGCTGGTACAAATATGGCTTCCAGATTCCATCCAGGAGGTCTTGACGGTATTTCTTGGTGAAGTAGCCCAGGTAGGAGATGAAGGCAGTAATCAGCAAGACATCTCCACATAAGGTGCTCTGTTGCTGTTTGAAGTCCTTCACGGCTTCAGCCCATCTCACGTTCTCAGAGGCGAGTCCCCCAACCTACAATTTCCCAAGTCAAATTGATCATCACAGTGGTTCTTTAAGCAAATCTTTAAGCAAATCTCAGGATCTGGCTATGTCCATAACTTGTTCCTGATGTCAGTTGCCATTTGCTAAAGTTTAAAACCTGGGGATGGGAAATGTTCAATGGGTACTTTGCTAACCACCCCACCCATTCAGTAAAACACTGGTCCTGCAGTCAAATCTCAGTTGTCTGCTCCACAACTACTCTAAAATCATCAAGGGAAGACCCACCACTTCCCCAGTAGGAATTCACATGAAGATATCTGCATAAGTATTTCTGAGGCAGCCCATCAGCTGTGACTGGCCTTCGTGCCACAGATTCACACCTCTCTCACAGAGAGCACTCCTCTCCAACAGGCACAACTTTCAGCTATTTTACACAATTTATTATTACCTGAGGTAGATGGGATTTTGATCACAATCCCCTTGGGTCTACATTTTTCTTTCCCTTAGGACTCTGTCCAGAAAACACTTCCTCATGGACATTTTTCATGAGCATACAATGCACAAACAGTCCAACTGAGGGCTTACAGCTTTGATGATGGTACAGCATCTCCCTGTAAAATATCTCTACAACCATGGACAACTTCTTTGACTATTGGTTCTTTTCGAGGTACCATTAGTTCTTAATTCCTGATGTCTTGTGATTGTAAGAGATATCCTGAACAGCCCCCCCCACACACACACACTTCTTTTTTTAAGAGAGAAAACTTTAGCTCTATTAACACAGAAACACAGCTTGGAAATATGAATGGAATGCATCCTTCAGGTTCACAAGCCAGAAAAACCCAGAACAGTTTTAAGTTGGCCTTACAGATTTGAGATTGAGAATGTCAAACCTTATAGTCAAATCCACAATCACACTCATGTTGTCAAGGTGCTCTGGAAACCTCCATGTAATAAACAGATCCCTCTGCTCATGGGCCTCTGTTACCAGGGCCAAACAGCACTTTCTATTTTTCTTCTTCAGTATACAGTATGTCCGTTTAGGAATATCTTTCATATTTCTTCTTTTTATTAAAAATTCCTCTATATCCTTCTCTTTTGCAAACCTCCCCAAATAAAGTGTGCTGCAAATGTGACTAACCCAACAGCGTCTCCTCCTTCTAGGTCACTGTTAAATGTTAAACAGGATGAGCCGTAACACAAATCCCCATGATAAGACTTATTAACAAGTCATTCCCCTAAACTGGGTTATTTTGCCACCTTAAACAGATATGCAGAATGCAGGTCCCCAGGACGGGAAGGCACCACCTTCAGATCCTCACTGAATTTCACCATCACATGTCCAACTTGACCACAACTAGCAGAATTTTGCTGCCTTCTGAACGTTAGAAGCCACTTTCTGATTTCCAAATCAAATTTATTCCTGGCCAGTTTATGCCATCGGTTGTCACGCAGACACTGTCCTCCAGCTCAAACAGCTCTCCTCTCACCCTCATGTGTACCTCCAGATGCTTTTATGAGCAGCCAGTATTTTCTAGGAAATGTGCTCTGTTTGGCTAAGCAAAAGAAGTTGATCTGGTTTCCCTCTGAAATACATAGCCACCGAACCAGACCCAAGGTCCACCTCCTTTCGTTTGCTGTCAGTAGCCCTTGGCAGGTGACTTGGGAAAAAGACACAATGAGCACCTTGTAATAGTTCCTGACATAATCTCCAAGCTTCCCACAAGTGGAAATTTAAGGACCTTCTGAATATATATCTTATATTCAGAGCTTATATCTTTGTGCTTAACAGCCACTGGTGATTTTTTCCTTCATAACTGAGTCTAAGCTGATGGGGATACAAACCAGTCTTTTGGTATCTACATCATCCTGCGGCCAGGAGACAGCTTAGCTATGTTCTCTGTAAAAAAAAATACAGCCTTTGACATGCTGCCTGACCTTTTCAATTGCTAAAACCTGTTCACACAGTGGAAAAACAGCAATCATGCTCATGTCACCTTCCCTGTACCACTCATGATTTCAAGCCATTGATACTCCCTCTGCTGTCTCCTTTTGAGGTTGAAGAGCTTTAGCTTATTCAATAATTCCTCACACAGAAGAAACCTTTTGATTGCCATTGCAATCTTTATCTTTACTGAATGATGTAATCTTTATTATCTGGTTCCTCTTTATTGTTACCTTCTCTGCACCATTTCCCATTCTACTATATCCTTTGAGGTAGAGCAGAGGAGGCAGAGGTACAGCAGCACATTCAAGGTTTATTTAGAACATATTTATATAGTGAGATTCTGATTTTGCTCTGTTTTGCTATCTCTCCTTTTCCTAATAAACCCTAACATTCAATTTCAGATTGGGTTTTTGGTTTGTTGAAGGTTTTTTTGCCTCTGGGAGCACAGAGCTCACATACTCATGGAGCATCATTTCATTCCTGAATGATAGTCACTAGCTCAGCACCACTTACAGGGCATATAAAGTAAAAACTGGTTTTCCCAATATATGTGACTTTACATTTATCTACCTGGCATTTCACACCTCCATCACTTGGTATCATCTTTACAAGTCTTTATAGACAGTCTCCATTATTACTAGATTTGTATCAGTGAGAAACTGTACAACCTGCTTACACACCATCTCCTCCACATTGTTTATGATTAGTCTGATGAACAAAAGAACTAACAGACACCTGCAATAATACCTCTGATGGCATTTGTGCCTTCACAAATCTGCCCCTTGAAATCAGTGAAAAATGCCTTCTGGGCAGTTTCACTCCTTGCAGAAGAAGAAAGAGGCTGCAGATTTTCTTTGCCCCATTCAACCTCAGAGCTGTCCCCAAACCTTCTTCAGATGACTTCCTCTTTCATGAAGGTGAACCACCAGAGGTTTTCCCAGTGCCTTCTGCTGATCTCAGCAGGTGCCGATATTCCCTCAGCCTTGCTAGAAAGCCACAGGACCACATCTGCCTTTCTTAGGGCTTCACGACACATAGGGCAAAGCCTGAACAAAGAGATCCAAATCATCCTCACTGGCTGCTGGCAATGTCCTCTGGGTTTAGGTACAATCTGGTGTAAATCCATAGTTACATGTCTGAAACTTGTACTCCTGAATTTCACCCCTTTCGTGTGGTTCTCATATCCAGACCATCCAGTTATGTCAACTACAGTCATGCTTCCCCCCTTTGTCTGTGGGAGTTCCCATTTTTACGTTCTCAGTCTTATAGGTCTGTCTTACCATGTATACCCACATTCATTAATGTGGAGCACATGAAGGCTGGAAAATATCTAGGATCAGGCAGCATGGGATATACCTATCCTGTTCCTCCTCTGTTCTGGACATTTGCTGGAGACCAGTTGAAGCTGGACAGACATTAGTCTCAGCCCACATATGTGTTCTTATGTAATCCTACTTGTTGAAAAAGAAGTAAAGCACTACTTTTAAGTTCTTGGTTATTTTTAAGGATCATACTTAAATTACCCTTAATCTCAACTCCGGTAACAGTGCATAGAAGTCCACTTCCTCCATCTTTCCTTTGTAGCTTTTATAGATGAAGTACCTACAAGTCTTTGCTCCAGCCTCCTTGAAGTCAATTCTCATAGTATACCCATAGCCACTAAGACCAAGAAGTCTTTTTTGATCAGATTTTCCTAATACTTGCAGACTCTCTACATACTTCTAATTCATTTATTGAGGTGATTTTTTTTTAATCCATTCACAGCCTGCGCGTCTTTTCTTCTCCTTTGCTTGGGTTACACACCACTGCCAGTTTTAGGTTCTTAAAGAAATCTCAGGTGTCTTCCACCTCAGATCCTAGAAGTCATTGAAATTCTTTTTATTTAGCAAGTAACAAATTAAAAGCCATTTCATTTTATTACCTTTAGTTCTTTGATTATGAGGGATTGTGAACAATCATCTCTTACGCACCTTCTGCAGGCTATTCATGATTGTATAAGCTTTTGTCACGTCTACCCCTATACCCTCTCTCATTTCCAGAATGAAGAGTCCTAATCTATTTCCTCTCTTCACATATGGAAGCTGCTGTATACATCTTTGTACCTTTTCTAGATTGCTTACAGCCTTCTGAGATGGGTAACTAGACTGTGTTCAGCATGCAAGATGTAGGCACACCATAGATCTGGACTGATACAATGATTGTTTAACTTGGACTTCCTGATGTTTTCCTACACATTTGTAATATTCAATTTGCCTTTCTTCCTCCAGTCGAGTACCAGGCTGCTGTTTCTGAGAACTCTCTGCAACGACTTCAAGAGCTCTTCTGTGAGTGATAATAGCGCAATTAGTACTTATCAACGTAAATGCACAATTACAGTCCATTCTCCTGGCATGCATTATTTTGCATTTGTTATCACTAAATTTCATCTGCCATGTTAGCACATCTTCATTCACAGATACCACCCATCAGCCATCCTCCCTTTTCTGGTGCACAGATCTCTTGACATTCCACGGTCCCCGTCCCCTGGATCCTGAAGTATCTTCCCTAGGTTGTCTAAAGTTTGCGAGATGCCAAACTAAAATTAAGGCACTATAAATGTTCAGCTTGCCTTCTTCCCCTTGGTTTGCTTTTCAATCCAAAGCAACAGCATCTCTGTTCAGTTAGGTGTATTCCTCATACAATCTCAAATGTGTTTAGTTCAAAGTCTGGGAACTTATTTCTGCCCACCGGTGACACATCTTGAATGTCAAATAAACTGTACATCAGTAAGAGCTATCAGGATCTATTCCTAGATCAAAGCCAGAGATGACACAGAAGACGGTGTGTGTTGCACAACAGTCAGTTGGGATGCAAGTAGCTCCTCGCACACACTGCTGGAGCAATCCATTTTTGACAGCAGCAATAGTAAACCATGCTTTCTAACCAGGCCTTTAAAGACAGCGAGCGGAACTAGCACTGACATAACTTGTTCTTGTCTGCATTTACAGCTGACTGTGGTCAGTGCTCCCTCAGCTCTGATGCCTGCTAGCAGCTCCTCGCAGCAGCAGCTCTATCCTGCAACCAGCCAAGACACATAGAGCCTTAAGGAACCCAACAGAGTCTCAATTCAGGTTGTTCCCAGGCCATGGGGTGGAGAGGAGATGTAACCAACATGGCCTGAGACTCTGTGTCCCTGCTCCTTCCAGCATTTCTCTCCTTCTCATGGTAAGCACTATAAGATTTCACTGCTAAATAAAAGCTCATGTAAGTGAATGAATTCTCTAATAAACCAGTGGTAGGTTGACCCTGGCTAGAGGCCGGATGCCCACCAAAGCCCACTCTATCACTCCCCCTCCTCAAATGGGCAGGGGGAGAAAAAATATAACTAAAAGCTCGTGGGTGGATATAAAGACAGAGAGAGATCACTCACCAATTACTGGCACGGGCAAAATAGACTCAACTTGGGGGAAAAAACAAATTTACTTTATTACCAATCAAAATCAGAGGATAGTGAGAAGCAAAACCAAATCTTAAAACACCTCCCCCATCCCTCCCTTCTTCCCGGGCTTAACTTCTCTCCCGATTTTCCACCTCCTCCTCCCAGCAGCACAGGGGGACAGGGAATGGGGGTTGGGGTCAGTTCATCACACGTTGTTTCTGCCGCTGCTTCCTCCTCAGGGGGAGGACTCCTTCCCCCGCACCAGCGTGGGGTCCCTCTCACGGGAGACAGTCCTCCACCAACTTCTCCAACGTGAGTCCTTCCCATGACTGACAGCTCTTCACAAACTGCTTTGGCATGGGTCCATTCCATGGTGTGCAGTCCTTCAGGAAGGGACTGCTCCAGCACAAGTCCCCCACGGGGTCACAAGTCCTGCCAGCAAACCTGCTCCGGCGTGGGCTCCTCTCTCCACGGGCTACAGGTCCTGACAGGAACCTGCTCCAGCGTGGGCTCCTCTCTCCATGGGGCCACAGGTCCTGATAGGATCCTGCTCCAGTGCAGGTTTCCCGCGGGGTCACAGCCTCCTTCGGGTATCCACCTGCTCCGGCGTGGGGTCCTCCACGGGCTACAGGTGGTCATCTGCTCCACCATGGACCTCCATGGGCTGCAGGGGGACAGCCTGCCTCACCATGGTCTTCACCACAGGCTACAGGGACACTCTGCTCCTGCGCCTGGAGCACCTCCTCCCCCTCCTTCTTCACTGACCTTGGTGTCTGCAGAGTTGTTTTCTCTTACATCTTCTCACTCCTCTCTCCAGCTGCAAAGTGTGCAGCTTTTTTCTTCCCTCTCTTCCTTTTTTTTTTCTTAATTATGTTCTCACAGAGGCGTTACTGATTGGCTCGGCCTTGGCCAGCGGCGGGTCCCTTCTTGTAGCCGGCTGGCATTGGCTGTGTCGGGTCGGACATGGGGGAAGCTTCTGGCAGCTTCTCTCACAGAAGCTACCCCATGTCCCCCCCTCCACTGCTACCAAAACCTTGCCACGCAAACCCAATACAAAACCTCAACACAAACGCTGCAGCTCCTATCCCAGCTGCAGGCAGGGACAGCTGATCTCCCAGGGACTGACAGCTTCTCTCCTTCTCTCCCAAAAACTTGCATTGAACTCTAATAATTACCATCAGCAGAAATAACTGGCCTTGTGCAGACTTTTAAATCATAGAATCATAGAACGGTTTGGGTTGGAAGGGACCTTAAAGCTTGTCCAGTTCCAACCCCCCCTCTGCTGTGGACAGGGTTGCCAGACACTAGATCAGGCTGCCCAGGGACCCATCCAACCTGGCCTTGAATGCCTCCAGGGATGGGGCATCCACAGCTTCTCTGGGCAACCGGGGCCAATGCCTCACCACCCTCTGGGTGAAAAATTTCCTCCTAATATCTCACCTAAATTTCCACTCTCTCAGTTTAAAACCATTTCCTCTTGTCCTTTCACTATCTGCCCATGGAAAAAGTTGCCCTCTCTCCTGTTTAGAAGCTCCCTTCAGGTACTGGAAGGCTACAATGAGGTCTCCTTGCAGCCTTCTCTTCTCCAAGCTAAAGAAACCCAGCTCCCTCAACCTTTCTTCAGCAGAGAGGTGCTCAGCCCTCTGATCATCTTCCTGGCTCTCCTCTGAACCCACTCCAACATCTCTACATCATTCTTGTTTTGGGGGCTCCAGGCCTAGACACAAGACTCCAGATGGGGCCTCACAAGGGCAGAGTAGAGGGGAAAATCCCCTCCCTTGCCCAGTTGGCCACCCATCTTTTGATGCAGCCCAGGACACAGATGGCCTTCTGGGCTGCAATCGTACACTGCTGGATCATGTCAAAGCTTCTCCTCCACCAGGACTCCCAAGTCCTTCTCAGCAGAGCTGCTCTCAATAGGCTCTTCTCCCAGTCTGTGCACGTACCCAGGATTGCCCCAACCCAAGTGCACAACCTCGCACTAAGCCTTGCTGAACCTCATTAATTTCCCATGGGCCCACTTCTCAAGCCTGTCCAGGTTCCTCTGGATGACATTCCTTCCATCTCGTGTATCAACTGCACCACTCAGCTTGGGGTCATCAATTAGGATCATGCCTGAGCCTAATCATTTCCACTGTTTTCCATATGACCCACAGTAAGCAGAGACCTCTGGGAGTGGGGCATTGCTGGGTGCTGCAGTACCTTGGCAGCATGAGAAGAGTCACCTTTCTGTCTTTGCAACTGGGCTGGCAAGAGCCACGTTCTCCCCCGTTAAAGCTGCAAACAGGAACCCAAAGGCCATTCAGTCAACGATTTCAGTTCCAGACACAAGTTTGAGCCAACAGCTTGTGCTTGTCTCCCATGTAAAATGAGAGAGAGAATAGATGGATTCAGTCTGGATGACTTTGCCCATCGGTAGCTGACAGTGCCTGCAGGTCCCAAGGCCTCCCTGACTCCCAGAGCAGGATGGCACACTCCTTCTCCTTCATTGTCTGCAATGCATTCCTGTCTGCGTTGAAAAAATTCCATGCAAGTGGGAAGTGGGTTCTCCCAGTGTGGCAGCAAGAGATGAAACACTTCCAGCTAACTCATCGCTGCTCCAAGCCTCAGACTGGAGAGCTGCAGGTCCCTCCCTCTGCACTCCAGTCCCAAGACAAGAGCCATGGAAGTGCTGTCCCAGAGGCTCACAGACTCCTAAGGGGGCTGCTATCTCTTTCCATCTTCTCCAGTGTTTTTCTGGCACAGTTGGGTAGGGTTAAGAGGGCTGGGAGGTAGGGAGCAGCAGAAAGATATTTTATGAGCCTATTGGCAGCATGAAGAGCTCCAAGCATCATGCACATCTCTTTCCAAATCTTTCCATTTGGAGACATGGCAGTAGCAGATACTGAGCAGGACAGATGATAACTTTTATTTCCTCCATTTGCTGTTGCACTCTTGTTTAGACTATACATTGTTTGGAGCAACGAGAGGCTCTCAATGGTGTTTTGTGTGTTTATATGTATATTCATCTCTCAGCAAGCCATAGACAAAACCAGAATTAAACAATCCTACTCCATCTTTCTTTGTTTTATAAAAGCCCAGGGCTGACACTGGTTTCTCCAAGCTCTCAGTCTCTTATCTGTTACCAATGCTAGTGACTATCATGATGAAAAATTTACCCAGCACAGGCGTGGCAGATGATGTTTACCAGCTAGAGATCAATAAAAAACACTATGCTTTTTTCTAGCAGAATCCAGGGCACCACCCAGCACTCATCTTCCTCACCACTGCAAAATCTGTGCCAGTTATGTCATGCTTCAGTTTTGTGTGGTCCTAGATGCAGGAACAGAGATTTGCTTCCACCTGGGCTCTGCTTTTTCTCTCATGATGAAAGAAAAAAGTGTTTCAACCTGAGGGAGAGCACATCCTGGCATGAGCCGGAGGGCAGAAGATGACAGCATTGGCAGACTGTGGAGAAAACAATGTTTAGCTTGTCTCATCTATGCACATAGACACAGCTTGGGAAAGCTCTCCATACTTTCATATGCAGAGCAAAACCACTTTCCAGCCTCCCTGGACAACACCTTTGTAAGCATGGGAAGACACAACTAATTGTGGTCCCTGCTACAGCAATGCACCGTACTTGAGCAGACGTCCAAATTCAGTCTAAATGAAAATGGCTTATAAACCTCAGCAAGGACTGGCAGGGCTGAAAAATAACAATCGTATTCTAAGTAGAAAGTCTGTATCTGAGTTATGTCCTTTATCCATGCAAAAAAAAACCCCAAAAGAAACCCCCTCTCCTCCACACAGTTCTCTTTCTCTTGACACACAGGTCAGGCTGCACACTAACTCAGCCTCTTCCTTCCTTTTACCGTTTTCAGTTTGCTTCAGTGGGAGCCTTGAAACTCAGTCACCCAAACATTCTCATTTGAAGTATATATGAGACTGAAATAACTACAGGAGTGGCCAATGTCACCCACTGGTGACCAGGCAGAGCCGCACATGGTTTCTCCAGTTCGTAGAACACCAAATAAGAGCCAGGTGGGAAAAGCAGTTTGTTCATCAAAAGTTCCTAGTTGCTTTAATGGTTTCAAAACTCCAAAGTTTGCTGCTGTGATTCTTCTGAAGCCTGGACAGGGCAAGATTTCTTTCCAAAACTGGTCACCAGGGCATCCAAAGCGTTTCAAGACGAAAGAAACAGGAAGGCTTTCAAGCCAAGGCAGCTAAACTGCTATACAAAATAAATAATCAAGACTGTGCTTAAAATAATGAAAAACAGGTGAAGGTATCTAACAGTTATTATGGAAATAATCCAGCACCAGCAAAGTACAGCTTGTAAGCAGGTGCTGGCCCAAAGCCTGTTGAGCTGTCCCAGTAAGGTAAAGAACACACTTAAAAGCAAATATATTCCTGTTGCTTCACTGAGATTATACTGGCCATGACACAAACTCAGTCGTATCAGACCCTGGGCTACTGCATACAACATTGCAAAAACCACAACTGCAAGCAAAGAAAGTTTTCTAAAACATGATCAAGGCTAAAGCAACTGATGTCATCTACCTGGACTTGTGCAAGGCATTTGACACTGTCCCACATGGCATCCTTGTCTCCAAATTGGAAACATGTGGGTTTATGGATGGACCACTCGGTGGATAAGGAACTGGCTGGATGGTCACACTCAAAGAGTTGTGGTCAACAGCTCCATGTCTGAGTGGAAACCGGTGATGAGTGGTGTCCCTCAAGGGTCAGTTCTGGGGCCACCAACACAAGAGAGACATCAACCAGTTAGAACGAGTCCAGAGGAGACTGTGAAGATGATCCGAGGGCTGGAGCAGCTCTGCTGTGAGGACAGGCTGAGAGAGTTGGGGCTGTTCAGCCTGGAGAAGAGACGGCTCCGGGGAGATCTTATAGAGGCCTTCCAATACCTGAAGGGGGCCTACAAGAAAGCTGGGGAAGGACTTTTCATAAGGGCAGTTAATGACAGGACAAGGGGAAATGGCTTTAAGCTGAAAGAGGGGAGGTTTAGATTAGATATTAGGAAGAAATTCTTCACTGTGAGGGTGGTGAGACACTGGCCCAGGTTGCCCAGAGAAGTTGTGGCTGCTCCTCCCTGGAAGTGTTCAAGGCCAGGTTGGATGAGGCTTTGAGCAACCTGGTCTAGTGGAAAGGTGTCCCTGCTCATGGCAGGGGAGTTGGAGCTAGATGATCTTTAAGGTCCCTTCCAGCCCAGACCATTCTATGATTCTGTGATTCCTATGTCTTGATTTCAGAATCAAAACCTTTTCTTTTAAAGGAAATTATTAAACTTTAAAAATCATGTGGGAACATACATCACAAGTGACAATCTATCTTGGTAAAATATTTGCTCATTTTACTTTTCAAGGACAATTCTGTTAACATAGTGAAGCAAAAAAACCCAAACCAAACCAAAAAAAAAAAACCAACACAAAACTGCACAACGTTTCCTTATCACAATATTGCAGTTGTATCTGAAGGAAAATTTATGTTTTAAGCCAAGAATTCACATGCTAAGCACACACCTTTAAGAAATCATGTTCTGCTTGTTACAGTAGTACTAATCGAGGTGAAATCAAGCTGTATTCAGGGGAAAACATACACTTACACACACACACATATTTATATGAAAAGAACTGAAGTAATAATTTAGTTTCATTTTCATGAAACATTTTCTTATTGTATTTCATGTTTACTGCCTCAGAGCCACAATCTACCTCCATATCACATGTTACACAGGATTTTGTTAGTCTGGGGAAAGATGCAGGAAAATACTGCAAAACCTCCCCAGAAACATAAACGGCTCTTTCAAATGAAAAAGCTAGTTTCCTGTTTTAATTAAAGGTTTTGGAAGCATTCAGTGAGATTTAACCTGAAGAACATGAAAGCATAAAACTCCTTCAGGGGTTGCATAAAAAAGATCTAAATCAGTATAGGAAGGGACTTATCTGCTGTTTGTCCTTGACCTCTTACACTCGAGTATATCACAGAACCTCAACAGGCAGCAGGTGAACTGTGTAGTCATTGGGAGCACTTTGATGCTCTCCTAACTACAGCCTTTTTCATGTGCCCATGAAAACCCACCTGAAATCTAAACAGTTCTGAAAATCCAGGCTAAAGCAATTTGACAAAGGTCACCTAAGAAGGTTTGAGAGTATGAAATGCAGAACTGAGCACAACTCTCCATGTCCAAAGGAAAAAAATCGGAAATATTTGGCTTTTATATTTATTCCTGCATGCTACATTGGGAAAGATCATAGCATCATCGAATGTTGTGAGCTGGAAGAGACCCACAAGGACCATGGAGTCCAACTCCTGTCCCTGCACAGAACAATCCCAACATTCAGACCAAGTGTCTGAGGGCCTTGGCCAAATGCTTCTGGAATCTTGTCAGGCTTGGTGCCATGAGCACCTCCCTGGGGAGCCTGTGCCAGTGCTCCACCACCCTCTGCCTCAAGAACCTTTTCCTCATGGCCAACCTCACCCTCCCCTGGCACATCTTCCTGCCATGTCCTCTGCTCCTGGTGTTGGTGGCCAGAGAGAAGAGCTCAGCGCCTGCCCCTCCTCTTCCCCTTGGGAGGAAATTCTAGACCGTGATGAGATCTCCTCTCAGTCTCCTCTTCTCCAGGCTGAACAAACCAAGTGACTTCAGCATCCCCTCATACGGCTTCCCCTCCAAACCCTTCACCAATTTAGTGGCCTCCTCTGGACACTTTCCAGTAGCTTTAGATCCTTTTTATAAAGTGATACTCAAAACCGCCCCCAGAACTCTTTACACACAAATTACTGCCCAACACAGCCATGATCTGGTAAAATAAGCAGAGAAGCCTGAATCCAGCATCACTTCTAGAAATACCTTTGTACTCTGACCAAGCCACCAGCCCCACCAGCAGAAGCAGCTTGAACAACACAGAGATCAACCTCCACTCCTGAATATGTGCAGAGCGGGCAGGACACTCTCCTGGAAAGACAGCGAGAGCCTCTTAGGAAAGAGCGTGGTTTAACACAACATCTCTCCTGCTCCTGGGAGGAAGGGCAGCACAGCAGCCTTTCTTTCAGTGCTGCTACAAGACCAGGCTGTGTGGTCCCAAGGAAGGGGCCACGTGTTTCAGTGAGTCTTGCCAGGTCTTAGGAGGAGCTGCTTGGCAGCTGCACACACATCCCACACCCAAAACAGGGCAAGGCAGGTACTGTGGACATCAAGAACTGCAACAGAAACCATGTGGGAGTGCACTGCCCAACTCTGCACCCATGAAAGTCTGTACCTCTACCTGCATATGCCCTGCGGGTCTAGCAAGTTAGATGTTTTAAAAACATTAAAAAATGGGGCTCTCCATCAAGATGATGTCAATGCTGCCTTTGTGTGCTAGAGGGTGAGCTTGAGTCAGCAGAGCCAGCTTCTAGAACCAGCCCCAAGCCCACCACCTGCCAGGGCAGAGCTCAAGCACGGGATAGTCTCCTGCAGCCCTTGCTCCTTGCTGGGAGGAAGAACAGGGTTGCTCCAAGCTAACAGCCAGTGCGGAAACCAAAACACAAAGTCTTAAGGGCAATTGCAGCACTGGATGTGAGCTGGGGCTCCTGCCAACAGGCCAGTGTGAACAGAAACCATTGCCTCTTGGTCTCTCACCTGTGAAGCAGTGACAGGGGCATTGTTCCGGCAGAGAGCTGGGAGGCTGCGCATTTTGAAGATACAACAGGTTGTGATGCATTCTGATGGGCTGGTGATGGGGACAGGCATCGGTTTTTTAGAGCTTTTCCCTATTAATTTTTTGTCATTTCAAAACCTGCAAAGCTAATGGCACATACCTGACTTTGTTTTTACAATACAGTTTTTGAGCCATGTAGTTTTGGCCCATCAGTACTTGATCACACATTTACATACCACAAAGCAGATGAGAGCTGTGACAAAAATACAGCCAGCCTCATTAAAGATGAGCAGTGCTTACCCTGATGTATGGAAACCACCAATGCAAAATCATTTTCCTTACTGAAACTTGCTGCGGTGCAGGAAATGTATTCCACAAAAATTAGAGGATGTAACGTACTGCGTGCAAATGGCTCGCATCTCATCTCAGCAGCACCTGATACCTCCCATTCATGCCATCAGAGTGGCATCTGCTGACACTCACCAGTCGATTTGCAAGAGCGATGGTACGTGCTGTAGCTTCAGCTTCTTGCTGACATTTGAGTTTGTCTGAAGTGGCCTTCTCAAACTTGGCTGTGAGCTTCCCCAGGTTCTCATTGAGGCGCTGCACATGGGGAAAAAAAAAAAAAAAAGGAGAAAATAACAGTAGGGTTTTAAGGAAAACCATTCACCCTGCAGGCAGGACTGGCCAAGCTCCATCACAGCTCATGCTGCCCAGGCTGGCACCTGCACACTGCTGCAGCATCAGGCACCAGCGCAGAACAGCAACGCGCTGTGCTATTGTATGTGCGTGTAACTCACATCCTTGGCACAAGGCAGAGGGAAAGAACACACAAAACTAACTTATGGAGGGCTCTGCTCTGGTATGAATTTCAACTGGGAAAGGGGGCCCTTACGGCCAAGTACCGATGAGGGCTGAGCAATGAGCAGGGCACCTAAGAACACATAATTTTATATTTCCTGATGCTGCAGTCCCCTTGATCTCAGTCCAGGCCTTGAGGCCTTGCTGATTCACCAAGTTGTGCTCAAAACCCCAAGGGGCATCTTGAGCAGCTGGATGTACTTTTGAGCCATCTCCAAGCCACACCTCCTGCATCCCCTTTCTAGAAGGGACTATGACATGTAAGTCAATAGAATTGCTCTGCTCCAAAAGCTGCCTGAGCATGTGCCATGAGACAGTCCTCCAGAGAAGCCCAACCAACTCTAGGTGGGACCATCTCAAGTGCAGGTTGACTGCAAAGAGTTTCAGGTCTGGGAAGGGGCTGAAGGAGCCCAAACCACCTGGAATGCCATATGTTCTCCTGTTCTCTAGAGAAAAAGAGCTCTTTGCCTGGATAGAGATGTTCACACTCTGGTGTAAAACAAATCGATGGCTCCCACAAGCACTTGGACCATTGCACTTCTGATAAGAGAAGTAATCAGTGATTCTATCTGCACTTGATGCAAACTGCTTAAGGCAGTTCGCAAATCACTTTCAAACTGTTTGAGCTATGCACAAGAAGCAAACCTGAAAATGAAAAAGGCTTATATTAGGGATATCTGCAGTTCTCCAGGAGACTGGAAAACACAAAGTTTTTTCTTTCATTCCTTGCCTTAGAATTAATAACACATCTCTGTGTGTAGATGAATGTATATGCACACATATGCTCACAAAGATATATATAGAACTCCATTACACAAGCACGATCTGATAAATGAGTGATAAAGAACAGATCATACCCACAGTACCCACCAGACACGCTTTCCAGTAACACACAAATACATCTGTGTGCAACTCTGAGCACACATCTTGCTTCTACTTCTACGCTCCCCAGATCTGTAGCAACTGTATTTCCCAGGCAGGCAAAGGAAAAGTACTTTGTATTTTGGACAATCCAAATAGTCTCATTTATTACTAAAAATGGGTATGCGACAGCTCGGGGCCCTGTTGTGAGCAGGTATGAATCAGCCTCATGTCAGTGAAGCTGTCCAAGATATCCCAGCTTGATAAGCAAGGATATACCTCCACATCCACCTCCACGCTGTGCAGTGCATCATTACCCATCTGCAGAGGAGAAAATGTACCTAAACCAGTCAGGTTTGCAAGTGCATGCTGGTGGAGTACCAATAATGCCCCTAAATATTGCCATTTTCTTTAACAAAATCACACTTATTAAAAAAAAAAAAAGGAAAAAGAAAAGCTCAGGCATTAAAAGCTTTAGAAACAAGCAGCAGAAAGGGATGAAAAAAGTTCCCCAGCACCGTATTTCACATCTGAGATGGGCTAAAGACCTCTAAATCCACCCCTGCTTCTGGTCCTGTATCCACCCTCCTTTCATCCACCTGAGGAAGGGGCTACAGAAGAGCTCTGGAGAGGTTTTTAATATTTTTAAGTAAGCATTTGAAGAATAACGAGCCTTAGGAGGCATTGAGAGAGTCATGTATTTTCTAACCTGAAGATGGGTGGGTGGAAGAGATAAGCACTCGGAGGAGCTAGGCTAGAGGGACCGTGATGCCCTTCTCGAGGTGCATGGCCCAAAGTCATGTAATTAAAGACAAACCTGTCAGCCCAGCTGCCAACACACCTTGGTTTTGAAATGGGCTTTTGCACCAACTGTGGCATCAGTCTGAAAGCACAACCACGGAGGAATCTTCACTCACAAAGAGGGATCCCAGATCCACAGCACCTTAATAAAAGGCAGGTTTTAGAGTGCAAGAAGTGGCTGCCTGCATTGGGAGGGACCTGGAGAACAGCGAGTGATGGGATCGGCTGGTGGGATCCCCCCAGACTGGTTTCCACACTTTGCTATTAGTGGGTATTGGCCAGGGCAGTAGGGTAGGGAAAAAGCAGTATATCTTTTAACACAGAAGCAATTTTCCAGAGGAAAAAGAGAAAGTCTAGAAGCTACTCTCTGTAGAAATGCACTTTTAATCACACAGTAATTTTTTCTATTCAGTGACTTTTAAAAAAAATATTTTTTGACATATCAAAAACTAAATAAGGATAATGCACAAGACAAGCTGACAGAGAGCCATCCCGTGACAAATTCTGAGGTTCCTACTAGAACAGTCGTCATCCTGCAAAACATGCCCATCGCCAAGGACTGAGTGCAGGGAGCCAGCCCAGCCCAGCTCTGTGCTACCAACACTCTGACTCACCCTCTGGTTCCTCTTCCCTGTCCCTGCGCTGCACACCGGGAACATTCTGCTTTGAGAGAACAAGTTTTCTGAGAACCCATGAGTAGAGGTAAATTATGTTTTAAAAATGAGGTAGGAATAATAAGAATTTATAATTAGGCTTCCTCTTAAGGTGTAAGCAAGGCTGGAGAAGAACAGATGAAATGTAGAAAGCATCAATAAAAGGGAGAGAAAAGACTACAATCTACCAAATCTTTGGATTCACAGAATCCCAGAATTGCCTCGATTGGAAAAGATTTTTAACATCATCGAGTCCAATCATGAACCCAACACTGACAAGTCCCCGACTAACCCATGTCCCTCAGCACTGTGTCTACACGACTCTTCAATCCCTCCAGGGATGGCGACTCCACCACTGCCCTGGGCAACCCCTTCCAATGCCTGAGAACCCTTTCAGCAAAGAAATTCTTCCTCACATCCAATCTCAACTGCCCTGGGCACAACTTGAGGCCATTTCCTCTTGTCCTGTCACTTGTTCCTTGGTTGAACAGACCCACCCCCACCTCTTCACCCTCCTTGCAGGGAGTTGGAGAGAGCCAGAAGGTCTCCCCTCAGCCTCTTTTCCTCCAGGCTCAACAACCCCAGTTCCGTCAGCTGTGAACTCATCACACTTGTGCTCCAGACCCTTCCCCAGCTCCGTTGCCCTTCTCTGGACACACTCCAGCACCTCCATGTCCTTCTTGGAGTGAGGGGCCCAAAACTGAACCCAGCACTCAAGGTGCAGCCTCATCAGTGCCCAGTACAGGGGAAAGAGAACTTCCCTGGTCCTGCTGGCCACACTATTTCTGATACAAGCCAGGATGTCCTTGGCCTTCTTGGCCACCTGGGCACTCTGCTGGCTCATGTTCAGCTACTGTCCAACAACACCCCCAGGTCCTTCTCTGCCCAGCAGCTCCCCAGCCACTCCTCCCCAAGCCTGTAGCATTGCATGGAGTTGTTGCAACCAAAATGCAGGATCCATCACTTGGTCTTGTTGAACCTCACACAGTTGGTCTTAGCCCATCGATCCAGCCTGTCCAGATCCCCCTGCAGAACTTTCCTAGCCTCAAGCAGATCAACACTCCCACCCAGCTTGGTGTTCTCTGCAAACTGACTGAGGGAGCACTCGATTCTCTTGTCCGGATCATTGATAAAGATGTTAAACAGAGCTGGCCCCAACACTGATCCTTGGGGAACACCTCTAGTGAACAGCAACCAACTGGATTTAATTCCATTCACCACCACTCTTTGAGCCCAGCCATCCAGCCAGTTTTTTACCCAGCAAAGTACACACCCACCCAAGCCGTGAACAGCCAGTTTCCCATCCCACTCTTAAAAATCCATGAGTGCAAAGAAGCAGCTGTCTTCAAAGTGGAGGATTTCTCCCCAAGCTGTCACTAATGTGATGGATCCCATGAAAGGGCAAGCACTTACAACAATTTTGGCCTTGATGCTGGCCAGCTTGTCCTGGGCAGCTGCCAGCTCCATGTTGGCTTTGCTCAGAGCCTGCCGCTTCGGCTCCACATTGCAGTACACCTCATGGAAGCGCACGATGTTTACCACCCAGGAGCAGAGACCAGCCGCGGCGTAGGACTTGGTGGTCACAAATTCAGGTTTAAACTTGGGATCTTGCAAATAAGGCTGAAGGGCTTTGAGGCAGTCCTCGTGGATGTTCTCCTTGTCGAACTTGATCAAGGAGTCCAGGAAGCCATCCACCCTGGCCATGGTGGCTTTTGCTGCTTTCCAGCTCCTGTCCTTGGGGATCTTTCCTCCCGGGGCCATCAGCACCATCACGGCCGCGGTGACATTGCTGACAGCTGAAGGTGGTGACCCAAAGGACCTCAGCTCCATCATATTCTTCTGAAAAGGGGAAAACAAGATTGTTAGACAAAACTGAATGGGATTTCTTCTTGATTTGCCACTAATGAAGTCAGGGTCATAAGCTATCAATCTGATAAATTTGGTTTCTCTCAGCCCGAACATCTCTGTCTTTAAATGCACCTCTATGCATGTTCACAGCACAGGTGCCCAGTTCCCTGAACCTAGCTCCTTATATCCCAGCCAGGACCAGCACAGCACAGTGTTCCTCCCTGGACTCCCACCCTTTCCCTGCTGCCAGCCCTCCTGCCTGGGGAGCAGGTGGGTTTCTGCCTTCTCAGAAGATCAGGATAAGGAAAAAGGAAACCTTTCCAAATACCAACCTCTATAAATAGCCCCCAGCTCCTCTAAAACTGCCTTGCAGAGCTTCCCTTCATACTCAACTACTCCTTGAGGCAGAGACACCCATGTGTGTATTGGGTTTGAGTGGCAAGGTTTTGGTAAAAAAGCCAAAAAGCTGAATTGCGGGGAAAGCACACGTGTCCTAACACACTTGCAACTGCGACACCAACGTGATGCTGAGGGTTTGATCTGTTGACACTTCAATTCCTTTCTCCACACTCGTGTGACTTGGCTTTTGCACAGGAAAAACTAGCATGGGTAAATCAGCTGTTCCCAGGTGACACACTGTTGTCAAAACAAGGATAAGGGCTGTTTCAACACCAATTTAAGAAAAATCTATGAACTTCTGCCAGTTCCTATCAGTTTTGAATAGCTTTTAATCTCTGTTCCGTGATATTCTGCTTCTATCAGATTCCGTCTATGGAAAGAAGGTGGAATAGTCTGGTACCTTTGAGCATCTGTAGTGGTTTGACCCGCAGTGGGACCATGTGGTCCCGCACTTACTCCCCGTACCCAATGAAATGAGATGGGAGACAAAACAAAGGGGACACGGGATTAGGAATGAAAGACAGGGACGGCTCACTCACCAGTTATGGTCATGGGCAAAAGAGACTCAAACTTGGGGAAGAAAAATCAATTTAATTCGTTACAAATCATCTGAGTAGACAAAACAACCACATCTTACACCACTTTCCCTCCACCCCTCCCTTCTTCCTGGGCTCAAATCACTTTTCTCCCGATGTGTCTATCTTCCTTCCACAGTGGCACAGGTGACAGGGAATGGAAGTTCAGTCAGTTCACCTCTGCTGCCCTCCCTGGCATGAAAGTCCAGGAACAAGATGTTCCAAAGTGAGCTTCCCATGGAGTCACGGACCTCTTCGGGCTCAGCTTCTGGCTTCAGCTTGGGGACATCCACGGGCTGCAGATTCACCCCCCTACTCTGGGGGGTCCACCCTTGCTCTGACAGTGAGCGACTCTCGGGGTCACAATTCCAGTCACACTTGCCCTCAGGCTCAACTTCCCTGCTCCAGTGTGGAGTCCTCCATGGACTACACGTGGGTCTCTGCTCCTCTGTTGAATCTTCATGGGCTGCCCAGGGACTTCTTTTGTCTTCTCCTACCCCATGCAGTTGAACTGGGTGTGGGTCTTTTTGCCCTTCCTTCTCACAATGAAGCTCTCTCTCTGTCTGTCTGCCTTTGTTTAGGCTGATGGCTGTCTTGTGTTTGGTCAACCATTTCTCCTCCAGGTACCACATCTTCTCCTTTTCAGGACAATCCTTCCCCTCACAAATATGGATTCACAGAGGCGTTTCTCTAGCGCTCATTGGCCCAGCCTGGGCTGGGGGGGTCTAAACTTTCCGCTTTCATAAGTTTGCCCTTCACCCACTACCAAAAAAACCTGGCTCTTCCTCTCCCCCACCCCCCAAAACCCAACACAGCATACATTTTTGGGAGAAGGTATCTGCTGTGAATCCATTCCTAACTGTCTCTTGGCTAGCCTTCAGCTTTTGTTAATAATCATGCTGATAGAGACAGGCCCTTGGAAGCTGTGTGCATTTCCAGTGTAAAACGTCTCTAATCAACATGCTCAATGACATGGAGCTCACCATGAGCAGAAACAAGCACCCAACATGCCCTTCTCCATCCCAAGTGTCCTGCTCAGCTCGGCTGGGAGCAGCGTGGATGATGTGGCCCCTCTCCAGTCCCACACGTGCCGCTGCTAGTGCTCGGGGGGCTCGGAGGGCTTTGGCAACACAGCTGGTGTTTAACAGCTAGAACCTCACTGGAAATGGGACGATGAGCTGGTACCATTGCTTTTTCCCCAGGAGGTGAGCACTGCCATGACAGGACAGAAACAGTCACACTCCATGAATGGGAGGATGATGTTGTCCCAGCCAGGAGATCGAGGAAGACCTGGGCATCATGGAGTGGCCAGTTTCCTTCCTTACTGCAAGTCTCTGGCTGACGCGGCAGGGGTGGTACCGGGGACAACCGCGGGAGGTTTAAACGCGGTAAAACCGGCAACTGCTCTCAGTCAGCGAGGAGCACAGCGCGGCAACAGTGAGTTGCGCTGCTTAAGAACGAGTTGAGAGGAGCAGGAGGCGGTCCCGGAGGGAGGGGAGGCTGCGGACCTGACGCCGAGTCCCGTCAGGAGCAGCCGATCGCGGAAGCGGGGCTGACGCGGCGGGGGCGGTGCCAGGACCAACCGCGGGAGATTTAAACGGCCCCGAGGGAGCGCGGTGACCAGGGCCTGGCGCGGCAGTTTGCGCAGGAGAGGCGAGCAGGAAGGGTGAAGAGCAGCTCACTGTAGCTCTGCTGGTAGCAGCACTCCATCGCAGCAGCTCGCCAACTTGCGGGTGTGTCCCAGGCTGCCTCTGACTATCGTGTCCTCCAGGAGGAGAGCTTGCAGCAAAAAGACCGTGGTGACCCAGACAGAGAGCCTGCCCCTAACGGTGGCTGTTCAGGTCTCTGGCTGCAGGGAGTGCCAGGGCCTGCTGCTGCCATGGGAGGAAGGGAGGCATTCCACCTGGGTGAGGTGTGAGCAGGTGGATGATCTCCTCAGTATGGTGGTGAAGCTCAAGGAGGAGGTTGAGAGACTGAGGACCATCAGGGAGTGTGAGAAAGAGATTGACTGGTGGAGTAACTCCCTGGCATGCCAGTCAGAAATGCCCCATGAGGATACTCCCCAAAAAGTGATGGAACCCTCACCCTGTCAGGCAGAGAGGGGGGACCTGAGGCAGCCCCTGCCCTGTTGCTGTCAGGCAGAGGCAAGGAACCAAAAAGATAAGGAGGGTTGGAAGAAGGTTCCAGTTCAATGTCATGGGCGACCTCCTTCCCTACCTGCTGTGCCCCCTCAGGAGCCCCTCTGTAATAGGTTTGAGGCCCTGCCTCTTGAAGGAGAGGTAGGTGAGGATGTGGTGCAAGGCCCACCTACAAGGCCACAGAGGAAGAGGAGGTTGACTCTGCCCCTCAAGACTGCCTCTGATAGGAAAGAAAGAAGGGTCATTGTAGTAGGTGATTCCCTTCTGAGGGGGACAGAGGGCCCAATATACAGGGTTGACCCTTATCATAGGGAAGTATGTAGTCTTCATGGAGCCCGGATCTGGGATATCACCAGGGCACTCCCCATCCTGGTGCACCCAACAGACTACTACTTGCTGCTGATCTTGCAGACAGGTGGGGAGGAAGCTGCATCCTGTAGTCTGAGGGCAATGAAGAAAGACTTCAAGGCCTTGGGATGGTTGGTGAAAGGGTCTGGGGCACAAGTAATTTTCTCTTCTGTCCTTCCACTTTCAGGTGCTGATGTGGGATGGAATGGCAGAATTCAGGCCATAAATGACTGGCTACAGGACTGGTGCTACAGGCAGGGCTTTGGGTCCTTTGATCATGTCTGGTTTTATAAGACACCAGTCCAGACAGTGATGTGTGGGGAAGGTTTATCTCGCAGGGGCAAAAGGAGGCTGGGGGAGGAATTAGCAGGACTCATTTGGAGAGCTTTAAACTAGATTGGAAAGGGGAAGGGGTTACAGCTGGGCTCGTGCCAGTGGGGCAGCACTCTAGAATTGATGAAGGCCGGGAGGCCTCCCACCCCCCTGGGATGACATTGGTGCACTCGGCTCGCTCCCTGAAATGCCTGTACACCAATGCACGCAGCGTGGGGAACAAGCAGGAGGAGTCAGAAACCCGTGTTCGGTCAGGGGATGATGATCTGGTGGCAATTACAGAGACATGGTGGGACAGCTCACATGACTGGAATGTGGTCATGGATGGCTCTGTCCTTCTTAGGAAAGACAGGCCAGCAAGGAGAGGTGGTGGAGTTGCTGTTTACGTGAGAGAGCAACTGCAATGTATTGAGATCTGTCCAGGGGCGGATGAGGAGCAAGATGAGAGTCTGTGGGTAAAAATTAAGGGGCAGGCTGGTATGGGTGATACTGTTGTGGGTGTCTATTACAGGCCACCAGATCAGGGTGAGGAAGTTGATGAGGCCTTCTACAGGCAGCTGAGAGCAGCCTCACAATCACAGGCCCTGGTTGTTGTGGGAGATTTTAACTACCCTGATGTTTGCTGGAGGGACTGCTCAGCCAGCCACCCACAATGCAGGAGGTTCCTCCAGTGCATTGATGAGAACTTCCTGATGCAAATAGTGGATGAACCAACTAGGAGGGGAGCGCTGCTGGATCTCATCCTCACTAACAAGGAGGGTCTGGTTGAAGCGGTAAAGGTTGAGGACTGCCTGGGCTGCAGCGACCATGAGATGGTGGAGTTCAGGATCTCATGTGGCAGGAACAGAATTCCAAGCAGAATTGCAACCCTGGACTTCAGGAGGACCAACTTTGGCTTTTCAAGCAATTGCTAGGGGAAATCCCATGGGAAAGGGCACTTGAAGACAAAGGGGCCCAAGATAGCTGGTTAACATTCAGGGACTGCTTCTTCCAAGCTAAAGATCAGAGCATCCCGACACGTAGGAAGTCAAGGAAGGGAGCCAGGAAACCTGCTTGGTTAAACAGGGAACTGCTGGGCAAACTCAAGTGGAAGAGGAGAGTTTACAGATCATGGAAGGAGGGGTTGACCACTTGGGAAGAATATAAGGCTTTTGTCAGAGGATGTAGGGAGGAAACTAGGAAAGCTAAGGCCTCTTTAGAATTAAACCTTGCCAGAGGGGTCAAGGACAACAGAAAGAGCTTCTTCAAATACATGGCAGATAAAACTAACACTAGAGGCAATGTAGGCCCACTGATGAATGAGGTGGGTGCCCTGGTGACAGAAGACACAGAGAAGGCAGGGTTACTGAATGCCTTCTTTGTCTCTGTCTACTCTGCTGGAAGCTGTCCTGAGGAGCCCCGTACCCCTGAGGCCCCAGAGGAAGTCAGGACAATACAGGAGTTTGCCTTGGTTGATGAGGACTGGGTTAGGGACCAATGAAGCAATCTGGACATCCATAAATCCATGGTTCCAGATGGGATGCACCTGCAGGTGTTAAAGGGGCTGGCTGAAGTCATTGCTAGACCACTCTCCATCATCTTTGCTAAGTCATGGGGAATGGGAGAGGTGCCTGAGGACTGGAGGAAAGCAAATGTCACTCCAATCTTCAAAAAGGGCAAGAAGGAGGACCCAGGTAACTACAGACTGGTCAGCCTCACCTCCATCCCTGGGAAGGTGATGGAACGACTTATCCTTGGTGCCATCTCAAGGCATATCAAGGATAAGAGGGTCATTAGGGGCAGTCAACATGGCTTTACCAAGGCTTCGTGCTTGACCAACCTTCTAGACTTTGATGAAAACACAACCAGGTGGCTAAGATGATGGCAAAACAGTGGATGTGGTCTATCTTGATTTCAGTAAGGCATTTGACATGGTCACCCACAGCATCCTTGCTGCCAAATTGAGTGTGGATTAGATGATCAGGTAGTGAGATGGACTGTGAACTGGCTGGTGGGAAGAAGCCAGAGAGTGGTGGTCAATGGGGCAGAGTCTAGTTGGAGGCCTGTGTCTAGTGGAGTCCCTCAAGGGTCGGTACTGGGTCCAGTACTATTCAATATATTCATCAATGACCTGGATGAGGGAATTGAATGCACTGTCAGCAAGTTTGCTGATGATACAAAGCTGGGAGGAGTGGCTGACACACCAGAGGGCTGTGCTGCCATCCAGAGAGACCTGGACAGGCTGGAGAGCTGGGCAGGGAAAAGTTTAATGAAATATAATAAGGACAAGTGTAGGGTGTTGCATCTGGGCAGGAACAACCCCAGGCTCCAGTACAGGTTGGGCGATGATCTACTAGAGAACAGTGTAGGGGAAAGGGATCTGGGAGTCCTGGTGGACAGAAGGATGACCATGAGCCAGCACTGTGCCCTTGTGGCCAGGAAGGCCAATGGCATCCTGGGGTGCATTAGAAGGGGTGTAGTCAGTAGGTCAAGAGAGGTTCTCCTCCCCCTCTGCTCTGCCCTGGTGAGGCCACATGTGGAATATTGTGTCCAGTTCTGGGCCCCACAGTTCAAGAAGGACAGGGAACTGCTGGAGAGAGTCCAGCACAGAGCCACCAAGATGATGAAGGGAGTGGAGCATCTCCCTGATGAGGAAAGGCTGGGGGAGCTGGGGCTCTTTAGCTTGGAGAAGAGGAGACTGAGCGGTGACCTTATTAATGTTTATAAATATGTAAAGGGTGAGTGTCAGGAGGATGGAGCCAGGCTCTTCTCAGTGATGTCCAATGATAGGACAAGGGGCAATGGGTGTAAGCTGGAACACAGGAGGTTCCGCTTAAACTTGAGAAGGAACTTCTTTACTGTGAGGGTGACAGAGCATTGGAACAGGCTGCCCAGGGAGGCTGTGGAGTCTCCTTCTCTGAATACATTCAAGACCCTCCTGGGTGAACTCATCATTCCTACTCCAGCAGGGGGATTGGACTAGATGATCCTTCGAGGTCACTTGCAATCCCTGGCATTTTGTGATTCTATGAAGAGGATAAGCCAGGCCCGTGGTGAGCGCCACGCTGATAAACTTGGGTACCAGTTTTCCCTGATGGCATCAATCAATTGCATTTTAACAAATCACTCTGAATTCTCATGCACACCAGATTATCCCTAGGATGGAAACCAGACAGGACAGACACCAAGTGCCACCTTCCTCAGGAACACTAGGCACTGTGGCATCCTCAAGTGCCTCTGGACCATCTCCAGGGTATGTTCCTTGCAGGCAATTGCATGGGAAGTTTGCTGCTTTTGATATTGTCAGTGCCTGTCCCTCCTCTTGGGAGGGTGTTTTAGACCGTGATGAGATCTCCTCTCGGTCTCCTCTTCTCTAGGCTGAAGAAACCAAGCGACTTCAGCATCCCCTCATACGACTTCCCCTCCAAACCCTTTACCAATTTTGTGGTGCCCTTGCACGAGTCACTCGCCACACAGCCCTCAGGAATTCAAATGGGCTTCAATGCTGCTGCAGATGCCCAGGGCAGAGGTTAACACCTCACTAACTGCCACTTGTGCCTTGCTTTGCCCTAGTGACTGCTCTGGAGCAATGGGTCCACCCATGGCTGCCTAATGCTCCTCTGCTCCACTCATGCTCCTCTATGCTACTCTCCTCCAATCTTCCAGCTACAAACCTTATGCAGGACCTGTGGCCTGCCAGGAAAGGCTGATCTCTTGGCTTAGTTAATCCTGGAAATGACACAAATCCTCCCTGGCCCATTCACTTGTGTGGACCTTGGATCACCTCTGCACAATGCCATGGACAGCCCCAGTGCCAGCCCAGTTCCTCACAGCAATGGCAGAGACATGTGGCTTTAGAGCAGCTGCCTCATCTGAGAGTCAGGCTTTTCAGCAAAACTCATCCCACCAAGGGTAACTGGCTGCCTGCTGACAGCATCACTCATCCTTCACCTGGGATCAATGCAAAGGCATCTCCTCTCCCTCCTCTCTCCACACAGCCTATCTGCAAAAACCATGAGTCCGAATGGACATGGCTGCTCTTCTTCTAAACTAGCAGATGACACTGGCACAGAAACATCTATGTGTCCACGTAGTCACTGAGCTCCTTGGGAGCTGACTATGTATGTTTATCACTGCATTCTATTCAACAGCTTTTCTCGCTGTCTTCCCTATTAATGTTGCATATAACAGTGCTGTCCAGACAAGACAACTAGATAACTGGGGAGAAACTATATATACAGATATAAATATTAATGATTATTCATGTCAGCAAGCAGGTCAAGCTCCCTGATGCATCTCTGATCATCAAGTAAAGGAAACCATGCCTTCCAGTGCTCTGCTGCTGCAGCTTTACAGGTCCCTAGAGAAAATCCCAGCATCTCCCTAATCTTTGCCTAATGAGATATTCTACAGCTCCAGCATGAAACCAAAACTAATGAAGAGACAAACATTTTCTCTTTGTACAGTCCTTTTCCCTCCAGGAACAAGAGTCAAAGCAACACATCTCTGCAACAAAGCCACATGCTTCCTGATAGCTAATCCAACAGAAACCCATTCCTGATGACTTTCCTCTCCCCCAACAGGGCTATGATTCAGCCATGGTTTGAGGCATGATTGAACTGTGCCTTGCTGTGATCCTGGGAATAACTCTGATTTTTCAGCTGCACCTGGTGTCTGGCCACTGCTCTGCCCTGGGTGCAACAGGAATTCGCTGCTCCAGGGCACTGTGTGAACTGCAGACCAAGATAAATTGCATGTTTCTCTGAGGCACATCTCCAAGTGTTGGGCTCCAAATGGGAAGTCCTGGAGTGCCCTTGAAAGAAAACCTTTCCAAGCTACCAAAAGTCTTCCCTAAATCGATTACCTAAGGACTGCTCTGACTGCAGGAGAAGCTTCTCACCCTACCTTGTTAAGGGTGTTCAAAGCAGCCTGGGCAGCTGCCAGGGCAGGCTCGGCTTTGGCCAGGTCCTCCTCGCAGTCCTTCTGTTTCTGCTCGACCTCCTGGGTGATAAGTGCCACTTTCTGCTCCTCCTCGTTGGCAATTGCCTTTTCCCTGCTCACTTTCTCTGTCTCTACTCCCACCACCTGGATCAGTTTATCAGCGTCATCATTCTTCTGCTTCAGCTCCACTTCTTGGGCTGCCAGCTTGGCCTTCAGCTCATCCACCTAGAGGGAAGAAACACATGTGGGAGCAAGGACACTCACCAACCTGCTCTCCACCCCACCCAGCAACATGAGTTCACACTCAAGTGGGGCTGAGCAGTACACAACAGCATGGAGGGCCTGTGTGCAAAGCAAGCAATTCCCTGGCAGCACAGAGAAGCAGCATTTCTAGCTGTTAGCAGGGGAGAGAGATGCTTTTCTCCTTTGCTCATGGTTGCTTGGGTCACAGTCAGCCCATGCACATGGTCCACATAGCAGAGCAGCCTGCTAGCAGTGAGGAACCTGGCAGGGAGAAACCAGCAGCAGCAGGATGAGCTGCTAAGGAGGTTGTCCCACTCTTTACTGTCTGCTTGGAAACTGGACAGAGCTGCCAGGGCAACACAAATGTTGCTCTGAGCAGGATCCAATGGGAAGTAGGCAGAAACTTTCATTTCAGGTATTCCTGGGATTATTTTTGTAGAGCCCATCACGGACCAGACATTTGCAGGAAGCTCCTGTCATTATAAAGCCAAATATATCCAGCTTTGAACATGAGATCTGACATTACACCACACCCTGGTAAAGAGGTGTGCACGTGTATTTTGCGGTGGAGATGACATGTGCTACAATTCAGCTGCACTTCCTCTCACTTAACCTCAATACCAGCAGAACAGAGCACATGGTATTTTGCCACATGTAGGTTTTGAGGAGGACCTGTGCACCAGGAGCCAGTGCTCCCCAAGCCACCTTCTCGCCCAGGCACACTCTGCCACTCACCCAGCCCTCCTTCCCTTCCCCCTTCCCCCCCACAAGGCAGAGGCATCACTCCATCAGTTCCCTCACAACCATCAGGTCCTACAGACTTGTGGCAGGAAGGGCATTTTGCACACCAGAAAGGTTACAATTGGGATCTGCTGACAGGTACAGCCCTTGTCAGAGGTCCATGGCTCAAAGGGCTTTACAATACAATGTCACACGAGATTGAGAAGGGACCACCAGTACAGTCCGTAGCCAAGAGGCATGGCACTGGTGGCAGCTATGCACACACTGCTCCACCGAGTAGCTGCACATCCAGCAAGGTAGGAGCCCTCTCCAGCAACAGGCTGAAGCATTGTCATGGTGGGGGAGCTCACACCAACTCTCACTTGAAGACAGAAATTCTCTTTCTAAAAGCTCCCATTTCATTGAATTTACACAGGCTCTGTGCAGACCACTGAGTTTTTCACTGTCCTGCCATCAGGGTTGCTGAGATCCCCTGAGGCACATCTTTACCTATAGAAAAAATACTGGAGGGGAAGTCAGACACTTGTTTTTGTTGATAATTCCATTTTTATACCAGAGGAGAGAATACAATTTGCCATCTTATAAACTAAAGCTACTGATATTCAGCATCAGCCTCAAGTGGAGGATGGTTTCAAGCAGAGAGTAGTTTCTTAGGAGTTGCTTTGAACACTACATCCATTGTCATCTCCTGCTGCCTGGCACTACAATGCTGTTTTCACCAGGACAAAGACACAAGTATAAATCCAAAGGACTCTGGGCTCACAGGAGCACATAATCCCTTCAGCTGGTAAAGTCAGGGGAAGCTTTTTCTTCAGCTCCATATCTTCAGGAATTGCAGGAAATTGAAGTGGGAGGCTTCGCTGATGGTGAAGATACAGTTTGTGACCTTCTGCCCAAAAACCAGTAATCATTTGCTGGATACATATATTAATGGGAGCTTTAGGGGCTTACATGACCATGACAAAGCAAGCAAGGGATTAAAACCCACTAGCACTCAACAGTGCTACAAATTGAGCAAATGTAAAGTCAGCCCTCAGCACAGCCTCTGGGAATACAAAACGCCCTGACAAAGCCTTCCTGCAGACATGCAAATGCACTAAGGGCAGGGAAAATGCCTTGCTGAAACATTGCCAGGATTTGAAAAAGCAAAAAAGTAAATTAAGTTAGGGCTTTTCTGAAGGAAATATTTGGAAGCTCATATGTTTGTTACTGTGAAGGCCCCTGCCCAGCTGGGCTTGGGTTGCATATTGTGAGTCCGCATCAGGAGTACTGTGTCCAGTTCTGGGCTTCCCAGTTCAAGAGAGACAGGGAACTTCTGGAGAGAGTCCAGCGGAGGCTACAAAGATAATGAGGGGCCTGGAGCATCTTTCTTATGAGGAAAGACTGCGGGCTGGGTCTGTTCAGCCTGGAGAAGAGCAGACTGAGAGGGGAACTTATCAGTGTTTATAAATATCTAAAAAGTAGGTGTCAAGAGGATGGGACCAGACTCTTTTCAGTGGTTCCCAGTGATAGGACAAGGGGCAACAGGAGGTTCCACTTAAACATGAGTGAAAACTTCCTCACTGTGAGGGTGCCAGAGCCCTGGGACGCGCGGCCCAGAGAGGGTGTGGAGTCTCCTTCTCTGGAGAGATTCCAAACCCACCTGGATGCTGTCTTGTGCAAACTGCTCTCAGTGACCCTGCTTTGGCAGGGGGTGAGACTAGATGATCTCTAAAGGACCCTTCCAACCCCCACCATTCTGTGGATCTGTGATTCTGTTAAATTCACACTGGAAATAATGCATGTTGGAGCTGTGATATGTGTCCTGAGACTCTGCTGGACCCTCTGCCAATAGATCATACCATATCTAGGGGACATAAGGTGACCTCCAGCCTCCCTTACCTACAGTAGGATTTTGGAATGTGAAAGGAGAGAATTTGGTTTCCTCACTGAGGCAAATGCTCAAACACAGCTGAGCAGGGACAATTTAACAGTGTTTGTGCAGTGAAAAGAGAAAAACAGGAGGTACACCTAAATAACCAAACTCATTGTCTTTAGTGATGTCCTGGGGGTGGCACAGGGAATGTACATTTATGAACTTAACTCCTCCAGTTTCACCCTCTCAGCACAGCAAACAAGTTTCCCTTAATGCTATACTCATATTCACAGTAATAGCAGCCTGTCACATGCTTTTCTCCTCCCTTCCCACACATCCTCGTGCCCAAACATAAAAACACCTCATGAGACACCAGCGAGCAGAGGCCCAGGCACAGCAGAGACCTTAAACATGCTCACATCAGTAGCCTGCAGAGCTGTTCCTGGCAGAGCACTGTTGGGAATAAAGACATGAAAATTTCTCCTCTGTCTACAAATGTCACAGTAACAGAAGGTACTCAGACTTCCTCTCTCTCACAAAAAGGATCTTCTATCCAAAAATGATGGCAGCTTGCACCCAGAGCTTTTTACTGTTTCTTTGAAAACCCCAGATGTTTGTCCTATTTCCAGCCATTAAACTACACTTCCAAAATGCAGAGGTGGCCAAACCCAACCACCACTAACATCTATTATATCTCAGGGTGTGCAGAACAGCTCTCATCTCAGACAGCTCTCATCTTCTGTCCTTTCACAGTCTTGGAAGTTCTTCAGCAGTCATAAACGAGCTCCCTCATTGTACTGACACACCCTACACTCCTAGTCCACCCTATGAGAACAAGCAGTGTTAGAAACCATTCTGATCAGAGGCAGGGCCATTCCCCATCATTGGAGCATATTTCCAGGTTGCTCTTTCCTGGTAATTTTTGGGTCTGCTCCATAGTGCTGCTGGTTGAGACTACCAACAGCACCTCAGGTAACACCATGATGCAGCAGCGTCACATGCAAAACACCACGATGCAAAAGGAGAACGGCATGGAAGATATAACCATTTCTTACACTATCAGTTCCTTGGAGCTGTTGCTCGGAGAGGATGAGGACTGATGGAGACAATTAAGAAGTGATGACATTCTGGAGACCAAACCTAGAAAGCTCAATTGATCTGGCATCAGTAGAAAGGAAACGCTCAACCTGAGGGGAAAGCTGAATACCAGAAACCATCAGTCTGCAAGATGGAGCTCAGGAAGGCACTAAGAGTCATGGAGCATGTGTGCATGTAGCAAGGACACCTGACACATGGACACAGGCACGGATAATAGGGCCACTAGGGCCACAGGAAGTTGCTAAAAAAGAAAAAAAAAGAAGCAGCTCCACATGGAGGGGCAAGAGGAGACTGTTTTATGTCCAAACAAGTACAAAGAGAGGCTGAGGTGGCATGGAAAATCACAGCAGACCATCGTCCCAAAGAGAAGAGAGAAGTCTGCTAACCCCCTTCCCACAGGTAACACCAAGAAAATCACCAGACTGTGATCTGAGCAGACAGATCCGGGATGTACCTTAGAACACCGTTATTGGCCACAAAAAGGTCCATACTTGGTCTCAAACAATGCTAAAAAAAAGAAAAAAAAAACTGTGAGCAGCTCTCTGGGTTCAGGACAATCTGATAAGCAATTAGTAATGTGAAAGGGGAAGAGCAAAACAAATGAAAGATTCAAGGGTAATGTACTGTGACTCCAACAGGGAAGGAAGAAGTGCTTGCCTACCACCAGGACAGAATAAGAAAAATTATTAAAGAATAGAAAACCTGGAGGGCAGGCCCCCAGGAGATTCATTTTATCTGATTGTCCCTGCCTTGCTTCAAGAACACAAAACACATCACAAAGGTCAGCGATTAATTGATAGAGAATCTGGAATTCAGTGATGCAATATTAACCAAAGACATCCTAAAAATTACTCAGCAACAGGCTCTGAACAGAGCACTGACCTCTTCATGGAGAACATCAGTCTGAAAAACAAATGACTCATCCCACACATCTCCCCAAGTCTATTATGTCCTAATAACTGGAAGCCAGCTTTTGCTTTTCTGAGTACTGAGGACAGCCACTGTATTCAGGGAAAGACTGTTAGGCATGTAAGCTAATGGAAAACATTTATTTAGAAGGAAAGTTGGTCAACAGTATTAAGATGCCCAAATCTCAAAAGAAAAAAAAGGAATGGATTGGGGGAGAAGAGTAAAAGCAGGAGGAGAGGTTATTTTGAAACTGGAATGGTTAAGTCAAAAAGTACCTTCGAATACTTGAACAATAGCCACCCCCCACCCATGCTAAATCTATAGACTGAACAGTCTATAGAAATACATACAACTCCTAATTAACTGATGACAGGAGTACTAGTCCTAATGCCTGAGGCACAACTGGGTCATACCCAGATACCAAAATCCTCCTCCTTTGCTTTGAAAACAAAAGAAACACAGCAGACCACTTCCATGCACCATTAACACAACCTGGAGATGATGCACCTCAGTGGAACAGGAGTCTTGTCACCGACACCAACCATTTCCATTGGTGAATATAAAGTTCAGACATTTAAATGCATATTCAAGATGGAATGCTCTGGTATGATTACCAATACTTCTAAATATTCACACTCAACAAATCAACAGCAGTTTTGACTGTTACGCATATCTCGTAATTTAGGTGTTTAATTTTAGGCCTTCAGCGCTAACTTTAGATTCAAATTTGACATACTAGTCCTCACTGCTCTGCATCTTAATCATCTTCACAGGCACTTCTCACTCCAGCCTTACTCCAACCAGACATGAACTTTGCGTTCTTCTACCTTCCTTTCAGTAACAAAACCTACAGAGGCAAGGAAGGGACCAAAAAGATAAGGAGGGTTGGAAGAAAGTCACAGTTCGACGTCATGAGCGACCTCCTTCCCTACCTGCTGTGCCCCCTGAGGTGCCCCTCTGTAATAGGTTTGAGGCCCTGCCTCTTGAAGGAGAGGTAGGTGAGGATGTGGTGCAAGGCCCACCTACAAGGCCATAGAGGAAGAGGAGGTTGACTCCGCACCTCAAGACTGCCTCTGATAGGAAAGAAAGAAGGGTCATTGTAGTAGGTGATTCCCTTCTGAGGGGGACAGAGGGCCCAATATACAGGGTTGACCCTTATCATAGGGAAGTATGTAGTCTTCATGGAGCCCAGATCAGGGATATCACCAGGGCACTCCCCAACCTGGTGCGCTCCGACAGACTACTACCCATTGCTGATCTTGCAGACAGGTGGGGAGGAAGCTGCATCCCATAGTCTGAGGGCAATGAAGAAAGACTTCAAGGCCTTGGGACGGTTGGTGAAAGGGTCTGGGGCACAAGTAATTTTCTCTTCTGTCCTTCCACTTTCAGGTGCTGATGTGGGATGGAATAGAAGAATTCAGGCCATAAATGACTGGCTACAGAACTGGTGCTACAGGATCTGGTTGAAGCGGTAAAGGTTGAGGACTGCCTGGGCTGCAGCAACCATGAGATGGTGAAGTTCAGAATCTCATGTGGCAGGAACAGAATTCCAAGCAGAACTGCAACCCTGGACTTCAGGAGGGCCAACTTTGGCTTTTCAAGCAATTGCTAGGGGAAATCCCATGGGAAAGGGCACTTGAAGACAAAGGGGCCCAAGATGGCTGGTTAATATTCAGGGACTGCTTCTTCCAAGCTAAAGATCAGGGCATCCTGACATGTAGGAAGTCAAGGAAGGGAGCCAGGAAACCTGCTTGGTTAAACAGGGAACTGCTGGGCAAACTCAAGTGGAAGAGGAGAGTTTACAGATCATGGAAGGAGGGGTTGACCACTTGGGAAGAATATAAGGCTGTTGTCAGAGGATGTAGGGAGGCAACCAGGAAAGCTAAGGCCTCCTTAGAATTAAACCTTGCCAGAGGGGTCAAGGACAACAGAAAGAGCTTCTTCAAATACATGGCAGATAAAACTAACACTAGAGGCAATGTAGGCCCACTGATGAATGAGGTGGGTGCCCTGGTGACAGAAGATACAGAGAAAGCAGAGTTCCTGAATGCCTTCTTTGTCTCTGTCTACTCTGCTGGAAGCTGTCCTGAGGAGCCCCGTACCCCTGAGGCCCCAGAGGAAGTCAGGACAATACAGGAGTTTGCCTTGGTTGATGAGGACTGGGTTAGGGACCAATGAAGCAATCTGGACATCCATAAATCCATGGGTCCGGATGGGATGCACCTGCAGGTGTTAAAGGGGCTGGCTGAAGTCATTGCTAGACCACTCTCCATCATCTTTGCTAAGTCATGGGGAATGGGAGAGGTGCCTGAGGACTGGAGGAAAGCAAATGTCACTCCAATCTTCAAAAAGGGCAAGGAGGAGGACCCAGGTAACTACTGACCCAGGTCAGCCTCACCTCCATCCCTGGGAAGGTGACGGATGCCATCTCAAGGCATATCAAGGATAAGAGGGTCATTAGGGGCAGTCAACATGGCTTTACCAAGGCTTCGTGCTTGACCAACCTTCTAGACTTTGATGAAAACACAACCAGGTGGCTAAGATGATGGTAGAGCAGTGGATGTGGTCTATCTTGATTTCAGTAAGGCATTTGACATGGTCACCCACAGCATCCTTGCTGCCAAATTGAGGAAGTGTGGATTAGATGATCAGGTAGTGAGATGGACTGTGAACTGGCTGGTGGAAAGAAGCCAGAGAGTGGTGGTCACTGGGGCAGAGTCTAGTTGGAGGCCTGTGTCTAGTGGAGTCCCTCAAGGGTCGGTACTAGGACCAGTACTATTCAATATATTCATCAATGACCTGGATGAGGGCACAGAGTGCACTGTCAGCAAGTTTGCTGATGATACAAAGCTGGGAGGAGTGGCTGACACACCAGAGGGCTGTGCTGCCATCCAGAGAGACCTGGACAGGCTGGAGAACTGGGCAGGGAAATTTTAATGAAATATAATAAGGGCAAGTGTAGGGTGTTGCATCTGGGCAGGAACAACCCCAGGCTCCAGTACAGGTTGGGCGATGATCTACTAGAGAGCAGTGTAGGGGAAAGGGATCTGGGAGTCCTGGTGGACAGCAGGATGACCATGAGCCAGCACTGTGCCCTTGTGGCCAGGAAGGCCAATGGCATCCTGGGGTGCATTAGAAGGGGTGTGGTTAGTAGGTCAAGAGAGGTTCTCCTCCCCCTCTACTCTGCCCTGGTGAGGCCACATGTGGAATATTGTGTCCAGTTCTGGGCCCCACAGTTCAAGAAGGACAGGGAACTGCTGGAGAGAGTCCAGCACAGAGCCACCAAGATGATGAAGGGAGTGGAGCATCTCCCTTATGAGGAAAGGCTGGGGGAGCTGGGCCTCTTTAGCTTGGAGAAGAGGAGACTGAGGGGTGACCTTATTAATGTTTATAAATATTTGAAGGGTGAATGTCAGGAGGATGGAGCCAGGCTCTTCTCAGTGATGTCCAATGATAGGACAAGGGGCAATGGGTGTGAGCTGGAACACAGGAGGTTCTGCTTAAATTTGAGAAGAAACTTCTTTACTGTGAGGGTGACAGAGCACTGGAACAGGCTGCCCAGGGAGGGTGTGGAGTCTCCTTCTCTGGAGACATTCAAGACCCACCTGGACTCCTTCCTGTGTGATCTCATCTAGGTGTTCCTGCTCCAGCAGGGGGATTGGACTGGATGATCTTTCGAGGTCCCTTTCTATCCCTAGCGTTCTGTGATTCTGTGATATATATATACAAGGGGTTAAACCTGCTAGTCTTTTATTCACAACAACCCCCTGCGTTTCTTTGGATCAGCTTCAGTACAGGTCCATTTGCCACAATAGAAGCTTGTAAGTGAACATTTGTAAGAGTTAATGGAATATGAATTGGGAGTTTAGCAACAGATGTAGAAAACAAAGCTCTGAAAGGCAGTTTTAGTCACTAAAGAGAGGTTTGCTAAATACTCAGAACAGCATCTAGTCTTTTATACAGACATTGATAATATCCCTAGAATCACAGAATGGTGGGGTTGGAAGTGACCTCAGGAGATCATCCAGTCTAGCCCCCCTGCCAAAGCAGGTTCCCTATACCAGGTTGCACAGGAAAGCATCCAGGTGGGTTTTGAACATCTCCAGAGATGGAGACTCCACAGCCTCTCTGTGCAGCCTGTCCCAGGGCTCTGGTACCCTTGCAGTAAAGAAGTTTTTTCTCATGTTTAAGTGGAACCTCCTGTGTTCCAGTTTGTCCTGTCCTGTCCCTTCTCCCGTCACCAGGCACCACCAAAAAAAGCCCAGCCCCGTTCACTTGTCCCCCACACTTCAGGTAAACCACAGAAAGTGCCAATGCCACTTTTTAGCAGGGTGATTTTAGGATGGCTAATCTACATTTCAGACATGCCTAAGTTTTCCTTAAAGATGAACAACATGATGCAAGGAAAAACACCAGCTTTATTTTAAAAGGATGCTCTGTTTGGTTTGAAAGAGGATTCTTGCTGAAGTCATTGTAGATTCCCTGGATGCAACTCCAAAAATCACTGATCTTCCTCTATATTATAAGCTATTTTGTCACTGCAGCTTAAATATAATCAATAAAAGATGTAAACAGCCATCTGGATCCCTATCTGATTTTACTTACTGTGATCTTTTAGTTGGGATTAGCACCACCCAAACAGCAGAAACTAGACACACAGCTCTTCCCTTCTCCTTTCTAGTACAGAACAAAGCTCCTGCTCCTCCAGGAACCAGTTCAAGCCAGACTAGAGCCAGGATTTAGCAAAAATTTTACAGCCTGCACATTTTCAGCCTGCAAAGTTCTCCTTCGAACCAGGATGCAGAGATGTCTCTAATAGAGAAACAAGGAAAACCATCAAGATTTAACCCCAAAGGGTTTGCTTACCTGTGCAGATGTGCTCTTGAGCTTCTCCAGGCCGTTCACCAGCCGCTCCATTTTTGCTTTAAAATCCTTGCCCTTTTTCAGCAGCAAATTCTGATAGAGTTTGATTTGCTCCAGGAATGACTTTGGAGTGGTGTAGTTATATCGTCGCTCATTGCTCAGATACAATCGGGATACCTCATTGACACTTGTGTGGACATAGGCCATAAATTTGCTTATTGAATCTTTCACTGAATCCTAAAGGTAAGATGAGAAGATAAAGAGAGAATAATTTAAAAAGAACAACTACATAGAGCGCAGACCTGTGCCGTATATAAAGGAATTTATTAACTTCTCATTCTGCTGCAGCAAATCCAGGATGTAACATCTAAGTTGATCCATTTTCCTTTACAATCTCTAAAATAACTTTGTCTGCTCATGTACTTTATACCTCTTTTTATCTCATGCTTTATCTTATTCCAAGCAATTTTTCTAGCTTTCAGCTCTATAAAATAACAGACTTTTAAGTATAAATTTGGGCTGTTCTGTACAAATGGGGGAAGTGCACACTCATAAAAAGAAACCCTGTAGACTTCATTCTTCCAAAATCCTGCCCAGAAAAGCTAAATAAACAGAACTGAATCTCCTTTAGCCTGGTAGCAGGTTGTCATCAATGAGAACTTGACATATTTTTGCCCTTGAGAATTACACATGCTCAGATATGCACATGGAGAGAAAAGCGTATGTTCCCTGCAATAATCATAAGCGGTAGGTTATTTTCTGCTCTGATTTGTAAGCTGCCTCTCTTGCTAGGACAGCAGTCATGTCACCAGCAGTCGTGTACTATCAGTGTACACACACACGAGCATGGTGTCCATGGCCATACTTCTGCCAAGGACCATGCTCCTCTCTGAGAAACCTGGACCATATTTCAAGTGTGGTTTGCTTAAGCTCAATGCGCTACAGTGCTAACAGCAACTCCTCTCCAAACAAGCAGCCAGATGTTCTGGATAAGAGTTTGTACTGGGTATGGCTGGGATGGAGTTAATTTTCCCCACAGCACCCCTCAGAGCGCTGTGTTTTGTATCAGTAGCTAGAAAGGTGTTGATAACACACCGGTGTTCTAGTTCCTGCTGAGCAGTGCTCCCACAGCATCAAGGCTGTCACTCCAACATTTCCCTCCGCCCCTACCCAGCAGGCTGGGGGTGGGGAAGGTCTTGGGAGGGGACACAGCCAGGACAGCTGACATAAACTGACCAAAGGGATATTCCATATCCTGCGATGTCTGCTCAGAAATAAAAGCAAGAAGAGTGGAGGGGGAAGGGGAGCACAACATTTGTCCTCCAGAGCAGTCGCTGTGCATACCGAAGCTCTGCTTCCCGGGAAGTGGCCAGACAATGCCTGCTCATGGGAAGTAGAGAATAAATATTTTCTTCTTTTGCTTACACGTGCACAGCTTTGCTTTGTATTTCTATTAAACTGCTTTTGTCTCAGCCCACAAGTTGTTTTGTTGGGCTTTTTTTTTCCATCTTATTTCCTTCCCTCCCCAACCTGCTGAGGAGGGGGGTGATAGAGCAGCTGGTGTTCAGACAAGGTCAACGCACCACAGTGCTGGAGGGCAAGAAAGGTGAGCAAACCCTCTCTGCAATAGTGTCTGCATTGTGTGTGACATTGCTTGCACTGAACAGAGGGACGAGGTCACACCTGGCTACCACCAGCACTGCATGGCCAGGGTTGGCCAGAGCCTGCACCTTTCAAAGGAACTCAAACCCAAGCATGGCTCAGATGCTGGTGCTCACCTCCACAGCCTCTGTTTCTCGCAGAAATCGGAGGCTGACAGACTCCAGGGCCTCCCGTGGCCACTCCTGGAACCAGTCTATGGCTGTGCAGCTGACGATGGCGGGGAACCTCCTGCTGCGGACATGCAGCTTGCTACCAACAGGTGAAAAACACAGCGCGACCTGCAGAGCCCAGGGAAGGAGAAGTTGAGAAAACACAGCCAGGAGCATGTGCTGGGCCCCACCCACACAGCCCAGCCTGGGCTCCTCCAGGCACTTCCAAAGGAAGATCTTGCGCCATCAGCTAAGGGTACAGCAACCTCAGTCCTTGAGCCTCTGGACTTCAGGCCAGTGAGCCTGGCCTGGAAAAGACATAATCTAGCAGTAAACACATTTTTTCTCTGCAGTAAAGACAAGCAGTGGTGTTAAGCTTTGCTATGGTCGAAAGCAGAAGCCTAGCAAGCTTTCAAGGCTGCGGGAGGGGTTTAATATAACCACTCTTCCCTGCTTCAGCAGTGACACAAAGCTTCGCTCGGCAGGGAACTGGCATCCAGATTCAAGTGGTGCAACCAAGAATTAAAGTGAATGGATCTAAATTCTCCTGGCAGGACCACAGGCCTGCCTGGATTGTTTTCCCAAACGCCAGCATTGAAAAGGGTTGAGGTGGCTCAAACTCAAAATCTGCTTTTATCAGAATGAGAAATTTTTTAAAACAAAGAAGTCTCAAAACAAAGCTGAATGGAAATAAAAAGATTTGTGAATGTATTTTCCCAGCTCACTGCATTTTTTCACAGCAGGTCCTTTGTTTTTCAGGCTTTTATTTCAGTCCAACAGTTGCTAAAAGTTTCTGAGTTGCAGCAAATCATGTTCGTGGGTCTCTAGGAAATCTCTCTTTGCATTACTCTGGGGCTTGGTCAAGGGGCTGTTACTCCTCTGCTCACCACCCTCCCAGCTCTGCACCATTTCTCCTTCCTCCTGCACCAGTGCCCTTCCCTCCTTCCCTGCAGGTTGGAGCCTCCTTCCCCCAGCCTTCAGCACCCTTCCCTCCTTCCCTGCAGGCTGGAGCCTCCTTCCCCCTCTGCCAGCCTGCTCAGCCCCTCCCAGGGAGCCACAAGCTCTTGCTTTTCCAGAAGGAAACTCCTTGCCCAGAGTGTACAGTCAGGACAAGGCAAAGCACCACTTCCCTTCCTTACCCCACCACGAGCTTTAACAGCAAAGACCCAAGGACCAAAAGCTGCCACCAGCACCACAGCCCTTTTCCTGCAAGCCTGCTGCAGCTGGATTTACGAGCTTTGTTAATCAGGCACAAAGAAGGACATGGACAAGTTGCCACCATGCAATGAAGCAGCAATATCTGAGGAAGGGCCAGCCTGGGAAGCAGCATACCTCACTCAATGCACCCACTTGTTGGTCCTGACTGGTACCTGCCCAGCCTTGCAGGTGCCATGGGGTGGGCTGCTTTTAGATGAGACATCTTTATAAGGTGTCACCACCTCCATAATGAGCTAATATCTGGTTTTTAGAAGCTGCAAAAGCCAGCCTGTAACAAAACCACTTTCATTTCCATTTCAGAAGAGGCAGCTGAATTATGAGCTTCTCTTCCTCTGACATGGCCACTGCATGCTCATACAGAGGGGATAGACATGTAGAAATCTTTTCTACACCTTCAAGCATAAGCCTTGGGAACCTCTGTATTGCTCTCTCAGGGCCAGGCAAGCTTCAGGAAGTTATCCATGTACAAAAGCCCTCTTCTGCACCTACACCACCCTCTCTCACGACCCTGAGGCAGAAGGTGTTTTGGTGCCCATGCTTCGTAGCACTCCTGTGCTACTCTCAGATGTTCAGCATGCCCTGGACCAGCAATGGATTGATCAGCTTTCTGCACAGCGCATAATGCTGTCACAAAACACTGGGGAGAATAAACAGCACTTCCTGTCTGACTTCATCTGTCTGCTCTAACACACCATTAAGGAGAAGGGCAGACAAGGAAAAGGGATCATCCTCATGTAAATGACATTCACGCTGCCCTTCCAGTGTACCTCAACAGCTGACAGGAATGTATCCAGGGAGGGACACCAGGCAGAAGGCAACCAAGGTGCTAGAAGAGCTACAAAAAAGCATCAGCACTCATCAGAAACTTCCCTCTACACAGGGAGAGAGAGGAGGACTGGATTCCCTCTCCTTGGGCACCTACACTGTGTCATGGTCCCCAAATTTTCCCTTAAAAAACAAGTCTCCAGCTGTTCCCCATCCTAAACATGTACCTACCTGCATCAACAAGGGAACAGGACACACCACCTCAGTGAATGTGGCCCATCAACACAAACCAAGCAGTGAGTAAGAAGGAGGATTTGCTTTCATTAAGCAAAGATCAAGTCTTCACTCATTGCCCACCCTCCCTCCCTGCTCTGGGACTGCAGCACTGTGCAGTCCTGCAGATGGGTAAATACCTCCTGGGAGAGTCTAACTCCTCCTTGCACTGAACTTTCTTCATGTGCTGGGTGTACCTGTGAAGTCTCGAAACTGTTTTGGGATCTTAGGATGTATTTATAAGGACTTCCTATGCTGTAATATGGGCTGCAGTGGAATAAATCCTGTAAGTATGTTGTGTCTCACTCAGCTCCCAGCACTCTCTTTTTAAGAAAATGGTTTTTTAAATTCTTCTGGCTATGGATTATCAACAACATGAAGACTCATTCCCCCATGCAACTTTTCCAAGCAGCAATACCTAGTCCTGGTGCACCCCAGTTAAACCCCTGCACATGTCTTTGAAAATAGGAAGGCTGGTCCTACTCAGCTCTTGAAAGAGATAATTTTTAACTCCCACACTGCTTTCTAAAGCCCAAGAAGTGGTGGCAACAGACAGCATTTCCTACGCTTTAGCACTACTCGCTGAGCAAATCACAGTTCACATCATGAAGGTAGCCCAAAGCATCTCCACCCTGTGCCCCTGTGCCAAGGTCGACGGTGAGGACCTGAACCCCCCCCAGCCTGTCTCACCTTCAGCTGTCGGCGAACACGCTCTATAAAAAACTTCCAGCAAGTCTCCCTGGAGTCCATCAGCCCCTGGCCTCTGACTTCATTCCTCACACTGCTGATGATGTTTTCAACTTCATCATCAGGGAAGAGATCAGGGATTTCACCTAAGAGAAGAGGGCATGTTTTCATTTACTGATCTGGATTTTGTTGCAGTCTTACAGCAAAGGGAGGGGCTGCCTTCCTCTTCAGGGGCTTGGGGAAGCCCCTTCCTTGAGAAAAATCCTTGCACCAGGTTCCCACAGGCCCCAGCAGCCGAAAAGTGGCACAGAAGGTCATTCTGCTAAAAATAATTACTTGTGAGAGCAAACTTCCTTATAAAAGTACAGGATAAATAAACACAGAATAGAGTCAAAGTACAGAAAGTCCATTTTTTTCAGATCTAGAGTGTTAATTAGGTTACCAAAAAAAAAAAATCTAATACCTAATATGCTATACACAATAATGAAATAATTTTAGTTTTGCAAAGGAATTAGTTACATGTATGATTTCTGCAGCTGTTCAATGCCATTTCCCACAGCGGTCAAATAACTCCCAGATCACCAAAACATTTGAAAAGTTAGAAATACTTTTAAAACTTTTAAAAGTTAATAGTTATGCAACTGATTGCCAAAAATGTACCCAACCAAATATTTTTTTTTTTGTAGTGGTTCTTTAATTTATCAGCTATTCACTTCCTTTCTGGCTTCTGATTTGATTGAAATCATCATTATTGAGTGAGGCAGTGTCAATATGAGCACTAATCACTTAGGGAAATACACTCATCAGAAATCTGCTCATTTATAAGACTAAAATATTTGTTCTAGTTTCTTAGGTGATGATAAGAAGTGAAACAAGTAAGAAACACAAGCATACAGATAGCAGAGAGCAGCCAGACCTATCAGTCTGGGCGGCACTAGCTCATGTCACAGCAAGTCACAGTCCCTGCACAATCCCTTCCTCAGTCTGACTCCACAAAAACCCCTGTCCTTACTCCTGGTTACAAATTCATCACAGGCAGGGCTTGTTTGCTGCTGAAACCATCTGGCCAATTTATAGCCACATATGTCAGCTCTGGAGTTACTCACAAACTACCACTCCACTGTGCTGTCAACTCTCCACCCCTCACCATCCATGGAGGACAGCTGAACCAGCTGGTATCGTCCCACTCCTGACTCATAAATAAGGAAACAAGTGGCACGCAGTTGGCAGCAGTGATTTACCAGGGAGCCTGGGGAATACACCCACTAGTGCGGTCACGGTGACACAGCCGCACACTCCCATATGCACTGTAGCTGCAGAGCACCCAGCACGGGGAGTGTTCATCCCCACACACCTGTGCTGTGTTCTGCAGGGAAACAGAGCATTGATATGTAGAGTGACTATTCTGCAATTGTTTTGACAAGCAACAACTCAAAAACTTAAATGTATCTGGAAAAACAAAGAGGAAAAGGACTGGAATGGGATAAACAGCTAGTTGATGCACATAGACATGGTTATCTGGTGGCTTTGCATCCCCCACCAACTCCAGTCAAATATTCTATCCAGGAACAACCTTATTCTACTAGGCAACTAGAGTGTGGATGCATGGGATCTATAGGTCAAACTCCTCATCTGTTGATACATTCCTTTGGCTCTGTCCTCAGATGCAGTATCACAACAGACACATCACTTAACAACCATATGCAGTGTACCATGAAGTATGGACAACTGGGTACAAGACAGCAGAGAAAGAAAAAAAAAAATCTATAAAATGATGTAGCGGATCCTCACCAAGGAGACTTCAGCATTGATTTTACTCTAGTACTTAACCCATGTATCTTCTAGCTTATGTCATGTATTGCCCTTCTGAATATTCTAGAACTACAGATGCTACCATAAGCAAAACTACATTGAAAAGGAGAAGAGGAGAAATCAAAGCAATAAGAGATGTACCTGATGCTAAGAAGTCATTCACCAGCACCAAGAACTGCTCGTCTACTACTTGTGCATCAGTCATCAGGAACACGGTGCCTATGTTCTTCACACCAGCTTTCAGGTACTGGTTTGCCAGGTCTGCCTGGAGGTTGGAAAGCCAAGTGGAGATAGGGGGTTGCACTCACATTCTGTAAAGCATGAGGTAAGTACCACACCTACAAGCAGGATTATTTCAGAATTTTCCCATTAACCAAGAACAAAGCAATTGCCATTCATTAGCATGGAACTGCCCTTTGGCCACTCTCCATCTTCACAGCTGAGCCTTCCAGGTTATATTGGGGAGTCTATTGCTATCATCATTGTAGACATCGCCAAGTAAGACTTCACATTATGCCCAGGTCTGTATAATAGAAAAATGAGAAGGTAGCTCTGGCCAGCACCACTAGACAAAGGGAAATGCCTGTGGGTGAAACACTTGGAGGTCAATGGATGTGGCTGAAGACATGAATGCAGTCCCTGCTTGTAGAGGCTGCAAGGGGAGTTCCTAAAGGCTCACCCTGCCCTGGGCTGTGGGTACAGTAAGTCACATACACAGGGAGGCTAAAGCACAGCAAGGACTGGGAGAGACATCAGGGACTGGAAAAGTTAGTCCTTGGTATCCCCACGCTATAGATTTCTCTGGTTTCACAAGTATTGTGGTGGTTGCACTGGGCTGGCACTGGGCTGCAGCCAAACACAGCTGCTCGCTCACTGCCCCCACCCAGGGAATAGAAGAGAGAACTGGGGGGCAAGGGTAAGCAGACTCGTAGGGTGAGAGAAGAACCATTTAATAATGGAAATAAAACTTTAAAAAAATATTATATTGAAATAATAATTATAATAACAGTAATTAAGTATGCAAATGAGTGATGCCCAGTGCCATTGCTCACCACCTGCTGACCAAGCCCAGCCCGTTCCCAGATAACGATCCTGGAGGAGCGACAATCCCGAACTGAAACCGCAATCCTGGAAGAGTGAGAGCCCAAGCGAAAGCCAGAGAGAGCCAGAGAGGAAGAGCCCCTCATGAATCTCCTGCCCATGGGGGACAGGAAATGGAACAGCCCCTTGGCAGAGCCCAATGCCCATGGAGCTGATCCATTGCAATATTCCTCGCCCCCTGAGATCTTGCGCTTGCAGATAGACAAAACACAAAGTCCTTCACTCCCAGGGACACAAATGCAAACATGGGGATGTTCTCAGTGTTTCTGTCCTAACAAATCCCAGCTGAACCCAACCCCCAGCGCTGTTCCAGCTGCTGAACAGAACCAGCTCTGGCCCAGCTCACACCAGGACAAGTATATATATATATATTTTTTTTTTCCTGAGGTGCTGCAACACATTTTTCTTGTTTGTGAGGGAGTAGGATGCCTTGTGCAAACATGGATTTTTTTCAGTTGTGTATTTCTTCCTTCTCTTCCGGAGATTGAGCAGGGACTCACCCTTCAGTCTCCCACTCAGTGCTGAGAGCCTGCTCGCATAGAAAAGCTGTACCATTTCAAAGGGGACAGTGCCCACCATCATCCAGCTCAAACTCTACCCTTTCCTTCCTGCCCCTCCAAGCAGGATAGAAGACGTGTGGGGGACTGTGAAGGAATGCACTGACCGACTTTTCAGAAACTCTCTTAGAAATTCAGCACACACACATGCTTCTTCCAAAAGAATCATTTGTTACTTTAATCAGTGGAAATTTGGATTAAATTAATTATAATTGTGGGAGGGGCCAATGGCAGGCAGGGTCATCTGTCACCATCTTGCTCTGCCATATCTGAGAAAAAAAATTACCAAGTATTTCATAAATTCTATGAAAACTAACACAGAGTGAAGGGAACATCAAATTATCTTCCACCTCCACACACAGAGAAGCAAAGAGACGCTTTAAAACCAAGTTTTTTCATTCTGGTGTCGAGCTGTATTCCTAGATGGGAGCACAGGCTTCCTCAATAAATAGGCAGGTAGGAGCTAGAAAATCCCACGAGCGGGGCTGAAAAACACAAAGGAGAGCTGAAAATACCCAGCGGATGGTGGGACAGGCTTGTGTGACATGATGAAAACAACCTGTACACAACCATAGGTCTTCAGGTCATGCCACTCATGGGGAAGGAGCCCAGGGCTCATCAGCCATCACATCTCCCAGGCAGAACAGAGTGAGATTACTGTGACTGTGATTTTTACAACATTTTTAATGAGAATCATTTTGCCAGCAGCTAAAATACTTTTAAACCATTTTAGTGATTTTTGAAAATGTTAATTTATAACTCTTAAGTTCATTAGTCTCTACATAACTATAAGCACAGGTAGATGTTGTCTATAGTGAACCATCCACTCAGTCTCTCCCTTATACAAAATATCAGAGGAAGAACTGGATACGATTTGGGAACTCTCTTCCTGCTCCTTTTCCACCTCCAAATCAGCCCCCAACAGGCACTTCACAGATGAGGTAATTACCACACCTTAGTTTAGTTAGAAAATAATAATCAAATAGAACTTTTCTGGTCCGTTACAGTTTCTTGAACAAGCATGAAGCAGATGTCCACACTGCTGGGTTCATCAGCACAGCCCAGTGCTGACACTAAGCTGGAATGCTCTCAGGCCTGGCCAGTTCAGAGCACTGGCAGAGGACATCAGGTCTGTCTGCACCCCTGTGCAGACACACTTCAGCAAAGCATTTTGAGAAGCATTGCTCCTCTCTGTATGTGTCTGGAGCATTTTAGTACCTTAGAATCACAGAGTGGTTTGGGTGGGAAGGGATCTTTCAAGCACATCTAGTCCAACCCCCCTGTAATGAGCAAGGACATCTTCAGCTAGACCAGGTTGCTCAGAGCCTCATCCAGCCTGACCTTGAATGTTTCCAGGGATGGGGTTTCACCACTCTCAGCGTAAAAAACTTCTTCCTTATATCTAGCCTAAATCTCCCCTCTTTTAGTTTAAAGCCATCAACCCTTGTCCTGTTGCTGCAGGCCCTGTTATAATGTCTGTCCCCAGCTTTCTTATTGGCCACCTTTAAGTACTGGAGACCTTCTGGTCTCCTTGGAGCCTTCTCTTCTCCAGGCTGAACAACACCAACTCTCTCAGCTTGTCCTCACAGCAGTGCTATTCCATCTCTCTGATCATTTTTGTGGCTTCCTCTGGACCTGCTCCAGCAGGTCCATGTCTTTCCCGTGCTGAGAAAATCTTCATAAAGCTGTCACTCAGTACGCAACAAGACAAAGTTTTCAGGGCAAGTTCTGCTTTTTATTTCCTTCCCTTCCACTGCAGCCTTAAAAGTCACATACCTTCAGGTCAGGGATCCCATACCCTTTCCTCAAAGTGATCTGGAAAACCTCCAGAGAGCTAATGAAGGCTGCCAGTCTGGTCAGGCTCTGCTTGCCGCTTCCACCCACACCGACCAGGAGAGCATTTCCTCTGGGGGACTCAAGGATACGGTTGATGCGACAACTAAATTGAAGAATACAAAAATCTCTCATTAATAAGGTTTGGGTTTTTTTTCTCTGCCCAGTGCTTTTCAATACATATATTTTTTAATAAGAAATTGTATTCTGAATGGGATGAAAAGTGTCAATCTAAGAGACATGTCAGCAGTCAATCCCCTTCTCCGCTGAGACCTACACAAAGGACGTAGCTGATGAAAAAAATAGTTTGGTGGCAATTCAGATTGTGTCCAATAGTTTTTCCATCTCCAAGTCCTGCTGGAGAGAACTATTTTAAGGTGAAGGCCTGGACATCTTTGCAGGGAGGACAAGAGAAAAAGTGCATCATATTGACATACAAAAACTGAGAACAAAATTCAAGGCTCTGAAGCACCTCCCCCATCAAGATTTCTCTTCACAAAGCATTTGGAGTTCACGTCCACGCTTGGTGAAGAGTCCTGCTATGCATTAAAGCATATTCATGTATGTCTAGAACGGCAAAAAACCTGGAAAACACAGTCTGTGTTTCTTATTTATCCAAACCACCACTACTTAAGAGTGAGATTTTCTCACTCTTAAAATGAACTGGTTGTTGTTTTCCATGTCTACTCACTTGTCCTGTCTGAGAGTCACATGGTAACTCTGACTGCCTCCAACATATTCTCTTAAACAATTGCTTGCAAACCCACATGTTAAAACCCCAAGTGAAAGGGGTTTAGAGGATCCTATCTGTGAAAACCTCACTGTCCTGGCTCTTAAATGTCAGCACTGTTCCCCTTCACACAGCGTTACCCTTATTCAGCTCACTTAACTATTTTTCTAATCTAACTAATTTTTCAAATAAGACTGCGAGAAATACTGTACTGCTTTATCACAACTCAAGTATCTCATGATTTAGGCACAGACTCCCACCGATTGTGAAGTTATACCCAGAAAAGCAACGCAGTTTGTGTGGAGAGCTTTCACGTTGCAGCTTTCAGATCTCTAGGAGAGCTCTCCCAGAAGACAACAGCGTGGGCTCTGCCCTTGGTGTGCTCTCCGGTGCTGTGTGTTTTGTGAATGTGCACAATGAGCCCTGGATTAGGAAGTGACTGACAGGGATCTCCAACTTCCTTACAAAAAATAAGTCAACTTTTCCTCTTTTTTATTTTTTTTTTTTCCAGACAAAATTTTTCAGCAAATTCCAGCTGACTTCCATAAGCTGTTTGAGATGGAGTAAGTTGTGTATTTCAGCAAAACGCAATTTCCAAATGCAACAAACGGAATTCTCCCAGCTCCACTGAAAACCATGCTGAATACTCAAACCTCACTTTCCCGATTATTCAATATATTAACTGGAGGGATAGCAGCAGGTTTTGTCACAAATCCCAATTTACATAAAGTGCAAAAGGAGCACAAGATTAATATTGCTGTCACATTTCTGGAAGCAACGCCAGCAAAAACACCTATGGACATCAGGTTGCATACAACTCATTAACACAAAGGAGTAACTGCCCATACTGTAGGGAAAGTGTGTCCCAGCACAGACAGCACGCTACGCTGCAAAATTAACAGGCTGGTGAGCTCCCAGAACAGAAATGGTCAAATAGTTAGAAGAAGTAGCACTTTAATTATTTATTTATTTATTTGCATTAGGTTGCCAAGTCCAGTAAGCGCTGAAATCACCCACACTGGTGTGCAGCAGGACAGCAGCTTTCTTCCAGCTTACAGGCACAAACCTGCACTGCTGGATAGAACGCTTCCATTAAAAAAATCAGTTAAAACTATGATTTACAGGGCAGGTCCAGCTTCTAAAGGGATCTACAGCCAGATCTGCATTTCAGCACCCAGAAATGTCTGTCTCTGCTGGGATTCCCAACAAGCACTTACATCATATTTGCAAGCTGGAGGTACACTTCACTATCTATATATCTATATAAATAGCTTCATAATTATCAACTGGAGGTTTGCTATTTTCATACAGTCCCACACATCCAGTTCCCAAAGGGAATGTAGCTGGACCTCCAGGCATTCAAATGCAAGCAGGATTTTCAAAGGATCAATGCAGTTTAAATGTCTCAATTAATTTAAACAAGTTGCCTGAATGCACATCATCTCGCTTTATATACATTTAAAAATCCCACTAAGAACCAGTGTAAACATGGCCCTAAACCAGTTGAGAAAGCATTTAGGGAAATTCCAGTATAACCAGTTCTGTGGCTGGCTGTCAAGTGAAAGCAATAAAACACTCAAACACTGTCACGTACAATAAGTTTTTGTGCCATGTGCAAAGCATCACGGGCCAAAGATATCGTAACAACAACCAGACTTCAAAATAATGCAGTTCCTCCACCTGAGAGCCCGAGGCATGCTCAGCATTTCAAAAGTGCCCTCCAGACACCAGCCACAAAAGCAGTGCAGTATTTGTGCTGGACACGCCACATGGCCAGAGGAAGTTTCTGCACAACTCCAGCTCCACCAGCTATAATTATGGATACTTAAATCCTGCAGGAAAGCCCATGGAAACAATCTGCACAGATAACTGCTATGATGACACCATAAAGGCAGAAAATCCCCTTACACATGGCACATGGCATCCTCAAACAGCACCAGGTTCATGGCAGCATTGACTTCATTGTAGTTGTCCAAGGCTTCCACAAGGATCTGGTTCAACTCCTCCCAGGTTGGAACTGGCCTATAGCTGGGTTCACCAATGCCTTTAGCAAAATGGCAATAAACATTCATTCGCTTGGTCTGCTCCAATGTTTCCTCAATGTCCTGTCAAAGAAAAAAAAAGTATATAACAAGCATAGGATAAAACACTGCAGCTCCATGCTGACTTTCTGAGTGTGGTGTTCCAGCAAATGCCTCCTTATGCCCATATAGTTGCACCTGCATGTTGGAAAAGGAGGAAGAGGGACAAGAGGCAAAGAAGGGGAAAGGAAAAGCCCCAATACTGACTTCTTCTGCTCTGACAACTTTTTGCAAATCACAAAAACTCAACTGAGAGTTGAGACTGTAGCCAGAAGGAAAGCCCTGCAGCAACAGACATAGCATTAGGCTGTTGCATGGACAATGAGAACACCCAGAGGAAGAAGTGCTGTCTGCACTATGTAGAACTTCAGTGACACTTGTGTGATTCTTGCAGCAGGCATGGCTGGGTGTCAACAGGCCTGAAGGAAAGCAGGTCCAGAGCTTTGATTTGAGAGATATTTTGGAAAAAGGGAAAGCGCTAGGGATTTGTGTCTGCATTTCTCTTTGCTCCCACCAAGACTGGGGATCGGACCCTTCCCCTGCTTTTGCTACATGAGACTCAACGCACTTAAATAAAGGAATTTAATTAATTCACAGAGCCCAGATCTCCTCTCCCCTGCACCCTTATGGAGTGCATCCTCTACCCACATCCCAACACTGGCAGCCCAGGATATGGATGACAGAGATTTTGCTCCTGGGCTCCCATCAAAAGCCTTACCCTCCAGGCAAGCAAGAGATGGGCAGACCTTGGGTTAAACTTTGTTCTCCCAAGGAACTTTTTTTCTGTAAGCATGTACATATTATCAGAGTTATGAACCTCAACACTTACGTCATAGAATTTCTTCACCATCTCCAGTTGGATTTTATCAAAGGTACCATAATCTGTTTCTTCAACCATCTTATCCCGGTACACCCGGTTTGACTCATGCAGGTAGAGTTTTACTAGGTCTTTGGGTTGCTTCAGACATTCAGGGGTAGAGAAAAGAAGGCCCTGTGGAGAGGAGAGACAGTCAGGAAACCCCACTTTGACCCTAAGGGACTGACCTCACCCCCAGCACCCAGGTTGTCATGCTAGGACATGGCTGACTCACTCCAAACGCAGAGTTATTGTAGCAACCTGCACGTGAACTCCTGAATATGTCTTTACTCAACAACCACTGGAGAACATGCCCTTTGTTATCCCCCAGTCTCCCAAAGCAGGTTATATTCTTTACACTCATCTTCATACCCCCAACAGTAGCTCCAACGCAGCCTGGCTGGGCTGGTGGCCCCAATCTCAGTAGCGAAGAGCATTTAGCCAGGCACCAGCGCAGACCTGCAGCTTGTTGCATCCCAAAACCATACCACAGGTGCTTTCTCGAGAAGAAAAAATAGTTTGGAAATTTTAGTGGTGATAATTTTCTGGGTATTTAATCAATTAATTTTAATTAGGTGCACTCTGCCTGCAGGAAATATTAGTTGCTGTCTGCTTATCACAGTATGTTTCCCACAAACCCCATTAAAATGCATAAAAATTATATTTCAAAGAGGTGTCGCCTATAACTAAGCCTATTAACAGCACACAGGGTTCTCAATGGCATGATTTAATAGACAGCTTTTATTCCTAACATCTAATTATTTATACAAAAAATACAAAATGTATTAAAAGCAATGTAAAGCAGTTACTTTCAGCTCATTGGCCTGTGGCTGAAATAATTTATGTTTCACATTTGTAATTACAGCTGCCAAATTGTTATTTTATTTATTTCATTAAAAAAATAGTGAGAAGAGCTGGCAACTCAAAGAGAGAAACGTGCAACCCATCAGGTATAAATTGATTTTAAAAAAAAGAAATTAAAAAATCATAGAATCCCAGACTGGTTTGGGTTGGGAGGGACCTTAAAGCTCATCCAGTCCCAGCCCCCCTGCCATCAGCAGGGACACCTTCCACTAGACCAAGTTGCTCAAAGCCTCATCCAACCTGGCCTTGAACACTTCCAGGGAGAAGCAGCCACAGCTTCTCTGGGCAACCTGGGCCAGTGTCTCACCACCCTCACACCAAAGAATTTCTTCTTCACATCTCACCTCAGTCTCCCCTCTTACAGTTTCAAGCCATCACTCCCTGTTCTGTCACTCCCTCCCCTTGGCGAAAGTCCCTCCTCAGCCTTCCTGGAGCCCCTTCAGATACTGAGAGGCCACTATAAGATCTCCCCAGAGCCTTCTCTCTCCAGGCTGAACAGCCCCAACTCTATCAGCCTGTCCTCACAGCAGAGCTGCTCCAGCCCTCGCATCATCCTCACAGTCTCCTCTGGACTCATTCTAACAGGTCCATGCCTTTCTTGTGTTGATGGCCCCACAACTGGACTCAGAACTCCAGGTGGGGCCTTACAAGAGCGGAGTACAGGGGGAGAATCTCTTCCCTTGACCTGCTGCCCACGCTGCTCTAGATGCAGCCCAGGACACGGTTATTGGCCTCTGGGCTGTGAGTGCACATTGCCAGCTCATGTTGAGCTTCTCATCCACCACCACTCCCAAGTCCTTCTCTCTGGAGCTGGCCTCAAGCCACTCATCACCCAGCCTGGATTTGTGCATAGAATTGCCCCAACCCAGGTGCATGACCTTGCATTTGGCCTTGTTGAACTTCATGAGGTTGGCACAGGCCCACCTCTCAAGCCTGTCAAGGTCCCTCTGGATGGCATCCCGTCCCTCCAGTGTGTCAACTGCACCACTCAGCTTGGTGTCATCAGCAAACTTGCTGAGGGTGCCCTCAATCCCACTGTCCATGTCACTGACAAAGATGTTGAAGAGCACCGGCCCCAATACTGGCCCTTGAGGGACACCACTCGTTACTGGTTTCCACTCAGACATGGAGCTGTTGACCACAACTCTTTGAGTGCGACCATCCAGCCAGTTCCTTATCCACCGAGTGGTCCATCCCTCAAACCCACATGTTTCCCATTTAGAGACAAGGATGCCATGTGGGAGGGTGTCAAATGCCTTGCACAAGTCCAGGTAGATGACATCAGTTGCTTTAGCCTTATCCACCAATGTTGTAGCCCCATCGTAAAAGGCCACCAGATTGGTCAGGCACAACCAATCATTTGGTCACTTCAAGGATACCCAAAGCCACAAAATTTGTTGTGCTCTTGATGCAAGCACAAGTAAGGTGACCTCAGAGGGAAGAAAAACCACAGTTCACAAATCCGTAATCAGTTCATTAATTTAACACCTGAACATCTCCCCTTTTCTCACTTTGCAAATCCAACCCTCCTCACTCCTTTCAGGAGAGCTACTAGGCTTTTTCATGAACACAATCAGCTGTAACCCCAAAGAGTGACGGGGATGCTCCATGTGTGAGGTTGAGCTTTCAAGAGATGCCATAGTATCTACGGCTGGCAAGTGTGAAGGTCACTGTTTCTGTGATGGATGTGGTGCCAATAGTATTATTATTTTTTTTTTAAAGGATAATTCCTTGCCCTTTGCCATGACAATGCAAGTTTTATCCATCTGGCTGTTGAGCCCTCAGGTTGTAGTTCTGCTTCTCTTCCTTGCCAGAAAGGCCAGAAGCTGGTTAGGAAGCCCTCTCTGCCACATCAAGGCTTCTCTAGGCAATGGTATCAAATACCACATCAGTGATAAACCAGTGAAATTTCAGTAGAGGCCTTTGCTGAGAGGAGCGGCTGTGCCCATCAGGGTGCAAGGGGATCCCTGCCACCTCGCCAAGGAGCACGGAGATGGGCTGCAGAAGATCCACCACCTGCTAGCTGAGACCTATCAGATCAGGATTTACTATTGGGTAATTCTGAGTGACAGGCTCCTCAGCAGCTTAAGAACCACCCCAGGAGATGATGCCTATTTGACATGGAAATGGGGAATACACTAATCATCCCAGCAAGACTTGTCTGCTGTGTTGTCGTCACACACCAATGTGCCTGCAGAGATGGGCTGTCACAGCTCTGACAAGGCAGGACCTGACCTCAGTCAATTTTTAGTTTTCTTCCATGATCTCCATGAAAAGGAGAAGAGTGAAGAGCACCTGCAACCCCATCAGCCTGAAGTTCACAGGGCTCTTTAGCGAGTTCAACCACAGGTAAATACAAAAATCCCTCCCATGCAAAGAAACGTGGTCTGCCGGTCGCTCAAGCCCACGTGGAGGTGAAGCTCAGCTGGAGCGAGGCACATGGGAGCCACTGCCATCATCTTCCTGTCGGGGGGAGATAGAGGCTGTTCTGCCTCAACTGCTCCAGATCTGAATGTGACATGCTGCTTGAATATCTTGTTAGAAATGGGAATAAAAAGCAAAATACAACCCTGCCTGAGTCTATGATTATTATTTTACAGAGATGACAGACATAATTTAGAGCATAATACCACGGTAACCCTTTCAGATGGAAAGAAAGACAGCAACAGGGCTTTCTCTGGTGTGAGCCAGCAGGGAATATAATTTTTAAAAGCATAATCCACAACTCTGTCATTGCAAAGACCTGTCTTCTTTAATCAAGGGTAAATTGCCTGGAGAGTATCAATCAATTTAACTCTGCAGTGCATGGTGGCACCCAGAGGCATGAAAAGGTGCCACAGAAACGCAAGGCAAAGTAGCATCAGACTTCAACCACAGACAGGATCTGCTATGGAGGGAAAGTAGCAGACAACACCTTCTGGTGAGCCCAAAGGGTTATAAAGGACTGAGAGGTGACCTGGCCCCTGCAGTGGTAACATCGGTAACAGTAAGTGATGTAGTTCAAGGACAAGGAGCCAGGACTGCCATTCCTGCAGATCTTGCCTAATCCTGCTCCAGCCCCTTCTTGCCCATCATCCTGGACAGTGGTTTCCAGCCTCTCTGCACCCTAAACATTTCCAGTGAGATGTGACAGCAAATTTAGCCTGGTTTATTACAGCTAGATTTTACAGTACTTGCTAAGCCTTCTGTGACTGTTCAAAACCAGCCCATGAGCCCAGGGGGTTGAAAATGATCACAGCTTTTGAGGCTCCCTGTTATTCTTTTTCAAAATCAGGAAAGATCATCCCTCAAACCAGACTATAGGGGGTTTCCAGGTCAGCAGTGATCTGAATGTGCTTGTGTGTTCAGAGAAACCACGCCCTGTGCTGGCTTCCCTCTCCCCTTGGTTCTCCTTCCTCACCCACAGCCCTTCTGCCAATCCCTACCTCCCTGGTGACTTGTGTTCCCCTTTGGGGAGCCAGCCCTCCAGCAGTGGGCATATACATATTACCCTGGCCACACAGGAGAGACTGGCTTATTTCTACATGAAGGTCTGAACCAAAGTTTCACTCTATGGCCCTTGGCCAGCTGATGCCAGAGAGGCAGTGGCACCACTGAGTACAGTGCTGAGGCATTTAGTTTTATCCTGCTAAAGGTGAAGTCCAAAGACAAAAATCAAGTGAGAATGGTGAATAAAATCATTGCTTTGTAGAAATACATGGAGTTTCCCATGATCTTCCAAAGTCAACACAACTAGATTCACAACTAGAACTAAGGTTCATCTCAGGGGACACCTACTCTACAGACAAGGGAACCTTGAAATCAACACAGCTCAAGTGGTTCAGACAAGACACCCACCTGGAGCAGGCAGATACAGCAGAGGAAGACACCTGTGTCCTTGTACAGCTGCTGGAGCCCAGCTGGGATATCCTGACATGTTTCAAAAAGCACTAGAGACTCAAATTTGGGCAAAAGAGTGAAACCACACCTGTGTCCCTGGCAGGGGGAGATGGACAGCCTTCCAGCGTCCCTGGCCTTAGATGAACCTAGATATCCTCACACACCTGAATCTGAGCACCTTAAACTGAATCCAAATCCCACATTAGACCTGGAAAGTGCCAATGTGTAACAACCAGTCACCTCGGACTCCTTTCACCTCCTGTGAATAAGGTGCTTCAGAAACACAATTCCTGCGAGTTCTTCTGTATGTTCCCACGAGGATGAGCTGAACTTGAACTACACACAGAAATGCCCATTTTTCTCCACCCAGGGAGAGGACATGACTAGCCAGGAAAAAAGGAATCCCACTGAAGATCACAGAGACACAGAATCATTAAGGTTGGAAAAGACCTATAAGATCATCCAGTCCAACTGTCAACTCATCACCACCATGCCAACTAAACCATATTCCTGAGTGCTACATCTACACATTTCTTCAACACCTCCAGGGATGGTGACTCCACCACTTCCCTGGGCAGCCTGTTCCAATGTCATTGAGAACGGTTTCAAAGCATCCAAAGGCACCTCTCACCCAATGTTTGAGGCTGGTGCTCAGATGCCCAGAGAGGATCATTTTAATTAGTCAGGACAAATGAGAACAGTGCTTGACAAAGTCAACCCACTGCTGCCTGTTGAGCCTTCAAACCCTGGGTGTATAGGTTGCTCTTTTTCCCTTTGGTTTCACTAATAGAAATTCTATTTATTTATGCATCGACCTACCAGCTTTACATCCACTTGATTCTCCATCTTCCCACAGAATAAGGAAGCTCAGATGGCCCTGCTTTTTCAATACTTTTTGTTTTGTTTTGTTTCCCTCATTTTTTTTTTCTTCTTTCATTTTCCCACATTCCATCACATCAAGCATCATAAAAGAACATAAATCAGATGGATGGACTGCAAGGTGGGTGGAGAACTGGCTGAACCACCAGGCTCAAAGCTGGTACCAGGGCAGTGTTGCTTAATGCCTTCCTCCACGGCCCAGGCAGGGCACTCTCAGCAGGTCTACGGATGACACTGAGCAGACAGAGAGATTATTACATCAACAGGAGGGACCTTAACAGGCTGGAGAAAAACTGTGTGAGGTTCAATCCACTCTTGGTTCCCCCAGTACAAGAAAGACATTGATATACTGGAGCAAGTTGAATGGAGGCCATCAAGATCGTAAAACGGTGGAGCACAGGACATGCAAGGAAAGGCTGAGAGAAACGAGTTTGTTCAGGGAAAAGGTGAAGAGGAATCTTACTGCTGTGTACAACTGCCTAATGGGGAGTTCTAGAGAAGATTGAGCCAAATCTGGTTTTGCAGGTGCATAGCAAAAGGACAATAGACAACAAACACAAATTTCAAGAAGGGAAATTCCAATTGAAATAAAGATATATAAACTTCACCATAGACTGGATTTAGCAGTGCAACAAGGGCCAGGGAGGCTATCAGAACTCCAGCCTTGGAAATATTCAATCAGCCTGACCTAACTTTGAAGTTGGCCCTGCTTCAGCAGAGGGTTAGACAAGAGAGCTTGAGCTAAACTCTGGATTTATGAAGATGTAATGAATGCAACACGTGGAAATGCATTCCCAGAGTTCAGAGCTTCTTTCACACTCAATTTCGGGGGGAAAAAAAGTGTTCCTGCAGAGCTAAGCAGGAAATCAGGAGCTCTCAAAAACTTAAGAATATTTAAGGTAAGGAAATAATCAAGAATGAATAGCAAAAGTTAAGGAAGGATTTCAAGAAAAGTTGAACACAATACAAATAAAAATTATGAGACCAAGGAGCCAGACTGCCCCACTCCTCCTACAGCCATATGATAAACTAAAATCTGTCTGAGCTCCTGTCACTGTTCCTACCCTCTGGCCCAGCATCTAGATCTGGCAGGACATTTTCTAATACCCCACAACCTTAGCACCTTTCAAGCAGACTACAGTTAAAATTAAAGCTTCCCACTGAAATGCTTCTTTTCTCTCTTTCTGCTTTTCAAAGCACAGATTAACTAAAAGCCAGGATTTAACTAGACCCACATCTAATATCAAAGGCTCTTGATGTTTAACTAAGCACAAATGACAGGTCTGATTCCTTCTTGACACAATGGAGTTATTAACTTTTTCAAGGTCCGGTTCTTGGATTTCCCATTGCCTGTCATTACTTCAGCTCTTGTCTGATGGACCAGACCACAAAGCACTGAACTTTCAGCACCCACTTTGTAAAACTGTATTTGGTTTGCATGGCAAGGTTTTGGTAGTGGTGGGGGGGGACATGGGGTGGCTTCTGTGAGAAGCTGCCAGAAGCTTCCCCCATGTGCAACATAGCCAATGCCAGCAGCTCCAAGACAGACCTGACGCTGGCCAAAGCTGAGCCAATCAGTAACACCTCTGTGATAATGTAATTAAGAAAAAAACCCAAAAACCCGCTGGTGTGGGGGAAGGAGTCCTCCCCCTGAGGATGAAGAAGCGGCAGAAACAACGTGTGATGAACTGACCCCAACCCCATTCCCTGTCCCCCTGTGCTGCTGGGGGGAGGAGGTGGAAAATCGGGAAAGAGATTAAGCCCGGGAAGAAAGGAGGGATGGGGGAGGTGTTTTAAGATTTGGTTTTATTTCTCACTATCCTCTGATTTGACTGATAATAAATTAAATTTGTTTTTTCCCCCAAGTCGAGTCTGTTTTGCCCGTGGCAGTAATTGGTGAGTGATCTCTCTCCATCCTTATCTCCACCCACGAGCCTTTCATTATATTTTTCTCCCCCTGCCCAGTTGAGGAGGGGGAGTGATAGAGTGGGCTTTGGTGGGCATCTGGCTTCCAGCCAGGGTCACCCCACCACAAAAACAGATGGTAATAAGGACAGCAACAAACTACAAACTAGGGTTTTACAACAGGTTATGGCGTTTCTAACTTCTTGATTTGGCTGCTGAGAACTTCCTCAAACTTTATTAATCAGTCTTAAAATCTGAAAGATTTTGATTTATTTATCAACTCTTTAAATGCTGTCCTTCATGCACATGCTGAGTACCTGACCATCAAGAAGCTAAGAGAACATGCCAGTATAGGCCAACCAGCTGCACTGGCTCTAGGCAGAGCAGCTGATCTAGTTCCTGCTCTCCTGTCTTCAGGGACAGCAGCAGACTGAGTGTCCATCACCTGCTTCAGTGCAACAAACTCATTTCCCTGTGCAGTGCAGCAGTGTCATTAATCTCCACATTTACACGTGTGGAACTGAGGCTCACAAGGACAAGCCCACCTCCACCACGCTCACCAACAGTCACTTAATCCAGTGCTGAATTCAGGAGCCCAAAGCTCCCTTCAGTTGGTCCCTTCTACTGTCAGAGGGCATTTCAACCCACCCCAAACCTGCACCTCCTTCTGGAGCTATTCATCCCTCCCCACTGACCACAGGAGGCTGGAGAGTAAATAAGTTTCTAACTGATGTTCCTCAAAGCTATGGGTGATGGTTCTGGAAGCCACTGAAAACCAATTAGGAATTAGGGAATGGCCTGAGGTCACCCCCTTTACTCAGGAGACACACATGCTGTGTCATTGCTAGGTGTGAGGCTGTGTTTTGCTCACCAAGGGTAGCTGGGCCAGAGGAACACATGTCCACAGCCTCCCACGGCCTCAGAACAAGCTCCAAATGCCACAGGACAGCAACTGCACTTACTTGGAAGATATTGGAGAAGTCTCTCAGGTTGAAAACGTAGTGGAACTTGATAGCAGTTGGCAGGAAAGTAGCAGCTACTTTCTGATGCAGTCCCAGGGCCAGTGCAATCAGCTGCTGAGCTGACTTTTGCACAGCCTCTGAGAAATTCCCACTCATCAGGTGTTGTGTTAAAATGGTGCTGTAGATCCTGGACAAGGCATCCTGACCAGGAATGGACAGAGTGAAGACGCAGAAGTGACGCTGAAGAAGAGAAATGAAGACATGGAAAAGTCAGAGAGATGGGCAACCACCCCTCAAGCAAAAGGCCCTTGGGGACTTGATGCAATTGGACACAGTGCTAGATAATCTCATCTAGACTGCCCTTCCCATGAAAGGCTGGACCAGATGATCTTTCAAGGCCCCTTCCAACCTGAGATGCTCTATGATTCTATAACTGGTTGTCCACCTGAACAAGGCTATTTCCCTCTTCCTACTTCCCAGCAGAGGACAGGTGTCAAGTGACATCATCCTGCTCACTAAACAAGCAGATTTCCCAGTCTTTTGGAGAGCTGAGGGCTCTAAAGATCCCACTGACCTCTGGTGAAGCCCAGGGAATAGACCCTGGAAGGTGCCATCTGCCAGAAAATCCCTTTACAGATTTGGAAGTTGCAAAGCCAGAGGACATGCCCATTTCTAGCCATGGGATGCTTTTTTTTTAACACATCAGAGTCCCTTGCTAAAAAGGAGCCAGGGCCTGGACTGACTTGTAATGAAGCTTCTCCATGAAGGAATCAATTTTGCTCTTTGCTACCCAGGCTCTCCAAAGGTGGGCAGGTCCGTGCCTGCAGTGCCATGAGCAGGACCTGTCCCTCTGGCAGCTGCCCCACCAAGTTACAGCTGCTCTTGCATACCTCAGGGTATTTCTCTACTACTGCTCATGTGCCAAGCTTCTCCTCCTACAGCATGGCAAACACCCACCACACAGCTGGGAAGGGCACTGTCCCTCTGGCTGCCGTTTGTCCCCCTTGGATGCCAACAATATCTGCTCAGTAATTTTGATCTGCAGGCAGAAGAAACAGCCTCCAACCAGGCTCTGCCACTCCTCATGGCTTGGAGAAAAGGTCAGTAACCTCAGAGGTGATAATAACCAGCTCTATGACTCAGGTCAGGCCTCACAGCTCCCAAAAATCAAGCCCTCAGGTTTAAGATCTCTTCCCAAATCTATAATCTGTTGCCATCAGCACTTGCACTGTTTTGGGGTGGTTTTTTGGTTTTGTTTGTTTGGGCTTCTCCCCCCACACCTCCTTTTAATGAAAATACACTGACAGCTCCATCAAGAAATTTCAGAAACCAAAAGGCTTTAGTGAACTATGTTCCAGGGGCAAATATGAGCTAAATAAAGGCAAAATCTGTCTTTATGAACCAGAAGGCTGTCCTGAAAGTAGTGTTAGGGTGGCTGGTAACTTGCGACTTCTTCCTATGATTGAGGAAAAACAAATAAGGGAATAAGGCTGCAAGTCTGCTGCTTCACTATTAGGAAATACTCGACAGATTCATGCCCTTTCTACTGACAAAACAACAGCAGGATCTGCCAGTGGTTTTCCTCTTGTCTCATGCTTAAATAATCCACCCAAAAATAAAATCAGTGATGTGCCCACTATTGCGCAGAGCATTACCTGCAGACGTGGGTTGATGGTGAAACTCCCCGCAGTCGGGTTCATGCATGACACGTACTGCACACGTGTGATCTCCTTCAGTGACAGCTTGGTCCTGTCATACCTTTGGGCAAAATAAAAGCAGTGGTATGGGGACTGAAGCCTGTGAGCAACAGGAACATGTCCAAGGGCTTCCAACGTCGTGTTGTCTTCAGTGGGTTCAAATTCTGCATCTTGCCAAGGCAGATCCCTGGCTTGACTGCATGCCTGTGCATGGCCCAGCAAGCACAAGTTCTGCTCTTGGTGGAAATTTTTCAACTTCAACAACCTGTAACTAATACTTCTATAAGTGAGTAACAAGCGCTGAGCAAAGCCCACGGGTTGTACTAGTCTCTTGCCTGGAAATTGTAGAAAATCCCAGGAGCGCATCTGGTTGGAGCCAGCCTGGGGCAGGGGCAAGCAGGCTGCCTGCTGCCAGGTGCAGCTACCCACCTGCTGTTGTGGGAAGGATGAGGAGTCTGCTAATGGGGTTGGGGCTACAGCCCCAGGAGGGCTCCTGCCAGGGCCAGAGCAGCCCAGGGGCTGCAGCAAGCTTTGCCCATCTCATTCCTCACCATCCCTGGAGCGAGCTGCAGCCCCACCAGCTGCAAGAGGGGACACCAAATGTGCAACACCCCAGCAGGCACTGCCGAGAGCACGGGCAGAAAGCTTGGACATGCCTGGGAAGGGACATGCCACATACTGTGTCCCCCTGTGTCCCCAGTGGCCCCACGCAACTAGCAGAGCCCTCGTTCTGCCCAACTTCCCCAAATTCACAGCTCAAAACATCTGCCTCCCCTCCATCGTCTTCATACTTGGGAAGCTTCTGGCCAGGCTCAGGTACACACACAGCTGAAGAGACTGGAGATGGCTGAGTCCCTGCCCTGTGCTCCCCAGGAGAAGGGCTGCACACACTGCTGTCCCAGGCAGTGCTGCCGGCTACGGTGTAAAGCCATAGAATCACCCGGTCAGAAAAGACCTTTGAGATAATTCAGTCCAACCATACCTGTCCACTACTAAACCAGATCTCTGAGCACCGCATCTAGCTGTCTTTTAAATCCCTCCAGAGATAGGGACTCAACCTCCTCCCCAGGCAGCCCATTCCAGTGCCTGAGAACCCTTTCAGTGAAGAAATTCTTCCTCACATCCAATCTGAACCTCCCCTGGCACAACTTGAGGTCATTTCCTCTTGTCCTGTCACTTGTTCTTTGGTTGAACAGACCCACCCCCACCTCTCTCCACTCTCCTTTCAGGGAGTTGCACAAAGACAGAAGGTCTCCCCTCAGCCTCCTTTCCTCCATGCTCAATAACCCCAGTTCCGTCAGCTGTGAACTCAGCACACTTGTGCTCCAGACCCTTCCCCAGCTCCATTGCCCTTCTCTGGACACGCTCCAGCACCTCCATGCATCAATCTTCCAAAACACTGTCGGTATTTTTCCTTCAAATTACCTCTGCCTGGAAAATGCTCGTTTGCTGCTGCCCAAATGCAGGAGCTCACAGCAGGGGCAGTTCATCCAGCTGAGGCCTTCCTCCATGTCACAAGGCATCAGGGCTGAGCACTAAGCTCCCCTTGCACCAGGACAACAGCACGAGCAGAGCAAAGCTCCTCTCAACCAGGCTATGATCTAGTGAGTTTGTTTGCTGGGGACAGAGGAAACCCAGAGGGTGTACAACACTTGGTTCACCCAGAGCTGGCTCCAGCCCAGCCCAGGGGGACATGATGGCAGACTCGGGATGGGAACCGCACTTGGGCCTCCTCGCAAACCCCATCCACAACACCGGAGCTGAACAAAAAGGTCTTGGATGACCAAGCCTGAGCAGCCGCCTACCAGTGGCCGTAGTCCAGGTGCTGCCTGATCAGCGTATGGGGCTGCACCGTGCCATAAGCATCAACTTCAGGCATGTTCAGATCATCGATGAAGTAGATAAGCTTCTTGGTACCCGGAGGGCCATAATTTCTGCCAGCCTTTTTATCCAGAGGCTTCTCAAGTACACCTGTGTGGAAACAGAGGTGCAAAACTAAGCTACCAGGGTAGGAGTGGGTTGTGGCTGCAAAATAAAAAGGATTTCTCAAGGCAGCTCGATGTCGTGCTGTGTGCAGCTCCAGCAGCCCCAGGAGGAGCCAAGCTGAGCACAAGACAGGCAGGGCTCATCCCGCAGCACAGAGGGAAGCACCCGGCCACTCCAGCTGGTATCTGGGCTGTTCATTGCTTTTTGGAGAGGAAGAGTTGGTCTGGGCTCAGGATGCTGCTCATCAGCAGGACGGTGTCTGTCCCTGAGCTGTGGCTGTGGAGCAGCTGGCAGCCCTGCCAAGGGGCCCTTGGGCAGCTCTTCTGTCTGACTCGACCCAAATGGAAAAGCTCTCAATTCCTCTTTTCAAACCAAATACGTCAAACTAACAGTCTGCTTTAAACCAGGTCTCTTTGAGAGCAAACAAAAGCTTTTCATGCAAGATAAAGGCTTTTGAATCCTTTCTGTATATTTTTTTAAAACTAAATCTTGCTTGCTGAGGTTATTCTGATCCACACAACAGAGCAGTGAATGTCCTCTGCTGCCCATCCCAGAATACAGCGACCGCAGCACTGACATGGGCAGCAGTGGCTGGGCACTGGGAAGGAGCAAGGGAGATGCTGTGGGCACAGAAGCCCAGGAGAAAAGCTGATTTTGTGAACGTAAATGCATTTTTTACCTCTGTTAGGCAAAAGAAATAGGTTATATTGGGGCCAAATTCCTGGACATTTTCAGAACAATCAGAATAATATTGTTTATTTAAATCCACAAGTTCCCTGATCCCCTCCCCAGCATTACCCAAACCTCCAGATAATGTCTAACCTCTAGACAAGATTCATTTCCAACACGAGCTGCCACAGAGGGAGAAGTTTCTCACATCAAAGCTTTGCAAGATTTTAATTTGTTTTAGCAGAAGGCTGAGGTTATGTGTTGCTCTAGATTATAAAACGTGGGGAATATTTATAATGTCAGGCTGATTTTTAGTAAAAAATCACCCCATGTTGTTGCACATAATGTTTTATAGGTGATTGATTCCTTGACTGCAGCCTAAGCAACCTTTACTGACTCAGTAAGTGGAAAAGCAAACAGAAGCAGCTCTCCCCTGCCCAGATCCTGGGATGGGTTTTCTGCCACGTGCTCACTTGGAAAACATCCTCGGTCTCAGGGGCTCACTGCTCCCCTCAAGATGGAGGCAGAATTTGTTTCATTTACAGTTTTGGGTTGTTAATAGACCTATAAGGTGCTTGTATAGTAGTGTGGTAAGTGCAACTCTCTGTAAGTGGAGAAGACTGGCAAATGTAAATGGGATTGGGAATTTTTATAAAAATCTCCTTGTGAAAAAGTACACCTAAGCCATTCATTATCATGTGCAAAAGTTATTAAGGAAGATTTATATTCTGTTTTTTTCAGACCACAAATCTTTTAAAGTATCTTTCCCCCCCCTCCCTGCTTCAGTGCATTGCAGACAGCTTATCTTTCCCACTACTCAAAATTCAGCTCATTTCTTCTTATAGACAGTTGCTGCACAAAGGAATGAATTGTGCTGAAAAAAATGATGAATCTTTCCTCAGTGGAGACTCTCTCCCCCTCCAATAAAACCACAATATCTGAAATTTCTAGAAGCAAGTTGAATTAAGTGTTTCAAATAAGCATTTAATTTAAATTTAATTAGTCTTTAATTAACATATAAAATTAGCCCTTTTTGAGGTTAAACAAGTATGCAGGAGATTCATCACACTGAAATGCAATTACTGGGGATCAAGTGACACATTCGTGAAAGTTGCATTTTAATTCAAAGCTGTATCTCACAAAAATAGTAATAAAGGGTCCATAGCTCTGCCTCCGAGATCCTGACATACGCAAATCAGCGCCGAAAGAAACAGTCACTGCAAAGGAGGCTTAGCAAGTGCAACTCCTCTTGCTGCTGACTGCTGATCAAGGGGGAGAAAAACCCCAAACCAAAAAACCCAACATTTATTGCAATTTTCTCAAAGCTGAATGAGAGGAGTAGGGCAGGAGCATGTGGAAGCCAGGGCTACGGCTGAAGGAGTAAGGAGGAGCCGAGGTCCAAGAGGCACCAAGCAGAGAGAGCAGCAGACCAGTTGTCCAGGGCAATGGACTGAGTGAGCAATAAATGCCACCAAGAGTGTCACTCAGCCACAAAACACCAAAGGAAAACCCCAGAGTGGCCCAAAGCTTGGGCAGAGAATGTCGGGCTCCTTTTAACCCCCATGCACACAGCACTTCTGTGAGTCATAGGGCCGACAAGGACGGTTGAACCACATAGCTGTCCTTCCGTAAAGGGCACACGCTCTGCGCCAACAGGCACCTTGTCTAAGAAATTACTAGAAACTGCCAAGCTACACAAAGAGGGACAAATTAACTCTAAAAAATGAGCAGTAGGGAACCAGGCCAAGAAGCATAAATCACGCTTCCCAAAGTAAATCTCACAGCCACATCTTCATCCCCACACAAGATTACTTACTCCTCTCTGCAGAGGAGGAAAGTCGCCATCTCAGCTCATAGCTCATGGCCAGAGTCAATGGTGACATGCTGCCAGGTCTGCCTGGGTACAGCTCCACACCTGCACACGTTTGCCCTGTCCAGATGGAGACAAACGAGCACGCATTCCCACACCCAGGTGGCTGGGTGGACAGACAGACAGACAGACAGCTCAGCCCATTTACCAACTCAAGGGCATTTCACTGAGATCCTACACAGGGAAAAAAGGAAAAGAGGCAGCAGGGAGGGCAAAGGGAGGCTCTAACCACTGCACCGCTCAGGGCTGTGAGACCAGCCAAAAGAGGAGATTTCACCTATGGTTTTGCTCGAAGGACATGGAACTCAGACAATCTGCATTCACACCGCGGGCAGAGGCACTGGCACCATGCCCGTGGTTGGCATGGGCAGGAGAGCCTGGGAGGGTGGGCACCAGCAGGCGCAGAAACTCCGCAAACCTGCCCCAGGTTACACAACCTGGGCTGAGCCTGCACTGTCACCTCTGCAAGCAGATCAGTCCCAGAGGGCAATTTTAAGCTCCAACACCTCTCTTAAAATGTTTGGGGAGCTGGGAGCCTGCAGAGCATGGACAAACCCCAGATGCTCACTGCCATCAGCATCCATCTGGGCTGTGAGTACGTCCCCAACCATCACCGCCTGGCCAGGAACAACCCAGATGGTGAAGGTGAAATCCTGGGTCTCATTGGTGCTTCACAGATGGTGGTCCTCTAAAGGGCTTGAAGAGCAAAAGGATTTTAGGCCATTTGGGTCAAACCAAGCTATACAAAGGAAGCATTTAGCTTTATGGTGACCCACAGCTGTTATTCAACTCAAAACAAACCAGTTTGTTTAATTCCTAGTTAATAAATACATTAAAAAGTTAGTTTATCTCTCTTTATGTCAACTCAAAGTGAAAACATCATTCCAAAATGAGCAACTTTTCAAAGATTCCCTCCTTTTTCTTTGCTTCTAAAGAGACTGCACAGCAAAACTGACCTCATCTTGGTCTGAAACTTCATTTTTTACTGATGATTGAATCAGCAATTCCCTGGGGCTCTGAGGCCCCAAGGTCAGCAAGCCCTATGGCCCCTGGGGAGGTGGAGGTGTGGAGCCTGCTCCATGGGAGCACATCAGACTGCAGCAGGACGTGGAGGACAGCACCAGGAACCAGCAGCCTTGGCTCACAGCCTGCACATATCCATTAGCACCATCCTCACTGCTACCTGGGATGTGTTCAGAATTCAAATCCTTAAGTTGGAAAATGTCATCTTTCACAAAACCAGGGGTCTGCTGACCCAAGAGTTTCACAGTTTAAGAGTCTGTAGGTGTAAGTGCAGTGCCCACAAATGACACAAGCAGGTTGCCCAGGGTCTTCCCCTGAGCGCCACAATGCGCATCCCGTTCCAAACCCCACCAGATATCCAAGGAATTCAGTAACCTGCCAGCCACAAGTCCCATCGCTCAGCCTTACCTTGCAGCATGGCAGAGGTGGTGTAGTAGTTAAACGGGACCCTCTTCACCACATATGCATCTGTGTCCAGTGAGGAGAGCTTGTCCTCCACCAGCACAGACTTCCCTGTGCCGGCATTGCCCACCAGCATCACCGGGCGCTGGTGCTCCAGGAGCCTGTCCATGAAGTACCGCACACGGACCGTCTCAGTGGTGGGCACCAGGCAAGCCTGAGAGGGGCATAACAAGCAGGTAAGAGTTCCCATCCTTGCCACAACCCCACAGCCAGATTCCGGGGAGAAGTAAAATTGGGAGAGCCAGGAATGAGTGAGGTGACTCCAGTTTCTAGATTGCACTAGAAAGGGAACTACACTGCTGCCAGCCATTAAAATCAAACTGTCTGTACAGATGAAACCTTAACAGCAGGATGCTGGGAGCAGCATCTGGATCTCCCCACAAACACACATTTTGCTAAAACAGTAACAAGTTTTACAAGTCATCTGCTCACTGTGTCATTTTAAAAGAAAAGTGCAGCTGGCAAACACAATTCACTACCTGCAGAAACTCATTTTTTGTCCAAATCATAAAAACATCTCTATTTTCAGCCAGCCACAGGATGACGACATGGTGTCTCAGGGGCTTTGTCACTACATTGTCTCACATCCTGCAGGCTGCACTCCTTGGCCAAATGTACCCCCCCTCATTCATCCCCTGTCCTCCACCCTGGGTACACCAGCTCCTGGGTCACTGAGGTGGCTCCGAGCCTGCCCCTCATGCAAATCACTCCTACTTGGAAGATGGACGAAGGATGTGTCCTCACAGCCAAAGGACTGTAAAGAAAGATGGGTAATTCAGTTGTACCTCATAAAGAATGTCATCCTTATTATGAAGTGCTTGACCTTTAATGAGACTTCACTGAAATGCCCACGTGCAGTCACCGAAATGCACGTATTCCTCCCAGACAAAGAGCACACAGGGTTCACGTACCTGTAATGGCATTTCTGGATCAAATTCAAACTGGGGAATGAGTTTGGACCAAGGCTCAAACTTCTTTGTTTCTGGATCGATATAAAAGTCAAAGACTGTGCCTTGAGAGGGAAACTTGATAGTCTTGAATTCTGTCACCCACCACTTGCTGAACTCCACTCTGTAGTCCACAAGCTGCAAGACAAAAAGTGGGGAAAATCTGCTTATCTGGAGAAATTCATTAGTGATGGAGAACGCTATCTATCACAGTCCACCAGAGTGGGATTGGTCCTCAAAATATATTCAACAGCGTAACAATCTTATCCTTCTTCCTATTGTTAAGCCTAATTTTTCTTTTTTTTTCATTTCTCCTCATCACTCCTATTTATTCATCTAAATAATTCATCCTCTGTGTTGATCACTCTTGGTATGTCAGAGATTAGATAGATGGATCAATTTGAAAAAGAGAAAGACATGCCTATGACTAAACAGACTGCTTAACTGATTCTTGGTGCCCACTTCTTCCAACAGACAAGGACACAACATCCGTCTACAGCTGTGGCCATGGTTGGTCACCGCATGCATACTAAAGCCTTTCCTCATAAATCACACCACTCTATTAATGCTTAGTTTTTGTCTTCTGGACTCTTTTCAAGCCACAGTGTTTTGGAAATGCAGGATTGCAGATACTAGTGTACCAAAGCACCAGAGAGGGACCTAGTAGGACTGGGGAAGTGATCATCCCCCTGTCCTGGGCACTGATAAAGCCGCACTTCGAGTGCTGGGTTCAGTGTTAGGCCCCTCACTCCACGAAGGACATGAAGGTACTGGAGCGTGGCCAGAGCTGGGGAAGGGTCTGGAGCACAAGTGTTATGAGTTCGTGTCTGAGGGAACTGAGGTTGTGAGCCTGGAGAAAAGGAGGCTGAGAGGAGACCTTCTGTCTCTCTGCAACTCCCTGAAAGAAGGGTGTGGGGAGGTGGGGGTGGGTCTGCTCAACCAAGGAACAAGTGACAGGACAATAGGAAATGGCCTCAAGTTGCACCAGAGAAAGTTTAGATTGGATATTAGGAGTTATTTATTCACTGAGAGGGTTTCCAAGCATTGGAACAGGCTGCCCAGGGAGGTGGTGGTGTCACCATCCCTGGTGGTATTTAAAAGACAGGTAGGTGTGGTGCTTAGGGATATGGTTTAGTGGTGGACTTGGCAGTCTTAGAATCATTCAGGTTGGAAAAGACTTTTAAGATCATGGAGTCCAGCTGTTAACCTATGACCATGCTCCTTTGGCTCTGCTGTGCTTCTGCACTGACATATCAGAGAACCTACTTTCTTGACTTTCCTCATTATATCATAGAATCCCAGACTGGTTTGAGTTGGAAGGGACCTTAAAGCTCATCCAGTTCCAACCCCCCTGCCAGCAGCAGGGACACCTTCCACTAGACCAAGTTGCTCAAAGCCTCATCCAACCTGGCCTTGAACACTTCCAGGGAGAAGCAGCCACAGCTTCTCTGGGCAACCTGGGCCAGTGTCTCACCACCCTCACACCAAAGAATTTCTTCTTCACATCTCACCTCAGTCTCCCCTCTTACAGTTTCAAGCCATCACCCCCTGTTCTGTCACTCCCTGTGCTTATGAAAAGTCCCTCCCCAGCCTTCCTGGAGCCCCTTCAGATACTGAGAGGCCACTATAAGATCTCCCCAGAGCCTTCTCTCTCCAGGCTGAACAGCCCCAACTCCATCAGCCTGTCCTCACAGCAGAGGTGCTCCAGCCCTCGCATCATCCTCACAGTCTCCTCTGGACTCATTCTAACAGGTCCATGCCTTTCTTGTGTTGATGGCCCCACAACTGGACTCAGAACTCCAGGTGGGGCCTTACAAGAGCAGAGTACAGGGGGAGAATCCCTTCCCTCGCCCTGCTGCCCACGTTGCTCTGGGTGCAGCCCAGGACACAGTTATTGGCCTCTGGGCTGTGAGTGCACATTGCCAGCTCATGTTGAGCTTCTCATCCACCACCACTCCCAAGTCCTTCTCTCTGGAGCTGGCCTCAGGCCACTCATTGCCTAGCCTGGATTTGTGCATAGAATTGCCCCGACCCAGGTGCAGGACCTTGCATTTGGCCTTGTTGAACTTCATGAGGTTGGCACAGGCCCACCTCTCAAACCTGTCAAAGTCCCTCTGGATGGCATCCCTTCCCTCCAGCGTGTCAACCACACCACTCAGCTTGGTGTCATCAGCAAATTTTCTGAGGGTGCCCTCAATCCCACTGTCCATGTCACTGACAAAGATGTTAAATAGCACCAGCTGCAATAGCAACCCCTGAGGGACACCACTTGTCACCAGTCTCCACGTGGACATCGAGGCATTGACCGCAGGTCTCTGAGTGCGACCATCCAGCCATTTCCTTATCCACTGAGTGGTCCATCCTTCCAGTCCGTGTCTCTCCAACTTAGAGAGAAGGATGTTGTGTGGGACAGTGTCAAATACCTTGCACAAGTCCAGGTAGATTACATCAGTTGCTCTCCTCTTGTCCACCACTGCTGTAAGCCCATCATAAAAGGCCACCAGATTGGTCAGGCACGATTTGCCCTTGGTGAAGCCATGTTGGCTGTCACCAATCAACTCCTCAATTCCCATGTGCCTCAGCAGAGTTTCCAGGAGAATCTGCTCCATTATCTTGCCAGGCACAGAGACTGACCAGCCTGTAATTCCTCAGATCTTCCTTCTTTCTCTTTTTAATAATGGGGGTTATGTTCCCCTTTTTCCAGTCTGTGGGAACTTCACCAGACTGCCATGACTTCTCAAGTGTGATGGATAGTAGCTTGGCAACTTCATCCATCAGTTCTCTCAGGACCCACAGATGCATCTCATCAGGTGCCATGGATTTGTGCATCTTCAGGTTCCTCAGATAGATAGTCTCTTCTCCTACAGTGGGCCGCTCTTCATTCTCCCTGTCCCTGCCTCTGCCTTCTGTGATTTGCAGGGTGTGGCTTGAGCACTTGGTGACGACTGAAGCAAAGAAGTCATTGAATGCCTCAGCCTTCTCCATATCCCAGGTGACTAGGTCTCTGGTTTCCTTCCAGAGTGGGCCCACATTTTCTCTAGTCTTCCTCTTATCCCTGACGTACCTGTAAAAGCTTTTCTTGTTGGCCTTGACATCCCTGGCCAGATTTAATTCTGCCAGGGATTTAGCTTTTCTAATCTGATCCCTGGCTGCTTGGACAATTTCCCTGAATTCCTCCCAGGCTACCTGTCCTTGCTTCCACCCTCTGTAGGCTTCCTTGTGTCTTTGAGTTTTTCCAGGAGCTTCATGCAGGCCTCCTGGCGTTCTTGCCTGATGACTCCTTTGTTGGGACGCATCACTCCTGGGCTTGGAAGAGGCCATCCTTGAATATTAACCAGCTTTCTTGGGCCCCCTCTTCCCTCCAGGGCTTTATCCCATGGAACTCTACCAAACAGGTACCTGAAGAGATCAAAGTCTGCTCTCCTCAAGTCCAGGGTAGTGAGTCTGCTGTGTGCCCTTCTCACTGCCTTAGGGATCTTGGACTCTACCCTTTCATGGTCACTGCATCCGAGACTGCCCTTGAGCTTCACATTCCCCACCAGCTCCTCCTTGTTGGTGAAAACAAGGTCCAGCATTACACCTCTCCTTGTCAGCTCCTCTATCACCTGGAGAAGGAAGTTATCATCAACACATTCCAGGAATGTCCTGGATTGCTTAAGCCCTGCTGTGTTGTCCTTCCAACAGATATCGGGGTGGTTGAAGTCCCCCATGAAGACCAGAGCTTGTGAACACAAGACTTTCCATGCATGGAGATTACAGAGCACCTGAAACTTTTCAAGAGCTAGGGTGACAGTTTTGCTTTAGATGCTGGGTCAGGACTTCAAAATGTGCTTAGTCCCCAGCCCTGCCCCAGGTCTCCTGTATGACATTAGGCCATTCACTTTGACTGAACACCTTCCCATTCAGACAACAGGGACTACAGCCTTCTGCCCTGTGTCGAAGCGAGTGAGGGAAGGAGGGGAAAAGTGCTGTTAAGCTGATGTCTGTGAAATACTGGATGCATAATTTACCCAGTTTTAGTTTCTTCCAGGGCCATCTGTGGGTCTCTCCTCCCCATAACCATTCAACTTTGCTTTCCCAGGACAGAAGCCCAGGTGGGACCACCAAGATATTGTTCATAGACTGCTAAGCCTCCATCAGGAACCCAAGGTTGAAGCTGAATGGCACTGGGTGTCCTCTGTAAAGTCTCCTGAGTCACCATCCATCAAAAGATCAGAGAATTTGAAAAACACATTATTAGTATCCATGATTTTGCAGTCTTGTGCTACTCGGAGAGGCAGAATAACTGTAATTCTCAATTTTCCTGTTGTTCTAACTCCTCAGCGCCAGCAGCAGAGAGGGACGTGCAGCACTGCTAAAAGCTTTCTCACAAGGGTGCCCTCACCCCTGCGCAGGCAAACTGCCCGCAGCTGCACTGTGCCAGGCTGCTCACCCTCCCTACCCGAGCACTTAAGTGAAGCTGCTCCAGCCCTGTCTCTACTGCCAGAACGGTGTTGAACTCAAACTGCTTCCTTAATAAAAACCGCACATGGATTTCTGCTAATTTCAGAGCCTGGAAATGGCAAATCCATCATCTGTTTTTATACAGGGGCCCTGCTACCCACCAACAAGTGCAGGGAAGTGGGAAGCCTTCCAGACTGTTTCTCCTGACATTTCAGCAGCAAAAGGTCAGCACGAAGGGCACCTTCAGTGGAGAGCAATAAACAGACTTTATATTGGATCATTTTTCATCAAGCTTCCCCTCACTAGGACTGCTGTATCCTCGCGCTCTCAGCTCTGACATTTACAGAGCACCACAAGCAGCGATGCACCATCCAGCCCCAAAGTCGAAACTCCCAGCGGGACACTGAGCTGGCACACCCCAGCTCCTCCTGTGACCCCCAGGGCAGCCCAGCTAAAGCCTGCCGAGTCCAGGCCACCACTCCTGGACAGCTGGGCACACAGCAAAGCCTGTAATGCCAGGGACTGACTCTGCTACGGTGTGGGGAACGCAGTGTCCATGTGCCATGTGACCGCACTCCAACCGACTTGCTCGAGGAGCTATAAGCTCCGATGATTAGACAGCAGCATGTACTGCTGAAGCAAGGACAAGCAGGGCTTCCCTGGCTTTGTTGTGATCTTTTTTGTAAGTCATCCTACACTGACAACACCAAGGCCGAGTATTTCCCAGATGGCACATAGGAAATGGAGGGTAAGTCAAGTCCTCCACATGGACCAATAAAGCTGGTCTTACACAGGCCATTCAATGGCTTGATGGCAACAAGTGAACACTAAGGTGCGCTTGAGCTGCGTAGTTTGTCACTTCCTGAAGCATCTGCTCCTTGGCATGAAGCAAATGTGAAGAGACCAGCAGATGTTGTGGTCTAGCATTGATCCACATAATAGAAAAAATACAAAGAGACTCCAGTGAGTGCTTGAGCAGCCTCTGAGAGTGATGATGCCTCCACCAGAGCTGGGGAAGGATCTCCGGTGTCAGGTCCATGAAGAGCCCTCCCACATGCTCCAGACAACACAGAGCTTAACACAAGCCCACTAGAGGCCAGATCTCTGAGCCCTTGACAGCAGTGTCCTATCACCAGGCAGACCCACACATTGGGATGACACGCTTTACACCTGAGGATAAGGTATCCTCTGACCAGGAGATGCAACCACCCAAGAGGGACTGGGCAGAACTGGAGCAAGCAGCTCCAGCAAGTGCCCAGCATGTTTTCACACACAGGCTTTGCACTACTCAGTGGTCTTTGTGCCACTTGCTGAAAACCCTGTTCTCAAAACCTAGGCCTTCAGGTGCCACAAGTGGACTTGGACCCCTCTACAAGTGCCCCATGTTTCTCCTGCCTGCCTCTGAACCAGTCCAATTAAAAAATCTCTAGCTTCCATCAATCTGGAAATAGCAATGCCAACAGAGGGTGGGAAGCTGTCCTGCAAGCATGGACATGAAACCATGGAACAGAGCCAAGAGTGGCTCCAATGGCTGCAGCCCTGGCAGCAGGGCTCTGACACACAGCCCACTGACTTCTTGTCCATTATTACTGCCAACAGTCGGAAGCTGTCAAACAGCAGTAGCTTTTCCAATTACTTGGAAATCAAGATCCAGCCCTGCTCTGCCAAGCTGAGCCATGCAGACAGGAAACGGGGCAGAACGGGGCACTGGGGTGAAAGGAAATGCCCATTTCCCCTCTCCTGTGCACAAGACATCGGGTGGGGACAGAGGACAGGGTTGGTCAGAGGCAGCAGCACAACCCTGCTTCCCCCAGACAAGTCTGGAGAAGATCCTTCTCACGATGCCTGTTGTTCATGTGCTATAGCTCCCACCACAGCAGCTTTGTTTCAGCCTAGCTGGAAATATCTGTGCTTCTCACATGTTTTAAGGACCAAGACCTGAAAAGGGGATGAAAATGTGTGGGAAGTGTGAGAACGTGTATTGGCATACCCTGAGAGAACTGTGGGAACTGAAGGGATACATGCCTGGAGATACAAGAAGCACCTGCATCGACAAGTTATGAGAAAGGAACCTTGGAATGTATCCAAAAGATGTACCCTGGCAAGCAAACAGGAAGGGATGCATGCAGAGTCCATCAGCCAATTAGGGGGGCACGTGAACTGCTCGTGCTGTGAGTGAAGAGCCAATAACATGTTAACGGGTGTGGGTGGTTTCATTAGTTTTGGGGTATAAATATAACTGTATTAGAACAAATAAATGGCTTCTTGCTTGATCATATTGATCGTGTAGCAAAGTCCATGACTGAGTTCCCGCAAAAATGTGCGGTGTCAAATGCTGACCTTGAGAAAATTCGGTTTTATAATAATATCACCGTGCAAGAGATGACACCCACCTCATCTGATGCAAGCTGATGGATTCAGAGGCTGACAGCTGCAAGCAATCCACAGGATAGATGTCCTGTGGGAAGCAGCATGGAGAGTAGTGCCCTGCCTACCTCTCAGACATGAGTGTACTTTGAATGTCAGAGACAATGCTACTGATCCACAACCTGATTAATCCTCCTGGCTCAAGAAGATCGTGGTGTCTAGATTGTGCCCTCCAGCACTACAGTCTTGGGTGTGGACATCCATCCACCAACAGCTTGACTGAGCCCAACAGTTCATGGCAGAGACCACCCAAGAGAATCACAGAATTGTAGTGGTTGGAAAAGACCTTTAAGATCACTGAGTCCAACCATAAACCTCACATTACCAATTCCACCTCTAAACCATGTCCCTCAGCACGTTGTCTACCTGTCTTTTAAGTCCCACCAGGGAAGGTGACTCCACCACCTCCCTGGGCAGCCTGTTCCAATGCTTGACTACCCTTCTGGAGAAGAAGTTTTTGCTTATATCCAATCTACACCTCCCCTGGGCTGGCTGCCCATTGTGCCTACAACCATCAACCTCACCCTCATCAGCACGCTCCCAGCAAAGAGTATTTCAAAGAGCAGAGCCACTATCTACTTCCACTTAAGTGGAAGCATATAATCCCCAACACCCATCCTGCCCTGCTGACCACCTCTCTTTGTTATGTACTTCTATCAGAAATTGAGGACAGCCAATTCTTGACATCCATTGATGTTTAATAAAAGCCAGTGGTGACAAAGCACCAACTGGTTTGTGCTATGCAGCAAAACATCTACCTGTGCAGGTAGCTGGAAGACAGCTTCACTGATACATTCATCTGCTAGGTCAGTCTTAATTTGATCACATTGTGCACATCCACATGCCCCTATAAATTAACCTCATGTTTCTCCCCCATGAAATGTGTCTGTATAAGCAAACATCGCTCCACCTTTAGCACTTAACCCCTCAGCCGTTCTCCTGTGGTGTTACACCCTGGATAATGAGGCCTTTTGCAAAAGGAATTCTTATATTCAGGTTTCTAGTTTATTATCACCTATATGAGAGCCCCAGAAAAAGAGCATTACTGATATAGCACTATGTTTTGGAAAGTATATATATTTAAAAAAAAAAAAAAGAACAAGGAAGAAAAAAAAAAAAGCTTGTGTAAAAGATGCTGAAGCGGTACCTTCCTTCTTACCTGGTCTTGAAACATTGATCCACCAAAAGCCCAGACAGCAGCAAAGACAAAGTAAAGTTCATAAAGTTCCTTGGGACAGTCAGGAGGAGTATTCTCCTCTGTCAGGAGGCATTCGAGGAGGTAGCACATCATCTGAACCATACTCTGCTCAGGAATGGGAATAATCTTCTTAAATCTAAGGGGTGGAAATTGAAAGTACAGGAAATATAATTGAGTCCAGCAACATAGTCGCTCAGAACCCAGGAAGACAAGCCTAGAAATGCTTTTTCAGAATATTAGCATTTTACTTGTCAGCAGTGCATGTCTTATTCTCAGGTACAGCAACAAAAAGAACACCCATTCTCTCCCTCGGACCCACTGGCACTGGCATATATATAAGCAATAACAGTAATCAGAAGTTTCAAGCATTTTAAAACTTTGATCCTCTTGAAAGATGTAAAATGGAAGACTTGCTAAAGGCAATGATTTCCTGTGAACATGATGAGTTCAAAAGCAGTCAAATAGAGGAGTAATAAACCCTTTCATCTTGCCATTTTACATTAATTTAAGCTACACTTACAGAATTCCAAACTAATACTGTAGCAGTACTGAAGTCCTCCATAAAGTAATTATAGCTATTTGAAAGGTTAGTTCTACAATTTCTGAATCAAGCAAGCTACCAAAATACCCAGCTTAGGGTTGCCTGCAGCTAATCCCATGGATTTCATGGTCTGACACAATTTTCAGCAAATAGAGTGGGAAATGTCCGATGCACTTTGCTGCCAATAGCTATGACCAGATTGGTCCCTCAGGGAGCAGCTCCCTAGTAAGATGCCTGACTCCTACTTTCCAAAGACCATGCTTTCACTAACGCAGCTCCTTCCGACACATCCCCATTCTGGTCAACAACTCCCATTCTCAATTGTACTCTGATTTTTTATTTTTTTTAAATGAAGGTGTGACTACACGAAGCAAGAAGAGGACGGGAGAAGCTCCCCTACTGCAGTTTTTTGAGATTCTGGCCAAATCTCACCACAGTATGAGTAAAAGAGCTGTCTCCCATGAAGATAAGCAAGAACAACACAACTTCTCTGTGGACACTGATTTAAAGCCAAGTGAGTTTGAGTTACAAGCCAAGAAACACCAGGACCCTTCCAAATAACCGAGTTTTTAATGTTCATTGGATTGGTGTCCAACCATGAAACGTACCCAGGCTGGATGCCCACACAGATTGACTTCATTTTGTTCAAATGTATCACGAAAGAAAATCAAGAGAGAGCTGCCAGTAGAGCAATCCCATCCTCTCCCACAAACACCAACTTCTCATTACTGTAGGGCAGGAAAAGAAGTTGGGAGAGGAAAAAAGAGGATCTGCTCTGTCCACTTTCTGCATTGCATACTGGTACTGAAAAATAACTCATGGAGTGGACTCAAGTCAAGCCACATCAGGAGGCTGAATACTTTCTCTTTAGGATCTCCTGGATTTACTTTCCAAGAGATCCAGAGAACAGAAACAATCAAATAAAAATCAGACGAAAGCTAGATTTGACCAACACAGGATGGGCAGGAGTGTGAGCTCCCCCACCTCACCCCTTGCTTCTCTGAGCTCAAGACAGTGATGCTCAGGGATTTCAGGGGCAAGGGTGGTCACGTGCAGCACAGCCCAGCCCAGCCAGTCTGGAAAGCAGTGAGTGTCCCCCTGCACTCATCAGTGGAGATACAATTGCTTGCTCTTCAGATGCTACCTCGTTCTGAGGGTGTCCAGGCAAATCGGCAGGTACTTGTCAAACAAAATGGTCAGGTTGGCTCTTTCAGACTGGATCTCTCGCCTGTCAATCCAGCTGCTCACAGGGGGATTCCAGCCCAGATCCGATGGGTTGATGTACAGGATCCCTATAGGCCCAGGGTAAGAGAGAACACATTATGGACACAGCAGATCCTATTCCTTTCCTCCAGCTACTTTCACAAAATTAAAACCCTGTCACATATACCCATACCTTGGGCATTACCAACCCCTCCTCCTGCCCCACTGCAGAGTAGAAACATTAACAGTGAATAGACTTAACTCAGGAAACCAGTACACTTTTCATGAACCTGCCTGAAATTCAGAACATGGTCTTGTCTGAGTCATGTTATTGCTCTTTGCCCCATTTCCCCATGTGTAAAACTAGGAGACACCTTCATTCCTTTCTCCCATACTTCATCCATTTCTCCAGAAGATCACAAGCTCTTTCGGATGGGGACTGTCCCTCTTCTCATCAAGTCCAAACAGGACTTCGGACAACAGGAGCACTCTCTCAGCAATGCTGAAGCCATGATCACCTATCAACAGTCAGAGAGCTCTAGATAGATCTTCAAGATTATGACAGCTCCACCTATGGATCTGGAGTCGGGATCCTCTGTTTGTCTATGTGTTTCAGTAACCTACCCTGTCTGCCAAAGGCAGCTGTGATCCTAGGTTGGGTACTTTCAACAGGAACCAAGTTGGCCAACAAAAGACTGGTTAATGGCTCTAGATTCTACTTGGTCCATGGAAAATCCCAGTGTGAAGCTGAGGCCAGGACTCACCTGCTCTGGACACGGTCGCTGGGGTGGCCGTGCGCAGGTGGCTGATCTCAAAGACCAGACGCATCGTTGGGTTCAGAGGGATTCTCTCATTGCTTGCCAGGGTCAGCACCTGCATGTGGCAGACAGACAAGACAGACTAATGTTTCCCCCAGGAATAGGAATGAAAACTATTCAGTACTTTCCACTAAAAAGCTTGTTGCTGTCATCCCAGTTCTTCAAAGTAAAGCAGCCAATTTCTAGCAGGTAGTAGAATGATCCCTCTCTCTTTCACGACCCAGAATGAACTGCACTCCCTGGTGTGGGGAAAGAGGTGTAGGATTGACCCCACTCTATTTTTAAAGGGCCTAAAGTTATGATAAGGACATCTGTGGTACTCATGAGCCCAGCTCTCCAGGAAAGGGAAATTCCAATGAATCATGCCATGCAGCCAAAGAATACCTGTGTCTTTAACTTATATTTCTTACCTTGTTATCATCCATCACGGTATTAAGAGACTCAATCCACATTGGATCAATATCTCCATCTAGTACCATCCATTTGGGACCGTCATGTGTGATGTTGGCTAGCTCTCGCATGATTGATGAAAACAGTCCTGGGAAGGTGACAGGAATATGTTGATGAACAGGGAAGTTGATACCTGCTCTAACATTTTTCTCCAGCAGCTTACTAAAAATTATCCTAATTAGTACTTTCCTCTTAAGCATTCAAGACTCTATGCATTTGTACATAAATATTACTATATCACAATATAGGTCTAGTCTGCTTTGAAGAAAAAAATGTTATCAGTTACCACCACTGAAAATGACTGCAGATTGACACGTGAGCTTCATTCCCACTGAGAATCATAAGAGATAAGAAAAGTGAAAAGCAGATACTCAGAGGCAAAAGACGGCATGAATTACACAACGCAGAGAAAATCACCTGAATATGCCTTGGAAATTCTTATAAATGTTTTTTTGTGTCTCAAGGTATATCAGGGAAATCAAGATGCATTAAACAGTGGGTCATGGCTTTACTGAGATTGAGGGGAGAACAAGCACGGAATGACATTGAATGACAGAACAAAACGTCAGTAAAATCAAGGAGACAGAGAGGATACAGTGTCTCAAGGGGAGTAAATAATGAATGTTAAGCCCAAGAAGGCTGGGAACAGAGCAGCAGCACTGCAGAGCAAATGAAAACTCCACAGAACTATCGCTGTCCTCTACATGTGAAAATAGCTAGGGAGATGCTGGTCTTCATGAAAAAACATCAGACAAACATTAAAAAAAGCCTCTCTTCCGGTGAATGGTGACAAGTTGATTTTTTTTTTTTTCTCCACAACAAGTGATTTCTTTGTGATACAGATCAGGAACAGCTAGCGGCATTATATACTGAAGACATCGTACACAACAAATGCAGAACAGCTCACCTGAAACAGGTATCTGAGGACAAGCCAAAAAAAATAACACTCCACTGGCTCTGCCTCAACTCTGTTCCTCACATGCTGGACACACACCTTGGAAACTGCTCCAATGTCATTAGTATCAGAAGCAGGTACTGCCTCAGAGCATCAGTGCTTCCCCGCTACGTACCATGACAGCAGTGGAGAGAAAAGCGCCTCTCTCCTAACCCTGTGCATCCATACCACAGAGCGGTCTTGGGATTTAAAAGAAAAGTTTGGTTTTACAAAGAACACTTTTAGGATTCTCTTAAGGGACTTTTTAACATCTACCATGTATAACCTTTTCATCTCCTGATAATGAAAGGAGTGACAGGATAAAAACTGGAAGAGGAAAATAAGGGGCTGACCATAAGGGAACACATACCACCTCTTGTTAGGTTGTGGTGAAGATTGCCTTGCTGGTCTTTGACAACTAGAAACAAAATTTTCAGGAATGATTAACGCAGAAACTATCTGCCTTGAAATCCCATGGAAGAGTCTCAAACTCCCTTGAAATGTAACAGGCTAGAAAACACTGGACAGCCACCTGTAAAACATCCCTCCTGCTGTTCAGTGCCACCGCAGTCCTCGATCTGCAGTCACTGCTGCAGCCAGTCTGCAGAGTTCAGGCTGTATCACACACTTCTCCCTGTCACTTTGATTTAGGGTCCCTAATTACAATTAAAAAGAAATTAACCCTGGCACTGGAGCAGGGTCAGGAGGGCTCCATGATGGGGACTAGGGTGGTGGGTGGAAGCTCAACTCCTGACCAGGGATGATTTATGGTAACGTCTACCCTTACCTCCCCCCGCCTCCCAACCCAGCCGCACACGTAAATCAAAGCTGCCTTTAGGTATTAGTCACAACCCAACACTTTCACTCGAGATTTCTGTAATCTTTCAGCAAGTTTTAAATGCTCATCTTATTTTCCTCAAGAATAATCAGGATCAACAGACTGGCAAATGCTGGTGTACTACAGAGATCGGGCAGCAATATTATGTGGAAAAATACCGCTTTAAGGCTGCTGCCTGTGTGCTACCATCAATGGAAACCTGAGGGTGGTATGTTTTGGGGGGCTTCAGTGCACACCGTAGAGCAGAAGGGAACTCACTTTCATCACCGGTCCAGCCACCCCCAAAAAACTGTCTGCCCCATTTAGGAACTGGTAAGTGTTGGTATTAAGGGACATGATAATTATTCTTAGGGTCATAGGATAAAGTAGGTTTATGCTATACTTCCTATTTGAAGATCAGAAAGCTAAAACATCCTATGTAACCTTTCAATAATAAACTGTCACGTGGCTGCGAGCAGCAGACAAGCACCTTGGCTTTCAGACCTGCCTACAGGTGCTCAGGAAGTTCATTGGAAATGTCCTTTCTTAGCCACAGATTCAGGCATGAAAATACAACTTACCATCTTTCCATTCTCGTGTTACTGGGTTAATGATGCCAAAAAGCTCATCATTGGTGACTGCCTTGGGGTTGAGGTCTACCCAAAGAGGACGTTGCTTCATTATCTGGTAAGTCTTGTTCAGGGATCTCAGCACCTGAGACTTGCCTGTGCCTGCGTTGCCCACCACGAAGACAGAGTGCCGGACTGTCAGCAGCTCCTCCAGCTGCACCACCTGAGAAAAAACATTCCCAGATCTTAGATAAAGATGCCAAACTGAAGTTCAGATCTACAAAACAGCTCCCATTGGGCTTCTCCTTTAGAAAGATGTGACTCAGAGACACAGATTTGCCATTGAGTTTGGTTTAGCCACTCTAATCATGATGGGTGAAATCCTCAGCCTGCAGACAAACCTCTAGCACTATTTACATCTGCCAGCCGTCAGCCAATGAGGCTCTGCTCTCCAGGGACCACACTTTCACGAGCCTACAAGAGTTAGTCCCTTTGTAAACTCAGAGACTGAGCTAGTGCTGGCTTTGGAGGCAGATGCAACTGCATCAGACCCAGCATAGCTGACTGTCCTTCATCAAGGTCTTCCCACAAGGGGAATATTGTGCAGAGTCCTCTTTGTAGAAGTAAAGACGGTTGAGAAAACCCAAATGATTTTCTGGTGATGTAGGTACAGCAGAAGATCACTTGGTCTTACTTTGAGCACAAAGTTGTCCTCAGCCTGCAGCCCGAGGTCCAGCACAGCCTGCTTTACAAATGACTCAAAATTCAGGTCACACCTCCGAGGCACATCCAGCGCAGGGAAAAGATCCCCTATCAGCCCCATAAACACTGGCACATCATCAGTCACAATCTTGGGGATATTGAAGTCACGAAGAGAGCGCATCAGAACCTGATCTTCAGGTCGCTCTGGGTCATCTCGCTTGAGGGAGCCAGCAACAACTAGCACTGACTTGATAGCACGCAAGCCCCAGTCATAGTGATCCTACGTGAGGGGAAGAAAAAAAGGAAGGATGAGTTTATGCTTAGACATTACATCACCTTGTGGGGTGAAGAACCAGTATCTCCAAACTGCCAGACAAGTGAGAAGTGGAAATACATCCAAATCTGTTATTTGCACTGTGGCCAGAGACCTTCACTAGCCTGAGTTACCTGATTTCCATTTCTGTAGGTGAGGTTCCCATCAGGGATGGTATTAAACAGTCAAACAATTCAGCTGTTCATACCAACACATGGGCTCAGAGTTAGCAGTAAGACAGGAGTAGGACTTGCACTCCGGAGACCTAAGCAATTTGTTTCACTTAAATCACAAAGCAGCTAAAGCAAGGCCAGCTGGACCCCTGGATCTGCAAGAGCTACCAAGGTGAAAGGCCTGTTAGTCCATTATGAGACCCCAAATACTCAAGTTTCTTCATCCTGCCCACCACAAGATTACAAGCGTGTTTGTTCTCAGAGACAGTCCACCAAGCAGTGGCCAGTAAAGACACTGCTGAAAAAGGACCACAAAAAGGCACGAGATGAACTCTCAAGCCAACAAACAATTCTTTATATTCCTATTCCAATAACACCCTCCAGAGCACAGCTCAATAGCTGGCTGCTTTGCATGGGAGGCTGTGGCTTCCACCAAGACCTCCAAGACACAGCACAAAGTTTCTGTGATAAGGCCTCTCCCACACAGCCTCACAGCCAAGGTCAGGTTTTCCATCTGGAGTCCTAATTCAGGTCTTCTCTGGACCCAACATGGATCTACGCAAATGATAACAAGGGAAAATCTGGTTTCCTTTGCACTGAAAGTGATCCTACTCCATCAACATCTGACAAAACCTGGAACCATGAGGCTGAAATAAGAGACAGACATCATAAACGCCTTCCAGGCAGGAGGCTCAATAGGAACTAAGAGACTGGAAAACAAAGTGTCACTGAATACCACCCCAAACATGGTGTCATTGCAGCTCACTGAAAGTTCTTTCCCATTAATGCAGCTAGTCAAATGCTTTTGTCTCCGCAGATCCTCCAATAAAGCAGTCTGAAAATTTCATTGCTCTCATGATCACAAACAGCTAATGCAAACGCAGTCATTACATAAAAGTGGTGAAGCCTTAACCATGGATCTGAGAAGCAGTGTCATGTTTCTGCTGATTTTGGAGATAAACCAGCTTCACTGTAGTGTCCAGCCACAGAAATGGGCTCACCTGCTTGGACAGGAGCTCTTTGCAGAGTTGGTACAGAGTAATGAACTTCCTGGCTAACACCCGGGCCTCAATGAATCCCTCAGCCACCAACATAATTTCACAGATCAGCTCAAAGTCTGGCACAACCATCGCACATGGCCTAAAAAGACAGGTGAGAAAAGATTGCAGAACAAGTATTTCTTGACTACAGGTCTTAGGTGCAGTGGATTTGCAGCTTTATCTTCCAGGTCTTCTCCTATGAGCCAGGTCACACTCCGCCTTTCTTATCAACAGAGCTTCTTTGCCCTGCCTGTGCATTCCCAGATCCAGGTTTGTCGTGCAAGGCAGAAACTATCTGCAAATCCCCAATGCAACTGAATTCCACAAGGAAATGAAGTCAAGCCTGGATGTTCCAAAAGAAAATGTCTACCAGTTTCATAATACAGGACACAAACTCTGACCTCAACTCACCTGAAGAGAGCTTTTAAATTCTCAGGTAGCTCAGTTCGCCCTGCATAACCAGGGTTCATGGTGATGAAAATGCCTACTGACGGGACTAAGCTAATGTCTTGTCCAAGAAAATTGAAGGATTTCTTCTTCTCCCGTATTGCATCCTGCACACTCTTCACCTAGAAACAAAGACAGTATTATAGTATCAGAGTTCACTTATGAAAAACATATCAGACAACAGTGCTGCTGTCCTTACACTTGGCCCCATGATGAATGTTTTGGTTTGGATTTTTTACTGACCATATAAAGCTTTATACACTGTTTGGAGTAAATCTGTATGACAATCTCAATCTCCCATCACAATCAAACTCTGACAAAGAAGAAAAGGGAGCTGAAGAGACTGGGCAGTCAAAGTGCAAAGGAGTTGCAAGAATTCACACCTTTGCTTCATAAGACTATGACAGACATGGGTCAGGAAGAGCAACTCAGGAGTAGGAAACACCTCCAATGCTGCCTGCATCTCACCTTGGCTTTTGACATCACCTGCAGGACACTTCTCCGCACATCTCACAGCAAAAACACACCAAAGGCTAAAACATCTCTTTAAACTTCCCAACCTAGCAGGAAGACATATGTATGAGATGAGATCACAGAATCACAGGGTTGGAAAAGACCTTTAAGATCGTGGAGACCAACCACAAACCAAACACTACCAATTCCACCTCTAAACCATGTCCCTCAGCACCTCATCTACCCATCTTTCAAATACCACCAGGGAAGGTGACTCCACCACATCCCTGGGCAGCCTGTTCCAGTGCTTGACTACCCTTTTGGTGAAGAAGTTTTTCCTGGATCACCCTTCTGGCCCTTCCTGTAGATGGGTGTCCCATCAGTCAGCTTCCAGTCAGCCAGAACATCCCCGGTTAGCCAGGACTTCAGATAAATGATGGAGAGCGGCTTGGTGAGCACTTCCACCAGCACTCTCAGTACCTGGAGTGGATCCCATCCAGCCCCACGGACCTGAGCCTTTTCCTCATCCTTTGTCACAGTGTCTCCCTGTGTATCCAACAAGGGACACATTCTCCTTTGCTCTCCTTTTGGTGCTAATGGATCTACAGCAGCATTCTTTATTGCCTTTTACTGATGCAGCTGGATTGAGTTCTGGCTGGGCTTTGGCCGTTCTGATTTTCTCCCTGCATAGCCTCACCAGGTCTTTGTGGTCCTTGTGAGTTGCCTGTCCCTTCTTCCACAGATCATAACCCTCCTTTGTTTCCTGGGCTCCAGCCTAGGTTCCCTGTTCAGCCAGGCCAGTCCTCTTCCCCACTGCCTCGTCTTTCAGCACCTGGGGACAGCCTGCTCCTGCACCTTTAGAATTTCCTTCTCAAACAGTGCCCAGCCTTCCTGGACTCCTTTGCCCTTCAGGACTGCTTCCCAAGGGACTCTACCAACCAGACTCCTGAACAGCCCAAAGTCTGCCCTCCAAAAGTCCAAGGTGGCAGTCCTGCTGACCCCTCTCTTGACTTCTCCAAGAACAGAAAACTCTATCATTTCCTGATCACTGTATCCAAGACGGCCTCCAAACACCACTTCACCCACCAGTCCTTCTCTGTTAGTGAATAACAGATCCAGTGGGGCACCCTCCCTGGTCGGTTCCCTCACCAGCTGTGTGAGGAAGTTCTCTTCCACACACTTCAGGAACCTCCAAGATTGTCTCCTCTCTGCTGTGCTGGATTTCCAGCAGACATCTGGCAAGTTGAAGTCCCCCATGAGAATGGGGGCCCGTGATCCTGAGACATCCCCTAGCTGCTTGTAAAATATTTCATCTACCTCCTCATCTTGGGGGTCTATAGCAGACCCCCCCACCATGATATCTGCCTTGCTGGCCTTTTCCCTGATTCTCACCCACAAACACTCAACCCAGTCATCACAATCATTAACATCCAGGCAATCCAAACACTCCTTAACATAAAGGGCTACCCTCCTCCACTTGCAGGGCTCTTCCAGATGCAGGGCTGTCCATGCATTCACAACACAGCCAACACCCAAATGCATTTCCAAGAGTCTGACCCAGTCTGGACCCCTGATTTCCTTCACCCATCTTCACCTCTCCCCCCACATCACTGCTCTTCATGACACCCTGAAACCCTCCTGTGCCTGCTCTGTTCCTTGTCTAGGCCCCGAAAAGGAGCAGCATTACGCAGTAAACTTGGCCTCAGCTCAGTTGACATAACTTTTAAAGATATTGGGACATCAGATGCTTAATTTAAAACCACAAGCAAAAGCTGTAAAACCTCCCCTGACACCTTCCTTCACTAATATTATGTTGGGTTTTATATTTGCTTGATTGCAGCTTTGCTCTTCTCATTCCTCACCTTCCAAAGACAGCAAGTTTATTAAAGTCAGATCTCCCTTCTGCAAACAGCACTTCAGCAAGGGAGAAATTTCTCCTTATTCACTACTCTAACCTGACTGCTGTTTGCCATCCTCAAGTTAAGCAATTAATCAAATTTTTCTCTGTAAGGAACCATATCGACACTAGCTGCATGACTAAGACAGCCAATTAAACATCACCATGGTTACACTCCTAATAGCAGCCAGGAGACACAATGATGGAATGACAGCTGTGCGGCTTTCTTCAGATGCCGTGCTCCAGCCAGGAGCGAGGGAACCATTAGCAGTTGAGTCATACCTGGGCTTCTTTAGTTCAGCTTCCCTTTTTATTTTAAGATCCTCAAAGACTTTTTTCAATGACAACTTTAAACTAGAACTTGATGGAAGAGAAATTGAGAGGGAATGATACATAAACTCTTGTACCCGCTTGGGGCTTCTTTGGGATGTCATATAAGGCACCAATTATGTGTGGAAGAGAGATGAGAAGAGTAAGGAGTTCATGAAGGGTTCAGAACAACGTCTTTGACCAAAACATTTACAAAAGCGTAGAAAGTTCTGAGCTCTAGATCTTTCTTTCTGTAATACCAAGCCCAAAAGGGGGTCTAGGAAGAATTCAGACACTGGGATCGAAAACCTGCATTCAGCTGACACTTGGGTCCAGAAAAAATTAGATACTTTGGCACCTCAGGTTTCAACACTGAAGCCCCCAAGGCTCAAAACTTTAAGTTCAGCCCATGTTAGAGCTGTCTTGGTCTGACAGTGCAGTTGGACACCCACCCGCCACTCAAAGTCCCCCGGTACCTGGATTTACCTGGCATTTTCAGAGGATATCAATGAGATTTGGGATCTGGACAACATCCAGACCAAGCTCTCCTTCAAAGCAAGGGCCAGAAGATGTAGGAGGGCCTGTTCTCATCCTGCTGCCCCATGATTATATCTGGGCTGCCCTAGGTTTCAGCCCCTGCCAGAAGGGATTCACACCCTCAGAACTTATGCTGGGTACCCTTTCAGCACCCACTGGGCATGCACAGCCAGGGTATGAAACGCCCCTCCTCCTGCAATCCTTTTCCTTGTAGAAAATAATTCCAGATTTCCTTGTGAGTAAGTAACAGGAAGGGAAGGAGAAGGAGGCCAAGTGACAGATTATATACAAGCAGAAGAGAACAGGAGACTCTAGCGTGGTGGGGATGGCAGTCTCCTTTCCAGCCCTTCTCCAAGAACTGCTGCTGTGCTTCCCATCAGACTCACCAATAAACTGCACTGAATGGCTGAACTACAGAGGAGACAATAAATCATTCTACAGGGAAAACATCAGCTCAAATAGCCCTCCTAGCTTTAATCCCATGCTGTCAGGGTATCCTGGGCAAACAGCTAAGCAAGGGCTGCAGATTTGCTGCAGGTTCCAGCTACTGAGTGTCACCCAGCTGACCCCGGCTTTCAGGAGCACCACGTTGCACTCATGGGGCTGCACACATTCCTCCCAGGGACAGGAATACCCTCCAAAGCCATTTCACAGAGCCCTCATTACAGACACGGGAATTAAATCTACAGTCTTATGAAAAGAGAAGGAAGGAAAGGAGACTGCAGAGTCTTTGTGACAGGTAAGCATTAAAAAAATTAATCTTAAGTGTACTGCTATTTGCTGAATACAACACACAACCTGTGCCTGACTGGTGGCAATAAGTAACCCCCAAAAGTCTGGCAGGCCATGGATCTACCCCAAACACCACCCTTCCCTCCATGAAAATGCTTCTCTACATGGCAGGCTGAGTAGCCGTATGTCGAGGCAGCTCTCCTCCTGAAAATGACACCCTGCAATTATCTCACAGCACAGCAATGACACGAGTGTCTTCCTCAGGAGGAACAGGTACAGAGCCCTGGTGTGCACTGCTCTGGGAAACAATGCTGCAAAGAATTGCCTCCACACAAATGCTGTAACTGGGGGAACAAAAGAAGTGACAAAAATGTTTGCAGCACGTAACTGCTACATTTTGTCTGTGCTGTGATATTCATGCAATTAATCTTGGGATTCAATCCTCACCTGCCTACACACGGAACTGAAACCAGCAACATGCGCTTTCCATATTTACCCTGGCTCCAAAGGCTGCAGCATGGCTCTGCCTTGTTTGTATTTACTTATGAGTATTTCTCCACTCACCTGTACAGCAACCACAGAAAGAACCTCAACCGAGATCCTGTTAAATTCATCAAAACAGCCCCAGGCTCCTGTCTGAGAAAGGCCTTTGTAAATATTCCCACAAGACTGGAGAAAAAAAAAAAAAAAAAAAAAAAAAAAAAGAAGAGAAAAGAAAAGAAAAATTTACAAGAGTGAAATCACAAATGGAATCAATTCTAGCAAAAAATGGATTTTTTATTTCCAAGCCTGTTTATTTATAGTGATTTACAGTCTATTGTGGGTATTTAGAAAAGTGCATGGAAACAGCAGGCACAACTCAGTTATAATATTTATAGCTCTGCATGGTTTGCCACTTGATTTGCTAATTGTACTGACTTGATATATCTGTGCACTAGTTTCATTTAAAGGTCATGTGTGCTGAATTACTGATGGCCCTGCTTCCTGGGAGAGACCATAAGCTGAATAAAATATGATCCAAGGCAACCAAAGTGAATGTACCATGCCAGAGCAGCAGAGAGCAAGGCTCAGCCTAACAATTCAGTGTTCTGCAGCAGCTGAAGGTTCAGGACATTCTGGCCTTACTCTGGGAGAGGATCCTGAGAAAACCAGGACAGGTCCCTCCCCATGCCAGGGTCTGTGAGCTTGCAGCAGGCCAGCAAGAGACAATCAGGGTCAAAGTGTCAGCACAGCCTCAGCCTCAACTGAACAGGGCAAAAATGGTGAAGCATTTCATGGGGCAAGGGAAGGGGCAAGGGAAGGGGCAAGGGAAGGGGCAAGGGAAGGGGCAAGGGAAGGGGCAAGGGAAGGGGCAAGGGAAGGGGCAAGGGAAGGGGCAAGGGAAGGGGCAAGGGAAGGGGCAAGGGAAGGGGCAAGGGAAGGGGCAAGGGAAGGGGCAAGGGAAGGGGCAAGGGATAACCAGGCAGAGAGAGAGTTTGGGTCTTTGCCTCCTGAAGAACTTTGTGTAAGTCTTGGAGAAGAAAAGGGAGGAGGAGAAAAAGGCATCCAGCAGAAAGGAACATAGCAGGGATTTGAGAAGTGATGGATCAAAGTGATCTCAGCTGCATTACTCAGAGCCTTTAGGTTTCATGGGGCCCGAGCACGCCCAGCCCCACGTGATGGCACCGCAGTCAAGGTGGGAGCAGTACCTTGTAGTCCATCTGCTCCGAGCAGTTAAACACATACACCATGATGCCCAGGGCTCGCCCCAAATCTTTTGTAGTCTCCGTCTTGCCAGTGCCTGCAGGGCCTGCAGGTGCTCCGCTCATGGTCAGGTGCAGCGACTGAGTCAGAGTGATGTAACATCTTTGACAGCAAAGGATGAAGGAAAAAAGGAAAAGGGATGAGACTTGGTCCAACAGGTCATCATTGGGCTGCAGAGGAATAACACCAGGGCAGTGCACTCAGGAGTGCCTTTCTTCTGCAAAGCAGTACATGAGCAGAGTGCACGTGTGAGCTGAAAATCCTCCTGAGCATTAATTACCACCTCTGCCCAGCTGTGCTTCCTTCAAGAAACACTCATCGCCTTCCACTGGGGTCTGCTAATCTCTTCACATCCAGGGTTGTGCTTTCTTTGGATCCTCATACTACTTATTGATATTGGGCATGCCCCAGATAGCATGGGTCTTTCTTTCTGAAAGACCTTCCTCTTTCTTCCCAGTGCTCATCAGCCTAAAGCATCCCTTTCGCTGTCACTGACAAAAACCTGCTCAGATGAATGAATGACCCTATGAATGAACCCACTCAATGCTGCAGCAAGCCCCAAAGCACTTCCATCATGCTGATAATGGACACTAGGGAGGTCGCCACATGTGGGTGTCCATACTCCTAGTGTAAGCCACATAGTTGTAGTCAATATGGCCAAAAAAACCCGACAAAGCATGGGAGCTTGGCTCAGCTGACTAACACGGGTGACTAGAGCCACCTGAGATGCTGCTGGCCACTGAATGTCACATGGTGTGGAAAGATATGACAATAGGTCCACAGTAGATTTGTATGCTTCTGAACTGGCAGCTGGAAGCCAGATGGGACAAGGCAGAGCATCGCGGGTCACTCTAGGTGTCCCCATTGACACAACTGAACAGCAGTTGATGTCTACTTCAAGACAGGATGAAAGCTTTCTAGACTCACCACTCTATGGGGCGTGGACATCCTGTGCACAGGTAGACCACCCACAGATGAGCATCTTAATCTGTGATCTTAATCCCACCCTGGAATCTGAGGTACAGACACCCCAGAGGGTACCACCATCAAGTCACAAACCAGGTGAGGGGTAGAGCTCTGCCACCAGATTGGTGGACCACAAAGAAAGAACAAGAGGGATGCAGGCGACCAAAATACATCCATCTTTGGTTGGCAGCTCTCTCTGACTGCATGGCAAAGCCCAGCTACAACCATGTTTCCCAAGGACTTACCTGTCAGTCAGCGGAGTGATCACAAGCCGAGGGGTATTGCCAAGGTATTCGTAGGAGTACAGGAACTGGGCATCACAGATGTTGGCAAAGCAGTGCCGCTCCTCATCCACCCATCTGTGCCGGAGCTGTGAGAGCCAAATGAATGCCTGGGCGTTGTCCACCTGCAACACACCCACAAGCACACTTCATGGGAAGGCCAGGGATGACTGGCACACACAGCTCAGGTGCCAAAATGGTGACTGCAATGACGTTTTCATCAGGGATAAACTGGTTTTCATTGCACAGGCACGTGGGGTGAGGAAGGTCATCTCCTTGCAGTGTGGTGAGAAATGTCACATCCCCATCTCCCATCAGCAGAGGGGAGGAACCAAATTAGTGACCACGGTGGGAGAGGAAAAAGCAAATACCCAAGAAAAAAAGCAGCACAAAAAGACTCCTGAAGAGGAGACGTAAGAAGCAGCAAGCCATGAAGAGTTTCTTCTGATGCAAACAGAGTGAAAGAAGGAGTAGAGGCTGTCTAAGCAGGGAAGAGGCCACAGACAGCACCAGAGAAACAGGCTGGGGACAGGGGAACAAGGACAGCCATGGCGAGCGTAGTCTCACAAACAGCAGGCAGGCCAAGGTGATGGACCACTTCACCACAAACTGGGCCAAGGTACCACCAGGTCCAGCTGGGCCTTGAAGCCAGAAATCCTGCAAGCAGCCCGGTTGCCTCCGAGAGGACATAGATGACAGTAGAGCCACAACCCAGCACACTCAGGGCACCTTCTAACCCACCTGCAGGGCTGGACACTTGGCACAGTGTCAAGGAGAGCAGAGTACTGTGGGAGAAGGTGTGAAGGACAAGAGAGTCCCAAAGGAGTACCTGTGGCCCCACACCAGACCAAGAAGGCTACAAAAAGAAAAGTCCAAATGCTTTTTCTTACTTTATAAAGTCAGAACTGAGACTGCACCCAACAGCCTCCAACACAACGCCATCATCCACCAACATGTGCCTTGACAACAGAACATGGGGCCACACTCTCACTCCTGGTGTGGAACTGTGGTGAGTACAACAAGTCCCTTGGTGTTACATGGCCATGATACAGAACAGCACTGCAGGCTGACGGGGGCTTTCTGCTGCCCTACCACAAACACACTGTAGAAGCAAATTTAGTTGTGTGTCTCCCACTGAGACAGGCAGTGATCTGAATGGCCTGTGGTTGGCCTATCACTCTTGTAACCCCCACTCCAACACCCAACACAAGACCATGTTGAGCTGCCAACACAAACCTTCTGTGCAATCATCTTTGCCACCACATCCCGAGCATGCACGTCGATGGTGCATATGGTCATGATTTTCTGCCTGTGATCTTTGGAAAGCTGCCCAATCAGCATGGTAATGAGGGTGTTCAGCTGGGTCACTTGCTTCTTGTGATATTCCTTCATTGCATTCTCGTAGCCTTCCTCCACCCTAGCAAAGGCAATCTCAACCTCAGTTGTCCACCAGATCTGGGTGCAGGAAAGAGCCACCTAGGGAAAAGGGCTGGCTGAGTATCAGAATAAATACCAGAGCTTCTTGACATTCAAGAGTCTCTGATCCACAGGGAGATGAAGTATCCATGACGTGAAATTAGTATTTTTTTCATACAGCAGTCACAACAGACAGGACAACAGGGATCTGCCCCATTACATTAATTTAAAACATTGTATCAGCGGTAGGCACATTTAGCAGCTACTTATTAGCAAATCAGCACCTTTCACATACCTGACACAGCAGAGGAGGGAGAGCTGGAGACCATGAGTCTGTCAGAGGTGCAGCTGAGGTGCTCTTTTTTCTCATTAGCCCTCATCACCTCATTTTCCCGCTGCAGCTCTCACTCCTCTGAGTGTACAGACTTCACATGATCAACAGGGTGCAGCCAGCAGTGCCCAACCCCTGAGTTCTGAAACCCAAACAGGAGTGTATCCTCCCCAGGGCCCAAATCAGAGCATGGAGCACAGCCTGGAAACTCCATCAGGAGATTGCCAGGATAAAGGACAACTCATCCATTCTTCCTCCCTCCTGGACAGCACAGCAGAGGCCAGAAACATCCCCATCCACAGCTGGAAGCTATTACTAAAAGCAGGGATGGGCAAGACTGAAGGGGAAGCCATGCGCTGCCTTTCCCATGCACCAGTCTGAGAGGAGACGAGGAGCAGGGGCAGATACCTGGGCAGGGTAGTCAAAGAGCCACTGCTCTCTTGGCTTCTCCTCATAAGCCATGATGGCTTCTGTCATCTCGTCTCTCACAGCAGCCCTCATGCTCTCTAGTATGTGATTCAGCCAGACCTCAACCTGAAGAAGAGATTAAACCACAGTATTACATTTGCTCTTCTTAAGAACACAATTCCTGCTGAACTTAGTATTTCACAGGCAAAGCCCTCACTGAGAAGAGAGTTTAAATGCAAGAAGCTCCATTACGGGGGAGCTCAGTAGCTGGTATTACGCACTTTAGCTTCCTACAACAGTCCGTGGAGAAAGGTGTAACTACAGGGACAGATAAGCTGAGCTGTAGTTTGATTCTTAAATTTCATACTTTAACTCATCTTATGAAAGAAGGAAGATTTTGAAAGCAGAGAAAAAAGCCTTCTCTTTCAAAAGATACCCACACAGAGTTACTATGGGATAGCTCAGACCATTTTCAATCTGCATCTCCTCCCTTACTGAGGATATTTGTAACAATCAGTAAGACTAACCTCCAAAATATCTTAGAAAAATTCAAATTTAAAAAAAAAATAGTTAGAAAAAGGCCACAGCTCTTTCTCTCACTGTGGGCTGTGACACCTATGCCCCACTTTAGTGAGGACTTACCCAGAATGGGACCAAGGGCTGTGGTGTAAGGAGGAATTAAATTACACAGCATGTCTTCCAGCCTTTTTCACACATAAAGGAAGAGGAGTGAAGCTCTGTGATGGGTTGGCAAGAGATGTCCACACAAGGGGCAAGAGAGTAGACTCCACTAGAGTTTTGATGGACAAGGTCTTTCCCCTCACCTGCCCGCTGCAGTCACAGGGTTTGCTGAAATTGACGTATTCCTCCTCTCTACTGTACATTCCCAGGCCAATCTTGGTTGGCTTTTGCTCAGAGTCCAGCTGGAATTTAATCTTGGCCAAGCTGTCAAAGAGTTTGGAAAGATGACGTTGCACCTGCAAAAGGAATTGTATACATAAAGCAACTGAGACAGGAGAAGCAGAATGGAGATCACCATGATCACCATACATGTCACAGGCACAATCATGTTCACAAAGCATGATCTTGGACATCTTGGGAGCATTACACCTTCTCATATATGGCCTGGATACCGCCAGCACAAGCTTGGAACTAGATGTTCTTTAAGATCCCTTCCAACCCTAATCATTCTATGATTCTATGATTCTTGCTGACTTTCCCAATACTTTCACCTATTTCTATATAATTTAGAAAATAGATATGCCTTAATAAATTATATTTTTCCATTTGGAAATCTCCCATACAGGGCAAAAGTAAAACATTCAAACACTGCATTATCTCCTAGCCCAAATTTCCCTACATGTAGTGATGAGAAGTCTTTAGTCATTGCTCCACCTCATCCTATTCTCATCACATTGTGGACTTTTCTTCATTTTGAACCTTTCTGTTTTTTCACTACTAGAAATCAATTTTGTGCTGATGAAAAGTCCTAAATTCTCCTCCATTGAGAAAGAGACCTTTATTTCTGCCCAAGATCCATGATAAACAGCTCAACAACCCAGACCTTCTGCAAAACCCCCATCTTGATCAAAAGCACTCTTCCAGAAAGAAAAAGAGTAATTCAGTCCTGTCTTGTTCACACTCGGCTGAATTTGAAAAGCCAACAGGGAGATGCTAGCATTGCTGCTGCAGGCTCTCAACATCAGGACCTGCCTGCTGGGAGCTGAGCAGGCCATCAACGCTTCTCTAGATCACTACATAACATGCAACTAAACCACTGCATGTCACATGCCACTGCCAACAACGGCGAGCTTCTCCCAGGACTGATGTTCCCACAGCCAGGGTCACTCACAAAGCTGTCCCAGACAGGAGCTGCCTCTCCCAATGACAGCCAGAGACTGGGAGAGGGACAGACACCCATGGGTGTGATGAGGAATGATCACCTGGTGCTCGGATGCTTTCAGGGAAAGATGGGTGGACTTGTCCCCTTAATTCTTGTGCATCGACTCACAAAGGATTACAATGCTCCTTCTCACAAGCTGTCCTACATGTGGACATAGCTAAATAATTTTTCTACTCATGTTAAAGGAGGGCCAAATACTGGAAGGTGCCAAGTACCTCTGAGAAGCAAAAGGCATACAGCACTGCCCCAGATAAGCGCATCTCCTCTCAAATATCAAGTAAACCACAGAAATCTTTCCTTACATCTAGAAGATTCTGCTCACAAACCCTACTGTCCGTTCCCAGACCCTGGTCATCTGCAGGGCATTGGACATACTCCAGTGCTTGATGCAATCCTGCCACCGGAGCCTTGAATACACCTGCACACGTTCAATACTCAGTTCCAGAGGATAATATCATTGTGTATTTAATCCTCCTGTAGGAATTATCAGACTCAAAACTACAGTGGAAAGGCTGAGAATGCATCCATGTATGATCTTACTTGACATTTACTTTGATTTTACTGTAAATGGTTTTAAATAACAGAAAACACCAGGAATCGCTTCCTACTTCATAGCGCATTTCAACACAGTATCTTTTCTTTGCTTCCTGTGGCTTTTTTTCCTCTCCATTTTAAGTATCAATCAACTATGTACTTAAAATACTCTGCGGGCTGAAATCACCCAACAGCAGAAACAGATATCAACAGTGTTAAAGGTTAGAGGCAAACAACAGCATTTCCAAATGCACCTACAATCCTGCTCCATTCATGTGTTCACACAAATGCTGAAAATGATGAAAAGCTTAAAGTGAGATTACTCATGAATGAAAGATGGAATAAAGAATTCATTCCTCATCCAGCACTCTCCCTTTGCTTTGAACATGTTGATGGTTTCACATACCCAGCTCAGGATAAATGATGCATCCTGAACAATGCCAGCCAGAGCACAGCATTGCCAGGCAAAGTGGTCAAGGCTTCCTGAGGGCAACTCCTGTAGCACCAATAATCAACCTTAATGCTGCTGTGATCTGAGTGGAAAAACATCTGCAGGGCTGAATCCTCTGAACTCTGTCAACTGTGGGATAGGAGGTGTCTGTGCTCCTCTGGGGAATGGGGGCAAAAGCACAGTGAAGCCATTTCCTAAAACATGAAGGTTACTACAAGTTCCTCTGCAGGATGATCCAGCAATCCACCAAAGCAACAGGAGGAATGGTATACTTGGAGTGATTTCCCCAGACCTGGCATTCAGGCACCATCCCCAGAAACCCAGCCTGGAGAGGAGAAGTCTCCTCAGTCAGACAATGCAGAAGCCCAGTGAAGGAGGTCAGGTACCCAGCCTGGCCCCTGAGTTGCACAGGGATGGATGGCAACCCAAGAGATTTACTTGCTTGCCTTGGTCATAGCCACTGTCCGACCACCAGCTGCCTTACAATGACTAGCAAATGCCTCCTCTGCCTTAAAAAGAGGGACTTCTCCAAGCCATCAGTCGCCAACACTTCCACGTTTGAATGAACAGTCTGTGGTTATTTCAACAGCAGAAGCTGTTTGGTGGCATACCAGGTTGGGGATCCAAGTTCCTCAACAAGTTTTGGCTGAGATCCTCAAGAAAGATGGTTTCCTCCAACCTTACTGTATCCCACTAGAAACAAACCCACTGTTTTTATGGTATCAAAACCAGCTCTACTGTGTGCAGCGCTGTGATAATCATTTGCAAGCATAACCAGGGTCAGATCACACCAACATACAGTGCACATGTTGCCTTTCAAAGACCACAGATGAAGGCCAGCTGTGAAAGAATTATTATTAATCCAAGTGAGGGTGGGAAAAAAAGCAATTGAAAGGATAAGCTACAGGAGAGTCCCATGACAGCCCATGTCATGACATTACTGGCAGCTGGAAAATGTAAAGGTGATGCAGTACAAGGCTTACCAGCTGTGGGTTGGTGCCGTTGGAAAGAATATCCAACAAATCTGCAGAAGAAATGAAGTAAAATCTGGGAAAGGCCAACCTCTTCATGTCCAAATATTCAGCCACAGCCTTCTTACACAGAGACAACCTGGGGAGACAAAGCACATAAATAGAGCTCAGGACAGGTGACAAATATCCTTTCATGTTTCACGCTACAGTTTGCGTCATCAAGCATACTCTCCCCTACCACGGGGAAACACCAGACATGGGCTGAGCCTGTAGCCTGGTCCTCTACAGCATCTTCCAAACAGATCAGCAAAGCACACAGTAACTCTCAGATCTCTGCTCCCAAGGGTCAAAGAGCGCAAGAGTCAGAGGAGCCTCCTAAAAAAGCAGAGACACAGGTAGAAGAGGCTAGAAAGGGTTTGCAGTCTGACCTACAGTTTTAGACAAGCTCTTAACTGCCACAGGTCATTTCACATTGGGATGGAAGTTTCCATAACTGCTTTTATTCTGATGAGCTGCATTTAGAAGTCTGATTCAAACCTACTCAGCTTTCCGTGACTGCAAAGCCAGAAGGGAAACTTCTTTGCTCCGATCTAAAATGAATCTTCGGGCTTACATGCTAAACTGCTGCTGAGCTTACAAAGTTCATAAATAACATGCAGCTAGTCCTCTGTGAGGAACGCCGGGCTTATCTGCTTAAAAAAAATAATAAAATCTTTATTTTAAAAGGATTGTTATTACTGGCACAACAGCTATCATTTTAACTTTTAAGCATGTTCCAGGTAGACTAGTTTATACGTTAAGTGAGAAGTGTATCCACTCAGGACACTAAGGTCTTTCTCAAGAAATCTAGTTATACCACGTGTGAAGGGTATACACACAGAGATGATTTTGTAAATTAAAGAACATGAGTTCTGCTGCAGATACCTCTGCTTGGGCTTCTAAATAGATATTTAAGACACTGTATTTGGGGTGGCAGTGAGGTCATGTGTTATTAAAACCAGCTGAATGCCTAACTTTTTGTGTGTGAAAACCAATATTTGGGATAAGAGTCTGCACATACACAAAGCCAGACTGCTCTTGGGGGCTTCAGGGTGATGGATCACAAATAAAAAGACTTGAAAAATATCAGAAATGCTGCGACTTGTGAATGCAAGGAATGGACAGTCCAGGAAGAAAGCCTTGGAGCACAGGTTAAACAAACTTCCCAGACTGATCTCAGCCTCTGACAAAATCCTGGGAATGAAGTTCTACCTACCTGCTCTGGATATCCTCCAGTTGTTGGGACAGACCTGGTTTATTGGTGGCCTCAACTACATTTGGGGTTCTCTGGACTTCATAGGCCAGTTCTTTAAAATCCACATCAATCCCTTCAAAGCATTTGGAGTCCTAAAAAGTGATACAAAGAACACGTTCAGGGTAGAACACTAATTTTGTGCTAAAAGATCCCATTGTCTGGGTGCCGTCTTTGGGTTGAGGGGGAAGAGTCTCTGCAGGAAGCCTTCTGTCCAGTGTAGAGAGGGACCTCTCCATCACTTCAGAAGGGCTTTTCCACCCACATGCCTTAAACAAGTCTCCAATCAGGCAGATGCCTTATTGTCACTGTATCCCAAAGGGGTTGTGGATGAAGTGATCCAAGCAGAAGTCAATGCCTAAGACCAAGCATTTTCATGGGACTGAATTCCCTTTTGAATATTTCCTCATAACTCTTCCTCCCCTGTGTCCCTATGAAATACCCAGTTTCCCAGACCACAGCAACAGGAGATGCTACCATATGGGGAAAAGGCTACTGACTTCATTTGAGTTCATGCTTCCCCTCCTGCTACAGCATAGGAGTCCCAGTACCCATCCCTGAAATTAATGTGATGACACTTGCAGGAGAGCCCTTCCTTGCCCCGAGTAAGGCCATGGAAGCCCCACATCAGGAGCAGAGGAGCACACTGACAACTATGCTCTGCACCTAACAGGAATCCTGAATTTCCAGAGCTAAACAGTGAAGAATAAATAAAGCTATGTTCAAAATGTCTCTGTTCCTCCCTTCTTCCTAAGTCAGATCTCCTGAGTGAGCCAGGACACTGAATAACAATGCTCCAAGCTTTCCTAGTAACACTTCCATGTTAACACGTGTTCAGCCCTGGTAGCAAGGCTCAGGCTGGAGGGTTGAGCTCTCCCTGCACACAAGCCGTGTAACCAGCTTCAGATGTGCATCCCCTGCCCTGCCAGCACATCCTCCACCTGCCCTGAATGCATCCCAAGGAGGTTCAGCTTCCATAGGCTTTGAGCTTCATCCTTTCTTCTAGGGAAGGGAAGAGGCTGCTGATTTGTGCCAGCCACCAGATGGGTACTGAGATGCAGACAGCTGCCCAGCAGGATGCAGATTTAAATCTTGATGTGATTTCCTATGTGCTGTTAAGTAGCTGTTGGATATTAACAGCTCACTGGCACATGGCACAGCCCTCAGGGCACTGGTTATTAGCACCTGTGCATACTGCCCAGTAAGCAAGGTGTGCCCAGTGCTCTCCAAAGCATGGGGAGGAACAGTCTAAGCAGACCAAAGGGAAGGGACGGGACAGGGTGGTGTATCATCCAGGCATCACTGGGCTGTGCACAGCCCCTCTTGGGTGCTGGTCCCCCAGCAGTGCTAGCAGTGACAGCAGTCCCTACTCCACCTCCAACCTGACGCTGCACATGGATGGGGACAGCAGTGACACAGTCAACAGCAGTTCACTCATAAGCAAAAGGCACAGCTGTGAGTGGTCCATCAGGGCCAGGAATCAGCTTGGAAAATTTTTTTAATAATCAAGGGAACCTGGAATAAGGCTGGAAGGTGGACTCGTGGACACCTCCAAGGAGGTCAATAATGACAATTCTGTTCCATTTTCTGAGGCAGAATTGGGAGAACAGCTGCTGTTCCCCAGGGGTCAGTACTGGGTCCAGTCTTGTTTAACGTCTTCATCAACAGCCTGGATGTAGGAATAGCATCCACCTTCAGCAAGTTTGCTGATGGCACAAAGTTGGGAGGAGTGGTTGGCACACCAGAAGGCTGTGCTGCCATTCAGTGACACCTGGACACACTGGAGAGCTGGGCAGAAAGGAACCTGATGAGGTTCAACAAGAGCAAATGTGGAGTCCTTCACCTGGGGAGGAATAACCACATACACCAGTACAGGTTGGGGGCTGACCTGCTGGAGAGGAGCTCTGTGAAAAAGGACCTGGGTGTGCTGGTGGACAGCAGGTTGGCCATGAGCCAGTGGTGTGCCCTGTGGCCAGGAAGGCCAACAGTGTCCTGGGGTGCACTAAAGAGAGCATGGCCAGCAGGTCGAGGGAGGTTCTCCTCCCCCTCTACTCTGCCCTGGTGAGGCCACATCTGGAGTGTTGTGTTCAGTTCTGGGCTCCTCAGTTCAAGAGGGACAAGGAACTTCTGGAGAGAGTCCAATGGAGACCACAAAGATGATGAGGGGCTGGAGCATCTGCCTTACAAGGAGAGGCTGAGAGAGCTGGGGCTCTTCAGCCTGGAGAAGAGCAGACTGAGAGGGGATCTGATCCATGTCTATAAATATCTGAAATGTGGGGGCCAAATGGGTGGGGCCGGGCTCTTTCTGGTGGTGCCCAGTGACAGGATAAGGAGCAACGGGCACAAACTGGAACACTGGAAGTTCCAGACAAACTTAAGGAAAAACTTCTTTACTGTGAGGGTGCCAGAGCCCTGGGACAGGCTGCCCAGAGAGGTTGTGGAGTCTCCATCTCTGGAGATGTTCAAAACCCACCTGGACTCTTTCCTGTGCAACCTGGTGTCAGTAACCTGCTTTGGCAGGGGGGTTGGACTAGATGATCTCCTGAGGTCCCTTCCAACCCCACCATTCTGGGATCCTGTGATTCTGCTCTTGGTCTCCCCCAGCACTGAAGGCAGGGAAGGGGATGCTCCCAAAGCTGCCTGTTCCAACCCTCGTTTGATGATTTGCAATGTCTGAGTAATTATCCCAGTCCCCTCCTTTCTGAGGAGAGAGGGAACATGCCTGAAGCACTGAAGGAAGCCAGCAGCCTCACTCTCAGTTCCCAGTAACTTTGTATTTGCTACATGATGGTGGAGGGGAGAAAATCAACTTCTCAGCACAGCTCAAGCACAACCTACAGTACAAAAATATTCTGAGGCAACACTAGGGAAACTACTATAGCACTAAGGGAGCCTCCAAAGAAGTGAGGTAGCAGGAGAAGAGCCCTGCTTTGGGGAGTCTGTCATTACAGATAGCCCTGTTTCATATAATGGAGACTCCCCTTCAACACTTTCCAAACAGGAAAAATAAGATTTAGGTTTCTTACCTCAGGAAGCTGTGCCCGTATATCTTCTGAGCCTATGAATATGCTCTCCAAGTGAGACCAGGTTCGCTGCACTTCAAACCAGAGAGAAATGACGGAGTCCATGGTGGACAGCTTCCTCTGCCATGCAGACACTTCCTCCAAGAAGAAAGTAATATATTTGGAAGTCATTAAATTCTGCAGCTGCACCTGGTTGTCTTCTAAAGTTTCAATGAGTTCCTCATCTGACTTCAGCAATGGGATGCTCGTCCGGGGATGAGGCTCATACTGAAACTCCATGGTGCTCCAAGTCATTTTTAGCTCCTTCAGGACCTTCTCCATACTCATTTCTCGCACTGCTTTGTCCACAATGCCACGAACCTCATCCTCAAAGTTATGCAGGTTGAGCTTCAGGAGGTCAGCCAGTGTAGTATCCGAGTCCATCACAAACCTCACACCTGTCATCTGCATCAGTTGATTCCAGTGTCTTTCTCTAATGGCAGGATTTTGAAGTTCTGCCACAGCTTTTAGGGCTGTCACCATGTTCTTCACCTTGCTGTCCAGACCAGCGAAAGCATCACATGCCCTCATTTCCTTATCCAAATTCCGAACCCCTCTTGCAAACTTTTTACACTCCAAATCCATGTTTTCCACATTAATATCCACCCATTTGGTGGTCTGCCAGTCATCAAGGCTAGTGTTCACCAGGGCGATCATATCCCAGAGCTCTTTGAGAAGACACAGCTCCTTTCTGCACTGCTTCAGTTGTTTATAATCCGGCACCATGACTTCAAACAGACCAGCTGATTCATAAATTGAGGTCATGGCTGACTCCATTTGTTTAATCTCAATGTGCTTTGCATCCAGCAGTTGATAAGGCTTTTCAGCATCAAACCTAGAAAGAGATGTTTATTCTTCATAAGTGATATTGTAACAGCTTCCAAAGAAAACATAAAACAAACAGTGCTTCTAAGAGACAAAGCAGAGATGAAACGTACCGAGCACACGCTGACGATACAGCCACGTGGCACTATTGTCACCACCTTCAACTGATATTGTGCACTCAGCATCCAAATCCAATCTCTTGCTAACACTGGACAGTGTTCCCGGGGACAAAACAACCCAGGTGTAACAGCTACAGCACTGTGAGAAGGTAGGAAACGTATACAAGGGCTCGAGCATGTGTCCTTAGGACACTTGGAGGTGATCCCATAAAGCTTTTTTCCCTTGGGCCTTCTCCAACGCTATAGTCTGCCCGTACCTGAACGGTGCTTCTTTCCAAAATCGCTCTCTGAATCTGTGCTGCTCAACATCAAACGCCGCACAGCTCTTGCGCAGAACTGCCATTTCGTTTGCCTGCAGAGGAGCCACATGCTGCTTCACAGCGAGCGCCAGCTTCTTTATATTGTTCCATTTTTCTGGCAGCTCCTGCAAGCAAAATTTAAATGCTGGTAGGCAGTATTTGATAATTGATATAAGACGCATCTCATCTGTTTATGGATAATCACAGAACAGGAAAAGCAACAGATTCCCTGTCTAAAACTGCACGGAAGTTTTCTTGAGATGTGAAGGCTAAACACACAATTTGGAATAAAACTTACCACTTATTCACAATTTCGGAACAAATGAAGACTGAGACTTTATAACTGACTGCTCTGATTATCAAAATATGTTCAGGAACTTCAGAAGAAGGGTCCCAAACTAGATCCTGGACTCCCAGGATTGTTCAATGCTCAAGAGAGAACAGTAACCCTAACACCAAGCGGGTCCTGGAGCCTGCTAGGCATGGCTGAAGGCAAGAGGATGGGCTGTGGATGCCAGCTCATCAGATCATCTGCCTTCCCAGAGCTAATTAAGAAAGAGAGCCTGGGAATTTTTTTGACAGCTCTTAGAGCAAAAGATGTTATATCGGAAGGACTTCTATAAATCTCTCTAGGCCAAACCCCTCCAGCTTGTGTATACAATGTTGGTGCTGAATAAGACTGGGTACTTTCTCAGGTCTGCATCCAAGATGCATGTGCACAGCACTGCTGACAACTCACCCTCTGTATCTGGGATTCTCTTCAGAAAGGAATTTTATTGCTTCTCACTAGGCTTCTTGGGTCATATTCTCCACCCAGACACTGACACCAGCCAAGGGCTCTGATGTCCTCAAGTCCCAGTGCTCTGCCCTCAGAGAGCCCACTTCCCCATATAGGGTGCCAGCCTACAGGAAAGACTTTGGTTTTCTTTTCAGTCTAGTTCACATAGTCGAGACTAATGGAGACCCACCAACATTACTGAAAGAAGGGAAATAACCTGGAGGCAGTTCTGAGGCAGCAGAGATGGTGAGAGCAGGGCCAGTCCCTCCTGAGGGGTCTCTTTCTCACACTTTATATTCCAGTCCCAACAGAAATCACGATCCATGAGCTTCACAACCACAGCAGGGCACACATGAAGCTGCTCCCTTATCTTTCTCGTCCAAACTACCAACTTCAGCCCATCCATCACCATAGCCATGGAGGGAGTGGTACCTAGAGGAACTTCTGGTTTTCCCACCATATACAGGAATGAATAATTCATTTAACTACATGCTGCTGTCACTTGCCAGAAAGAAGAAAAGTGGTTTATTATCTCCTGCATCTGAATGGCTGCCCTGCATCTCTCATTTCTTCTATCAGAAAAATAAATCAGTGGTTTGAATGACTTGCACAAACAGGCACCAAACAAGCAGCTCTGGGGCAGAGGAATTAGCAGTGCCAGGTTTCCCCAGCACCATGTTTTATGCTGGACTGAAGCTGTTGCAGCAGCCAGAGCATCCATAAAATGCAGCTCTCCTGGTTTTCAGGGAGTCTGTAGGAACCCATGTATCTTTAGGACTCTTAAGTATTCCAGACTTGGAGACCCAACCACCCACAGATCATGGCTGCACAAGCAGAAAACCAGGGGATTGCTGAACCCCACTCAGCTCCCACCCAAGCTTCCAGCAGAGAACTGGAGTCTTTGCTGCACAGGTGCATAACAGAGGAACACCTCTCCAAAAGGTTCTGCTTTAAATCTGGTGTCCTACACAGACCCCCTCTGACCACAGCACCCCATGACTATAGGGTATCCATCAGCATGTAGCCACATGCTTCTCCACTGCAATGTTTTGGCTGTTGCTAGTGCTTGTCTCTTGTTCCTCAAGACCGACTGGGAACCTCAGTCTTTTCTAATCTCCATCTCATGGTCCTCTCCTCAGAAACAAAAGGAATTCCCAAAAAACCCTGATTCATCAGACCAGATGTGGAAAGGTGCCAAAATACTTTCATAATCTGCTCCTAGTGATGTCCTCTGGGTCAGGCAGATTTGCTGTTACAGACTCAGTGAAGGAGTGAGGTCCTATGAGAAGACAACTCCTCTGCCAACATTATCCTTCCCATCTCCACAGTTGCCAAGAACTGGCTTATTTAAAAATAATTGTAATTGAACCTAATTAACAGATGTATTTGAAAATGCATTAATTTTTTTCAAGAGTAATCACTGGGAGCTGAAGCAGGCAATTCTATGTTTTTCATACATAACAAAAGGCTTAATCTCCGCTTTAAAAGAAAAATCTCAATATAACTCCAAAATTTAGAGCTACTAAGGCCCATGCCACAATAGCAAAATACTATCCACTGAGGCCCTCTAATGACAGGGAGCGGGGTCGTAAATATTCCTGCGATGCTCTTAAGCTCACGCTCTCTTTGATATCTACTCCTCAACTAACTGGTGTGTCCACAATAAATTTTCACCCACCTCCAGTTGCTTATAGACTTCCTCTGGCAGCTGTTGCTCGTACATCTTCAGCAGTTCGACAGTTTGCTTCAGGGGCTCAAACATGGCATCGGTGATACTTTGCCTTTCCTTAACAGCCAGGAGATGACCCATAATCTCCACCAAGCCATCATAATCGCCTTTTTCAACCTTCTTGTTCAAACCTTTATTGGCAGTTTTTATGAACTCGTCAAGGTCAGCCAAGCTATATAGCACAAAGCAGGAAAGCATAAAATAAGAGCAGCTCCTAGTGCAATAGTTATCAGCCTTACACCAAACAGATGGACTGGCATAGGCAGGGGAAAGGTCTGGCTAACCCTGTATGTAACACTGCATGGCAACATGCTGAGGGCATCAGAACCACAACTCATGCTCAAAGGGATCCCCAGATGTGGTACAGCTTCTGCAAAGAACAGATAAATAGGTTGGGACTTCTCAGGTTGGAGAAAAAGTATCTGAGAAGGAATAAAACAGAGACCTGTGAGCTCAGGAGTGGTCTGGAGAGGGAGAGTTTGAAAGGACAGTTTTCATCTTGTCTCTTCCAATACAAGAATTCAGGATCACCAAATGAATCTGGGAGGTTGCAAAGTTACAACAAACAAGGATTCTTCTTCACATACTGCCTCATTTCAGAGGGTAACTCCCTGTTGCAGGTGGTTACGGATGATAAAGATTCACAGCAGTTCAGAAAAGCTTTTTGTGACAGAAAAAAAATCCATCCAGGTCTTAAAATACAAAGGCATGACCCCTGTCTCTCAAAGTGCTTGAGCTATAAATTGTTAGAGACAAGGAGAGTGTTTGGGGAAGTTTCCCTATCTGCTTACCCTTTTCTTAATCTCACCAGCTACTGGGCACTGTGGGCAGAGGCATGATGAGCTCCTGGATTTCTGGTCCTCTCCAGCAAAGCCATTCTCCTCAAAGCCCTCACACTTTTTAAGTGCCCACTAACATTCTGCAGATGCTGCTGGGCCAAAACATATCCTTAAATACTTAATCTGTGCTGCCATTCAGTGACATCTGGACACACTGGAGAGCTGGGCAGAAAGGAACCTGATGAGGTTCAACAAGAGCAAATGTGGAGTCCTTCACCTGGGGAGGAATAACCACATACACCAGTACAGGTTGGGGGCTGACCTGCTGGAGAGGAGCTCTGTGGAAAAGGACCTGGGTGTGCTGGTGGACAGCAGGTTGGCCATGAGCCAGTGGTGTGCCCTGTGGCCAGGAAGGCCAACAGTGTCCTGGGGTGCACTAAAGAGAGCATGGCCAGCAGGTCGAGGGAGGTTCTCCTCCCCCTCTACTCTGCCCTGGTGAGGCCACATCTGGAGTATTGTGTCCAGTTCTGGGCTCCTCAGTTCAAGAGGGACAAGGAACTTCTGGAGAGAGTCCAATGGAGGCCACAAAGATGATGAGGGGCTGGAGCATCTGCCTTACAAGAAGAGGCTGAGAGAGCTGGGGCTCTTCAGCCTGGAGAAGAGCAGACTGAGAGGGGATCTGATCCATGTCTATAAATATCTGAAGTGTGGGGGCCAAATGGATGGGGCCGGGCTCTTTCTGATGGTGCCCAGTGACAGGACAAGGGGCAATGGGCACAAACTGGAACACTGGAAGTTCCAGACAAACTTAAGGAAAAACTTCTTTGCTGTGAGGGTGCCAGAGCCCTGGGCCAGGCTGCCCAGAGAGGGTGTGGAGTCTCCATCTCTGGAGATGTTCAAAACCCACCTGGACACTTTCCTGTGCAACCTGTTGTCAGTAACCTGCTTTGGCAGGGGGGTTGGACTGGATGATCTCCTGAGGTCCCTTCCAACACCCACCATTCTGAGATTCTGTGATTCTGTGATCTAATGAAGATTAAACTGCTGAGCCAGGGATTCTCAATAAGACCTCCCAAATGCCTGTTCTAAGCTACACAAAAACTTATCTAATGGAATTATGGTGCTGAAAGGAACATGAGACCATAGCACCCACCACACACAGAAGCCTTCACTACTATATATGTCTGTAAATACTTCTTTGTAAGCATCCAAAACTGTTAGGGAATGGCTCAGAGAGCAAGGCAGGATGGTTGCGCGAGCAGAGCCTGTCTAACATTCAGCAGGCCGCAGTGGAAAAGTACTGAATACTGACACTGCGACTTATCTCAAACTCTGGTAAACAACCTTGAGAAAGTGAGTGTGTGAAAAATGTAGAGAATGCTTTACCGTTAAACCGCAAGTAAGGGGACCATTTTAAATGTAACGTTTAGAGCTTAAGCCAAGTAGCTAAGGACTAGTAGGAATAATTATCGTAGCCTGTATAAATATGACTTAATGAGAGCAATAAAGTGAACTATGCCTTATCACTCACATTGAGTCGGCTCGCATAGTTTCCTCCGTCGCTCACACAAAACCTATGACATCTTTCAGTTGCCACTACTCAAATAAATCACCTGATGCATCACCTTGCACACACCTGGTGACTGAGCAGCTATTCAGAGCAAGGAACACATGTTCATTCACAACTTACATCCAAAACTCTTTTTTTGCAACCTTGAAACTACGTCCACATGACTGCTCATGCCAGGCAACCCCAATTACTTTTTTTTCCCAGAGTGCACTCAAAAGAGCAATGTGTTTGGAAATAGAGCAAGTATCTCATGGCATCAATGCAGCTTTACTTTATATTTGGCTAATATCAAATTCAACAAAGTAAGCGCAGAGCCCTAGCAGAGATCAGATTAGTTGGATCAGGATGAATGGACAAACAGCCATCCTATCCCACTCCACACAGCAGGTCTCAGGAGCATCGGCTCATGGGATGTAATGGTACCAAGTCCATATAACTGTTTCCACCTCACACACTCAGCCATACCAGTTCGCAGTAGATGGGATGGAAGGGGATGGAAGATGAAGGGGATGTGATGGAGCTGGCATGCAGTACGGGCCCCCTTCTCTTGCTCCTCTACTAGCTTGTTTGTTATCAGTGTGAAATGATAAAGCTCAGACTAGACAAGAGAAATCCGCTTTGGTCAGCACAGGTCCCATGGAGAGGAGGCAGGAACAGCTCTTACCTGTGCGTGACATGGTCCATGAGATGCTGCTTGAACACCAAGCTCCACCTTTTAATCACGTTCAGCAAGGACACCTTGAAGGGCCGAGCATCGACTTTCATCCAGCTCTGGAAGACACTGATGGGCTCAATGCGATTCACTTCCTCATAGATCTTCTCGTAGGAGTCAATCTGCTCTCTGAACTGCTGCAGAGTGGGAGGTGTCTCGGGGACCCCATCCTCCACGTGGGCATCAATTTCTGCAGCCGTGAGGACGCGCCCGTAGAGGAGGAACTGGCGGCAGAACTCCTTTCTGTCGTCCCCATAGAGGTAGGAGTAGTGGTCAAAGGCACTGCGGTAATCACAGCAGGCCACCATCATGGCCTGCACACGTTCCATCAGGTCACGGCGCATGTCAGCCAGATCAGCCATGTCCTCCATGTCAGCCTAGAAGAGAAGAGTGCAGTGATGCAGGAGCAGTGTGGTACCTCCTCGCTGCCACACAGCACGAGGGAGCTCCACAGCCACAGACCTGGTAGTGGGGGAAGCCACTGTGCTCAGCCAGCCTGGGCACCAACGATGAGATCCGGTAGACGTCATTGAGAAGACTTTCCACCATGTCATAGAAGCCATCATTTGTGCCAGGGTCCAAGGAGGGACGAAATACCAAATCTGGGATCACCAAATCCAGCTGCACCTCAAACAGGGGGGCAAGCCCTGCCTTGGGATCTGGTAGGGAAGAATGGAGGTGACAGGATCTTTTATAAGGTGAGAAAAGTGATCTTGAGCCACCACTAACATCCCACCACAAGAGGCACAGCAGAAAGCCAGGAAGAAGAGAGTAACTCTTAGGCACGAGGGAAAGCACAAAACAGAAGCCTCCCTTTGGTGAGGCTGAAGTAGCCAGGGGAGAGGAACCAGCAGTCACCTGTGTTTTCCAGGAGGTATTTGAGTGAGCACTCAATGGCAGTGAAGAATCCATCCAGGACTATTTCATCTGCATAATCCACATAGGCCTTCCAGATGTCAGATGCTGGATCTGCAAGTAAGAGGCTCTGGTTTTCCTGTTAGAAAAAGAAGACTCCTTCAAATACAGTGAGGCTGACTGCCCTACAAGAGAGCTGCCCACAGCTAAGGACTGATGCCAGTGAGCACGTGGGTACCAGCCTCAGGGAGGGCTGGGAAACCAGACAGATGGATATTGCTGCTGGTGGCATGGCCATGATTTGCTCCTTCTGTCAAGAGCTGCTTTGCCACCTGAAACAACTCAACTGCAAGGTAAAAATGGAGTGTAGAAGAGGCTTAGCAGCTTCTGCAATACATTCTCCTCCCTCTTCTCCAAGGCCACAGGGCTCGAGGCTGTTTTGCACACCTAGGGCAGGGAGCACACAGGGATCTGGGAGGCTCATCACAATGCATGAAGACCAACACCTGGTGGCCTGTGTAATATTATCTTGAGTGGATGAGGCCTCCAAGGTGAACTGCTAATACCGTTGCTCTATAAACGGTCATATCAAGACCAGAGAACTTTTAAATTCAATAGAAGTTTTTAAAATAAATTATGTAAAAGCATGTAAATATTGAGATCAGAAGACAAAGTGTTGAATAACAACCTCCCTCCTCAGATTATCATATTCCCTTTCTCCAAACAAGACCCCAGTCAAGAAATTTAGGGTTTTTCGGGTCATAGCAGGGACCCATCCTTCCTGGGTTTCCTCTTTCCACCCCTACAAGGCCAGGCTGTGCACCAACTCCCTGCACCTCCCAGGCTCTGCTGTGATTCTGTCCCCTGCCTTGCTATGCCCTCTAAGAGCTCCTTCTCTTAAGCCTGCCAAGGGCTTTCAACACAGGCACAGTCTCAAAAAAAACAAGGTCCAGCTTGCATTGAGCAGAAATCAACACACCCTGTCTGCTGCTGGGGGTGGACACTGGCAGCATTTCATGTATGGGGGCATGGGAGAGGAGCCACTCCCAGCACTGACATGGCAGCTTGGCACACATGAGACAGAGTGGCATTGCCAGTTGGGCTTGAGCTGACCCAGAGCTGCTGCTCCCCAACTTGATGTGTCGTAGCTGGGTGCTCTAGCCCCTTGCAGACTCACCCTGGCCACATTTTGCTGACATAAGAGAAAGGGGAACTTCATAGGAATGAACACTGTGGGAACTCCCATCTGAAAGCACCACCTTCTCTGCAGCATTTCCTGTCCTTGTGTTCAGTAATGTTCCCTTGTTCCTGGTGTTTTACTGAGCCTTTACTCCAGAGGCCTCATGCTGGGGAAAGAAGGGCAATGGAAGTCAGCATCTCGCTGTCCTGTCTTTGCCTGTTCACACACTGTCCTGGTTTGGCTAGGATAATTTTCTTTTTAGTAGTTCGAATAGCTGTGTTTTAGTTCCAACATAAGACTTATTAGGAAGAACGTTGATAAAAGTACTAATATTATTCGTAGCTGCTGGAGCTCAAGGCCATCATGTTTGGCTGGTTCACTGCATAAGGACTGGGAGGGAGAAGCGTAGTAAGTAGCAAAACCCAAAACTGACATTTGGATGTGCCAATGAGATATTCCATATCATATCAGTATATTAACCGGGGTTGATGGGGATATTCTCTTAGGGATCACTCAGGCTCTCACTCTTCTGGAATTGCAGTTTCAGGACTGTCTGTGCTCTGGGATCACTGACTGGCACAGGCCGGGCATCGGTCAGTGGGCGATGAGCAACTGCACTGTGCATCACTCATTTGTACATTCTGTTATCACTGCTGTTATAATTATCATTTTATTTTAATTAGTAAATAGTTTTTATCTCAACCCATTAGTTTCCTTGCCCTTTTCCTTCCAATTCTCTTTCCTTATTCCCTGGGCTAGATGGGGGAGGCGGGGGGAGGAGAAAGCAGGCTGTGTTTGGCTGCAAGGTGCAAGCCAAATGGGCAAATCCACCCAAACCACCTCATACATGTACCCAAATGCTCATTGTGCTTCTCTCAGCAGCATCAAGACTCACCTGTCCCAGGAAAACTTGAATGACCAGGGGAAGCCCAGCAGACCAGCTATTGACCCCTCTGCTGCTGCTCCTTCAGGCCTGACCAGCACAGCAGGACATGGTATGGGGTATGGGGACACTCCATTTTGGGCCATGGTGCCTTTTCCACCTCTGCTTTGCAGTTGATCCTGCCCCTGTAAGCAGCATTGGCAGTGCCACCACACCAGTGACGCCAGCCCTCCTGCCATGACCACAACCTCCTATTCTCCTTGGCCAAACTAGGAAGTGCTCTGGTCTATTGGGTGGTTGCTGGAGATAGCTGAGCTTGTTACAACTGTGGTAGCAGAACAACACTGTCATGTTAAAAGCCTCACCAGGAGTTCAGTGTGCAGAGAAAGAGGTTAGAAGTCCAGGGCTGGCTGCAGACAGCAAGGGGAGCAACAAGACCTCAGTGTCCCAGGAAGGGCCAGCCAGTTCTCTCCAGAGTGCAAGGCCAAATGGTGACCCTCAGGAGATGGCTGGATCTCAAATTCATCTCCCTCCAGGCCGAGGTGTTGTCCCTGACATTCATAGCATCTTGCTATGGGCAGGTGAGGAGTAGAGCCTTGAGCTTTCTCCTGGCCTGCAAAGAGGACTCGGCTCCAGCATAGTCACTGGAAAGTGGTTTCAGACAGCAGTGTTTCTCCTGTCACTCAGCTTCTCGTTGGACTGTCAGTGTCACCTCCTGCTCCCACAGAGGGACAAGTCTGAAACAGAAAGGTCAGCCACAGCCAGCTGCCTCTCTATTTTCGGGTAAATATTTTGGAGGAGGATTTTTCCTCTGACCAGGACCTCAGAGCCTGATGCACGACTCCCCTCTAGTGGCTCCACAACAGCCAGGGCTGACAGAGCCGGGCTCCTTCTCTGGGCTGTGGCTGCTGCTCCTGTTCCTGCTCCAAGCTGGGTTCCCAGCGGTGCCCCGCCAGCAGCCCCACACTACACAGCCATACCAGCTCACTCATGAAAGCTATCGTTAATTAACACTGGGTTAGATTTTCAAATGAGTTAAGGGAGCTAATTTTAAGGTGAAACAGCTCTGGACATTTTCACCAGAGCGCAGAGACACAGGGAGCCTATGAAGAGCCAACAAAACCCTGGGGAAAGTCCCCCCTCACCTTCAGCAATGAATGAATCCTCAGCCCTGACTCTCTGATGAGGCTGTAGCGCCTTTCCAGACAGTCCTGACAGTCCTCTAGGCTTAGCAGTGATTCCCTTTTACCATCTTTTCTCTCGAATATGGGCAACACCCACAAACGCACGATGGTCTGGATCTCCTCAACATTGTTTTTGGCTTTCTGTATCCTCTGCTCGAGGTCACGGATGCCATCCATCATCACAGAGATTTGATCCCAGGCACCTGGTAAAAAAATGAGATGACTGACTACATATTTTCAGAGCTATTGGGCCAAGGTCTCATACATCCTTAAGGCCAATCTTTAATTTCTCATGTGGTCTCATGTATTTCTTATGAATCACTAACACAGGAGAAAGCACCTTGACCAGCAGAGCCACTTCTAGCTCCCTTCTACCCCTGCACAGACCATTGCAGCCCCTGCTTTCTGCCAGGAGTACCAGCACTGTGAGGATGCCTGACAGTTCCCACTTCCCTCTACCCAGGCTTGATCTCCCACTTTCTGTTACTGGAGAGAGCAGCAGAGGGAGGATGTGTACCACAGCCTGAATGTTCCTGTCACCATCACTAGAGCAGGGACCTGCATCCATAGCCCTAAGACATGGGCTGCGCCAGCCCCAGGTACCAGTAAGGGCTGCATTTAGAGGTAGAGAACTGGGGGTTCATCTGCAGAAAAATCCCATCATCTTTATGGTGCAATGGGGAAAGAGTTTTTCAGCATGAGGACATGAGAACTCCTTTGCATGTTCCCAAGGAAGGACACTTATTCCTGTTCATACCACAAGCCTGATGACAGAAATGTATATTCCACCTGTGAGTAGTTTGCTTTCATCAAGAGAAAACAAATTGTCTTTCTCCACTCTGCTTTGCAGTTAAAACTGATCAAGCAAGAACATTGGCTAAATCATCACATAGTCACAGTGCACAAAACTCACCTCCAGCTGCAGTATTTCATCCTTCTGGAAAAGATAATGAGGTGGCCCTGGCTCTTGCCAGGAGAAGACCAGCCCAGTGTGAGATGGCTGAGCCAAGGGTTCCCACTCCCTGCACAACTGGGTGAGAAAGCAGTGCCCTGGGAACACAGGCATGCAGCCACACAACAGGTTGCTCGGGCTGGCACAGGCAGTGAGCAGATGCTTCAACCCCAGCCCTGCCAGCTCTTGAGAACCCATGGCCATGTCCTTGGCACCACCGCCTACAGGGCAGCCTCTCCTCCCCAAAAGCCCAGGCTGCACCTGAAGGGAGAAGGACCCTGTCCACAGCCCCAGCAGATCAAGGGAATGAAGAAAGGAGCAGGCAAGCTGGGGGCTGCCTTTCATCTCCTCTGCTGCAGGGTCACCTGTTCTGCTGGGAACTACAGTTGGGAACCAGGTGACAGAGTTTGGGCACATGGGGGAATATGATGACACCCAAGCGTATGCGCTCGTCTCCCCTAATGCAGAGCTAGCTCACCCTCCATCTTCCAGGTCAGGGTTTCCTCTGCTTCTTCCAGCTGCAAGTCAATGTCCTGCAGCTGCCCCTGGATCAGAGGGTATTCGACCTCCAGGACTGTCTTCAGGACCTTGTTGTATCTGTTCACCATCAGATCCAAGTTGGCCACCATCTGCCGGTATGATTCCTTGGAGGAATAGATTTCTGCTGCTGTTGCTGGGATGGTTCCCATCTGGCTGCCAGACAGGTAGCTCACCTCCCTCAGCACTGAAACCAGCTGGAGAAACAAGGCAGAGAGCTGAACATGGGACAGCCTTCCTCATTTACCTGGCAGAAACTCTCCAATCAATTCTGAGTGTCTTAGGGGTTTTCTGCTGTTTTATTCACAAAACAGCACGCACTCAAAAGGGTCTGGACACCTCCTAATCCACACCATCTGTCTCCCATTGATCTTTGCCTCTGGTTTTCTTCCCAATCAAAGACAGACAGCTCTGTTAACTACCCAGCCAGCAAACTCTACACAGCCTCTAAAACCCATTATGATCTCCGGCCCTCTCAGATATCTTCATTAGTCTTTCAGTAATACTGTGCCTGCAAGTGGAGCTTAGCAGTTATCTAAGTGAAAGATGGCTCCAGTTACATTGGTTCGCTGGGCTGACTGGCATTAAAAAACAAACAAACAAACAAACAAACAAAAACCTATGGCCCCAAACCCCATGACTCAAATCCTCCTGTGACCCCTTTCCACCAAAGATTTCTGCTGGAGACTTCGCCCAGCCAAAAGCACTCAGTGACAGTGCATGTTTGAATTGGCACAGGTCTGCACTGAGAATTATTAAATTATAAATCCAAGAAATAAATTAGTCCCTGTAACAAAAGGAGCGGCAGTGTGATATATCACTTCTAAGACTGAAAATCTTTGCTCAGTTTAGTGGCTAGTGAGAGGTAAAGTGCTCCTGGAACTGCACATGTTGGCAGGGTGACAGGAATTCGGTACATTATATGGGCAATGGCAGGGGTGAGGACCACTCGGTTGCAGCTGAGCCTGGGGTGAAGCTCCCTAAAAAACACCTTTCCCTTAGGTTGTCAGATTGTATCATCCCTTCCTGTGAAGACTTGAGGAAGAAATCTCTCTCTGATCCTGTCCTGTTCATGCCCTTTGGTCCCAGTTTCCTGCCCCTGGGAAGGAGCTGCAGGTATGAACAGAAGCAGGTGAAGCCACAAGTGCAGGGACTCCAAAGCCAAGAGCCTTTGTCACTGCTCTGGGCAACAGGCCAAGTTTACCAAAACCTCTCCATCACTGCCTGACGTGAATCAAACCCCAAGATCCAGCAGAACTGCCCAAGGCACCGGGAAAGCATGTTCCCTTTGAAGGGACAGCAAAGAGGAGGAACATGCAGCGCAAACCAGGAAGAGAAGTCATAAGACACCCTGAGTAACTACAACACTAAAGCAACAAAGAACACAAAGTGACAAGAAGAGAAAAGAAAAGGGGGTGAAGAAGGATGCAGGAGGCACTAAAGAAAGGTGAACAAAGGAGGATGGGGTGGGAGAAAAGGGGAAACCAGAGGACTGAGGGAGCAAGAGGGCAAGTGAGATACAACCAAGCTCCTCCACTTTCTGAAATGTCTGGGGCACCCCCACCATGGGGTCCCCTCTTTCCCTCTCCTCCATGGAAGGTGAGCTCTGGAAGACTTCCATGCTGAAAGGTTGCAAATACATATTGTCTCTAGGCAAAATGAGGTGTTCCTGACTGTTCTGGAGGGCATGAAGAGGCTGCTAAGCAGGCACCTGAGGACATCAGGCAGCCCTCAGTATGGAAAAGTGAAAAGAGCAGTGCAGAAACAGACTCTAAGAGGTGAGAACAGGCATGCTCAGCACATCACAGGCCCCAAATCCTGTCACCAGGGTGAAGGGAGGAGAATATCCCCTGGGGCCATTTGGCTCCCACCTTAGCAAGTAGCATCCAAGGAGATGGACAAATCCTTTGACTGAGAACCAAGCTTGAATGAGCTCTAAAACATAAACACTTTAAAAGCAGCATGCCCCAGGGAACAGGGGAAGTTTTTGATGTCAACTTTCCCCTGGCCCCTGAGACTCAGCATCTCCTCAGCAAATGGCATTTTTACAGCTGACAGAGCCTGGCTCCCACCAGGCCCCAGAAGCTTTCAATCCATCTGTGTACACTGCTGGCTTGGAGCCCTGCTTCTGCTTTGGGTGAGGTGGATGGACAATCCATCTATGCTGGAGACAGGCTATGGGGGAACTCCTGGGAACAAAGACTTTAAAGCTATCATAAGCCTCATGCACTGCAATAAAGGAAATCCAACAGTCACAGCACTGGGGTAACAAAATAAACCTTTCCTGGGGTTTTTATACCCTTTCAGATTTCAGGTACACATAACACGAACCCACCTCTGTAGATGATGCCTCAACGCTCCCCATACCAATATCAAATCTGGTTTGGAGATGCTGACACTAGCTAAATGTCTGGCTACTCAGGAACCTTCTGCCACGGGCTTCAACTTGAATTTGCTCTACTTAAACTGTCATCCTGATATTTTACCAGGAGGTAGAGGTCAAAGAGAGGAGGGCAAGTTCACATTGTCTATCATGGAAGGGGCTCCACAGACCTCAGCAGGTCGATCTAGTACCAATCCCATCAGACCTCCCGCACATGGTGGGCCACAGCTCAGAGACATACCCGCAGGCAGGCAGGACACCTAACGCAGCATTTTTTACCTGAGGATCAAAATTCACTGCAATCAGTTTGGTTTCTGGATCTCGACGGATGAGCGGTTGAGTAAGGTTGTACTGTGATTTTTCAGAGACGGTCTGGGACCAGTCTGTATAGAGCTTTTCCTGATACCTGCCAGGATAAAAAAAATAAAAACCTACCATGTAGCTAACAAGCCAGCAGACCAAAGGATATAACCAAGTAAAAGCCAAGCCCACTTCCCAGGTCTGAAGAATACGAAGGAATATTAAAAAACCATCTACATAATCTCCATAAACAACATGGCTTCAAAGACAAACACCCAAAAATCAGTGACAGCACCAAGTCAGGAGAGCAACGACCTCCCAAGTACCATTTTTAGCAGAAGATTCCAATTTGGAGACAGACATTCAAAAGAATTTAGCCTAAAGTAATAAATAAGCAGCTACTGTGCAATTCCAAAGCGTCCAAGCTTACACCCACTGCCCCTTGTCCTACCACTGGACATCAATGAGAAAAGCCTGGCTCCATCTACCTGACATTCACCCTTCAAATATTTATAAAATTAATAAGGTCACCCCTCAGTCTCCTCTTCTCCAAGCTAAAGAGAAGAGCTCCCAGCCAGCTCCCCCAGCCTTTCCTCATAAGGGAGATGCTCCACTCCCTTCATCATCTTGGTGACTCTGTGCTGGACTCTCTCAAGCAGTTCCCTGTCCTTCTTGAACTGTGGGGCCCAGAACTGGACACAATATTCCACATGTGGCCTCATCAGGGCAGAGTAGAGGGGGAGGAGAACCTCTCTTGACCTACTAACCACAGCCCTTCTAATGCACCCCAGGATGCCATTGGCCTTCCTGGCCACAAGGGCACAGTGCTGGCTCATGGTCATCCTGCTGTCCACCAGGACTCCCAGATCCCTTTCCCCTACACTGTTCTCTAGTAGATCATCGCCCAACCTGTACTGGAGCCTGGGGTTGTTCCTGCCCAGATGCAACATCCTACACTTGCCCTTATTATATTTCATTACGTTTTTCCCTGCCCAGCTCTCCAGCCTGTCCAGGTCTCTCTGGGTGGCAGCACAGCCCTCTGGTGTGTCAGCCACTCCTCCCAGCTTTGTATCATCAGCAAACTTGCTGACAGTGCACTCTGTGCCCTCATCCAGGTCATTGATGAATATATTGAATAACACTGGTCCTAGTCAGACCCTTGAGGGACTCCACTAGACACAGGCCTCCAACTAGACTCTGCCCCATTGACCACCACTCTCTGGCTTCTTCCCACCAGCCAGTTCACAGTCCATCTCACTACCTGATCATCTAATCCACACTCAATTTGGCAGCAAGGATGCTGTGGGTGACCATGTCAAATGCCTTACTGAAATCAAGATAGACCACATCCACTGTTTTGCCATCATCTTAGCCACCTGGTTGTGTTTTCATCAAAGTCTAGAAGGTTGGTCAAGCACGAATTCCCCTTGGTGAAGCCGTGCTGACTGCCCCTAATGACCCTCTTATCCTTGATATGCCTTGAGATGGCACCAAGGATAAGTCGTTCCATCACCTTCCCAGGGATGGAGGTGAGGCTGACCTGGGTCAGTAGTTACCTGGGTCCTCCTCCTTGCCCTTTTTGAACACTGGAGTGACATTTGCTTTCCTCCAGTCCTCAGGCACCTCTCCCGTTCCCCACGACCTAGCAAAGATGATGGAGAGTGGTCTAGCAATGACTTCAGCCAGCCCCTTTAACACCTGCAGGTGCATCCCATCCGGACTCATGGATTTATGGATGTCCAGATTGCTTCATTGGTCCCTTACCCAGTCCTCATCAACCAAGGCAAACTCCTGTATTGTCCTGACTTCCTCTGGGGCCTCAGGGGTACGGGGCTCCTCAGGACAGTTTCCAGCAGAGTAGACTGAGACAAAGAAGGCATTCAGTAACTCAGCCTTCTCTGTATCTTCTGTCACCAGGGCACCCACCTCATTTATCAGTGGGCCTAAATTGCCTCTAGTGTTAGTTTTGTCTACCATGTGTTTGTAGAAGCTCTTTCTGTTGTCCTTGACCCCTCTGGCAAGGTTTAATTCTAAGGAGGCCTTAGCTTTCCTAGTTGCCTCCGTACATCCTCTGACAACAGCCTTATATTCTTCCCAAGTGGCCAACCCTTCCTTCCATGATCTGTAAACTCTCCTCTTCCACTTGAGTTTGCCCAGCAGTTCCCTGTTTAACCAAGCAGGTCTCCTGGCTCCCTTCCTTGACTTCCTACATGTTGGGATGCTCTGATCTTGAGCTTGGAAGAAGCAGTCCCTGAATGTTAACCAGCTGTCTTGGGCCCCTTTGCCTTCAAGTACCCTTTCCCATGGGATTTCCCCTAGCAATTGCTTGAAAAGGCCAAAGTTGGCCCTCTTGAAGTCCAGGGTTGCAATTCAATTCTGCTTGGAATTCTGTTCCTGCCACATGAGATCCTGAACTTCACCATCTCATGGTCACTGCAGCCCAGGCAGTCCTCAACCTTTACCGCTTCAACCAGACCCTCCTTGTTAGTGAGCATGAGATCCAGCAGCGCTCCCCTCCTAGTTGGTTCATCCACTATTTGCATCAGGAAGTTATCATCGATGCACTGGAGGAACCTCCTGCATTGTGGGTGGCTGGCTGAGCAGTCCCTCCAGCAAACATCAGGGTAGTTAAAATCCCCCACAACAACCAGGGCCTGTGATTGTGAGGCTGCTCTCAGCTGCCTGTAGAAGGCCTCATCAACTTCCTCACCCTGATCTGGTGGCCTGTAATAGACACCCACTACAGTATCACGCATACCAGCCTGCCCCTTAATTTTCACCCACAGACTCTCATCTTGCTCCTCATCCGCCCCTGGACAGATCTCAATACATTGCAGTTGCTCTCTCACGTAAACAGCAACTCCACCACCTCTCCTTGCTGGCCTGTCTTTCCTAAGAAGGACAGAGCCATCCATGGCCACATTCCAGTCATGTGAGCTGTCCCACCATGTCTCTGTAACTGCCACCAGATCATCATCCCCTGACCGAACACGGGTTTCTGACTCCTCCTGCTTGTTCCCCACGCTGTGTGCATTGGTGTACAGGCATTGCAGGGAGCGAGTCGAGTGCACCAATGTCATCCCAGGGGGGTGGGAGGCCTCCCGGCCTTCATCAATTCTAGAGTGCTGCCCCACTGGCACGAGCCCAGCTGTAACCCCTTCCCCTTTCCAATCTAGTTTAAAGCTCTCCAAATGAGCCCTGCCAATTCCTGCCTCAGCCTCCTTTTGCCCCTGCGAGATAAACCTTCCCCACACATCACTGTCTGGACTGGTGTCTTATAAACCCAGCCATTATCAAAGAACCCAAAGCCCTGCCTGTAGCACCAGTCCTGTAGCCAGTCATTTATGGCCTGAATTCTGCCATTGCAACCCACATCAGAACCCGAAAGTGGAAGGACAGAAGAGAAAATTACTTGTGCCCCAGACCCTTTCACCAACTGTCCCAAGGCCTTGAAATCTTTCTTCATTGCCCTCAGACTACGGGATGCAGCTTCCTCCCCACCTGTCTGCAAGATCAGCAGCAAGTAGTAGTCCGTTGGGCACACCAGGCGGGGGAGTGCCCTGGTGATATCCCAGATCCAGGCTCCAGGAAGACTACATACCTCCCTATGCTAAGGGTCAACCCTGTATATTGGGCCCTCTGTCCCCCTCAGAAGGGAATCACCTACTACAATGACCCTTCTTTCTTTCCTGTCAGAGGCAGTCTTGAGGGGCAGAGTCAACCTCCTCTTCCTCTGTGACCTTGTAGGTGGGCCTTGCACCACATCCTCACCTACCTCTCCTATTGTCACCTGAGCACTTTGGGAAACGTCACACAGAAAACTCCATCTCTGTTCTGAAAGGCTGTACCATAATTATTCAGCCTTTGTTTGGGTAATCAGGAACAGAGCTCCTTCCAACTGCCCTGCATTACCCAGCAGCCAGACACGTCAGGTCCCTTCACTGCTGATGGAGAGCAGGCCCTGCAAAAACATCTCCTTCCTGGGGAGGTGGCTCTTCCCAAGGGAAAGACCAGAATGAACAGTTCAGATTTCACATCAAATGTTAAGATATTAAGTCAGGGGCAGCGAATCCCACTCCAGGTTGTGGAATATACACACTACAGACACTGTAAATACACCCTGTGAATGGGCACAAGTGGACTGAGACTCCTAGTCAGCCCAGGTCTTCCACCACAGCAGTGTCTACATCCAGGAGAAGCTTATTTCAACATTTCTGCTAGGATGTACAGCTCCCATTTGTCCCATGCAAACTTCCCATTTCAAGACCTCACAGAAAGGCTGTGATATACAGCAACAGGATTCCTCCTCCTCTCTCATCAGAAAACTCCCTCTGGCTTAGAAAGGGACGTTCCCAGGCCCTAGGCAGGCACATCTGCTGGAAGGTGGCTTAGAGGAGGAGAATGTTTTTTCATACAGTTACAGCCTTGCCTTAGCCAACACTCACCTATTGAGCAGCTGGATCATCTCTTCATATTTCTCCATCACTCTTCTTCCTTCAGCAGAGTCCAGGCAGCTGGTAACACAACAGAGAAGCTCAGCACTACAATTAGCTCTGTGAGGCTGTAGCCTGTATTTACCCCTTCCCAAGATCATCCAAGAGTTTGCAGGCAACCTCTGACTGGGGACCTTGGATTTTACCCCCACCACATCACTGAAAATCACCTCCCTGCAGAAAGGCTGTCCAAGATCTGGTGTGCTGTTTCTTGGGTGTTTGTATGGCAACTTGCAAAATGGGAACCATGTAGTGGGGGAAGAAGGGCTGAGTGCTGCTGGAGGAAGTGTCACACTCTGTATCTGCACGGCAACCTCCACTTACCAGCCAGCACTTCCTAAAATCAAAGAGGCTCAGAAGGAAGCAGTACATGGGTCCTGCTAGATGTAGCTCTTTCTGGTGCCAAATTTGTGCCCTCAAGCCATAGGGATAGGGAAGAGCAAAGGAATCCCAGAGTGCAGGAGCCCTGGCCATGCTGCCCAGGCTGTACAACTGCCTCCAAATCCAGGGAGGCAGGCAGCCAGGATAATTCTTATTATTCTTTTCCCCACTGTTTCATCTACAATATCCAAGTTTTCCTGAAAATGGTTGTTGATTTTGGAGGACATTTTGACAAAACCTGAATTTATCTAAACAAAACCTAGCAAAGGGAGTGCCTGCACAGTCACCACTAGGCAAGCACTGACTAAACCTTTTGGAAGTAAAAAAATCCCTTAAGCAAAGCCCTGCAAAATCATCTTTGTTTTGCCTTTTTAATCCTTTTTTCCTTTCAAGTTGCATGGAGGAAACAGCCCCTGCTGCAGGGCATGTTATTAACTGCTCTAAACAGAGGAAGGAAAATCAATGCAAAATGCAGATCTGAGTCCTTCTTCATGGTTTAGAAAGTCTGCCATTCAGATTCAAACCAGACATGATAACTTAGGAACAGGCCAAGAGCCTGTTTCATTGCACTGATGTCTTTACTGTGCACTTAAAGACACTTACTTAATGGCAACACACAGCGAGAGAAGGCTACAAGTATTGCATGCACAATGATGAAGATGGCTTATCTTGGTCAAGCACATTAAAACAGTGCATCCATTTACTCAGAATCCCATCCAGCACAAGTGAAGCTATTCCTGTGAGACACAAGGTTCAGTGCCTGGAGCACCTGCAACTGTCCCAAGTCCAACACTGCTTTACTTACAGGGCATTTAAATGCTGTCTCATACGGTGCCATGAGATGTGGCAGCCGCGAGTGTGGGGCCACGCTTCTTCAAGACCCCCGCAATAGCAAGCATTCAGGTGAAAAGTATTCCAGCACTGGTTTCTTTCCTTGATCTTCAGAGATTGCTTCTTTGTTGAATGCTGAAAAAGTTGCCTTCTGCCAGTGCCCAGTCAAACCCTCAGCTGTTCACCAACCTGGAAACTCAGCTCCATCAATCCATCTTTGATTACTCCAGTCCCGCACCTCCTTGCCCTTCACAGCCTGGATGGTGCCAGAACCAGGGCTGGCAGCTGAGGCGGGGGCTGCTCCCAAGGACATCCTAGAGAATATGCTGAGTGGGATCACAGTGGGAAAGGTTCTGATACCTTTTTCAGTTGCAAGCTAGGACTGTGTCTGAAAGCTGACTAGCCCACATACTATTCCACCGGGCCTCTTAACCACTTCAAGACAAATCCAGTTAATGAGTTTCCTAAAAAAGTGATCCCATGGAAGCTGAAAGGCACCACTGCAAACACTTCACACCTCTGACCCAAGATTATTTAAACTATAATGACTGAATAATGTTCAAAAAGAAAATCAGATTGATTAGATAAAAGATATCAAGATGGTCATAAAGCAACTTAGCTGGAATAGACACGCACAGATGTGGGATGCGCTTCAAGTGACCAAATGGCACCTGGATTCGTGCTCGCAGTTCCTGAGCCCAGCCCAGCGCTCCAGCTACCGGCGGCATATTCTTGTGCACAGGGGGGGATCCTGGGGAGGGCATATTGGAAGAGCATTTGACTGAACACTGCACTTGTGATCCCAAAGACACAGAAAAAGCAACTCAACTGCTCTGATTTCCCAGTTTTCTTCCTTAAATCCAAGCATCTGCTATACTGATACAAATCTGTGACAAAGGCAAGTCTCCTAGTGCCTCTGGACCTTGAATAAGGATCTGAGATCAAAGGAGAAGCCTGGCATATGTTAGAAACAGCAGATACAGAGATATCCTTTCCCTGGAATGCATTCCCGGATCCTCACAAACACTGATGTAGCAATTGCTGACCAGGAGCTAGTTCTGACCACCTTATCTAACGCCCACAGAAAAACACCCCCCAGATTCACAGCAAATGGTGGACTCGTTGTCCATGAATTTCTCCATTCCCTTTGTTAACCTGCCCTGGCTCCAGCAGTGCTGCCTCTTCTGGACCTGCCTAGTTTCAGTACAGTCTCTCTCAGGTATGTAAACGGGTTGTTGTTCAAAAAAGACACACTCTAATCCTCATAATCTGATATGAGTCTACCCATTCCCTCCTTCACCAACATCCCCATGGGAAATAATAAACCTGGAAAAGGCTGATTAAACCCTTAGTTACAAAATCCCACTTGTATACTTTGCATTTAAAGCATTACGAGGGAAACGCAACAAATTCATATCGGGGACCACAGCTGGTTTGCCCCCACAGGGTGTTGGAGGCAGTGCAGAAGTGTGCAGAGAAACCTCTTGTCACAGCCTTACTGGAGGAAAAGCTCAGCATGCATCTTCATTCCCAGTCACATATCATATATACACATTTTAAAAAGGATATTTCCCCCATCAACAGATTATTGCTTTAATACTAAGAGCAGAGCTTTCCCAGGCATTTCCATTTCCACTAGGAGCTATAGAGGCTGAAAACATTGACAATTTGGGAAGTTTTGGTTTCCTTAGAAAAAGCAAATAATTTTCCCCCCAAAATTAACCTAAATCTAATTTCCTGTAAAATCAGTGTTACTCAGCACTTTCTACCCACCGAGCTCCAGCGTTGCCTGGATGTGTCTGGAGTAGATCAGCCTAGCATGGTTCAAGGCACTGTTGAACATTCTGATGAGGACAGAGTATTTGTCAGCAGCATCTGCAGCAATGACTGGTCGCTCCAAAAGGCTCCCAAACATGTCCAGCAACTGTGGAGTTGAAGGAAAAAAAAAAAAAAAAAATCACAATCCCAAATTCTGCAGAGACCCACTGGGATCTTCCTTACTAGTCCAGATGCTTCATCATCCTCATTAGCCCAGATGTCTGCACCGGTGGGCACTTTAGAAAAGGGAAATTTCTTTTCTTTATCCTCCTTTTCCAAGTAGTCTCTTCCTTTGTTACAGAGATGTTCAGACTTTTTCTGTGGGTGAACTATATTCCAACTGTCATTCTCCAAATGCTTCAAAATTTGCTGTTTTTTAGAAAACTTTACAAAGATAAATGGTAGCACTTTCTGCAGTCTTTACTACAAACACTTATATTGAATTTTTTCAGAAAATAGCATTTACTTTTTTGCAAGATAGATTAATTGGTAAACAAAACAGCCTTGTTTCTAGAAAACCTCAGTTTCCAAAACTGAAATACATCCATGCATTAACAACATTAACAAATTGATATTAACAATAATCACCTGGTTTTTAATAGTGGTTCTCATCAGTAAATCTTAGAAAAAGCATAACTTCCTCCAATTCACAGACAGGGACACAAGTAAAACTCCTGGCACCTGACAGCCTGATTTGAATAATTTATTTGACTACTCTTTCTAAAATGAACAAAGTGCTAGTCTGTTTCTGTCTTAATGGGATGACCAGAAATGCTCCCAGAGCTTTCAGCCACACCCTGCTTCCAGCTCCATGGCTGGACAGTTTACAAGGGACCCACAAGCCTGAGCATCACTAACCAAGACCAGCCCAAAAGCTGCAAGTCTCATTGTCCCTCTGTCCATTCCCGTTGGCAAACACCAGCCCTGTGTGTCTGCAGCTACAGCTTGGCCTCCTTGCTGTGATTCTCACCAAGGCAAACTGTAGGTGCCCTGAGTTCCCTTCTACAAAAGAGAAGGGACGCGACAGACAAACCTTGAAGGCATGCTCCAAGTCCGAGGCATCATCAAAAGCCTGGATAAAAACAGTGCTCAGCCTCCGGTTGATGTCTTCTACTTTCTGTTGGAAATCAAAGGCGTCTTGCTCAAACTCCTGTGGGAAAGCAAAACAGCGAGCTGCAAGGCTGCAAGATGGCACCGAGAAGGTACTTGCAACCTCCTGATCCAGAGATCTTTCCTCTTCTTATTCATCAAGAATTAAACCACTCCCCTGCCAACCTTCAGCCATTGCAGCATGGCAAAACCCCACGGAGCCTCAGGACATTTCTGCACTGTCCCATGGCTGAGATCATGGCCCTCCAGGATGGATCCTTTGGTCCCAAGGGCTTTCCACAGTCCAACAAGCGCTAACTTCAGCCTAGAGGCAAGATGGACTATTTCTGCACCCTTTCCCCAGAGCCCAGCTGGCCTGACGCAGTGTAGGGGAAAGGGATCTGGGAGTCCTGGTGGACAGCAGGATGACCATGAGCCAGCACTGTGCCCTTGTGGCCAGGAAGGCCAATGGCATCCTGGGGTGCATTAGAAGGGGTGTGGTTAGTAGGTCAAGAGAGGTTCTCCTCCCCCTCTACTCTGCCCTGGTGAGGCCACATGTGGAATATTGTGTCCAGTTCTGGGCCCCACAGTTCAAGAAGGACAGGGAACTGCTTGAGAGAGTCCAGCACAGAGCCACCAAGATGATGAAGGGAGTGGAGCATCTCCCTTATGAGGAAAGGCTGAGGGAGCTGGGCCTCTTTAGCTTGGAGAAGAGGAGACTGAGGGGTGACCTCATTAACGTTTATAAATATTTGAAGGGTGAATGTCAGGAGGATGGAGCCAGGCTCTTCTCAGTGATGTCCAATGATAGGACAAGGGGCAACGGGTGTGAGCTGGAACACAAGAGGTTGCACTTAAATTTGAGAAGAAACTTCTTTACTGTGAGAGTAACAGAGCACTGGAACAGGCTGCCCAGGGAGGTTGTGGAGTCTCCTTCTCTGGAGACATTCAAAACCCACCTGGATGCCTTCCTGGGTGATCTCATCTAGCTGTTCCTGCTCTGGCAGGGGGATTGGACTAGATGATCTTTCGAGGTCCCTTCCAATCCCTGACAGTCTGTGATTCTGTGAAGATTACACCATCATCCAGAAAACCTCGGCACCTGCCGAGTTCCAAATCCAACCTACTTTCAAGCCAAAACAAGCCTATGGTTTTGATCATGAGTTGGCTGTAAGCGAGGCAACAATAAAGGCAGTTTCAAAACACTGGCACACGTTGCCCAGAGAGGTTGTGGAGTCTCCACCCTTGGACATAATCAACCTTGGAGATATTTAACTTCACTGGTCACAGTCTTCCTCTAGCTGAACCTGCTTAGTGCAGGGGAGGTGGACCAGGTCATCTCCAGAGGTCCTTTCCAATCACAACAGTTCTGTGTTTCTGTAATTTTCATCACCTTCTGGCACTGCTTTTCTTGCTCCAATTTTAATAAATTATTTGAAGTTCAAGTGTAAAATCTAGGTTTGTTTTCTTACAGGTAGAAGAGCCCAAAACAAAGACTGAACTTAAACTGGGAGACTTCAGTCCTTCTGTCTTAGCTTGGACAAAGCCACTAAAAATTAGGCCATGTGTCTCTTTTCTGAAAGGACAAAGCATAAGGCTTTTGCTATTATTACTGCTGAGCTCCAGCAGAATCAGATGCCATGTTTTAGCTAAAAAAGAGGCTCTAGAAACTGATAGAGGGTGCAAAACTCAAGCATTGAAAGAACAAGCATGACTCAGAGTCACACAAAACACCATGGGGTCATGGAAACCAAGCCAGCTCCTGCAGAGCCGCTACCACTGCTCTTTCTACGTCCTCCCTCCTGAAGGAAGGATGACATTGGGCAAGCAACTTTCCAGCAAGATCCTCCCAGGCAGCACTGGGGACATGCCACCCACTGCAGAGATGCACCGGGAATTACAGGAAGCAAAGCCCAAGGCACACATCACCCACCACACAGGTCCCAACATCCAAAGAAAAGGCACACCAGCCCCATGTCCCACTGCCAGCCCAGCCACACTTCACCCCAGCACAGCCCTTTCTGAAGGGAGCAAGGCAGGAGCCTGCTGGAGGGAGGACTTTGCCCTGGGATTACCTTGCACTTGGATGTCTGCCATGAATGGCTGCCCCACGAGCAGTGTGAGACTGGATCTCCTCATCACAGAGCTTCCCTATGTCCACTCCAGTTTTAGCACTCCCTCCTCTAGATGTGTGGGCAGGCCTAACCATATCCTTCTCACCAGATACAGCAAACTGACCTCAGGGCAAACAGGAAAAGCAGCAGTGGAAGTCAAAGATCCTCTGAGATAAGATACAACCACAGGATGCAGACCCTTTCAGAAATGCCATTCCCACCCTTTCTTCATAGCTTACCCAGGCTATGCTGCTTGGTGTCAAAGGACACTGAGGAAGCCCGTGGCATGTTTGCTTTGCCCTGCTTGCATGACACTTGCTGGTGTGAGCATCTGTGATCTGGTTGGCCACTGAGCCATGACCCAGAGGGCTGGGAATATTCCTCTAACTAAAGCACTATGGAGTCCTTGAATTCTGAGAGCACCAGATGCCATGCATTCATGTAGACAAGAGCAAACGCTTTCCTGGAGAGTCCCTGAGCTGGCCCTTATCAGGCAAGCTAGACACCAAGAGCAGGAAAGCAGAGACGTGGATGTTGGTACAGCTCATACACACCAGCAAGCATCACGTGCAGGGAAACCTTGTGTAAAAGGCATAGAAATCCAGGTTTCCCAGCTGCACTGCTCTAAGGTCCTGAACTAGCAAGATATGCTGAATATAGACCTGCAAGAACTCCCAGATCTCTGCAGGAAAGGCCAGCGGTTCCCTGTTCCCTACAGTGACAGATCAGATCACAACAAAAGGACAAAGGAGCTGGGAAGAAGTCAGCAGGACTGCACATGAGCCAGGGCTCCATCGCAGAGGAAGATGCTGCTTTGGAAACGTGCACACGTTGCTGGCATTCCTGCAGGCTGGTCCCACCTACCGTGTTGGTCAAGTCAAGGCAGTCACAGGTTCGCTCTGCAAACACCTTGTACACCTCCTGGAATTCCTCATACATGTCCAGCACCTGCTGGCCCAGGGCCTTTCCTTTAATCCCGCTGAACTCAATCTTTTCCAGCTTCATCAGGTCCAAGGCAGTTACCAGGACATCCTTCAAAGTCAAGGGAGGCACACACAGGTTAAGATGTTGACAAAAGATGACAACAGTTTTCACAACACAGAACTGTGCTTGCTGCCCTGCCAAAAAACCTCCCCAAGCACATCGCTGGTGCTCAAGCTGAGTGGCACAAATGGGAAAGGAGGAACCCAATCCTACCTGTCCTGGGCATCAATGTCTGCTCATAACATGTCCCACCCTTAGTGGGACCTGCCCCTGCCACTAGAAATACTATGGAACTGCAAAATTTCTTTAAAGGGTATTTAGAGGACAGATCCAAAGCAACATATAAGACCCTAATACGTCATCCAGCATAGCTAAGAATCCAAATTTTAGACATATTAACCAGGAAGAGATCTCTGACATTTACAGGTACCTGAACTCTCCAAAGCTGCTGCTCAGTCAAACCTCCATGTACCCAAGGGGGTGTTGCTGACCCTGCCCAGCAGGCCTTCTCTGCTGAGATGGGGATATGGGTGTTCCCTTCCCATCCTCTGCAGCCTGGCAGGGTACCTACCACTTCTCAGGAAAATGCCCCACTCACCCAGCTATGGCAGCAGCGCTGGGCAGCCTTGCCACCACCCCACCCTATCCATCTCTTTTGGTAGGGCCAAGCAAAGGCTGGTTGAATGTCTGTTGTCTCAGAGGACCAGAGAAATGTGCTGATCCCCAGCACAGGAATGTACTGACCACCATCCTGCTCACACTGAGCTTAGAGGACAACCCCGAAAGCAGAGCTATGTGGGTACAGAGCTTAACCCCAAAACAGGCTGCACTTAGTGCCAGTGCCTCTCAGACAGGGGCTGTCACAGCCCAGGACACAGCCCACGGCCAGGAGCTTCCCATGGTACATCAAGGCATCATCAGGCTTCAGTGCCACTCAGCAATGCTCCAGGCAGAGATGGGGAGATGTCACACACTTACAGTTCCTGCCATGGTCAGGCTTATCAGGAACAGCTTCCAACAGAGGAACAACTGCTCGCAGATCCTGACAGCTCAGTGACCTCTGCTTTGAGAACCTCCTGCCTTTCTAAGAGAGCAGGGCACTAGCAGAGATCCGCCCCAGCCAGGCGCCAGATTTTACCACAGACGTGCAATTCACAAAAGTGAGATGAACCAGGTGAAAGTGACCCTTCTCCCTCCACCGTGTTCATGCACTACCCGTGCACCAGCATAACTGCAGCTTTCATGAAACTTCAAACACCAATGCACACATGCTATTTAGTAAAAGCACATTCACTTTACCAAAAACCTTGTAAGGTAAAAATAAAATAGAAATAACAGCTACCCCTTGCTTTGTTTTACAAGGTTGCTTGAAAAGAAGGGGAGGGTGGAAATAGAGACAGGAAGAAGCAGAAGCTTTCCTCATTAACAGGCTGATGTGTGCTATGCTTTTAATTATTATTTTACAGCTCACTTCACAGGCCTTCCCTCTGACTGCACACACTGCAGTCTTTTACTGTCCCAGGAGGTGTGGGACAGACGTGGAAAGAGGACACTGGCACTGTCCAAAAAGCACAGTGCTCTGCCACCATGGCAGTGAATGTGTAGCTCAAAACCTCTGGCTTTTTTCTGCAGCCCACCTCCATAGTACCCAAGCAATGAGCAATCAGTGCCCAGAGCCTTTGCACAGTGACAGTGAGTAACTACTGTCACTCATACTGTTCTCAGAATGACCTGCAGTTACTCCTGTGTTCACTTACATCCTCTCTACGCTGGCCAGCATGATTTGGTTAACTGCACACCAAACCCTATCGGAAACCATCATTATGAACAGCTTTGTAATATACATCAGTCACGGTGGTCTTCAACATAGTTAATTTCAGTATGCATAATGTTATACGCCATGTTTAAATCAGTGAAACCTTCTGTCCCACTGGAGAGAACAAGAGGAGAAAACCAACCCAGACCTTCCTTTGAATAAGCAAACGCCAACAGCTTGTACACTGCACATGTGATCCTACACACCAGGAATGATAAATGAAGAGATTCACTTCAGAAGTGTGTGAAAAGCAGATGAGTGTGTGCTGTTAACCATGCGAGAGATAACAGGTACATACAGCGTCCATGTGTCTGTGGTCTCCAGAGACAGCCGCCCAACAAAGAGAGCACGTAGACAGCCTGTACGCCTGGGGCTGCCCCAACAGATTCCAACCTGCTCTCTGCAGAGTAACATCTTCTCTGGCTCAAGGAGTAGTCGGCCACGTTGGGAGCTGAGGGACAATGGGACTCGTGGCACCAGATGCCCATGCCTCAGATGACCATCTAACAGTGACAAGCCTTGGCAAACAAGGACACACCTGAGCCACAGCACCCCAGCTGGACAGGCTATTAGGATGTGAAGGGATGACTTGGTGAGGAACATGTCCTCGCTCTTCCCCAGGCCTATGAGGCAGAGCCAAACGGTGCCCAGCCTCAAGAGGAGTACAGGGCCTCTCCAAGTCAGGCAGGATCCAGCTCTAGCGTGTCTCTGATGGCAATAGGAAACTAGGAGATTGCGTTGCTTTATTTACAGCTGTGCAAACCACAGCCCCCAGTAATTCCCATTCCCTTGCCCCAACAGGACTCTTGGGAACAGTAACACACCTACCAACCTGACGAGAAGGACACAACTGTTTATCTTAAACATACACTGAGCAGAACATGGTAAAACAAGGTCCTTGCCTTGCTGTAACAGCAAAGAGAGTGGTCCCATCCCCTGGCATCAGGTGAAGCCACAGGAAGGGAAGATGACAGCAAGTGAGTTCATGGCTACAGAGCTCTCCTGAAGGCTTGCAATATTTTTTAAAACCAGAGACTCACCTCCACCATCTTCAGTCTCCTCAGGAAACTGTCCAGCCTCCCAAACACCATCATGGTGTGGAAGTCCCACTCCCTCACTTCTTGGCCTGGTTCATAATACATGTGCAATTTTTCCCTTCTTTCCTCAAATGCCCCTTTGAATGCATTCAGGATGCCAAGCACCATGTGCACCTTGCCCAGGCTCTCTTCCATCTCCCCTTTCAGAAGGTCTTCTGGAGACAGGTACACCAAGGCCTGGAAGAGCAAAATCACATCTGAGAATTCACTTCTACTGTCACAGAAAATGACGTCTTCTTGCACTGAATGTGTTTCAACCTACCTTTCAAGTTAACAATCACTTTTCCAGGGAAGGAGAGAGGAAAGGAGGAGACAGGGGACTTTCATTAAAAAAATCCCCTTGGCAAATGCAGGAATCTTGGCCACGCACCTGCTGAATGAGAAGGTTGCAGATTTCCTGGAGCAGCACTACTATCCGTACAGGCACGTTGTAGTGCTTGGAGTTGACCCAGATCAAACACACCACATGGAGCAGAGGGACCAGGAAAGGCTTCACCTCACTGAACTCAACCATCTCTATGTCCTCCAAGTGGTGCTTGAGGGGCATCAGGTGCAGGTGAATGTCCTGAGCTTCAGTCAAAGCTGTTAAGAGATGGGAAAAGTGGTGAGATCCACCAAGCTGTGCTGCCTTGGGTTACGAGCTGGATGCTGGCCTCACCTCACCAGATGGAAAGGTGCCAGGGAAAACAAACAGTCCTGACAAGCACAAAGCACACTCACCTACCTGTGTCCTGAAGATTGCTCAACCTTGAATATTGCTCACCTATGGTAGTAACCAGAACAGGAGATAAACTGACATGATAGCAAAGGATAGAGAGCTGGGACAGGGCTTTGTGCAGAGTTTGAGTCCACAACTGCTAAATGAATTGCAGGGATCGCATCAGGCTGCCTGACTGAAAATACAGTGCTGTCATCACTCTGAGCAGGACACAGGCCTTGCTGTACAGCATCTCAGGCTACAGAGAATCTCAGGTCTTGGCCTGACCTCATTTTAGCTCTGGTTTGGCTATAGCAGCCCTCTGCCCAGTGGGCAGTGACGACGGTCCCACTTGTCCTGGCTGTAAGAGCAAACCTGTCAACAGCAAGGTAACTAATATCTGAGTATTTCATAGAATCACAGACCGGTTTGGGTTGGAAGGGACCTTTAAAGGTCATCTAGTCCAACTCCCCTGCAGTGAGCTGGGACATCTTCAACCAGATCAGGTTGCTCAGAGCCCCGTATAACCTGATCTTGAATGTTTCCAGGGATGGAGCATCTACCACTTCTCTGGGCAACCTGGGCCGGTGCTTCACCATCCTCAGTGTAACAGATTTCTTCCTTATATCCAGTCTGAATCTCCCCTCTTTTAGTTTAAAGCCACCACCCCTTGTCCTATCACTACAGGCCCTGCTAAAAAGTCTGTCCCCATCTTCCTTATAGGCCTCCTGCAAGTACCGGAAGGCTGCAATAAGGTCTCCCAAGAGCCTTCTCCAGGCTGAACAACCCCAGCTCTCTCAGCCTGTCCTCACAGCAGAGCTGTTCCATCCCTCTGATCGTTTTTGTGGCCTCCCCTGGACCTGCTCCAGCAGGTCCATGTTGAAAGCTTTAGCTTAACTTTGCACAGCTGTGTGGTTTTACCCTGAAGAATTATCAGAGTGCAAGCATTAATAAAACCAGGTGATCGTTATGCAATTAAACCTGTGGACCAACAAGAAGAGAAGTGATGGAAATACTTGAATGCATATAAAAATAACACCCAAGACCAAGGAATGAGAAATCCCCACTATCAACATCGCCCTCCAAGTGAAGACAACAGACATCGGCCACACCACCCTATCAGCAGGGAGGGCACAACACCAGGGAAAGAGGCAGAGACTTAAAAACAGGGGCATACAATCTTAACTGTGTTGTAATGAAAATTAGCAATTATAGTTCAAATTATCCAATTAGGGTTAGCATTGTAATTGGATTAAAACTAAATATTTGTTGGTTTTTTATTAGACTTAAAAGTATTAATTAGTCCTTATATAAGGTGTGTTTCTCTAGCCCATACAAACTGCACAGTGTAGAGTGTGACACAGATCCCTTCATGTGAAACATTTAATCTACAAGGATGAACAGTGTTATCTGTCAGCACGTACAGACCCAGCAAAGCCTGAATGGTTTTGTCTTGCCAGAGAGCAGCTGGGTTGAAGATGGACATGGAGGGTTGGTCATATTGGTCTACAGAGCACAGAGCAGCAGGACTACACTGGTTTTCACTGCAGAGAGGAATTTGCAGTGTTTCCTGTGGCTGGATTGAGCTCCTGTAAGCAAAGCTTACCAGAAAAAAAGATGACACTTGATATAAGAGAGTTGCATTTTTAAGGTAGAATTTTGCTTCACCTACAGGCAAAAAAAAAAAAAAAAAAATCCTTCCTTCCTTATAAGTCTTCTTATGAATGAAAAGTGAAAAAAAAAATTAAAAATTTTAAAAGGGCTTTCATTTCCTAAACTGGGAAATGCAATCCTTTCATTCTTCTGTTCAAATCTCCCTTGTCTTACTGAATTGTGCCAGAGTGACAAAACGAGAGAAGGCAGATCTGCTGATGCACACCAGCACCTACAGGATACCTACCCCACCAGCATCCTTGCAACAATCTCCCACTGACAAGGTGGCCAGGAGAGCTGTGGACTGGCCAGACATTGCAACCCTGGGAGGATGTTACTGGACAAGGATGTGGACAGACACATGGGATCGAGGCCATACTCCAGCATGTTCACCCCTTGTGCTGCAGCCCCTTCACAGGTCACAGACCTTCCCACCACACTGCTACAGTGCAGGATGCAGAACTCTGCCTCTGCCCAGCTCTGCCTGGATTTGTGTGCAACTGCAGGGACCCCGCTTTCTTCTCATGTGACACAGGTGACATCTGCCTGCTTTCATCAGAAAGCTTGAAATTTCATGCCGAAAGGGCCCTGTCCTAAAGTTCCTTTAGCAAGGAGGTTTGGGCTGCAGTGGACAAAGCCTGAGAAATAGAATTCTAACAAAGTCTGTGTAGTTTCAGTTGGCTACGAGATCTGAGCTGTTATCCTGAACCCCCGTTTCTGCAGACTGACACCATAGGAGCTGCTGAAAGTTGGGGTGAGTCCTGCTGAATTAATGCGAATGCTTTATTACAGCAGAGTCAATTCCCCAGTCCACTCACCCTGACCTTTCGGAAAAGTCTGGCTCAACAGACCAGTTATCAAGCTTGACCCTGGAAACAAAAGCATCAGATGAAGCACAAGCAGATCAGTTTCACTTCACAAACCAGACACAGAGCCCGCAACATGGTTGCAGACCTCACAGTCACAGCAAACTCTGAATGACCACTGTCATTACAGCCACGTTGGGCTTGAAACCAGTAACACCAGGCTATGAACAAAGACTAGAAGTCATCACACAGACGTGCTGAAGTTGCCCAAGGATCTCACCTGCCTCAACATCCATGAGCATAGATTTGAAGGCTGGGACATAGATGCTCTCAACTCTCTCCAGCACCTTCATCATGTTCTTGACCTTCCTCGTTCTCAGCTGGTTGTAAATGCACTCCAGGTCATCACACCTACAGCAACCAAGGCATGTCATGAGCCTACACGGAGGCAGCAACAGCTGTCCCCCGACACCATCCATCTCCCCAGGGCCTGATTCAGAATTTCCTCCAGCTACACAGGGACTGAGTCCTAACAATAGAAGTAAACGGCAGGAAGCTCCTGCAGGAGGCACGGACAAACCCAACAGGACAGACAGCCGGCACTGGGATTCACGATGACAGCAGCTCTACTACTGGCAGGACAGTGATGAAAGAAGCCATCAGGTGTTTCTGCAGCCATCAGTGACAGCTCTCCAGCAGGCAGGGCTTTGCCCTGGGTCAGCCTGCACCGACATGGCACAAAGGTTTTCAGAGGGCAGGAGGAAATTCCACACTCTGACTCTTGAGCCTCTAAACCCCCTTGAACATCAACAGCAGCCAGCCAAGCTGCACCATTTCCAGAAGGCCCTGCAGAAGGTGTCCAACCATCCTTACTCTTGTGGCTGGTTCCAAGTGAACAGTGATGGAAAGAGTATTTCCAAAAAAATTCCCTCAAGGTGTAGCTCCTCCACCAGGCTAAGTTAAACCATAACTGGCTGCCCAGCAACCTCCCAGACACTTTGCAAATCAGAAGTATTTTATGTGCACGAGCAATTTTCCTTAGCTCAAACCTTTACATGAACCTGAGGCAGCCTGCTCTTCTCAACTCATAGAAGTAGCTCTGTCTGCCACTAGCACTCTTCCTCTACCCCAAAGCAATGTCAATGACCACCATGCCCTGGCCATGCTGCCCAGTGTACCTGTTCTTCCAGAACTCCAGTTCCACCTTCGGGTTGGGGTTGCTGCCTTGCAGGAGAGGCTCTGAGGACTCTTTCATCAGTGCTCTCTGAATCTGGTAGCTCCAGTCTATGATGGCTGACTCAGTGGCATGCACAAGAGATTTATCTATCAGCTCCAGGCTGCAGAAAACAGACCATGTGGTTAACTTTGCTTCCCACTTGTTGATATGTATTGCCTGGTTGTATCTGTTTAAAATGACCCTGTGGGCAGCTGGATTTCACAGATTATGTCTAGCTTCAGATTGCTCTATGCCAGCTCTACAGATTGATCCAGATACATGTTTCAAAACCACAAACCCACCAAAGCCTGAAAGATCTTGCTGTCGTATTACCCCCTGGAGAAAATGGATGAAGCTCTGCAGCAGTGTAGGCAACAACACATCTTTCATAAAACCAATGGTGGAAATGAAGATCCATCTCTTCACACAGGCTGTCACTGGCGCATCAGATCCATCTAGGTTCAGGGTCTGACCTGGAAAGCCATACCTCTAACAAGATTATCTCTCCTGGTGCTGTCTTCCCTGAATCTACTCTATCTCCCCATCATCATGAACTTGCTTAATTCAGAGAGACACAACACAAAGTGGGCTTTCACATTGAGGACAGGTCACCCCGCTGCCTTGGAAGCAGTAACTTCTCATGCAATCCCACCCACATCACATCCTGTTCCAGGAGGGACATCATCTCACCTCAGTGTCAGGCCAGATCATGGAGCAGATACTCCTAGAAACTATGCTAAGGCACATAGAAAATAAGGAGATGATTGGTGACAACCAGCATGGCTTCACCAAGGGCAAATCGTGCCTGACCAATCTGGTGGCTTTTTATGATGGGGTTACAGCATTGGTGGATAAGGCTAAAGCAACTGATGTCATCTACCTGGACTTGTGCAAGGCGTTTGACACCGTCCCACATGGCATCCTTATCTCTAAACTGGAAACACGTGGGTTTGAGGGATGGACCACTTGGTGGATAAGGAACTGGCTGGATGGTGGCACTCAAAGAGTTGTGGTCAACAGCTCCATGTCTGAGTGGAAACCAGTAACGAGTGGTGTCCCTCAAGGGTCAGTATTGGGGCCGGTGCTCTTCAGCATTTTTGTCAGTGACATGGACAGTGGGATTGAGGGCACCCTCAGCAAGTTTGCTGATGACACCAAGCTGAGTGGTGCAGTTGACACGCTGGAGGGACGGGATGCCATCCAGAGGGACCTTGACAGGCTTGAGAGGTGGGCCTGTGCCAACCTCATGAAGTTCAACAAGGCCAAATGCAAGGTCCTGCACCTGGGTCGGGGCAATTCTATGCACAAATCCAGGCTAGGCAATGAGTGGCCTGAGGCCAGCTCCAGAGAGAAGGATTTGGGAGTGGTGGTGGATGAGAAGCTCAACATGAGCTGGCAATGTGCACTCACAGCCCAGAGGCCAATAACCGTGTCCTGGGCTGCATCTAGAGCAGCGTGGGCAGCAGGTCAAGGGAAGAGATTCTCCCCCTGTACTCCGCTCTTGTAAGGCCCCACCTGGAGTTCTGAGTCCAGTTGTGAGGCCATCAACACAAGTCAGACGTGGACCTACTGGAGCGAGTCCAGAGGAGGCCACGAGGATGATCCGAGGGCTGGAGCACCTCTGCTGTGAGGACAGGCTGAGAGAGTTGGGGCTGTTCAGCCTGGAGAGATAAGGCTCTGGGGAGAACTTCTAGTGGCCTTCCAGTACCTGAAGGGGCTACAAGAAGGCTGGGGAGGGATTTTTCATAAGGGCAGGTAGTGACAGAACAAGGGGAAATGGCTCTAAATGGGAAGAAGGTAGTTTTAGATGAAATATTAGGAAGAAAGTTTTGGCTTTGAGGGTGGTGAGACACTGGCCCAGGTTGCCCAGAGAAGCTGTGGCTGCTCCTTCCTGGAAGTGTTCAAGGCCAGTCTGGATGAGGCTTTGAGCAACCTGGTCTTGTGGAAGGTGTCCCTGCTGCTGGCAGGGGGGTTGGAACTGAATGAGCTTTAAGGTCCCTTCCAACCTATACCATTCTATGATTCTAGGGTGATTAATCCCAGTGCACTCACTAACACACCTCCTGAGGTCCCACAGGTGCAAGCACACAGCCCAGACACGACGATGACATGATGTGCATCTGCCTCTAGGGACCTTCCAGACTCAGTTATCCTGACCTGGGCCAGGCTCACAGCACTGCAACAGTCAAAGTCCCCCTACTCCCAGTTTTGGACACCAACCTGGTTTCTTGTGAGGACCAGAGCAGAAGTTTCCCCCAGCTGCAACGTGAGCACCCTGCCAGATGTACCAGCTACCAAAGGATGGGGCTTCCTCAGCTGCTGAAGATTTTGCAGAATAAAGACCAGCTGCACATGGTCTCCCACCCTCCCATGGCTGCTCTAACTAGCCAGAAACTCTGAGGTGGCTTTCCTGGGGACTGTCCCTCAAGGACTGGAAGTGAACTTCAGCATCATGACAGCTACCAGGGAGGCAACTGTCATGACTGAATGGAGAGAACCAAAATTACCAAATTTGTCAATTTACTTCTTGAAGAGAAACAGAAGGAAATGCAGTGGGAGTCTGAGAGGACAGATGCAACAGGTTCCAAATCTCCCAAATCTCATGGGACCATAAACAGTTCAGAATCTTCCAAGAAGTTGTAGGTAGTTTTCCCTGTATCTTTGCTTGATAAATCCAGTTTTAAAGGAAGGCAGAACAGCCTGGGCCAAGCAGGCACTATGAATCACTAACAGGCAAGCCATTTCACTTCTGAACAGTACATTCTGGGGGCACGCTTTGGCAGACAGAAGCCAGAAAAAGGGAGAATCCTGCCTTCCTCTTCAGTGGCATCAGGAAAAGAGGAGAGGCTCTGCCACAGGGTTTGGATTTTTTCCCCAGTGATCCAAGCAGTTCATTGCTTCTCTGTGCACCTACAAGCTCTTGCACTTTTTGAACTGTTCCTGCCTGTACTGTTTGCACAGTCCCTAAAGGCAGAGCCCATAAGCTAGAGAGCAGGTAGAGCAAAATACATCCACCTTGACAGTCTGGATGAGCAGCAGATGACAGGGAGCAAGAAGAGTCCCCATAGTCGGCTGGGAAATCCCCAAAAGACATATTACATGCATCAGCAGGAGAAAAACCAGTGGACAGCAAGGGGTGATACTCACAATTTCTCATTTTCCAGATCAATGTCCTCAATTCCCTCTGAGCCAGCTGGAAGAGGCAGCAAGGTCTTGCCATTTACTTGGCCAACAACCATAAAAACAGTACTTTTTAGGCTGTGGACATGATGCATAATATCTTGTGACACCACTTGCGGCCAGCCCTGATGGTTCTTCTGGTTTGTCAGGATGGGCACAATCACCTATAGTAGGAGTCATGAAAGAGCAATGGAGAAAAAAGTGCTGTAGGAGATGGACAGGCCACCAGGCTCCAAGGTGCTTGCTCAGCTGAGCCTGGAGACCCAAATTCATTGCTGTCCCAAGCAGTTCCCTGCCTGTGTGAAACAAGGGCAGGTGACAATGAATAGGGTTCTCTACAGGCCCCTTTGTGTACTAGTGCACCCTCCACCCCAAATCCAAGCAGTTGAGAAAGGTGGAAACCAGCAAAGCAAGCAGCCCCACCCTCAGGCTCTCCCAGCTTCTCAAACCTGCAACGAGAAACAGCTCCATGGGCTCCTGTCCCCTTGCCCTCACACCACCTCCTGCTGCTTGCTCCCCATGTCACTGCCGGTGGGCAGGGGCTCAGTCTTCAGGCAGCCTTTCAAGACTAGCAGGGCTGGGCTGAACCCACAGATGGGGTTACCCGTAACGGTAACCCCTTGTGTGCTGAAAAGGAAGGTCTTCTGGTAACTCCTGGGATCTACTGTTGGTGAGGGTCACCTACGTCCCAATCCCAGCTGTACTGTAGGTCTTGAGCACAAGTACTTTTTAGGTTATTTTCCAAAAGTTGCAGCCCACAAAATATGATTTTTGCCTTTATCAGTGAAAGTTCCCAGGCTCTGTACTGACCCAACAGTGTGGAATCTCATGGCTGGGCTTGCCTGGATCTGAGCTGCTTTTGGCTTGTTTGAGCTGTGACAGCAACACAGTGTCTGTCACCTACCCAGGGCTGGCTCTGCTCTGGGACCAGCCTTTGGCAAACAGCCTAACAAAGCCAAGTTGTCCCTGGTGACAAACAACAGTCTTTTGTGTTACCAGGCTCAGAGGAGGTTAAAGGTCTAAAAATATCTACACATAGACACAACATTGAAAAGGAATATAAAAGCCCAGCACCACCACGGTGCTGTCCCTGGATGCTGAAGGTTCGTCATGCCCAGGGAGCCCTGAGAACGGGGAGCACAACCCCAGGGAACATGGGCAGATATTGCCGAGTTCACCTTCAACAGTTTTAGCTACAGTATTAGCCAGATTTGTCTCTATTACTCAAATCATGTGGACTGCTAATGCTAGTAAAGTTGTGAGCAGTCACATGATAGCTGTTCATTTTGGTTTTAATTGTTAAAATGACAATTGGACCCACAACGAATCCCCCGCTCCACAGAGTGGAGGTGTGTTCCCTTCAGCCATCACAAGAGTTAACTGTGACCAGTAGACAAGGACATCCCAGCTGAGATCCACAGCTCCACTGCACTTCCTCACTGAATAGAGACATGGTTTTGGTGTGCCTATGCCTGATGTCCTAAATGACTCACAGAAAGTTTGACACAAACCGTTTTCTTCACTGGACAAATTCTTCTAAGACTGTCCTAAAAACCTCTCATAAAAGACTCTGCAAGAAGCAGCAGGCAGAGCAACACCCATCTCCAGCCTCAGGAGACTCAAGACCCCTTTCATCTTCACACAGACCCACTCCATCCTCCTGACCTCACAACACCACTCTGCTTTTGAAGTGAAGCTTGAGAGGAAAGCAGGACCAAACCCAGGCACAAACTGCTCCCTACGGAAATACCGCATCTGTCTGCACAGGCTGCAGGGACAGATGAGCCTGTATATACGCTGTCAGGATGCACAATCCCACTGCTGAAGGCAGCCAGAAAACAGGATCTAACAGGATCTGCTAACTTGCTCCTACCCCAAAATGCCCCTACAGCAGATGGTACTTATGATGTCTATCACATGCTACTTGCCATCATTTACCAACAAAACCACGATGCAAAAACCGCTGTTTGTGCAGACTTACCAAGACCGTGGGACTCAAACACCTCAAAACAAAAGCTGCCCATGTATATAACACATTATCCCACAAAACCAAGAAACCCATCTGGCAGCCTCCTCCTGGAAATCTGATCTGTTGGTCATCATCTTAATACACCAACAGCATCCCCAGGGCTTCTCAAATCAGGGGCCTCCTCTACTTTCCCATTACAGCCTCACCACAGAGACTTCTCCAGGTCAGAGGCCATCAGGAATCAATCGAGCTATCATTGTCTGGTTCAGGCTACTAACACAAGAAAGGGAGAGCACTTGAACCTCCTGAAGACCTCTTTGGGAAAACATCAGCCCATCTGAAGGTAACCGGGCACTGAACTGCAGGAAGCTCCTTCTGAACATCAGGGAGCACTTTGCTGCGAGGGTGACTGAGAACTCTTGCTCAGGGAGATTGTGCAGTCTCCACCCTTGGAGATACTTAAAAGCTTTCTGGACATGGTCCTGGGCAGCTCGAGGTGGCTGGACCAGAAGACCTGAAGACACCCCTTCCCCTCTGCGATTCCATAGCATGGATCAGTCCTGCAAGGACACCACCATTAGACAGGCCCCGACCTGACACGGATCAGGATTTGGGCGGTTTAAATGAATTCTGAAGGCCCCCGTGAGCCGGGAGGGGCCGTGAAGGGCAGAGCCAAGGGCAGGAGGGCATCAGCAGACAGGAGGGAGGCCAAGGCACCTGTTCGCGGGGGTGGACATCTTGTCCGTTGCCATCTGTGAGGGGCAGCACCTGGTCCCGCCAGTGCTGGCTCCCCGGTACCGGCTCCTCCGGCGCTGCCCGGGCCTTACCTCCTCCACAAGGGCGGCGAAGTGCCGCAGGACATCGGCGGGCAGGTCCCCGCAGAGCAGGTCCGCGGGGCCGGCGCCAGGGGCCCGCAGGAAGAAGACGGCCTTAGGGCAGGCGGCGGCGGGCGGCGGCCCCAGCGCCAGGTCCCCGGTGGCGCTGCGCCACGCCAGCAGCACGGGGCCGGCGGCGCCCCGCAGGAAGTCCCGCAGCAGCGGCCCCGCCGCCCCGCCTGCCCAGCGCTCCCCGGGCATCCCCAGACCCCGCGCCGCGCAGCGCGCCAGCCGCTCGCCGCCGGGATCCGGCTCGCCGAGCTCCGCGGGCTCCGGCCCCGTCACCTCCTCCATCAGGCCGGCACCGGCGAGTGTTTGCGGGAGAAGGCGCCGTTGCCCGGGGAACTCCGAGGAGCCGCCCCCGGGGAGGCGAGGGCGGGCCCCGGCGCCGGCCCCAGCTCCTCCGGGAGACGCAGCTTCCCGGGACTGTAGCCTCACGCCGCCTGCCCGCTCGCAGCCCGGCTGCTCCGGACGGCGGCACAGCCCGGGCTCCCCAGAGGCAGCTCAGTTCCCCCAGCTCACTCGGCAGAGAAGCCGATGAGCTCAGCTCTGGGTCATTTTTCTCTGCCCGGAACAGGCCAGTCCCTTTCACCGCTCCGATCGTGTTGCTCAGCACCAGCACCGCACCTGCATCAACCACCTGGAGCTGCAGCTCGTGGGCTGTACTCTCCTCCCACTGCCGCATTTACATCTTACCAATACCCTTATGTGCCAAGTGGTTCATTATTTTCTAAACAAAAGCCCTTTCTTTACTTCTATGAAAAGCAGCACGGGGATCCCGGAGCTACTTGTCTCACCACAGCATTAACGCTGCCCTCCCCCGCACACCCCAATGCCACCTCATTGACACCTGCATAGAAAAAAGTATTCGCTTAGTCTGGCCCTAGGCCCCTGTTCTGAAAAAGCACAGCAGCTCCTTCTTGTAGTACCCAGCTGTGTCAATTACCCAGTTTCTTCTTTAATAATAATATTATTAAATTTAAAGCACAGCATAATATTAAAGCACAGCTAAACAACAAAAGATGCTCTGGTGCCAGTTTGCATCTTAATTTTCCATCACCTTAAAATGAAGTCTTTAACATGTGCTGGTATTACTTCCTGAGCAGCACTTGGGGGCCCAGTGCCTTTGATTTGCGTCTGAAAATGAACTCAATTGAAAATTGAACAGCACAAACCTCCCCCTCCTGTTTCCAAACATGCACTGATAAGCAAAGAAGCAAAAGTGAGCCACAAAAAGCCTCAAAAACACCCCTGTTTAACCACAGACCTTCCCCATATCCGCCTGCTTTGCCAAGCTTTCCTGGCTCCTGCTCAAAAGCCACCCTCAGCTGCTACCAGTTTGAACTGACAAGTGAAGCCCCTGGCTGTAGCGCAAAAAAGGCAGACATGAAACACAGTGGGAAAAGGCATGAGGTTCCAATATCAGGGTGAGAGCTTGGTCTTTATACCAATGCTGTAATGCAGAAAAAGTCAACCAAGGTATCTGTTTTCCCTCCCTAAGTCCTCATTAGTGATCGAGGCAAAACACAGCCTCCTGTTGTTTATTCAGATTCTAAATAAAGGTTTTGGAAAACTGATCTTATGAAGAAAAAATGAAAATCAGCTGAGAAAACCAAAATAAAATGGGAACACAGCAGCATCCACATCCCTAATTCAACCTAAAAATTAACTGGGTTTCATTTTATTGTGAAATTTTCTCCTATGATCTGGGTTCTGACACCCAGTTACATTCCTCATAATCCAGAGACATTCCCACCTTATTCTGGCAAATCCACAGCCCCTCAAGGGCTTCTTAAACCTGACCTCTTGTAAAGGTCACAACTGCTGCTGCCACATTATCAATAGCTTGTAGCATAAAACCAAAAATTAAATTGATTCAGAGAGAACTTTTGGCTAAAAGTGACACATGGACTGGTGAGACCCAGAAACAGGAACTGTACGGACAGATACTGTTGCCACGGGGACTCATGCTGCTAACAGCATGCTTGGCAACTTCAGCCCACAGAGATCCACTGCCAACCGAGCAAACCCAGACACCAAAGCCAGCCCCTTTTTCTATGATGTCTGTGGCACTGCGCACTCCCGAGGCCTGCAGAGAGCAAGGCACCTCTTAGAGAGCAGGGCATTCTCAACTTGAAGTTTCTCTCAGTTTACAGTTTTAAGCTTCTTGTTTGGTAGTTCCTGATGGTTCTTGGCTTGTTTCCGTTTCTGGCATGGTGCTTCCTTGTTCTCACCACCATGCAGTTTGTCCAAGACGAGAGCAGTCTCCTTCAGAAGGCGCATTTCCCGTTTCTCCTTCCGCTCCTCCATTTCTACTATGTCATCCGCAAACAAAGCCTTCAGAGGTGGGATCAGCTTTGGGATGGTCTGAAAGTCACCAAAACGTACCTGAAATACATCAGACACAGGAGCACCTGCATAAGAACTGCTTTTTATTTTCCTTCTTCCCCTCCCTCTTTTGCCTGTTCAGATGGCAGGGCACTTGCCTTTGTGCAGCACCCAGCACAGAGGAGCCCTGGCCTCGATGAGGATTTTCAGCTGTACTGATGCTAGCAGGCAGGTCATCGCTTTCAACCCTATAGCAGTCAGTCCACAGGTCCCATACGACAAGTTATTCACATTCTCTTCACAAGAAATGATGTGGACACTGTAGACATTTTGACTGATTAGTGAGCTATTCTCACTGCTACGACTGCATTCAAGACAGTGACAGCAGCTTTTGGCTCCCGAATGTCTTTTGCAGCACACCACTTGACAAAGGAGTGGGAATGGAAGCAAAATTTGGTTACCAGCTGGGAGTAGCATACACAGAATAGTGAGACAAGTACCCATTGTGTTGAGTGGACTTCATGACTCAAGAGCCACCAACACCTGTCTCCCTGTTCTGGTTTCATTAGAATCACAGAATGAGAGTTACTACTCAAAGTAGGATAGAGTTAGGTTTTTTGTCAGAAGTTAGAATAGTTGTGGTTTAGTTTCAATGTGGGAATTGTTATAAGAATGTTGATACTAATGTTATTAGTTGCTGCTGGAACCCAAGATCATTGTGTTTGGCTGGTTCACAGCTGCATTAGGACTGGGAGGGAGAAGTGCAGTGAATAGCAAAACCCAAAACTGGCATTTGGATGTGCCAATGAAATATTCCAGATCATATCATGTCGTGCTCAGTCTGTTAACCAGGGTTGACTGGAAAGGTGGGGATTCTCTCAGGAACTGCTCAGGCTCTCGCTCTTCTGGATTTTGGTTTCAGGACTGTCTGTGCTCCGGAATCACTTGCTGGAGACAGGCTGGGCATCAGTTGACAGGTGGTAAGTAACTGCACTGGGTATCACTCATTTGAATATTCTGTTATTAGTGGTTTTATCATCATTATTTTATTTCAATTAGTAAATTGTTTTTATCTCAACCCACAAGTTTTCTTACTTTTACCCTTCTAATTCTCTACCCTGTTCTGGGGTGGGGCTGGGAGATGGTGGGCAGGGAGGGGGGCAGAAGAGTGAAAGAGTCACTGTGGCTGCAGGGAAAGGAGTGAAACCACCACACTCACACTGTACCACTCATTCTCCCCCACGTCGGTGATGTCTGCTGCCAGCAGTAAAAGGAGCTGTTTCAGAGATTACTCTTCAGAAGGAGATGGTGTATCAATAGATTACAAATGAAGAATTTAATTCATGAGCAGCCATTCCAGAGTAACACTAAAACCTTTCCCACAGCCTGGCTCAGGGCTCCCAACTCACCCTCATATGATCAAATGCAATTCCAACCTTCTCGCTGAAGTCTTCACTGAACAGTGGGATCTTGGCATATCTCTGACTGAAGTGATTAAGCATGATGAACTCCGCATTCATCTTCATCCCAGTCTGAATCGCTTGGGAGGTTGTGCTGCAAAAGGAACAGGAAGATGGCACCATGTATTCTGGACACACACAGGCTGGCTAGCACTGCCCCACCAACAGAGCAGGGCAGGCTGCTTTGCATTCGAGGTCAGGACTCACCAAGAGCCAGCACTAGATGCTGTCTAACACTCACTGGGCACAAAATGTCCCTGCTCTTTGCAGGCATGCCCAGGTACCTCTTCCTCTGGCAACCTGCACTGGTGGCAAGTTTCTGACTTCCAGATAACTGAGTGTAGGAAAGCAGCTGTAATTACTTGGAGGTCTAAACACTTGGAGCGTTCCACAAACTGGGGATGGAGCCTCAAATACTTGTCCCAGGGGTGCCAGCAAGTCCCACTCTCTTGCACTGGAACTCTCATGTAATTCTGAGAAGCTGCTCTCAGATCTCCTCACTTTTGCTGGGGACAGCACTCAGTGTCACTGGCTGCAGAGCTCAGTTTGAATTGTGCTGTTAGAGGGGGTATGACTCTTCTACCTCCTGAGCTTAGTCCTGAAATTTAATCAAGCAGAGGACCTCTCCTTTGGGCTAGTCTATTTGTAGAGTTACTACTATCCATTTAAAAAGTTTTCCCCGTGTGTCTTTGGGGATGTTCAGAGGAGCTGTGAGAGTTACAGAGCTGGTGCAATGAGCAACACATTTTCAGTACTGAAGAGCTCTACACACACTAGAACCATCTACAGGACTTGGGTCCTTCGTCAACAGCTCCAAGGACAAAGCCCAGCTCCGCATCATCACCCTTCTAATAGTGACAAACAGCAGAACACACCCGACCTGTGTGTCTTCTCTATTGCTTCTTTTTCCATGCCATCTTCCAGCGTTGCTTCATGGATCAGCAGGGTAGCATTTTTCCCTGTGTAAATAATCACATACTCAACTGTCAGTGGAATACAGACCAGTTCAACTGCCTACATGAACTCCCATTTCCAGCCCTTAGCCCCTCGCTGTGTTGCAGGCATAACACCAAGTGTTTGGGGCTGCCCACTTCGGATACTAACAGTTCAAAACCTTTCTCCAAGAGATTCAAGCAGAGGGTTTTTGTCACCTACCCATTCGTACTAAGGCCATACAGGGCATTGTGTCACCAGAATAGACTACTTTCCAGCCAGATTTGTGGACCATTGAACACGCAAAAGCATTTTTACAGTGCTGGACTTCACATGTCTGAAACTGAACAAGGATATGCGTTAGAAATCAGATCCCCCTCTTGCCCCTCACAGCATCTGACCTTGCCAGCTTGTGAGCTTACCTCAGCCAAGTCGTAGTTCTCTAACAGAGAACTGACAAACCATTTGGCTTTAGGTTTGATGTTCTCGCAGCCTTTCACAAGAGACTGGGAAGTAATCATTCTGTGAGGGAGGGAACAGAGAACTAAGGACAGGTACAAAGTAAAACCTGATCTTATCTTTAAGCAGCCCATTTCTCTTATTGCTCCTTTACAGTTCAGTGCCTTATAAACAAGACATTTTTGTGCACACATCTGTTTTATCCCTTGCTTTCACTATCCAGTGCTTCAGTAACTCACCCAACCACTTCTTCCCCACCATCAAGTACTCTTTCTTCCAGGAATCTTTTTTCTACTTACCTAACTCCCCTTTCCTAAGGAAAAGGAAGGCTTTCATGTAAACTTCTACTAAGCAGCACAACCGAGTAACAAACCCTATCCTCCCCTTTGCAAATTGCACATCCTAATTCTACACACAGTGAAGGAGTCAGTCTCCTTCAACAAAGGTGCGAGGGGAATGGATTACAGTAGTCTGCTTTGAACAAGGACTCAGCAAGGACATTTCTCCCCATACCACACAGAACACTCACTTGATGTCTCCAAGAATCTCTTCACAGTGGTTGTGGTACTCGTATAGCCAAGGCATGATCTGTTCAGGTGCTACCAGAAACAGAGGCCTGAAATCCTGACCAAGGGCTGCCTGGAAAAGCAAATGCAGAGGGGAAAAAAATCAGAGAGAAGAATACCTAGGGAAACAATGGTGCTTTTCACTACTCAGAAGTGCCGCTCCCCTCACTCCAAGGAAAGTTCAGGAGCAGTGAAACAACAGTACTACTTACAAAAGCTCTCCGCCTCTCCATCAGGATGTTCAACAAGCCCTGGAAAAGGAAGAAACATGACAGTAAAAGTTGTAGTCAGAAATATCTGGGGTGTAAGTGACAACAGTACTGCCATAACTCAGTGAGCTGCAGTTTTTGGAAAAACTATAGTCAGAAATATATTACTACTTCTTTTCCAAGAACTGCAACTTGCTGAGCTACTCTAACACTGTCACTACTTATGCCTCAAGCCAGTGGCCAGCAGCCCACACAAATGCCCCTCAGCCCTTCCCAGTGCTGCTGTATCTGATCCCAAATGAAGGGTGGAGAGCAGAAAGTCTCTACCCAACATCTCAGTCCCAGTCTAGTTTTCAGACACAATACAGCAGACCAACAAACAGACTGCCCTGCTCAGGCCCAGTCTAGAACAGACCAACTGGCCCTCCTGGGACTATTACTGCAAAGTACCGAAGAAACCTGGGTTGAACACTGCTAATAAATAAATAAATAAAGATTTTTTTAATAAAATCATATCTCTGGATGATCCCAGCAACTCTGCAGGGACTGTTGGAAAGGAGAGGAGATTAAAAACACAGACAAGATTCAGGAGATTAAAAACACAGACAGAAACTGCACCCCTAACAGCAGGGCAGCCTACACTCATCACCTGCAGCTACATCTGAATCCCAAATAACAGAGCATGCCTCCACAGAGCCTTCATCCTTCTTCTTCCTACAACACACCCAACCTACCGAGTGATGATCGGTATGCATGTGAGACACAAACACAGCAACTATGTTGCACAGCACTTGGTCAACTTGCTCCCCATAATGGCGACAGAGCTGTCCAAATGTTCCTTCTCCACAGTCTAAGAGCAAGGATCGGGTAGAGCTGGCAAGACAAAGTGACAAAGACATTTAGCGGCCAGTGGATGAGCCCTGAACAGGGCCCATTCAGAGATGGGGAGCTTCTGGGTTGGAAGGCAGAGAGCTCTCAGTGCTCTCCACCTCTAAATGATACTCCAGTCCTACTAGCTGAGGCTTTACAAAGACTGTTCTGTCTACATAGGTCATTCTGGTCTTGTGTTCCTGCAGAACACACTCCTGGGGCAGATGGCAAAATGAATGAAGAAATTAAATGTTTGTGTTTACAGGTGGTTCTGAAGTCTTCCCCACCCACAGAGAGACAGGTGCCTGAAACTGAAGTCTTACAGACTCCACAATAGTGGCACTCTCCCTGTGTCATCAACACACTGGTCAAAACAGTCCTTAGCAATACTCTTGAGAGACTGGGCCTCTCCACGCAGGATGCTCGACACTGTGATTTACCTGGTATTTACCAGCGTGGAACTGACATTTCGGATTTTCATTGGAATTGCAGATCCTGTTCCCAAGAACACAATTTCAGGATAAGCACCTGCATTTCCTGGAGAAAACAGGTAACAAGGATTTGTAGGTAAATGTTACCCACATACTGTCAGATACCATTTAGTTCAATAGTCTAGTTATTCCAGGGTCTAGATGCCAAACACTAGGTTCATTTTTGCCTCCTTCAGCCTCTGGCTTTCCCACAGCAGCAAAGTTTACCAGGGAAGACAGAATGGGGACCACCAAGAAAAAACATCACAACACCAAACTACATATCCAAAGGCTGGCAAACAAGGGCTCTGCTTATGACCTATAACAGAGCTGGCAGTTCAAGAGGGACCTGGCTCCTGTTCTGCAGTGCCCTGACTCTCCCAGGGATCAGGATCTAGACAGCGAGTCAGTGGAGCTGTGTCGTACCATCAAAGTCTCGTGTCCAACAAGACAGCCGAAATTCAGAGGAGAGCTCCCCTCCAGGGAGCTGGTTCTAGAGCAAGTCTTCTCCCAAACATGTGGATTCACGCTGTGGCTGCTATGACAGCATTCAATACAAGCAGAACTCTGTTCAACTCAAAGAAATAACACGTGGGCGCTTTGTCTCCAGTTGCCCCCAGCAGCACCCAATCCCCAAACCTAGCAGCCTTAGAAAACCAGAAGCACAAGGCTGCATAAATCCAACTGAACCGAGTTAACTTGGTTCATGCTAAGTCTGTCCCCTGCACAGCTCCAGGAGGACTTAAGATCACCTCTCACGCAGCAGGAAAACTGCATGTTCACAGCGTTGCCTGGGCTCTGAAGCAGTGAGTCACCAAGACCTCCTACTTCCTATCACACTGACCCAAGACAAGTTGTTGATCCTTACCTGGTACAGCAGGCAGGCTCTCTTTGCACTCCTTCACACGAGCCTGGAAGTCAGGGAGATCCAAGGCTTCACTGACAAACACATCATGGTCACAGACAGTCACAGCATCTCTGAAAGAAAAGGACAGGGCAGGGTAGGAACTGAAATAACAGCACTTTTCAGAACAAAGTGTCAAATTACTGTGCCAAAACAGCCTTATAACAAAGAGTCAAATGCTCATTCCAAATTCCATTTTGAGGGGTGAGGGAAGATACATCCACAAGTGTGGCGCACATCAAAAGGGCTGGGTTGGGCTGAGCTACCCCACAGAAATAATTATTCCACCAAACTGGAGAAGCTCCTGGAAGAGCAGAATGTTCCCCAACACTGTCCAGACCCAGAGAGCTGCCAGACACCAGAGGGCACTGCAAGGCAGCACAGAGACTCCTGGAGAGGAACAACCACCCAAAAGGGCTCCAGGCACCACTCAAAAGCATAAGGGACCTGTGCCCTGGTCCTGCATCAGAGCACATGCAGTACTACAGGCCTTCAGACACCTTAAGCAGATAAACTCTTCTTGGCATCTGGGTCCTGCTATTCTGCCCAAGAGAGTCAGAAATTTGAGCCATGGCAACTGGTATCCCCTTGCATCACATGGTCCCCTGCCCTTAAGATCCTCATTGAGCAGCTTTGCCTGCTTGCCCACAAAGCAAGCGCCAGTGGAGTAGTCAGCACTTGTTCAACCACCTGGGACTGTCAGCTCTGATATAATTTGAATACCCAGAAAGCCTGATAAGATATTCATTGGACTCCCCGAAAAGTTTCCCTTGCCATCATCTGCTCTGCCACGGCCACAGTTGGGTGCAAAGGACAGAGAAGCACACGAGGCTACAAAAGTGAGGGACAGTAACAACGTTCCAAATCACTGGCCAGTGATGCTTTCAGTAGTTGACTCATGCATGTCCTACACCTTTCTCCGAGACCTTCAGAGATGGGGACATACCTCTCAAGGCACAGCTAATAGCGTGGCAGCCACCCCAGCATGACCACCAATGAGAATCTGCAAGAGATGCCTACACACCATTCTCCCTCAGCACAGACTCAGGCTGAAAAGCTGTTTCAAGACAACACCCAAAAACTGGGAAGCTAAAGATTCCCACTGACCTCTGCCACTCCTGTTGGGGTCTGAAGTGGTATTTCAAAAGGCACTCTCCTCGCACAACAGGCACGCTACACACAGCCTCTTCTTCCTACAGAGAGAGTGACATTAAACACATTCTTTGCTCAGAGGTGTGAGGTACACAGGTAAAAGGCCTTGCCTACCTTGCTCCGGTAGGTGGTAAGCAGAGGGAAGATCTCGGGGTGGATAAGGTTCAGCTGGGTTTGGATCTTGTAGCTGCGTGGGTTGTGCACTGTGGAGGAGTTCTCATTGAGCACCAAGTGCTGAGTTCCAGGTCCAAATCTGTAAGAGGACAATAACACACACAACAGCTTCAGCCCCATGTTACTGAGTTGGGCATATATGCATTAGCTAAAATCTCATCTGAGCCTGTAGAGTCTACCTCCCACCCAACAGTTATTTCTACTCTAGGAAAAACATGTGCACCATAAGAACAAGCTGCTGCCCAACAGTGAGCTGAAACAAAGTAATCAGAAGACCACAGACCTTTCCAGCCATTGCTGGTAGCGGCTGTCTCGAAGCACTGACTCTGGAGTCATGTGAATAACCAAGGCCACCTGGTTCTCAGGGTGTCCTTCCTGATACCTGGGGCACATTCAAATATGGAAAGAAAACCTGAGCTTCAGTCCTCCATCACCTTGGCATCCCCTCCCCACTCCCATCTCAGTACTACCAGAGATGCCCCACCCCGAAGCAAGCAGAGAACAGATCTTAGGAGCACAGTCCAGGAGCTACAGGCTCCACATCGCAGTAGGCACAAGGCTCAAGCCTGACATTTGCTGTCACCTCCACTCTCCCACCCAGGGCAGTTCCTCTCCTCTAAGAGTAACAACATCTGCAGAGCCTTTCAGAAGCCTAACACGCCTCTGCACAAGCCCTACAGAAACATTACATGTAGTCTAGGCTTCCACCAGCCAGGGAAGTGGCAGTCTCCACGTTGCTCCCCAGGACGCCAGTGCACGTGTCCTTCTCTAGAGGCCCCCAAGGGAAGACAGGCCTGACACAGTCACACAACGACATGGTCCTACACAGCCCTGCCTTTCTGAGAAGGCTCAAAATGCACCACCAGCCCTTTCTTAGAGCTCTAGCTCCTTAACAGTGCCAAATAGCTCAGATATCAGGCACAGGAATAGACACACCTAGAACAGAACAAGCACTTATTTTTGGCAAAGCTCAGCACGGATGACTCCCCTCGAACACTCCAGGTCACCCAGCCTCACTACCTTCGGAAGGTCTCCTTTTCACAGACAGCATCCACAAAGCCCTCGTGAGGACACTCCAGCACAATGAACACCGGGCCAGGATCAGTAGGGGTGCACAGTTCTTCAGGAAAGAGCTGGAGGCAGATACACAAACATCACATCACAGCCAAGCCAGAAGCACAGCCCTTCTTGCATCACTATGTCCGACTCTCTCAGCAGCTGTTCTGTCAGCCAGCCCCCACCTGGCACCTCCAAGTAGGCTCTCCCAATGCTCAGCAAACCTAGCCAGTGCAGTTCTTGTTCCCTTTCTGCTCTCAATACACAAATTCACATTTTGCTGTGTGACAACAAAACCCAACTCCAGTCTCAGAGCAAACCACAAGCTAATGTAAGGAAAGGAATTTTAGCAGCTTCTAGGTTTCCACAGCAGATTCAGATAGTGGTAAAAGCTTGTTAAGAAAAAAGGCTTTGTGAAATTCTTATGATGCAAAGATACATCAATTCTATCACCTGGGGCACAGCCAGCATTGGCTCTGCCTCTCACTCAAGACTAGTGTTTGAGAGATTAAGACCCTGAGCTCAGGAACCATTGAACTTCTTTTGCTATAAGAGGTGCAAATAGAGTAAGGAGGGAGTCATAGCTACACAGGCATTCAAACCTCAGATTTAAAACATGCAGGGATTAACTCCCCTATTTCACTCCTAGACCTGAAACAGCTTTGGGAAGGAGAGATGAAAAAGCTCCGAAAGCCACAGACATACAGCCACACTCACAAATGAACTAATTTCCAAGTGTACTTTCCTAATCATATCATTGCAACAGCCCCAGACATGCTCCCAACAGGAGCCATGTTCAGCAACAACTTGGGGCTGGAACAGGGACAAGTCACTAACCAAAAGTAGCCACTCAAAGCTCAAAAACATCAAAACCCATGCCAGCCTCTTAGCAGAGATGAGAGGGAATAGGCAGGCAATCATCATCCAACCCTTGCTTCAAGAATAGGTGTTAAAAAATAAAAACATGTCCTAATGCCTACTGGTAGGCAAAACATTCTGCACAAAAAAGATTTATCACCCTAGGAGCCTAGTGAAAGAGGGAGGATGTCAAAGCCACAGCAGAAAGCACAGATACATCTTACCTCTCTGCCCTCAAAAGTGATGCTTTCTCCATTTTTGAGAGCTGTAATTATGGGAAGAATGGCTGGAGTTCCCCTGAAAACCAGGCCATAGAAATATTGAACTTGCCAACATCAACATGCCTGGTGTTGCCCCGTCCCCCAGGTTGGGGTCTCGTACTCACACTGGCAGGCCCATCTCCTGTGCTTTAGCTGCTAGGAATTTTCCCTTCTTTGGGTGAATCTGAAGAGTTAAATAAAACAGAAATATCAGCCAAATAAAGAGGGCCTGGAAACAAGATCCACATACTTCCACTCTAAGTTTTTCCTCACAAGCCAAGGGATTTTTTTTTTTTTCTTTAAAGTTACACAGCCACTAGTCTAATTTACCCCCAAAGAGCTTTTACTAGACTTTCTGGTTTTCAAGATCATGCTGCTGCTGCTGCTTCTTGCTCCCTTCTTTAGAAGCCAAGTAAGCAGGACAGACTTCCCTATCATATGTATTAAGTAAGAACAGAACCCTAATACTCTTAATTGGCTGCTCTATAAAACAATTCTAAAAAAGGACTCTCTAGTTCTTACACATTCCTACTCGTGCTACAGTTACTCTGACTTTTGAGAAGTAGAATCACAAAACAGCTTCCAAGTCTTGCTTGAAAATGCTATCTCCAATTAAATCTATTGAGCAAGATGAAATGTCCTAGCAGCATTAGGAAGCATTTCTTCAGAGAGGGAGGTCAGACACTGGAACAGGCTTCCCAGAGAGGTGGCTGATGCCCCAGGCCTGTCCATGTTTAAGAGGCATTTGGACAAAACTCTTAATAACATGCTTTAACTTTTTGTCAGCCCTGAAGTGATCAGGCAACCGGAGCAGATGATTATTGCAGGTCCCTTCTAACTGAAATACTCTATTCTACATTCTATTCTATGTTGATTTAGAGATCTTTGTGTTCAAGCTTACTTTACAAAGGAAAGCCATCACCAGATCAGGATGCCTGCTTCCACACTTCTGTTCATCATCTGGAAAATAAAGCAAAACTACTCAGAATCATCACTGACTCATCATTTTTCTTAAAGCCAAAACACCTCAAATGTTTGCTAAAGCATTAACAGGAACAAGATCATCATGTCAACTTGGAGCCCAGCAGCAAAATGCTACATGCACCTAAGGCCAGAGAGCCCACTGTTTCAGCAACAAGAAACCAAAATAAATCCCAAGACTGAAAAATAATCAACCCCAACATTTACTCATAATTAAATTACAAAGGCTAGAGCACCCACTCCAGCCAGGGGCAAACTATTACAGGGACTAGTCACACCCCAAGTAGGAATCACGTACAATTTCTATGTCTTATTAGTTCTGCATCAGCTTCCAAAGTACCAGAACTCATTCTGCTCCGTGTAATCCTTCAGCTGAGCTTCTCTACAGACTTCGCTCTCAGACAGCAAATGGTTCAGAGGACAAATGCACATCCTTAATTTGGTGTTATTTCATTAAAGTTAAAAAGGTTGTTCCATTTTTTCACCTGTTTTCTTTGGACTTTCTTTTTCCTTGCCCCCCTCCAAGCTTTGCTGCGCAGCTCTTGGGGATCCAGGCTCTGCATCCCCTTTGGGGCTATTTCCACCTCGGGCTGATGCTCCCAGACTCTGAGGCAATGTACTTTCAGCAGCTAGGGGTTTTCCTGTCCCAGATCAAATAAAACCAGACAAAGATCACCCAATCAAAAGTGACAGGTAAGAAAAGCATTAGTAGCTTTCCCTCTTCCATGACAATCATGTTTAAACTGCACCAGAATACAAAGCTCTTCCCCTCAGCATGACTTGCGCTTGCATACTCTAGTCACTTATTTTGGAGCCATCCATCATCCAAGTCCTTCAGATTCTCTCAAAACTGCTAAACTCTCTCAAGTCCATGCCTCTACTCTAAGTGCTTAGTTTCCAGCAGTAAGAAAACTCAGTTGGCTATGGAAGTCGAATCCAGTGATGTTTCACATGTCACACTATACACCCACACCAAAAGGAACTAACCAAGAACCTGACTCAGCAGGTCCTGTTTCTCTGAAAGAGGTCCTTCTCCTGAGAAACACATGCAAATTCATAAACCTCTCCTTACTCGGGCTTGCAAACACGCCGCTCCTTTAACCACCTTAAGCAGAGTTACTGAACAAGTTACTGAACCTGTCTGACTAGAGCATCACGTGCTCACCTGTAAGAGGTATTTGGTAGACTGTCATCGTCTCGTCCTTATACTCAGGCTCTGTGTGCAACTGCACAGCTGGAAAGAGACCAGAAACTAGTATTAACATAAGAAGAGATTCAAACTCTACAAGAATTTAAATATCTTTTTTCTTTCTTAAGCAAAACCTGCTGAATGTCCTCCTTCCCTTTCTCTGCCCAACTGCAAAGATCAATGTATAATTAAAGTTCTTAAAAGCCCAACATTTATAAAAACTAGTCCATGATACCATGGTAAGCAAGTTCACTGGCTGACCCTGGAAGCAAATTGCCTTTACAGTGCTTTAAAACCAAATGACATCTACTATAGTCCAAGAGATCGGCAGCAGCCTCCCAGAAACATAGCTGGAAACATTTTTTTTCTTCCAGGCAGTTCTTGTGATAGATTTGAACAGTGTATCAGGTCAAAACAAAATTTTAAAACTTTTTTTGAGTAGATCAAAACCAGAGGCATTTTTTGTGAAGTTGTTACTGTTCAATGCTATCTTGGCTGCAGCTGAAACAAGAAGTTTCATGTTCAAATTAGCTACACATGACTGACCTACATACCTAAATCCATCCTTTTTAGGGGCCCAGGAAAGAGTCGAATCGCTTTCAAGTAGTTTTGCTGGAAAAGAGACAGTGCATCAGGAGGGCATGCCCAAGCAGTGCTGTTACACAAGCACCACTTTCAGGAGTTACAGCTACTTTCAGTGAAGTCAAGGGCTCAACATCCAGTCAGGCAAAAGCACGGCAGCACGGAGACAGACAGAAAACACTGGGCAGGTGTCCTGCCTCCTGTGGGCATCACTCACTTAGAGAGAAAAAGGAAAACAAAGAACCACTCTCCTCATGCCTTGCATCAATATAATTAGTCAGCAGATATTGCAAGGAACTAAAACAATGCTGAGGATTGGAAATTTTCAGCCTAGACATGGCATTAGGCTGGCAAGGGTCACATTGAGGAGATCAGAGACCAAGTTTTATTGAAAGAAAACAGGGAGGGGGCAGACAGGAGAACAAAGGACACCCTTTTTCCAAACACAATTTACCAGGATATTAGCTGACAAGACAGTTTTAAAGAGCAGAAGTGTGATGCCATCTCATGTGTAACTGAAAAGATTTACCTCTTAAAGCCAGCCCTTCTGGCAGAACCTTCAGACTGGCACTAACTCAGAGCAGCATTTTACACCTGTACAATGACTCACTCCTGTGACACCAGCTCCCCTAACTCCCAGGTAAGCTTTAACGTTTGAAGGGTTCACTCTTCCTTCTGCAAACTTCCCCTACTTACCAGCTTTGGTGGCCCTAGGAAAACACATCTTTGAAGCCCCATAGCCTTTAACGTGAGAATCATGCCTAAAAGAAAGCACAGAAAAAGCTTTATCACAGCCCCACTAAGTGCTGGTGGATCACAAAAGAAAAATCTCTCTCAGTGCCCAGGAGTGCTGGGCCTCTCCATGAAGGCCAGAACTGAACTCAGATTCAAATTCAGTTTTGTCTCAGCTTTATGGCAATTTCAACAAGACACTTATCTCTGCCCATAAAGGAAATACCTACAATTTGGAACAAGTTACCTGGACAGATTGTTAATCTGCTCCTTTCTGGAGGATTTCCAGAATTTTAATGGACAAGATTCTAAGCAATCTGTTCTGACCTCATCTGGCTTTGAGAATAAGAGTGGGGCAGAAACCTTTGTTGGTCACTTTGAACTCAAATTCATCTGACTCATGAATAGCTTTCTGCTGGCAATGCAACACTGGTAATGCCTTCTGCCCTCAGAGATTTGTGGAAGATAAAGCCCTGCACGCTGGGCAGGCAGCGCCTCTTCCACTACGTGTCCACATGCTCAATCATCCAGACCACACTGCAGCTGGAAGCCCCGCAGAGCCCCATGTACAGCCCAGTCACTCTGACAGTGCTTTTTGTCTCTCCACTCCTGCACAAGAAACCCCACGCAGCAGCCATCAGGCAGCTTGCAAATCAATCTCCCCTGGCCCAGAGAACTGCTGGCTACAGCTGGACCCTGCGAGAGGAGCTGGTGCCAGGCTGTCACGGAGGCACCTAGCCCCCACCACTCACCTGGCAGCCCCCCGACGTTGGCCCAGGCCACCCGGCTGAGGAAGATGCTGTCTAGCTGGGAGATCTTCAGCCTGAGGGGCGAGACGCGGGTGGGCGAGGGTGAGCAGGGACCGGTGCAGCCCCGGGGAGGAGAGGCAGGGCGACCCCGCGGTGCCCCCACTTACTTGTGCTCCTGCATGGCTCGCTGCGTGCCCTCGCCGCAGTTGAAGAGATACCTGAAGCGAAGGGACGGGGAGGGTCAGGGCAGGTCCCAGCCCGGGCGGGGCGGCCCCGCGGCCTCACACTCACCGGTTGAACTCGGAGAAGACGTAAACGGCGGAGCCCGCGTCGCGGCTCCCGGCCGCCACCACCTGCACGTAGACGGTGTTGGGCCCGGCCAGGCCCGTGCCCGCGCTCCGCCGCCGCTCGCGGGCCCACACGTGCCGCGGCACGTCCCTGGGCCGCCGCGACGCCGAGGAGGAGCCCTCGGCCATAGCCCTGCCCGCCACCGCCCGCCGCGCGAGCGCAAGGACCGTCAGCAGCCCCCGCGCCAGAGCCCGCATCCGCGCGCCACTTCCCGCCCCCACCATGCACCACCCGCCGCCAATAGTCGCTCAGCGGCTTCAGTGGCACCCCCCCACGTGACGACAATGAACCAATGAGAAAGGGGAAGCTGCTCCAGACGACCCGCCCCTGAGGCGCTTGGTCTTCGGCCTGGCTCGGCCACCGTCCTCAGTCATGTGATGGGGCTCACCCAATCGGGGCTTCCTGGCCATACGTTTGAGGGGCAGTGCTCAGCCGCGCCTCGCGGGAGCGTGGCGACCGCCGCGCCTGGCAACCACCAGGCCTAGCAACCGCAGCACCTAGCAACCGCTGTGCTTAGAAACCACCGCACCCAGCAACTGCCAGGCCTAGCAACCACCATGTCCAGAAACCATCGTGCCTAGCAACCACAGTACCTAGCAACTGCCGCGCCTAGCAACCTGCCCAGCCTAGCAACCACTATGTCCAGAATCCACCAGGCCTGGCAACAGCCACGCCTTGCAACCGCCGGGCATAGCAACTGTCTTGTGCAGAAACCACTGGGCATAGCAACCACCAGGGCTAGCAACTGCCGCGCCTAGGAAACGCCAGGCCTAGCAACTGCCAGGCGTAGCAACTGCCATGTCCAGAAACCACCATGCTTATCATCCGCCGCAACTAGCAAAAACCATGTCCAGAAACCACTGAGCCTAGCAACCACCAGGCCTAGCAACCGCCATGTCCAGAAACCACTGAGCCTAGCAACCACCAGGCCTAGCAACCGCCACATCCAGAAAACACCGTGCTTAGCATCCACTGCAGCTAGCAAAAGCCATGTCCAGAAACCACCATGCTTATCATCCGCCGTAACTAGCAAAAACCATGTCCAGAAACCACTGAGCCTAGCAACCACCAGGCCTAGCAACCGCCATGTCCAGAAACCACTGAGCCTAGCAACCACCAGGCCTAGCAACTGCCACATCCAGAAAACACCGTGCTTAGCATCCACTGCAGCTAGCAAAAGCCATGTCCAGAAACCACTGGGCCCAGCAACTGCCACGCCAAGCAATTGCCGCACCTAGGAAGAACCAGGCCTAGCAACTGCCAGGCGTAGCAACCGCCATGTCCAGAAACCACCATGCTTAGCAACCACCGCGCTAGCAACCACCACATCCAGAAACCGCCGGGCGTAGCAACCGCTGTGCCTAGCAACCGCTGTGCCTAGCAACCACTGGGTCTAGCAAGCGCCAGGCCCAGCAGCACCCCCGTTCCCGGAGCCATGGTGGGCCCACAGGGCAGTGCCCAGGACTGGTCTAAACCCACTGCAGCTCCTACTGCCCTGAGCTGTCGTGCCGGGGGCCTGCGGGGGCTAGGCCAGTCCCAGGCCAGGCCATGGTTGAGGGGTCCTGATGGTGGCCAGTGGCTTGCAGAACCTGTGAGGAGGAAGCCATCTAGGAGCTGAAGTCAGGCTCGTCACAGCGTATCAGAAGGTGCCAGCCAGGTGGAAGGAAAGCCTCTTTCCCACATGCACAGTGAGGCACTGGGTCAGAACTGTGCGGTCCCTCTCCTGTTGTCAGGACCAGGCTGGGTAAAGCCCTGAGGACCCTGGTTTGACCTTGGAGCTGACCCTGCTTTCAGCAGGAGGCTGGACTTCCCAAGGTCCCTCCAGACCCAGAGTACCCTGTGATTCTCCAGTCTCCACCGTTTCCCCATTGCTCACAAGCTCCTCTCCCATATGAGCCTTGTTCAGGGCCTGTTTACAAATGCTAGATGATCAGGGACACAGCTCTGTTTATTTCTGAGCTCTCTAAACCCACTAAGATTTCTCTTGGGCTTTCTGTTTTCTTCAAAAAGAACCACTAAATTTTACTGGAACCAGTAACATAAACAATCCTAATCATCAATATCCCTTTTCTTCCCTGCTTCCAAAGGCAAACCTTATCTTTCTCAGTGCTTTGCTTTCCAAACAGTCTCTCTTTATTCTTAGTGCCAATGCTCTTCCTTTTCTTTTCCAGTGATGCAAGCAAGCCTTTTGAATGGGGACCTGTCCAAACCTCCAGATCTTGCCATGGCAGTTTACAGCTGTTCTCTTAGTCTTTCTTCAAATCTACAACTCACCATCTCTCCTTCTTCTGACTCCCATCTCTTCACACAATACCTCAAAATGTCATGGTATTTTTCCCTGTGTTTCCCCCACTTCTAGATGAAATAAAAGGTTTATTCCATTCAATTATAAATTCTTTGTTCACACACATTTTACATGTTACAAATCCTGCAGCCTAAAGCTCACTCACAGCACTTAGCTCTGCTTCTTGTAACCACACAGGAAGGGAAACATCAGTTTAAATCCTAAATAGCTTTCCAATAAAAGTTGAAGGTTCCTAAAGATGAGTGCTCTGTGCATTCCTGCCCCACCGCTCCATCATTTCTTCCCTGTGTCAACTATTTGCTGCTCACGTGAAAAATTAGGAAGTATGAAAATTCCTTTTTTGGTAATACGATTGTTTTGCACCTTTGGGAGCATAAAAGCTTTCTTAGGGCTCTGACCAGTTGGCATGGGGTTTGCAGCCAATATTTCTTTAGCTGATGAAATAACTAAGATTGTGTGTGGTATTTTTCATCAAATGAATCCTGGCAATTTTGTCCAAGCTTACTGGCTTGGTTTTGTATGCACAGTCCAGTAATTAGAACTGTGACTTCACCAAAATTCTGTAAAGTGACAAAACTGCCTGTAGTATCTCAACAATCTTAGGAAGATTTCATAAGAAGTAAATAAAAAACCTCTGACTGATCTAAGGTTCATTCTAACGAAAGCACACGACTGTCCTTTGCCATTTCAGCTATAGTGTTGGCTGGGCAGCTCATGTATTGGGGAGGAATTTCAAAGGCTGGTTCATGGTTCAGCAAGAAATGTTGTTTTGGTTTTTTTTATTTTACAGTTTGAGTCTTTGATTTCCATTAGGGTGGACCTAGTCTAACAGTTGTGTTGGCAGAGAAGTAGGCACATCCCAGAATTTAGTCCCTATAATATTTATAAAGTGAATAATTCACGTATTTTGCCAACTTAATTTTTGCTGTGATTCAGATTTCCTTGGAAAACTATCTTTTGTCTTATAGATAGGGTTCTTGAAGCTGGGAAATATCTTGGATTCAAATTTTTCACCATGAGCTTGTAAAAGTTTGGAATAGTTCTGTCTCTCACAAATCCTGTTAATATTAAAGCTATCCTTTGATTCTCAAAGTCATCTGGAGTAACTGTTGTGGTCTACTGGTGCATGTTTTGGGTGCACAGAGGTGGTGAACTTTGCCTGGGTTGTGATGAGGATCAGGAAACACCCTGAGATATTAACGCTGCAGATAACATCTCTGTATTTCTCAAAATTACTTACGTCGTGCCACAGGGACTGACTGAAAATGGCTTTTGCCCCTGAAGGACCTGATGGCCACCAACACAAGTGAGCTGATTGGTGATGCCAAGATTGGAGGCAGCCTGGGCTGCAATGATCACGTACTGGTGGAGTTCACAGTCCTGAGGGATATGGGTCAGGCAAAGAGTAAAGTCAGGACCCTGAATTTTAGGAAAGCAAAATTCTAGCTCTTCAATGAGTTAGTTAATAGGACCGCCTGGGAAACTGCCCTCAGGGACAAGGGAGCAGAATAGAGCTGGCAGATCTTTAAGGATGCTTCCCATACAGCGCAAGAGCTCTCGATCCTACAGTGCAAGAAATCAAGCACGAAAGGCAAGAGACTGTCATGGCTGAGTCAAGACCTGCTGGTCAAACTAACAGGCAAGAAGGAAATGCACAGGCAGTGGAAGCAGGGAGAGATGTCCTGGGAGGAGTATAGGGACACTGCCCAGTTGTGTAGGGACGAGGCCAGGAAGAACAAGGTGCAGCTGGAGCTGAACTTGGCAAGGGATGCAGAGAGAAGTAAGAAGGGCTTTCATAGGTATGTCAGCCAGAAAAGGCCAGCAAGACTGGCAGACAGGTAACAATGGACAAAGAGAAGGCTGAGGTACTCAATGATGGTTTTGCCTCAGTCTTCTCTGGCAACCTCTACTCCCACACCTCTCAAGTGGATGGACCACAAGGCAGGGACTGGAGGGGTGAAGTCCCCCCCACTGTAAGTAAAGATCAGGTTTGTGACCGCCTGAGGAACCTGAACATACACAAGTCCATGGAACCTGATGAGATGCATCCCAGAGTCCTGAGGGAATTGGCTGATATAGTTGCCAAGCCACTCTCCATGATATTTGAAAAGTCATGGCAGTCAGGTGAAGTTCCTGGTGACTGGAAAAAGGGAAACACTGCATACATTTTTAACAAGGGTAGAAAGGAGGACCATGGGAACTACCGACCTGTCAGCCTCACCTCTGTGCCTGGGAAGATCATGGAACAGATCCTCCTAGTTGCTGTGTTAAGGGACATAGAGAACAGGGAGGTGACTTGGGACAGCCAGCATGACTTCACTAAGGGCAAGTCTTGCCTGACCAACCTATTGGCCTTCTATGATGGAGTGACTACATCAGTGGACAAGGAAGACCTACGGATGTCATCTGTCTGGAATTCTGTAAGGCCTTTGACACAGTTCCCCAAAACATCCTTCTCTCTAAGTTGGAGAGATATGGATTTCATGGGTGGGCTGTTTGGTGGATGAGGAATTGGTTGGATGGTCACATCCAGAGGGTAGTGGTCAACAACTCAATGTCCAGATGGAGATCAATGAGGAGTGGTGTCCCTCAGGGTCTGTGTTGGGACAGTGACACAGGCAGTGGAATTGAGTGCACCCTCAGCAAGTTTGTAGATGACACCAAGCTCTGTGGTGCAGCTGACACACCTGAGGGACGGGATGTCATCCAGAGGGGCCTGGACAAGCTTGAGAGGTGGGCCTGTGTGAACCTCATGAGGTTTAACAAGGCCAAGTACAAGGTCCTGCACCTGGGTTGGGGCAATCTCCGGTATCAATACAGGCTGTGGATGCATCATAGAATCAGAGAATAGTTTGGTTGGAAAAGACCATTATGATCATCTAGTCCAACTGTAAACCCATAATTGCCAAGTTCACCACTAAAGCATGTCCCCAAGTACCACATCTACACATCCATTAAATCCCGCCAGGGATGGTGACTCTGCCACTGCCCTGGGCAGCCTGTTCCAATACTTGACAACCCTTTCAGTGAAGATTTTTTTCCTAATATCCAACCTAAACCTCCCCTGGCACAACTTAAGGCTGTTCCCTCTTGTCCTATCACTTGTTATTTGGGAGAAGAAGGCATTGAGAGCAGCCTTGCAGAGAAGGAGTTGGGGGTACTGGAAGATGAAAAGCTGGCAAAAAGAAGGCCAACTGTATCCTGGGCTGCACCAAGAGAAGTGTGGTCAGCAGGTTGGCCCCCTCTGCTCTGGTGAGACCCCACCTGCAGTGCTGCCTCCAGTTCCGGGGTCCTCAGCACAGGAAAGGACCTGTTGGACTGTGTCCAGAGGAGGGCCATGAAAATGATCAGAGGGATGGAACAGCTCTACTATGGAGAAAGGCTGAGAGAGTTGGGGCTGTTCAGCCTGGAGAAGAGAAGGCTCCAGGGAGACCTTATAGCAGCCGTTCAGTACTTTCAGGGGCCTGAAAGAAAGCTGGGACAGACTTTTTAGCAGGGTCTGGAGTGATAGAGCAAGGGGTGATGGCTTTAAACTAAGAGGGGAGATTCAGACTAGGTGTAAAGAAGAAATTTTTTACAATGAGGATGGTGAGACACTGGCACAGGTTGCCCAGAGAGGTGGTAGATGCCCCATCCCTGGAAACATTCAAGGCCAGGTTGGACTGGGCTCTGAGAAACCTGGTCTGGTTGAAGATGTCCCTGCTCACTGCAGGGGAGTTGGACTAGATGGCCTTTAAAGGTCCCTCCCCACCCAAACTGGTCTGTGATTCTGTGCAGGTTCCTTTGCATGCAGAGGTCCCATTCTGAAATGGGGCTCAGGTCCATACAAGGCAGGCTGACTGTGTGTGGTAGCTGTGTGTGGTGGCTGCAGAGGGTGTCAGGAACTCATCCAACAGCACGCTGCTGTTTGACACTGCTCCAGCAATGAGCAGCATCCATCAGAGGTGCCCAGTTAAGTGCTAAGGGCTTGCTCTCTGGTCTAACTGAGGCTACAGAGATCAAAACCTGTTCCCTGACCAGGGAAGGTCCAAGTTGGTTTGCAGCCTCCTATCTGTGTGTTCTTTCAGCACTCCTCGTGCCCATGTGCTTTGTGAGACATGTGGCTCTCCTGGTGTTCTTAGCTGCTGCCTCCTGTGTGTGGTGCCGGCTCTGATGGGCTGCCTGCAAGTGACCATCAGTGGTCTGGGAAGCTGTGGTCAATCTGAACTCCTGCGAGGCTGGGGAGGGGCGTGAAGCAGAATGCTGCTCCAGGAGCAAGTAGGTCTCCTGGAACAGGTCTCCTGGCCCTTTGATAATAAATTTCAAATTACAGTCTAACTTCCCCCAGATGGATCATCTTTCCAGCTTATGAAGATCACATGCAGTAATCAGCCTCAGCTTGGAGAGTCATTATAATACCAGTGTTGCCTGAGGGTTGTGAGGAAATGCACCTCATCTGGCTCATTAATACTTAAAAACCACACAGTAATGCAGAGTTTGGTTAACTAATTCAGGTGAAGCAATAACATCAGCTGTGCCACAAGAAAGATTTAAAAGTAATATCCTGACAGATACCATGAACAGACAAGGGACGATGTTTATCTCTGAGAATTTCCCAAGACGATACTGATGCTTCAATTTGTTTGCTGACAGAGACTATACATGATAGTGATTACCCATTATCCCCTGTGGTCTGAAGTTTTATTAGTAGAACAGGTTTACGTGCAGATTGAAGACAGCACAGGACAACATGAAGAGTTTAGGTGGGTCAGTGGCCCTTTCAGGCTTCTTGTGAAATTTATTGCTTGTAAAGATAATCAGTCTGGCCAAGATAAGAAGCAAAATTAGTGGAAAATAGAAGACCTTGAAGGCAAAGCAATAACCACAATGTACTGGTTTCAGGCAAGGGGATTCCCCCAAAGACACTGGGGAGTGGGAGAGGGCACTCTGAGGAACAGGTCTGCCCTGCATCATGAAGCTGTTGACAGTGCAAGAGACTGCTCATGGCTGCCCGGAGATGGAGATGTCACCCTGTGACAGGAGGCACTGGGAGATGAGGGGTGCTGTTGGGCATGCAGCTAGAGAGTTTGTAGTTGTGGCTCAGTGCAAATAGAATGGTAGAATCGTTTAGGTTGGAAAAAGATCTTTAAGATCGTCAAGTCCGACTGTTAACCTAACACTGCCAAGTTCACCACTAAACTATGTTGTTGACAGGGGTCACAGGTCACTAGAGATGTTGTACAATCAGAGGCTTAGCAGAAGCAGCGAGGGTATGAAATGGCTCAGGCCGCAGTAGCCAGCTTAGGTCCTTGACATAAGTCAGGGTGAATTATCAGAAGTCTCCAGGATACTGACTTGTCCTTGAGACTTCAAACAACTTTAGCAAAACTAAGCTGGGAAAAAGAAGGGAGTAGCTTTAGCTGGTAACAGCAAAGTAGGAGTATCCTGTTGATGTCCTTGGGACGTCAACAGAGCAAAGCCACCTGTTATAACAAAGGAGAAAGTTCCCAGGATAATTAATAAACCAATCAGTATAGGTCTTTAAGAATATGCATGAGCTTAATTAACCACTGTATATAAGGAGCACGTATGTAATCAATAAACAGAGCTTGCTGATCACTCATATTGAGCGTCCGGGTCTTCCCTCCGTCGCGACACTATGTCCCTAAGCAACACATCTACAGATCTTTTAAATACCTCCAACAATGATGACTCAACTACTTCCCTGGGCAGCCTGTTCCAACGCTTGACAACTGTTTCAGTAGAGAAATTTTTCCTGATATCCAATCTAAACCTCCCCTGATGAAACTTGAGGCTGTTCCTCTTGTCCTATCACTTGCTACTTGGGAAAGGAGATGGAGACACACCCTCCTTTCAGGTAGCTGCAGAGAGCCAGAAGGTCTCCCCTCAGCCTCCTTTTCCCCAGGCTCAACAACCCCAGTTCCCTCAGCCGGGAACTCGTCACACTTGTGCTCCAGACCCTTCCCCAGCTCCGTTGCCCTTCTCTGGACACGCTCCAGCACCTCCATGTCCTTCTTGGAGTGAGGGGCCCAAAACTGAACCCAGCACTCGAGCTGCAGCCTCATCAGTGCCCAGTACAGGGAGGGGAATCACTTCCCTAGTCCTGCTGGCCACACTATTTTTGATCCAGGCCAGGATGCCATTTGCCTCCTTGGCCACCTGGGTACATTGATGGCTCATGTCCAGCTGGCTGTCAACCACCAACCCCAGGTCCTTTTCTGTCAAGCAGCTCTCCAGCTACTCCTCCCCAAGCCTGTAGTGTTGCATGGAGTAGTTGCAACCAAAGTGCAGGACCGATCACTTGGTCTCATACAGTTGGTCTCAGCCCATCGATCCAGCCTGTCCAGATCTCTCTGTAGAGTTTTCCTACCCTCAGGCAGATCAATACTCCCACCCAACTTGGTGTCCTCTGCAAACTTGCTGAGGGTGCACTCAATCCCCTTGTCCAGATCATTGAGAAAGATGTTAAACAGAGCTGGCCCCAACACTGATCCTTGGGGAACACCTCTAGTGAACAGCCGCCAACTGGATTTAACTCCATTCACCACAACCCTCTGGGACCAGCCAGCCAGCTGGTTTTCCACCCAGTGAAGAGTACATCCATCCAAGCCACGAGTGGCCAGTTTCTCCAGGAGAATGCTATGGGAAACAGTGTCAAAGGCCTTATTAAAGTCTAAGTACACCACATCCTCAGGCCTTCCCTAAGTGCGTCACCCTGTCATAGAAGGAGAGCAGGTTGGTCAGGCAGGACCTGCCTTTCATAAACCTGTGCTGAATGGGCCTGATCACTTGGTTGTTTTGTATGTGCCACATGAGAGCACTTCAAGATGATCTGCTCCATAACTTTCCGCGGCACCAAGGTCAGACTTACAGGCCTATAGTTCCCCAGATCCTTCTTCCAGCCCTTCTTGTAGATGAGTGTCATATTTGCTAACCTCCAGTCAACTGGGACCTCCCTGGTTAGTCAGGACTGGTGATAAATGATGGAAAGTGGCTTGGTGAGCACTTCTGCCAGCTCCCTCAGTACCTTTGGTTGGATACCATCCAGTCCCATAGACTTGTGTATGATCAAGTCCTCTCTACCAGGTAAAGAGCTATAGTGTTACAGAGCATGTACAGGTCCCAGCCTTTGCCCTTACGTTGCTTCAAGGACTGGCCCAGCCCAGGAGAGGACTCTTTGTAGTTCAGGAGTGAAAACAATCGTCAGGAGTGTTGGTTTGGCTGGCCAGTACTCCAAGCCCTCTTGGATATGGTGTTACTTCATCCCATTCCCCTTCTCACCTCCATTGCTACACAAACCATCTAGCCAGCAGTCACTCATACCACTGCATTCAATCTCCCGTTTCACTGTGGAGCTTGCAGCTGTTCATAAATTTGTGTTTTCACACCAGCCCAACATGTCCCTGGAATATGTAGGACATCATAATGGGAGTGTCGGCTGTGCCAAGGGAGGGGGGGCTCCCCTGCCACACCAGGGCTGCGATCATGTCTTGATGGGTGCCATGAGCATTGGTGGGTGATTGATGCTGATGAGAGAGCAACAGCGAAAACTGGAAATGTTCTGGGAGCTCATGCAGATGTCCCTAAGCCTTTCTTACCATTACATCTATGCTTCTATTTGATGAGACAATTGTGTGATCTGGGGATCCTTGTTTGGTGTCTTACTTCTCAGGGTCTGTCCCCCAGACAGGTGGTTCAGTAAGCCATCTCCTCTACCAGCTGGCATCCATCCTCCAGTCCCCAGTCACTCAGAGCACCAAGGTCATTCCCCGGGGCTGTTCCATGTTCACTCTGCTGATAGCAAAAATGTGTATATAAGGTTCCTTATCCTTTATGCTTTTCCCATGCCCTTGTCCTCACCATCATGGCAAGACCTTGCCTGCAAGGCAGTTGCAAAGCAGAAGCATCCTGAGAGCTCCCTGATGTGTGTTACCAGTGTATGTCCCTGTTCATACCTTGTGTACACAGAGACAGGGCAGAAAGGCCAGCATGCACAATCCAGGTCTTATCAAAATGAAGATAAAGAAGTAACCAGATTATTCACATGTGCATCTTCAAAGAGAGAAAAACCCAAGTCCTAATGGGCCTTTTAATGTGGTGGGAGTAGCATTAGCCATGAGAGCAGGAGCATGTGGCTGCTTCTGTCCTAACAATTATAAATAAATCTGAAGCATGGGGGATGCAAGGAAACAAGCCATCATAGAGAGGCCTCTGGGCACTAGATATGCTCTCTGCCTGGGCCAACACAAGGATACATGAAGCTTGAGCTCCATTTAGCTCTTCTCCCAGCCCCTCTGAAGCACTGCACTGCAGGACATTATTTTGCTGATGTTACGATGATGCTCAGTAGGGCTCTTCAGGGCTATAACTGGGGATTGCAGAAGTATTTGCAGAGAGGAAATAAATTCACAGAGGAAAGACAGAGACAGAGATACTCTTACTGCAGCTAACAACCCACAGATATAACCTGAGGGGCAGCAGCAGCCTGCCCTGTTTCCTTTCCACACGAAAGCTCACCCTGGTTAGCCCTGGTACCAAGCAATACGGACAAGGGTGGAGTTTCCCCACAGAAATGCTCTTACCTGCCTACAGCCTGAGAAAGAGCCAATGGACCATGAATAGAAGAGACTTTCCATGTGAGAGTGAACAAAAGAGGGTGTGATAGTTTCACAGGGCTAGCCCTTGGCCAGCAGCCAGCACAGCCATTCACCCACTTCTCCTCCACCCTGAGAGGACAGGGGAGAGGACTGGGTGGCAAGGGTAAAGAGGCTTGTAGGTTGAGATAAGAACAGTTTAATGATAGAAATAAAAGAATACTTAAAATAATACTAATATTAAAATAGCAGTGATAATGATAACAGTAATAAAATATACAAATGAGTGATATCCAGTGCCATTGCTCAGCACCCGCCAACCAAGCCTGGCCCATTCCCAGATAACAATCCCAGAGGAGTGACAGTCCTGAACCGAAACCACAATCCTGGGAGAGTGAGAGCCCGAGCGAGAGCCAGAGAGAATCACCCCCCTTTCCAATCAGCTCTGGATAATATACTAAACATGATGTGATATGATCTGGAATATCTCATTGGCATATCCAAATGCCAATTCTGGGTTTTGCTAATTACTACACTTCTCCCTCCCAGTCCTGAAGCAGCTGTGAACCAGCTGAATGCAATGACCCTTGGCTCCAGCAGCAACTAATAACATTAGTACTTTTATCAATGTTCTTCTCATAACAAGTCTTACACTGAAACAAAAACATAGCTCTTCTAATTACTGAGAAGGAAATTAACTCTGTCCTAGCAAAACCAGGACAGAGAGATAACACTAGAGCCACATTATCACAAACACCATCCTCGGAGCAAGCTGTCTGCCCACACCATTTATATAACTCCCAGATTATCCCTAGAGTTTATCCCTAAATCTTCTCTAACACCCCTCGACAGGGAATTACATGTGAGTAAAGGTTCCTGAGTGAATCTTGCTCCCTGCAAGACTTCTCTGACTCCCTTCCAAGTAGTGAGACTAAAAATCCCCAAATCACCAGGCACATAGTGGTGAGCCTGCAAAATGGGTTGCACAGGGCACCAGGGCAGCAGGGTCTGACAGAGGATCCCCTCGTGCTCAACATTGCAACATGTAGAATCAAAAACTCAGATGACTTGATTTAAATCTGCTGAGTTTGGCTCTGTAGAACCACGATGGTGGATTTTACCAGCAAATCTGTTGTTTCTGAGTGATACAGTAACCACAGTTACCAAAGACATCAAATAATCAAGAACAGACACCCAAGGAATCTGGGAGGAGAAATAAATCAATTTGACAATGCTGGTTTTGCCATAAAGATGGTATTTGAATGGAGGTAATTGCTAGGATTACCCCAGGAAGTGAACTTTCAGGTGGTTTATCCCTCAGATTAGAGGCAACTTACTAAAAAAGCCTTGTTTCTCATGGACAAATGACAATACTTGACAGAGGAGTGGGAAAATTCTCACAAAGTGGCACAGGACCTCACAGGGGCTGCCTTAGCCAGTAAAACCTTCAAAGAGACAGAAAATAAATAGGCAGAAATACAGGCAGCTAATGGGAAAAGAGAAACTAACTCCTTGGGCCACAGCAATACTTGAATTTAGAATTATTTCAGGGAGTGAACAGCAAGGTGTAACCCAGGGGGCTTCATTTAAAAAGAGTTTACATTTCTTATCTGTTATCTCGCACAGACCCCTCTGGTCCTGTTTCTGCCAGAAAAGCAGATGTATGGACATGTCTAACCCCCTGCAGAGACAAATCTCTCTCTCCCAGTCACCCCTGTTGAGGGGATAATACTTTCTGCTCTTTCAGTAAAAGGAAGGCAAACACTCCACACCCAACTGCAGGGAGTCTTGATTATTTTTGATACTGGCTGTCAAAGTATAAATTAAATCAGTTCCTGTTGTGTCAAGAAGGAACAGGGTCCTTCTCCCTGTTATTTACTCTTTGTCCTCTGTCCATGGCACATTAAATCCCAGCCAGTATTATACAGCTGAATTTGTCATTGGTTTTAAGTGAGTTAAGTGAGCAGAAATACTCCTTCTACAGTGGGAGACAGGGCAGCTGAAACGTATATATAGAGGCTTTTCCCACCTGCCATGAACAGCAAACTGTGTGGCTTACACCCAGGAGAGGTGGAAAAACAACAGCTGGAAAAACAACTCTGTCAAGGCATGTTGTGTATCACAGTCATGTCCATTACTCAAGGACCTGCACTGGGAAATGCCCTGTGTTCTCTGTTTTTTCAGGTCAAAACGTCATTAAACTGGGACTGAAGTGAACACCATAGACTGCAGCATAGAGGGAAAGCCTTTAGAGGGGCAGATAGTAGAACTCGGGTTGAGACGAAGAAGTTTGCTGTAGACTCAATGCTAAGGAAATCCAAACACCTGGAAATACAACACATAGGTAGGGCATGCACGCAGCCTCAGCTTCAGCCTCACTGGACCCTCCTCCTCCTCCAGCCCCTTGCTGTCCAGTCCACCACTCTTCAGCTGTCCTTGGGCTCCATGTGCCTGGGTCCAGCCTTTCCTTCATTAGCTCTTCCCTTGACAGCTGCAGGATGCGGCAAATTGCAAGCATACAGAAAACAGCTCGTGTCTCTGATTTAGGAGGATTTCTTGCTGTGCTCTGCTTTTCTCAAGACACGTCTGCACTTATTACTGTACAACCCAGGAGGCTGATATCGTCCCACTGGAGGATTGATCTGGGTCTGGTCACACTGTGCAGAGCCATCACCCTGTCTACATGACTAGCTTCCAGCCCTGTGACCAACCCCCACCAGGCTGAAGCCTGTCTGAAGGGTGTTTCAGGGCCAAGTTTCGAACAGCAGGTAAGGCTCAGTGAGCTTCTGAGACCAAAGGAGAGCTAGAAGGCAGCATGGAGAACCCTCCAACCCTCATGGGCAGGAAGACTGCCTGATCTGCCCAAGAACAAGCAGAAGGTACAGCAAGGCCTTGAAGACCAGACTGATGTCCAGCCACAGCACTGTCACATCACCAGTGTGATGATGGGAAGCAGGCTACATGCAGTTTTGGGGGATTGACTTAAAACTTGCTGTACATGCCCTTAGCTTAAGTGCCAAGAGTCAAGGCTGTGTTCCCAGAGCTTTCTGCAAGATCCAGGCTCTTCTGCCTGCAAGGGCCAGCACAAACCAGAGCACTGGACTGCTCCACCAGTCAAGAGGTACTTTTTTCTTTGCACTTCATCTAATGACAGTTTTGTTCTTAAACTGCTATTAAAGGGCACTTTGCATTTGGCAATCTGGGTATCAGAGATGAAGACATGGCATTATTCCTTCATTTTGCTTGAATGTTTTAACTTTCAGTTTTTTAGCTTTTAATACTGTTTAGGAAGTAAAGGGGAAGGCAGGGGAATATGTATATTTTAATCAGGTTTGGTTTAGACCACATAGAATAACACATTAGAGGAAAAAGGCAATTACTTAAAAATAGTTGTATTTATATTCTACAATTTGCTCAAATACTGTTTGACTTTTTTTTTTTTAATAACCTTTCTACAGGATGTTTTAAAACAAGTTCTTCACACAGCTTGTCAAGTATGTACTTATGGAATTTTTGGGAAACAGTTCTGTTTGTTTTTACAGTATAACACATGTACAGTACCAAAATGATGGTGGTTAGTCACATGCAGTCCATATGAGACTCTAACATAACCTTTAATGAATTTTCTGATGTTGACCACCCCTTTGATGCTGATGGTAATGCATCTGTAGAAAGCAGTGACTGTAGATTTGGGCTACTACTCTCTGCATCTTCCAGTTTTTCAGCGTTGTCCTCCCAATTAATGTGGAATCTTGTGACCCTGGGATTAGATGCCAAAATATTCCTTTGAAGCTTAGAAAAATCTGGCTTTACTGGTGGATCCTCTCCAAGACCTACCAAGGCCTGGCCCTGCCTGGCAGCACTGTGAGGAGGTGGCCTCCATCTCCTCCTACGGACCACAGCCCCGCTCCCGCATGCCCTCGCCGCGGTAGCTGCGTGCGGCACAGCGAGGCCGGCGGGACCAGCCCGGAGCGCAGCACCGGGGATGCCCAGCACAGAACGCTCAAGTGTCCTGGCAGGCGGGTCGCTGCCCGAGTGGCGAGGCTCAGGAAGCCGATCTGCTCCGCCGGGTGCCCGCACCCACACGCCCGAGGGGATCCCGAACAGCCCCGCTGCGGTGCAGGGTGCGCACCGGGCGATACAGCCCCGGGCCGGGGCCACTTCCCGCAGCAGCAGCCCGGCGTGCGGCCGTTCACCGCGGCTGCGAGTCCGTCACCATCCGCAACCTAAGGGGCAGAAGACCCCCGGCCCGGGAGAGCCCGCGGCTGCTCGCTCCCGGGAACGGACGGGGTTCCGGCCCTCGCTGGGTTCTCGCGTTCAGCACGGAGGGAGGATGGATGCCGAGAGCGGTGCGGTGCCAGGTCCTGCCTGCCGCGCCCCGCTGCCCCGGGACTGGCCCCGCAGCCTCCGCCAGCTCCTGCCCCGCAGCCTCCGCTAGAGCCCGGGGTCGCACCCTGCCGTGCCCCGCAGCAGCAGCCGCGCAGCCCTGTCCGGGCCCTGCAACAGCCCGGGCTCGGCCCTAGATGGCACCGCGCTCCCGCAAGCTCCGCCGTGCCGCTGCCGCCGCCGGGGCCGGGCGGAGCGGCAAGGTGCCTGGCCGGGGCGCGGGAATGAGGACGGGGCAGCCCCTGCGAGTCCTCCCGGCCGCCCGAGCCCCACTGCGCCCCCACCCCATCCCGTGCTGCCCCCATTCTGCCCCCGTGCTGCCCCACTGCCGCCCGTGCTGCCCCACTGCCCCCATGCTGCCCCATTGCCCCTCGTGCTGCTCCCCTTACCTTCTGCCCCACTGCCCCCGTGCTGCCCCACTGCCCCCTGCCATGCTGCCCCCCTGTGTTGCCACGTGCTGCCCTGTTCCCCCCAGGCTTCCCTGCTCCCCTCCTTGCTGCCCCACTGCCCCGGGGCTGCCCCACATCCCTGCCAAGCACTTGCTGCCGCTTCAGGCTCAGCCCCGGCCAGAGACCCCACCTGCTCCATCCCAGCCCACAGCTCTTTGCGCCCCCCCCCCCCCCCCCCCCCCCCCTGTCCCATCACCTTCCCTCTCCTCCACTGCTGCCCTCGGTGCCACCTCTAGCTCCCCCAGCCCAGACCCTCATGCAGACCCACACTCCCAGAGGGTCCCCAAGGGAGCAGTGTCGGCTCCAGCAGCTGCGCAGGTAGGACCTCTGCCCCATGGGCTGTCCTGTCCTCTTCCCAGAGCAGGCCTCCTCCAATGCAGCCATTACACTGCAGTCTAGAGATCCAGGAGGTGGGACACTGCCTTGCCAAGGATGGCACAACATGCAGGAACAGCTTCATATCCCTCCCTCCCCCCTGGGCCATCTCCAGCCACAGCTTAGACAGCTCAGGACTCTGAGGCATTGCTGAGATTTTGCCAGCTCACACATCCCAGGACCAGCACAGGAGCCTGAAACTGGTGCTTGGGTGGGCAATCATTGAACAGTGAAAGTGGGCCATGGAGCATCTATGGAAAGCTTCCCCCTTCCCTCCCCTGGGGCACTGATCCTCCCAGGACATGCAGTTGTCCTTCCTCTACTCCAAGCCCCCCTTGCTCCAGCCCTTGATCCCCATCCTGCCCACTCGCATGGCTTGTCTGATGCAGGAGCAGGTCCCCAGGACCCCCATGCCTGTTATAGGGACCACCCACTTGTCACCCATCCTTGTCACCTCCTCCAAAGATCAGGCTGCAGTATTTATACCAGGATTTCACTAGCAGCTGAAATGTGTCTGGAGAGTGGTGCAGGGAGAGTGGGACAGCCCAGAGCAGAACTCATTCTGACCTGGGTCAGGAACCCATCCTGACCACTCTTTTCTTTGGCCAGCGGAACAGAACCAGCCCCTTTTCGCTCCCAGGTGGGCTCCATGGTCCTAGAACTGTGTGCAGAGGGGGACGCTGGGATCCCACATCTGCTCAGAGCAGTCCCTATGTACAACCCTACTTGGAGTGGTCCCTATGTCCAAAGCCACTTCCCCTCACTCCTTGTGATCCCATGAAACGTGCTGGGGACAAGACACACTTCAGCAGCCAGCTGAGGGTTCACCCCTCAACACAGAGCTCATTTAACTCCGTCCCCATCCTCGTTTATTTATGGGCCTTCATCACTGGGATGTCTTCACCCTGATGGACAGCGTTTGCACATGTCCTTCTTATCCAGAACATGGGGCTTTGCAGCCACTTCTCTATTTACTGTAATTTTTAGCTCAGACACAACCAGAACTCCCACCCTGTCTGGGCGTCTCAGTGCAGAAAACAAGACTAATCTATTTTGGGATGTTTTTCCCTTTTCCTCATACTTGGGTGCTTTCCCAAGTGGCTAAGTCTTTGGAGGCTTGGGGAGAGTGAACCTGTTTTGCACACCCCTGAGAGCTGCCTCGGGACCTCGCTGCACACTTTAACCCTCCTCTGACCACAGACACCTCCCATGTGAGGAAGCTCTGCTTGGTTTTCTGAGCTAGAAAATGTATCCAGTGTCAGGGGATGAGCTGGGAGCGCGGTGGATGGGAACAAGCCTCCCAGGCTCCATCCACACCATCCTTCTTGTCACCTTGTCTGGTCACACCTCCCCAAGGTACCCAGAAAACCAGGTGCTACTCCCCCAAGGCAGGATGGGGATGTGGGATTGGCCCCATTTGTCTGGCACATGTGAAAAAGAGCCTGGAAAATGCCCCTTTGCTTCCAGTACTCCCATTTTAGTCCTTATTGCCTGGTGCCCGCTGGGGAAAGGCCAGCACAGAGCCGAAGTGACGCGCAAACCTTCCCCCTCTTGCCTCAGTCACAGCCAAGGGTCTCTCCATTTAAGTTTACTTAAAGGTCTAATGAAATTTCCAAACTGGAAAAATCTTTATGCGGAGGGTTCGCTTTGTTTAAAGGAAGAGGACCATAAAGATAAAGCCGTGCCTTCCCACTGCTCTCCTCCTGCTAACAGGGAGAGGGGCTGTGGCACAGCCCTTCCCACCCAGCCCGGCTGCGGATGGAGGAAAAGCTTGTTTTCCTAACAAGAAGTTTGAAGATTAAACGGGGAAAAAATAAGCCACTTGGAATCCTCTACTGACGCTGCAAATACCCTCGTTAAGAGATATGTCTCGTTTTGTTACCTCATTTTAATTAATCATTAAACAAAGACAGCTGCCAAATTTTGGCTCTGGCTATGAGCCTACAACTGACTTGGAGCCCTTGAAAAATAGACTATTTATGGTGCCTCGGTTTAAAGCTTGAATTTCTTGTATAAACTCTCCCCTTCCTAAGAATAGTGTGGGGAGCACATTGCCAGCTGCATCCGTGGTGCCCCGCGCCCCTGGCCCAAGCCCCACATGCTCTGCGGTGAGGCCAGGAGGGACCCAGGTCCTGACAGCCACCAACAGCCCCGTCTCATTACAGAGGAGTGGCTGCACTGCCTCCAAGTGTCCCTCGCCCCAGTGCTGCTCCGATCCACTGTCCACGCGTGGGCCGGTGCCATTGGCATGGGACATGTCTCACTCCCATGGCCAAGTGAGAGCTGGCTTTTGGGCAAGGCATCCTGTGCAGGAGAGCATCCCTGCGTCCCACAGTGCTGGCCCAGTGTCCAAGGTTCTTCCTGGGAAGTATTTGTACCACCTGGGAAAGAGCGGGATGTGGGGTGAAGAACAGATTGTACGTGCTGCATCCAGCCCTCCCACTGCTCCCCCGACCGGGGCTCCCATCGCTGCTTCATGCAGATACTCGATGCCAGGGGCCTTGGATTTGCCATTGTGGTGGCTGGTGCTGCTGAGGCTGCCCGCAGTGGGGACCCAGGGCTCCTGCGCCTTCTCTTGGATTGCAGCTTGGGACTCCACGGGCAATGAAATGTCATTTTTATTCCTTTAAGATTTTTTTTTTTTCTCAGTTAGAGTGCTTTGGAGATGGGCTGGAGCCTGCCTCATCCCTCCATCCCCTGGATCACAGGAGAGGAAGTAGCTTTCTCCGGGGCTGGGGCTTGGTGCAGCTCAGGAGAGGGAGGGCATGGCAGCACTGGAGGAGCTGCCCCAGCACAGACTTCTGGCTCGATGACTCGACCAGCCCCCCCCTCCCCAAATGCTGGATGATGCCCTGGAGGGGTTTAGGTTGAAGCAGGGTGCTGTCCTGGTGTGCTGCTCACAGAGCATCCTCTGCAGAGCTCACACTGCCCTGTGGTCCTGGCCTCATGTGAGTGCTCACACACACTCACACACACACACACATGGACACATGTACCCATGATCCAGAACTCAGTGCAAATCAATCCTTTACACACAGACACCCACACCCTCAGACCCCCTGCTCCTTGCACACATGCACAGCTGAAATAAACGCATGGGAACCCAGGGCTGCTCGCTCCGGAGCTGAGCCACACTGTACCACGTTCAGAGCATCCCAGCAGTGATCTGCCCACCTGGCAGTAGCGCCGACATCCCAGTTTTTGGTAATTCCCCTTCAGCAGCACTGGAAGGCCCGATGTTTTTTCACTGGGGCTATGCCACGGCCTGGGAGCCCTTCATGGGATCTCCACCGCTGCAAGCTCCCCGGCTGTCAGGCTGGGCTGCAGATGGGAATGAGGTGATGTGCCAAGATGATCAATAAATGGGGGCACATGCAGCACTCATCTGCCTGGGCATGAGACACAGAATCAGGCTGGACCTCGGGAGAAGGACGTTCAACAATTCCAGCATCTAGGGAGCAATTGGAATGTAAGGGCTGGGAGGAAACATCACCCTGCGTGGCTGCTGGCCCCATGCCGGAGCCAGGATGACAGTGTGCAGCCCTGCTAAGTGTGGCTGGGCTGAGCCCCACGGCCGTGGGGTCTTCCTGGATGGCCAAGGTCCAGCTGGCCCTGCTCAGGGCTGCGTGGCTGCACACAGCCAGCACTGGGGTCTGCACCAGCTCTTGCCAACCTGCCCCTCCTGCCCCAAGAGGGAATGTGGCCAGGCTGCAGGACCAACTCCTCCAGCTGTGGCCAGGAACTCACAGCTCATATTTCACGCCGCTTGCTTGCAGCTCGCTTACTCGGGTGACACTAAACGCGTGTCACAGGCACTGGAGCAGGCTGACGGCCCCCATCCCACCCACACAGCCTCAGCCCCTGATCCTCCAGCCTCTGCCCTCCGACTCCCTACTTCAATGACTAAAATAAACTGTCTGATACACAACTCGCACGGTGCTGGGAGGCTGAAGCTGGAGGGAAACCCAGCAAGGCACACACAGTGCCAGGTGCTCAAGGTCACATCCCCAGCACCTGCCTGGATCCGAGGTGCTGCCAGATCCCACTTCCATGTACCACCCTTCCCCCCAGAAAGCCACTGGGACACTCCTGGTCTCCCCATCTTGAGCAAAGCTCAAGCACCCGTGAGAGTGCACAGTGGCACTGCCACACCAGTGCCACGTTGCTGTGACCCGTGGAGGATGGCAATGACGACGGGCAGATGGAAAGGGCAGCTGCGTGGCATGGGCAGCGAATGAGTCCATGCAACCACACCAGCAGCTCACATGCTCCCGTGGGATTGCCAGCGGAGGCAACCCAAGCTGTCTGCTGGCAGCACAGCCATGCCACCTCTGTGCCACTCATTGTCACTTCATGCCATCAACCCGCTCGTTTCCCCTGGCTGCATGGCCTGGACATCGGAGCTTAGCTGCTGTGGGGTGCTGTCAGCTCATGGCACCAATAAACTCACCACGTGTGGAGCTGGCAGGGAAGAAATTAATCCTCTGGCCCATGGTGTTATCCAGCCACGTGCCAGGCAGCTGATGCTGCTGCACAGCCAGCGTGCAGATCTCCCTCCAAAAGCTGCCACCTTCAACCTCCAGAGTTCCTTCTTCCCTCTCCCTGGGCTGGCTGCCTGCACTGGGCCACAGCAGAGTGGTCCTGCACCACCTGAGCTCTTGTGGCAAAACTGTCATGAAGACCTTCCAATGTAAAGACCTACCAGTGAAAACTCAAATGTCCCCCATCAACAGTAGCAGCGTGAACAGCAGATGGCTTGGAAGAAAGCTCAAAAGAGGGTGAGATGTTGCAATGCCCAGTGTGGACTGTTAACTCTGAATCGTAATGATGACAGCCTAAATAACAATACAGGTACTATACAGCCCATTAGTACAGAAACACTCACCTCTCCACCTCAGAAATGTTGCTGTTGCCCTTTGTGTCCCTGCCCTAAAAACCTCCCGCTCCTAATGGACACTTCCTGCACTGTAGCTCTGCCTTGTCTAAGCGTACTACAAACAGACCTCTCCTGAGCAGAGTGTCTAGGAGCAGCTTTGCCAAAAGGGCTCTGCTTATGAGCTGCCATGTAAACAAACCTGGTGGGAGCCAAGGATTTGTGGAAGAGCTGGGGAAGGGCTGGGGGAGATCCCCCTGCATATGACTGCCCGGCCAATGACTTCTGAACAGACCAAAGAGACGTGTTTGTTAGTACGAACAGCAGGTTCACTGATGGGTGAGTTTACAGTGAGATGGATATAAATAAATAGAAGAAAAAGGACTTTCTCTGCACAGGGGAGCGGCATCCTGCCCACTGGGGAAGGCTGCTCTTGGGCTGGATGCTGGTAGGAAAAGGGGTTTTCTTTAAGTGTGCCCAAAAAACCCATGGTGATTTTTTTTTTTTGAAAGGGTGAAAGTTTTGCCAGGCAGGGAGGGAAACTGCCACCAGCACTGTCCCCAGCACAGTAGTGGCGCCCGTGGGACACTGATGGGTGGACATCATTGTGTTCTTTATCAGTTAGGAGAAAGCACCAGGGAGAGGATGTGTCGGGCAGAGGCAGAAGAGGTGCAGGGAGCACAGGCAGAGAGCCTTTGGGGCTCAGTGTTACCAGGGAAAAGAGGAGCAGCCTGAGCAGAGACACTGCCTCTTGAGCTGCTCCTGTGCTCAAGAAACACTGTTAAGCCCAAGTGATGAGGATGGCATCTGGGAAGACTCTCTTTCCATCCAGGTCCCTTTCCCAACAGCAAGAGCCTGAAAAGCTCCAGACTTCAGCCAGGCACTGAGATCAAAAGGAAAAGGGTTGATTGAAGGGATGGCCAGACAGGAGAGACTGCACGAGCACAGGTTACCCCCGCTCAGCTGAGCGGGATGGTCTAGGCTAGCCTAAGGCCCAAAAAGGAGTTTTATAGATGGGAAAGTGATATTTTTAGGACTTTCATGCATAGGTGAAGTCAAAGGGCATTCAGCAGCAGTTCATCCTTCACTTCCAAGGACCAAGTCTGGAGAAATCAAGTCCTTTGTGACCTGCTGATGCAGCAAACATGATAAAGAGCAGCTCCATTGTCAAGGTGAGGCTGTGGCTGTGGGACACAGGAGAGCAGGGTTTGCCAGCACCCTCTTCCCTTTTCCATTCCCTGTCTCCTTTCCCTTCCCCAGCCAGTGGTGCTCCCCAAACCTGCCTTTGGTATCCCTTGACCATAGCCTGGTGCTTCTGTGAATGTGACAGTCTGTAGGGTGGGAGCTGTTGTGGCTGTATGGACACATCTCATACCTGCTGGGGCAACAATGAACATCCCCCAAAACAAAGCAAAGATGGACTGACCTTGAGGTGTTCAGTGCACAGGATCTGGCTGTCAAGACAGCTCTTGGTGCACAGTCATGCCACTCCATCACCTGTGCCCTGGGTTTCACAGCCAATACATGCCATGCCGGCTTGGTGATCAGCCTGTGAGCAGAGATGCTCTGCTCAAGGTGACAGCACCTCTGGCAATGCCGGGCTGAACTCAGTAAACCCCTTTAGTGCTCAGTTACCTGGGGACTGGACCCCTGGGTGCCATGGCCAGCCTAGGCACTGTGACTTGGAACATGAGCTGCAGCAAGCCTCAGTTCACCAAAACCCGGGCACTCTGCAGTGCCCAGGAGACCTGTTCCTCTGCTCATCCAGACTGGCCTTCCTGGGCAAACAGGGATACCCAGAGGATAGGGATGTACTGCACAGAGTCTGGCAGGAACAGAATCCCAGGGTTGCCTGAATTGGAAAAACCCTTTAAAATCATCAAGTCCAATCATTAACCCAACACTGACAAGTACCTGACTAACCCATGTCCCTCAGCACTATGTCTACAGGACTCTTCAATCCCTCCAGGGATGGCGACTCCAGCACTGCCCTGGGCAACCCCTTCAAATGCCCGAGAACCCTTTCAGAAAGAAATTCTTCCTCATATCCAATCTCAGCTGCCCCTGGCACAACTTGAGGCCATTTCCTCTTGTCCTGTCACTTGTTCCTTGGTTGAACAGAACCACCCCCACCTCTTCACCCTCCTTTCAGGGAGGTGGAGAGAACCAGAAGGTCTCCCCTCAGCCTCTTTTCCTCCAGGCTCAACAACCCCAGTTCCGTCAGCTGTGAACTCATCACACTTGTGCTCCAGACCCTTCCCCAGCTCCACTGCCCTTCTCTGGACACGCTCCAGCACCTCCATGTCCTTCTTGGAGTGAGGGGCCCCAAACTGAACCCAGCACTCGAGCTGTGGCCTCACCAGTGCCCAGTACATGGGGAAGAGAACTTCCCTAGTCCTGCTGGCCACGCCATTTTTGATCCAGGCCAGGATGCCCTTGGCCTTCTTGGCCACCTGGGCATTCTGCTTGCTCATGTTCATCTGCTGTCGACCAACACCTGCAGGAAGCAGTACCGCCACGTGAATTGCCCGGTAACTCAGGTATCTCCTGGCTGGGATCCCTGCCCATCTCCTCACTGCTGGGGCAGGGCTTTTCCAGCTGCCCCTACTCCCAGCGCCAGCGATGCTCGGGGAGTGTGGAGATGAGAAGGGCCGGGGGGGTGTTGTGGTTCGTGCAAGAGGCGGCAGACGCCCGGGAAACGCGAGGGCAGCACGGCGGCTCCAGCTCAGAGCCAGCGGGTTTTTCGCGGAGGGGACGGCGCTGCCGCCGCTGGGCTCGGGCCGCTCGGAGAGGCCGCTCGGTGTCCCCCGCAGCTCAGGCGGGGCAGGGGCAGGTGGGGAGGGGACAGGCAGACACCCGCAGCCAAGGCCCCGGCGAGGGAGGCTCCTCCTCTCCCTTAACTCTTGCGGGCGCCGGAGCGAGGCCGCGGCCCCGGGCTGCAGCCGGCAGCGCCAGCGAGCCCCGTGCCGGGGCAGCGGGGGTTGCGGACTGGGCGGGTTTGGCAGCCGGCAGCCCTCGGGCATCGCGCTGGGGCCGCCTCCCTACCCCGGCCTCGAGCACAAGGCGGGGCCGCCGCCGCCCCGCTCGCTCCCGGCCCGCGGGGACGCGCTCCCCACCCCTCACCTGGGGCCGGGGCCAGGGCCAGGGCCAGGGCCGAGCAAGGTGAGACTCCCGCCCCCACCGGCATGCCACGGCCCCCCCCCTCCCCCCGCCTGGCCACCCGTCTGCTCCGCGGGCTGCAAGAAGTTAATTTATTTTTGGAAAAGCGGCTCTCGGAGTTTGTCTAATTCCACCCGCACCAGCTCCTTCCACTCTATTTTAAACCCGTTCTTACTGTGCTTCAAGTTTATAAAACCAGTCAGTGCTCCCTGATAAATGCAGCCCTGACCCACGGAGAAAGCAAAGGCGTCACAAAAGCAGCATCTCCTCCAGGACACTCTAGCTCAGCCGAAAGGTTCACAGGTAATTCACATTTCCTACTTCATGTTTTTCTGTTCTTCTTGTTGCTTCCTCCCACACGTGTTGGGTTATGTCGACACACGGCACCTCCGTGTGGCATCTCTAGGGACACGGGACACAGTCGCAGCCACCTGCTCCTTCTCCTGGGTCATTGGTGGGGCCTTGGTGGCCACTTGCCCCCTACATGCAGATCTCCACGGAGTGTGGCACTTGTTGGGGAACAGGCACAAGGTGCATTTAGCAAACCAGGAGCTGGCCTTCCTAGAGAGGCTGGCAGGGAACCCTGGAGGGGAGGCAGCAAATGGCTGTGCACAGGGAGGGTGGTGGTCAAGGGCCATGGGAGGTTCCCAAAGGCTCTTCCTTTGCTGCAGCCATTTGAAGGCTGCTCTGATGGTCACTTTAACCCCTCCACCCCAGCCAGTGCAGAGGGGATCGCTGCTAGCGGGTCAGGCTGTGCGATGGTACCCTGCTTTTATTCCTCTGGATCCTGCTTTGTCAGGAGGACAGTATCACAGCTGCATTAACTGTGGAGGGTCATTCTGGTTGCACCAAATGCTCAACTGTTTAATGCAATTTCTCCATGACTCACCAATGCAACCCGCAAAAACTATTTAGAAAAAGCTCCTGGCATTGCTTACACTCAGAAACCCAGGGCATTTATGGACCACTTTGGTTCTTTTAAATGAACGCATTGCAAAATGCTGCCAGTCATAAGGTACTGATGTCATTTGTTGAGCACTAAAGTGCTTGGGGGAGGTGTTGTCAGCCTCGTGCAGGGCTTTCTGGTGTTTCAGGGTGAATGCTTTCAAAAGCATCGCTGTGGCACACGCTGACCGGTTAAATATCCAGCACAGTTCAACTGTGCAGCAGCAGGACGGGTAGCAGTGAGTTGCCAGGACAGGGCTGTGCCAGTTCCCTCTCCTCGCGGGCTGTGTCACTCGGTGCTGCCCATGGGCAACTGCTCTCCTCATTGGAGCAGCTCTCAGGGCATGTACATGGTGTTTTGAAAAAGGGATGAGGGTTCAAGTTTTAGCATTGTGTTACAACTACTGCTTTGCTGAGATCCAGCTGGGTCCTGCCTGACTGTTCCTTGTTGCCTGTTGGTGAAACACACATCATTACAGCTCTGAGTAGAAAAAAAACAAACCAAAACAAAACAAAAGGCAGAAAAATTAAAGGGTTTTTTTGGGATTGCATGATCCAATCTCTTCTATAAATGTCCTTTGTCAGATGGCCTGAAGGACAGCAGAAGTCAGCGACCCCATGTCCCCCTCACCAATGCTGCTCTCTCTGTTGCTGTCTGTGTATTTTGGTAGTCCAGCATGCAGGGAAAGGGAAATGTGGTTGTTGTGTGGAGTGTACAGGCTAAAAATAGTTTCCCTCTCATGCTTCATCTGAATGGCCAGCCACATATGACTGTACATGGATTTGTCTGATAGTCATGTTTCAGTGTAAGAGACAAAATATCTTAGTTATGGCTTTGTTCTTCAGCTAACAATGGGTAGCTAAAAATATCCGACTTTGTTCCACTCAGTAAAGTTCTCTCAAGGGGAGATACTAACGTTACATTTTTGCCAAATCCATGCAAAATGCAGCCAAAGAAAATGCACATTTTTGCCAACAGCTTTTCATAAAACATGTAACTAGCAGTAAACTCCATACTGTGCAGTGTCTGCTGTGCACAGCATCCCAGGGCTGCTGGCTGCCCCACTGCGCAGGAGCATCTGAGGAGGGTGAGGCTCATGGCCACCTCCCTCTCCTCATCCTCCGTCGACACTCCAGCTGCACCAGGGGCTGCCAGCGCGATTGTGCTTGGCAGGCGCAGGGTGATGCGCTGCTGCCTGCTCCTGCCTGGCAGGGGGTGCATTGGCCCAGTGCTGCCAGTGGCAGCTGCTTGGTGGTCGCTGTGGTCTCGCTCCAATTCCCTTATTTCCTGTTTTATGGCAGCCAGGGCTGGAAGCCAGCCAAGGTGACCCAGTCCCGCTGTGCGAGTGCTGTGCTCATGTTAAAAGCCTGGCACGCCTGTTGCAACACGCTCGCAGCCTGACAGCCAAGAAGAAACCAGCAGAGACCTCACTGGGCTAGCACAGTCCCCGCAGAGAGGACAGAGATGGGCCCTCCTGCACTCACCCCTATCTCCAAATAAAATCACCACCTCCCCACTGCTGCCGCCCTGGTGTCTTCTATCCCCAGTGCCTTCTGTCCAGCTGCAGCTCTGTGCAGATGGTTGCTGCTCCCAGAAAGGCTAGGGAGTCATGAGGACCAGTCCCATCATTTATGTCTATGCAGGCCAGCCTGCTCCTTGGGTGACACTCCCTCTTGTGCTCCCTTGCCTTGCAGCCATGGGCAGAGCAGACCTGGGTGACCCCAGCTGAGAAAGCTCCTCTTTCCATGTCAGAGCTGGTTTGGATGAATAAATGGCCACACCATTTGCAACAGGCACTTTGCTTTCTCATTTACAAGTGCCCAGGCTCAGCTGCAGCTCATTTTGGCTTGGGCTGGTGAGCTGCCCACCAGGTGCTTGCTGAGTGGGACCGAGTCTTGTTTTAACTTTGCCCAGCATCAGGAAAATAAGTTGGGCTTCCATGGTACTGGAGTTTTCCAGGCTGCAAATCATTCTTGTAGGTCTTCTCTGAACCAGTTCTCATTTTCCAGTGTCCCTCCTGTTGTGTAGGCACAATGACCAGTAATGATCTCCCCAATTCTGGATGTATTTCTCTGTGTGTATTTGCTCTCTAAGCCACAGTGTCACATCCAGACCACCTACTCAATCAGTATTCACTGTACCCCTTCCTGCAACCTCATCACCTTGCTGCTTTTCTCCAGGGTCACTCTATTTTGCATGTGGCCATGTTAAACCCCATTGGCATTCAGGTGGGGACATTTCAGAGGAACAGAAGGTTTTGGGGCTGTGGCAGAGGAAGTGCCCTGTGCCAAGACCTGTGGAGCTGGTTTGATGCTGTTAAGCAGCTGAGGTTACTGATGGAGGAGGAATGCAGGCCAGGGGACACTGTGTGGCTCTTCCATGTGTCCCAGGTGAAGCAAAGCCTTTCTCTATCTGTTGGTTGTCCTGCTCCTTCACCACCCCTGATCTGGAGGACCTGTTCCTGCTCAAAAAGCTGAGCTCCAAAGGTGGGCTGCCTGCCCCGAGTGGACAAGAACATCTTTTGGGAAGAAGATGCTACCTGACGCGATTCATGCAGTGTTTGCTGCCACAGTATTCCCAGAATGTACCTGCTTTATTTCTCGGCCTTCTTACCTGTTACTGGAGAGGACCTCAGTTAATGTACTGGGTATTAGATGGCAAAGAGATCCAGCCCTTGCTCCTGAGTTTGGGGTATGCATGCGTCCCATGAGTTAGAGGTGCAAACACAGGACAGAGCTCTCCAAGCTGAAGGGCAGGGATATGCCAGGATGTTGCTCTACCAGATGTGACACATTTGTGACAGGGTTATAAGTCACCTCCTCATCTGCCTTTGAGCTCCCGGCAGGCTGGTTGTGTGTGTCCTCCAGCACAGGCTGGCTGCTGTTGGGTGCAGATCATTTGCGGTTGGTCCCCTGCTCCTGGGGAAGCTCAATGATATCCCATAGTGCATGGCTGGGGATGTTGCTCATGGTGCCAGCTCAGGGCTTCCCTGAGCTCTGCTGGAGGATGGTTCAGAGATACAGCACAGACCATTACACCCAGTGGAACATAAGAGGCACCAGTGCTGAGCAATCAACTCTTCTGCCTGCCTCTTCCCCCTGCTCCTCCATGAAGCCACCTGGCCTCCTCCAGCCCCAGCTGTGTCCCATAACAGCAGTTGGCACTTGTGTTTCCCTGCACTTGCTTGGCTCCCAGAGGGAAGACGCTGCATAGACTGCTTTTTAGAAACTTTTAGAAACAAGATTGTCTTTTAGAAACTCCCCCAAAGCCCACCTCTCCTGCCAGCCTTCTTCCCAGGCTCTCCTCAAGGATTCATGCCCACCCTTGGGACTGGGAGCCAGTGGGTACCTTAGATTCAGGCATCAGATTTGGAGACTGTGTCCAGCCTGCAGCCACTGTGTGGGAAGGAGCAGTGAGCTGATAGCTGGGAAACAGGAAAACAAGCACATTGGGTCATGGTGTCCAGCTCCTTGCCATTCAGGAGACTTGCAACAGCACTGTTGTGTGAGTTACAGGCAGGACCTTTCTGGAAAGGTACAGGAGGCAAGTTCATAATTTTGTTTGGCTGAGCTGATCCAAGGATGGCAGATTTCCCTGCTAAGTCTGCAGAGCCCGAGCCTTCAGCCATACTCTATGTCTCCCGTAGAAGCACCTCTGTTTTGAGATTGCCTAAATCACATGCGAGCGCCAAAGGTGCTATAGACTGTTTTTCAGGTGTGTGATCCTAAACACTCTTCCCAAGTCATCGTGGCTCCAGGTGCCTTCTGCCAGCATTGCAGTCTGCAGGTAGGGCTGTTGCCATCTCTGTGATGGCCCATCCTTCATTCACTTGACTGTAGGTGGTAGTGGGTCTCAACCTCTATTCCCCACTTCCCAGGTGAGTTGTTTCATCTACTGTTTCCCTTGAAGCAGCGACAGACATTCTGCAACCAGGAGTGCTAATTTCATGGCACAGGCAGGGAGAGGGACCTTCCATACTTATCTATCCTTCTGAGCCAGCCCTTAGCTAGTTTTCAGTCCCAGAGACAACAGTGCAAGGAATTCAGTCAATCAGGAGAGGCGGGGACACAAGTTGTGGCCATGTCTAAGCACTGATACATGAGCAGGGGAATAGTCTGGCAGTGCCGACCCTACATGCTCTACACCTACAATGAGCTGCCAGGACATGGTGGTCTCTGGCTTGCAGGAGTAGCTGTGGACATGGGGCATCATCCATGGGTTCATCCAGGCATCAGAGAATATTCCTTTGGGAACTTCTAGCTACGTTTGTGTCTGCATGGCCCCAAGATGGGATGTCATGACTAAGGGTTTATGCATGTGGCGTCACCATGACCAGCTTGTGGTTATCTCCTGTCCTGGTGCTGGTGCTGGCGCTGGTGCTCCTCAACAGGTGCTAATGATTTAGTTTAAACTATGAGGTAATTCCCGAGAACCTCAGGTGGGACTATGCTGCCTGGACCTTCCATGTTGTGTAGTGTGTGTGATGTATGCAGCTTCCTGGCCAGCACACTCTTCTCCTTGGGTTCCTGGAGCACATGGGTAGTCCTGCTCTCAGGATTATCCCCTTCCACACATTGGTGCTTGGCACATGATCCAGAATCCAGTGCAGTGACCTTCATTACTCTCTGGCCACTGCACCTGGGACCTGCCTATGTCCGTCATGCAGTGGGTCCCAGTTACACAGCAGCCACCAGCTCAGTGCTGTTGGCACTGTCCTGGAAAAGGCATCAAGGCAGGGGACATACATCCACCTTTTGACTCATGTTGATTTATGTCCCAAGCTCAAGCCAAAAATACACCCTGCTTGCACGGGCACTGTTGGAACAGATGCAAAGGGCTTATCAGCTGTCCCCAGGGACTTCCTGGCTCTGGACCTCATCGTGAGGGTGTGACAGCCGCAAACACCCTCGGGAATGGGGCCGTGCCCTCTGTCTGAGCATAACGATGTGGGGTCTGCTGCCTCTCCTGCAGGGATGGCAGCGGGGCTCTGCACTGGGAGCGTGCTGCGTGCTGTGGGTAAAGGCTCTCCGCTACAGACAGAGCTCTCCCAAAGAGAGAATGGTCCCTCGCCCAGGTGTTTTTTTTGTTTTTTTTTTTTCTAGGGTGTTTGCCCACCTACCAGCACATGGTGCAATGTGATTCCTGATGTCAACCAATGGGACATCCCTGCTGGGCCTGCAGATGTGTAATGAAGGGCCAATATATGCCTTTGTAGAGCTGGGAAGGAAATAAATGAACTCAGATAAAATCCAAGCTAAAATGAGCAGGCTTTGCCACCCACCTCTCATGCTGGTCAGGGACTCTCCCAGCCTTGTGCACCCCACCCTGGTGCCCTCTCTGGATCTGTCCCAGTATTGCACAGTGCAGGCAGCAGGAGATCCTGGGGTGCCAAAAGCTGCTCTTCAGGAGCCACAAGGCAGATATGGGCCCCGTGACAGCTCTGCGCTGACCCCATTCAGACACTCACTGGTGTTGCCAGGGCTGAGCATGTGCACAGGGAGGTTCCTCATCCTCTCCCTGAGGGCTCAGGAGAGAGAGTACCTCAGGCTGGTGTTACGTATCTCGGTGACCATCATCCAGCCCACAGGCAGGCTCTGACCTCTCATGAGGAAGCCTGCCCCTGTCTTTTAGCATGTTAGCAGCATGGATGGTGTCCAGTCTGCTGATATTCTCCTTTCTCAGTAAATATCTAGGACACACCTGTGAGCTCACCATACACCTACCCAATCAGGCTTCTGGCACCCTGCAACGTTCCCTTTGTAACATCCCTCTTGCCCTGTTAGAGCATGTGCCAAGCCATTGTTGCTCTGTCCATCAGCATCAGTGTGGGCTCAGGATACCCTCTCGCCCCTGTGCCATGGCGCAACCTTGTTCCAGCTCTGCATGCAGTGGGTGCTGAGGACTGCCTGGAGAAGAGCTGACATGCCTTTGCCATGGGAAAGGCTGAGCAAAGGCAGGACCTGCAGATACCTGTGATGTTTCACTCTGCTTCACTCTGGTTCGGTTCTCCCACCTTCCCCAGTGGTGTGCCTACGTGCTGCCCAGGGGGCTATCCTGCAGCAAAGCTGTCCCTGAGCCCTCAGAGCTGTCACCCAAGTGCAGCAGCTCACACCTGGCTTCTGTGTCTCCCTGGGCCAGTCCCTAGACCTTTCTTCTCTCCTTATAGTCCTTCAATCCCATTAACTGCAGAGCTGGAATCCTTTAGATTATTTTTCAAGCTTCTCAAGGCCAATCCATCCCCACATGCTTCTGTAGCCAGCAGAGGGGAAGAACACAAAGTGTCTATGGCCTGTTGAGGATGACAGTCTGGCATACTTTAATTCAGAAAGGCTTCTCTTCTCTTAGGATGTGTTTATGAGCAACAGGGTAATGCTATTCCCACAGGGCGTTATAGTGTATTACTCCTGAGTTTTGCATTTCTAGAAGCAAAATTGCTGCTGAGGTAAGGGCAAATGATCAGAAAATAGGGTTGAGCATCTTGCTGTAGGAGCCAGTTTCAAGGCATTCTACATGAAATGCAGAGGGACCTGGGGAGAGGAGCTGAGGAGAGCACATGAGCTGGTTGGGTGCAGATCCAGATCCAGCACATGGCTGTGTGTGATATTCCCTATCTGCACTGCAGGCTAATGCAGTAAATCAAGTAGATCACTCAGACAGAAGGCCTGTCAGAGCAGGTCACTCACAAAGCCCTGACATCGGCCAGCCAGCTGCTGAATGGGGCATATGGAGTTTAACTACCAGCAGCAGCACAGTATTGCCGTGGGTCCAACAGCTCGTTTTTCAGTGCAAGTAACAATAACATGCAATTGCAGTTGCTGGAGGGCTGCAATGCCATGTAGGATTTGCTCTCAGCTCAGGAAATGTTCTTGGGTAAGTCTTTTCCCTCCCTGTGTTAAACACAGGGGCTCGACTCTTTTCTGAAGTGGGACGATGAATAATAACTCCCCAGAGATGTGGCAAATGCTGCAAAACAGCCTCACATAGCTGTGAGCTCCAGCTCAAAGGACCCCACTGTGTTCTCTCCCTGGAAAACTTGCAAGGTCTTATTTCTGCTCAACAAACAGCACGTAGGCATCTCCACCAGCGTCTGTCATCACCACCCTGAGGAGCAGTCCTGGCATGCCGAGTCCCCGAACTCAAGGCTGAAAAACTGCTCCCCCCTCAGAGATTGCCTCATTCTGCTGCACGAGCACGCACGTCCCTGTGCCACACGGGCTTCCCCTCACCTGGCTGGCCCGGTGAAGGGCTCAGGTGGTTGCAAGTAGCTCGTGGAGGGCCGAGCTGCTGGCAGCACAGCCAGGCCAGTTGCTCCCTCCAGCCTCACTGCTGAGTGGAGCTCAAATGGCAGAAATGGTCTTTTAGGTGGTATTTGAGCTTGGTAAATTCCTTGTGCCACTGCTTACACATCCCCGTCCCACTGCTCCACGCTCTCTCTGGTCCTCTGGGGTTTTTCTGTAGGGTGGCTCAGTGCTGATGTCCCACCAGGCTCCAGCATCAAGCCCTGCAGAGCAGCCAGGGCTCCTGGGGCTGGGAGCATCCCTATCCCATTCCAGTGCTCTCCTGCGGGAGAAGAGTCTCCTCCTCTCTTTAGCAGTGCCATCAAAACAGACATGAAGAAGATGCATAAATCCTTTACCCCCATCAATGCAGGAGTTTCAGGGCCTTCCTGGCAGGGACTATCTCATGTCCACAGGGCATTCAGTGCTGTGGGACCACCAGCGTCCTCCCAGGGCCCAAGAGACTGGATAATGTTGCTGCACAGGACTGTCTCCACATCATCCCAGAGCTCTGTCCTGCCATCATGCTTCATCTGAGTGGACATGGTGGTGTTGGGTTGATGGTTGGACTTGATGATCTTAGAGGTCTTTTCCAACCTTAATGATTCTGTGATTATCTTTGGGGATGTGAAATAGTAAAAGGTGGACACACAACCTTTCAGAAGAGTTCCTAAGCACACTCTTTAGTTCAATTTAAACAAGAAGGATACAAAAAAAAATATATTTCAAGCAGCAGTGCCAGCATTTGTTTCCTCCTGAGGAAACTCTGCTACTCCAGACCCCACTCCAGGTCTTCAGGGCCATGGAGAACAGCAGAGGCAGAGGGCTGAGGGGCAGCAGTGGCCCATGACTGTTGCCCGAAGGTGTACCTAGTAGCTGGTGTGTCCCTTCTGAGACACCTCCCACCAGTCTTGACTTGGACGAGGCATCAGTAGGCTTCTGAGTCCAAGCCTCTGGCTCATGTGAGCTGAGCACAGGGAGCAGACAGGGTCGAAGGGTGGAGAGGTCCTGGGCACAGCATGGTCAGGGCATCTGGGAAAAGGGACTGGGTTGTCATTTGGGACCACAGCAGATGGTTCCCTTGGAGGGGTGCATTTGGCTCAGCCTTGGGTGCAGGAGGTGACCTGCCAATGTGAGAGGAGCACTGCTGTTACTAGAGCACAAGGGATTCTTATTAAAGCCGGGACATAAAGAGTGCACTGAGGACTGGTGCTCGCAGTGGTTAACCCACAGCACACAGCCAAGCCTAGAGAAAGAGATAAGGTTTGTCTAAGCCCAGAGTGGGAGGCAGCAGCTCTTTAGAGAAGAGTAGGATGTGCCAAGAGCCCTGGTTTTCTACTCTGTAGCTGTACAGCAGTCTTGACAATAAGGCCACGCAGGCTTTTCCGTTGAGGATTTTCACCCGCACAGTGCACTTGGTGGTATCTGCTCCCCTGCACTGCCGCCTCCGGGGCCATCCGACTGCAGCACGCACGCTCTGGCTGCCCGACTCCCCAGCCATTTGTCACTGAGAAATTTAACTTTCTGAAGTCTGCAAGCTTGCTAAGAATAAACTTAATAAATTAGTGAGCATATTTAAAGTGTACCACTGCTTGCTGATCTGGCATTTTAATCTACTTGTGAAGCTATCCAGAGTGTTTGCTCAGCGTGTGGCCAAGTTCTGAAATATTTGCATGCTGCTATTGTCAGTACATCTTCTGACCCTTTGCAAAAGGATGGCAAGAAGAGTGAATTTATAAGAATCTTCCACTGGCGAAGGTAGCAGAGTCATTCCGGCTAACACACTCGGTAGAATTATCTCCCTGAGATCATCTTTGCCTGTTATTCTGATCTGGTGGATGAGATACTATTAAACAACACAGCTGTGCTTTATGATCTCCAGGACTACATATCCTCTTCAGTGACACACATTCTTTGCAGGTCAGTTGTAAAACATGTTTGATGTTGGCACATAGGCAGCTGGAGCACACTTGCAGCCACTCTTTCCACTTGGGAATGACGGCAATCGTAGCTGCAGGTTAGACTGACCTCTGCCCTGTTAAGGCGAGAAGTGCCCTGCTCATCTCCTTCCTGCCTCTTCCCTGTGCCTGTGGGCAGCAGGAACAGGGGACTTGTGAGAGCCAGATGAGGGCCAAACATTTGTGTGCAGGGCTCCAGGAGCTGCTTCTCCTCTCCTCATCCTCTGCCTTGTTGCAGCCTCTTCACAGGCTAGCTTTTCTTCAAGCCACCTTCTGCCAGTAGCTCACATTGGTTCACAAACCTCTAATGAAATGGAGCAAGAAGTCCTTTGGCTATCTGCAGCTGTGGTTGTGCTTCTTTTTGGGACCATCTCCATGCTCTGGTCTGTATAAGGTGTAGGCTGTGGCTCTGCAGTCCTTACCTCCTGGAGCTGCCTTCACTGTGAGCAGGATACAGAGATTTCCAATTGCTGGGCAGAGCCACAGTCGTCCTGGCTCCAAGGCACTGGAAAGACTTCAGAGTTTCTCAGGGCAGAGCTGTGCAGGGAACTCAGGAGTCCCTGGCCACTGTTTCACTACACAGAAGTTGGCGTTTTTAGGTAGTGGATTGTCTGCCCTTATTTAGACATCTACTCAGTGCAAGATGAATTGCTTCCTAAAGACTACTGACTATAAAGGCTATACCTGCCCACCCAGGTGTGAAGAGTGACAAAGCAGTCTGACCCCAGAACAGGATGTGTCCCGTCCTTACCAGTTTTGAGAGGTCAGAGCTTCTGGAAAACGATTTTGCGAACGGTTCCTGACATGTCATGAAATACAGATCACAGCAGCTCTTCCCATGCTTGTCCCAGAAGAGCCTTCCCAGCCTGGTCAGATGGCGGGTCAGTCCTCTGTTCGTGGTGTAGCCAAAGATGACGTGAGCATCCAGAAAGGTGGCAATGCTGGAAGGAGGGAGAGTGGAAGTGGATGGGAGAGGATGTCAGATGACAAGTTAATAGCTGGGTTTGTCCCACCTATGTTGCTGCTTGAACAGCTAAAGAGAATAAGACAGACCGCTTGATGTGTAGGATTAGGGGAAGTTAGATCTTAGGTAGGAGTACATAAAGTCAAGCTTTGTGAGGAAGGACAGTTTTCAGTTAATCTGGGATAAAAAAACCCTAAGAATTTGAAAATCAATCTTGTCAAGAATGAAAGCTTTTTGAGAAAATAATTAGTAAAAAGTTAATTTGGAGGAGGATAGAAAAGGGGAGTAATGAAAGAAGAAAACAGGAGGATTAGAGCCAGAAGGTGGAGGCCACAAATGCCTTGCTGTGACATATCAGAAGGGGAGGGAAGTCACCAGGACTGCCCAATGCTCAGTAAAAGGTGCACCTGGCCAGCTGTCCATTCCTTCCCAAATTCATGGCATGTTCAGGTTGTTTGTCCCTCCTAAAACTGACCATAATTAACCCTTCATGTTGGAGGCTTGTACAACAACCTTGGGCCCAGAAGTGACACAGTCCCACCACAGAACCATGTGTCTGATCGAGCAACCCACAGGCTGCTGGGGCAAGGAGGTCCTGAGGAGCAGGTCTCGAAAGGAGGAGAAGTCACTTCTGCAATGCTCCATGATATAACAAAGCTGCTGTGATAATTCACCTCTTTTGCTCTACAAGATCACTGCAGGTCTAAGAAACGGAGAGAGCTTTTTTTTTTTAGCAACTTATCACCAGGAAAAATGTCCATGTTGAAGCTTTTGCTATCAATTAGGCATGGCTGAAAGGGAACAGTGGGATTCGGTCCTTGCCTCTAAGTATGAACAGAGTCAGCAAAAATAGTAATGGTTTCATTTTCAGAGTTCCTTTCCATCATTGTTTGGACTAAGAGGCCTTCAGATACCTTTGCAACTATCTAGTCTGGCTTCCAGGTATAATCTGAACCTGGATTTATTCCTGCTTGAATCAGAGTAAGCAGCCAAGCATGATGTAACATTTGCTATGGATGGAGATTCCCACAGTGCCTTAGTAAATTGTTCCAGTGGTTAATTACCCTTGCTGGTATGCTGGTAAGCATTATGTCATGTTATTAGTTTCAGTTTACCTAGCTTCAGGTTCCAGACATTGGTCATACTAAAACTGTCTGTGAGGTTGCAGAGTCTTCTGCGGGGAAATATATGTGGTCTAGATACCCCAGCACTTTTTTTGTCAAGCAGAATAGATCAAGCTCTGATGGTCTCTCACCACAAGGTTGGTTCTCTTTCATCATCTTCACAGCTGCCCCCAATCTCTCAACATCCTGGTGCATGATGAGAACCAGAACCAGGTGCTGGCTGGACACGGGCACCCAAATGCAGGGTAGTATAATTTCTCTACTTCCCTAGGAGACTGCTGTCCAGGGAATGCACTCACCCTTTGGCAACCTCCACGTGTGAGGAGTGTACAGCCAGCTCAAGCTCTGCCAGACTCCTGGGGTCACATAGTCACCATTTCCCAGGACAAAGCACCCAGACATGTATAGGTGGCTGATAATCTGCTGCCTTGTTCCGAGATGTATGACTATATTTGGCTGTATTAACTATCTGCTTGTGCCCAATTTAACCAGCAACCCAGGCCATTCTGCAGCAGTGATCTGGCTTCTTCTCTGTTTGCTGGTCTCACAATCTCAGTGTCATCAGCAAACTTTACCACAGATGATTTAATATTTTTTCAGATCATTGATAAAAACATTGAGTAGCACAGGGCCAAGAACTGACCCCTGGGAAACTCCACTAAATCCACCCCTGCTGGGTGAGGAGTTCCCATTTACAATTGCATCTGAGACACATCACCCAGCCAGCTTTTAATCTATTTAATATGTGCCATGTTGATTGTCCATTGTTATAGTTTCTTGATCAAAAATGTCATACAGTACCAAGTCAATTGCCTTGCAGAAGTCTAAGTGTATTACACCACCAATATTATTTTTATCAATCAAACTTGTAATTTCAGGAAAAAGATGAGTCTTTGTTTGACATGATTTATTTTGCATAAGTCTATGTGAATTAGCATTAATCTTTTATTTAAATCTCTATCTATTGCATGCTGTAGCAGCCTTTGGAGATGACTGTCCACTGATGCCAGGCTGACAATCCCACCAGCATCTGGTCCAGGCAAATACTTCTATAAACACTGTCAAACAAGAGCTTTCTTCTGTTGCTGTTGAATGCTCTAGTGCATCCCCTTAGAGATAGACTAATACAACCAATGACTTCAGAAGAGCTATATTTATTCCTCTTATATTGAGAAAAATTGCTTTTCATTAGATTCAGGTTTACAGCCCATACATTGTCTTCAGCTCTTGGCTTTCCTTATCAGTTTTCTACAGTTTCTCACTTTCATTCATTATTATCAGTTTCCACTTTCTTAAGTTATATATGGTTTTCTTATTTTTCACAGTTGTCTTCACTTCCCTCACAAGCCAGAGTAGTATTTTTTTTTTTAACCAATGTTGCCTTATTTCTCAATTGTGGGATTGTGGTTTTGGGGCAATGCGTAAAATGTTTTTCAACAATTCCCACTTAGCATTCACATTTTTCTGATTAAATTCCTTCTCCCAACTGAGTTGGTTCATAATTGTTTTCAGCTCTATGAAATTGAATCTTTTTAGCATTAAGTAGATATATTTTCAGATCAGAGCTTCACTTTAAATATTGTAATTTTGCTTTTCAGTTAAATAAAATAAAACACTGACTCATAGAGACATTTGGCATGCATTTTAGGGTCACAGAACTGGGAAATTGAAATTGTTCCTGAGAAAAGTTGTTATCATTAATTTTTTTTTGTCAAAAAAAAAATTGAATAAAATGAGGCTTGTCTAAAAGCCAGCAGCATGAAGATGGCAACTGAACATTGAGATATTTAGTCTGAGACATTTTTGATTCTCCAAATTTGCCCAGCATTTTGAGTTTGGCAGCTAAAATGAGAAAATCTGTAATCACTTTGGGTTTGTTCAGATTTCACTGGAAACCAAATTTTCTTTCTTTCTTTCTTTCTTTCTTTCTTTCTTTCTTTCTTTCTTTCTTTCTTTCTTTCTTTCTTTCTTTCTTTCTTTCTTTCTTTCTTTCTTTCTTTCTTTCTTTCTTTCTTTCTTTCTTTCTTTCTTTCTTTCTTTCTTTCTTTCTTTCTTTCTTTCTTTCTTTCTTTCTTTCTTTCTTTCTTTCTTTCTTTCTTTCTTTCTTTCTTTCTTTCTTTCTTTCTTTCTTTCTTTCTTTCTTTCTTTCTTTCTTTCTTTCAGGAAATGTACATTTCCTTTTGAAATTGTCAATGTGATATCCAAAATACCACATTTCATTGACAAAACATTTGAGCAAGCAGTTGTGACTCATTCTGCAGAGGATGCCTACAGCTGGAAGGTCTCCCATCAGTTGCCCAGTTCATGGCCAGACTCCTCTGACCTAGAAATGGGTCCCCCTGTTCACTCAGTCCAGAGTAATGGTGCAGCAGGTGACAGGCTGTTTTGTCCTGAGAAGAGACAAGGAAATGCTGTAAGGCAGCGTGTGCTGGTCCAGCAGCCAAACCACCCTGTGCTGGAGAGCTCATGAGTTCTTCTGGGAAGTGGGTGAAGACCAGCTGAGGGGAAGGTACCAGACCTCCCTCTGCACCTTCCCTGCGGTTGCTGACAGCTTTGCATGTCAGGAGGTGCACATAGGGAAGGAAGAGGGCAAGTCCAAAGTGGTTGCTTTGTGACCAGGCTGCCTTATGAGGTGGAGGCAGGAGAGGGCAGATGGCCATGGATCCAGTTGGACAGGCCACAGCAGGCACTTCCTGCCTGAAACCCACAAAAAACCATGGGGAGCAGGAGAGTGGACTGGCTGTTCCAGCCATGGGGCTGGGTCTCTACTGACCCACAGGAGATTTCCAGATGATCAGGTCAGGAGGTCTCAGCTCAGTCTCTTATCTGTGCACCCTCCTGATCAGGACAGTTTGGTTCTACGGAGCCTTCATGAACACTGCGCTTTCCTTCACCCCTCCTCTGTCTTAGACCCCAGGGTAGTCTGAGCCTCTGCTCTGCTCAGACATGGCCCACTGCTTCTGGAGGTAAGATCACAAGGGTTAACCTGTCTCATTCTCATGAATCACTTTTTCATTCACATATTAAGTTTCTGCAGAACAATTTACTGGCTTTCAAGGACAGAAGGAATCATCTGCTCTGACCTCTGCATAGCAGGCAAGGAAGGGAATTTAATCTGCTGATTCTTGCATCCTGTCTACAGTGTCTGGTCAAGAAACAGCATTTCTTGAGGTATCCATTCTTGAGTTAAAGCCTTCTGCCCGAAAGCAAATCTGCTGCATCCCCAGCCAGGTTGGGCCAATGGGCCAATAGTGCTCGGTGTTGAAAGTGCATTGCATATTTCTGTGTAGATCCTGAGCTTTGCTTGCCAGATTAGAGTGCTCTGCCAGAGAGGTCTCCCTCCCACACTGGTGTTGCTGGATAACTGGAGCTGCTTCTGCTTGCCTGCAGAAAAGAAAACCCTTTATTCCTGGGAGAGCTCCTGGTTTTCTCCAGATCTTTTGAGCTCCATTGACACTCCTAGAGCCCAAGGCAGGACAGGTAGGCTTCTCTCTCAGTTCACATCCTTCTCTTCATCTGCTTCCTACACTGAGGAGAGCTACATGACTTGCATACACTTTTAAGGGCAATATTTCTTTGATGGGGTGCTTCCTCATGGCTTCCCTTCCCCAGTTCCTCCATGCCACCAGGGGTCCCCAGATCCTGAACTCCAGCTGCACTGGGGCACCCTGGTCATGCTGTGGGACAGCAGCTCCCCTGGGGCAGCTTAAAAGCAAAGGCGGAGCTGGGCTGACATGGTCACACTCAACTCCCCTCTATCCCAAACTCAGGAGCCTCTTGACTGACCCTAAGAAAGGGCCAGTGCACATGAGGCACGCCCCCAGGAGATCTCCCATCATGACATCCAGGTCTGCTCATGCTCTCTGCCTCTCCCCACAGCCCTGGATCACGTAACTCATGCTCAGAGCAGGCCAGACAGACTCTCTGGCAGACTCTCTGGCATCATTTTTTCAAGCCTGATTAATAGGACCAACTTCCCTCCAGACTGAACTCAAGAAAATACCATTTTCTTCTGCGCAATGACTCAGATGTTGTATTGCAACATCTTGTTGGTAATGTCAGATCGCAGGCAACGATATTAAAAATGAGTATTTTACCCTGGACAGGGTATTAACTATGAAATTAAATCTGTATTTATTGCCTTTAGCTGTGAGCCTCTAGACTCTTCCAGAATAAATGTTTTTAGTTCTGTGCAGGAAGATTCTGGCATTTATAGGCCAGACATTTCTAAGGGGAATATATTCCCCATGTGCACACCCCGCGCGATAGCCTGGGCTGTGGGTTACGGTACCGTGTGGTGTCATGGCAGATGGAGTGAGCTCATGCGTTGCTGTGCTGAGCTGAGATGACGTAGGCACCATGCCCCATGCTGCCGCTCGTTTCTGACCAAGTGCATGTTATAAATACCAGCTACATGCATTTGCTGTAGTCTTTTTGGCCAGTGCCTGGGGAGAGGAGGTCCCTGCAGTGTGAGGATGGAGGGAGCTGTCTGTGGGATGGGCTCTATCGCCAACAACAGGGCACCAGCCCTGGCACCACCATGGAATGGGGCAGAGCTGGGGCTGGCGTGATAGCACTTGTCAGCAGTAGGAAGGCCACTGTGTTTCATACATGGTGATGTCCCTGGTATGGGAGTGTGTGACATCCTCCAGGACAGGAACGAGCATGGTTTCCAGGGCTGCCAGCCTCCTGAGCCCCCAGCCTTCCTCCCTGCTCAGCTCTGATGGAGGCACGGCAGTGAAGTGGTCCACAGATTTCCTTTGCTCTGGATGAGGGAGATGGCTGTGAGCCTGGCACATGTCCAGGGAGGAATGCCTGCTGTCCCCTAGGACCCTATGCTGGCAGTGCACCTGGTGCCAGGACTCAGCCCTCACCCAGGGCCACAGCAGCCCCACATCTGCTCTCTGCTCAGCCCTGGGAGGGCTCAGCATGTGCTAGGTGGCTGCAGCAGCACTGGCTGGGATGAACAGAGCGGTGGGCAGGAAGATGTAGGTCCTGCAAAAGGCAGGTGACATGTATACCCCTGGGGCAACCAGGCCTCCAGCCATGTGAGCCTCTCTCCCTGGGCTATGGGGTTTGGTCCTCAGCCTCTTCCTCTGCTTCTCAGGTCAGGAGATTTCCTGCTGAACAAGAGGATGTCATTGAAATGGATTTTTTTTGCACAGAAAAAGGTCTGTTCTTGGAAAAATATAAATAATAATCGCTTTAGTGAATGCAAGTATCAGAATCAAAACCAGCTGGCTTTGTTTGAATGCAAGTGATTTATTAGTGGCATTTTTCAGTTGAAAATCAACAAAGAGGGACCTTTAGAAGGATGATGAGAAATGATGATGTTCAGTTTGATTCAGCTTGGAGCTCCCTATGTATAATTTTTTTCCCCTTTTTTTGCACAAATATTTGAAATAGCTCTTAGTTGAGTTGGGATTTTGTTCTGGATGAGTTTCTGGTAGTGCCTGGCTCTCTTGCCAGCTTTCCCTAAGGGTATGCTTCCTGGAAGGTGGGAAGCATGCACAGCCACACAAGACATTGCCAAATACACCTGCAGTTTCCAGGCTGGCAGTTTATGATCAAATCCTGGCAAATCAGCTTTCCAGTGATGTTTCCAGTGCCACAGAGTGGCCTGAAGTAGAGCAAACCTGTCCAGCTCTTCACTCAAAGGATCTTAACTGTGTGGTCATACTGGAAGGGGAAAGAAAATTAACCACTCCAAACTTTCTTTGCAAATCAGCATGATGTAGTTTGCACTTCCTAATCACGACAGCATGGTTTGGGATAGCAGCACCCCAGGAACAGGTTGTGACCAAGCCCACGCTGCTGCTTTGTGACCCTTCCTATGGTGGCTGCAGCACGGGAGCCCCAGGTCAGTACGAGGAGCCCCATCCATGTGCACACTGCAGGGTTTTGCTGCTCCCCAGCTGCCCTCTCGTGACACACAGCTGCCTGCCTGGTCCCATGCTGTGCTCTGGGTGTCAGTGGTGGCAGGGTGCCAGGCTGCACGTGGCCCTGCTGGGATGGCCCTGAAGCCCTTCACTGTGTCCTGACATGGACGGGGATCCCCGAGTCCAAGGCTTGCTGCACTTGCAGCACCAGAATACACTTTGGCCACTGCTCATTCCCTCAGCCCTCCCAGCCTTTTTTCCCATCAACAAGCTGAAGCCACAGCTCTTGACTTGCATTCCTTCCCTCCTTCCTCCCCTGTGGTTTGGGGTGTCTGCTCTCCCATGGGACGTGAGCTGCTTGTCCCAGAACATCCCCCCCAGGCAGAAGCAGAGCACAGGCAGATTGTCACTTGCATCCCTTGGGAGGGTGGGATGGGACTCATGGATTTAAGGGCTTTTCCAAATGGCATCAAGTCTAGAGAGCACATACTTGTTGTTAAACACAAGAATACTTCATTGTTGTCAAGTGTAAAAATCACTTTCTGTTGTCTTGTGCAAGCAAACTGCACTGGCCTCACACAGAGACTGCTGGCAAGGAGTAAGCCTGAAAGACGGTCCACATTTAACAGCACTGCAGGGGCTGCCTGACCCCTTGGGAGACAAAAAACAAGTAAGATGCACATGTGGGCCAGCCCTTCCGACTGGGGCCAGCAGGCATTGCTCAATGCACAGTGCTAGAAAGCGTGCTTCCCAGGCCACCCTTGCTTTCTGGGGACTGCTCAAATTAGGCGCAGTCCCCTCACAGGAGTCTGTGATGGCCACCCTTGCTTCCCAGGGCCATCTGGAAACCCTCAGACCTGCTGCTCCACCAAAGGCTGCCAGAGGCTGGGGCCAGTCATCCAGGGGAAGCCAGGGACATGACCCATGGGTCACTCTCTAGGCATTAAAAGCACCTGGGAAGAGGAGGCTGACACTGTGGTGTCACCACGCATATACAAGGCCACTAGTCTGCTCTGAGCATAAGTCGTGGGCTGTGTCTTGGCTGGCTCTACTCTAGCACTCACCAAAGTGTCACCATTGTTCGAGTTTGTGGAGTGGTGTGGACAGGGCATCCCACCCCAAGGAAACAAAATAAAGGGGAAAGCAATCCATAAAATGATCCCTACAGCCCTGCTGCTGGGTTCCTTCACTCCAGATCTGCCACCACAAGTTTGGGCACCTCAGGCTGGCCTAACCTGAGGGTCTTTAGGGACACCAAGATCCATTGCCTACAGCTGCTGTGGACTTCCAGATGTCCAAGTGTTGTGACTGGTGGCCACTGTGGAGCTATGTAACAGATTGTCCTGTGGCTGCCTTTTACCTGCTCACAAGAGACCCATGGGTGCACACAGCTGTGACCCCAGGAGATATGCTCAAGGTGGGCCTGCTCATCTTCCTCCAGCATGAGCAGGATATGCCTTGATTCTTTCCCTCTTTAGGCTTCTTGGGGTGCTTGAGAAGGACAAGGACCCCTTGGGCAAAGCTACTGGCTCCCCTTGGAGCCCAGGGGATGTCACCCACCCTCTTGCTGACAGCTGAGATCTCACAGGGCTGAGCTGTCTGCTGCTGCCAGTCCCTGACGATGTGACTGTGCAAGGCCACCAACTGCTTGGTCCTCCCCATTTTCATCCTCCCTGCAGGGAGAGGGGGTCCATCCAGAGATCCCTTCCCACAAACACTCTGATGCTGTGGCCACATGAAAACAAAATCTGAATCCTAAAGAATAAGGGACAGAAAGATCACAGAATCACAGATCCACAGAATGGTGGGGTTGGAAGGGGCCTCTGGAGATCATCCAGTCCAACCCCCCTGCCAAAGCAGGGTCACCCAGAGCAGGTTGCACAGGAAAGCATCCAGGTGGGTTTGAAATCTCTCCAGAGATGGAGACTCCACAACCTCTCTGTGCAGCCTGTCCCAGGGCTGTGTCACCCTTACAGTAAAGAAGTTTTTCCTCATGTTTAAGTGGAACCTCCGGTGTTCCAGCTTATGCCTGTTGCCCCTTGTTCTATCACTGGCCACCACTGAGAAGAGTCTGGTTCCATCCTCTTTCCACCTGCCCTTTAAATATTTATAGACATTGATAAGGTCCCCTCTCAGTCTGCTCTTCTCCAGGCTGAAGAGTCCCTTTCCTCATAAGAAAGATGATTCAGCCCCTTAATCATCTTTGTAGCATGCTACAAGATGCTACTAGTTCTTTGAATGCTTCCTCTGCAATATATCTGTGGATGCTAATACCCTTTGGGAATTTTTAGGAGTGTTTTAGGGTAGCATCAGGCTCATCTGGGTATGTTAATTGTGTGTATCCTTACCACCAGCCAGGTCTCTTAGTAGTTTAACCAGGGATTTCCTTTGCTGATTGGGAACTTAGTACTTTGATCTTGTAAGGTAGTTTACTCTGAATTACTGTCAATTTTACTGGGATGTACTTTCAGTACTGCAGCACAGTGTGGCTTTTGTCTGATTTTTTAACTAATGAAAATAAATTCTCCTTGGAACATTCAACAAGAAATGTTGAAGGGAACGTTCCTCCAGCGAGGACGTCTCCATTAGCTGTTGCTAACTTTATGGAGCTACAAGTACCAAGCTTACACTCAGAAAAAAAAAGTGAATGTGCAGATTTATTTGATGGCCTTGGCTCAGGACAGAGCAGCCCTAGTGTAGCTGACCAGGTCAGGCTTATGTTATTTTAATTTGCTCTGGCATGTTCAGAACAGATGCATCTCCCGAACCTGTGGTGTGTTCTTATGAATGTGCACAATTGCCTGTCTCATCTCCTGCTGCTTTTTCCCTTCTATTATATAACTTTTTTCAATAAATAATATTTTTAAATGTGTCTAGGATTAATGTTCATTTTTGCTGTGACTTTTCATAACAACATAAACTAAGAGCACTGAAGTATCTGTGGCATAAAGGGACAACTGTGTGCTCTGGCATTTGTTCGACAGGGAGAAAATGCCAATTGCTGAAAAAACTTTTTGGGAAGAGCAGTGACCCAGAGAAAGCTGGAGATTATGAGCTTTGAACTGAGCACAGTGAGTTTCCCCTGTGATCTGATGCTCAGCATGCGTGGAAAAATGGGATTTTTGTGAACAAGTGATGGTAAATGAGCAAGTGTGTATAAAAGAAGTATCTGTGTAATTGCTAACGTGTGTCCATAACGCACTCTGTGAGCTGATTTTCTTGGTGAACTAAAATGAGGTAGATGATGGGGATGTTTGAAAAAAATGCCCAGACGGGCCCCAGGAATGGAGCGGAGCTGTAGAAGAAGTGGAGACCTCTACCAGAAGTGTTAAAGATTGCTTTGGAAGTTTTCACAGGAGATTTGTGGAAAAGATACTGGGGCAGAAAGTCTATTTGCATGAGTGCTAGCAAGGAAGACTGAGGGGGTGAAGATGGGCAGGACCTGGCATTTGGAGTAGATTGTATTCTGCTGATAAAGGACATGGATGGCTGTTCTCCTCACACAGGGTCAAAGACCATTGCCTGAAGTGAAATCACCCCAGGAGGTGCCTGTCTTGGTTTAGTATCCTGATGCAATGAATGGCTGGGAAAACCAGACAAGAAGAGAGGTTTTAGCAATCAGCTTGAGTGGGCCAATTGCTGCCAAAATTATCCCCATAAAAAAGAGACTCAGTGATCCAGATCTGATACCAGCTCTTGATGTGTGGCTTAGAGCCAGGCATCTCTCCAAGCTGGCCCAAGCAGAGCTAAGAGCTGGGGGAGAAAGGAAGAAGTAAGAAACCCCACCTGAACTGTCAGAGGGTCTGCAGAGGCTCAAGTGACGAATATGGCTGAGTATCGATGAAGGCTTCCAGGATAAACTTGCACTCAGCAAGCAAATAGTCACTGTGTTGGGGTTGGAGATCAGCAGAGGAGACCAAAGGCAATTAGAAAGTCTTGGAGTTTGCCACAGATCCCAAATCTTTTCTGGCAGAGACACACCTGAAAGGGAGGGAGCTTTAAGCAGAGGAGGTGGACACTGGTTGAGATATGGCTCCATGTCTGTTATTAATGGCGGAAACCTATACGTGGGTCCTGGCCAGAGAGACCTTGAGCAATTAGAAAAAGTGATATATCCTGTCTGTAAAACAAGAAGACTGGCAAGAAGGCAAAAATTAAGAGAAGCAGTTCAGTTAGATCCTGGCACCTTCAAAACTCACCATTTAAAGAGACTTTCTTGTTTGCAGGGCCAGTCCAGAGGACTGGCTGAGCTGTCTGAGAAAGGGCCAGCCCCACCAAGGCTGAAAAATGACTGCTGCTTGCTTCTTGGCTCCTGTCATGGGCCCGGGACCATCAGAGCGATCTCTAGTCCAAGCACTGTTAATGCCACAGCTGCTTTTAGTGATGTGAAGAAAATATAAACCTGATATAGTACCCAGAACCCACAAGCAAATCGTGCAGGTGATAGCATGGGTGCTCCCTAACAGCAGCCTTGTGAACTCTGGCACTCTTCTGCCTCTACGTCCTGGAAAGCATCACATTGGGGTTTCTGGGTAGTTATAGACTCCATGGTGGGAGACAATTGCTGCCTGGACACATCTGGGCTCCCCACGCAAGGTCCATCCTTGATTCCTGAGCGAGGGGCTGAAGGTCTCACTGCAGAGTTTGCAATGATTCCCTGAGGATACCAAGTTCCCAGCTGCTCCCCAATACCACATTGCTCATCCTGGGCAGTTTTCCATCAGCATGCTGCATCTGCTCTGCTTTCTTCCCTGGGTTTTTCTTGCCCTCTCCCCTCTCATACTCAGCACTGCAGAAGTGGAAAGGGAAGGAAAGTGTGGCAGCTGAGCGGAGAAGCAGGAGGGAAGGCAGAATCAGACGTGCTGTGAGGTGTAAGAATTTCCTTTCTCTTCCTCTGCCTCTCCATTCCTGAAGAGCAGAGGCAGATCTCCTGTATCACCAGCAGCATTTTGCTTTTGCCGAAGGGACAGGGCTATGGGAAAGCCACCTGTTAACAAAATGTCAGGCTGAAACAGGGAAGGGGGTCAGGGACTTACTGGCTGCTGCTCAGCTGTTGTACATTTGCCACCTTTGGGTAGTGCAGACTGACAGTTTAGAGTCTTGTTTAACCTGGGATTCCCTTTGCTGCCTAGAGGTTGGGTTGAGAATAACCTGCACTCTGCCTGGAGCTCTTCTGCCTTGTTTCTTGGAGGTGGAGTTCTTACTTCTTCCTCTAGGATGAATTGACTTTTTCCCCAGAAGCTCTCTGATTCTGGCATTGTGGCTTTTGTCCATCAGCCCAGCAGCCCTGAACTCCAGTGGGAATAGTGAGGTGCCACAGGATGTGGTAGCAAGTCTGAGTCCACTGAATCATCCATTAATCCATAGCCTTTTCTGCTGATTCATGTGGCTGCAATAGTGAGGCCTCAAATTGCCATTTCAAAGACATTTCTCAAAGTGAGTCACACCTATATTATGGTCTCTTATCTCATCTTCACTTATTTGGTATCCCATGTCCACCAAGCAGTGATTTACAGTGTCTTCCCTAGCTACGTAGTGCATTGTGCACAAGATATATTTAAGAATAGCTTTCAAGCTGTCAAGATAATCTTACATTCAACTGAAATGTTTCTGCACCAGCTTGAGCCAGGAACCACAAAGGACCTCCTGCGATTTCAGTGGGGTTTTAGCTTTCTCTGTCCCTCTCTCATGCTGTCCCAGAACAGGATGTGTTTGATAGAGAAGACTTTTCATGGGCTGCTCTAGGAGGTGATGCAGAATCTACCTGGGCCTTTCTGAAATGCTTTTTCCATCCTACATTCCTCAAAGCTCATGCCCAGCACTGCTTGGCATCTGGCAGAGCATCTGTCTGTGGTGCGTTCTGGGACGTTGCACAGCACCAGCTTGCTGCACTGTGATCCAGATCACTGTGTTGCATCTCCTCCCTTGGGCATCCCAGGTTGTAGCTAATTTTTTCATAGCACCTTATGCCTCTGCTCTCTGGATGGGCAGCAGCACTCATTTTCCTGGAAGTGTCAGAGTCAAGTTTGCTCCAGCTGCAGCCTGGACTTCCCACTCTGCCTCTTCCATCTCTCTCCCATGGCGAAAGCCCCACTGGACCTCAGTAGTTAGTCCTGTTTGCACTTGTTTGACACATACAGTCATGATCCCACTGAAGATCCCTGATCTTTCTGTACTGCCTGCCTAGTGCTGTGCTTTCCTGAGCTATGTGGAAATACACTTTCTTTTCATTAATTATCAGTGTGCTATGGAAACAATTTGCTTCTTAATGGGGGTATGCTGTGGTCTGAATGACCTCACCTTTACTTGCAAAAGATTTTGACACATCATTTTAGGGTAAACTATGTCCTCCATGGAATATGCATCACAGCCCAGGGTCCCTGCCACATGCCCAAAGGTGGCTCACCTCTCACCATGTTTTCTTCCCAGCTTGTGCTGGACTCCTTCCTCCCAGGATTCAGCTGAGACAGGTGATCCAGAGCCAGTACTTACTTAGGGCCACAGCAGTTGTAACTTGGCAAAAAAGCCTGGCAGCTCTACTCACAGCAAAACTGGGGCACAATCCCCCAGGTGTATGTGAAAAGTGTCCTAAATCCCAGAGCAGCACCAGCAGTCGGGGAACTTTTCCTTTGCTGGGCATGAGCAGAGGTACATGGATAGGTTTCAGGCGTCTCCCCGCAGCACTTGCAAACTAAACAGTGTCTTTTCCTGGGGGATGTGCTGCACAAGGCCGGGATGAGGGTCTGCAAGGACTCCGACCTACCTGTGCTTGGGGTGCCTCTCTCTGTGCTGCTCCCCAGAGCTGAGGGCAGTGGGGCAAACACTTGCCTGGCTCACCAGCCCCTGGCTCCGCTGCCTGCACAGTCACTGCCAGAGCTGATTATTTCTCCTGTGCTGCACTGAAGAGAGCAGCTGGCAGCTGCCTCCTTCGTGCTAAGGAGGAACTAAAAATAAAAGCCAAGCCAGTGTGGTGCAGTCCCCAGGAGGCTGGGCTGGCTGGGAGCACTGGGCTTGGTTCTGCCGCCCAGTCTGGTGCTGAGCTCCGCAGGCATCCACTGAGTCGATTCCTTCAGAGCAGCTGTATCTGGAAGCAGCAGGTTCAACTGCAGCATGCTGTGTGTTTTTGCTGTAGCATGGATGCTTTCACCAAGCCGCTCACTCACAGACAGCACAGGCATCCGTTAGCTGCAGGATGCTGGGGGAAGGCTGGAGGTAACTGACCAAAGCAGCAGCGGATAGATGCTGTGCTGCCTAGCTCTGCTCCCTCACTTGGGTGTTGTCATCCTAAGGCCAGGAAAGCACACATGCTCAGCAGAGCTGCTCGTGGTCTGTGCTCAGGGCACAGCTCGTGCAGGAACATCGGCAGAGCTCTTCCTCTGAGTCAGTGTGAAAGCAGCAGCCCAGCAGGGGCAAAACTGATGTCACCTGCAGAAGCAGCTCTCACTAATCCTGCCTCATCAGGGACTGTAGGGAGCCATGGTCCCACTCCTGCCTGGAACTTCAGGATGGAGGGAAGCCAAATGTGAGAGAGCTGCAATGTGCATGGGTAGCAGAGCTCCCATGTTGCCTCTAGAGGTTTGCAAATATGATGACTTCAAGCTGCTAGTGATGATTTCCAGGATGAGAGATGTGAGTGCTACTGAACATCATGAGGAATGCCACAGGCACAGTCCTTCCACCAGACATCCACGTTGGGCTCTGCTTTCTGTAGAGAGTCTCTGAGTCTTCAGAGAAGAGATGTTTGGTTCCCTCAATAGCATCCTTCCTCTCCTGACTGGAAGGGGTGGATCCAGCTGAGATTATCACTGAGAACAAGGCTCTCATACAGCTTTGGCAGTTCCCCAACAAAAGGACTAAGAGATCTAGGTAGCCCTCGCCCTCTCGCAACTCAACCCCAGGAGATCGTAGGGCTGGAAAGCAAAGCTGAGATCTTCAAAGCTGAAGGACACACTTTTGTCTGGTCCTGAAGTCTCTGAGTGTCAGGTATGTGGGAAGAAGCTGTGAGGGTGTGCCTTTCTTCCCATGCCTTTTTGTTCCAGCCTCAGGTTGAGGTGTCCTGCCATTCATGTGGCACTATGACTGTGTCCTGCATCTCTTGGGGTAGCCCAGTATGCTGGAGCATATGGTAGCAGTGGAGCACAGGGGTGAAAGAAGACCATCTGTGGGAGGTTAAGGGGAGCTGCCTCTCCAGGGAGGGTGTATCAAATCTGTAAGGTTATTGAAGGGTGCATTTCTCAGAGTGGCTTTTCAGGCCCTGACATGTGTTCAGGCTATGCTGTCAACTAAGCCAGGCCATGTCCACAAGGACTTTGCCACTCATCCTCAGGACATGTATTCCCATCACATTGCACTTTATTAGATTGCTGTGGGCTTTCAGAGCTTCCCTGGTTCTTGGAATGATGCTATATTGTACGAATTAGTGGGAACACTTGGAATTGGCACACTATGCAAGTCCTGCCCCTCGTGCCAGTGCACATTTCTCAGCTTGATTTAAGGAGAGGGGTATTCTAAATAACACCCTCTTCTCCCCTGCCTGGAGCAACTAAAAGGCACTGATGCAAAGTTGCATAACCCAGTGCTGCTTGTGTACATGCTTGAGAAGAAACAGCCATGGAAAAATCCTGTAACATTCCTCGGCTGGTCCGTCTCCTGGTATCAAAGCATTTCCTGCTGTGCTTTCACCTTTGAATTTTAATCCAATGGTTTTGTAGGAGTTGAGAAAGGGGGTGGGTGGGGGCTCTTGGGAGTAAAAGACCCCTCTGAGGACAGTTTAGGTGAAAGCTGGGTCAGGTTATCTCTACCAAAGGAGTGAGGGATTTTATTGACCCTGACTGGAGAAAATCTGTCCCCTGTGAAGTGCCAAGCTGTGGCCCAAGTCCTGGTTTGCAGGATAAGAGCAGATGTTGCTGCTAATCCAGCCTCATCCCCTGGAGACGACCCACAGCTCTGACTGTCCATGTTCTCCATAATCCTCCTCTCATTTAACAGCCAAAGGCAGTTCACTGGCATTTCTAGAAAGGCAACCCTCAAAAGCTGCTCTTTTGAGCAGCTCATCACAGGAGCTCATTTCAGCCCTCACCTGTTAATTAAGAGAACAATCCTGCCTCTGTGAGGCCCCAAACCCATGTACAGGTGGCTGGATCAGTTTGTAGTTCAAAGTAAATCACCCCAGCAGGAATAACTGTCTCTTGCAGAAATGCCAGTGCCTTTTTCTGGTGGTGTACAGGAGGCGAAGGAGAGCAGGATGGATCTTCATATGGTGGGTAGGAGAGTGGAGGACATTTAGTGCCAGCTCTGCATCACTCCCAGGGCAGCAGTCAGTCACCAGCAGTAAACTTCTGCCATCTCCATGGCAGTTAGGTGCATGCCTCACAGCCTGCTCCCCACCAAGGTGCACCAGGAGGGCTGGCTGGCTGGACAGGGAGGGACTGCTGTCCTCTAGCATGGTGGTCTGAGCTTTTTGGAGGAATATCTGGTGTCCAGCACCAAGCCTCTTCTGCTCTAGGAAGCTGTGCTGCCCCTCTTGATCATGAGCCTTGCAAAGACAGCCATGAGTTTGTCTGAAGGCTTTCCCATGAGATGGGTTTGGTGTATCTGCCTGCCCTTGGGGAGCACAATCTGCTTAGATTAGCACTTGTTCTTACTCCTCTGTCTAGTACCAGAGTTTTGGGGACTCATCTGAAGGAAGGTCATGTGCTGTGGTGATGCTTCCACTGAAGCAGGAGGCATACCATGCAGCCCTGCCCTGCCTGTGGTCTGGTATAGACCCTGCATGGTGACAAAGGATGGGTGCAGGGAGCCCTAGGGATATAAAACACTATAAAGCTTTGGGACCCTCTTCCTTCTCAACAGCCTTTTCACAACAAGGAAAATGTGGGGTGTGGCAGCTGCCCACAAGAAGGTTAGATCCTGGTAGCCACAGGCTATCTATGACCACATTGCAGAGCCAATGTGATGCATGGATTTCCCTGTACCTGCCAAAAAAGGTGGACAAATATTGGTCACAAAGGGTGGCTCTGGACCATGAGTCTGCAGAAATCCAGGAGAGAATTAGGCTTTATTTCCTGCTTTCTTACATTTGTGGTGCATCTCTGCAGTGTGTGCAAGGCTTGCCTTCTCATGCAAGCAATACAGACTTGTTTCCTGCTGTCTACCAGCCCCCAAGCTAATCTGCTGACTGACACAAAACATGGGGAACCCAAGGAGGCTTCTGATGGAAACTGCTCTGTTCTCACTGACAGAGCATCAGCCATCGACCTACAGCAGCTCCCACACCTGCCTACATGTCAGTGTGTGTAACCAAATCTGCAGATCAATAAACTGCATCACTGCTGAATTAAGTAGGTGCGAGAAAGTTTTACTCATGAAATCTGGTCCATACCCAGCTCTCCAACAGCCTCACATGAGTGTCTCTGAAGTGACACCAATGGCTTCATCTGCTACTTCAACCGAAGCAGACTCTACCTGCTTGAAGAGCACAGACGCCTGTTTATTACCGTGTACCTTGAGTGTGACATTTAGACTCTGCCAGTCCTCACCAAGGCACAGCACATTGGCTCAATTGTGTAGATTCACTTTATGATTCATTCTGCAACTTGATGCATTATGTCCGGATAAAAGAGACTTTATCCCTATGATAAAAACCGACACAGATGATGTCAAAATGAAAGAATGTTTTCTCATCTAAATAAAAGTTGAAGCTGCCGTTCTTGGGGTTATTCTGCTTGAAAACCTCCAGAGAAAGGAAGATTTTGAGTTTTTACCATTTATAGTTAGTTTTAGAAAATTCAGCGTATTAAGTTTTCTATCTGCCTTCCTCCCATCGTTTGGTGAGAAGTGTCTCTGTGCTGGTTGCCTAGGGCCGTGCTCTCACTGCTGGGGATGTGAGGGGGTACATGACTACCCAGAGGCACCAGACAGGGTGGACCCAAACCCATAGGACACTCCTTGGGTCAAGAGGGAGCACTGCTCTGGGTGCTCATGAGCTATTGCCAAGGCAGCTGTCCCATGTGTTGTGGAAGAGCTGGCACCTGGAGGACATGCAGTCAGAGTCCTCAAGAGTTTACTCAGCTAATGAAGGACTGTGTTTGCCCATGCCACTGCCAGCAGCTTGGGCATCCCTGCAGCAGGATCAGAGCCATGCATAAGGGCAGCTGATCTGATGGAGAGCCCAAGCCCTGGGGAAGCTGTGTCTTCCTGGCTGTGTTTCATTGAACAGGAGGAGTTTATTTTTAGCAAACAATGCCAATTAGAGAGAGATTGTTCAATGGCTTCATCTCAATGGAGAGCAACAGCTGCTGGTACAGCTCTGAAGGACCACATCTGTGGAGATATCCTCTTGGGACAGGGGATGAGGCAGCTGAGACCTGCTCTTCTGCTGGTTTAGCTTCTGATTCTTTTACTGCTCTGAAGTTTGCAGGTCACGATTCCCATTCTTTGAGCAGTAGAGGCAGGGTTCATTGAGTGTGACCGGGGCCCATGGTCTTCTAAGGAACCTTGGAAGTGTCCTCTTGAGGCACCGAGTCCAGAGGCCACAGTCCCCTTCACTCAAAAGAGCCTGTATCTCTGGCCACTCATGTTAGCTGGAGCTGGGGAGGGTCCTTAGTGGCTGATTTGCTGGGGTGCTGAGGGACCAGAGAAGGATAGATCTATCTACACAAGCCGGATGGGGCTGCAGCAGAAGAAAGTGAAGTCAGAAAGTGAAGAAGCACAAGTAGGAATCATGTACCTGACCACCCTGTGTTGATTCTCAGTTCAGAGGTAAATTGACCACACTGCTCCAGTTAAATCCTTCTTATTAATATAATTAAACAATTTTTGGAGCAGGATCATGGATAACCTCTCCCCATCTACTCTGCTCTTATAAGGCCCCACCTGGAGTACTGTGTCCAGTTCTGGAGCCCCAGCACAAGAAAGGCATGGACCTGTTAGAATGAGTCCAGAGGAGACTGTGAGGATGATGCGAGGGCTGGAGCAGCTCTGCTGTGAGGACAGGCTGAGAGTTGGGGCTGTTCAGCCTGGAAAAGAAAAGGCTCTGGGGAGACCTTCTAGCAGCATCCAGTACCTGAAGGGGCTACAAGAAAGCTGGGGAGGGACTTTTTACGAAGGCAGGTAGTGATAGAACAATAGGAAATGGCTTGAAACTGGAAGGGGGTAGGTTTAGATTAGATATTAGGAAGAAATTCTTCGCTGTGAGGGTGGTGAGACACTGGTCCAGGTTGCCCAGAGAAGCTGTGGCTGCTCCTTCCTGGAAGTGTCGAAGGCCAGGTTGGATGAGGCTTTGAGCAACCTGGTCTAGTGGAAGGTGTCCCTGCTGATGGCAGGGGGCTTGGAACTGGATGATCTTTAAGGTGCCTTCCAACCCAAACCATTCCATGATTCTATGTTTCTACATCTTGAGTATATACATCTGTTAGTCTGCAGGGAAAGTGCTCCATGAGGATGCCTCAGGGTGAAAGTAGCAATCTTGAAGTAGCCAAAACTTGTTTCTTTTGGTGTTTCTCACACTGTGGAGACTAAGTTCAAGTCTGTGACCAGAATCAGTAAGGTTTTGATCTTCAACCCTCTGTCCCTCAGAGAGAGCCCTGGAGACATCGGTGAGATAAAAGTGGTAGGATTGATGTTTCTGGTAAGCTCTCAGAGGAGAATACATCAAAGCACTAAGCCCATACAGGTTGCAAATACAGTTATATCCTTCTTAGGAAAACAAGAAAGTCACTATTGCTACCCAAAGGAATTTATATCCCCAGTGCCAGGCTGTTTGCATGGTGAACAGAGTGCCCAGTCCTTGGTTAATTTTCCAGTGAAACAACTTGTAAAAAGGTGAAGAGAGACCACAAGAGGGAAAGGAACAGAATTGCAGAGATTTCAATCATCTGCCTCATTTTGGAAATGAAAGAGCGTGCTGGCAGTGGCAGAGCAGCACATGCTGAGCTGGAATTGTAACCCAGGGAAAAAGGGAATAAATTTAACAGAACAAGAACTGAGGGACTCTAAGTGCTGTCTTCAACATTTCAGTAGAGGCCTCATAAATCTAGAGAATTAGGAGATACACTTGAAGAGTCCAACACTATTATGTTGGGCTGGTAGGCTGGCTCTTTGGAGACAAAGCTTTTTGTAGCTCTACCATGAGGCCACACTGGAGCAATGTGACCTGTGCCACTCTTTAGTAGCTGGAAGTAGCTGGATAAATCGAATGGGCTGGAAACACCAGGTCTGTTAACTCATGCAGCACAGGGACACACAAATGTTCCTTGGCTTCAGCGAGTCCTAGAGTCACCTCTGGGTGTCTAGGTAACTTGTGAGAGGAGGCTCTCAGTTGAGCTCCTCCGGACAGCTGAGCTTGTGCAATTAGGGCTGATTGATTTTCCACTCTGGTACAAGACTCAGCCTGTACAGGTTCTGCAGGAGAGAGTGACAGTCTGCCTGCCTTTACTGAGTTGTGCAAAGACTTTTTTTTTTTTTTTAAATAGAAGAAATACATATTAACATCATCTTTTGTGTGTTTTTCCTCCCGACTGTAGTAAAAAGAGCCTTTTTAGTTTATCTCAGCACTCATGTGCTGCATGAACCCGTGGAGAGGAGTCAGCCAGGAAGAGCTAGGTAGAATGAAGCAGTGTAGATTTTCCTGTGCACGGTGGCTCCAGAGGCACGTTGCAGGTGAGCAGTCTGCTGCACATGGGGCATCAGCAGCTGTGCTGGTTGCAGTGCTCATTGCACCTGATCTTACGTCTGGGTACCAGGGAGGGGAGCACAATCACAGTGCAAGTGCAGGGCTTCCCCTGCTCCATCGCGGGGTAGTGTAGTTTGCACCTACAGCCTGGCAGAGTCTCCTCCAGCAGACAGGCAGCACTACCCATGATGCCTCCTCACTTGTAAGGGGGGATTTTGGCACCTTCCTTGGTGTGGTCTCCTGCAGTTACATATTTTCACAGCTCAACTTCATCACTATACCCAAAACATTGGAAGGGGAGGGGAGATGTGGTGAGGAGGGAGGCATCAGACACTGGGGCACTCGAGGCCACTGCCATGGAAGGCTCTGTTCTGGGGGACTATGGTGGGGTGGACAGTCGAGGGACAGCCACCACCACTCCCAGTGCCAGCAGAGGTGGGGCATGCTGTACCGTTGCTGTCTCCTGCAGTGGCAGTGTGCAAGGAGGGACAAAGCAGGTGAAATGGGCAGAGAAGCTCACAGAGACCCTCAGATAAGGGCTGGCAGAACACCACAAGGCTGGTGGTGTGCATATCCCCAGGCTCCATGCAGAGCCCAAGCCCTGGCCCTGCTCTGCAGCACTAAACCCACTCGCAAGATGCACACAGGATGGATGTGAGGCTCATGAATACAGGACAGCCCAGCTGGCCCCTGCCATGACCTCCTACCTGTGCAGACCTGAGTTTATTATATTTTGGCATCTTCTTTGCAGAGCATCTCTCCAGTGAGGGCCAGAGATGCCCGCATGGCTGCCATGGATGAGCTCAGCTCCAGGATGCCTTTGATGTGCTTGGCTGCCCGGAGCTTTCACAGGACCCATTCACAGCCTGGCCATGCAGTTGGAGGGGATAAAGCAAGAGTTCCCTGGGTACTTGCTTGGGATACAGTATTTCCCTGTTTTCCTTATGTAGAACGTGAATGAGCCAGTCACAGTGAAGGCCATTCATAAAGTGGATGGGGGCCAGGGGGATCTTAGCAGAGGTCATAGTGCCCTGCCTCGCTCCGTCAGCCCGTGCTGGGCATGGTGGGAGGCACAGCCTCTTGGCAAGGACCTGGGCTGTGTCTTTGCATGTGACTTGCTCACATCCCTGTTCAAAGAGCAAATCCAGAAGTATTTTATCCTCTGTACATTTGTTTAAGGAAGTTTAAAAGCAAATTTGGCCCCTGACTTTGAATCCTTGCTCCTATAAATTCAAACACCTTGGACAGAGCATGTCTGTGCAGTCTTACATGTGACATTTAGCTAAAACCACTTACAAACAACTTGCATTACAAGTTTATTCATTCCCTGCAGAATGTTGGCTCCGCTGAGCATCTCGTGAGCCATCTGCTGCGGGCGAGCTGCTTATCTTTGCTATCGGAGCCCTCTTCTAAATATTATGACCAAACAGAATTCCAAGAACAACATCCATCCTTCTGCACTGCAAATGCGCAAAGCTGATAAACTGTTTATATATTATCAGCTAAATAAGTTGGGTTTATCTGGAAGGGTTTTCAAAAGAAAGCCTCTTGGGGCGCTCGGAAAGAATGCTTTTTGCAGGCAGTGCTGGGTGGGATTGGAGTTCACTGGGGCTCGACCTGGCATGCCGCCTTCGGCTGAGCCAGCCCCAGAATGCTCATCATGCTGGTGGGATGGAGGACCCTCAAAGGTCAACAGCTCCTTCCCTGTAGTGAGCCCAGGAGCCTGATGAGTTGTGGTGCAGCAGTGGTTGAGCATCAGCTTCTTGAGTCATGTTCATCTGGCACCTGGGGTTGGATTGAACCACTTGCCCCGACCCCAACAATTCAGGGAAGAACTTTCAGACTTTCTGCTGCTCTGGGTATTAATGTCTGCCTGCTGCTTCTTTTGTCTCTCTTGTCCCACACCTGACTTTTGCAGCTTCACGTTACCTTTGGTCTGTCATGATGGATCACCCTTCAAGGCCGACTTGGTTGTCTAACTTCCATGCCTGGGACAGCATCAGGAGCCAGCTAACCCTGGCGCCTGGGACAGTGCCCAGAGCCAGTAACCCCAGTGCCCCAGTATAAATTATCTCAAGGCTTGTGAAATCCACCCAAAGTGTCTCTGCCCTTCCCAGTGTCCAACAGCCCAAACTGGACATCATGGACTGTGTTTATTCTTGCACACTGGGTTTTCTTGATCATCTTTTGCTGTTAACAAGCCTTGGGACAAGGCCATGAGCAGAGGTCAGTGTGAATCGACATAGCAGACTCCAGCAAATGGAGAGCGTTTATTCTCTCCAGGGGACTCCAGATTTAAGGACATTTTGTCTGCTGGCTGCACATCTTGTAACTCAAGCGGGTTTCTGCTGGCCCCGGCCACCCTCTCCAGAAGCACTTTAGCATGGCCTGAATGTGGCAGTTCAGGCAGCCATGGGACGTGAGTTCCAGGCACACAGCAGCTCCTGCCGTGGCCCTGCACGGCCAAGTGAAGCCGGAGAGTAGCAGGAGAGCCTGTGGCATTGAACACCAGCAGGGCTAGCCAGCCCTGGCTACTGATGCCATTTTAAGACATTGCCTCCCTGTCTGGGGAAGGGGATGGACTGACTCTGCCTGGGGTGGGGAACGACTGGGTTCAATGAACCCCAGGGCAGAGCCATCTCAGTCTGGGTAGGAGGAAGAGGAGGAGCAGGGTATTGTGATTTTAACAGTGATCCTGAAGCAGAGCCGGTCACTCTGGTGAAAAGCAGCACTGTGGATGTGTCTGCACAAGTCTTTACTCGGTCTACACTGACCTAGTAGTGGAGGAGTATTTCTCCTGCTAACACTTGCAGAGGACCCTAGCTCCTGGAGCGGTATGGAGAGGGCAGCTGTAGGGAGCTGAGCTGAATTGAGTGGCAGATAGGGCTTATCCAGAGAAGTTGTTTCATCCAGCAGCTGAAAACTGTTCCTCCAGCTGGAGTCAGGGATGCATATTGTGCCAGCCAGAGGGGAGGAGGTGAAGTCAATGCAGGTGGGCTTGCTGCAGAGAAAAGGCTGATGAGGATCAGAGCAGTGAGAAGAAGACGTGATTTCTGCACAGTGTTGCGGGAATATCCCTGTAGAAGGAAAGTCATTTGCTTACCTGAACCAATGCTTCCCAGAGTGACTGCAATCAGGGGACAAGTCACATATTGACTTCGAGTTCGGAGAAACTTCCCCAGGGAGTTGTGTGGAGTTGGGTGATCCAGGGAAGCCTTGAGAGGTGTTTGCATTATGGGTTAAGACCTTCTAAACAGGTGCGCAACCCACCCCCGGCGACCAGACACTGCAGGTGGAGACGTGGAGACACGAAGTCAGGTGTACACATTTCCAAGGCGGGGATGAGCAGTGTGTGGCAGTGAGAGTCCATGGAGGGGCTATGGCTGCAGCAGTGGCAGGTTCTCCTCTGTCTTCTCGTCTGATGGAGGCCACTCAGCCTCTTTAGAAAGCAAGTGCTCTATGTAAAACTCCGGTTTCATGGGTCTGTATCACAGTGAGCAGTGAGATGTGGTGCATCAGTGGTGATGGGGAGGACCCTTTAGTCCCCTAACTCACCCTATTTATGTTTTATAAACTCCCTACAACTTCATCAACTGTATTCAAGACATATTTAAGGCCAGTGATGGATCAAGCAACAACTGCGTGGCTCTTACATCAGTCACTGCCTGTGGGCTGTTCAAGTGACGGAACTGTGGCTGGGAGCTGTTTCCAGCTGAGGTCCTCGGTCATGTCAGGATTGATCTCTTACTGGGTTGTCAGATGATGGGGAATTATGTTCGGCAATATGGGGGGTACTGGCGTCTCTGTGCCTTGGGGTTGCCCTCTTCAGGACGACTTCTCTTCCCACAAGCTAATGCTATTGACCTTGAATGATTCTTAGCAGTGGCATATTATTCCCATGTTGTTCTCATCTGAGAAACAACTCATTACATCAAGACCTGATTGCTACAAGCTTGTGGACAGAGACACTCTGGCTCTTGACACTTGGTAGCACTTGTGACAAAGCTTGTGATCATGAGGTCTTGTTCCCATATGTGCCCAGGATGAAGACAGCAGGGGCAGATGGAAACCCAGAGCATTGCCCCCGAGATGCCACCAGCTCACATCTCTCCACTGCTCAGCTCTGCCCTTGGCTGTAAGCATGCAAAGCAGAGAGGTGTCACTGTCCCCTCTTGTAACTGTGAAACTGGAGACAAAAAGGGGACATAGCCATAGGAAGCCTGTCTGGAAATGATCCCTGGTGTCCAGGATTCATCCTTCATTTTTCTTTGTTACTTTAGCATACTTATTTTCATGCTTGAAAGAAAGTCTGAAGGAGGGGAGACAGTGGCTAATTTTTTTTGTGCTGGTACCTGGCCATCAGGAGAAGTGCTGTCTCTGTGGTACAGAGAAGAGGGGACTCACTAGGGAAAAAATAGAAGAGACAGTCAAGAACAAAGCTGCACAAATGCAAAGTGTGATGGGCCTTAGGAAACGCAATGCTGTGGGGGAGAGCAGTTCTCTGAGCATTGTTCTTGGCCTTTCAGAAGGAGGGACTGAGCATGGCAGCAGCTGTTTTGGAATGTCTAGGCCTCAGTCATTGCTGTTGACACTTTGGGGTCACTACTGTTTCCGACTGCCATCTACCCATGAGGGCATGTGCCCTTAGGTTGCTTTTCAGTATTCTCAGCTTCTCTACAGGGACTCCCTTTATGGGATATCCATCTGGAGTCTCACTAGAGACAACAAGCTATTTCCACTCCCTTGCCACTGGAATGGGTTCTCAACCTGCCATGCCCAGACCCCCTGAAAACTACTGGTCCCACAAAGAGACTGTTCTTTTCCAGGCTTCCTGTTACTGGATCAAAAAAGTTTCCCAAAGAAGACTTCCAGCGTACAAATACACTCCTTGTCCTGGAAGTTTGGGCTGGCTCTGAGCCTCATAATTCTGCATATCTTGTATACATGACGCTACTCCTTTGCATAAAGATACTGAATTTATTAGGAGACACTGGAGCTTAGGAGCCATCAGAAGTCAATTCTGTTCCTGACACGCAAAGAGCCTTTTATAGGCTGGAATGGGCACAGGACCCTGGCTAAGTACCTCCCCCTTGGTGCTTGGCTAGCTCCTTCCCAGGCGTGAGCGTTTGCTGAAGCCTGAGACTTGGACTTCCTCTGGTTTGACTTGGGTCTCCATCCCTTGCCGTGAGACATAATGCCACAATCTAAGGAATCTCTTGAAATGAACTCATTTAAACACACCCACAGAGGCAGCCCATGTCTATGAGCCCAGGCTCTTCTCCCCAACAGGCTCATTAAACCTTGTCTCTTTTCCTGGAAGCTCAGTGAGGCACAGGAACCTCATGAGCCTGGCTGGTGCTGAAGGGCCACGGGACATTGATCCTGTGCCCTCTCTCACCTGTAACAACAGGGCTGCAGAAGCAGCAGCTCCTCTTCTGGGGCCTCTGCCAGCCCAGGACCCCAGGGCTCTCCCTTTTCTTTCACTATTTGATGCTCTCACACAGCACAATAATTTCTGTCCTGTGCTTGGAGCCACATACTTGGCACTTTTCTGCCATATCCTCTCCTCAGCCAGCACAGGCACTCTCACCGTAAGCAACAGTTGCTTTAATGTGGCTTCTCTCCATCAGTAAGGGTTTTTGCATCTTTTAGATCTTCTCCCTGCTGTCATTCCCCAGGTTCCTTGGTCCTTTCACTTACACAATGTCCTTATACAATACAGATGTCCAGCCCTTTCTGTCCTGTTCCTGCTCTGGCCTTGCTACTTTGGCTCAGAAAAATTAACAAGTGATTTTTAAATTATTTTTGTGGTCATAGAATGATTTGGGTTGGAAGGGACCTTAAAGATCATCCAGTTCCAACCCCCCCTGCCATCAGCAGGGACACCTTCCACTAGACCAGGTTGCTCAAAGCCTCATCCAACCTGGCCTTGAACACTTCCAGGGAGGAGCAGCCACAGCTTCTCTGTCCAACCTGGACCAGTGTCTGATCACCCACACAGCAAAGAATTTCTTCCTCAGATCTCATCTTCATCTCCACTCTTCTAGTTTCAAGCCATCACCGCTTGTTCTATCACTCCCTGTCCTTGTCCAAAGTCCCTCCCCAGCCTTCCTGGAGCCCCTTCAGGTAATGAAGAGGGGGTCACAGGATTTCTTTTCTAGCCTTGGAACCCTTGCAGGACAGCTGTGTCCAGGTGTCCTCCCAGAGAATACTTGGAATTGCTCTGTTTCTCCAGAAGTATCTACATCTGTCAGTGGTGAATCTCATTCAGGGGCAGTTCAGGGATGGAGCTCTTTCAGACCCAGTGTCCCCAGCTCAGCTGTCCCTCCTGATCCAGCTGCACCTTCTGACTGCTGCAGACAGTGGTTCACCTCTTCCTGCCTGGTGGAGGTGGTAGCAGGGTTCAGGCATCTTCTCCAAGTCCTGGGAAAGACTCAGTGGTCTTGAAACCTGGAAGGTGGGAGAATGCACCCAAAAGAAAAGTCTTTACTTGTTTTCTGGCCTGTTTCAAAGAAGTTGCTTTCTACCAGTGTTTAAAACTTCAGCTGTAATTGCAGGTCCCTCTGCCCCAGGCTATTCAATTGTCCCCAGTGGGCTGTAGTTTATGTTTCGGGCACATGCTGTCTCCCTCTCTGACTTGCTGGAAGCACACTTCTTTCTGGGATGTTTTTTTGCATGGGTGCAGCATCCCAAGGGAACCTAGAGGCAGAGGTTGGTGAGCGCTTGTTCAAACCTTACGCTGGCAGTCTTTTCTGAACAGAGGAGAATTGCAAGACAAAACTCCAACCAGATTTCTGCTGCATGCCTTCTCCTCGGGGACAGAGCCCTCCAAACACTGCGCTGTGGGCGGTGGGAGACTCCAGCAGAGATGGAGACACATCACTGGGAATCTCACTCATTTGTAGCTCATTCCAGTTGCACAGCTGTCTCCTTTAAACAAAGTTTATTCAACGTTACTTAATGCTTCAACCATGCCTTTGCCAGGAAGATGTTCAGCTGCAGCATGTGTAACCTTTACCCACCAAGTTAGTTTGGTCTGGGTCCTCAGGGGGCTACAAAACCCACAGGGGTTGGGCACAGTGGTGGTTTGGAGCTGGATCGGACTGCTGGGACTTCGGCCCAGCTCTCCCACCACTCACGCACACAAGGGACAGGGTTCACCAGACCAAGTTGTCCTGGGCTTTCCACAGAGACTCATCCTCATGCCATCTGAGCCCTTCTTTCTTTTGGTCCTGCATGCATCCCTCCATTCTTGCTTCAAGACTGTGAGGTGGGTGGGGAGATGGGACCAGGAGGGGATGATGCTGTCCTGAACCCCATGTCTGTGGCTGCAGCTCCTTAGCACTCAGGTGAGCTTTGCTCCAGAGCCCCATGGCAGCTCTCAGCAGAGGGGTTGTGGGGTCTGCCCTCACCCCTCTTTGGTCCATGGCACAAGGGGAAAGTCAGGAACAGGCTGTGACTCAAAGTCTTGCATCATCCAGAGGAAGAAATCACTCTGAGCTGTGCCTCAGTTTTCCCACTTACAAAGGAAGAGAAGTGCTCTGAAAACATTGAGAAAAGCATGCTGGGTGCCTGTACCATCTGGGATGCACTGGGGCTCTTCATCTGAGGTCCCAAGGTGCTCCATGGTGCTGATGAAGCTTCCCAGGTGCCCAGGAGGGGAGTCTGTAGGGCGTGTTCTTGTAGGATCCTTCCAGCTCTTTCAGACAGCACATTCAGAAGCCTTTTTTTGAAACTGAGCTCCCCGTCAGACCATGCTGGGGTTGCTTCCCCCTGTCCCAGTGATGGTGGGAGTGCTGCACAGAGCGGCAGTCAGCAGATTTATGGCCCTAGTGTCTAGACCATCTCCGACCTGCTTGGGAGGATAGATACATCCTGGTGAAAGGCAGGAGGCCTGTCTCCAGCTATCTGGCCCTTCATCTTACAGCCAAGCTGGAGCAATTTTGCCAAAAAGCAGGCTGCGGCGCTGTCTGGGGGTATGGGGGCTGTTGGCTGTCAGGCCATCTGGTAGTGCTGCCCGCTGGGGTCAGCAGGATGCACCCACTGTGATGGCACCAGCTCCTCCTCTGCTGCAAAACAAAAGCGATGGGGTCAGGGTGAGATCCTGGCCCTGGCAATGGGTCTGCAGGGAGCCTGATGCTTCCCTCAGAAGTGGCCTGAGGGCCTGCTCCATCCTGACCAGGGGAGTAGAGCTGGGCTCTGGCAGGGTTGGGGAGGGGGTTGGAAGGGCTGCAGCAGGGAAAAACCCCAGAGTGCCCACGTGCAAGGGAGCACCAGACCACCATAGGAACAATCTTCTCTGCAAATGGGTGCAAGGGACAGGAAGGCAGCTGAGTTTGAAAGGGCAGGGATGTTCAGCTGGGACGCTTAGTGATACTGGGAGCGGTGGCAGAATCAAGAGGGCATCTCTGTCCCATATGGGAGGTGGGAGCTGAAGGTGTACTGGTACCAGCAGCTATCCTCACCCACTGTCAGATGGCTTGTGGTACGTCAGTGCTACACTAACGGTGTCTGTGGGGTTGAGATGAGCGAGGTGGCCGCAGGGATGCAGGACCCCACTGTTGACAGGCTTGGAGGGGACAGACCCCACTGCAGCTGGGTTGTCCCCTGCAGATTGTGGGACCGGATCAGCGGATGCAGGAGCACCAGGGTGGGTGTCCGCAGTGGGGGTGTGCTGCAGCTTTGCTGCTTGCTTCCTTGTATTTGCCATTTTACAGGGAATTTAGCCCAAGTGGCAGCACTGGCTGGCGAGCAGAAAGGTCCAGGCATGTGTGTCACCACGCAGATGGGTATGCACACGTGCCTGGTGATAAACATCCAGATATGAATGTGAAGAAAAACATAAATATATAAAATAGTTTTCAACAATTAAGAGATGTTTTAGAGCAGAAAATTTCTATTTTAGGTTTAGGAACATCAATTTTATAAGTAAAAGATTTAAATAAACATTAGCATAGATCCATCAACATACACACACGCACACATACATGCTCACATACGTACTTAAAATAGGCTCCCACACTATAATTTTAAATAGTACAAAACAAATGAATTCTCTAAATATTGTTTAAACTGGCACAGGAGGTTATGATGTCATCTCTGTAATAATCATAAACTTGTTTTCCTGTAATAAGTATGATCGCTTTTCCCATTAACAGTTTATTAGGACTTTTGGTCTATGCGAGACCAATACCAAAATGTGTCTGGTTTTGATTGCTGAAGACTGCATTAGGTCTCCATCCTCTCCACTGGCTCGCTCACGCTGCTGTCAATAGTTGCTCTTTTTATTTTTTCATCCTTCTCCTCTGGGGAAATAAAGAGTGGCGCCTCGCTTATGAGCAGGATCTCAGTTTCTGCTGCGTGTGGTAGGACCCAGCCTGCGGGCTGGATTGGCAGCTCCAACGTTGCTGTCAGTAGGAGCAGGATTGGGCCACAGGGCTGCATGGCAGGGAGCCACAGGCTGACCCAAGGCAGGCTTCAGGGGCTGCTGAGGGTGCAGAGGGACATAGAATCATAGAACCACAGAATGGTTTGGGCTGGAAGGGACCTTAAAGATCATCTAGCTCCAACCTCCGTGCCATCAGCAGGGACACCTTCCACTAGACCAGGTTGCTCAAAGCCTCATCCAACCTGGCCTTGAACACTTCCAGGGAGGAGCAGCCACAGCTTCTCTGGGCAACCTGGGCCAGTGTCTCACCACCCTCACAGCGAAGAATTTCTTCCTAATATCTGATCTAAACCTACCCTCTTTCAGCTTAAAGCCATTTCCCCTTGTCCTGTCACTAACTGCCCTTATGAAAAGTCCCTCCCCAGCCTTCTTGTAGCCCCTTCAGGTGTTGGGAGGCCGCTAGAAGATCTCACCGGAGCCGTCTCTTCTCCAGGCTGAACAGCCCCAACTCTCTCAGCCTGTCCTCACAGCAGAGATGCTCCAGCCCTCATATCATCCTCTGGACTCGTTCCAACTGGTCCATGTCTCTCTTGTGTTGGGGGCTCCAGAACTGCACACAGTACTCCAGGTGGGGCCTTACGAGAGCAGAGTAGAGAGGGAGAATCCCCTCCCTGGCCCTGCTGCCCACGCTGCTCTGGATGCAGCCCAGGACACGGTTATTGGCCTCTGGGCTGCAAGTGCACATTGCCAGCTCATGTTGAGCTTCTCATCCACCACCACTCCCAAGTCCTTCTCTCTGGAGCTGGCCTCAGGCCACTCATTGCCTAGCCTGGATTTGTGCATAGAATTGCCCCGACCCAGGTGCAGGACCTTGCATTTGGCCTTGTTGAACTTCATGAGGTTGGCACAGGCCCCACCTCTCAAGCCTGTCAAGGTCCCTCTGGATGGCATCCCGTCCCTCCAGCGTGTCAACCGCACCACTCAGCTTGGTGTCATCAGCAAACTTGCTGAGGGTGCCCTCTATCCCACTGTCCATGTCACTGACAAAGATGTTAAAGAGCACCGGTCCCAATTCCGAACCTTGAGGGACATGGCTCCCTGCACCCCCAGCTAGCACCCTGCCAGAGGCTGATGCTAGTGAGCCCAGCTGAGGAAGCACAGCCTCATGGTAGCAAAGGTGCTGGGGCTGTGTCACCTCAGGGTGCTGGGTCAGGGTTGTCACTACTGGACTCATCCTCAGACCAGATGTGCATGTGCACCAGGTGAGCATCCTCACCAGCTCTGTGGAGATCGATCCTGACACTTTGACGGCTCAACCTGGAGGAGTGTGCTGGATGCGGAGGTAACAGTCCCTTCCCCAGCAACAGCACGGTGGTCCCAGGCTTGCTGCCATGTGTCTCAGCAGTTTCACTCATGGGTGCAGATGAGACCCACTCCTGGGTCCCCTTCCAGGGACAGCATCTGTGTCCCTGCACCACCTGAGTGACACTGACAGTGCAGCTGCAAGCATTGAGCAGTCCCAAGGCCAGATCCAGACTGGGACACACTGGGGCACAGGATCTCTGAGCAGGTGAATGTCCCCAGCCTCCTGCTACAGCCCCGGGGGGTGAGTCCCGCTGCCCTATCTTCACAGAATCACAGAATTGCAGAATCATAGGGGTTGGAAGGGACCTCAGGAGATCATCCAGTCCAACCTCCCTGCTAAAGCAGGTTCCCTACACCAGGTTGCACGGGAAAGCATCCAGGTGGATTTTGAGCATCTCCAGAGATGGAGACTCCACACCCTCTCTGGGCAGCCTGTCCCAGGGCTCTGGGACCCTCACAGCAAATAAACTTTTCCTTAAGTTTGTCTGGAACTTCCGGTGTTCCAGTTTGTGCCCATTGCCCCTTATCCTGTCACTGAGCACCACCAAAAACTGCCTAGCCCCATTCATTTGATCCCTGCACTTCAGGTATTTATAGACATTGGCAGACATTGGTAGACATCTTCTGTTTGTATGTGCAACCTGGTGGGAGGTGCTGCTGGAACATGCTGGCTCTACTGCTAGAGCTCTGTTCATTCACACTTATCAGCACCAGGACACAGTGCCTCTGAATGACTTAGAACAATATTTGGAAAAATCTATCTTAAGTATATTAGTCCACTAAGCCTTTAAGTCTTCACAAGGTCCTTAATTCCAAGGACACTGATGCGTGCCTGTGCCAAGGATTTTGCAACGCAGTGACACACAGGCATCTGGGCTTGTTCCACACCCCATCCTGCTGCCTTGAAAATGGTTAACAAATGTTTTACTGCTGGCAATCTGTTTCTGCTTAGCTGGGAAGCGGTGGGGTTCTGAACCCTGCTTTGTAGCACCCTGCTGGCAGCTTTTGTCATTCTCAGGCTTGGCATATTATTGGAACTATTGAATGATGTTGCATTGCCTCATTGTATTTAAATTTTAAACATATTTGTAAAGCTTTGAAAAAAAATTGTTCTAATTATTAAAACAATGTACTAAATACCCTCTAATAAATAATCTGTCCCAGAAGTGCTCTGCTCACCCAGAGTGGGCTGGGGAGCAATAAACCAGCAAAAGGGAAGGAAAAAAAATACCATGAATGATATAAGCATGTAGAGCCAGGAGAAATGAGAAGTGGGAAAGTGTGGAATGATGTTGCTGAATTCCCCATGAGCTTCTGTTCACAGGCACAGCCATCCACCCAGGAGCTGAGGGTAGATTGCTGGGAGCCGAGGGCAGTAGCCAGCTCGAGAGAGAGATAATCGAGCGGATGGATTTTGCCTTGTGCCATTGCCTCTGATGGTGCTGAAGTAGCCAGGGCCTTTGGCATGCAGAGCTTGGCAGTGAGGGATGTCAAAAGGAGTTCACATGTCTCCCTGAGAGCTGCTGGGGAGTGCAGGAGCAGCTTGAGAAAACACAGTGCTCTGCTGCCTTTGCTTCTCAGTGTCCTGTAGAGTCTGAACAGCTTCATGGCCATATTACAGGGTGAGAAGACTTCGATTCTCCAGGCTGTCCTGTTGTAGCCCCCAGGGTGGCTAAAGTCAAAAGAGAGCTAACCTGCCTGCCCACTTGCACATCTCTTCATGGAGATGGACATGGAAATGGAGATAGAGGAGGAGGAGGAGGTGGACTGGAGGTAGAGTGGAGGTGGAGATGTCTGCATTTGTGAAACTGTTTTAGACAAGTCATTTTAGCAACCGTTCCCTGACACTATCACCATCTACTTTATCCAGTCTGGCAAATGACCCGAACACAAAATTCTGTTGTAGGTGTTTTGAGTTTGGCTGGTTCCTTGGAATACCTGAGCTTGCGTCTGTTGGCAAGTGTTTCTCCTCACCCACTCAGAGCAGACCCCTGAGGGCAGAGTTTATTTTTGTCCTTTCTCACTCTGGTGCCAGTGATCGAAGTAGCTCCAGCAATGAGCCTGGGACACAGCAGGAGAGCCACAGTATGTCCCAGCTCCAGACTCTCTTTCCTTGGAGGGGTGAGCTGTGCTAGAGGAGGAATAACATGGGTTGCTGCTCACTGTTTACTTGCAGCACCATAAAGCCTTGGTGCCAGCATCCCCAGGATACAGTGCTCTGAAGGCATCAATGATCCCTCCCCTCACTACCAGCCTCCTCAGCAATTTAGCACTTAGAGCTAATTACTAGTGATGTGACTAACAGTACTAGCCTGGGCCAAGTATATATTAGGTCAATCTTCTAGAAGCCGGGAAAGTATCAAAAAGCAAACAAAACCAACAAAACAACAACACAACAAAAAGCCAAGGAGAAAGGAAAATAACTGTGATACTGTTGTGATGTCTGTACATGAGTATTTTTGCACCGAAGGAATGCAGATGCATTTTTGCTGTGTTACAGCACAGTTCTAGGCAGACCAGCAATGATGCACTGTAAACAGACCATGGTAAAACACACGGTTCTCTCTAGATCTTTCTGCAGTGTTTTCTCTAAATAGTTATTTTGTAATAGGCATTTTATTTGCCTTGCACAGTCCCTAAACAGTATGAGACCGAGTTCAGGAGCATGCATGTTCTGGTATTTATTTTAAAGGGCTCTTTATTTAGTAAGCACTGTGGCAGGCGACATCCCCTGCCATGGCTGCCCTCTGCCCATAGTGCCATTCTCGTGCTACAGAGCTGGGGGTCACAGCTCGTCGGGGTTCACAGGTCCTCAGGGTTGGGGGTCACAGTTCCCTGGAGTTGGGGGTCACTGCTCCCCGGAGTTGGGGGTCACAGCTCTGCAGAGTGGGGGCCACTGCTCCCCGGAAGTGGCCAGGCCCTATCTTTGTGAGAGGCTGGGCTGGTTCAGGCTGAAGCTGAACACCTGGGACAGCAAGGGAGCAATGGAGAGCCAGTGCAGCTCTCCCTGCTCCCTGCGGCCAAGCACGGGCTAACGTGGACATGAGCGTGGCTGAGAGTGGTGAGGGTTGGAGACCTGCTGAAGCTGTGAGAACCCAATTTCTCATTTAGTCTGCTCAGTCACCAAGGGGTGAGGGTATATAAATCCTCGCTGCCTGCTCTCCCAGTGTGCCCTAGGCAGTGAGCAAAGCCCCAGAGCAACTGCCACTCCACAAGACCATCTACCCTCACCCAGAGGGGAAGGCAGGAGCTGAGCTTGTCTCTCTACGTCATTCATCCAGCAAAGGTTATTCAGGTAGATTTTGCCTCCACCAGCGAATAAAAAAGGGACAGAGAGGATGGAAAAAACAGGCACATCTGATCTCACAACCCTTTGGATTTGTTTCATAGACCATTAGGCTATGTTAGGAGGTAAAGCCAAATCCCATGCTGTGCTGCTCCAGGGGTAATACCCCACTTCCCTGCTTGCTCAGAGAAGGTAGGGAAGGTTATTTCCTTCTTGATTATACCAGAAGAAATGGGGCTTTTCTGGTATCTGATTTGCATCCAAATCAAGGTGCTTTGGTTCCTAAGAGATTGGAACATCCCTTGAAGTTCTGGACTGATCAAATGTGATGTTCCAGAGACAGCAGTTACACATGAAGGTGGACAGGGCACCCAGTGCAGGACAGTGGGAGAAGCTCTGTGATCTGTCTTTAAGCTCTCAGTCCCTGAGATTGAGACCAGGATGTGGCCACAGGAATGGGGAGACAGCCCTGAAATTTGGAGAATGAGAGTCAACCACCCATTTGGTTCTTGGTGCTGGCTGCATGATTCCATGCCAGAGAATTTGTAGGAGGAGGGACTGGACCTTGACAGCACCATCTGTCACTTGACTGGAAGTGGGATAGAGTCAGAGAGAGTCCCAGTGTCAGTGCTGATGCTTCCAGCAAGTTGGAGGATGCACAGAGGTTTGCACATTGCCCAAGCTCTTCTGCCTTCCTTGGGGCACAGGAAAGGTAACCTTGTGCTGAGCACTGCTGGGTTGTTTCATCACAAAAATAAGTAGGACTTTCCCATGTCTTCCCAATATTATTTTCTGGGGGGAGGAATACAACTTAAAAACTACCTTCTTTGAGACCTTTTTTTTAAAAATCTATTTCTCAGTGGTTGCTCTTTGATTTCCCCCCTTCCAAATCTCCCTGTGTCATCAGCAGGAATTTCTTTACATTTTGTAGCAAATAAATTGAAAACAAACTACAGAATATTTTGTTTTGCAAAAAGGGGGAAAGGGAAAAAAAAGTTAAATACAATTTTTTATACTGGCCTCGTTTATGGTGCCAAGTTTTATCTGTTGTGTAAAACACAGCTCATTTACCCAAGCAACAGGGATGGAAATCCAGCACTTTGGGATGGGTGAAGCTGTTTGGATTTGGAGATCACGCTATGTAATTGTACACAAGAGAAGAGCTTGCCATTGTGGTTACCAGCTCCAAATGGGAATGATATGAATAGCCAGACTTTTCATAGGCGTTGTAAATTGTGTTTCCACAAACCAACTTCCAGGAATAACAGCCTGCTTTTCTAAATGATGTTTGTTTGCTCTCTGCGCCCCTTCCAGCCCTCCCCCTTTTCTGTTCTACTTTTTATTCTTTTATTCATTCAAGTGATGAAAACTTAGGGAATATTTTGGTGACTTTCACAGACATTTGTGATTTTTCTTCCTGAACCGCCAAAGTAAAAGTTGGCCCAGACCAGCCAAGGCACTTCCACTGGGATTTGAGGATGGTAAATCAGGAAGAAGCAATAGTATTGTGAAATCTTGGTTAGAAATGACAATGCCATTTTCCCCCTTGCAATGAACGGAAAGACAGAAATAACTCCAGGGAAGACTTCCCTCCCTCCACAAAGCCAGCTGGAATTTGCAGCAAACCGAAAGCCTTTCTCCTCTTTCCCACTCACACATGCTCCACATTTTGTTTGTTAGCGAGTCCTGGACACGAGTCTTTAGCGCTTTATCTGATACAAGAAATGGAGCAGCTGCTGGACATGAGTTACAGTAATGGCCCACCTAAGTTGTGTGAAAACTGGTTCTCTATGGGAGTGAGGGCAGGATCATGCAACTCTGATTCTGAATAATTCTTGGAGCTGTTCCTGTATAGGCCACACTTGCAATGAGGCTGTGTGCAGACCTGGCTCCCAGCGGCCTGTAGCTGTAGCAAGAGATCAGTTCTGTCACGCTGACAAGACACTGCTAGTGGTCTCAGCACAAGAAAAGGGTGTCTCAGAGGGGCTCCTCCGCCTTCCGCCCAACATCAGGTGGCTGGAGATGGGTGTCCTGGTGGTGTGTGTATCATTGTGCATGATTTGCCTAGGGAAAAAAGTGGTGGTTTTCTGGCTCGTTAATCGCTGCAGTCGTAGGAGATGCTCTAGAGCAACACTGAACCCTAACATCAATGACTGGCCTGTGGCAGGAGTTTACAGCTGTGTCTTAATCTGTGGCAGAAGTGCTGGAATCTGCTTCCTCTCCTGACCCTACCAGCTGATGAAGGGAACCTAGACAGGACAGTAGATAGTGGGTCTGGCTAGAAGAGATGGTCATGATGTTGCAAGTAGGAGTTATCGGTTTGGCGAAAAGTAAATGGTAGGATTCTTAAAAGCAGCATTGAGATCTTATACTTTTAAATTATTTTAAAGAATGGTTTTGCCATAAAAAGAGGGAGCATGCTGGAGAAGTCTGTGCTGAATACAAGTCTAAAAGTGCAGTCAAAGCAGAAGAGGAATGTCACCTCCCAAGAGATGGAGAGTTTGTCACCCCAGGGTGAGACCTGAGGTCTCAGCTTGTTTAGATGATCGAGAGCAAAGTCTGTGAGAGGTTGTGACTCCAGAATAGAAACAGAAGGGGACAAACTCCAGTATTGTGTCCAGTTCTGGGCCCCACAGTTCAAGAAGGACAGGGAACTGCTTGAGAGAGTCCAGCACAGAGCCACCAAGATGATGAAGGGAGTGGAGCATCTCCCTGATGAGGAAAGGCTGAGGGAGCTGGGTCTCTTTAGCTTGGAGAAGAGGAGACTGAGGGGTGACCTTATTAATGTTTGTAAATATGTAAAGGGCGAATGTCAGGAGGATGGAGCCAGGCTCTTCTCAGTGATGTCCAATGATAGGACAAGGGGCAACGGGTGTGAGCTGGAACACAGGAGGTTGCACTTAAATTTGAGAAGAAACTTCTTTACTGTGACGGTGACAGAGCACTGGAACAGGCTGCCCAGGGAGGGTGTGGAGTCTCCTTCTCTGGAGACATTCAAGACCCGCCTGGACGCCTTCCTGTGTGATCTCATCCAGGTGTTCCTGCTCTGGCAGGGGGATTGGACTGGATGATCCTTCGAGGTCCCTTCCAATCCCTGACATTCTGTGATTCTGTGTAACTCTAGGTATAGAGAGAGCTATTGAAACTGTAAGACACTGCTGTCATAAGACAATCTAATAATGAACGTTAAAGAGGAGAAGGTGTTTTCTAGCCATCAAAGCAGGGACATACCAGAAAAGCTTCCAGAGAAGAGAAATGAGGAACAAACAAAAACTGATGCCACAGAGCTCATCATAGCAAGGACTGGACTTGGGTGGACATCTGCCATATTCCCTGAATCCTAGGTCTGTGAAGATGTCGTGTTTCAGAGGAAAAGGAGGACAGGGCTAGGGCTGGGCTGTCACAGGGACAGCGGGTCACACTGGTTGTGCTGACCTTGGACACTCCCCACTGGCAGGCTACAGTGTACCAGTAGTCACATTGCCATGACATGGTACCAAGCACCCAACAGCCCAGTACTGTGGGTCCAAGGAGACTGGGCCAGATTCTCCCTTGAAGTTAGACCCTGACAAACTGGTCTATGGTCCTCGATTAATCCTATTTCAGGGACTTTATAGATAGACTAATGCTGCCAGGAGCAAGAGTTTCCTGGAACCAGACCCAATCTGTTGGCATGATGTGGTGGCTAAAAAGTCAATGAGAAGCATGGAACAGATCTCACAAAGAAGCCAGGGTCCCTTTCCCAGAATTTTTTCCTTGTGAGCTTGGAAATGCTGATTTAAATATGAAGAAGGCCTTGGCTTTTAAAATATGATTAAAATAATCCATTCTGAGACTCTGCATTGATTTGTTATGCCCAGGCCTTTTAAAGGTGTGATTTGGAGCCATCCTTTGAAATTCAGAAAGCAAGCAACTTAGTTTTAGAGAAAGTTCTCCTGTACTCATGAACCTTCAGGGCTTTAAATAAAATTATCTAACACCAAACTGGGTGGTCAGAACCTTCTCATGAGGTGGTGAACATGCCCATGGCACCTGGTGCTGCCCAGGGCAGGGGGCAGAGTGCAGGAGGAGAATCCCAGCCCTGATGATGGCAGGAGCAGTGTGCAGCGATGGCTAAGGAACGTGTCTGTGCTCCCTCCTGCACAACTGCCCCCCAGCTTGCCGAGCCGCGTGCAGACATTGTGCTTCTTACTTTGCTGAACAAATCAATTCATTGTCTGGGGACTGTGGACTGGCAACTTCCTATTCTCTGGTGAATTGCTCTCCTAGAAAATCCAGTCCTATGCATGTTTCCATTTCTATACCCATTGGTATAACATCAGGTCCTGGGAATGCTCCCCCCTCCTGCACTCTTTCAGGGGGTATCAATGTTTCCATTTAATGTGGGGTTTTTTGCCCTCACTGAGGAATTTTACAAATAGTTTGTTTATTGTGTCAATCTCTGCCTTTGTGAGCAGAAGAGGGAGCATCTGGAGAGCATCATGAACTCTTGGCATGGATGCTCCTGGGAGGCTGTGCTCGCCCCAGCATGAGAGAAGCAGCCCATCCCAACTCCCCAAAGCCCCCATCACATCCCTAGATTAGGTCCTGCTTGAGCACATCGTTCTGCTCTCAACTATGGCAGAGACTGCAGGAGACTATGGCAGGGTGCAGGGACAGCCACGTTGGCTCCACTGATGGAGAGTTACTTGCCCTGCTCAGGGCCATGTCTCCCTTGTGGATTCACCTGACTGCTTCACAGCAGAGGAAGGTCGCCTAATGTCTCAGCTCTCCTGGGAATCAGCTTGGTTGATGGAGGAGATAGTCTGTCTCTCCATGTGTGCCAAAGCAACGCAAGGCTGTTGTGCCCACCCACCCTAGGGATTCAGCAGAGCAACAGCCTCCAGCTGTGGCATTGAGCCTTCTTGCGAGCAGTACCTTCACCTCTGCATCAGCTGGGAATTTTCCATCACAATAGAGTTTCATAGGGGGGAAAAAAATGAAAGAGTTGATTAATCAAAAAGAAAATGTTGCATAGGAATGCACCAGTTTGAGTTAAAATCTTATCTGAGAAGGTCACAGGAGTTTGGGAAGGAATGTCTCATTAAGACAGAGGCAGACCACCCTGTAATCACCAATCACCTACGGGTCAGGACACAGCTGGGAGTGGGGGAAGACAGCAAAGTAGAGACTTGACCCTAGTTCTCTGTGCCCCAGGAGAGCACAGCACTCATTACACTCCAGGACAAGCACATGCCTTTCCTGTCTTTTTGGAGCGACTCAATTGTGTACAGTTGATTAATATTCAGTAAGTCAAAGGGATAGTTGGATTGCAGTCTGCTTATTAAGGTGATCCTTTATTTATACTGTGGAAAGTTGCAACGGGACAGGCCGTACAAATCTGCTAGCCTGGTGATTTGGGTGCTCATCTGGGGTCTGGGGGACTTGCAGCTAAGTCCCCCCTCAGCCAGCACTGGAGAAGACCTTTTCCTGCCTTCCCACACCCCAATTGATTTTGTGCCTTGGCAATTCATTTGGGGGTGCCTTTGGTTTTTCATGGAAATTGCTCGAAGTTTTGGGTTGCTCCTGGTGTGAGGTGGGAACATTTTTTGATGCTTTTAGAGGTTTTGTTGGAATGGTGATGCTCTGCCTGCCCCATTCCTGCTGTGAGCACTTCATTTACAAGCAGGCCGCTGCCAGCTTTGCAGCCACGGTGAGGGGAGCAGCTTGGTGGTGCTCAGAGACCTCAGCACATTGTGTGCCTTGTGACGTTTGCAACAAGCAATGCCACAACCATGCAGCAATCCCTCACCCTCAGTGGGGAAGCCCATCCTTTCCAGGGGAGGTCTGGTTGCAGCTTGAGAGCTCAGCTCTGGTCAGGGCAGCAGGTGCTGCAGCCAGTCACAGTGGATGGGGATGCCGGAGTTGGTAGGTAGATGCCTGCAGAAGGATCACCAAGGCTTGAGGAGCAAGCACAGCCTTCCTCTGCCCTGGTGCCCAGTGTGCATCATGGAGAGGGACAGTCAGGGCTTTGGCAGTCCTGACCAGCAGGCTCTTTTTCACTTGCTTAGAGACAGTAAGAATCTGCAGAAGACCAAAGCCACACAGCTGTGCCACATGAGGCACTGCTCCCTCCTCTGTGGTGGACTAGAAATGGAAGCTGTGGCCTTCTCCAATGCTTTGTGTGAGTGAAACCCAGGCGTGCTAAATGGTTGTTATTCAGGAAGAGCAGAGGCTGCTACCAAATAGGAGGGCATCTAAACCCACAGATATGCCCATCAGTGCCTCATGTTGACTGACGCCACAGCCATGCTAGATGGAGTTTCATATCCTGGGAGGCCACCTGACCTTCTGCCCAGCTCAGACTGGAAGCATTGGTTTGGCAAGGAGTGAGCTACAAAGCCCACATGCTCATTTCTGTGCCCCAAACTGACAGCAGGGATGTCTTCCCATGGGCAGGGGCTGGTAGACATTATCAGCAGATAAACAGCCTCCCCTGAGATGCTGTTCCAGTTTGAAGTGATCCAGTTCAAGGTGGCTCAGTGGCTCTGTATGCACCAGATTATAACAAGTACCAGGCAGATAGCTGGATGTAGAGCTCTAGTTCAAATCTACAACAGGCACACAGGGATTTCTAGGTAATTAATTTGAGGAACATACTGGAGAAGGCATTCCAGTGCCTGTGTGTGCTCAGAGGTGGGTTGTGTACCACTCCTCTGTGCACAAGGATGTGCATAACCACAGAGAGAGCTCCTGCCCTGCCAGGATTGCTGGTCACACTCTTCTGCCAATTCAACTCAATGGAAACTTTCCATAGGAACTAAATTTGTTTAGAAAAACCATTGAAATGAAACATTCTGCTGATGTCAAGATGTTTGGCTTTTACATTAGCTGGTGAAACGCTCTGATTTTTTGTTTTGACTTTTTGTTTCTATATTCTACTGACTTTATTATTCCAGTATACCTCATAAAAATAAGAAGTAAAAGAAAGAAAAATTAAACCAAATTACTTCAATTGCCCCTAGTGTAATTCTTCAAATTACATGACTGGCCAGTTGAAAATTTATTGTTTTCATCCTAATTAGAGACAAAATCAAATCTTTGAATGGCAGAATTTTATTTGAAATGGGATTATGATCCTGCCAGCTCAAGTTCCAAGCTTGCGCACCTCACTTGCTGTGCCTTTGGAGCAAAGCCGGGAAGGGGCCAGCATGGGTAGTATGCCCCACCACGCGTCAGTGCTGATGCCTTCAACAAGTCCTCCCTGTCTCCTCTGGAAACAACACTGGTGGAGGCTGAATAAGTTGTCAGCACACTGGTGTGACAACGAGTAGCCTCCGTTCTTCAAAGCATCGATCCCACCCAGGGTCCACTAGCACCACTGTGTGACCCCACCTGGTCCCCATGTCCCCTGAGCTCAGAGGTGACAACTCACAGCCACCTTTTTCACCCTCAGCAGATCTCCACTCCTGGGTATCAGTCAGTAGCATGACCTGTGTCCCTGAGGAAGGACCCCGCTGTGTCCTTATCCCTGCTTTGATCTCCCCTTGGGGAGCTCCTGTGGCAAACACTCCTCTTTTGTCTGTGAGCCGTGTGTCACTGTTGCAGGAGGAGGGGGACAGACTGGTCTGGCCACGCTGAAGCAACATGTTAACATCCAGATAATGACATCTCCCTCTGTGCTGCCCCCTTCCCTAGCATTTTCCAGCTCCCATCTCCCCGGGCTCCTATTGCTCCTCCTGCACTTTGCTGCCAGCCAGTGCCTGAATCCCAGCACAGCCACAGTGCCGGGATTTAGGTGCAAGGGGTATGGGAAGCAAAAATGCTCCTGCATCTGAATCCTACCTACATCTGCACCTCAGGGTACCATGGCCACTGTCATCTCTGCTCCAGTCTTTCTTTTCCTCTCCCTTTGCACCCTGTCTCCTCACTGCTTGGCTGTCCTGTCCACCAGTGCCAGGGGCTGGGCACCATTCCTGTGTCTCAGTTCTGCTCTGCTGCTCTGGATGGCCATGGGCATGTTCTCTTGGATTGGATGTCAGAAAGAATTTCTTCACTGAAAGGGTTATCAGGCACTGGAATGGGCTACCTAGGGAAGTGGTTGTGTCACCATCCCTAGAAATATTTAAAAGATGGGTACATGAGGTGCCCAGAGATATGGTTTAATAGTGGACAGATGCAGTTGGACTTGATGATCTCAAAGGTCTTTTCCAACCAAATGACTTTATGATTCTTGCCACACACTGAGGACAGTTCTAAGAGGTTAGTCAAAAGGCTTTTCAGCCAGAAAACTCTAGTGCAGCATAATCTAAACATCCCATGGGACCATTTCCATTTAGTTGAAAAAACTGACATAATACTGCCGAGGCACTTTGTTTCAGGCACAGGAAGCTCTTTGCTTTGGCTTCTTGCTGTGAAGTTGTGCCCTGTCCACACCTTGCAGGCAGAGGCTGTTGTAGTGTGCTACACGGTTTGACTTTGCACAGGAGCATCCGCTCTGTACCCTGGTGCAAAGACTTTGGAGGGGAGCAGCATGTCCCTACACTCAGGCTGAGTGTGGAACAGGGCACTTGGTGCTGAGTTGCTGTGCACTCGGTTTACATCCTCATTTACCTCTGCAGTAATCACTCCTGAGCAAACCTCTCTGGGAAACAGCAGCAGGGACAGTCTGGGGTGGCTTATGTGGGTCCTTTTCAGGTGCTTTTTAGCTCATGGTCTGGTGCACTTAGCCAAAGCCTCTCCTTTGCCATAAGCTGAGCTTAGTGGCACCTTGAGAAGTTGCTACTTCTCTTGTGATGCTGGAGCCACTGCCTCAAAAAACCTGGAGGTATTTTTAATTAGTTGCGACACAGAGAGAAGCTGCTGGTTAATTAATTGTTGATATTCACTATTCATCTTCCCCTTGCAGATGGAGGAAAGAGCTCCTGCCCTGAAGCCATTGTAGCTGTTGAATCAGGCATTTGCAGACAGCTTATTAACAATTTGGCTGGGGAAGGTTTAGATACAACTGCCAGTCCCTTCGACCTCACAAGTCTAGATCAGCACCATCCAGAGGCAGCCCTGTGCTCTGCCAGCCTGACATGCTTGCAGATCTGGCTCCTTTCAGGGCTAGTTTCTGTCCACTGAGCAGAAGTTATGTGTGGTTTCCTCCCCGGAAGGTTCAGCACCCGCTGCCTTCCCCAGCTTGCATCATGTCGCTGTGGTGGGGAACCCTTCCTGCTTGGAAGAGCTTTATTTTGGCCTTGCAAAACACACTGTTTTATCCACCGGCTCTCTGGGTCTCTTGGTGGCCCTTGGGGACAGCTGCTGTCAGAGGGCTTAAATAAGCAAGTTGAAAAGTCCTATATGTAAAAGCTGAAGGCTGATGACTCCTAGAGTCAGCCTAGGAAATATATTCCTTCCTGAGCAGCTTCTGCACGTGGCTGTTGGTGTCCACTGGGTCCCATCTTGGGATGCTGTCTGGTTATGGCTGCACTCTCAGTCCTCCCTTGCCTACAAAGAGCATTCTGGCCCAGCCCAGCTTTCATGACAAGGATGATTCCTCGAGAGCTGGTGCAATTCAGCCATTGCTAAGAGACTGAGAAGAGCCCGTGGGGTCAGCCCCTCATCTGCCCTGACTTTCCCTGGAAAACACGGTGGACCCAGCCCAACACTGACAGCCCAGGCCCTGGCCGCTGCAGGGAAGGACAGGTTCAGAACAGGCTACTTGAGACAGAGCAATCTCTACACCCCTAACTCAGCACAGACCAGCCAAAAAGCAAGCCAGGAGGGGCCTGATCCTGCACCCACTGATTGCAAGGCACCCAGGGATTGCAGAGAGGAAAGGAGAACCTCTGCCCTTGTGGCATTGCTGCGGGAGGTGCTTAGCCCCAGACAGGATCAGATCCAGCTGCTGTAGCTTTTCCATATGCCCTGGCAGCACAGGGACCTTCCAGCACCAATGACCCCAGGGAGACCACCTTGGTTTTACCTGGAAGGCATTACTGGGGAGTCCCTGGCATTACTGATGCAGAGACAACCCACTATCCATCACCTAGCAGTTAGGTCTATGCAAAACATCCCTTTACTCAGTGTGGATGGACAGTTGTCTTCTTGTTGGAAGCAGTAGACCAGACCTAGAAGTAATTTTCTCATTAGCAGAATGAGGAGCCCAATGTCCTGCCCTCTCTCATCACTAGCTCAGAGAAAGGCCTGAAAATCCCTGTAATACACAGGGATTTTGCGTTACTCTGACAGGTAGTTACCCAGTCTCTGTGCAGCACAGATACTGATATATTGGACTGCTACCTTTTTTTTTCAGTGATATTGCTCATATAGGGTCAGAAGCAGCATAATGTCCCACCTACAAAGTGCCGACGGTATCTTGCAGCAAGGGCTTCCCCAGTTTAATTGCATGGTGCACATTGCACACGTGTGTGTCCATGTGTGCATGCATGCATTTTTGTGAAAATGCATTTTGTCATTTCTGGAGGCACCTGTAGAGCTTATTCTTGCACGAATCACATTAAATCAAGAAACCAGTGGTGTGGTGCTGCTGGGAACTGCTCAGCCTGAGGGGCAGTTGCTGTTTCTGATGCAGTTAGTGTGAACATGGCCTGAGTGATGTTGAGCCCTGTGAACCAGGCCCCAGCAAGAGATGAGCCCTGCTGCTGGACTGTGTCCCACATAAACAGGCTGGAGAGACAGGACTGTGGCTCTTACCCTACTTCTTAGGAGGAAACTGAGGGAGATGAGGGAAAAAAAACCTTACATGTGAAGAAAGTGTATTTTGCATAAATAATTAGTTTTCCATTAAGTCTTTCTAATTTTTTATCAAAAAAAGGATGGACTGGAACTGCAGTTTGAGCTCACATGGCACATCTCCTGGCAGCTGAACTGCTTGGACTTCTCTCGTCCCTATCCCCATCCTCCTCCAAGGGCTGTCTCAGCCAGCTAGCCTCACCTGTGAAACTCCATGGCCAAATACAGGCTCAGCATGGGAGACGGAGGTTTCAGTCTTCAATAATTTTATGGGAATCAAAATTTTCTCTTGAGAAATAAGAAAAGGCTTTTAAGCAACTTCAGTTTATTCCCGAGGGCCAGGCAGGGCTCAAGCAGGGTCACAGGAGAAACCAGCAGGGCTGGAGCTGCCTCACCACAAAGGCCAAGATGATGAGAGGTTTCAGAAAAGGTTGAGGTTGGGACCAGGGCTGAAATGGAGCAAGATAAGCTTGCAAAAGAGGCTATCTGATGTGTGCTGCAGCTGTGGACACTGAACTTCATGTACTTTAAGGTCTCCTCCAGCCTGCAACCTCAAAACTCTGGTCAGGGTTATGAGCAGAAGATCCTTACTCCTTCCCTAGGTGGTCCTATGAGGCGTGGAGCTCTGCCTGGTGGTGATAGACCTGAGGGTGGCCCTGGTCCCTTTTCTTTGTGAACTGTCCAAGTCACAAATGTGCTAGAGGGCCATGGAGACAGTGCTTGACTGGCTGTGGAGTGACCATACCCCAAGGAATGTCCCCCTGTGTGGGGAGGGATGACAGCACCTGCATGGGGAAGGGGCAGTGCTGGCTGCTCCTGGGGCCCCCCAGTAATCCCCTGTGGCTGAGGCACAGGGACATCTTGGCACAAGCACTGCAGGAACAGTTTGTTGTCTCCCGTGTCATTGTCACACGTAGGGAGAATGGAAAGCAGCTTGTCAGGGTGGTAGCATCGGTGTCTTTCACCACAGGGAAATTGTCAGACAGGGGACATGATCCCAGACATTCAGGCGGTTGTGTGACATGGTTCACATGGGGTGAAATACCACTCAGTGCTAACAGCCACAGCCACACACATGGGCACAGCCCTGGCCTGGGGAACCATAGGAACAGACCTGCCTCCACTCTCCCCATTCTGCACTTGCAGGCACACCACCCCAGGCCAGGCAAAGATGGGTGAATGGCCTCATCCTCTTCACGCTGGGATGACCATGGGTGGGCCAGGGTCTTGCTGAATCCGGCAGGAATTTTGCCCATGACATCAGCGGAGTGGAGACTTCACATCGTTCTATTTAAAGAGATTATCTAGAGCAGCCTTTGGCAGCCCTGCAAGGATGGGATGCCAGATTTTTTCCCAGATTAGAGGTGAAATGTGCCAGTAGAAATGCAGTAGAGCCAGGCCCTCTGCTTCCCAAAAGGCAGGGTGCTGGCAGGTTGCTTATCGGGTCAGGATCCATCACTCAGGGGAAGCAGGAGATGCTGACACCTTGCCCACCACCCTGCTCCTGCCTTGCACCTGCCCTGGCACCCGTGATGCCCTCGGTACCTGTGATGCCCTTTGTACCTGTCACATCCTCAGCACATCAGGGCACAACCATCGTGTGCCGGTTGGGGAACACTTGGCTTCCTCATCTTTCCCAAGGTCTGACTGTGTGTTCACAGGAAAAGTGAGGGGAAAAAAAACAACTGAGAAAAGAAGTGGGAAAAAAAAAAAATTCCCCTTAAATATACTGGGAACTGGGGCTGAGATTTTGTATATCACTATATCTTTCCCCCTTTTCAAGGTGTATTATTTTCCCCCAGAAACTTTGTAGGAAAACTGGGCAAGAAAGGGTTTGTGCCTCGGGGCCACATGGCCAGGGAGGACTACTCGGTGCTCAGCTGCAGGGGATCCTTGGTTTCAGGGCTCCTTACGTAGGGATTTTGGGTTGAGCATTTTTCCTTGAATGCTGCTATGGAATGCACATAGAAATGGCTTGGCTTCCATGCTCATTTATTGTTAGAAAAATGTCTAAATGAATCATTGACGTTTTCATGCTTTGTATGCACAACTCAAATGTTAGAAGCATTTCAATGCAAAAATGCTGTTTCATTAATTAAACTTGTTATAATCTTATGTTTTATTTTATTTTTTTCTTAAAGTTTGCTGTTAAATTTTATTATATATTAGGCATCATATTGTTACCTTTGGTATCTCAATAAGACAATATGAAAATTACTTTTTCAAGTTTTGACCCAGTGAATGTCAAGACTTTTACACATTAATTTAATGAGAATGACAAGAAAATTCTCAGTGTTAACATTTCTGATGGGTGGAAATTTGGTTTTCTTGTGCTTGCCTTTTTGCAATCTGATTTACAGGTACTCTGCTTTGTCAGGATGTAAATCATTAATTCCCTGTGTAAATTAGTGTAGGGGAAGTTTTGAACTGACCTGTGCACTGTAACATGTATAAACCAGTGACTATTCCAAATGCCTGTTGTACTAAACCTAATATTAACTCTTACTTTTCTTTCTGTATCAACAATGAAGCAAGATTTATTTTGTAAGGAAACTAAAACACTCAACCTGGAACAGGGGATGGGAAGATGCCCGTTTGTGTGGCTGAGGGGTGCAAACCTCCTCCTTTACAGACACGAGAGCATCATCATTCAACTCCCACTCAGAAGGTGGGACCAGCACTTCCTAATGAAACAGCAATTTGCACTGTAAAGCTGGGGAAGGGGGATGCCAACATGGGTTTGGAAAGTGTTTGTAGGAATCCTTTGCACAGCCCTACTGAGATTCCCAGCTCTTGTGCAAAGCTAAACAAAATGATGAGAGGCTGACAAGCCTAAAGGGCAGAAGATCTAAAAGTGGGAAAACCAGCTGACCAGAAAGGTCACTGCAAATAGGCAAATGCTCGAAGAACCATGGAAGTAGAGGAGATGTAACTGCCTGTGGCAGCACAGCTGAGAGCCCCACAGTGAATTAACTGGAGGAAAATGTGGGCTGGATATCAGCAAAATACTGTTTTCTGGGCAACAAGATCTATGGGAGCAGAGTGGTTTCCCAGGGGAGAGAGCAAGCACTCTATTGCTGGAGTAATTTAAAATTGGATGGGACAGAGTGCTTGGGAACATGCTGCAGAGGCTAATTGTGGGGTTGTGACTGTGTGAAAATCTAACATGCATGGAAAATAAGTTTGCTGCAGAGGGATTTATCTGTTGATCAGTCAAGTAAATAGAGGAGAAAGGCTTTGGATCTGGGGGAGATAAGATGCACAGAGTTCTGGTCCATATGGAGCCCCAGGGACACCAGGAACAGGGCAGTCCCCTGGGGCAGGGACCAAGGGGCTCCATTACTCCTCATGCTACAATGGGAACAGGGTCTCCATTGTTCCTCCATCGCTTTCCTGGTGAAACCTGGCCTTTCTGTACCAGGGATGAATTGGAGGGGTTTTATTACCCAGGGAAATGGTGTGATCTCTGTCCATAGCTCAGCCCCCATCCCCCTTACACCAGTGGCTGATGCAGGGCCTCTTTTTGGCCCCACACCATCATCTTCTTCCTACCAGGCAGCACTATCCCAGCTCTGCTTGGACCGTGATGGACACATGGTACTCCCTTGAGTGCTGCAGCAGCAGGGATGGACACTCCACTTCCCCAGCTGGTGTGTGGGCTGCTGTCCCTCCGCTGTGATTTACAGCACTCTGCCTAGCTCTGCTAACCTTTGTGCTTCTCTTTCCAAACATCATAATAAACAAGTGGAGCTGGGAAGTGCTGGTGGAGCTGAAACACCAGGCACTTGCAGTGGCTGAGTTCTGGCCCTGCATGCCAGGAGGAGAGGCACAGCTGCCTGCCACCCTTACTGGAGAGTGAGCTTGTAGATGCAGAGACCTTCCCCCTGCCCTCCACCGATGGCAGGGCTATGTCCTTGCAGATAAAGCCTGGCTCAGTGTGGGGTCTGTAATGGGAGAGGTGCCTCTGTATCACGTGCAATAGCCTGTTGGCACCCAGTGGGTCATCAGTGATGGCTTCAAACCATCATAACCCAAGTGGTGGAAGGGCCCATTACCCTCACCGACATGAGGATGGGCACCTTGTGGCATGGGGATGAGACCCCTCATGGTCCTGCACTGCTAACTCTGGGCTAGACATAAAGCTCCTGCCATGGGATGTCCCTGCCATGGTGACCAACAGGAGAGCATCCCACTGCCTGCCTACAAATCTACCCCACCATGAAAAAGCAAAGGGTTTTCCAGTGTGTCTGCCAGACACCTGCAGCCCTGGTCCAACCTCCTTTTGTGGCACAGTGCAGCATGTAGCCCTAGGGCTTAACGTAGGCAGTGTTGTCCTCCTGCCCCACGGATCTGGAGATCTGGCTGGGTCAGAACCCACTTGTGCACATGTGTCTGGGAGCAGGTGTAGCTATTGGAGTGTATGTGAGTGCAGTGCACTCGCTGGTGCAGTGGGTTGTGCCTTCAAACTGCCCTCCACATTACCAGCGTGCTGGTGCCAGCTCTCTCCTCAGTCTCTTGGGCTGCCATTCCTTCCTGCAGTCTTCTCCTGGAAGGATGCTTCACCACCCCTTTGAAGGACTACCCAGGTCTGCACACTGCTTTGCCCTAGGGATGGCCTGATGATCCCTGCCCCAGGCAGTGCTGAAGATGCCACCATGGGATTTACAGTGTGTTTCTCCGGGTTTCACCCCAGTTCATTCCTCCACCAGGACAGTCTCTTCCAGAGCCTGCTCCTGCACTGACCCCTCTGCATTAGCAGGCATCCGCTGAGCTGTAGCCCATGTGCCGTCCTGCCATGGCTTTCCCACTGTGCTGGTACTTGGGGTGGCACAGCAGTGCCCAGAACCATCGCTGGTTCTAGTCCCCCCAACAAGCTCAAAGCTCACTGGAGTCACCCTACCCAGCTGGAGACTGTACAGAGTTACTTCCTCGCACCCCCACTCCCTGCAAGGCAACCCGTCTCCTAGGTCTTGCAGAGTTAAAAATAGAGCCTTGCTTATGGAAAGTTCATGCTGGATAAGAGACTTAGCAGGACGCCGCTGAGATCCTCATCTGAACGTAAATCAATTGCTGCACTCTAGGCAGACCGGGCAGGCAGGAACAGGACAAGCCCCCAGAACACAACGTGTCCTCTCTAATTAAAAAGAGACTGTTTGATGAACGTGTTCCACTTTCTCTTCATCAATGGGACAGGAGGGCAGCTGCCAGGTTATGACATCAGGGTCCAGCTGGGTCTGGCCACCAGTGCGGTGGATACAACTGCTAGACCCGTGTCCTCCTCCTGGTTGTGGGCACTGCCAGGTGAAGGCTCCTGCCTGGGTGGGATGCGGGTGAGACCCTGACAGCTGCCTGGGGCCCATGGGTGTGGTGCCAGCAGCCATGCGTTTGCAGTGCCTCATCTTTGCTCCACATGTCTGACTGAGCACAGCGCTGTGTTGCTGCTCCCCCTGCAAGCCCAGGTTCACGCCCGTGGATTTCAGCATGGTCCAGAGGGGGAGAAGGCTTGGTGATGCTCTCTGCTAAATGCTCTTTCCTCCTCATGTGACACCATGGGTGGCTGGGGTGCAGTTGGGAGAAGGGTTAAAGCAGTCTCCGGTGTGCTGTGGGCGGGTGCTCGAGCCACTAACAAAGAATAGTAATGAATGGAAAAAGTGAAGTGTTTTTTCCCTAAAGCAAACAGCTCGGTCAGATTAGAAGCTCGGAGTGTGCTTTACCCAACTATTAATACATTCCTTGCTCATCTCAAACTAAACAGCCACACTGAGCTCCAAGTTCATAAAAACAGCATCATATCCATGAGAGCACAGTACATTTACAGTGTCAGCCAGTAAAACTGCCTGCTGGAGGTGGTGGTACCCTGGCTGTCTGCCTGCTGGGGAGGGACAAGCTGGGCCAAGCAAGAGGAAGCTTGGCGGCCCTGAGCGAGCAGATCCTTGCCCTCCTTAGCAGAGACTGCTGGCAGGCAGGGAGGGAGGCTGGAGAAGCCCTTGGCACTGCTGTGCTGGAGTTGTCCTGCTTAGAAATAATGAAACATGGTAAGGTGGGGCTGTCAGGACCTAGGGCTTGTGTCTGTGGCTACCCATATGTACTCTGGGGTCAGCAGGGATGTCAGATGGGCTCAGTCTTCCCAATAAACATCCTGCATACATCCCCTGTCCCATGACTCTGTTGTTCTGGTGCTGCAAACGCAGAAACGTGGGCAGCTTCACACTTGCACATCTTCCCATGTGGAGCAGAGGGACGTCCCCATGGAGGACCTGCGGCTGGGTGCTTGTGGCACCCAGCTTGCTGGGACAGGTGGCTACTCCAGGGGCCCTTGGAGTAAAGGAGATCCCCACACTTTTTCCTTGCTGACAAGTGCCAAGGCAGCCAGCTGCTTGAGAGATCCCCACAGCTGTGTGATCCATCTGCAGCGCACGCTGCATTCCAGCTGCAGCCCTGCGTGAGCAGTGGAGCAGGGGGAGGCCACAAGACAAGGCCACGAACAGCAGCATCCCCTTTGCCTTCTGCAGCCTGACAGGGCTGGGTGGGTGGTGAAAGCCCTGCAGCTGCAACAGAAAGGGACATCATGCCCTGCTGGGGCTTTGCCTCATCCTTGGGCTGGGCAGGGTGTGTGACCTGTTGCATGAGCATTGCAGACCCTCTCCCTGTGCACCAAGCACCTCTGGCCTCAATGCCTTCTGATTCAAGGCAAATGCAGAGGTTTTGTCTCTGAGGTTTGGTACACCAGGGGTCTTCAGGGACAAGGTGCAAAGCCTTTCCACATTTGGCAACTGAATGAGTCCCAGCAGGTGGTGGTCTAGTGGTGCTTTGCTTCTCACAGTATCATTCTATTGGGATGGTCTATGCTTTATGTTTAATCTGCTAAGCTATGGCGGGCTGGGGTTGTTTAAGGTGACAAAGCCTAGGGCAGATCCTTGGACTGGGCATCACTTGGGTGCTGCAGCTATCTAGAGAGCCAAACAGCAAGTACACAAGAGCATGGGAAGTCTCAGGAGGCTTTTTTCCCCATGGCTTTGCTAACCCCTTCAAAGTTTGCAGAGGCTGTGCTGGGAACCCACTATGGGAACCCACCCTTAGGACTCCAAGTGTGATTCCTACTCAATGCCCCTTCAGCAGAACAGCTCTGCTGGACACTGCCCAAATGGCAGAAGTGCATGGCAAATTTGTGTGCAGGCTGGCATGTGGGTCTGATGGGGTGGGGTGGCATTGTGATTGATAGGATCATCCATAAACTCCCCCAGGCAGCACTAGGCTGTTGCTCCATGGCAGTGGTATTGAGACATCCTCCTGTCACAGCTGGAGCTGAGCAGAAGATTGCTGGTTTGAAGGAAGCTCTTACTCTTCTTCTTTGTCCTGACTCAGTCTGAGAAAACTGAAATATATCTCAAAGAGCAAAATATTAAGGAAAAAAAAAAAGCCATCCCAGAAGTGATTAAATACTTTATTTCTCCTGGGCTGTGTATCACACAGCATCTACCCTGGCATGGCTCTGCCCCATGGGGCTGGGTGCCCAGTGCCCGACCTGCCCTCTTGCCTGGGGCTTGCTGGCAAGATGGCTCTTGTGTGCTCAGTGTCCATGTGGCTCCCACAAGGCTCATCCAATCTGGTTGGCAGCTTGAGTTGATCATGGGGGACAGATCTGGGCAAGGAGTCCAGCTGCCTGAGTAGAATGGGAATGTGCAGCAGCTGAGGCAGACGCAGGGTTAATGTCAAACAGAATTGCTGGAAAATAAAAAAAAAATCCCTTGGAAAACTGTGATTTTGGTTTTGTAGAGTTGCATTTTCCTGAAGGAAAAAGATCACTGTGGCAGAAAGCAGAACTCACTTGTCCTGCAGAGGAATTGAGTTTATTCTGTTTTATTCTGTATTTGGCATCCAACTTCTAAGCAGGGTCCACGTCTACATTCAGCTCTGCAAAACTGATCTGAAGGCCACCAACTATTTAAGATGGGTTTGAGCACAATGACCTCACCCTTGTCTAACGGCTGGCAGAGTTCTATGCAAACCTTTTCTGGCTGGTAAACATCCACTTGCCAGGGTAGCTGTTTGAAAAACTAGCCTTTTTCTTGCTAACCACCTGTGTTAGGGAACAAATGAGGCTTCTTCAATGACAATTTTGTGTAACTTTTCTGAGCAATAACAGTGCAGCCAATTCACCCTGCCAAGGACTGGACCCACACTCAGAAGGTTTCTTCATGAAGCTCTTTATACCTAATATGTGCCACTGTGCTGAAAAGATCCTGTAAAATGTACCAGGACACAGGACTTGTTCCAGAAACCATTGCTTATTAAATTATCTGGGTGGCAGAGGAAGAATCTGATCAGAGATGAACTGATAAAGCATGGCTCTGGGAGCTGACTGACCTCAGTGTCATGCTCTGCCCCTTTTTTTATCTTTCCCACACATTGCAAAAAATGTGAGCCTAAAGTGATACTGTATATATAGCTTGCTGTACCATTCATTTGGGCAGCACGAAGCCTGGGTTTATACCTGGCATTAGAGGATTCAAAGGTTATGTTATTGGTACATTTCTGCACATCCAAATCATGAGTCATCATTTCCAGGAAGCCAAAAACTTACTTAAAAAGCTGTGATGCAAATTGTGTTTCCCAAATATTTTATTCCTAATGCAACCCCAGACATCGAATTTGGGCATGCAGTTTATGAACAGCTGATCTACAGCAAAAGGTTGAGGTAATGGGTCAAAGCTGCCTCTCAGTTGAGCCTGATTTATGGACAAAGGAATTTTGTTATGAAAAAAGTATATAAAGTGCTTGGACGCTACAGTAAAACCATAAACAGTGTGCTTTGCCTTCGGCATACAAGAACTAATTGCAAGTATGCATCAGAGCAGAAAACAGGCTGAGATGTTCTTGCTAGTATTTAATGTTGAGATATTGCTAGTGTTTCATATTGCTAGTTGGCTTTGTTGTTGTTATTATTATTTATTAGTGAAATAGTTTTTAACAAGATGTGTTGCCAAACTTCCATGGCACCCTGTTCTCCAACACTAAACCATCAACATCATCCCCTAAGAGTCATGAATAAAAGCTACAAACAAACCCCAACACAACTACCCAATCAGACAAAAAGGGAAAAAATTTCTTCCAGACCCAGTAAATTTCAAGAAAATGGAAACATATTCAGCATGGCTATTTGCACACACTATCCACACCCGATGCTATGACCACTCAGCTGGGTTCTTTGGTCTCATGGCAGTAGCTGTCACACTGCACCGGAGGTTGCACTGGCAGGGAGAGGATGGAAGCTGTGGTCTCCCCTCCCATGGTGGGCACAGACTCTGCCCATGCTGAGCAGCAGAACAGAGTCCCAGGCCTGTTAGTGGAGCACAGCCCAGTCTTGGCACAGGGCAGGGGAAGGTATGTGGCACCGCAGAGGGGAGTCATGTGCAATAGTGATACCTGAGTAGGAAATGCACCCCTGAAGATGGGTTGTGCCAGGGAGGTTAAGTACTTGAAGCTGACACTTTCCAGTCTATAAACTAAGGGGACTAGAATTCAGCCCCCTTCCAAAAACTTATGTCCATAATTCAGAGGTGGAAAGCCCTGAAGTTTTCCCTTTTCTGGTTAAAGCTCATTGGAGCTGCCAGGTTGGCAATCTTGCTTCTAGCCACCTTCTCTGGCTCAACATATGCCCAAGCTGAATCTTGCTGAGTGGGTCTGGTGTGTGCAAGGTCTGACTGGGCTTTGGGAACAGGGTTCCCTGTCCCTTCTAGGGCTGCCTAGGCTCTGTCTCTCTGCTGGTCAGATAACAGCCCAGGTGCTGATCTGCAACCATCCATCATGTGTCCCTGTGTGTTCCCCAGTGTGGTTCTGGCACAGGCAGTCAGGGATCTCCTGGGCAGTCTGTGGGCAAGCATGGGTGAGGGACACTTACCAACGGGCAGGAGAGAAGAGCTTCTGTGTTTTAAGGAAAAGAGAATTTAGATGTGTAGACAGAAATCATGTCACTGCAGTTGTCCCTAGGGAGAGAGAACAGCCCATGAGCTTTTATTTACTATTTATCTTATTTGGCAAAAGCAGTCATCTCTCCAGGAGTCTCTCCAGGCACACCCAGCCTGGTCCTCACCAGGCATGTGTGGAGATAGGCAGCTGGACCAAGACCCAGCAATGGCTGGGCTTATCTATAGTCATTGCAAGCGATAAGTAATAACTGTCCTGTGCCTGACTTAGCCCTTGCCAGGCTACTGCTCCTTATTCCCACAAAACCAGCTCTGTGGTTCGGTAGCCCAATACTTCTCAGAGCTGAACTGAGCAGAGATGACTAAGGGGGTGGATAAGGCTGTTTCGTCTCTCTGGGATCCTTTGTGGTATCTATTCTAAGGTTTGCTGTATCAGACTCTGGGAATGAGCTGGGAGGCAGCCTCTTGGTCTGCCAGCGGTCCCTGGGGACCTTGTGGAGCACACCACATGTGCTCTTCCCAGGTTGCACAGCCATGGTCACTGATGGAGGTGATGCTGTTGGGGCTTTGATCAGGCTGGACCCCCAGCAGACTGCGTGCTGGGCACCTCTCAGCTTTCCTGAGACTCTGAAAAGCAGCCTCTGGACTCTGAAACTTTTAGGTATGGCTCTGTTATCTGGCATCCTGTCTGACTGAACATCACCTTGCAGCTTTGCAAGCCACGTTCTGAGATAGGTGTCTGCCAGGAAGGCTCTCCCAGTAAGTGTGTGCAGTATGTTCCTGGGTGCTGGTGATGGAGGTTAGTCATTTTACTATTTACTTAGCTTGATGCATAGGTACACAGGTACAGGTGTGCAAAAGTCTGGAGCGCATTACTGCTTCCTTAGCACACAAAGTAGAGTTTCTGAGACAGATAAGTTTCCTTTCCTCTCCCACATGTTCTTTGAGGTCTTGTCAGAGATATTTTGCAGGGGGGTTCACGCCCTGTCTCTGACACTGGTGACTCCACTGGACCACAGAGTCTTGACTTCTGCAGTCACCATCTGTTGGACCTTGCTAGGCCCATGACCAAAAAAAACTTCTTCCAAAGAGCCAAATCCTTCAAAGACTGAAGGAGGAAAGAAAAGGAAAAGAAGCAAAGACATTTATCCCAAAGTTTAATTTTAAGAATGGGAACAAGATAAAAATACAAAAGTAGTTAAAAAGGAATTCAAGAGAAAAGCTAAATGGGTAAAATATTTACAGAAGGCATAAAAACTGTTTAAAGACAAAGTTTTAGAAGCTCAGAATAAATATATACACCCAATCTAGAATGTGCTAAAACATTCAGAAAAAAAAAACAAACAAAAAAAACAACACCTGCCATGCTTTAGGAGTGAAAGAAGTTTTAAGAAGAAAGAGAGATTCATCAAAATTGAAATAATTTCCAAAGAAGGAAGATAGAATGGTGTCTAGAATGTCTTCTAGATGTAATATACATAATAAGGACAGGCCAAAAATATTTTTAGGAAAAACTTGCTTAAAGCATAAAAGCTAATAATAAAACATTTCTCAAAGCATAAATAGTAGGAAGCTCATCAGAAAGTAGCCCTGACTCAGATCTGTGTAGGAAAAGACAGAAGAAAGTTAATGTTGCCGTGCAAGAGCTAAATAGCTAAACTGATACTTGGTGGGAGGGAGAAGGAAGTGTCCTACACTGCACCCATCCTTTACACAAACCCCCATCTCATAATCAAGGAAACAGCAAGAATCAGTGATTATTTCTCAGACTGAACTATCAAACCTAGAAGTATTCTTGAGCGTGTACCTGAGCTGAAACTAATGAAGCATTTGGAAAGATGATTGGCCCAAAACCCAATGTCCCACAGTGAGGTCCCATTCAGCACAGGCACTTGCATCCCCAGGGAGCATGAGCTCCCACCCTTCCCCTGCCCTGTGCATCTCCCCATCTTACTGACACCCCTGCAACACAAGCTGTGACACCACTGTCAGCTCTACCTAGCATGGGAGCTTTCTACACATGCTTTCATGACCTGTTACTCTCTTGCTTGGCCAGTGTGGGACAGCCAGGCACTGTGTGATTCCTTTTTTCCCATAGTGCAGGCCTTGAATGCTGTTGCTAGCAAATCCCTTGGGTGCCCATCACCCCCCATTCCCCACCATGATCCTCTGGAGTATCTCACTGTGTGTCTGTTACACCTCAGCTCCTCTCCCCATCCCACTGCCACAGTGCTGGCACCAGACATGGCTGAGCACAGCACAGCAGCTCCTTGGCAGCACACAGACCAGGGATGCAAGAAAAGCTGTGCTGGGATTAGAGAGGTGCCAAGGAGAGGGGAATGAGTGGCAGGGGCTCATGCCCATCCTTGGCTAAAGCCCTATGCTGTGGGCACCTTGTGTGACCCTGGGCCATTTTTGCATGCAAATAGCTAATGAACCGCTATTAGCCTGGACTTAAACTGGAATACCTTCAGTCGTATCTGAGCCCAAACTGGAACAGAATGAAGAAAATGTAGTGGCTGGACTCCCTGCTAACTGCGCACTGGGCTCTGAATTAGCAATTACTGCTGGGGAAAGAAATCTGGGGTTCTTGGGCTAGGTCACGGAAAACATTGGCTCAGTAGGGGGCAAGAAAGGGAATCAGATTTTGGGAACAACTAGGGGAGGAACTGGGAACAAAACAGAAAATGCAGTTGCTCCTGTTAAGTCCACAGCATCCCCATGCCCTAAGCTGGCTGGCATCTCCTACTCCTCTCCTCTCCTCTCCTCTCCTCTCCTCTCCTCTCCTCTCCTCTCCTCTCCTCTCCTCTCCTCTCCTCTCCTCTCCTCTCCTCTCCTCTCCTCTCCTCTCAGGAGAGTGCAGAAAAGCAGAAAAGGGCAACCACCGTGACCACAGGCATTTAATGGAGTCCGTATTGGTGTCTTGCCCATAGGCAAGAGCTTTTTCGCTTCAGCAGGAGACAGCTGACCAGGGTGATAGGGGTGGTGTATAGTAGTCTGGATCAGTCTGTTGAAGGTGGTTAGGAGACAATCAGTCACTGCTTCTTTCTCTTCAGGAACTAGGAGTCACTCCATGAAACTGTCAGGTAGCAGAATTAAAACAAACAAAAGGAAGTACTTTTTTCACACAGCTCTTTTCCATGGGACAATGTAAGGCCAAAAGTATAACCAGCTTCAAAAACAAACACTGTCCACCAGTGGAGAGGGCATACTGGCACAGGGGGATATATGGCTGATGCAGTATAGCTATTGTATGTTCTCTCCTATTCAAAGCTGTCCTCGGCTTCCTGACTCTCAGCCTGAGGGGAATTGATTTCTATCTTCTCCTTCAGCTTTGGTCTTTAAACATCCCAAAGATAACCATACCCAGCAGAGAGAAATGAGCCTCTCCAGTTCATCATTCACTTGACTGTGTATAGACATGCCCATGCCCCAGCCCTCTGCAGAGGAGCTGAAAAACTTCATCGTTTCAAGGTTTTGCCTGACCTTTTGTTCTGGGCAAACAGGATCTACTCAGGGTTTTAATTACCAGCCTGTTCTCTGTTAGGTGTGCAGGAGCCATCCTCTCTCCCTAGCAACAGATATATGAGTCCAAAACACAGAATCAGTAATTTGCTATGTAGCTCATAAGTTAGGAGCTGGTCTCAGGAATTTCCCTCTGAGGTTGATGTAGAAAGAGGAATTAATCCCCTGACTGATCCATTTTACCTGCCAGAGCCTTCAGATGAGGTGAACCACTCTGCAGAAGTGCACCTTGACCCACCACCCCCTTGCAGTCAGGTTGCTCACACTGCCACTGGCTGGCTCAGAGCCCAGGCTTTGCAGAGAGGAATCGTAGAATCGTTTAAGTTGGAAAAGACCTTTAAGATTATCAAGTCCAACTGTAAACCTAGCACTGACAAGTCCACCAAGGACGAGAAGGTACCCAAGATGACACTCACGCCCCAGGGGGGAGCTGCTGCCTTCTGCAGGGGCAAATGCCACCTCCTGGTGCCGTGACCAATGGCAGCGCCCCTGCAAATGGTACTAGTGCTGGCATTGCTTGGACACAGGCATGTGTGTTGGTCGTTACAAGAGATCAGGAGAACCACAGAGACCCTCACGCACACATGAGCACACATGAACACGTGCATCCAGCTTGTGCAGATGCCCAACCTCGGCTGCGCTCTCCTGGCTTTGTGAAAGCCAGTGGCAGGCACTGCAGGGGCTCTGTGAGCAGTTAGCTCCCTTGGGTGGTGGATGTTGGGGCAGAACTGTCCCCTAAGGCTGTCATTAATGCTATAAACACTTGTGGTTATTGCAAACGGAGACACTGCCAACCACACAGCTCTATAGTAACCATCACAGACATCTTCTAAGTACATTGAGTTCACTGCCCTGCTTCCCATCTGCCCCCACATTGGCGAATATGTAAATAGAGGATATTCTTAGCCAGGAGGATTCCAAAGAAAATGCCATGTCTCTTTGATGCAAACAAGGATTTAGTACACTGGCACGGGGAAACACTGAGGCCTTCCTAGCGACAGGAGAGTCAGAGCCTGCCACACTTCCCGGCAGGCCCAGGGATGGGGTGAGGGTTTGGGAACACTTGCTCTGCTCTTCTCCACACTGGCAAAATTAAAAGGGGTACAGACATTAGCTCAGCTGCTAACCAGCACTCAGTTGATGAAATAAAAGACTGGCTAGAGCTGGAGGGAATTATCTATCTGTCCTGGGAATCTACTCTAAGTCTTTCTTACTTCTGCCTGGTATCAGGATGTCTTGGGGACCATGGGTACTTCCCACACAGAGCAGATGAGCAGTACAAAGAAGAGTTGAGATCCCTATTTATCTGGGCAGCAGTTGGTGTCCTCTGGTGTGACAGCACTGCCAGCCTGCGACACATTGTTCCAGGCCACCCCAGGTGTAATGAGTATGGAACAAGATCAGGCAGCAGGGAAGGTGAGAGCTGTCTGCTTACCTGTGGTACAGGCACAGCCCAACCTGGGACATGTGGGTGGTGTGTGCAGAGGTCCCTTGGCCAGGTACAGGCAGCAGGGTCAGGGCAGGGCAGGCTGAGACACAGCTAGGCTGAATTTCCAGCCCCAAAGTAGGGACCTTTCTTTCCTTTGTGGCTGCCATGCAGGGAGCATAGCAATAAATTCCCCAGATGAAAGGCATATCATGGAAGCTGTGAAACCTGGGCACAGTTTCTCCTGAACATGCCTGACAAAGATAGACACAAAACTCATGCTTTTCTCTGATGTAACAGGGGGGAGAGCTGGGATGCACAAGCACAACAGCCTGCGGGGCATCAGGCCTCACTCCTCAGGGACGTGCCACTTGTTCCTGGCAGTGACGTGGTGGGTGTGCAATGAATTCTGGCTGGAACATGGTGCGACTGGGCAGATGTTGTGAAAGGTTGTGTGTGTGTTTGGGGTGTAGAGGTGCCACAGGATTTTGGAGCAGTACATTTCAGCCCCTAGCTCCATCCATGCCTGGAACTTGATGTGCTGAGCAGGTGCATGCAAAATCTACTCTAGGACTGAGCTTGGTTGGACATGCAGTCAGATTGATCTTCCTCAGGAAGCACAGAGTTCAAGTGGGTGTTTAGAATAAAGTGCTAGACTGGCATGTAATATCACAAGGAAGTACCAACAACTGCATCTTTATACTAGTTTCTGCCCTGGCAGTGCAGTGCACTGTAGGTTATTTCAAAGCTCTGTCTTACTGGGTGTGCTGCCTCTTCCTGCTCTCCAAAACCTGCCTGCAAACACATTCACACACCTTTTTCCACCATGCTGCCTGGCTGAGCTCTCCCACACATGCGGATGTGCACTCGGAGGAAGGCACACAGCGCACAGCCATCCCTCCTGACCCGCAGATGCCTGTTTAAAGCCTCCGCCTGGCTTACAGAGAGCACGGGTGGTCGTGGGGGTAGGAGAAGCTCCATTTGTCTCTCTGTAGAACACCAATGAGAAACTGCTGGCTGCCTGTCCTGCTCTCACAAGCAGCATCTCAGCTTGGCCAGAGGCTGCTGTGACACCATCACCTCTGTGTCCTACCTGACCCTTTTGAGGGTGCACCAACGCTCACCTCGCAGCTCAGCCAGCTGCTCCACGCTGAAGGTCTTGCAAGACTGTTTGCAATATATGATTTCATACAGTTCCATGTGTGCTGCTTTTCAACATCCTACGTAATGTTTAGTCACATTTAATAACAATAAAAGTCTCCTTCACAGCCACATTCTGGAAAATTAGGTCGATTTTACTAAAAACAATGAATGTGAATAGTTCATGGTCTTCTCACATTACCCAGAGATTTATCACATCTCTTGCATAATTTAATCTCTACATCTGTGGGACACAAATGTTTTACATTTCTTACATTTATGGGCAGACATCGAAAACATCTGTGCAGACCTAACACACAAAAACATCTGGAAGACATCTCTGCCTTTTTATGACATACGTCTCTTGATCTTTTGTCTGGAACAAGTGTGCTGGTATCAGTAGTAGCTTTGTATGTCGGTTACTGGGCTTCCCATTTGGGCTTTGACAGGCGCAGGGGAAAATGTGATCAGCTCTGAATTTCAGCCCATTTCAGCAAGTGGGGAAGCAATTCAGGGAGCTTCCCACCCACCCACACTGTGAGAATTTGGACCAGGATGGGAGCAAGGCAGCCAGAGTCTGCTGCTAAGCTTGTGGACACAACTGTTTCCTGAAGGTTCAGGCTCAGAGCTCTGCTGAGCTCCTGCTCTTGTTTATCTGGAGTATCCCAGACTGGTGCAGCAAAGTGGCTGAGAGGTGACTTTCTCTGAAGCCCCTGAAATAGGAGCTGGCTTGGCAGAGACTTCAGATGTGGGAGAGGCCAGCTTGCCTGTAGCAATCTGTGGGGACCATGTGCCCCCCAGTATTGGACATGTTGTTACTGCTGCTGTTAATATCCCAGCTCTTTGGGACAGAGATAAGCACTTCCCATGGGTGGGATGAAGGGCAGTAACAGCACATGATCTTCTCTTCACTATGCAGTTTCTGTACATCCATAGCAGTGTATCTATCTGAGACCTGCTGGCTGCATCCAGGTGAGCAAAGGGACCAGGGCATGGCCTTGGACAGGCAGCACCATGGGCATGGTTTGGCCAGGGCTCACCAGCCATTGCCCCAGGTGCAGTGCAGTGCTTGCCTCAGCCCAATGACTCTTCTCAGTTTGAAGGCAGCCAGTCTCTCCTGGGATGAAGAGAGTTTAGTCATCATTCCTAGAGACTTGTGACTCTTCCATTTGATCATGTAGGTGGGGAAGAGGCCCTGGCTTTTTCAACTTTAGTAGTATGGATGGAGCCATTGCGACCCACAGATGTGCTGTGGCTATTGCTGTTTGCATCAGAGGTTTGGGTGGGAACTTGCTGTGGTGGATGTGGTGTGGAAGATTAATCAAAAAGTTGCTCATCAGCACAGGTATGATGCAGAGTAGTGTCTGATGGAAAGATCCAGAGAAGCTAACCAAGTGTCTTTGGGGCACTGAGTGCAGTGATCACAAGGGTGATGAGCTGTGTGGGACGGAGCAGGAAGGCATGTCCTCAAAAGTGTAGCAGGAAGCCAGCATGCTCAGCTGAAGACAGTAGATAAAACACGTCTCCAGTGACTGATAAGGGGGAGGGAGACCTCAGAAGAGCTTTGGGAGAAAAGAAACACCAGCAGGGATGCAACAGAGAGGTGAACAGCACACTATGGAATTATCATAGCAAGTACGAACAGCTCCTGGCAGTTTTCACCTCAAGTGTGTTTAATGTAAAATCTGGCTTAAGCAGAACTAAAAGTTTGGTGGAAACCAAACAATGAAACTTTCCTCAAGTTTCTGCTCTGCTCTAGGTCATGCATGCCAGATATACACCCTGCATGATGCCTGTGTTAGTCTTTCAGTACTGGTCTGGTGTGGCCTCTTTGGTGGGGCTGGGCTGAGGTGAGCCAATGCAGCTGCTTTGTGCCTGACTGAAGACCTATAAAACATGTCAAGGGTAAACAAGTCCAGCTTTTTGCAGCCAGTCATCAAATTCCCTCATTCCTGCTTCTTCAGCCTGGCCCAGCAAGGAGTCTTGGTTGCCTGCCCTGGGCTGTCAGTGGCAGTGGTACATGGAGACTGTGGCAGAGAAGAGTAGTGTCCCATCTTCTACCACTCAGGAAGGCAGGTACACCATGGTGTCCTTACAACCAGCCATTGATTTTCTTGGGGCTGGTCATGTAAAGAGATTTCCAGGGCAGCACGGGCTGCCTGGAGAGGCTGGTTGAGGTTAACATGAACAGGCATGGGAGCATGCGTCTCTCTTGGGCACTCATTAAAATCTAGGTCCATCCTGTGGAGTGCTGTGCATGCCCAGTCAGGTGCTGAACATGGGAAGGTCCCTGCCTGTTGCACCTGCACAGTGTAGAGCAGGCAGGTCCTGGCACCAATCCCTAAGGTCATTCTGCACTTCCCGTTCTCACATGCCCCTACACTCTGCAGATATGTTCCTCAGGTCTGGTGCCTCGGCAGGCAGGGGCATGGTGATGTCTTGGGCTGGTGGCCCTCCCTGAGCCACCCAGAGAAGAGGAGAGAGTGGAAGAGAGCTCTGCATCACTGGGGATTAAAAATAGGAGAAATGCCAAATGTTCCCCTTGCCTTTGTACCTTGTGAGTGTCTGCAGAGCAGCAGTGACATTCTGTGAGCAGGCCAGGAGGTACTCATGGCCCCTGGGTATGTTTAGGAGATGTAGGTTTGTTTACAAATTCCTGAATTAGCATTAGAGTTGGAACAAAGTGGAAGAAGGCAGCCAGCTCCTCCGGCCCATGAGCTCTACCCTTGTCCTTGTTGACAACAGCACAGGGATCTGAGCAATGGTGGATGCAACCCAAGAACGGGCTCCACACTGCCTGTGGCTAAAGATTCCACTGGCAGCTCCACAACAGGGCTCTGCATGGTTTAGACTAGCAGTGATCAAGGGAGTCTTCAGAGAATCACAGGATTGTAGTGGTTGGAAAAGACCTTTAAGATCACCGAGTCCAACCATAAACCAAACACTACCAATTCCACCTCTAAACCATGTCTACCTACCTCTTAAATACCACCAGAGAAGGTGACTCCACCACCCTCCTGGGCAGCCTGTTCCAATGCTTGACTACCCTTTTGGTGAAGAAGTTTTTCCTCATATCCAGTCTATAGTGCTCTTAGTGCAACTTGAGGCCATTTCCTCTCATTCTATTGTTTGTTACCTGGGAGAAGAAACCGACCCCCACCTCTCTCCACCCTCCTTTCAGGGAGGTGGAGAGAGCCAGAAGGTTTCCCCTCAGCCTCCTTTCCTCCAGGCTCAACATCCCCAGTTCCCTCAGCCGGGAACTCATCACACTTGTGCTCCAGACCCTTCCTCAGCTCTGTTGCTGTTCTTTGGACACACTCCAGCACCTCCATGTCCTTCTTGGAGTGAGGGGCCCAAAACTGAGCAGAGTATTTGAGGTGTGGCGTCACCAGTGCCCAGTACAGGGTGGGGATCACTTCTGTGGTCCTGCTGGCCACACTATTTCTGATACAAGCCAGGACGCTGTTGGCCTTCTTGGCCACCTGGGCACACTGCTGGCTCATGTTCAGCTGCTGTCCATCAACACCCCCAGGTCCTTTTTTGTCAAGCAGCTCTCCAGCCACTCCTCCCCAAGCCTGTAGTGTTGCATTGGGTTGTTGGGACCCAGGTGCAGGACCGATCACTTGGCCTTATTGAACTTCATGTTATTGGCCTTAGCCCATCGACTCAGCCTGTCCAGATCTCTCTGTAGAGTTTTCCTACCCTTAGGCAGATCAATACTCCCACCCAACTTGGTGTCCTCTGCAAACTTGCTGAGGGCACACTTAGTCCCCTTGTCCAGATCATTGATAAAGATGTTAAACAGAGCTGGCCCCAACACTGATCCTTGGGGAACACCTCTAGTGAACAGCCACCAACTGGATTTAACTCTGTTCACCACAACCCTCTGGGCCCAGCCAGCCAGCTGGTTTTCCACCCAGTGAAGAGTACATCCATCCAAGCCACGAGTGGCCAGTTTCTCCAGGAGAATGCTGTGGGAAAAGGTGTCAAAGGCCTTATTAAAGTCTAAGTACACCACATCCTCAGGCCTTCCCTAAGCGCGTCACCCTGTCATAGAAGGAGAGCAGGTTGGTCAGGCAGGACCTGCCTTTCAAAAAACCCTTGTTGACTGGGCCTGATCCCCTGGTTGTCCTGCATATGACGCATGATGGCACTCAGGATTATCTTGCTCCATCTTCCTCCTTCCCTGGCACCAAGGCCAGACTGACAGGCCTGTAGTAGACTGGATCACCTTTCTGGCACTTCCTGTAGATGGGCGTCACATCAGCCAGCTTCCAGTCAGCCAGAACATCCGTGGTTAGCCAGGACTTCAGATAAATGATGGAGAGCGGCTTGGTGAGCACTTCCACCAGCACCCTCAGTACCTGGAGTGGATCCCATCCAGCCCCACGGACCTGAGCCTTTTCCTCATCCTTTGTCACAGTGTCTCCCTGTGTATCCAACAAGGGACACAGATTCTCCTTTGCTCTCCTTTTGGTGCTAATGGATCTATAACAGCATTTTTTATTGCCTTTTACTGATGCAGCTGGATTGAGTTCTAGCTGGGCTTTGGCCGTTCTGATTTTCTCCCTGCATAGCCTCACCAGGTCTTTGTGGTCCTTGTGAGTTGCCTGTCCCTTCTTCCACAGATCATAACCCTCCTTTGTTTCCTGGGCTCCAGCCTAGGTTCCCTGTTCAGCCAGGCCAGTCCTCTTCCCCACTGCCTCATCTTTCAGCACCTGGGGACAGCCTGCTCCTGCACCTTTAGAATTTCCTTCTCAAACAGTGCCCAGCCTTCCTGGACTCCTTTGCCCTTCAGGACTGCTTCACAAGGCACTCTGCCAACCAGACTCCTGAACAGCCCAAAGTCTGCCCTCCAAAAGTCCAAGGTGGCAGTCCTGCTGACCCCTCTCTTGACTTCTCCAAGAACAGAAAACTATCATTTCCTGATCACTGTATTCAAGACGGCCTCCAAACACCACTTCACCCACCAGTCCTTCTCTGTTAGTGAATAACAGATCCAGTGGGGCACCCTCCCTGGTCGGTTCCCTCACCAGCTGTGTGAGGAAGTTCTCTTCCACACACTTCAGGAACCTCCAAGATTGTCTCCTCTCTGCTGTGTTGGATTTCCAGCAGACATCTGGCAAGTTGAAGTCCCCCATGAGAATGGGGGCCCGTGGTCCTGAGACATCCCCTAGCTGCTTGTAAAATATTTCATCTACCTCCTCATCTTGGCTGGGTGGTCTATAGCAGACCCCCCCACCATGATATCTGCCTTGCTGGCCTTTTCCCTGATTCTCACCCACAAACACTCAACCCGGTCATCACAATCATTAACGTCCAGGCAATCCAATCGCTCCTTAACATAAAGGGCTACCCTCCTCCTCTTCTTCCTTGCCTGTCCCTTCTGAAGAATTTGTAGCCGTGTGTTGCAGCACTCCAGTCATACAAGGAATCCCAACATGTTTCTGTGTTGGCTGCTATATCATAGTTTTCCTGCTGCATGATGGCTAACAGCTCCTCCTGATTGTTGCCCATGCTGTGTGCATTTGTGTAGATGCACTTCAGCTGAGCTGCTGGTCCCATCTTATTAGAGGGAGAAGCCACGATTCCCTTATGATGATTTTTGGGAAGCTCTGTGGTTCCTACCTCATCAAAACACCTTTTATCTCTGGAGCTGCTTGGAGTCGTGTCTCTTACTTCCTCTGGGATAGCAGACTGAAGGACCTTGCTATCGCAGCAACCTTCAAACACCAGTGTGCCCCCAGGCTTGACTCTGTTGAGCCTGGCTTCATCCCTTTACCCCTTCAAAACCAGTTTAAAGCCCTATCAACGAGCCCTGCTAACTCCTGAGTCCTTTTCCCTCTACGAGACAAGTGGCCTCCAACAGGCGCCAATGGGTCCAGTGTCTTGTAAACCCACCTGTGCTCAAAGAACCCAAAATTATGCCAGTGACACCAGTCTCTGAGCCAGGCATTGATTAGCTGGCTGACTTCTCCCTGTGTACAGAGCTGCTAAGGGTGACTGGGCCCCAAAAACACCTGTCTCACCCACACCAAACCAGTCTGCAGAGTGCATTCAGACAAACCGTTCCAGAGCTTCACACTGTGACGCCCTGAAAGACCTGCTCACTTGGGCACACTCACCCAGCCCTGCGCACTGTTCATGAGTGTGTGCTCACTTGGGCCCACTCACCTAGCCCTGTCCTGCCCTTGTTGATGTGCGCTCACCTGCCATCTGCAGGTGTTCTGGCAGGTGGGGACTCCAGCCCAGCTCTCCCATGCACAGTGAGGACCTATCTGTAAGGGCAGGGGGTATAATGAGGGTTGAGACATGCTGCACCAATATCCCATGGGGCAGTAAATCTGTGAGCAAGACAGAGCTACATCTATGGGACTGTGTAGTCCCAAAACTCAGCACGTCCTACTTGCCCTTGTCCCTTCAGTCAGGTTTCCCTCTTCCCCTCCTCACTCTTCCTGTTTCTCTGAACACGACCCACCCAGGCTCCAGACAGCCCTGTCTCATGGCTGCAGCTGGGAGGGTGATTTCACTTGCAGCTCAGACCTGGTGGGTACAGCCTGTGGTGTTCCAGCCACTGCCCCATGGCGAGCACTGGGTGCACATCTCCGGATATCTGCACTATTACTTTTAATCACATGCAAAGCAGCAGTAGCAGGACATCACTAGAGGATCTTGTCTCTTTGGTTAGAAGCAAGGCAGGAACACAGACAGCACCTGTCCTGTGCTTGCAACCTTATTATAACAAGATCCTGTGTGGGAATGGTGAGTGGCAGGTGATCAGAGACTGCGGGCTGAAGGACATGATTCAAGTGCCCTAGCACTCACTCATGGGCAATGCTTTCATCAAGGATCTGAGCACTAAAAAGCACAAACCAGGTCTGCTGGATAGGTGATGAGCTAGGAAGGTGACTCTCCAGCAAGTGAACCCTTCTGACATTTAAAAAATTCTGTTGTGTTCCACATAAAAAGTAAATGTGTCTTTTTTTTTTTTCCTCACAGCTAGGCACTTTAATCACAGAATCATTAGGGTTGGAAAAGACCTCTAAGATCATCCAGTCCAACTGTCAACTCATCACCACCATGCCCACTAAACCATACCCTTGAGTGCTACATCTACTCATTTTTTCAACACCTTCAGGGATGGTGACTCCACCACTTCCCTGGGCAACCTGTTCCACTGTCTGACCACTCTTTCAGAGAAGAAATTAAAAAACACACTCAGGTCAGAACAAAATAAACTTTGTATTTCAGAAAATTTGAAATGTTTCATGAGTTTTGATGGGTATTTTTCGTTTAAAAAAAACCCCAACCAAACAAACCCAAAATGCAGCAAGCTGAAACTTTAAACAATGTGTCATTGTGAGAGGAAAACCTGGAAAGGTTTTACACAGATGTATATATGGGAGTTCTTTCAACATCTTCAAATTTATACATTTCTCATTTTTTAACAAGTAAGATAAAAAAAGTCAGTAAGTTTTTGCAGGTTTAAATTTTGACAGATCTGCATTTTCTAGTGCCAAAATGTTTTGCTCAATTTTTGTGAATAAATTCCCAAATTTTTCTGATTGCCTGGGCAATTTAATTTGCCTGCATTCTGATATAATGTGGGATTACAGGAACAGATGTTATTTTCCATGGGGTGTGATGTATAAGCTCAGACTTTTGGAGATTTATAATTTGATCAAATGCAGCTGAATTTTCCCAAAGATAACTCGTTGTGAGCTCTTGCTCCAAAATGAAGTGGTCCAAACTTCTGAATGGTGGCTTTGAGGAACTTTTCATCAGGGAAAAGCAAAACATTTTTCCCAAAGCCTGTTCTGAGGAATTGCTGACCTGTTTAAGCTGAGTGTTTGCAAAATCCTCGAATGGAAGCAGAAGTCTTGGCAGTCAAATCTGGGGTTTGGCAAACTCTAAGCCATGAAGGATTTACAGTAGAGAATTGATCGACATTACCTGTCTGTGTTAATCACAGAGCTTTTGTTTTCCATGTTTTGTTGTAATACTTCTAAATTCCAGGATGGAAGTAAGAAATCAGCACAGTAGCTTTCTCCATCTTTCTCCACGAGTAGGGAGAGACATGACAAGCACATAATGGCTTGAACAGTAAGGAGGTACTGGCAGGGGGAGAGAGAAGTGTCCATATCATGCCTAGTTTCAAGGATCTAAGGCGAGGGTTGAGTACCACCGGGGTGATCAAAGTGGTAGTGGAGGTCCAGAGCAGCAGTATGGGCCTGCTTGTGCTGATGGTGGCCTATTGCTGATCTGGTCTGCTCCTTGGAGTAATTCACTCCCACAAGTACCACATTTGATTATATCAGCAGGATCAGACCCTTGGTTATACCAGGAGAGACTGTATGTGCTTCTCAACCTGGGCCAGTGCCTGCAGGCTGGACCTGAGCCCAGAGCTTTGGCAAGCATCGATGGCTATCTGGCTCCTGAATCACAGCTTTAAGACGACAAAAAATTGCAGCCAAAATGCAGCCAACTCCCAAATAATGCCCTCCAAATCTCCAAGCTGAAAGGTGGCAGAGCCAGCCTTTCTGTGCCCCTGCAGCAGGGACTGTGGGAGTGGGATGATCCCCTGATACAAAGTGCTATGAGGACCAGAAGGGTGGGGACATGCCCATCTCAGCCTCCCAGAGAGATGGGGTCTCCAGGGCTTTGGGAGCTGACAGGAAAGATACAGTCAGAACTGAGACTTGGCAGTAAAGGTCTGCAGGAGAAGAGCTCCCCAGGGGCAGCCACTGCTCCCCCCAGACATAATACTCCACTGCTTCCAAGCACATTTTTCTCAGGCAGTGCTGGATAATCTACGGGAATGTTAAACACCAAAATGAGCAACAATCCTGGCTGGAATATCTCTGCAGGACAAGCAGTGATTTCATGTTCCCCTGAAGGGTAACCAAAGGGTAGTGGAAGAGGTCAGTGTTCCCAGGTCACCCAAGTGGCTCAACTCATGTTGAAAGTGCCTTGGACACTTTAGGGGTTGAATAGTCTGAGTGAGAGGAGACTGGCAAAATCACTTCCATGCATGTTGCTGCCTTGCTTCACTGCTGGAAACAGCAATTCTCCTGCAAGATATGAAAATTACTGAGTCCATCTTGCTTAGTAGCCCTGCATTTCACCACTCTAGAAAAGGCTTTTGTGCCCCTATTGCCTCCAGTCTGCCCTGTTCCTGTCCACAGCCAGGCCTTGTGCCAGGGCAGTGGGATCCTTAGCTGGAGGACAGAAGGATGGACAGTCTCCTCCCTGGGACACCTCCTCCCAGCAAAGGAAAGAGTCATGCGCTCCCCTGGGAGCAGAGGTTAGGTCTCCCACAATGATGGTTCCTATCCCCATCCCAACATCCATGATGTTGGATAGGGACAATCTGCATTCTGGATCCCAAAAAGCTTGGGGCACAAGAACAGCACCTCCTGTCACACAGAAACAACTGGGCTCTGCTGCCAAAACTGTAGACACTTGTCTCCCCTTCTCATACTGGGGGACAAGTAGTGCCTGTTCCAGAGTGATGTGCCATCTCATGACTGGGGGACATGTCCCCTGTCAGGGTATTTCTCCTTCCGAAGCAAAACCAGTGCTCAGGGTGCAGCAGACAGGAGTTAGGGACTGAGGTCACCATGTGCCCATGGCACACCAGGCAGGTGACGCATTGCTTGTGAAAACAGAGACCCCAGTCTCCACAAAACCCATGCTCAGGGTGATTGCTGCTGGCCACCCCTGAGCCCTGCACGTGTCTGGAGGATGTGGTGGCATACAGCTTCCAGTGCTGTAGCATGGAGCCACATCCAGTCAAGGTCAAAAGTGTCTGGGGCTATGAGGAGGTAGTGTGGAATTATTTTTTTCTTTCAGAAAAACATAGCATTTTCATCCTTTGAATAAAGTGTTCCTGTTTACATGGGAACATGACAAGAGTTGTTTATTTATTTGCTTTTAATAACTGAGAAATGTTTACTTCTGAAGGGTTCTCCTGGTTTTCTTCCACGAAAAACCTCCCAAAAGTTCAAGGGGGAAAAGAGGAGGTGTTTTGGTTTTTTTCATTAAAATTTCTGCTTTGGCAAAATACCATCTCCAGTAAGGGACAAAATATCTGCCAGGCTCTGGGGATCAGTGCTGTGTGCCAGATCTCCCTGGTGCCCATCTGAGCTGCAGGCATTTGCATATGAGCAACTCCCTGGTTTAGGACCCATTTCGGGGCGCTGGGACCGGCATGTTGAGGTTGGTTGTGCTTTGAGCCACTCCAGGAAACCTCCCTCAGATTCTTGGCATGGGCTCGGGCTCTGTGATCTGGCACTGACCCCCTGAAAGGCACATGGAGACTCATTATCATTTGCTGACCCAACTCCTGTTTTCATTCCTCGTGACAGGAATCTGCACAGTGTTTAATGCAAACAGAGGAAACACATTTATTGCCTTTTCTAAAAAATTCTGATGTTTCAAAGCCATGTTCAGAAAGCCAGAGCAATTAAATTCTTCTGTCTCTGCAACTCCAGCTCCAAATATACTCTCTGGTTAGGAAAACATCTCAGAAAAATCTGCCTAGGAGGTATTTATTTTACATGTACTGGACTGTCACTGAGGGGCTGCTGGGCTTGATGTAAGGTCAGTTGTACTGTCTGTTCACAGGAACAGTCAGGTCTATGCAGGAAACTCTTTCTGCTGCAATTCTCCCCTCCAGAAACTAGATTTGACAGTATCTTGATCTTATGTGCTTAGCCAGATGTGTGGGTCTCAACTAGCCTGCATGGTCACAGGGCTGGCTGTCCTCAGTCAGCGCCCCAGCAAATATGGGTTTTAAAAGAGTAAAGAATCATAACAGCTCTACTAAACAGAAAGCAAACCTGACCCCAGTTACAGGCTACTGATGAGTCAGCTGAGCTGCTCATGGTATGCAATGAGCAGGGGCTTGGGCAGACTTCAGGAACAAGCCTGGGACTGAGTGGGATCAAGTGCACCCTCAGCAAGTTTGTGGATGACAACAAGCTGGGTGGGAGTGTTGATCTGCCTGAGGGTAGGAAAACTCTACAGAGAGATCTGGACAGGCTGGATCACTGGGCTGAGACCAACTATATGAGGTTCAACAAGACGAAGTGAGGCCAAGTGGTGGGTCCTGCAGTTTGGTCTCAAGAACTCCATGCAACATTACAGGCTTGGGACAGAGTGGCTAGAAAACTTCACAGCAGAAAAGGATCTGGTGGTGCTGGTTGACAGCCAGCTGGACATGAGTCAGCAGTGTGCCCAGGTGGCCAAGAAGGCCAACAGCGTCCTGGCTTGTATCAGAAATAGTGTGGCCAGCAGGACCACAGAAGTGATCCCCACCCTGTACTGGGCACTGGTGACGCCACACCTCAAATACTCTGCTCAGTTTTGGGCCCCTCACTCCAAGAAGGACATGGAGGTGCTGGAGTGTGTCCAAAGAACGGCAACAGAGCTGAGGAAGGGTCTGGAGCACAAGTGTGATGAGTTCCCGGCTGAGGGAACTGGGGATGTTGAGCCTGGAGGAAAGGAGGCTGAGGGGAAACCTTCTGGCTCTCTCCACCTCCCTGAAAGGAGGGTGGAGAGAGGTGGGGGTCGGTTTCTTCTCCCAGGTAACAAACAATAGAATGAGAGGAAATGGCCTCAAGTTGCACTAAGAGCACTATAGACTGGATATGAGGAAAAACTTCTTCACCAAAAGGGTAGTCAAGCATTGGAACAGGCTGCCCAGGAGGGTGGTGGAGTCACCTTCTCTGGTGGTATTTAAGAGGTAGGTAGACATGGTTTAGAGGTGGAATTGGTAGTGTTTGGTTTATGGTTGGACTCGGTGATCTTAAAGGTCTTTTCCAACCACTACAATCCTGTGATTCTCTGAAGACTCCCTTGATCACTGCTAGTCTAAACCATGCAGAGCCCTGTTGTGGAGCTGCCAGTGGAATATTTAGCCAATCTTTTCTCCCAAGTAAGAAGCAACAGGACAAAAGGAAAGCATCTCAAGATGTGCCAGGGGAGGTTTAGATTGGATATTAGGAAAAATTTCTTCTCCGAAAGATTGGTCAGACATTGGAACAGGCTGCCCAGGGAAGAGGTAGAGTCACCATCCCTGGAGGTGTTGAAGAAATGTGTAGATGTAGCACTCAGGGGTATGGTCTAGTGGGCATGGTGGTGATGAGTTGACAGTTGGACTGGGTTATCTTAGAGGTCTTTTCCAACCTTAATGTTTCTGTGATTTTATGATTCTGTGATTCTGTGTGATTGATATTCTGGAGGGAAGGGATGCCATCCAGAGGGAACTTGACAGGCTAGATAGTTGGGCCCATGAGAACCTCATGAAGTTCCAGAAGGCCAAGTGCAAGGTCCTGCACCTGGATTGTGGAAATCCTCAACATGGATACAGGCTGGGCAGTGACTGGATTGAGAGCAGCCCCGTGGAGGACTTGGGGATATTAGTGGATGAAAAACTGAATATGAGCTCACAATGTCTTCTCACAGCCCCAAAAGCCAATTGCATGCCCAGCTTCTTCAAAAGAAGCATGGCCAGCTGGTCAAGGGTGGTGATTCTTCCCCTCTACTCTGCTCTTGAGACTCCATCTGTAGTGCTGTGTTCAGCTCTTGGACTCCCAGAATATGACATGGATCTGCTTGAGCAGGTCCAGAGGAGGCCACAAGGGTGATCAGGGGGCTGGAGCACCTCCCCTATGAGTGCAGGCTGAGAGAGTTGGTGGTATTTAGCCTGGTGAAGAGAAGGCTCCGGGGAGATATTATATCAGCCTTCCAGTACTTAAATGGGACCTGCAGAAAAGATGGGGAGGGACTCTTTATCAGGGAGTGTAGTGAATAGGGTGAGGGGTAACAGTTTTAAACTGAAAGAGAGTAAATTTAGATGAGATGTGAGGAAGAAATTCTTTGCTGTGAGGGTGGTGAGACACTGGCCCAGGCTGCCCAGAGAAGCTGTGGATGTTCCTCCCTGGCAGTGTTCAAGGTCAGGTTGGATGAGGCTTTGAGCAATGTGGTCTAGTGGAAGGTGTTCTTGCCCATTTGCAGGGGGTTGGAACTAGATAATATTTAAAGTCTCTTCTAACTCAAACCATTCTATAATTCTGTGGTTCTAAGAAGCACCTCAGCACAGTAACACTGGAGAAATGCTCCCCTCTTGAGAGCCTTTCTGTGCTTGGAGCATCCATCTCCAATCATCGATTTTACTCCCTTCTCTGAAGGCTTTGACTGCATCCTGCTCACAATATCACAGCTTAAAAGAGCTCCAGTATTCACTGAATCTCCATCATGACACTGTTGCATGAGAGACAGCATGATCACTTCTCTAAGATACTGCAGTTTTGGGGTATCCCACTTGATATGGTGGGTGCTCATGGTCAAAAGTAGTTAGGAGGGCATGTCTGCTTGATTGATGCACTCAAGGAGGCAGGGCTGAAATAAAATACTTTGTGTGAAGCTCCCAGATGAAGTTCAAGGAAAGCTTTCAGCAGGAAATGGATGAAACAGCATCAAAGAGGCTTTGGGGATTTTACAGAGGGCAAAAGACTTTCAAAATAAGACCTCTCTGGTTTGTAAACACTTTTAACAAAGTGGATTCAGCTCTAATCTTATACCCATTTTACGCTGGTTTAATGACACTGACTGATGAGGAGTTAGACTTTATAGGCTCAGATGAGATCAGGAGATGGTCCAGTCAACACAGACTGTGGGGCATCTTCTGTCCTGGCTGAAGGGGAGCCTGGCCACAGCGTCGCTTCCCCTGCCATGTGCTGGCACAGACCTTGGGACCTGCCCCAATGATTTGCAATATGAGGCAGATGGGAAAAGAAAAGACTATTATTTTAATCAAATTAGAGCTCTGTGCATTGCTGCTTAGAGCAGCCTAAAGGATAATGCATTGTTTTGAGGGTGCTTCACTGCCCTAGGTGCTGTGACCTGTTAAATCACATCAGGAAACCCATTTTGGGCAGCTTCAAACATATCTGACATCTTTAAAGGTTTTGTAATTTCCAGTTTAGCACAGCAGAGAGATTTACACTTGCATCCTTGCAGAAACTGAAAAATACTGTTTAAATATTCAGCATGCCAGTCCAGCTAACATTTGCTGGGCCTGCCACAAAGACTCAGTCCCTTCCTTGAATGCCGCAATATCACAGGTCTTTGGCAGTAAGCTGATGCCTCTGATAAGTCTGGGCTGACACAGTTCTGCTTTTTGATGTAGAAATGAAATCTTAGTCCAGAAGACAGCAACAAGTCTTAAATCAGGTGAACAGTGGTTTGTTGTAGCACCAAGATGCCTGTTTATGGGACAGAATGGAAGCAAAAGTTTCCCCTGGATACAGGCCTGTTCCACAAGACCTCACGGATGCATTGCTCGTCTTGTGCCCGCCCATAGGAACATGGGCTGCTCAGAGCTTTGCCTTTTCTCCAGATCACCCCGTTGCTCCTGTGTCTGTAGGATCACGAGATGCATTGGAGCTTATAGGAGCCTTGCAAAGACTTCTGTCTCAGCTAGTCCATGACTATTTGCTATTACCAGTTGACTTCCTAAGGGCAGGTCTGACAGTGATGGGCAGCACTGCTAGTCTGTGTTGCTTACAAGAAGAGTTAGGAGCACACAGCTCAAAATCCCTGCTCTTCAGTTAAGTGAATTGTGTATCTTACCAGGACTGCAGATGAAATAAAGTGCTGTCATGCCAAGAGTAGCTTTGCAGTCTTACCCTGTCCTCAACATAAAGATTAAGGGAAGCAGTTCTGGTTCAAGTGTTTAAGTGGGTGCCTGTATAATTGAATTTCATGCTTGTTCGTTCCCTCTGAAGTGGTGTACACAGGCAGTCACTTGAAAGGAGGAAAATCTTGCTCAAACCCTCTGTGAACTTTCCTGCATTCAACAAGATTTTTAATAATGGGTAAATTCTGCTTCAGACCCCTTTGACTGTGGAATGCTGATGAGAAAGGACTTCTTTTTGTAAATGTTTCTGAGGACAAGGGGTCACTAGGATCTCCTTACATTCAGATAAGTGTTTTGCACATATCAGAAATGATGCACATACAAAAATTAATGTTGGCTGGTTTCTGTCATTAAGTAACAGAATGAGTCCTGTGCACAGGTCTCCTCTGCCTGCCTGGCCTTTGTGGGAAGCTTTGATGTCTTCAGATGAAAGCTCCTGAGTAAGCAGCAATATTCCTGTTATTTGCAACTACTGCACATCAAAGCCTTTGTAACCATACACCTGAACTGCCCATTGAGATGGTGCCACAGATCTCCCCATGGGCACCTGTGCTGTGATGGCATTTCTGGGCCATGTGTGGATTTTGTGTCACAATAATTATCTAGAGACATCACGAGTTCTCTGTCTGTGAGGTGTATCAGCCAAGCAGTGTCGCATCACTGCAGACCAGTGTCTGGTCCACATGGGCCACTGGTGAGTCAGACCAGTGTGCAGGGTTTTCATACATCAGGACTGCCACTGTATGGCACCAACAGGTAAATGGTGACTGGGGAAGATGCTCACACCCTAATTAATCATCTTGCCAGTTAGCAGGAGCATTGGTGCACTTGGCCGTGGTGGTTCAACCCACCTCCTCTGTGTGAGTGCCCATCCGCAGCCACAGAGCAGGTAACCTGAGCCCCGCTGGCCGCACACGCAGTGGGTTTGCAGCTGGAAAGCAAAACAACAGCAAGAGCAGAGGGAAGGCCTTGCTTCATTGTGCATGTCTGTGCGTGCTCAGAGGAGCAGGCAGGACAACCAGGGATCCTGCCCAGAGGGCACAGCATTGCCTGGTGTTGAGGCAGAGGTGTTTGCAGGCAGTGGGAACACAGGTTTTGGCAAGTCTACCGCAATGACATGTTGAGCATAGGGAGCTGGGCTTGCCCTTCATTTTTTTATTACTGTTTCCATAGGCTGTCTGGAACCAGTGGTGATTAGAAACCACCGATGTCCACCAAAATTGCATTTGTGGTCAGTATAAAGTTCTTGTGTCACCCTTGTCCAGCAAGTGGAATATCTCCTTCCTCTAACAAGATCAGGGCAGTTGTGCTAGCAAGGGAGATCCTGTTCCCTCCTAGATTCCTTTTGGGGCTCAGAAAGTTAGATTTTCTATGTCTTTCCAGGAAATATTTAAGGAAATCTCCCCTGTTCTCTGTGGCTGCAGTGTGCACCACACGATCCTGCAAGCTCAGCTTGGCTGAGCCAAAAATTTTTCAAAAATAGGAGCATATAGTAAAGACCAAGGTCCTCACCATGACCTGCAGAATATAAACCTTTCAATTCTTTCCTCACAAATCAGGCCCTTTCATCCCAGTCGTCTCCCATTTCTCCATCACTTTCTAGTGTTACCTAAACAGCAGTTTTGGATGTTATCGCATCTAAAAGATGAAGTCTGCCCACGATCTTCTGTGATGACAATATGGGCTACATATGCCCCTTGGGCTCAGAGCTGTGTGGTCATCTGAGGAAAACTCTTTTCCCTTCAGCTGAAAGGTGGCTTTGGGACTTGGTGTCTTGTGCTATGCCCAAAATGAGATGGTGATAGAACAAGGGGTAACTGGTGAGCTCTAGGGCCTCCTGGTTGAATTAATTCCCTTTCGTGTGTGTGTCTACATGCATATGTGTATATATATTCACTGCATTTGTGATTTCAGATCTTGCATCCTTTCTGGGTCACCTCCATGCTTCCAAGGTGATGCAAAGTTTGGGGTTCCTGTGTGCACATCAATTTGCCACGTGGAGAGCTGCCAGAGCCTATTCCTGCCCTTTCACTTTGAGGCAGTAAGACAGCAGTGATGGCCGCAGTGAGGATGAGGATGATTACGGTCACAGCTGGAGGGTCACAGCACAGCAGATCCCACTACAGATCCCAGCTGCTTTTGTTCTGTAAGGCCCGATGAAGACACAGGTACCCAAAGGAGTTTCCCTGGCACATCCAGAACTTCGTAGGGAGCTGAGTAAGATTCAGCATACCCTCAGAAGACCATGTGGCTAACAGCACAGCCTTAGCATCTCTGGAGTGCAGAGACACATGGCAGTCATGCCATCTTCCCAGTTCCTGCTGAGCCTGTAGGATCCTCCTTGATCCCATGCCTGTATTTTATCCTGGCATGCCATTAGCAATTCTTTTCCCAGTTGTTGAAGAACAAATAGTTTGGTTAAACGTGGCAGCTCTGTATTTGTGTTTCTGTGCATGTTAGTCTCTAGGCCTCAAGTGAGTACTGCTGGATGGGAGTGAGCAGGTCAGGATCTGGGCACCTGTGTAGGTGTGGGCATATCTTATGAGTGTGCATGGGGGAGGGGATTTGGGAGTGTGGTGGGGCCTTCACACAGGTGTTAAGGCTATGTATTGGTCATGATGGGCTTTTGGGCATGTGTTTGTGAAAGAATAACTTAGGAAAGTCTTTGCTCAGGGGAGTGAATCAGCATCACTTACAAGAGCAAGCTCCATAGCAGAGGTGTTCATCTGCCCTGGTCCTGCCCCTCTGCTCACTGCTGTTCCCACCTTCCTGGCATTTAGCTCTTGCAGCAAAACCCAGCTGCAAAGGCAGGCTGTGGGGAGGTGAATCCGTGGAGTACGTGGGGCTTGTGCCACAGAGAGCTCTGGGTAATAGACATGCCTTACACCCAGATGCTGGAGTCACTCAGAAGCAAGTGCAGACACAGACTCATGGTCTCAGCCAGAAAAGTCAAAATCTGGGGCTGTTCCCAGTAAAATAAGATTAAAATTATCTGCTCATTGGCACAAGGAAAAGGTAATTTTTTGCCCATTGTGGCATTTGGGCAGCCAGAAACAGCATGGAATCCAGGGGGACAACAGGGCCTTGGCAGGGAAGAGCAAAGCAAGATGCTGGAGAGGAGGTAAACTGTCCAGTGCTTCCTTCTGCCTATGCACTGGGGGAACTGGGAGACAGAGGCATGTGGTGTTGATAGTGGCCAGACACCAAGAGATTTCCTGTTCTTCAGAGAGCTCTTGTCAGCAAACTGCAGCTCGCAGGCAGCAGCAGGCAGAGCACAGTGAAGTGTCCTGCAGAGCAGGGGTCTGCAAGGCCAGGCTGCCACTGGTGAGCAGGAGAGAGTGGCTGCTCACAGCAAAATGCCCAGTATGGAGGCCTGTGAGAGGTGGACACTGCGGCAGCAGCCTGTCCTGAGGAGGTCAGGCAGGTTTCACATTTTTCCCAGCTGTTTTTCTACCCTCTCATGTTCTTCTCCCCAGTCTGCCCGTATCATCAGGGAAAGAGGTTGCTCCATCAGGGGTTGGAGCCAATAAAAGCAGAGTGCAGGGTCACAAGAGTGCCCTTTTCCATTGCACCCCACTGCCAGAAAGACAAGCCGCAGCTGCATCCCCAAGGCATCTCCCTGAGCAAACCTCTGCCTCCATAGTGCTGTGCCCACTGCCCAGCTGAGGTGAGCTCCCAAGAGGCCACCAACCCTCCTCGCTCAAGGGTACTGCAGCAGCCAGCCCCAGGCAGCAGTGCCCCATGAAGAGCCTGTCAGGCCAGGGCTGATGCTCACATGACAGCCTGGCTGAAATTCCATTGCTGCATCTCCTTGCACCCATGCACACCCTAACAGCGCATTTCTGCCCCATTGCCTGCACCCAGGGCACTCGCTGGGCAGCCAGGCTGGTGGTGGAGCTGGCATTTCCCTTGAGAAAGGAGGAACACCTCTGTAGTGAAAGCAGGGTGACACTGAAGACAAGATTTACAGCTGCATCATCCTGTTGCCAGTGGACATTCGACTAGCACCCCTATCCATGACATTTGTTTGTTCAAATGTAACACAATTCATAGACTCTTTAGGAGAGTGTTGACGCTGTGACATTAAGCAGCCGATTACTCCTGTGCTTGGCAGGCTCTCAGTCCCGCTGCGATATGGCTTGTGCCCAGCACCTTCCCTAGCAAAGTGCATTGGCATAAATACGTGAGTAATGCAGGTGACAGGCACTATGGCTCTGGCTTATTATCCATTGCTTTTATGTAATTTATGCTCCAAAAGTAACTGTGCTCAATCTTGTCCATGAACTTGATTCCTTTCATGTGGTTTTCTGCCCTAACGAGTTTAAATCGGTTCCAATAGGCACTGTTTTAATGGAGATGATAAACTTTTATTGAACTCAAGCACATTAAAATGAAATGTAAGCAATAGGTGACTTTAGCATTAGTCTAGAGTCTTTTCCAATCTGGATCAAGCCAGCATACCTTCCCTGTTAAGCAACAGCTAGTACCCCAGCACATTTTATGAGCTCCTAAAAGGGCCGAAAAATCCTTCCCCCACCCTGCTTCCACATTGCTGGAAGCTGAGGCTGTGTGTTAATAGAAGCAGCTCCGTGACCTGGTGGTACAGCCATGAAACAAGGCATAAACACGGCTAAGTACAGGACTTCACATCTCACAAAAACAGGAAGGCAGGGGATGGGTAATTTGGTGTTTTACAGCAGCTTTGTCTGCTAATCTGTGATCTGTTTGGTCTGCCAGTAGGATTATTATGGTGGGTTTACTGAAGAAGTGCCAAAAATGATGTTAAATAAACTGTTTACACAATGTAACTACAGGCTGAAAAGCTAAACAGAGAGTCCCAAACTCAGCCCCATTGCAGGTTTGAACAAAAATAAACTTCTTGACACTTTCAACTGCATGCTGCCGCTCTGCAGAGTCTGCTCTGTTTGTTGAATATTAAAATATAAAATTAATGTGTTTCCCCCTCTTTCTGGGGCTCTTTCCAAAGGTCTCATGGTTGGAAACATGATCAGATCATTTTGAGCTTCTTGGCTGTCCTTGGAATTTGCTGTGATCATTTTATGCATTATAAAATATTCAGGTTTCAGAATGACTATAAGGAAGACTATCATTCTTTAGAAGTGGGTTGTGTAATATTATTTTTAAGAGGACAGGAAGAGCTAGTGCTTGTTCTTTGCTCTCCAAGGAATTATAAGGGAGACCTGGGGGACAGAAGTTATTTGCTCTCTCCTGTGTGGTACATGGGGATGTTGGTCATACAAACTGTCATCTTCACCCATGGATGGGTGATGTGGAGAGTTATCTACCAACTCAAAGGACAGTTTGGAGGAATGCAGGAGCTTTCATGCTTTTTCTCCACTTTTGCTTGTCTTTAACATGGGTGTATTCATTGCTGAGGAAAAAGCTTGAAGAGATTTTGAAAAAATTATTCCTGTCAGCTTTTTGGCTAAAGAATCGCAAGCAAAACACTCTTGAATTCTGACTATTTCTGTTAGCCATAGCCTCCCCCCAAAAACCCAGCCAGTTTCTATAGCACATGGAACAAGCATGCAGTTTATGGAGGACCCATCAGTTACAGCCTGTGTTTATTCCAGGTCCTTGTTTCAGTGTCTGAGGGTGTGGATTTGAAGAGGGCATAACTGGCATTGGCAACAACTTTGGAGCCCCATCCAGGACAGGGCTTTGGTGCTCATGCAGGGTTTGTGAGTAAAAAAATTCTCAGAGATCAAGGAACCACACAGGTGCTGGCCACCAACAATGGCATGGTAGGACATCAAGTGCATGGCACCATTTGCACAAAGGTTGTACTAATGTTCTCTGAGCATGTCAAAACATTGAGCAAAGAAAGATCACTGACAACATCTGCATAGGTTTTCAAAAGTCCTTCATAAAAGGCAACTGAAGAATCTGGGTCATTTGGGGCACAGCCAGCAGTCAAAACCTGGAGGCAGGAAGGGAGGTAAGACCTCTTTGTCCTGATACAGGCAGGGCTTCTACGTTTCCTGGTGTGTCCTGTGCTGTCAGTTATCATTACAGATTTTGTACAAAAATGAAGGGAGATTATATGTAGGTGCAATGTAGAAAACGTCATCTGAACCTGCCTGTGCAGTTCAGCTTAGTTGCGTGTGTGTATGCTTTTTGAGATACTTTTAGTTATAAGAAGACTCTTTTTTTTTTTTTCTGTAGGAACCAGCTTTATTAATTGCACAGTCCTACATTATTCCCTGAGATCTTGTGATCAGATAAAGCAAAGCTGTGCAATCACGTAGTCACTGCAGTAAACAATACATTTTAAAGTGGAAAAAAAAAGTGAATAATTAAAAGAAATTTCATTTTTTAAAAAGACAACAAAACCAGGAGATCTGTCCTCATAGCAATGCACAAAAGGTCACTATAGTTTCCTTTCAGCACCCAAACTCAGCAGAGACACAGCACCAGGCAGTGTCACCCACAGTATGGGCTGACCAGCAAGACCTTCTCCTGCTGGCTTCTCAGCAGCTTGCTGACAGCAGAGGAATTTGGAGACATGCGAGTCAGGCGTTGCAGTGTCCCAGTGTCAACAGCCCAGGAGAGGCAGGCTCCCCATTTTCCGCACTGTTGACCAGGGCCAAGGTGGCATCCTGACACGGGGCTCAGGAGCCAGGGCAGTAAGGGAGGGCTGGGGCTGCAGTGTGCTCCCTGTTGCATGGTTCACATGGGCTGGGAGAGAAGGTGCAGGCTGGGAGGACAGCCTGGCAGAGCACTGTTTCAGAGGTGCTTGAGAAAACGTGATTTTCAGGCCCTCATGTAATTTGATGGATTTGTCACAAGAGATGCATGAGTGGAGACACAGACCTGAGACACAGCACCCTCCCCAAGTAATCTTGCAAATCTCTAAAGAACAGGCTTCCCAGAAAACCTTTGAAAAGAACTGGAGCAAACCAACTGTTTCTCCCTAATTTTGCTTTTCAAAAGGACTGAACTTGTTCTTGCTGAAGCTATCCCAAATTATTCAGCCCAAAGGGTTAAAGTTTGGCAGAGTTGTAAGCAAATGAACAATGGGTCATATCATGGAAACTGTCAGGCAACCTTAAATATAGCTGTTATGATCTGCATAGTCTGCAATGCTCTGGAAACCAAGATGAGCAGTAAGGGGAAAAAATTCATAGAGCCCATAGAGTTGTTTAGGTTAGATGAGAACAGAGAGGACTGCGGGGAGCTGAAGAAAGCCAGAGGGCACCTGGGGAAAAGGGTGGGTGCTGGAAAGGTAGGAGCAGGGCAAGGAGCGCATCAGGAGGAAGACGAGGATGAGGCAGACCACAGGGCAGTCGAGGAAATGACACTTTGTGCTTTCTCCATTTCAGAAGTTCAGTGGGCTTATTTGGTGGCAGCTGGTGACTCCATCTTTCCCCCAGCCCTTCTTTTCTGGGCTCTGCAATATGCCCAGACACTAAAGAACTGATTTAGTGTTTGCACAAACTGATCTAGCAGTGAGCCAGGAGTCAGGGCTGGGCTCAGCATTGATCTGGGGGTCCCAGATTCTCTCAGGGGAGCTGAAATCCACCCCTTACCACTCACTAGGGGCTGCAGCATGTGGATGCCTGCTTCTTCCCCAGACAGAATCCCATGTATCCCAGCTGAGGCAGGCAGCAAAGATGGACTGAATATGGAGCCCAAAAACTTCAAAGTGAGTTGGAAACTATTTTATCACAGCAAGATCAGTGCAAGCTGCAGTGCTGGATGTGATTGGGGCTGGGGCTGAGAAGTCCTCTTACGGGAAATGGCTCTTAATGTGCTGTCTGAGCGCGAGCCTGGCGCAAGGAGGGAGCAGCTGAGGAGCACTGCACTATGTAAGAGGTCAGACCCAACATCCCTTCTGGCCTCCAGCACTACAGGCTCAGCTGGAATGGTGCTACAGCCACAGAGCCTAAATGATTTATACCACTAGAAGAGTTTTTTCTTTCCCTTCTTCCTCCCTGCTGCCCTGCTCTCCCTCTGTCTCCATCAGCACTGACAGGCAGCTGAAGGGCAAGGGCAGCATTCAAATGCCCACGTGCACTGGTGGCCTCAGCTCATACATATCACAGGGAATGAAGCCTCATGGGACACTGCTGCCCTGCTATCCCTGTGCAAGCAGTAAGGCAGGGGTTCCTCTGCTGGTTCATGTCCTGTAATTTGTTGGCCATGTCTTCAGAGCTCCTTGGGGACAAAACACAGCTCTGGACAGGTATAGAGACAGCAGAGCCACCTTGGGAGGTGGCTTTGGTTCCTCCCAGTGACCTGGGTATCTGCCTGTCCATCCCTCCCAGCACCCTCATATCTCTCCTCTATGAGCTGTAGCCATTGTCCCTATGGGCTCCCATGACATTGCTGCCACTCCGTGACCCACACAGCCTCCTCTCATACCCATCTGCTCCCCTCATCTCTAGCTGCTGTCATGGCTAAGACCAGTGTCCTGCATGCCAGGCAGGGAGCAGAGCTGCTCTCAGGTAGACCCTTGCTCACAGTGTCTCTGGAAGATTTGCCAGGGTGGGTTTGGGGCAGGTCTGTGCCAGGGGAGAGCTCCAAAGCACAGAGGGGTGTCCCTCATGCTATGTGGCACAGTGCTGACCTGAATATTTCTACTGGCCTTTTCTTGACCATTTTTGGTCCCTTTCATTTGTTTTTGAATCTGTTCCTCCTCTTTGCCCAAGTTCTTTGTGCTAATTGGGAACTGGCTCCTCTCGGGGTGGGAGGTCTGTCAGGACTGCCTTATGACAGATTTATTTTGCCTCTCTGTCTCTGCATTTTGGCAGTTTGGTTCTTCTGCAATGTTCTGGATTTGGATTTTGCTTCTCAGCACTGATATCCTCACAATAGGCAGCCTATGGATTGACTAAATTAAAACATAATGAGCTGGAATGCAACTGGCAGCTCTGAGATCCCCATCAGCAGGGTGGTGGCTTGCAAACACACAGCTGAGCTGCGTTTTCACGCAGGCATGAGCTGATGGCTGCAGCCCTGTTGTAAATAAGGGCTGAGTAAGACCAGGGCAGGATGCAGATGTCCTGCTCAGTGTGCCATGAGCGATGGCACTAATGCCTTGGCACAGACACCTTGCTGTGGGCAGGGGCTGCAGATGCTCATAGGAACAGCATGCTGAACTCCAGCAAGGAGTTAACAGTTGTAAAGTGTTGCTCAATAGGGATCAGAGGGTGAAGGTTTAGCAGGTCAAGTCAGTGAGCTGAATCGCCATTGCTAGAGGGCAGGAGAAGTAGCTGCTCCTCTTACCAGTGTTGATCCTTTCACGGTACATGCTCTGGGTGCATTGATTATCTTCACAGGACTGAACTCTTCTCCATTCCATTGCCATGTTATGAGTGCCCCCAAAACCTTCTGTAGCTGAGTCCCTCCTGTTGCACAGTGGCACCTTGAGAAGAGTGTCTATACTATCTTTCCCACTGCCTCAATTCCCCTTACTTCAGCTGTAGGGTGTCCCTATAGGGGGTGTATCTCTACCAGCACACTCTTTCCTGCCTCTGTTTCCCCTCCAAAATTTCCTGTCTTGTGAGCGTTCAAGTCCCCCAGGCTCATTTTCAAGCCAAAGAGACTTTGCTAACCCATTGCTAACTTGGCTCAACCTGGCACATCAGCAAATGCACTGGCTTCAGAGAGTCCCATTTCTTGTCCTGTGCATGGAGGTGGCACACAGAACCACTCAGTTTGTGAAGAGCAGTTGGTAAATGGAAGAAAAGGAAATCCCAAGTGACACCGAGTGCGGTAGTTGTGGCCAATGTGGGACTGCAAGAACGTTCATCCCAGCTTGCAAGGCTTCAGGAGAAGATCCAAACCCAGGGGAGGCCCTTGAGAAATGGGTAACATGAGGGCTGGGGCCAGAACAGAGAGTGGCTGTGGTGGGGACCTAGGCAGGGAGCAAACAGGGAATAGCGAAGAAGGGTGAGAAAGCGGATTGCTCTCCCTCCTGAGGATACTGCTGCTCACTGCAAGCTGCCTTAGCATGCTGGGACCTGCCTGCCTGCTGGCTCTGGTAAGGCTCTGCAACCTTCCTGCCTGTTGTGCTTGCCAGCACCTGGCAGTTGCAAGTGGGAAAGCACTGTGTAGTGTATGGCACAGGTATTGTTTAGATTGGGTCGAACATGCTAGTCAGCAGCACAACAGGAAAACTAATGTGACACATACACGCGTCAGAGCTTGCTTACATTTCCTGAGACAGCTCTGACCATCAGTCTGTGAGCAGGGCTGGCCAGCAAGTGCTTGCAATTATCCCACAAATCTTCCCCAATGCCTGTCTGCAGTCAGTTATGGGAGGAGAAAGATGAGTACAATAGCAAAATCCAGGATGAACCACAGGAGGGGACTGCCCAAGGTCTGCCCTCTGGACATGGGTGAGATGAGTGGACAACCATTCTCTGCTGGAAGGGGAACAAGCAGGCTGAGGATGGAAAGGCACTGCCAGGGGGAAGGGCAGGAGGAAGCTGACTTCAGAGCACTAGGATGAAGAACCCCCTCAGAGCAGTTTTTCTGGGTACCCTGAGGTGTGTATCAGTTTCTGTCAGTGAGGCTTTGTGGTTCCTAGGGATTTGGACAAACTCTGTATCGCCTCTTCCTGAGGTCTGGGTACCCACCTTACTCATGGGAAGAGAATTTCTGCACAGAGACCAGTTCACCTCCAAACCCAACCATGCTCCTGTTCCAGGAGCTCTCCTTTATTGACTGTGGGATATCTCTAAATCCTAAGAACAAGGTAGGGAACTATCAAACCTCACTGTTGCCCATTTAATGTATGTTAATAACTGAACTAGCTAAGTAAAGCTAGAGGGATGGTTGGAGAAGGGGCTCAGAGATTCACTGCTGGTTAGTCCAAAAAAAGATGTCATCTGGCTTGTCTTCCTGCACAGAGAAGGCCAGAGTGTTACCCCAAGTGAGTACTTGTAGAGCACGTATTTTCAGCTATTGTTTTGTATTGATTTTTGAGTTGGCAATGGTAGGAACTCCTCCCACAGCCCTGGTTGACTTGTTCCAGTGCATCCTATTGTACATCAGATCATCAAGTTAACCTAATGATCAGCTTGATTAAATTATAATAAATCAAGTAACAGATTAATGTCAGCTTTCTGGAAAGACATCAGTCTTGTTGAGCTCTGAACTTCCCAAATCAGCTATCAGTTGACTATCTATGTCTCTCCAACACAATGGGGATTTTGGACTGGACACCTTCCTGAAGTCCCTCCAAACAACGTTTCTTTGCTTCTATAAATAGCTTGTCCTAGGAGAGTCAACCCTTTACAAGGGCTTCAGCTTCTTTAAGGGATGGCTCTGCTCAGCTCTGCTGTCGGTTGATGCAGTTTGACCAGAGCAGCACTGAGGATGTAATAGTCTGTCTCTTTATTTAAACCTGGTGTCATGTACACCAATCCTACCCAACCCAAAAGAGTACAGTGTGTCACACTTCTCATTAAAATCACAGACCTGGATGAAAAGACTGTGATTTCTTATATGTATTAAACATATAATTTGTTACCTACCAACTACATATGTGGGAGAGAGAGAAACACAGGGAGGAAGAGAGATGTTTCAGAGAGCAAAGCTGTGGTAGGTGTCACTGCACTCGCGTGTGCCAGCCTACTCCTAGCCAGCTGGACAGACCACCACAGAGATCAGGACCCAACAACAAGGCTGAGTCCATGCTGTTTGATGCTAGAGATTAGGAAAAGAAATACGATCCCGAAGTTTCAAATCTGTGGGTGCTATGATTTTGTTCAGCCTCTGAAGCCTGGCTTGCTGGTGAGAAGATTAGCATGTGATCTTCAGGACCCTGCTGCTTTGTGTCAGCATGGTCACTGACTGCTTGGAGATTACTTGCCCAGAGATGGTGAATCATATCTTGTAAACTGAGGGATGCCTTTAGCCTGATGGTCAGTTAGTGGAAATGAGAATATTACCACAGATTTATTTGCCAACTATGTTGGAAGCTGCAAGATTGAAACCAACATCCACTAGAGGCCACGAGCTGCCTGCTGGCTACAAGAACTCTTCCTTTGCCCATTTTTGAGCTGTTGTCCTGAGAGGTCCTTCTGTCAGATGTCCCTCAGTGGCCATAAAGGGACACCACTGCACTGAGGCCATGGGCACAACCCAGTGGATCTAATTAAGTCTAATTTCTGCAGTTAGGGGTCATAACTTCCCAGGATTTTAAGGTCCTTGGATCAAAAAATAATGCCAGTACAGGATTGTAGGTCATCTGATACCCTTCAGGAGATAGGACTCTCAAACACCTTTAAAAGCCCCTTTAAAAAAATAATTAAGAAATGCAAAGTTTGCATTAATTTCTATTATTTCCTCTCAACTTTTCACAGCTACACTTGGGCAACCTTTTCAAAGCAACACACTTAATATAGCCCAGGTAAAGCCCTGGGAGTTCCCTATTTATTTTGCTCTTTGCCAGCCTAGCAGATGCACAAGCAGTATGTGAAACCATAACTAGCATACACTGAATTCTAATTGCTTGAATATCCATCTCCAACAGCTGTTATGGCAACATTTTCAGCTGGAGTAGTTGTCCATGCTGCAATCTTTACAGGTTGTCCTACCCCTCAGCGGATATATGTTCCCTGAGACCCCTCACTTGTGTGACTATCTGCACAACCAGGAGTTGTGCTGGCTTCTGTACTCCTTATCACTTAGCCCAGTGTCCACCAAGACTTTTGACAGAGAAGGAGTGGCAAATGCTGATGCTTTGTAGGGTAGAAACTCAGCAGAATATCTGGCTGACAAAAGAGAGGAGAGGGCGCACCATGCACATCTCATCACTGTGAAAAATTGCCAGGCTGTGAAGAGAAAGAAGCATATAGAAGTAGCTCAGTTTCACGTGGCAATGTTTACATGGCAACTCCTGCCCCAGCTCACCTAGGGTGGATGGGCAGGAGAGGCAGGAAGGGTATCCCTCCCACTGGTTTGGAAGACAGTCCAGCTTTCAGGAGCATTACTCACATGAGCCTTCAGGCTCCCAGCTGATAAGCCCCTAGGGAGCCCTGGCATCCGGAGGAGCGGAGGTGGGGCCATGACCCAGTGCTTATAGAGAAACTCAGCAGGAATTAAATCTGTTCTGTAAAATAAACAGTGCAAGTATCTAATTTCCAAACAAGACCCAATGGCCCCTTTCCTGAGCAGTTCTGCTGTGACTAATCATACTGGTAGGTGTTGGGTCAAAATCAGCAATGGTTCTCCACTAAGGTCACTCACTTTCTCTGTAAACTGCTAATTTTATCACTGCTCAGAGTGGCTAATGGTATTATTTATACGTTAATGAGAAATGTCGATGCTAAATAAAGGCTTCCTAGTGTAGGCAGGTTGAGGGCTGATATGGCACATCCAGAACTTTATCATCAAAGGAATTAGCACTGTGGGTAAGAGCTTTCCTGGTTTTCTGCAAGCTGAACACTTATGAATGGGAAATGGTGTCACCAATTAGTCTTGCCTGATAACAAAGCACAACGCTACTGAGCAGTGTGTTTAAGAGGCTGGATTTCACACAGTTCCCAGGGAGGGCAAAGGGAAATTCTCCAGCTTCCTTGACATGATGAAAAGCTGTATCTGAAAGTGCTTATACCTTCAGCTTTGTAAAACAGGGTCTGTGGGAGAGCAGAGACAGGACTGTACCACAGCAAACACACAGTCCTCCATCCGGAAGCCACTGGGAGCAGCGATGCACAGCCCCAGGCTGCTCAGGGTCATCCCCCATGGGTGGGCAGCCCAAAGAGCTCTGAGGTTATTGCAATGCTTAGACAAGGATTCTCATAAATAAGAGTTTTTTCCCTGGAAAAATGTTTACTTTGTAGTGAAAAATCACAGCCCACATTATTTCAGTGGAAAGCTGTCTAAAAGCCAGGCAGTTTGACCCCAGGATGTCACAGGGGTGACTCATTGGACTTGTAGTTTTGGAAACTCCTGCCACAATCATCCTGTCTGGCACAGTCTTCCCAGTTTGGACTACATCACCCATGATGCTCCATGAGGTATTTCCTATGGGTTGGGTTGATGCATGGTGAAATTCCTTGGCTGTAGTCCAACCTGACTCAAACACCATGAGGCCCTGACATGTCTTTTCTAATTAGAAAACTCACCATTTTTCAGTGAGAGATGATATTTTAAGAAATCTTTTGTAATATTTTATTCCATTTTGAGAGAAAAATTTTGGCCATTTTTCAGCTTGGAAAAGGGACATGGGAACATGAAGTGGTCTCAAGGCAAGAGAGGCAGGAAGATCTGATCTGTAAGCATCATGGCCATGGACAGCAGAGAAGGGGCAGCAGATAAAGTGGATTTTGGAGAGAAGAATAGTAAACTCCTACTCCAGAGCTGTGGAATGGCAGCCAAACAAGCAAAGGAAGGGAGCATGAAGGGCTGATGGGCAGGAATTTAACTGTACATGAAGATGGGATCCATAGCTGTGGTGGGGAGGCCAGTGGGTGTTCCCTCATGGTTTTCATAACTAATGTGATGCCCACAGCATTCCAAATCTAAAACTTAAGCATCCTAAGGAGTCCTGGATCCTGATCTTCATTCAAACTAAAGCTGCCTTATACAGATACAGCTCTCCCAGGTTAAATAAGAGTGAGCACAACTCAGTTTCAACCCCTGGTTGAAACCTCTGTGCTCTCTGCACATCTGCTTTCATTTCTGCCCTGCTCGTCCCTTTCCCAGCTCCTCCTGAATAGTGAGACAGTGAAGGTGACTTTGCAGATCCATGGGCTAGAAAGGAGGCAAGGGGCAAAGGTCCCATTTATGGCAGTGTATTTTTTCTAGGAACAGCTGCCTGGATGTAGCATGTGGTTCTGGGATGTGCTGCCTGGCCAAGGATTGAAGTGATTGCACAGACTAAGGATGTCTCATGGAGAATCTTGCCTCAGTGGAAGTTGGACAAGGTGCAATGCCTGCAACAATTTGCTGATTAGTGTGGCGGGTGCAGATAGATACAGTTCACAGCCTACTTTCAGTCAAGTTAACTTCAGGGCAGATTTGGGTGAAGGGAATTGAAGTGTTACCAAGGTTACATGCTGTCCTTCTCCATGCATGAACTCATCAGACCCCAACCCAGTGCACCATACAGAGATGAGTCTGTGATTCTGTTGCTGTAGCTGATGTGTGGACCCTCCATGAATCAGTCTGGATACATCATCACTCCTGTGGACTTATTCATGCCTTATATCAGTTTCACTGAGATCCGGATCAGACTGACAAGGCTCTGGATTTAGATCAGGGGATCCCCTGGGAATAGATTTCCTCAACACAGCTTGCCTGCTCCCAGCAGGGTCTAGTGCCTGAACCATACAGTTCCTTCTGATGTTGCAGCCAGGCTATGTGGGGAAATTTGTCATCTATATCCAACAAGGCCTCCTGTGGCAGTGCTCCTGCCTGGCATCACAGATACTGTATTTGCTGAGAACCAGACAGTGGCCTTGGCACTGGGCAGCAGGGCACCTCTACTTCCTATCAGCCTTAGTTTTCACTGCCATGGGGTGTAGCTCTGAAGGTCCACCAGAAAGCAGAGGGGTGTTTCAGTGTGACTGGGAGGGAGAACTTGTAGATCTTCTTGGATTTGTAGAATGTAATAACTTTTAGCCACTTTGGGTCATGTAAAGATGCTTTCACTGTGGTAAAAATTGAGTCTTCAGAGATGGCATGCTTGATGCTGCTTGATGTACTTGGATCCTCTTCCCCTTGGAAATGTTGGCCATGTCCTTGGCCATGTCCTTACCCTCAATGCGATGCATCTTGGGAGTAGTGGGGTGCATAGCAGTCTGGTATGATGATGTCTCAGGCCCTGTCTTGTGGCTTCATCAGTTAGGAGGTGGAGGTGAAGAGCTTGAGGAATGCCAGTGCCACAGAATGGGAGATCCTGCCCTGTCCGTCTCTCCCTGGACAGCCCATGCCTGCAAACTGGGGCAGTCTGGGTGCATCTGTACTACCAAACACACAGAATCACAGAATCACAGAATGCCAGGGATTGGAAGGGACCTCGAAAGCTCATCCAGTCCAATCCCCCTGCCGGAGCAGGAACACCAAGATGAGATCACACAGGAAGGCGTCCAGGCGGGTCTTGAATGTCTCCATTGAAGGAGACTCCACAACCTCCCTGGGCAGCCTGTCCCAGGGCTCTGTCACCCTCACAGTAAAGAAGTTCCTTCTCAAATTTAAGCGGAACCTCCTGTGTTCCAGCTCACACCCATTGCCCCTTGTCCTATCATTGGACATCACTGAGAAGAGCCTGGCTCCATCCACCTGACACTCACCCTTCAAATATTTATAAACATTAATAAGGTCCCCACCTGAAAGCATGTGCTCTGCCAGGTGGAGCTGCAGTTGTAGGGCAGCCCAAGGATCATTTTTTGTTGAACGCTTCCTCTGGGTAATACGGCATGGCTGTACTTGATTCCTGTCCTTAGGATTGGAGTCAAGAGCTATACATTGTTATGTGAGCTAGCACATTAATGTAAACAGCAGTCTCCAAAACAGTGGCAGAAGAATTATCTGATGCTATATGCTGCTGCTTCATGTTTTCTTTGGAGTTGAGGAATAGGTTTTGGAGAGATTTTCCTCCTCATTTTCTACTCATGCCCTTGGACACAGCTCTGTTATCCCCAGCTGACTTGCCTAAGCTTATAATCCCTGGTGCTCAAGAGAGTGAGAAGAAAATAGGATTCAGAGTCCAAATGCCTTATGTGTCGGACTCTAGAAGATTCCTACCATATGCTCTGGCCACCAAGCAAAGGGACTGAGCTCATTTTGCATCCTGTCATGTATTGCTGTTGTGCATAAGAAGCTGGAAAAGCTGTGGTGAGATCTGTCTGTCACAAGTTTGGCATGTGGACCTGCACTGGGAATTTAGTGCACTCCCACAGTGAGCTGTCCCTCATGTAGTACAGTGTCTAATAACTCCTGTGCATCACCCCATAGAAATGTGAATAGGCAAAAAGACAGGCAGATCCTGTGTACCCACCTCAAGTAGAGATCTTCTAGTTTGAAAGTATTTATCTTGCACATTTGAAACTGAAAACATAATAACAATCATTCTGCTGTTTTAGGACAAGATAACTAATGGCCCAAGACAATTACCCAAAGCAACCACTGACAAATGAAGAGGCCTCCAAGATCAAATTTGATCCTCTGCTTCTGGCCAGCCAGAGATCAGAAGCATCCTGGTCTGCCAGGGGGACCATGCTGTCTCCTCCATGCAACGCCAGCTGCTGTCACTCCCTAGGAATGCTCAGCTGGGGAGATCCAGCTGCTTTTCTACCCTGTGTGTTCCCACAGCACTTGAAAGGTGTAAAGGTAGAGCAGTAAAGATGGACTCCTATTATTCTTGACAATCTCTGTTGGTTTGGTTTACATGCTTGGGTACAACCTGTAGGCAGCTGTTGGCATGGAAGAAATGTTTGTTGTTAGTTGAGATTGTATTATCTTCTACATGTCTCCCTTGCCAATGAAGTCCATTGTTGCCTTATATTGCAGCATAAGAATTCAGTCTTAATTTAATATGCTGTCACATACCTGAACTCAGTGCACCCCACACAATAGCCTGCGAATTCAGTCCTCTCCAAGCCCTGTTTTGTAATGGCAACAACCATCACTGCTGGGGTCTGATGTATCAGTTATGAATCCTGTACACGCTTTCCAGAGTTAAAGCACAATTTCAGGGAACAGGCAGCACATTTTCGGTACTCACAGATCCCTGGCTGCAAGTCAGGGGCAAACACAGGGCAGAGATCATGCCAATGAATGTCCATGTGCAGCTCTCCAGCACTGGCTCAGTGGAAAGTGGGGTCCAGCAACACGGGGGGGAAAAGGAGCAACCACCATACCGCAAAGCTGAGATGCTGATTTTATGGAACTGGACACCTTTATTACAGCTAGCATTGTATCATTTCCACTACCAGCTAGTAAGCCCTGTTCTTTATTTTTCCACTAAATCAAATATTCTTCTTGTAGAAATGTAGAGTTATAAACACTGTTCAGTCACTTCATCATATTTTCTTGGATAAGTTAAATTAATTGACCTACTTTAATCTCTCACTAAAACATTCCCTGTAGATAGAATGTCTTTTCTGTAGCTCTTTTCTGAACCCTTTCTTTTTTTTCATTTTTCAGTATCTTAAAAGAAACTCGTAAGGCTAAACATGAGCAGACTCTTCCAGTACGGTCTTATTAATGTCATAAACAGATAACTTTGACACTCTTCCCAGAGCCAGCGTTACCCAGTTTCTGCAGGCAAGATTGCATTCCCACATATAGACAAAGCATCACTTTGGCAATTCGTGCTAATATTATCAACAGTGACCCCTAGGTCACTTTCAAGGTCATGGCTTTCCAGAGTACAGTCCACTGTCCTGTCAATTACATCTTCATTTTCCCTCTTGAAACTATAAAAATTATCTGGCTTTAGTGATTTTAAAATGCATGGCCAGTAATGCCTAGTTAACCAAAACCTCAATTACCACACAATTCAAATGCTGCATGCACTAAATACATATATTTTTCCACTACAACACATTTTCTGAACTTTGAAAACCACAAGAGCAAATATTTTTCCCCAATAGGAAATTCTTTTCTCAGATAACTGAAAAGAGCTTGTGTTGTGCAGGGTTTAGAGCAGGACACTAATGTAGTCGCCCCCCGGAAACTCCTGCAATATCATCAGGTGATGACACCCTATTAGCAAATACATTTCAGGATCTGGCTGTTGAGCAGACTTAAATCTACTTAGCAGAGCAAATGTCATTTTTTGTCAGTGAGAATCTCAAGCACAAATTATCACCAAGTTTCAGTCTTCAGGGAAGGCTAGTATGTCAGATGTTACCTTTATGGACTGAACTTCATAAAATGATACATTGAATTCATGCTTTAAGAGCAGAAACAGCTTTTAATGCTCTCTGAGTAGTCTTGTATCAGCTTGCCACAATTTCATCTGGGACTAATGTCAAGTAAAGTGGCTGACAGTTTATTCTATGCTCTGTAAATATTTGTACACTGTTGGCCTTCTCCAGTCCTTTGGAACAATATTCCAACATTTGTTAAAAATAAACATTAATGGGGTGTAGCTCAGGGCCCAGTTCTTTATAAACTATTGTGTGCAGATTTTCAGGTTCCTGCTGTTTGTAAGAGAGACTCTGCTTTCCATGTTTCAACTTCCCAACCTCCAACAGGTTTGACAGTAGTTGCATCAGTGGTTGCTGCTTTTCACAATAAAATGCCACCTTAGGGTATGGGCAATAGAATGCATCCAGCAGATAAAAAACCTGCTGCAGCTGGATATACTGACCCAGGAGACCTCTTCACACTCTCAGGTTACTTTTAAGTCTCAGCTTCCACAAAGAGACTGTCAAGAGATGAGAGCTGCAGACTGGATCAGCATCAGACAAGTGAAAGGATGGATGGGAAGCCCCAGCAAGTTGGCCAGAACATAAATAAGGAGTCATCCTGCCTGTGGATGGAGGAACATCATCTAGCAGGAGTCAGGGATGGGGTCAAGGATGTGTGAGGCCTAGACTATCAAATATGTGAGCAGGAAGAAAATTTGGCCTCCAGCATTTAGTGCTGAGTTTTTTCCAACTTTCTCATTAGGGAAGGGATGGTTAGGATTTCATGACAAAATTAAGAACTTCAGTTACACACAAAGGCTGAGCAAGCCTGAGAAGATAAGGAAGCATTCCCTCCATCTGACATATGGTGTCTTCATTGAGACTAGGTGCTGAGTTTGCCAGAGTAAGCAGAAGAAGGTGGGAACTCGGATCCTTTTCCTCCCCTTGCTTGTGTAAGGAAGCTGTGATCCCATCAGACAGCCAGTCTTGCTGCAGATCTATCTATTGGAGGAACCCAGAAAACAAAAAGGGAAGTGGAATGCTCTAAAATGTAAGAGGAGTCCTGCCCTGCCATGAACAGCAGCACAGAGGTGCCAACGGCATCCCCAGCACAGAATGGAGAGAGTGCAGGCTCTCTGCCTTGCTGGAAAAGATTAGCAGAGAGAACAAAGATAGGAAAGCAAATATGTGTCAAACCCTGGGGAAACACTGAACAAATAGTCTAAGAGCCTGGTACTATTATTAATTATGTTTCTAGTATTATATAATGGCATTAAGTTAAAATAACACACTCGAGTAAAGAAAAAAAATGACCTACAAGATACCAAAGCAAAACACACCGGGAGGACAAGAGTCTTTGTCTGTATATCCTCCAGAGGAGGCTTGATGGGGGAACCTTTCTCAGCTGTGTCTCCCCAGTGGTTTGCATGTAGCCCAGCTGTGGCTTTAACGCATGCAAAGCCAGATGCAGGCATAAAACCATGTAAGTTTCCTGGGTGTGGGCAGGGAGGCAGGTAGCTGGGCTTGGAGGAGAGGAGAAAACAAAGTATGGACCCAGACACTGAGGAAGGAGAAGTTTCAGTGAGAGCTGATTTTTGCTGCCAGCTGGAGCTGGCATGATTGGTTACTCAGCTCACTGGGTTTTGTCAGGGCTCTGAGAAGTGGACCGTCAAGCAGATATCCCAAGGCAAAGCTCATTACAAAGGCTGCTCTTTTCTCCTTGAGAACTAGGTTGCCATGAGCCGAAGACCCATTGCTATGGGGGGGCAGTACTGCTGGAAGAGTCATAGCCTGCTGGTGAGGATTTATGAGATGTCTAAGGGGTCAGTAGACCCCCACCCTTGGCACTGCAAGGCGTGGACCATGTAGTTCATGCCATAAATCTGTGCTGTCATCTCAGCCCCGGTACAGCTGGATCCAGTCCCTGGTATGTGTGATCCACATCCAGGGCCAGTACATTTTCAGCAAAAGGCAGATGGGAGAACAGGGGAACAAATGCACAGTGTGATTGCAATTGGTGTGGATGTCTTGTTTGGGGACTGTCATGTTTGATCAGAGGCAGGAAAGAGTGGCAGGTTCAGCCATGCTGCCCCAGCAAGGACAGCCGTGCCATGCCCAGTGCCACAGCAGTGCCAGGGAGGCTTTGCCAGGGACACATTCCAGTCCCCTGGGTCATGGCAGCTTGCTTGGACATTGTTTTGATAAAGCTCCCAAGTGGATCTCTGACAAAGTGCAGCCTGAAAAACAGCAAGTGAAACCCTCGCTCCTTTAAAGCCAATGGGATTTTTGCCTCGAAGTGCAGTGGGGAAAGAATTTGTCCCAGCTTCTACCCACTCCACCCTTGGCTGTGGTGTCTGTAGGCACAGAGTAGTGTCAGCTCTTTGGGGACACAGTAAGGCAGAATGCATGCTGTCCATAAAGATGAGACTGAATGAGAAAATGTGTATATAGCCCATGCCCCAAATGCTCCCTTCTGACACGGTTGCAAGGGCATGAGCTGTAGAGCTGGGAAATGCCAGGGTGCCTCTGCTAGTGCAGAAGGGCTAAGTAATGGAAAAGTTCCCATGGCCATTGGAGAAGCCAACCCAGAAGGGCATGTGGGGTGCAACCCAGCTGGATGTGAAATCACTGCCTCACAGGTGGCTTCAATTACCTTTGATGCTTATTCCTCTGGACATCTCTACCTGCTCCTGGTTCCTGGGATTTTCTGTGGTAAAAATAGCATTTAATGGCTGTGCTGCACTCATGATGTTTTCTCCTTGGCTTCCCCCAACAACAGACCCCAGCACAGCAATGTTTGTCTTTCCCACTGTGAAGCACAATTGAACTCAGAGAAGGGGGTGGGCAGCAGTGTCCCCCCACTGACCTCAGCTGACTCCAGAGAAAAATAACTCTCTGCCACAGGACCTGAGCACTGCCTGCCAGCTCTGTCACAGGTCAACTTTCCATATCACAGCTCTCCATATCACATTCACCATGGTGTTGTATACAGAGATGAAATGCCCTCTTTCTCTCTTTCCCCAAAGTAGGCAATATTTTTTTTGCCTCATTCTTGGGTGGAAAGTCTTCTCCTGACATATAAGATGAGATGTCACTTCCACAAACCCTCCTTTCTTTAGCAGGAAATATCTCCCTGTGTCAAACTCTCCTTAGTTGGACGATCATTTATCTTTAGGTTTCCACTGGTTTCATGTTTCCTGTTTTCTTCTTCCAGATTGTGATCCCTAACTGTAGATATTTTACAGCTCTGCTTTGCTTTCCACATATCACTGCAGAGATAAATCTCTAAGTAGACAGTTTCTTTTTCCTTGATAGTTATTGGAAAAATAAAAGTAACTGAGCTATCAAAACAAGAGTGTCTCTTTGAAACAAAAAAACCTCCTCTTTGACCTTGCATCCTCCTGGCCCTAGCACATTACCCAGATCTTTGTATTCCCCAAGTATTTGCTTTCTGTCTGCTTCTCCTTTAAATTCCTAGGAGCCTGCTGGCAGCACAGGCAGGGCTGATGCTGTCTTACCATTGGAGAATGTCTTGCACTTGGTTTTGTTGATTTCTTTAATCTAAACTAAGTCATTCACCCAGAAAGTTCAAGGGTCTGGAAAGGTGACACTTTGGGCCTCATCCCAGGTGAATGTTCCTATGCCCTGCCAGCTCCCAGGAGAGTAACGACTCTCCAGCAAGTCCAGCACCACTGGAGTCAACTATTATAAACCTGCCATCAAGGATGAGAGCTCATGAAAGAAAAAAGAGCCTCTTTATTGTCTGTCTACTTGCCTGCCTTTGGTGCTGCTTCCCATCACTGCACTTATCTCAGTACTTCCACATAAATTGTACAGCAGCAGCAAAACCATATGCACACAGAAATGTTCTTCAAGCAACTGAACCCGACCTGGGTCATTTAGCCCTGTCACTAGTCCCATCTCAGCGGTTTCCCGGAACCTACTACCCCTCCCTTTACTTTCTCAGAAATCAAGTGGTGACAAGTTTTCTGGAGTGTCTTTTCAAAGGAAAGACACAAGACATGGAAAACTAAAGTCTGTGCACTGGAGGAAAGCAGTACAGCTGGTAACGTTTTTCTAGAAGCTGAACTCAGTTGATATGATACTGAGGTCTTTCCACTGTTTTTCCATCTGCTGCTGCAGAGATGATTTCTGAGTGGGAGATTTCTTTGGATTTCCATCTTTTTCCTCAGAAAGTACTAGGGTGGGTGGCAGGGGAGGTGTGGAGGGAGGGGTAGAGGGAGAAATCTGTTGTCAGATTATCTATCCAAAGGAAAAAAAGCAGTGGCTCTTTGCTTGAGATATTCCTGCTCAAGACCTGACTGCTGGTCATGTTTGCATCTCTGTTGTCATTTGTGGAGCACTAAGACCCTATTGTTGAGAGCCAGCCCAGGTGACATCAGAGACATAGGCAGGAGATGTTGGATCCACACTTTCAGAGAGCTGGGGACCTTCATGTGGGGTTACAAGGCAGCTCATCGCTGCCTTTCTGAGAACAGCCTAAGATGTTTCACAGACAAGACCACCCTTTTGACTGGCTTTCATGGACAGCTGGGCTGGAGTCCAGTCCTTGCTCCCACTGACTCAAGATCCATCACCCTCTTCAGAAAGTCTGAAACCCCAGGACACACTGACAGCCACAGATCATCCTGTCATTACAGCCTGAGTGGCTTCACAGGTTGTTTACAGCCATGCTCTTTCGCCAGCCCCATTCCTTATATTATGTATCTCCCCACCACACCATATTGATAGAATCATAGAATCACAGAATGGTTTGGGCTGGAAGGGACCTTAAAGATCATCCAGTTCCAACCCCGCTGCCATGAGCAGGGACACCTTCCACTAGACCAGGTTGCTCAAAGCCTCATCCAACCTGGCCTTGAACACTTCCAGGGAGGGGGCATCCACAACTTCTCTGGGCAACCTGGGCCAGTGTCTGACCACCCTCACAGCGAAGAATTTCTTTCTAATATCTAAGCTAAACCTCCCCTCTTTCAGCTTAAAGTCATTTCCCCTTGTCCTGTCATTAACTGCCCTTATGAAAAGTCCTTCCCCAGCTTTCCTGTAGGCCCCTTCAGGTGTTGGGAGGCCGCTAGAAGATCTCACCGGAGCCGTCTCTTCTCCAGGCTGAACAGCCCCAGCTCTCTCAGCCTGTCCTCACAGCAGAGATGCTCCAGCCCTCGGACCATCCTCCTGGCCCTTCTCTGGACTCGTTCCAACTGGTCCATGTCTCTCTTGTGTTGGGGGCTCCAGAACTGCACACAGTACTCCAGGTGGGGCCTTACGAGAGCAGAGTACAGGGGGAGAATCACCTCCCTCAACCTGCTGCCCACGCTGCTCTGGATGCAGCCCAGGACACGGTTATTGGCCTCTGGGCTGCAAGTGCACATTGCCAGCTCATGTTGAGCTTCTCATCCACCACCACTCCCAAGTCCTTCTCTTCAGAGCTGGCCTCAAGCCACTCATTGCCCAGCCTGGATTTGTGCATAGAATTGCCCCGACCCAGGTGCAGGACCTTGCATTTGGCCTTGTTGAACTTCATGAGGTTGGCACAGGCCCACCTCTCAAGCCTGTCAAGGTCCCTCTGGATGGCATCCCGTCCCTCCAGCGTGTCAACCACACCACTCAGCTTGGTGTCATCAGCAAACTTGCTGAGGGTGCCCTCAATCCCACTGTCCATGTCACTGACAAAGATGTTGAAGAGCACCGGTCCCAATACTGACCCTTGAGGGACACCACTCGTTACTGGTTTCCACTCAGACATGGAGCTGTTGACCACAACTCTTTGAGTGCCACCATCCAGCCAGTTCCTTATCCACTGAGTGGTCCATCCCTCAAACCCACATGTTTCCCATTTAGAGACAAGGATGCCATGTGGGAGGGTGTCAAATGCCTTGCACAAGTCCAGGTAGATGACATCAGTTGTTTTAGCCTTGTCTACCAATGCTGTAACCCCATCATAAAAGGCCACCAGATTGGTCAGGCACGATTTGCCCTTGGTGAAGCCATGCTGGTTGTCACCAATCACCTTCTCATTCTCCATGTGCCTTAGCATAGTTTCTAGGAGTATCTGCTCCATGATCTTGCCTGGCACTGAGGTGAGACTGACCGGCCTGTAGTTCCCCAGGTCTTCCTTGTTACCCTTGTTAAAAATGGGGGTTATGTTCCCCTTTTTCCAGTCTGTGGGAACTTCACCAGACTGCCAGGACTTCTCAAATATGATGGATAGAGGCTTTGCAACTTCATCTGCCAGTTCCCTCAGGATTCGTGGATGCATCCCAACAGTTCCCATGGACTTGTGCACCTTCAGGTTCTTGTCCTACAGTGGGTGGCTTTTCATTCTCCTGGACCCATCCTTGGATTTCTAGGACTTGGGCAGTGTGGCACAAGTCTTTGCCGGTAAAGACTGAGGCAAAAAAATCATTGAGCACCTCAGCCTTCTCAATGTCTTGGGTGACCAGATCTCCTGTCACCTTCTGGAGAGGGCCCACATTTTCCCTACTTTTCCTTTTCTCCCCAACATACCTATAAAAGCTTTTTTTGTCACCCTTGACAGCTCTGGCTAAATTTAATTCTGTCAGGGCCTTGGCTTTCCTAACCTGATCCCTGGCTACTTGGGCACTTTCTCTGTATTCCTCCCAGGTTACCCGTCCTTCCTCCCGCCCTCTGTAGGCTTCCTTCTTGATCCTAAGTTTGTTCAGGATCTTCCTGACCATCCATGTAGGCCTCTTGCTGTTTTTGCCTGCCTTCCTCTTTGTAGGAATGCATCGTTCCTGGGCTTGGAGGAAGAGATTTTTGAGTATGTTCCAACTGTCCTGCACCCCTCTTCCTTCCAGGAATTCATCCCATGGTACATGACCAAGCAGATCCCTGAAGAGGTCAAAGTCTGCTCTCCTGAAATCCAGGGTGGTGAGCTCACAGTGCACCTTCTCCACTGCCCTGAGGATCTCAAATTCCAACATTTCATGGTCACTGCAGCCAAGACTGCCCGAGAGCTTCACGTTCCCCACCAACTCCTCCTTGTTGGTGAGAACAAGGTCCAGCATGGCACCTCTCCTCATTGGTTCCTCGACCACTTGGAGAAGGAAATTGTCCTCCACACATTCCAGGAACCGCCTGGATTGTTTGTGGCCTGCTGTGTTGTCCCTCCAACAGATGTCGGGGTGGTTGAAGCCCCCCATGAGAACCAGGGCTTGTGAATGTGAGGCTGCTCCTATCTGCCTAGAGAGGGCCTCATCAGCTCAGTCTCCCTGGTCTGGTGGCCCATAGCAGACCCCCACTGTAACATCCCCTTTCCCTGCCTTCCCTTTAATCCTGACCCATAGACTCTCAGCTCCTCATCTGTCTCCAGGTGGAGCTCCACACACTCCAGCTGGTTGTTGGCATAGAGGGCAACACCCCCTCCTCGTCTCCCCTGCCTGTCCTTCCTGAAGAGCCTGTACCCTTTCATTCCAATGCTCCAGTCATGATAGTTCTTGTTGGACTCAAAGCTTTGATTGGGAAAGACCTCTTCAGTAGTTTGGAGATTAGGGCTGCTACTTACTGGGGTTTGGGAAGAGAGGTTGTGCCCATACACGTGCGGGATGTATGTGTGTAGGATACACTCGTCCAGACTTTTATTGTCAGCAATTTTCAGACCTGTCAGTCATTTTGTGCCTTGCATCTCTCCTTGCTGTAAACAGATCTATTTTCCCAGCTGATTAAAAGGGCCCCACCTTCACAGAGCACATTTGCCAGCAGCCCCTTGCACCAACACTGTCGACAGCCCTGGGGTCACCTCCCTTCCCCACTCAGCCCCACTCAGCACCCTCACCCACTGCTGAGACCCCTAGGGACTGTGTCAGTATTTTTTTTATGGGGTATAGGTGAGGATGGTCTGCAAGCTTGGCCTTCCTCCTGTGTTAGACACTTTCCCTCCTGCAGGCTGGCCCAAATCCTGCTCAGGGCACTGACATCACAGCCACATGCTGCCCTGAAATCCCTTTGTTGCTATATTGACAGTTTAACAGGGGTCTAATTCATTAATTTATCTAATTAATCAATTAATTTGTCTAATTTATTTTGAACTGCTCATAGCATCTGCCTTTACAACCTGTCATGGCAGCCCAATACTTAGACATTCATTAGTGGTTGCATAAAGAAGTGCTTTCATATGTTGTAAACTGGTCTCCTAACAGTTTCATCCTATACCTTGCTTCTAGCACAGCAGGGGAGGGGGAACAACAGTCCTGCATTCAGCTCAGCCATCACCTCCATGAGTTTGTAAACCCTGCTGCCTCCTGCCTCAGCTTTCTCTCCAGAGTCTCCTTGCAGGTGTCTGCTCATACAGGAGCAGCGTCATCCTCTCTTCATTTCCATCATTGCTCTCCAGACTTTTTCTGACTCCCCTGTGTCCTTTCTAACATACAGAGAGTGGCTTCTGGTCACCTCCTGTCTTGTCCTCTGTGCTATCAGAGCTGCTGCAGGCTGGGACGTAATGTGGAGGTCCCTGCAGCATGCCAGGCCACAACACTCAGCTACACATGCAGGACCTGGGATGGGACATCTCCTCCAAGCTCTAAATGCTTCCCATGCCATCCTCAATGCTAATAACCTGTCTGCTCTGACATGCCACCAGGCTGTTCCCATGCAGTGTGGCCCAAGTGGCTCTTGCAGGCAGTGGCTGGCACCAGTGTACCCCAGTGATCCCTCATCACCTCCTGGACTTCTGCTAGACCCTACAGTAACCTATGTTTATCACGTGTCCTACTGTGTGGAGGCAGCAGGAGAGACAGGGGTGCTGGGTGGCTCCCTACACAGTAACACGGTTTCTGTATTACGGACTCTTCAATTACAGCAGATGAAGAGATGGTACCTCAGTGGTCAGCCCCAAGTCCGCCTTTGCCTGTCTCTGCCTGTAGTGCTGGGCAGGGGCAGGACATGCAGTGAGCGTGTCAGTGCTCTGCAGCGGAGCCAGGAGCACCCGCTGGCTCACAGGCATCCTTGGGGTGCACTCCTGGGCCACGGCACAGGCAGGGCAGTTCTGGCAGAGGGCACGCTGCGTGCGGACACAGTGCATGCATCTCTGTGGAGCAGAGCCCTGAATTATTGGCAGGACTGGCTTACACCTCCTACATGATTATGGCCTGCACTGCAAAATTGGAGCTGAAATTTCCACACATGGTACTTGTCGACTTGTTCTCCAGCGGCTTTGGGGAGTCGTTTCTGCTGCCTGTCACGTAACTGTTTGCCTGGAGGAATGTACTGGTGTTTCTTTCAGGGGATTACTAGGTCTTTCCTGTCCTGCTTTTCCTTGGAAAAGTCCTTTCTGTCTGCAGGGCTCAGTCAGGATCTCTGGGCTGTGTAAAGCTTTGCACCACACGGCACACGCAGGGCTCTTGCTTTCTGCCCATATAGCTGTGTCAGCAGAGACCGGTACATGGGGATGAACAGCTCTGCTCTGGAGAGGAGCTACCAGCAGGCTGCTGTCACCAGCAAAGCCCCCTGCTAATTGCACTGAAGCTGTCCACTTGGGCAGCTTGTCCACACTGACCACCCTCTTCCTTGGCTGTTGCAGAGCAGCAAGTGAGATGGAGGAGCGGGGGCAAGTCACCTGAGGAAGCACAGGGAGGTTGTTATCCATGCTATGTACTCCTCTGTGTGCCTGGGAGGTGGGGCACTTGGCTACCACACTGCTGTGCAGGCAGACAGCCACCTGGACTATGCCCATGCCCTCCCAGGGAACAAGGCTTGAGCCACAACATTCCCATACACAGAGAGGAGGAGCTTTTCCTTCCTCTAGGAACCCAGTGTCAAAAGCTGTTTGACTTGGTGGTGGAGCTGGACACCATCCATCACTGGATGTCCCCACGTTCAATGTATATTCAGATCACAGTGGCTGGGAATGTGTACGTGGCATGCAGCAGAGGAATAATCTGGATATTCAGAGTTTGGCCATCATACAGTAACTTTAGGCCTGTGTTAAAGCTCATCTTCTAGAGAATTTATTTTCTGATATAAATAGCAGGAAGCATATGACTCGCCTTCTTATCTGGAACTCAGAGATGTTTTCTATGGTCCACCTAATCTGGTTGTCATTTCTGTGAGGGTCCACTGGGCTTGGCTGCTGCATCACTGTGTCAGTCAAGAGTCATTTCGCTCAGCCTCAATGGACAGGTCAGAAATTCAAAAGTCCTGTAAACTAGTCCTAGTCCTAGACAAGGAGCTCCATGTTCCTCAAGACAGCATAGGCTGAGCACCTACTAGTGCATTCCACAAGTCTCAGTGGCTCAAGATTGGTGGCATTTCAGCAAGCAGCAGTCATGGGTTGTAAAGCCACCAGTACCACTTGTGGCTGTCTGTCCTGCTGGAGAGGACATGTACTGAGGTGTACAGACCTCACAGCAAGACCTGCGGGGCTGTAAGAAGTGGCTACACTGCCCTACAGCCGCGACCTGCACCAGGCTTCCCTGCGCCCTGCAGCCCAGCTGGGGATGTTTCCTGGGTTTGCCCAACCTCCCTCACCCCCCTCCCTCCCCCCCCCGCCTCCCCCCCCCCCCGAAAAAAAAAAAAAAAAAAAAAAAGAATGATGCAACTCTCTGGCTTTTGGATTAATCCAAACTGAGCTGCTATTTTCTTATGGATTTTTATATTTTACTCATCTTGCTATATGCTGACTGATGAAAGACCCTTCTAATGACTCTTTCAAAGGATCCCTAGAAAACAGTCCTTGTTTAAAAGACAGTTGTAAGTCAGGGTCAAAAAAGAAGTTTGTTTGCCTTACGAGTACAAGGTTAGGTCAGCACTAGCTTGACTTATACTTCTTCTGGATCACAGCAGGTTTCAGTGTAGCAAAGGCTCCATATTTGCAGCCCCAAAGATGAAGAAAAAAATGCCTTAGTCATTGCACCATTTTGAGGAAGCCTGAACCATAGCTTTCCTATGGGAAACTGCCACCCCTTGAGTCCATTTTGGGCTCAAACAGTCCATTGCTTGTTTAGGAGCCTGTACTCTCCCTGGTCCTCCAGTCAATACATGAAATGCTTCCAAAGTTATTTGAAGATGTTTCTCAGACTAGCCTATGGACAGGACGGAGACCAGTCCTCTCTGCTTTGCTTTCTTCGGGAATAGACCCACTGCAGCTGATGTGCCCTTGTGCTGTGTACATGGGGGTGAGCAGGAGACACGGGAATGTGTGGGTCTGCATGCCACAGACATTTTGGAGTGAATGAGTGTGCAGAGGGAACAGGCTCTGGCTGGGACATTGCAGGATGCTGCTGCAGACCAGAAGGACTGAGAGACACAAGCATTTTCTGAAACAGCATTTCCTTCATTGAGTCCCTCAAGTCTCAAAGGATGGCTCTCCTCAGAAGCATAACCATTCATCTAAACTTTCACTGCTCAAAAGACTCCCGGGGGACAGCTACTATCACTCCTTCTATCTGGGCTGCTCACTACCAGCACACTTGTAAGTGGATCTGACTTCTGGTAACAGTGCAGACCTCCTCTCCCTGAAAAGCCCCTGCATATGGCTGTGGTCAGACAGACTGCAGGACAGGACAGCCCTGGCAGGAGTGAAGACTTTCACTGAAGAGGTTAAAGAGTTACCTTGAGCTGGGATCTGTATTTTGTTAAATTATTTGAAAGAATAGCATTTCTGCTGTTTCCTTCTCCAACATGTAGAAGAAAAATGACTGTATTATGGTTGTGTCTAGAGTAGTCTTTGGCACAAAGCCAGCAGGATTTACAATGGCAGGGTGAAAAGTCTAGAGGGAAGGCAGTTCGTTTTGCTGTGGACAGTGCTTACAGGGTCTGCAAGGACCAATCTCATAGCAGAGAAGGGGCCCATTGAAGCTCCAGGAGGGAGGCCGGCCAGCAGAAAGCTGTTGGACAAGCCATTTGTTCTGTCCATGAAACATGAGGTCAGCAGGACCCATCACCTCCTGCCAGGAGTGATAAGAGAGGGAAGGCAAAAGGGAAGAGAGGCTTTGTCTATTCTGGATAAGTGATCAATTTGATTGCAGCTTTTTAGCGTATGGACTTTCCATGCTTCACTTTTCTGGCTGGAGACATATACCTCTGACTTAGAACCATTTTCAGAAAGCATCCACCTTCACTTCCTGGAGGGGGAGAAGCAGCTGGATATTGATTTCTAATACTCTGTATTAAATTCACATGCATTCCTAATCAGATTTTACTCTAAAAGCGAGTAAGGCTGCCAGGAAGGGCAGGTCTCTGTTCTGCTCTGGTTCCCATCACAGCAGGTACAGAGTATTATCCTGCTCTGTGTGAATGCTCTGTCCTGCCTCTTGTTTGCTCTCCTCTCCTCACCAAAGAGGGAAACTCAGACAATGAAGAGTCTTGTCCTGAGCAGAGTCTCATTTTGGAGTGTGGACATGGGCTATGGCACTGTGTGGACTTGTGACTCAGCTGGGCACAAGACACATACTAGATGGAGACTGCAGACGCTGCGCTCTGTGTGGGTAAACCTGTCCCTGCCACAGAGAGGGGATGCACAAAGCTGTGGGATGTGCTGTCCTGTCCATGCAGAGCTGCAGGCAGTGCTGCAGCTTTGCAGCACCGAGCTGTAGGCATGAGGGGTGAGGGCTGAATCTTTGGACTTAATTGGCATGGTTTTAACGATAATGAATGGCAGATGGAATTGCCTGTTGCTGAAGGGATATGCATTCTTATGTGATATAGACTGGTGATTCCCACATGCTGAAGGCTCTGTGCCTAGGGACATGGCGTGGCAGAAGTCCAACAAAGGTAGCCAATTGCAGATGCTACTGTGAAAGTTTAGGAAGCCAACAGTGCTTCTAAACCACCATGTGGTGTGTGAACCTTCAAAGGAGCCCTCACCCTGCCTGTCAACCTCTCTGCCTTTGTCTTGCTCAGGATGAGTTAAAGCAGCTCCTCACCCAGCACTGTGATGGGTGTGCTTGTGCAGGACCCATCTGTTGTCAATGGCACTGAAGCACACTCCTTAGCAGTTCACTTTGTGATTGCAGGCGTTACTGCATAGGACTGGGGAGCTGGACCATTTGCAGCGATAACAAGGCACAGTCTGGAGATGGAAGAGATTATTAATGTGATTTATTGGTTTGCTCTGATCAGATCTGATAGTGGGTGAAGATGGAAGAAACCAGTGTGTCCAGGTGGGTTTCAGACCTTCAGGGACAGGCGAATGCCTTCTCCAAGGAAGGCACTGGCTTTTGGATCAGAACTGGCTCTGAGTGTTCATAGCCTCAGCTGGTGACCACAGGCAAAGGCTGAAGGCATGGATATCATTGTCATTCTCAAACTAAGAAAGTGGTAGGTCAGACTTCACAGACACTGCTCAGTGCAGCAAGGTGCCTGTACTCTGAGCAGTAGTGCTGAACCTCTGGACGTGGGTAGGATCCTGCCTTGGGCTGAGTGCACTATCTCTTGGATGGAGTGAGATATGGCTGCCCACATCTCCAGCTGAACTGGTCATTCCATCCCTGATGTCCATTAAAATTTTGGCCAAAATTTTTCCCTCTAGTGTCATAAGACCTCCAGCTGGACATGTGAGTGACTGGGACAGACTGGCCCTGTGTCCTGGCTACCAGGTTTCACATCTTGGAGGATCACTACAGCCTGGGTTAGATGTCCCTTCAGGAGGTACTATGGACTTGCTTTCTTGAGATGGGCTGTAGCAGATCCATATCTGACAGTGGCAGCAGATCCTTGGTTTTCTGTGTGTCTTAGCAGGTTGTGATGAGCATGGACAAGCACTGATTTACACAGCCATATCCTCACAAAGGTTTTCAGCAGTAGACAGGTGCCTTTTAAACTGTTTTACTGGTTAGCAATAACATATAATTTAAAGACTGAAAGAGAGAATTATTCTGTGAATCTGCTCTGGTAGTACAGTACTCATGGGCTGCGTAACACTGGGGTTACAGTGTTGCTGCTCCCCTTTGTAGGCCACTGTAAGAAGATTGTTTTCAACCCACCGGCCAGTGACTGGCTTGCAGCCAGGCCCTTTGTCCCCATCCAACGCAGACAACTCAGGCTTTGTGTCAAGTCCTGGGAAATGAGCTAAAGCTGACTCTTTTTCCCTGCATCATCTTGGATTCTGGTAACATCCTGGCTGGTATGTGTGAACCTCACACCTCTTGTATAAGTTGGACATCTCTGACACCAACTCTCTAGGATAACTTACCATTGAACTTGCTACTGACAACCTGAAAGCCAAGTGAACCTCTGTGCCCCAGCCAGCTGGAAAGGAAAGTTGTGTCCTAGTCACCATGGCCCCCATGGGCTTGTGGGCTAGGCTGGTGAACTTTGCTTGTCCATGGAGTCAGGGACACAGGTCCTGGCTCTGTGAATAGAGATGTCCCCTGGCCTGGCAGAACCAGGAAGTTGTGTATGTGGACCACTCTCCTAGCTCTCACCCATGAAAGACAGACTGGTGAGCTCTGCTTGCCCCCAGGGTCTTAACTTCCTTGATGTTCCCCATCCCCAAGTGCAGGTGGAGGGAATGGGTCAAAGCCAGCTCTGCTGGAGCTTAGCAGAGGGAAAGGGGAGCAGGCATCAGGGCTCAGCTGTGTTGGTGAGTGTCTGCCTGAGCATGCAGCTGCCTAAATCCCAGAGATTACTCACAGCAACCTCAGCACAAGAGTTACAGCTCAAGGAAAAACTTCAATGTCAAGAGCATGAGTAATAACCAAACTGGCACTTAATGGTTCAAACAGAAGATAAGAGCTAAGGCTGGATTCTCAGAGGGCTCATTTTATCTCTTTTATATATGTCACAACTGAAGAAATGAAGAATATAAAAGTTATTTATTAGCGTTTCGTTCCTGCAGTACTTTAATCATGTTGAGTGTGTACTGACCCCATGGTACCACGGAACTGGAGAAGGGATTAATGGATTAAGGGAATTCTCTATATCAGTAGGACCAGATTTGGGGGTGATCTTCACCCTCTGACCCCTTCACAGCTCTTCCCATTTGCTTGTGAAGCTGCAACTTTACTCCTGCTCAGCTCCGAGCCTTCCCCTCAGGGTGAAGAAGGTATTTTGACCCCCCTGGGCAGGAGGCTGGAGGTGGTCTGGCTGTGGGCACTCGCACTGGCCCACAAGTTAACTCTTATGGTCATCAGAGAGGAGACCATCATCAGGCTGCATTTCCCTTGTTCCCGCAGCACCTACCAGAGAACTCTGGTCCTACCAAGTGGACATGCTGCAAGCACCAGCTGCAATGGTCTGGCACTAATGGTGGAGGCACAGAAAGGTGAGAGAACTGATCAAGGGCTGGAGAAGTAAAATTCAGATAGGAAAACATAAGATATCTGTGAAATTACTGTAGAAGAAACAAAGATAGGAAAGAAAACAGGAGAAAGGAGGGGAGAAGTAACAAGTTTCAATTCAGTAAGTATAAAATATGTCTTAAGTTTCCTTGATTCTGTGATTCTGATCTTAGCAATGCTGTGTGTAGTATCCTCAGAGGAAGAATTATCTTCCCTACAATAACTTTGTCCTAGCTGTGAACCAGGCATTTTTAAAGTGGTGATCCATGTGGTCACTGAAAATTATTGAGCTGAATAACAGAGGGACTGGAGAGAGCACTTTCTGGTCCACATGCTTGGCAGCACCCTGGGGCTGTGGAGCAGAAGGCACCTTGGCATCCTGAACACAGCATGAAAAGCTGAATTGTATTCAAACAAGTTTCTATTGGTGCAGAAATGCAAACCATTTAGCGGTGGTTTGGAACATTGCATGTCTAGCTGAGCTAAACAGCAATGAAAGGTGCAGTGTTCTCAGTCTACACAGACCATCAGAGTGTTTATGTGGTGCAGGCAGAGGGATTGCTCCAAGGGCTGAGGCATAGAAAAGGTCAATAATTAATTTTTGAACAGATGTGACAGTTTTGCCTACATCTTCCTATAATTTGACTGTGAGCAGGTGGTGACTGTCTTGAATCTGTCTGTGATCTGCAATTAATCTCTGTCACTGAATAATTCTTGACCCTTGAAACATTTGCATGCTGTAATTCAAGCTTATGCCCTTTGATGGTGTTCCAGGTAGGTCCATGCACTCAGGTCTAGTCTTGCAGACTGGGAGGGAAGCAGGGTATTTCTGGTCTCAGACAGGCTGTATGCAATACATCCTCACAGGGTAAATTTTAAATGTTATAGTTCAAACCACTAGCTGCAGTGTGAGCTATTCCGATGTTTAAACTTGGAGATCACCTTTCTTAATTATTCCTCATAGTGGTGGTCATATGCTGGCTCATTTATGGAACCCAAGTAGGAAACAGGTAGGAGTGGAGAACTGGGGTAAGAGTGGATCTGCCTGAACATCTCAGTGGGCATCAGGGGAGTGCTTAGGAGAATCCTCATGTGCCAAGAACAGTCCAAGTACTGTGGTACTCCCGGTCAAAGTCACATATGTTTGTTATTCGGACTATCAGGACAAACTCCAGCTGGAAGATGGAAGAGTCTTCCAGGAAAGAAACATCGTGACAGGATGGGCAAAGGGCTGGCAAATACAATTCTGGGTGCACGCCTGATCAGGGCATAACAAGAGTGCTCTAAATGGCACTTTAGAGAACTGTGTTTTGACAACTTTAATTCCTCTGATCTCGTCTTACACAAAATGTCCTGGATTTGGCATCAGCATCACCCTTTACAAAATGACTTTTACCTCTGAAGTAAACCAAATCCGAGTTCAAGGAAATCAAAGCTTAAATTTAATATTCAAGATTGAAGTGTGGCTTGTTGTTAATGACAAGTGAGTGAGTAATAATTGCAGTTCAAGTCACTCAACACATGTCAACTCAAGAGTCTGTCTTCATTTGTCAATATGATGATGAGCACTCAGGACCATGATTCCTCATGCCATTTATCTGTCTTGTGTTGGATTTTTTTTGAAACATTGCACTGAAATCAGTTAAGTTGCATCAGAGAATGGGGTTAGAGAAAAACAGTTGATTTTGCGCATTTTCTGAAATTCTTATGACTTTTATTTTGAGAAGCTGCAGCACATAAAGGCTAGTAAGCAGGACATGACATTTGGCAGAGATGGCTATGCATGTGTCAAGATGTGTCTTTTGCTATCCTAGAGAATAGATGCCCAAATTTGGGAACACTAAAAGTGTTTGAAAAGTCTCAGTTCACATAGCCTCAATGGAAACTAGCTGAAGTTTAGCACCTAAAATCTTGCAAGAGTTTGTCTGCACTAGTCATGCTTCAGTGGGTTGTCATCCATGAGTCCTGCTGAGGACAGGCTTGTGAGAGAAGCAGACTGTGGACGTGAACATCCTGAAAAGCAATACAGATCCTGGGGGGCAGAGGAAGAAAATGTGAGTAGGATCCTGAAGTGGAGATGCACTCAGTAGCCCAGGTGAGTGACAGAGAAACAGTATGGGGAGCCAGGTGGGGAATGGGTGGGATGGTTACCGGGAAGACAATCTGGGATATGTGGGTCTGAGACCAAGTGCTGCCGGTGGAGGAGTAGCAAGGGGAGCAAGATGACACGGGACCTCAGAGCTGGAGGACCTGGAGGATGAATGAAGAAGTGCACAGCAAAAGGTCTAGTCTGGGATCTCAGTGCAAGGAGTTGGGCCAGAGAAAAGGCAGTGAGCTGGACAACAGAGCAGACTGGAGGCCAGGCAAGAGAGGGGCAAGAGAGAATGAGACATCCAGGAATTTGAGAGAGGAGGTGCTTGGTATTTAGATCACTTTGAAGCTTTAGTCGTGACCAGATTTCATTTTAATAGGTATTGTATGATAGTAAATGGGAGAGACCTTTTTTCCAAGGGTGGGCAACCTAAACAGCACACAAGGATGTGGAAGAATGTACCCAAGTACTGTTGGCCGGCCAGTGGTGGGCCTGAGGCTTCCCATCTTCCATGTTCATAACCACCATTAGCCTACAGCAAGTTCCCTCCTCCAGGTACAGATCAACATGATGGACTCCACCAGAAGGGGTGGTTTCCAGCCAAATTGTCTCTGGGCTGTTGAGTCTACAGAATCTAATGATTCTGTGTTGCCTTCCTACAACCCCAGAAGAAAGAGTGACCTGGTGGTTGTTCTGCAATGTGTGAATCCACTTCTTAAATAGAGGCAATGTAATCATCTGGGTGTTTGGTCTGACTTCCCTGGAACAAGTTTATTTGCATGAAGCAGCAGGAAACAACAACTGTCTCAGGGATATCAGATCTGTTATGCTGTTTAATGCTCCTTGGAAAAGAACAGACAAACACACAATATTCATGGTCACATGGATGTGCCATCCACAAATCTGAAGTCTTGATCTTTAGGTGTCTTCCAGTTCAATAGCCTTAGGCAATGAGTGGTACCTCTCTTTGTGGGAGACAGAAAATCTTCTCAAGAGAGTTACTTCAGGCAGAGTAGTTTTATAGAAGAGCAGAATAACAGTTAGAACAAAGAGTCTTTCCCTTTTTAAAGGAAATGCATTAAATTGCATTCATTTGTACAAGACAAAGATCAGATGGGAAAGCAATCTCCACCTACTATTCCAAAGGGACCCAGAGCCCCTGCACTAACTGGTGCTGAGCAATGAAGCCAGTGAAGAAGATGAGCAATGTAACCTGGACCACATGGAGGGTCTGTGCTGGCATCACCCAGAGTACATGGTCAGGGCATGGCAGATACCATGCAAGGGAGCAGCTTGGATGTGGGCGCTGGGTCTGCCTTGTGTGGTTTGGCACACTCACCTCTAACTGACTCCTGAGAGCTTGGGTAGGGCCTGGATTAGTATGGCCAAGATTTGTGGTAGTGCAGGAGGTTAAAGCTTGGATGCAGAAGGCCTCAGGGGATTTGTTCAGCATGTCTAATGCACATAACAGTCAGGAGCCTGGGCAGCCAGTGCAGGGAGGAGAGCACTGCTTAGCTTGGGTTAAGTTGTGGGTCTAAAGCAAGGCCCTCACAGGACCCCACCACCTCACTCAGAGCTGTTACAGGTGCAGGCATCCTGTTTGTCAGCTAACAGCTCTGTGTTGATTTGTTCCACCACTGGTGCAATTGGAGAAATCTCGGTTCCACTGCACAGCACAGCACTACTTTGCATCACTCCTCTCAAGCATCTCCCTATGCAGAGCTCACTTAGAACAGGTCACTCCTGGGATGAAGACCCCACCTCGTAGAGAGGTCCCACTCTATGCCACCCAATTTCAGCTGATGACTTGGGCAACTCGGAGAGACATTTGCTCTCAGGGCTGGAGTAAATCTGGGAACAGCCTGTCTCTTGTCATTGACCAGGAAGAAGGCTCAAGGCAGCAGGACTCCTAACACAGACACTAACAGACGTGCCTAGTTTAAGCAGGGTGAATCTGGATCTGTACAGGAAGAAACTGCCATACTCAAAAGTGCAACACTGGCTATCTGGAGCTTTATCCTTGACAGCTTCCCCAATGGGCACCTGATCCCACATTTGAGCATTGAAGCTGACTAGAAAATAGAAGTGTTGAAAGAGTTTTTGTCCCATCCTGTCCTCCAGGGAACACTGTTCCCTGAATTTCCCTACTAGTGACTGTGGACTTCCATCACTTTTAAGTGGAGAAAAATAGTTGAGGATGCTTTATGCCTTCTTTTGTAAACTGGAGCCCTGAAGTGGTTCAAGGCAGTTGTCCAGGCCAAAGGCATGACCTCTCCCTTGTGAACAGAGGGAAAGACCACAGCTTGGTGGTAGATAGATAGGTAGATAGATAGGTAGGTAGATACAGAAAAACAAAGATTTTATCTATCATTTTATCAAAGAGATATTTATTAAGTCAATAGCTAACATAATGCTGGGGGTGAATGTGGATGGGGCTGCAACCAGTCTCGGGGATGATGTCTGGTGTATCATCTGGTCTGGCTGTAGTTGTGCCTGATGCTCTGGCTCTGTGTTGAAGGCACACAAGGCATTACTGCTCAGTTCTCTGCCATGGGAGAAGTTTCCTGCTAAGCCCCTTGGATGTAGCCAGTGCATAGGATGAAGCCAGAGCTATAGCTATTGCTTGGATAACTACAGACTTGTCCCTGGCATTAGGGGAGAAGAATTAATAAACTTAAGGTAGTTGGGTCTCTCCATTGACTGATGTGGTACCTTCTGTACCCCATGAGGCATGTGTACCCCAAAAGCTCTAAATTCACAGCAACATTGACAGTTTCCCAGCAGTGACTGGGACACTGGGATCTTGTGTTTCACCAGCAGTGCAGGATACAGCAGGAAGAAAAAGGCCAAAAAGCCACAGATAAGTACCGGAGCTAACTTTTTATGGGCCATTACCCACAACCTACCTTGCACTTCTGTGTTCCCAGTGCCACATGGAAGGAGGTTGCTTTTGAAACCTTGGGCCTCCTTCCCCAGCTCTCCACCAAGACCTCAGTCATTTCCCAGAACAGTCGAGGCAGCAGCCGGGGAGACCCCTAAGTTGGGGATTTTCCCTCCCTGCCATAGCAGCTTCACGGTGTTGGGCCCTCAACCTGAGAAGATAGTTTTGTCTTCTGGACTTGGAGTGATATGAAGAGAGGGATGCCATCCACACATGCACAGAGAGAAAGCACTCCTGTCTGTGCACAAACAGCAGGTTTCCAGTAGTGAGACTGCACTGTCTCATCAAGATTGCTTTTTCTATCTCTGAGAAACAAAAGACCCACTTGTCTGTATTCTCATCCCTAAAAAGCCACCAGTACTTTAGCAGCGTAAAGTCTCACTCCCACCATCAATACCTTGTGTCTGGGACAGGCTGACAGGTTGTACTCTGCTCAGACAAACAGCATTTTCCCAACTCCTACCAGCACAGCCTCAGCACAAAGATCTTTAGATCCTTGGCAATTTTCAGCTTGTAGCTTAACCAGATTCGGATGGCATTTAGGGGACCTGCAAGAGACTGTGCCCTGCTCCCCAGATTCATTTACAGCCAAAAACCTGTTTCCTGGTTCAACTTCTAGAGGTGATAGAAACTGTCAGCTGTTCTCCTTCTTCCATGAAGAAGTGTCTGAGCTGATTTTAGCAATTCTAGGAAAACTTAACCTTGACATTTGATTTCCAGCTAAGTTAGGAGCAAAGCTTGCTAAAAAACCCCCCTTATCTTCTTCTAAACACTGAAATTGCTATATTAGCAGATGTTTGTTTTCTGCTTCTGTCTTTTTTTTAAATTTTCATAAAAATATTCTGCAGAAAATCTTGTTAGGATTTTTTTTTTTTTTTTTTTTTTTTTAGAATTTTAGCCAGTGATACTGTTATTTCAATGCTCAGTGCCTACAAGTGAGGAGCCTTGTAGGCACCTCACTGAAGGCATAGGGCAGCACTAATTAAGGGCTCAGTATGTTTTACTGCCTGGCGCAGTCATGTTTAATTGTTCCTTACACATCAGTTTTTTCAGTGTCTCAACCTTTCCCACCAGTTCCATACTCTCTAGTCTTTTCCTCAATGCCACCACACTCAGTGGTGGTAGTCCTTCTCTGTAATGCCTGTTGTGATGGAAATGCTGTGGTTATATACCAAACCATTACCCAGTTTCCCTGTTTTCCACCCACATCACACTCCTTTAATCTGTGTGGCTTGAAGTCTACAGTCCCCAGCTTCAGGAGTCCCTTTTTAGCTGGTGACTTTAGGTCCAAGCAGGCCACAGATACTCTTGATTTTTGTTATTTCCAAGGGATGGGAGAGCCCACTGCACATCAGGCAATCACAGATGGTGGGAGAAGATAAGAAAGCCTTTCCTTCATAAAAACTGCACCAGCTGCAGGAGCCAAGAGCTTTTCAGTATGCTTTGGAGGCCAGCAGGGAACACTCCAACCCTGATACTTTGAGCAGGAGGTGGTACTGAGAGAAGTCAGGATGGTAAGGAGTCCAGAGGAACTGCCTGAGCAGCAGGTTCACACCCACCCATAGGGAAGCTCCCTGGAAAAGGTGACCATCTGCAGCACTCCTGACACAGTGCTTCCTCCTGGCTCAGTGCAGGACACCTCCACTCCCTTCTGCAGTGGCCTACCTCACTCTGCTGGGGTTACATAGCCAGGTGAGAAAACCCTCCGCACCCTTCTGTTAACAGCTGTAGCAGCTGCAGGAAACACGTTCTTGCAAGCAACAAAATTTATGCCTAGGGATTTATTTCTGTTCTCCTGCAGCATGCAGGGGGCTGACATACAACATCCTTCCCACACAAAAGTTCAGCTGGTATCTCGTCAATTCATAACCCCAGCACAAGGTAAGGCTGCTGTCATCTCTGCATCCTGACCCCATGTGTGATGGTGTTATTCAACAGAAAGGGCAGTAGACTAAACTATCCTGTTCATAAAGATAGTGCAACACACGGCGTGTGTGTGCAGCCTCTGTGCCAGCACTCTGCAGGCAGGTTTGCTCTGCTAAGTGTTGTCTGACAGGATATGAAAGTTGGATTGTATTTACACTACCCGGGTTGTTACATAATTACAGGCTGGAAGATAGGGGAAAGGGATAGTGGTGAGGGGTAGGGAAGGGAAAAACAAACCTGGAAGAGCTGTAGGCTTAGATTCTGGGAGCCTTTTACAACTTCCATCCCTCTGCAATCTGGTAAGGGTGAGCAGAGCTGTGGGAGCAATACCTAGACCTCAGGGCAGATGTGTGCTGGTGGTGTGGGACCACATCAGTGAGAGGCAGGTGGAGAGGAGCCTGTCCATCACTGCAGCCCCTCCCACAGTTCGTACACCCACTGCACCCTAACAGGGCTTTCCCCAGGGGAAGGAAGATCTCTGCTTACTTACAGTAGGGCACAAGGTTCCCCAGTCGCAGTTTCATCCTGGTTGAAAAAGCTGCTGGGCTGGTAGTCCAAGGAAGGTCAAAGAAAGTAAGCCATCTGATCAGTGCAGAAGGAAAGTTAACAACAGATTAAATTGTGGGGCTGAAGAATCCAATGCTTTCTCTGCTTCAGTTGATGCTAGAGTGATTACCTTCAAATAAGTGATTAATGCAATTAACTAGCTACAAAGGAGGAGAAATGTGGTTTGAATAAGAAAAGAATCAGTTTGGGAGTGCTTAAATAAGTGAAATCTACTTATTTTCACCTCAGCTGGACCTGCTGAAATTCTGATGAATTTCTCTAGGTCATTTAGGGAATTGAAGCCATCTCTCAACTGCTGGCAGCTCTCCCTGAGAACATAGGCAGGGATAAGATTGTGTCTGTCCTCAGGCAGGGAGAAAAAAGGATCCAGAGATAAGGGACAATCCACAATGTCAATGACACTGCAAAATGCTGGAACAAATAATTGAACGTGCAATTTGCGGGCAACTAGACTAGGATATGATGAGGTGTAGCAGCTAGCTGACATGGATTTGTCAAGAAAAATGTAATATTGAAACACCTCCATTCCTTTGTGCTAGTGTATGTATTACAGACAAGCAGAAGCAGTAACTTAAGTCAAGTACCTTAACACTACAGAGATTTTGCACACAGACAGATAACATCCTCATGTACGTGCAGACAGGAGATGGACTGGGTGGAATTGCTAAGGGCTGGGTACAAAGTGAGATAGGAAGTGTGTTCAGTGGTCGTTATTGTTTGGTGTCTGTCTGGAAGTCTGTGGTGAAGGAGGCAACTGGGGTCTGTCCCTGGTGGAGTACCCCTGAAGATTCCTGTGAATTAGCAGGGCGATGGAGCAGAGGATATGTACTTCTTTGGTGACTGGTCACAGACTGGGAAGAAGATAAAGTTCACAGCAGTGCAGGATTAGGATTCAGACTGAGAGCAACTGCAAAAGCAGTCTGAAAGCAATGAGTTTCTATTCCCTATTTCCCTGTGGAAAGGGACCTGGGGGTCCTGATGGACAGCAAGCTCGGTGCCGGTGAACAGTGTGCTGCAGTGGGAAAGAAAGTCAACAGGATGCTGGGCTTCAACAAAGGTATCACCAGCAGAGATAAAGTCATTTTCCCACTCTACTCAGCATGTGTCAAGCCACACTTGGAATAGGGTGTTCAGTTGTGGTCCCTGCTATATTAAAAAGATGTGAACAGGCTGGAGAGGGTCCGAAGAAGGGCCACAAAGATGATCAAAGGACAGGGAAGCCTGCTGTATGAGGAAAGGCTGAGAGAATTGGGTTGGTTCAGCCTTGAGAAAAGAAGGCTTAGAGGAGACCTCATCACCATGTTCTAGTATTTAAAGGGTAGCTACAAAAAAGATGGACACTCCCTTTTTGCAAGGAGTAACAAAGAAAAGATGAGGGGTAATGGGTATAAGTTACTCCTGGGGAGATTCTGATTGGACACAAGAGGAAAATTTTTCACAGTGAGAACAATCCAGCCATTGGAATAATCTCCCCAGGGAAGTGGTGGATTCCCCAACATTGGACACTTTAAAGATTCAGCTGGACAGGGTGCTGGGTCATCTTGCCAAGCACCCTGCTTTTGCCAAGAAAGGTTGGACCAGGTGATCCTTGAGGTCCCTTCCAACCTGTTATACTATGATTCTATGATTCTGTTCCTTAGGATACACATGAGAGTGGGGCATCAAGCATGCATCCCGCACTGGGCTGGCAGTAGGCTCACCCAGGAGGTAGCAAGATCATACCTGTTTTCTGGGACCTATGGTAGACCTTGACCTCAGGGTGCCAGCAGGATGGGAATCTCTTGCAGGCACCAGCAGTAGGCAAAACCCTCAGGGAGCAGGTTGTTTTTTCCAGCCAACTGCTGCCTCCCACAGGACTGCCCAAGGAGAGTAGATCTCTGGTTGACTGTCCCTGTGGAGAGCTCCCAGATCACTGCCCGCAGCCAGACTGAGCCTCCAGAGGACACCGAGCTCTACAGATAGTCATAAATTTTCCTTCAGAATAATTTTCCAATGGAAAAGTATCCTTCTTTTACTAACTCGGGAGATTTTGTTTGGCAATCTGAAGTGCCAGGTGTCTGGCAGCTCCAAGTCTACTGCAGGAAGAAAACCCAGTGGGCAAGAGCCTTGCAGACAAGAGCCAGGGAGTACCCAGCATCCCAGCCATCCATGTGTCCCACTCACGAGCACTCAGGGAAAAACATCTGGAGAGCTGAAGACCCAAGAGCTTTGGAGCTAGCAGTCTTCTGGAGAAAACTCAAGTGGCAAGGGCCTTCCCCGAGGGCAGAAATCAGGCCCTCAAAGACCTTCTAATTTCTTCTCCTCCCTCCTGCCCTTGGGAACAAAGGATCTTCCAAGGGGGTTGAAAGAGGGACCCAGTCAGATTTTACTTCCTACACGGTGTCTCCATCATCAGAGTTGTTCAAGACTCAGCTGTACAATGCCATGTTCTGATTATTTGTTGTTGTTACTCCTACTTTGAGCAGAAGTTTGGCCTCGAGATCTCCAGAGGTCACTTCCACCAACACGCTTGTGACTGCACAAAAGTGAGAAGTAATCTTCATGGGGATAGCACCTACCATATGTAATCCTCCCAGGCATGAGTGCCCACTGCCTGAAAGGACAGACAGTGCCTGTGCTGTGTCTGACAAGGGCATCTGCACTCTCTATCCCTCGCCTCCCATGAGTGTTTAAACCTCCTGGAGCCAAAGTGGGCACAGTGTTTTCAGCACTAAACTCAAGATAATCAGCAGGTAAGGTGTTTTCCTTTCTGCCCTGGCCCACACTGTGATGGGAAGGTCAGACCCTTTCACAGCCCCTCATCCAAGTGGGGTGACCCAGGACAGGCCATTCTCTTTCTTCTCCCTGCATGGCCCCACATCTCATCTAAGCTGAGCCCACTTTTTGAAAATAAGTAGGAGAAAGATGCCAATCTGTTATTTGATTGTAGGTTGATTAAGAGAAAATTATGTATTTGTGAAAAACAAAGATGCAGTTCTTGCCTTTGTCAGGCTTAATATTTTATGTGAAAAAGACACTGGTGCTATTGTGGCAGGTTCTAAAGAGGTCTTAGCTGGAAGGCCAACATAATTCATGTTACTCACTTCAAAAAATGCTGAACTCAGACTGAATGAGGTGCAGAAACTGGTTCACAGGATGAGCAGGGCTTTGGGTACGCCTACGTGCATGTGTAATGTAATGTGGGAGGAACAGAAGCTTGTCCATGGAGGAGGGCAGTGCTTGCCTGGGTCAGGGACTTGTAGAGAGGGAAAGGGAGAGGAGCTGGGAGAGACAGGACCAGAAAGCAGGTACCTCTCCTTTGCAGCCCATGAGAGGATTTTCACATCTCTCCGTTCCTTGCCTGCCAGCAAAATCCTGTCAGAGAGTCCCATGCTACAGGCATACTGCTGCTCCAACATGTGCTTTGCTTGGCCCCAGATACGTCTTCCATTGGGTGCGTATAACTGGGTGGACACCTCAGCTGGGCAGAAGCTGCTCAATCTCAGAGCAGCCAAATACATGGAGAAGGGGACCTGATCTCCTGTCTTCTCACAAAGTGTCTCAGTGACCACTGAGTTTCAGCAGGACTTGGGGGTCTCTGAGTGTTTTTGTATGTGCCCAGGCATCCTGATGTCTTCTGTTTGCCAAGGGCTGTGAGCAGGGAGGCAGAGCCTTTTGCTTCTGGTCCGCAGGATGCTGTAAATCTTGGGGAGCCGCTGCTGTGAAGCCCTTCACAGCACCAAGCCTGCTGTCTATTGAGAAAAGCCAATACCGTTCTGTCTGTCAGATGGCACTTAACCACTGCTGTTATTCTAAATGAGTGAACACTTGTGTTATATTTTCCAATAGCAAAAACTGGGGTCAACAGGGTGTCTGCTGTTTTAGCCAAATCCAGATGGGGTTTTCCTATAAACAAGTGCACACAGAATATTTATACAGGCGATGGCACCTGACGCCTTAACACTTAGGCCATCCTATTGAGTAGCCACTCATACTATAAGTCACTTCAGTGCATTAAGTAAATATTTTAATAGCAATGTCACTGTTTATTATATAATGGCGGGGGCCCAAATCTTGCCTAATGCTTAGTTAAAAAGTCAGTTTACACCATCCTTTACAGTGAATCAAAGAATGCATAAACGGGGCTCTTTTGTTACTCAGAGCTCTGTTTACTTTACTTTTCTGTAAACCTTTTGAAACTCTTGCTTATAAGAGCTGATAGAACCCAGATTTTCCCCCACAGCTGAGGTGTTCATGATGTCAGGACGGTGCCTCACTGAGTAATCAATGGAGTTTCCACTAAGCAGCCCCAGGCTCATCCCTCTCTATCTGTCCCCATCTCTGATCTGAAACTAGCTCAAGGTGGCATGAAGGCTGGTTGTGCTGGAGAGGAAAGCCCTGTGGCTCATGCCCCAGCACAGGTAGCTCTGCCTTGCAGACACAGACCTGGCACTGGGAGTAGTTGGCAGCAGTACAGGGGAGCATCTTTGGAAGCAGAGGTGCAGTTTGCATCAGGAAGGGATGTCTTCAGCTTTTTCTCCTTCTACTGACTAGAGGGATGCATTCATCCCTTTTCTTCATTGCCTTCTTTCTTCACTTGACTCTCCACTTCCCTAATGCAGCACCAGCATGATTGCATCTCCCAGAGCACAGGCTTTCTGCTTCACTGTGCAGCATGCTGCTGAGATTCTTGTGGCCAGGAGACATGCAAATCTTTCCTGAGATAAGTGATCAGATTAGAAGAATCCATGATAACACGGACTAGAGACTGGGGATTTCAAATGTCCATCACAGGTTCTGGCTCAGAGGATTTGGGATGTTGCAGAGGAGCATGTGGTGCTCTCAGCCCTGCACATGGACCTCACAGTCACCCCTGTGTACCCCATACTTCATTTCTCTTAGTTCCTCTTCCGGCAGAGGAGAAACTTACCCTGAGCAGGACATGCATGATTCTTGGGAGGGACTAACAGTACTGGTACTAAATAATGCAAGAGTGTCCCTTGGGGCAGTGCCCAACAGTCCCAGCTTGCACTCAGCTCTTCCTTGTACATCTGCTAAGAGCATGGGTCTCAGCAGAGCAGCAAAAGACCCTGCAGACAGGAGGTGGGGTGAGGTTAGGACATGAGAAAAGCCCACCTGTAGTCAGCCTGGCTTTGCCATGCAGTGATATGCAGATTGTCCCTGAGAAAGAAAAGTTTCAACAGGAGGATGCTAGGGATATTTGGGAAGGGGTTGTGCCTCTTGGTGCCTAGCTTACCAGCTGCCCACATGTCTGGGTGCTCTGAGCTAGCACACAGCTGGCACAGAGTGGTTTGGTATTGTGGATTTTCCTTTAGAGGTTTTCAACTTGTTAAAGTGATTCAGCTGCACGAGTGAGCCATGTGCATACAAAAAGTACATGAAACTGATTTGCAGGGCTTCCCCTTGCAAACAGATCATGGTTTGCAAAATGATTGTGCACCCATCCTGCACATGGTACAGTGCTGGAGCTCAGCTTAACTGTGAAAAGTAGCTATCTGCTGCCAGGGAGGACTTGAAATGACCTGTGTGAGAAAATGGATGGCGTGACAGCTAATAAGTACTGAGTATACCCTTGTGGCCTCTGTGTCCCCCTCTGAGCTTGTCACTGGGAGCCTGTGGCTGACGACCATCACTTTTCCCTTCAAAGTTTCACCTGCCCAGGAGTTTACAGGAGCACCAGTCCCTGGGGGAGGACAGGCCTGCCAAGCATCAGCAAGGATGTGAGCTGTGCTCTGTCACTGGGTCAGTCTGAAGGGACAAAGGGACACTGAAGAGGGGAGAGGACAGGGTCAGTCCGCAGGAGGCAGCAGGGCTTGCAGTGGCCCAGGATGGCTGGTTCTGAACATGGCAACATGCTTTAGGTAGCAAGAAAATCCCTCCTCAGGCCAGTTGTTTCCATGTGCTGCGCTGCACGTACCCACGGGGAGTCCTTACACTTCTTGCTGGCTGCTCCATCCAGCATCTGCTTCCAGTTACTCTACCAAAACAAGAAGTCTGTATATAATTTTAAAGCATTGGTTCTGGATCTGATAGGAATCAGAAAATTACCCCTTTGTGCGTTTCTAAGGTAACTGACATCCATATCCTCCCTTGTGCTGTGCTATTAATGGTGATAGCACTTAGCACCTCGGCTCCCTGGGAAGTGAGACAGGAGATTTGGGGCTAACGAGACTGGGAGCTTGAGGCTACAGGTAGGTCCTTGAGTCCTTTTGGATGGACAAAAGGATGGCAGGGAGGGGAAGGGTCTCAGCACCCTGGCACAGCATGGGGCAATGAGTTACCTCCTCAGCTCAGTGCATGGGCTTTGCTCCTCTTCCCAGGGCTCAGCCTGTCTTGTGCTGCTGCCCACAGCGTGGACACATCTTCATATACTTCAGCCAGCTCCTGAGCAAGCTTTGTGCTCTCACCTGCCTCGGTGAGTGAAGGATCTTTCTCCAATCCAAAATTTTCAGAATTTGTGGTTTTGTTGTGATAGAAAAAAGACTTTTCTGAGATTGTGAGGACATTTGTGGGTGAGAATAAACCTCCCACTCAACTCCTGGAATGCCCAGAGCTCTGTAGCTGAGATCCAGGATGAGGAGCACCTACTCTACATCCCATAGGGGAACGACATGTCTGTTGGCTGAGATGGGCAGGCTGAGGAAGGGAAGGGCCCCTGCACACACAGCAAAGTGCAGAGCAGAAAGTATGGCTACCCTGGCCAATCCATGCAGAGCTCGGCTTACCACAAGACAGGGCATAGACCCAGAGCCACGCTGCTGCCAAACCTGAGCCCCAGGGGGCTGCACCACCTCATGTTGGAGATACATTGGTGGGACTTCATAAGCCCCATCCAGAGCAATGTCAGTGGTGGAGAGCTGTGACCCTGCGTGCTGTGCCAAGTGTCTGTACAGGGCTCTGGGTGCTGTGGTGCTCCAAAAACTCAGTGTGACAGTCCCTGTCTTGAGGGCTTTTTAACCTCATCACTACCCCAGCACCCTTACTAAGCCTGGTGAAGCAATAATATATTTTAATCTGAAGAATAGCCCCTATCCTGAGGCTTCTGAGGATTTTATGCAGCCCAGGAGCAGTCTTCAGTCTCTTTTTAAAGGTCCTCAGCTGTTTTCTAGTGAAAGCTCTGCCATGGCAGGCTGATCAGGCTCTGGGATGTCCATGATCTGTCCCTTTGCCTGCAACACACTGTCATCACATTCCCACTCCTCTCCTGCCTGTGCCAGGTCCATTTCCCAGGTCCTGTGCAGCTGCCAAGAGGAGATAAGGAAGCAGTGTTTGACACAGGGCACTGCATGCCAGGGAAGGGCTGCACCAGCTGTCATTGTTACAGTTTTCCCAACCACACTATTAGGAGCTGCAAATGTTGCCACAGCTGATAATCTGCTTTTTCACAGTCCTTGTATTTTCCAGCACTGTGTCCAGATCGTGGATTCTAGGGCTGAGGGATAACAGGGTAGTCATTTGGAGACCAACATCTGTAGCTCTTCTAGGTGCAAGGAAAAGTTGGAAAATGCTGGTCTGAGGGAATACTTGAGTCTGAATGTCACATGGGTCATCAAGGGGAGTCCATGGTTATTTTTCACCCAAGTAATGTTCAAAAGGCTAGTTTATTGTTTCTGTGGGGTGTAACAAGGTTCTAATGTATGGCTTTGTAAAACCAGCATTCCCAGACGTGCCTGCCTTTGAGAGATGGGTCTTGGTCTCAGGGCTCCTCATCTACAACAGAGAAAGCTTTCCTGCCTGGGTTGTACATGCACGAGTGATCTCCTGCAGAAACAAATCCACATTACCCATGTGAGGGTGGCCTTTAGGACCACTGTGAGAGCAGAGGACACTTACAAGGCCAGAGAGTAACAATGGGGCAAAGAAGTCAGAAAATAGAGTCTCCAGGAATATATATACTGGTTGACAGAAATCCTGTAGAGCTATGGCAGGAGACATAGGGGGAGCAGCTCAGTTTCAGGCTCCCAGGGACACATGCACACACACAGATTGTGTGTGGAGAACATAGAAACCTGTAGTTCTCTTGCAAACTAGAAGAATTGCAAAGTGGAAGACTCTGAGTTACCGTGTTTGAAAAGAAAATGCTGCAAGAGAGAGCTTGCTGCATTAGTGAGGGCCAAAAGACAGGCAAGCACACATTGCCAAGAGCTGTCCAAGGATGCTGCTCAGCATACAAAGCAGTCTCAGCATGAGTACCACCTGTACTTCCCCTCCTGCTGTAGAGATACCTCACCCTGAATTCAAATCCATGCTTTCCCACCATTTGAATTCTGTGGGTGTCAAGATGAACATGAGACCCAGAAGCAGCATAGAGCATGTTCATGTTGTGCGTGCAATACTACCAGCATTTGCCACAGTCTCAGGCAGCTTGCTCCCCTCTCCCTGTGCACCAGGACAGGAAGTACACTGCCCTTGCAGCTATGCTGGAGAGGTCAATGGTATTAGTTGTAGCATCTCATGGCAGAGCACCTTGCAGCCAGCCAGTAGCCCTTAGCCCACCTTCAGCTTTCTTGTCAGCACCAGCTGGAAAATCCTTGATAGAAGTCCTTCTCGCTGACCCATTCCTTGGTATCCCATTGCCTGTGTACTGCTGGGAGAATAGTCCCACCTGCAGCACTAGGGGGTGGGTGAGGATGGGCTCTCACCCTGCTACATCCCTTCCCTGCCACGTGTGGATTGCAGCAGGAGTAGTGGAGTGTAAATCCTTAAATCTCCTGGGTCTCTGGCCCCTGTAATATATTGTTCTCCATTTCCCCCAGGGCACCCTTGTTCCATTGGGTAATTGGAAAGTATTTATCTGTGTCATATTAAGAGTCATTTGGGATAATTGTGAAATTGGCAGTCCTAGCCCTCCTTTGTTTAGACCAGGGTATAATTTGGTTAATTTTAATGTTTTTTTTTTACTTTGCCACAAGAAGGCGGAAATTCAGATTCCATTATTTAGCAAGTAGCTCTGTGGAATGTCCTTTGGCAGCAAGGGGATGCAGTGGGGCTGTAGAGTTCCTCACAGTCTTGGAGCATTCATTGTGCTGGGCGCATTGAGTCTCAGCCAGGCCTCTAGAGTCCTTGCCACAAATCTCCATCCTTTCCCAAGCCATACATGTTTCTCCTCCCTGCCTGCACTCCACCGTTCCACAAACCAGATTTGACAGACAGCCACTGCAGCATGTTCATCTGTGGAAGACAGAGACTATAAGAATGGCTTTATTTGGGATCAAAAGACAGGTCAGCCTAGTTGAGTGTCTACTCCCCAGCCATGGGGACACAGCTAGAGGAGAGCATTGAACACTCAGGGACCCTTCTTGCTGTGGGTCTGTTTTCTAATAATCTGTGCCTCAGAGCCTCCTTGAATCAGGCCTAATCATCTCTGTGTTTAATATCTCATGATGGATTTCTCTTTCCTGAATGTATTTGAATGGCTTTTGAAACCATCCAGCCCTATGGCATGTGCAGCACCTTATACCAAAGAGTTCCATGAAATGGGTGAGAAAATCCCTCCTTTTATCTTTTTCAAACTTGATTGTTGAGCCCTTAATTGATTCTCTCTAGTTCCTGCAGTGAACAACCATTTCCTATTGATGCTGTTTGGGCCACTCCTGACTGGGCAGTCCTCCAGATTGAAGTCTTCTGTCTCAGTCTTCTCCTTCCAAGCCAAGAGTCCCAGCCCATTTCACCTCCCTTGGTCATGCTTGTTGCTTTTCTCTGTGTATTGTTTTTGTGCACAGACATTACTTTGCATTTTCCTTTTTATCACTCAGCCACTCAGTATCAGGATATCCTTCTATAGCTCTCCATATCAGGTTTCTTTTTCAGGGCACTGAATAAATGGGCATTACAAGGAAAATGTATCTATCTCTTTATCTAGATTATTATGTTGACCAGCAAAAGCCCTAGCACAATTTCCTACCTTTTGCCTTCATTAAAACAAACCTACCCTTTGCTCATTATTTCTAAACACTCATATTCTATAACAGCTGTTTTTTTAACAGCTTTTGGTGAGGAAAGTCATTAGAAATGTCCCGAAAACCCAAGACCACTTAACCAACCTCTATCCAGGTGCCTTCAAATGGCTCTAGTAGACTTGAGGCAGGAGGCACTATGAAAACATCTGGATGTGTCTCTCCTGTACCATATACCTTCCAATTCCTCATTACTTTTCCATCAGCATGTCCAGCAGTTTGAGCTTTGAGCTGCCCAATCTATTGCTGGTCTCCCTTGCTGAACCTGGCTGCACCTACTGATGTCTGGGTGCTGAGACCCCATTTGTTTGTGGTTACTGAAGGCTTAAATCTGTTGATGTAAGCTGTGGCTTTGGGGTGGGGATCCATTGGTGTAATACTATTGCCTCATGGGGAGCCATAGTTCATGATATTTCTGGGGAGATTTCCTCTCTAACCCTTAGACCCTACTTCCCAAAGATTCCTACTTGCCAGGATACAGACAAAACCATCAATGGGAGACACCTCACTGCATCTTGTCCTGTAGCTATGTGTGTGTCTTTTCCAAGTCAGGCTCAGCTCCTCCAGAAAGGATACTCCAATAGGACTGTGGACTCTGCAAACACTGGGCGTCTGTCCTTGTACAACTATGGGATAACATTTTTTTTCTTTTTCTGGCATCAGTGTTATCCATGACGAAAGAGGTCTGTAATTGCCGTGCAGCTTTACTGTGTCTCCTGATCCTTTGCCACACAAACAGGGAACTGATTTCTCAGATGTTTCAGGAAGTTGGGGGTCATGGTCACTGAAATAAGAGGGACCAGTGATAAGATTAGCAACTAGACCTGGAGTTCCAGGTAATGTGAAGCCTTTCCTGTTGCAATAACTCCACCTGTACTTACCTAAACATGGTCCTTTTTAGTCACAGAGCTGGTGCTCCAAGTCTGGGTGATTTTGCAGATAAATTTAGACTGGAGAATATATTAAAATTTCTAGCCAGTAGAAGAATTACATTCTTGAACAGCCTTCCAAACCAGAAAGCAGGGGCAAGGAGCCTATGTTTTTTCTTGATGGAGTTTTGATAAGTTAATGAAAGGGATTTTATGACATGACAGGAATGATCCTAGAGTCAAAAATTAAGTCCTGGGATAATGGGCTTTGAATGTTCCATTTGCTGGTGTATGTGGAAGACTGCTAAAGAGAGTTCTTCAGTTCTTGGTATTCTTTATTGCACTATGCTTTATCATCCCATGCTACAAAGCTTTAGTTAGTTGTCTGAAGGAACCACAAGTTTTCTTTCCTCCTGATGCAGCTTTGGCTTTTGGGATGGAGAAAGGAGCTTACTTTGTCTCATAGCATTCTGGCTAGAGATGGGACCTGGATCTGATGCACTGCTTCTCTAGTTTCAGAACACTCCTGTGTGCCTGGGTGAGGTATCTTGCTCACAGTAATATGTTTATTAGACTTGGAGCCACACAGCATTTTTCCCTTTGCTGGACTGTCAGGTCTCTATGCACTTTTTTCCTTTCATTACTGGATGAAGTGTATGTTCATTTGGGTTAACCTGGGAGTTTCACTTTTAAAAGTCCTATGGGTGCAGGAAGAACAGGCAGATGTTTAGCTACTCTGATCACTGAGATTGTTGTAGAAGATCAGACTCAAAGATGGATGCTGATTCCCTAGTCCTGCATTCTTCTATAGAGAAATGAGTATGAATCATGAATATCCTATGATGTGTCTCGTGTAGATACTGAGGTCTCTTGGAGGATTTCGTGTGTGTCCTTTCTTCAGCCCATGAATGGTTCAGCCACTATAACAGGAATAGCTGCCATGGCACAGTGAGTGAGTAAGTGACCCACCTCAAGGTGAGGGTGCTCTCAAGCTGAGGACCATCATGCAGTTGTCCTTCATTTGAAATGAGGACTTGTGTCTCCTGCAGCACCTGTAAAATCATGGAACCTGTCTTTTTCTTCAAGATGGGTCTCATTTGTAAAAAGTATTTACCGAACTAGAGAGGGACTGAAAGAAGCTCTCTCTTTGCTAATCCTGGGCTGGTTATGACCACATGGCCTGATCCTTGGTCCACACAGCACTGGGCAAGTCAACCATGAGACTGAAGAACATCCCAGGCTTGGATACACTAGATTTGGGAGCAAGGAGGGGAAGGGTTCTTGAAACCTATAGAGGGAAGAGTTGAAGCAGAGCCTCTCACACAAGCCCCACAGCCACTTCCAGCTTGTGGAAGCCTCACTCATGGCATTTTTTTTTTTTTTTTTTAATTTCTTAGTTGTTTAGGATCCTTAAGCAACTCTTGTTTTCCAGTTGCAGTGTCTGTATTCTGAAAGTTGCAGCAATGCAGCTGGAGATCTCCGCAGGGCTTAGCACTGATCCACAGTGGTGGCTGAGGAGCACAACACACTGGAGAGGGAATTCCCTCACAGCACAGACACAGTCTAGCCTGTGCTCTGCTATCAGAGTCCTGCTCCCAGCATTGCCTGGCGTTGTGGGCATCCAATGTCAGGGACACTGAGAGCTATTCTGTCCCACTCCTGAGCGCAGAGGATGTCCATGTGCTGGCACAGTGCCAGCTATGCTGTTTCTGAGACTTCTCTTGGGTGTGGTGGAGAATGTGATGGCTCTGGAACACATGAAGCAGATCTAAAAGTTAAGCAGTACTTTATACCTGCACATAGGACCTCCTGTCCATTCCTTCTCATTCCCTTTGAACCTGCCATGCAGCTGTAGGCACTTTCTATTGACTCTTCTCTGTATTAAAGTGTATTTTGACATCATCAATGAACACAAGACGTGCTATGCACTACTATATTCCCTATGGGCGTTTATTATTAAAAGCTCTTACTGGGCAGCTCTGTTAATTTATGCAGTGACAGTAGCTTGACCCCTGTCATCAGACATCTTATTCAGTGTTTGGACCCACAGTCACAGGCCTAGAGAGGCAACTCACAGGGTCTAGCCCACCCAATGTGTAGATCTGCTCTGTAGTCTGGCTCAGGTTAGTCCCTGCTGCAGCAGGAACACATCCCCTGGGCACAAGTCCTCTGCCAGCAGTCTGGGACCTTTCCCAAAGCCCTGCTAGGTCAGTCTGTGGCCTTTCCCACCCACTGAACGTTCCCTGTGCCAACTCAAGCTGGCGAGGCCACAGCACTGGACAGAGGGACCATCCAAGACCAGCAAGCTGGCTCTGCTTCCAGCTGCACTCCTGTTTGAGAACTGCCTTCACCACTTTATTAATAGTGTTTGTCATTATGGGTTTTGTTTCTTCCCCTCCTTCTGGCATCTAATAAAGAGGCATGGGTCCAGTTCGCTCTCATTTTCCATTTCAAATCTCTGCCATGTTTTCTTTTTTTTTAGAAAGATTTTGTTTAGTACATTTCTAAAATGTAACAAAATAAGAGAGACAAAGATCAGACACAACCACAAATGCCACAAAATTAGGACATGATTAAACGATGTAGCAATAACCAAAGACATTCAAATGACCTTCTACAAAAGAAGCCAATGCTTGTTTTCAGAAATGTGGAGAGGCAGCTGCTGGCTGGCTGCAAGTGTCACCAGCAGAGCCTTTCAGGGGTGGCTGATCAGAGCTGGATCTGCCTGGTGGCCGTAGTGCCACAATCCACACACAAGAAGAACCTGAACTGGAAGCTGGGCTCCACTGGCCTTCAGCAGATGTGCTGGGGAGGGAGTAACCCTGGGACGTGGACACATCACACAAATCCAGTGCAAAGGGTATCCATGCTGCGTAATGCCATGCAGGCAGGGCAAGCAGAGCTAAGTCTCAGACAGAAACTGCTTTGCCCAGCATTAAGCTATGGGACTGTGTGGGTTGAGGGACCTCAGCTAGTATCTCAGTTTGGTGTGGCAGGGACTCTCATAAGCAAACCAGCCCCATGAAAGACATGACCACCTTTCTAGTGAGAGACTCCAGGCTGCTGAGTCCAGGACAGCCCTCCATGTCAGTAAGGTTTTTTTTCCTGAATCCAAGGCAAGGCTATGAGAAAATTCAGCCTGGATTTTTTTGGATGCTTGTGCCCATGAGCTCAGAAATCTTGGAGTAGGATGGGTAAGACTGCTGTAGACCCTGACCTCAGAAACCCTGCACACTTCATTGAAATGAGAAACTTGTTCATTTTGTAGCTGTCAGAGCCATGACTTGGCAGCAGCAGCAGTGTTAATGGTGACAGTGATGCTGGTAGAGTTAAGTACCAGGGGACACTTCCAGAGACCAGGGATTCCCATTTCCCTGGAAAAGTTGAAAAATGAGAGTTTTGACTGGGGTTGGGTTTAAACCAAATTCTGAAAACAATGCTGATTCCTTCAAATTAGGAGCATGGCTTGTCCTTTGTAAACAGTCCAGGTTGCATTACCACTAGCAGAAACAGCTAATTGCTAAACATTTACAAATTAAAATGAAATATAGTTTAAAAATAAATGCTACTTCTGTCAGAAGCCTCACCCTGCCTGTGTCCTGAGCCCACCAAGGCTGCTGGGAACAGGGCTGTCCCCAACTGTGGAGGGCCCTGCATCCAGAGTCTCAGCACTGATTGGCATGATCCAAGCACCACCAGCCCCAGCACACAGGACTCATGACTCAAATCTGGACAATTCATGAGATTAGCCTAAATGCAGTTTTGCAATCAGAATAAGCAGGAATAAAAAATTTGAGGTTGGTAGCTGCTTTTTGAGCCTTTTCAGTGTTTTTAGGATATTACTGCTTGTTTTAAGATTTTTAAGTTTACTTTAAGATTACTTTAAATACTACAAATATGGTCTAGATTCATAAGCAGGTGTTTAATCTAACTCAGAACGTTTGCATGTGTTGTCCAGTAAAGTTATAGTAGTATTTTTCATGAACTGTTTTGCCAGGAAATAACCTAGGACACATGAGCAGGACTAAGAATTGGTGGCAAATGCCACGTAGCATGTGAACTACAAAAATTAAGTACTTCTAATATCAAGCCAAATACAGAAACCACAAACACAGCTGAAAAAACTCTAAGCACTTTTAGCAGAGGGCAGCAGTACAGCAGTATCTGTAATGAGGGCTTGTAGCCCCTGTGCCCACCCAGGGCTAGCCCATGGTCAGAGCAGAAGCTGAGAATAACTGTGTAGGTTTGTGCTGTGGCTCAGCTCCCAACCCAACATCTCCATCCACTAAGCTGCATTTCTGGGAACTGTAGGGTGCAGGATTGTAGCTCTGGCCTTCTGGGTATTTGTGTCTCTTTCTCAGCATGGAAAGAAGTTGTGAACAGTTGAGAACAGGGGCTTGCTCACAGGAATCAAGAATCAGCACAGGGCACTAGAGAAAAGTGCTGGAGTCTCCACAGGGGTTGTGCCATGTGGCATGAGGCAACATGAAGTCTGCAGGAAGACCAAAATACCAGCCCTGGATTTGCCATCCATACCTTCAACGTTGTTGCCACAACCAGACCTGAATAAGGTCTGTATGAGAACAGGAGTTGAGACAGCTGGAGTGCTCAGGCTCACACTACATCAACATGAAGACATGTCCTTTGTTCATCCAGCAGGGAAATTTTACTCCTATGGCTCCTGTAGTCTTGCTGCCCAGGCAAATTGTTCCTTTTTTTTAAAGCTATCATTCTTTCACCCTTTGTGGATGACTATTTTTTCCTCCTTTTCCTCTGGAGTGTGTGCTCTGTGTGTCTGGAGCACAGCATAATGTCCCACCGTTATCACCACCATCCATCCCTTAAACCCCCATCCATCACTCACACCCCTCCCGTGGATGGGTCCTGTTAACAGCATGCTGGATGCAGGGACATCTTTTCCTGGATGGTGCAGGGAGCTGGGGCTGCCTCTGTGCCAAGACAGAGCCCATGCAAAGGAGCAGTGGGGCCATAAGGGAACGTGTCAAAACCTGAGGACCATGAGTATAGAAGGGGTCTTCTCTTCACCCTGTCTCAGCACCTAGCTTACCCACACTGGTAGACTCTCAAAGGGCCTGTCTCTTCCAACTGATGACATAGGGAGCACTGTCTGGATGAGGTATCTTAAGTATGGTGCTGATCAGTCACAAGGCAAATACTCCACTTGACAAAGAATTTCCAAAATTCCCCAGCTCTTTTGGGCAACATGATGTACAAGTGCTCAGACGTCCACTCCAGATCACACTAGCAATGACAGTGTGCCCCCTCTGTTATGGTGTGTGATGTGAGGAGAGCTTGCTTGCTTGCTGGTTGGCCATAGAGTGACCAAGGCTGTGATAAATGCCATTTCGAGTAAATAAATTATTTTTCCGGCTACTGTGAATGAAGAGAAGCAAAGCTGAGGCTGTGGGCTGGACATCCTGAAATAATCACTGGAAGAGGTACAGTGTGGCCACTGTGTCAAGTGATGTTAGACCTCTCCATTTGAGACCATCACACAGGGTCTTTTCACAGCCAGTGGCAAGAAACTGCTTCAGGGAGCAGGTCATCTCACCTGCTCTTCAGCTCACAGATTGGCATGATGATAATGTCCTAGAAATTCCCATTTCACCCTGGTGAATGCAAATTCCTGTTTCACCCTGGTGAATGCAAAGGGAGACGAGAATGGTTGGTTTTCTAGGTTTGATCAGAGAGCTGGCAGTGGGCACAACACTGAATTTTGCACAGCTGTCAGCTAAAGGATGTTGTATAGCACACACCTCATCCCAGTTCCCCCAAGAAAGCTCATTGTTGAGCAAAGTTTTCAAGCTGTTACCTGTTGGAAGGTTAATATGACCCAGTATTTCTCTAAAAACCACAAGGTCTTGCAGAAGTGACAGGCAGATGGGAGCAGGAGGAGTGCTTTGGCATTGGCTTTTCCATACAGTTCATGACTCAGAAATGTCCCTACAGGCTCACCCTAGATCCCATCCGTGCTGCAGGCTCTGCAGGCGTCCCATGTTCATGTGAGGGAAGGAGATAGCAGTAGCCTTAGTTCTGCAGCAGTGCAAGCAGGAGGACAAAGAGGGCTGACAGCTCTTTGGAATGTCCTGCTGACAGTCAAAGCCCATCAAGTGGTTGCCCTCCACCTACTGCCAAAATGTTCGACTCCAGCTACATCACTGTGCGAACCCATAGCCCTAGCAGCCTCACTTTTTTGTGATGGTTGTCACGTGCCATTACATCAAACCATGGTCATTTAGCTCCATTTTTAAAGGTTCTTCTCAATTCTGACATTTTCTGTGTTTGTCTTCCCTTGCTACTGCATTGTGACAACACCTGAAATGCTGTACATGGTGTGTCCTCTCCAGACTAATAAATTATTTTTCTAAGTGCTACTACAGTATAATAAATTGCATTACAGAGGTCACACCAGGGTGCCTGTGCTCACAGGGTAGCATGAGGCAGTCCTTGTCCTGAGGAGGCCCCTTGGGTGCCAGCAGATGTGCCACAGACAAGGATGTACAGGCTGGAAATTAGTTCTCCAGGAATTTGCACCAGTTAATCTGATTACAATTAGTCCACAGTAAGATCAATTATTTCAGAAGCATACAATTTGTCAGTCTGGTTTTGTCCCAGATATTCTCAGCCTATTTAGAGGACTGACAGAGAGGTGAATCTTGGGAGGATCTGGGGTAATAACTCGTTTCGTGATTGCTGCTTCCTCTACTGGTTTTTACCACTTAAAGCTTCATTCTATGAAAAATGAAGGAGAAATCACTCCTTTTCAAAATAGCTCAAAGGGATGGGGCTCAAGGCCAGAGCTGAGATCCTTTCCTGAAAACAGTCCCTATCTCTCATCATCCTCCTGAGGCTGAAGGCCAGGAGCTGTCCTGGATGAAGACAGCTGCCACTTTCCATCACTGGATTCTTCACTGCTGTCTCAGGTCACACAGCCTTTGGGCAGCTTGGAGCATATATCAGTGCTGGGAATTTGGAGGCTGGGAAGGAGATACTATCCCTGGAGGCGTGAACAGTTGGCAAACCTTGCTGAGCATGGGGATCACAATGTGACCAAATACTAGGCAAGTTTTCCTTGAGTGAAAATTTCACAGCGTCATGTTTGCACAGCTCTGTTCACTGGGTCTTGGCCCTGGCCCCACAGAAGAGTTGCACAAGAAGCTAGATGGAATAGCTCTACAGTGGGGGGATATTCAGCCTTGTGGCAGGTTTCTTTGATTTGTTTTCCATTCACTGGGGAAGTCTCCTGGCTGCTTTTCCAGCACTCCTCCTCAGCTCCAGCTTCTTGCATGGAGGTTGAAGTGGTGAGCAGGTCACTTCTCCAGGACATGGGAGGAGTGCACAGATCTGCGGGAAATAGCCTGTAGGCTCCATGCTGTGCCATTGCCCTCAACACCATCACAGGGTAGGGCTTTCTGCATCCCTGAGGAGGCATGACGGAGTTCATTGAGAGGAATCATCCAACAGGGACATCGTCTGCAAGGAAAACAGCAATGCATTGGTGCATTCCCTGTCAGCCCCAGGATGGCCTCAGAGCAGCAAAGGTGCAGGGGCAAGCAGTCGGAGTTGTCTTCTGCCTTGACAAACATGATGTGGCTCTAAGGAGAAATAGGCAGGATTCCTCTGAAGTTTGTGCATAGCAGGATTTGATCAGCATTTGCAACAAGACTCTTTGCAACATTTGCAACAGACTGTCTGAGCACTATAGCTAAATATATAAATTTGTATATATTAAATTTATATATATATATATAAATATATATATAAATATAAATAAATTTGTGTGTTTAGCATCAGCTAAAACACACAAAGTCCGTGTTTAGTGAGATGGTTTTATCAGCAACATTCCTGCAAGCAGAAGCCCAGGAATACAAACACACTACAACAAACATGTGAAGAATTTGATAAGGCTGAACTGCATCTCTGAACATCTCTCCTGTTTTTTCTCTTTGGATATTTAAAATTTTATGGTGGGTCACAATTGCTTAAGAGGCACTGCACGTGTATTAGAGCTAAAAGTACTTACTTCCACTTCAACATCCAATAGAGCAAACAGGAAAGCGGGGGAGGATTTAGATGAATCCAGTATCTGAGGAAGTGTAAGCCATGCTCATTGCCATCTCAGTGCATGCAGGAGGTGGCACAGATGAAAGGATGAGAAGGTGGAAAGTGAAGATTAGATGTATGGGTCCATGCTGGTCAGGGAATAACTGTGCAGACCATCAAAGTTGTAACCTAAGCAGCAGCTAACCTTGTGGAAGTGTCATTCATTAAGACATTTCTAAAGATTAGAATCAAATTGTATTTTGAGGTGTTGTGCCTAATCCCATACAGGCTACAGGCAGGAGCCAGGTACCTAAATATGGGTGCCCCAAGCCTGTAGAGATGCCTCAGGTCCAGCTACTGTAGGCTTTGCATCCTATCTGCCATTCGGGCAGGGGTATCTGGAGTGACTATGTCAGTGGACAAGGAAAGAGCTACGGGTGTCATCTATCTGAGCTGCTGTAAGGCCTTTGACACTGTCCTCCACAACATCCTCTCTCTAAATTGGAGAGATATGAATTTGATAGGTGGATTATTCGGTGGATGAGGAACTGGTTGGATGGTCATATCCAGAGGGTAATGGTCAATGGCTCGATGTCCACATGGAGATCAGTGACAAGTGGTGTCCCTTAGGAGTCTGTATTGGGACCAGCACTGTTTAACATCTTCATCAGTGACACAGGCAGTGGAATCAAGTGCACCCTCAGCAGTTTGCAGATGACACCAAGCTGAGTGGTGCTGTCAACATGCGTGAGGGATGGGATGCCATCCAGAGGGACCTGGACAAGCTGGAGAAGTGTGAACCTCATGAGGTTTAACAAGGCCACCCCTTCACCTGGGTCAGGGCAATCCCCAGTATCAATACAGGCTGGGGATGAAGGTGTTTAGAGCAGCCTTGCAGAGAAGGACTTGGGGGTACTGGAGGATGAAAAGTTGGACATGAGCCTGCAATGTGGGCTCACAGCCCAGAGGCCAATAACTGTGTTCTGGGCTGCATCCAGAGCAGCGTGGGCAGCAGGTTGAGGGAGGGGATTCTGCCCCTCTGCTCCGCTCTCCTGAGACCCCTCCTGCAGTGCTGTGTCCAGCTATGGAGTCCTCAGCACAAGAAAGACATGGACCTGTTGGAGTGGGTCCAGAGGAGGCCATAAAAATGATCCGAGGACTGGAGCAGCTCTGCTGTGAGGACAGGCTGAGAGAGTTGGGGCTGTTCAGCCTGGAGAAGAGAAGGCTCCAGGGAGACCTTCTAGTGGCCTTCCAGTACCTGAAGGGGCCTATAACAAAGATGGGGACAGACTTTTTAGCAGGGCCTGTAGCTATAGGACAGGGGGTGATGGCTTTAAGTTAAAAGAGGGGAGATTTAGACCAGATATAGGGAAGAAATTTTTTACAATGAGGGTGGTAAAAAATTTTACAATTTTTTACAAACCCTGGCCCAGGTTGCCCAGAGAGGTGGTAGAAGCCCCATCCCTGAAAACATTCAAGGTCAAGTTGGATGGGGCTCTGAGCAACCTGATGTAGTTGAAGATGTCCCTGCTCACTGCAGGGGGGTTGGACTAGTTGATCTGTAAAGGTCCCTTCCAACCCAAACCATTCTATGATTCTATGATCTAAAATGGTGCTGGAGGCCTGTGCTCAGACACTAGACTTGGAGCCCTGCATGCTTCATGTGACAGAGAAACTCTCCATCTCCTTTTTTTCCTTTCTTTTTGGGTTGCTAAATTGTATTTTCAGGACAGCAGTAGCACTGAACAGATGAAGAAGTGGCTGTCCCTATGTTAGATCACAGAGCATGGCTCAAGAAGGGTCTTGTTTTGCTCCAGTGAGTGGCAGATCCTATTTCTGGTGTGCACCTTGGCACAAAGGTCAGTCCTGGAAACCTAGAAGGAAGCTTGATCCAGGCTTGGCATGTGGAACCCTGAGATGTGGAAGGGGATTGTTGAGACCCAAACAGAGAGAATTTTTCAGTTTAAGAATTGTCCAGACAAACAATTTTTTGTTGGGAGATGAGCTGCTGAAGCCAAAACTGTTTCTCAAGGAAATAGATTTAAATGTTTTTTCCCCCACTTCTTAAAATCGTTTTTAATTTCAATGGTTTGTTTCATCTTTCTTAAGAAGAGGTTAAAAGAGTTAGAATAAAAATATTTAGAATTAACAAATGAAAAAATATGAGTGACCTCCTAGCCCTTTTTTCTCTTGTATATTTTGCAATATCTTTCTACTTCAAACTGGAATAAGGGAAAATTATAAAAATCACATTAAATTTTGCCATGTGGCAAAACAGCTTCCTCCCAGCTGTGACAAACTCAGAGAAGCCTTCAGAGCCCTGGGTGATGTGTGTGTGCATGGTGTGCTTGAGCTCTTCCTCCAGTTGACTTCACAACAGCACCTCAGCAAAGCCCAAGTAGCACCAAACACCCAGGCTGAGAGCAGTGACAGCTCAAAGCTCAGCTCTGATTCTCAGCAATTTTCAGCTGTGATTCTACCTGAAGGTTGCTCATGGTAGGCTGGGGGCTTCCAGGTGGCACAGGGACACAGCCAGGGCTTAGGAGAGATGGGAAGGGGAGGCTGGAGGAAACATCAGACACACAGCCCCTTGCTGTGATGGATGGTGGGAACACGGATTGTCTTTCTCCTGACAGCCAACTTTGAGGCAGAGCTGGTCTCTCCAAGCTGCCCCCATGCAGGGGCCACCTCCTCGATGAGTTACCTCAGCTGCATAGCAATGCACGCTGAAGCCTGAAGGGAGGTCAAGGAACCTGCAATATGCTCCAGGTCCGTGTCACTCTCTGAGGATGCGCCTGTACTGCACTTGCCTCAGTTTCTGGTTTCCAAACCTGCTTCCTCTGTGCAGAAACGTTCATCCACAGAGAGTGGGACTGCAGATTTCTGGGTGTCTGGGAACCAAATAGAACCTCCCAGGGCTACAGGCTGGCACAACCCTCAGTCTACATCTCCCCCAGCAGGACAGACTCAAAACCACGTTGCCCATGGGCCCTGCACTGGCTGCTTAGGAGATGGGGGAGCAGTGTAAGAGGAGAGGGGCAGCCTATCTGAGTGTGCTGCTCTCTTACCTCATCCCACAATGGCACAAGTGGGAGGAAGGCAGCACCAAAGGGTGTTTGCCTGGAGTGGTCAGTCTGCAGGGAAGGGCCAGTGCAAACTGCATCAAGCTCAGCAGTAGCAGATGCTAAGAGACACAACAGGTGAATCACTGAGGAAAGTGTGAGCACCCTACACTGCTGTGGCTCAAAGTCAATGAAGGAAATATGTGAGATGGTGCCATGGGTGGCATGACCTGGACATATCCAAAAGTGCTCAGATACCTCTTCTGGCCAGTTACTGCCCCAGAGGCAGTCAGGAGAAGAGTCCATCCATCTGGCCCATGTCCCAGGGACACAGGGCTGACACAAGGCTCATGTGCCTTCAGTGCCAAACTCAGCACCCAGCTCCAGGCTTCAGGGACCATGGGACTTCATGTCACTTGTGCTTTCTCCATCTTCTCTTCAGTAGAGCTGATGAGTTGGGTCCCCATGAACTCAGCTTTGGCCTGAAGAGCATTGGAAAGTGGCAGTGAGATGTAGGCATTGCATCAGCCAGGCAACCCACGCCTTTTCCTGAAAAGTCCTACATGAGGTGAAGTGTCTGGCCATTGTGGGTCTGCGCTGACTTAGCACAGGAAAAGACCTGACTGAGTAGGTTGTGGAGCCCCTTTCCTGACCAGATTGATAGAGGCTGATCTCAGAAGGCCCTGGATTTATGTGTGAGCCAAAGTCGATGGGAAAGTGACACAACCAAGCCCCGTGTGGGCTTTTATGGGTGGGGAAGCGTGTCTAAAAGGAAAAAAAATTGATCCTCATCCATGCTATGTTGCACTCTGAACAGAAAGTAAGGAAGTTTTTAAATCCAGCCTCTGTTCCAGAGTTCTCCAGTGTCTTACAAGGAAGTACCCGTGAGCTACCATGGTAGTTCAGCTTTTGAATTTAATATTTATAGTCAGAGAGAGATGGGACATGGCCTGTACTGTGTATAGCCTCGCAATTTATGTGTTGGCAGCAGTGGTTGATGGGAGATGTGCTCTGAGACTCAAAAGTGTGCTTAAGCTTTGTAAATACAATCGGTTCAGGCTGAAGTGAGTGAACAATGTGGAATGTTTTGAGGCCAAATTTGCCTTCAGAAAAAAAACACCATTGAGCCAGTGGTACTTGAGTGTGTTGTGAAAGCATGCGTCTCCAGGGTGGCAGCGTGACCTCCTGGCTCAGACAGTAAGGACCCCAGTACACTCACTGCAAATTAAAACGTTGCATATGCTCTGAGTGCAAAAAGATTGTACACAGTGCCTGTAAGAAGCCTTCCTGAAAGACTCTTGCCTCTGCTGGTGGTCTTGCAGCTTTAGCACTGGATGTCTGGCTCACGCTCTCTATTTTTCAAAAACATTAATAATCATAATCCATATAAAACTGTCATATTGGTTCAACATGTACGTCACCAAAGCCCTGACTAATTTATCAAAGATTTAGTGTTCAGTTGAACAAAGTCTCATTTTTGTAAGCAGATGCAGTTCACTGGATTGTCCTGTCATCACCCGTTGTTTCCACTGGAAAGATGCATCATATCAGCAACTTCTAAAAGTTAAAAAAAATGTACATTTTAAGATAGTAATGTAAACACTTATTGCCTGTTCCACACTAGTCATGAATTAAATAGAGAGCTTGGGGGATAATGCTGCTTATGCCAAAGTGAGTCTGCAGCCCTACAGCCACCAGTTGTTCAGCAGATCGGTTGCGCATCACAATGGTGATGGCATAGCAGTTGCACCACTAGAAATAAGATAATGAGCCACTCAAGGGAGCTAAAAATGGTCAAGAAGAGGTGAAAACTGAGATTGTCAGTTCAAAGATCTGGCACACAACCCAGCCCTGGACTGTCTGAGTGCCTGCAGGGCTATTTCCATGTGGAAACATGGCAGCGTATCAGACTTTGGTAAGAATAGTTGAGCACAGGAGATGGAGAATGGGTGGCAAAGGCAAGTGGAGAAGTCAGTGGTGGGAAGCACACAGCAGAAGAGAGGGTCTGATGTGGGGCTTTGCTCAGGTAAGGACTGAGCTTGGGTCAAGCGGGGTTCTGCATTTTGTTCCAGAGCCCAGACAGCAGGGTTGGGTGTGGACACTATCTGACCCAGGTGATGCACATGTGGTCAGTTTTATGTCCCATCTGCAAAGTGACACAGCTAACCTTGGGATCTCCTTTTGGGCCACTGCATCCACCCCATGAGCACCCTACATGGAATCTCTCCCGGCAATGAAACACAGTGTAAAGCAGGACAAACAGATGCAGTATCCGACCTGCTGCCAGTGGGACATGGCCACAGGGGAATGGTTAAGGCAAGTCAGGGCGGACAGTGAGATGGATGGGGATGAGAAAGCAGATGGCAAAATTGCTGCTGGTGCAGGGTAGAAAGAGGGGTGTGAAGCAGTCCTGGCACACGTAGCCTGGAGGAGATGGTATCATATTCAATATACTGTTCTTACTTCCTTATACAGTAAATTGGTAATTTTTTTGTATTAAAATCAGATTTTATCACTGAATAAATCTTTCACTTTTCTATTCTTGTTCTCTACAAATTACCTTTTTTAGCTCTCCTCAGTTCTTTCCTGATGGGACTCATTAGGAGCTGGTGCTGATTCTTACAGGCATTCACTTTCACTTAGCATCTGGAGATTTTTTTTTGGACAACTCTTTGTTGAAATGGTCCTTGCAGCTTTCTTTTGCTGTGCTTAGTATCAGCAGCTCCTCCTGGTTTATATGCCTGCATCCCACAAATAAATTTGATGTGAGCTGAGTCCTTTCCCTCCCTGTTTCTGGTGGGATATGAGTGTCATCAAGGGAAGTATCTCCTTGACCAGATGTTTTGTAGAAGCACAAATTGAATTTGTAAAATTTCTGAGAGTTTTCCTTATGTGTTTTGACCATAAGCCTCATATAAACCCCAGAGTAGAACAATGTGCTAAGTAAACGACTCTTCTCATCTTTCAAAAACTCCTAATAAAATTCACTTAACCTGGTTGAATTATTCAGAAAGGTTTTAACCCTACTGTGTGGGCTAACCACAACTTTGACACCAAAACCAGTTTTTGCATGTGTATTTTACTTTACAGGGTATGTACACGTCCTGGTGTAAAAGCTAGCTGGTGTTTGCTATCAATAGTTTGCTATAAGTATCATGTAATTAGCAGTATATTCTGTGTTGTGTGGATTTATTTTTGTCACCCAGTTTGCTCAGCAAACCAGATCCTTATATAAAGGAATGTTCTTATTTGTAGATCTATTCTGTATTTCTAACAGCTCAGGAGCTTTCTCACATGGATGCCCCATGACTGTGTTTTTTCACAACACCCCTGGCTTTCTGCACATATTCTGTGCTTACGGGTGGAAATTCTTCCAGCAAAGCAGCCAAGGATGCAGACCCAGCAGACAAGGTGAACAGAATCAAGCAGCCAATAGGGAATCCTGAAGTCTTCCCCTGCAATGCTTCTAACACAGAACAACAGATGGAGTAATTAATTGTCTGTGCTCTGATTTTTTCAAAAATGCCACTCTTTGATCAGTGTTCCAAGGGTTAGTTGGGAACTTCATCCTTACCTGCTTCTCTTCTCTTTCAGAGGTCACTTTAGTGTCTGCTTCTCTACCTGATCATCCAAAGTGGAGCAGCCAGAATCTGGACCAATCCCCTCAGGCACAGTGATGAATGGTATGATCAAACAAGATCACTCAGACCACAAAAGTGCACCAAGTGGAAATGAAGAAGAAAAGGCACCCAAAGAAAAGGCTGCCAGCGAAGTGAGAGATGGCACCAAGCTCCCGCCACCACCCTTTGCAGAGCGGAAGAATGGTAAGTTCCATGCCCAGTGGTGTCAAGAGAGGGGAAGTGAGGCTGGGTAAATATTGGTTTAGCATCTTGCACATGTGCTGGGTTTGCAGCTCATGATTATTTTTATGTGTGGTGCTTTTGAGTGTGTTTCTGACGGTAACATAAGATTTAATGGAAGTGGCTCCTCAGATCAGTATTTCTAGGTCAACCTTAAGTGCTGTTGTCAGACTTGAGGCAGTTTGTTCTTGCCAGTCCAAGGGTTGGTATAATTTTGGCTGTAATGTGGCATTTCAAGGTTTTAGGGAGAGACTGGTGTTCTGACTGTAGTAACGGGATTTGGTGGGGAATTAGAGTGATGTGAAGTTGATCAGTGGAGAAGAAACTGAAAGCGTATTTTGTTTGCAAAGGCACTGATAGACCTGTTTGGCTCTCACAGAGCACTGGATTCTTCAGATAACCTTGTCTTCAGCAAAATAGCTTCAGATCAATGTAACAGAGAGCAGAACTTGGCATGGGCATCTGAAAGGGTCATTTGTGTTTCCTTGGTCATGGGTCCAGAAACTAGTCATGCTGGCAGATACTGATCCACTGGTCAGTAGAAAGCTGATGGACAGAAAACCTCACAATTCAGCCTGCACAAAGCATGTTCAGGCTGAGGAGTTGTTTGCCATTTCTTTCAGGCAACTGTATAATATATAAAATTAAGAAAATTCCTTTTGTGCACTCTAAGGCTTTCAACATTAAGTCCGCAAAATATCATGCAATGTGAAAGTGCAGCTTGAAGGCACTGTTTTTGCTTTGTGTCTTTGATTGTTTGCATTATTGTACAAGGACTCAATTTTTCTCAATCACTATAAATCAGAAATAATCCAAATGATGTCATCATGGAAATGTACTGGTGTCAGACTGGAGTAACACAGCAGAGAACCAGGCCCAGAGTCTGCTCGTAGTCAAACTAAGCCACACCAGTGAGGACACTTCTTTTGTACAGTCCCAGATATCAAAGTATGCCTAAGATAATGAGAAAGATGACATGGACTTGAAAAGGAGCAAACTGTATGAGCATGTGAAAAAAAAAATCTAATTTTCTCTGTAGTTTTCACATCCTTATTTTTTGCCTCCACATTTTTTGTTATGGGAAGACAAAGAAACAAACATCTTCAGGTGCCCACAAGCAAAAGCTGCCTCCCAGCATGACCAGCAGACATAAAGGTACTGATTGCACTAAGCCCTGCAGCACCGCGAGCATCTGGCTTGCAGCTAACTGTGCCAGCAGCTCATGCCCCCAAGGGCTGTCAGCTTGTTGGCCTACTGGGATATGGCTCCATCCCTGCAGCCCCTCTATGTTGGGCTGTTTGTAGAGTGTCTAAGGAAGAAGAGCCCCCCACAGTCTGGGAATCCAGCCAGCCCTTTGCTCTCCTCCTTTTGCTGCTTTTCCTTTTCTTTTGCACTTTTAAACAGTGTAGGGGCACGACTCTTCTTGCCCTCCCTATTTGGGAACAGAGTGCTCTTTTCATCTCACATCTCAGGAGCTGGCAGGCCCACCAAGTGTCACGCATGTCGTGTGGCACCCAGACCTGCCTTTGATGTCATGTTCTCTGGAGTGACAGCTCCCACAGGGCTGGTGGAGCAGCCTGAGGAGCGTCTGGTTGGGGAATGATGAGGGAGAGGAGCATTCCATGGCCCCACAGACTGCCCTCTGCAGTGGTACATGGCACTGAAGATTTGCCCTGCCAAGGACAGAGCCTCTCTGTCCCACTCAGTGATATTTTTTGTGTTGTCACAGCAGGGATCTTCAACCCCATCCCCTCACTGCAGGGTAAGTAGCTGGGGTTGCCATGGGGAAAAAGCAAGATGCCAGTGTTTCCTCATATCCCAGCCCCATGAAAGGCATCCGTATGGGTGTATTCACCATTCCCACCCTCACTCCACAAATACATGGGAAACAGCAACAGGAGGGAGCAGGGACCCACCATCCAAAATTATGCCACTGAAGGAGACAGTGACTGGGAATGAGTTGGGTGGAAGGGATGAAACTCCCATCTAATGTCTCTAGGGATCTGCCAGGGCGTGTAAGGAGAAGCAAGTGCAAGTTATGTGGCATCCCCTCCTCCTTCTTCTGCCCTGTTGCACCCCATCTCCTGAGAGGACAGGATGCGCACACCTCAGCCAGGTAGGATCTGGCCCCTACACCATACTCTTTCCAGCTTCAGGCTGGTGATCTGTGGTGTTTCAGTGGGCACTGAACAGACACCCCCCTGTCAAGGGCATAGCTCCTCAGATAGGACTAGTTCCTGCCCGAGTGTGAACTTTCAAACTGCAGTCTTTATTTGACTTAACTTTGAATTAATAAAAACAGTCTAGCTAGAATATTTTTAAACAGGAAAATAGTCTTTTTAACTCTAGTATTACTCAAAAATGGCTGAGGGGATTTAATTTAAAGTTGTAAAAATAAATCACCTTTGAGCAAGCAGAAAGCCCGTTCAGCAGGACCTACAAAAACCCAGACCTGGATGCATAAGTCCAGGAAAATGGAGATTGTTACACCCTACAACAAGCAAGAATCCTGACATCTGCCTGCCCAGCTGTACCCCAACCTCTGGCCCTGTAGGTTGGTACACTGCCAGGCTGCCCTTTTGCCATGACTATGTCCAGTCCCACACCTCATGGTGTTTATATGTTCAATGACATCTCCTCCTGAGTTCTGGTCCACACTAGCCTGAACTGGGCAAATCTGTGAACTGTTGTCTTGGAAGAGTGTAAGGCAAATATGGCTGTGGTTCATTCTAAAGTCACTAGTGATACTAGATGTAGAGATGAGGTCTACCTAGACCCTACCCACTATGCACTCACTTTGGCTGGGTACTGGATCCACAGGCTCTTGCATGTCTGTCTTGCCAGAGACAAGTACTTTGAGCTCAACATGGTGCCTTCACCCCCCCAACCAATGCTCTACCCAGCCCATTTAACCTGTCCATGTAGTGAGACCATTGTGCACAAGGTCAAGGCATGGCACCTCTCAGAGTGAGGATACATGATGTTCTGCCCACACCTCTATTCCTCCCTCAGCTGGTTTGGTTTGGCTGTGAAGTCAGGTACAAAAAGCAATAAGATAATTCATGATGCAGTGGGCACATGGGCCCCTGCAGGGCACTGGAGTTCCCAGCAGCCACCTCCTTAGGTTGCTAGAGCCTTCAGTGTAGGAACAATGAGGGACAGTGTCTGCACTGCACAGTATGAACCAGAGTCCCATTGTGCAGGTACCAAAGGTCACCATGCTCTGATCCTGAAGTGTTTAGTACATGCATCCTTCACAGGCTCAGTCACCCACAGCCTCAGTGCTCTCTGACCCCCAGTTGGGTTATACAGCGATCTACAGAGCAACCCCCTCCACATGGGGTCTAATTAGTGGGCCAAGGGAAGCAAACATGCTCTCTTTAACTCCTTGTGTCTGAGTAATAAACTGGGTTGCCTGCTGGTTGGATAGCAGTTCCTGGCAGCACCTTAAGCATCCTTAAGATCCATAAGCTGCTCTTCCCTCCCAGGTCCATCTGAAACCCTCTTAGATGTTGACACCAGGGCCAGTGGTTACAGTGTGAAGCATCAATGCTGCCAGCAGCTGGTAACAGCTTCCATCCCATCTCATCCCATGCCATGTCACCTCATCCCATCTCACCCCATCCCATCATGCTGCACATCTATACTTTATCTGGAGAACTGTACCATTGGAACAAGTGTGCAACATTTTCCTTGTGTTCTCTGGGTTGCATCAAGACCGCCTTTACCCTGTTCATTCCCTATGTGACCAAAGGTAATGATTTCTCTGCACACCTTCCTGGTAGTGGGGAAGGCAGTGAGAATGCAGGCTCTGTGGATGCCTTTGGCCACACATCTCTCCCAGTGCCAATTTGTTCAGGTGCATTTGAGAAGGAATTTCATGACAACGTAATCACAAAAAAAGGGGTCAGAAGACATGCAAAAGATACGTACTCCTCCAAAACTGACTGAGCACTTGTGCTCAATGTGTGAGGAGTTAGGCATCCTCTGTTACAGTCCAGAGATAGCAAAGTCCCTGGCTCAGAGATACTGTCCCTTGTTCCCTACCCTAGGACTCTGACGGTGAGATGTATTTCACTCTACAGAGCTATTGAAGTGTGAGACATCCTCTCTGATCTGATGAGGTTTCTCTGCCTCAGAAACTCTGCTCTGGATGGGCTCAGTCCCATCTGGAGGGTCCCATTTCTCTCCAGTTACTCTCAGAATTTAGGTGACCAGGACTGACCAAGGCATTCTTTAGAGAAGAGATTCATTTCACCCATTTGTCTCCACATGCAACTTTGGGTGTCAGAGCTCCCACTGCAGGTGATGGATCTAGTCTACAGGCACATGGCCAGAGGCTACTAACTGACTACTGCAGTTAGGAGGGCTGAAGAGTTCCCCTTGTGCCTACTCTGGTTCAGCAGCATGTTTGCTAACTGCTTATAATGTTTCTACATAGGTTTCCCATTGCTGATTTTGGAAAATAATGTAGTTAAACTCTTCTGTTTATTTGTGTAGTGAAATAGACCTTCTGACCACCAGCTCCTTTAGCCCCCTGCAACAAAGGGGAGGATTTTCAAGTGCCCATCTGGTTTGTGTTTAATGTAATGTGCAGAAAGGTCGCACATTTTCAGGGCCGGTGTTCATAAATAGTAGATTGTACAACAGTTTATTACACAAATGGAGCTTTTTATTGCGGGGCTTTGTTGAGCTGCCAGTTGGGATAAAAAAAAGTAAAGTCCCTATCATAGTCCCTATCAAGGAAAATTAGAAAGCATTAAATTCTGCTCAAACTATCAGCCATTGGTGAGCTAGTAAGTAAATCCAGAAAGGCTGGTGGGAGGTCAAGACTTTCTTACTCTTGGTGTTTTTGAATCAATAACTACTATGAAAGACATGGAAGTGAAACAAAAACAAGAAAAAAAAAAAAAAAAAGAGAGAGAAAGAGAGAGAGATCTGACCTAGGAGTCATCACAACATCACAGTGCATAGGCCAGAAGAGGCAAGATGCCTACAGGTTTTGGGAAGAAAGCCCCACATAGTCTCCACTCAGTTCTTGTGATGAGCATGTGTTTTAGTTTAAATCTATATTAGAATGGTTATTAAATTACTATCTAGTCCTAAACAAAATCTAGCAGTTTTTCCACATAGCCAGGTAAGAGGTATATCTACAGGAAGATTTTCCAAATTACAATTGGATCCAAGTCAAATAAATATTGCAAACATTATATTGAACCCAGGTGACATCTAATCCACAACGAAATATCAGCCTGCAGACTTGAACTGCGCAGCCCAGCTTTAATGCCACTTAAATCAGAATGTAAGAACTAAAAGAATTCCAGGAATCCAGTGATATAAACTGTATTTTTAGAGCTGTGAGTGACTTGTGAGAGTGAAATATTGCAGTGACTAAAGATAGCGCAAGCAAGGTTTTCCATGATTTATCGCAAGAACGCTCACAGTAAGTTAAAGTCATCGAATGTTGTGATAGCAGCACCTACATTTTGGCACGTTTTCAAGACAAGTCATTCATAACATGTTTGTCACAGAGAAAAATTTCCATAACAGAGCTCTGAGCTGCATCTCAGTTGCACAAGCACCACACATATCACTTTTCCATTAAGGCACTGAGAGGTTCATTTGTTTCGTAGGATCCATTTTTTTTCTTTAAGACAGTCAGGGGGGAACCCACTTGCCTGCATGTTTCAAACCTCTTCTAAAGTCTCAGTCTGGATGAGAGATCAAAGTGGTGGTGGCAGAGGATGAAGACCCTGCTGTGGACCCAGCCAGTTGTGGTCCCACTCTGTTCCCTGCTGGCCATCCGGAGTTTAGTTGTAATTTTAACAGGAGTTCATTGAGTGACCCATCATTCCTCCCTGGGGGTCTGTGCTGCTTTTTGCACGGAGAGGTCAGGTAGGACCTTTCTTTGCTGAGCAAAATGTCTACAGGGGTTATTTTAAGGATAAAGTCATGGCAAACATTTCCTGACACCTCATGATCAGCGTTGCTCTTGGCTTCTGGCCCTTGCTAGTTGCAGTTTACAGGGTAAAGGAACTGGCTTGTCAAGAGTGGGGCTACACTACAGAAGTGTTTTCTCCCAGTTTCTAACACGCTGGGATGATTTCAGTTAGAAATGGCCCACCCTGCAGATAATTCATCACACAGGCAGGTTGAACTTTGCCTGCTGTGCAGCCACCGGCTTGGTAGCCTGAGAGTCACCTTGAGTCTTGTTTTCTCATGTGTCAAGTCGCAGTTCACTTTCCAGCACAGAAAAACACTGTATGTGCGAGGCCACGGCCACACTCGCCAGGCAGGGTTCCCTTCTCTGCTGGATGAGGACACCACGTGTAGAATGAGGATGAGGGCTAGGAGACCAGAGTCAATTCCCCTTTCCTATCCCTTGGCTAGACCTGCTCTCAGTCCCATGGTGTCCCTGTCCAGCTGCCTGCTCTCTAGCCAAAAAACAAGAATATGCCCAACTGTGTAATCACCTTCACCCCTTCTCACAGTGAGGCTGTGTGTGAGTCACTCCCATTTCTTTTTCAGGTATCTTGTGAGATGTTTCTAAGAACAATTTCAATCTCATTATGACTCAAAGCTGCTGCTTTGTTTCCTCTTTCAGAAATCAAACTGAAATGGGGATAGCCATTTGTCATGATCCTTCATGTTGTTTCATCTCCATGTGCTTTGAACCAGGTCCTGTGATGCTTCCACAAGTGACCCCATCCTGCTGCTTATCCCAGCCTAGGCACTGCAAACCACTGTAGTGCTGAGGTACCGTTATTTTCAGTAGGTCCATTCTTGGGGTGCAGCTGAGTACTCCACTGTTCAGGACCATTGCTCAGCACTCAAGAGGACTAAGCCCCCAGGAGACTGAGTCCCCTCACTCCACCATCAAACAAGCCTTAGCACTCAGTATCCAAGCTCTATCTGTTATCCTTCCCTTGTAACCATACCTGTGATTAAATAAACAAAATGTGTCAGTGATTATAAGCTTTCCTCTTCCTGCTGCACTGGGGAAAGAGCACTGTCTCCATGGACAGTTTGTATTTGTGTTTCATCTCACTTACATTTGTGATTATTTCTGTGTTGCTTTCATGATTTACACATTCTTGAGGCCATTGCTTGGAACACCTGCAATCAGGTTGCACTTAGCATCTCCCTCTTTTTTGTAGCTAATTTTGAGAGCTATCTAGTCAAGGGTAAATTTCAATCTAGGACACATTTCTTAATTCATTATCAAGCCTGATGGATGGCATGTGAATGACATCTGAACACATTAAACTTGTTTTTGAAACTGTGATTGGTGGTGTAAAACCTGATAGCCCTGAAATCATAGAAATAAAACACCCTCTTGCAGGAATAACACCATGTTTGCTCCATGCATGAACTCACTGACACCAAAAAAAGGAGGTTTCTGGAAAGGTTTAGGCATTTCTGGAGGTAATAGGAATATCCACAACATCATAATGAGCAAGCACATATGTACCCAAGTAGAGAATCTAACAGGAAATGGGAGGAAGACACCTATTGCAATAATTCCCTAGGTAAGCTGGTCCAATAGGAAAATTGACTAAGAAACAAGGTTTAAATAGTTCCTTGGGGTAATTTGTCTATTAGGCCAGCTTATCCAGGGACTTACTGCAATCTCCAGCACTTAAGTCTTTCAGCTGCGACACATGAGTTCTTTCCAAAAGATCCGTTCTTATGTAAAAGGAAATTACACATTTATGCAGAAACATCTGGGAAAGTTTCTCTGGCCCATGCTTCACACTCAGTTCCCTCAGTGTTTTCAGCTGGTGAGCAGCAAGCCCAAAGGAGTCACAGAAGGTTGTCACAGGAGACACGAAGTATCACAGACTTCATTACAGCCGAGTGCAAAGATAGCCTTACTCCACATCAGCAAGTTATAACTGATGCTTCACTGCCGACACTGATAGCCTTTAAACCTCTGCTTTTGTAGTATTGCTAAGAACATTGAAGAGATGATCATAAATGGCCCCTTCTGTCCTTGAACAGAATGAATATATGAACATACTGGAACAAAAGATGTTTCCAGTTAATACACCATCTGTCTTAGATTTGTCCATTCACAAAGAGGAAACATATTTTCACTCTGAATGACTTTTTAAATTAAGAGACAACAAGGAAAGCAAGTATGTAAGTTGCATCTGTGTGTCTGTGTGTGCAAGTATTTGTGAGTGCCGAAGTGCACATGTGCGTGTGTGAACCCCGTAGGCACTTAGCTCGGAGCTGTCTGACCTCTGCACAATTTACTGAGGAAAGGTACAGAAACCACACAGCACCACATAATCCTCATGACATTCCCCACGGTGCAGCACAAGCTATTTTTTTAACTAACTTCGTGGAAATTGTCATCAATAGAGGCAGTCCAGGGTGAAATGCCTGGGAACTAGCCCCTGCCATGGGAAGGGTGAGTAGACTCAGACCAGGGGCTCACCATATGGACCAGGGTCAGATCCTGGGTGTGGGGCTTCCTTGGGCAGCTGGGAAGGTGCTGTCGCAGCGTGCCAGGCTCCTTGAGGAGTCAGGTCCACTGTCACTGGCAAGGCAGTATCTGGGATGAACTGGGGCTGGCCTCCTGCTTGCTGCAGAGGGGATGCAGCAGGGCTTTACGTGTTTCGCAGAGTTTCTCTCACTTGCAAAGCCCAGATGAGAGGTCTGAGCAGTCAGGGTGGGGATGATGGCTGCTCTGGAGGTTGGAAGAGACAGTGCAGGCATCCATGCCTGGGAAGCGTGATCCACGCCGCTGCTTGGTCAGGGCTTGTGCACTGACAGTGTAGCTGGAGTCACAGACCTCATGGAGAGATGGGGAGCACCAGAGAGACAAGTGTGCCAGATGCAAAGCCTGCTCTCATGGCTAATCAGCAGCCAGGAAGATCTCTGTGGGAGACCTGCTCAGAGCTGGTTATGTGGGGCTGGCTACGACTAGTTCCTCCCTTCCTTTGGCATTTCTGTCACAATAGCTCTGTCTGCCCTTGTGCTCCCTTGTGTGCCCAGTTGCTCTATTTGTGCAACAAGGGAAATCTCCCAGGGGGACAGACAGGCTTTGATCGTAGCCCTTGTGCTCCGTTCCCATGTTTGTTGTAGATCACTTTCTCAGGGCTGGTTCTGGGCGGGCTTGAAGGGGTGGCATTTCCAGGAATCCATCTCCAGACCCAGCACTGCATCATCTTCTGGTAACATCTGGCACAATATATTTATGCAGATGTTTAGCACTGTGGCTGCTTCCCAGGAGTTTTCTGGGGTGGTGTTTGGAGAACAGTGGATGGGAAAAGCTGCTTCATACTGGGGTTGTGCAAACCAGCTTATATATTTTTAAATGAGAAGAGAGGAAATTCACAGCTGTGTCTTAGGTATATATGAATTTAGGGTCAAATTAGGCCTTTTTCTGGCTTGGACATAGAGAATGCTGCAGGGAGAGGACTGTTCCTTTTGAGGTTGCCAAGCAGCAGCAAAATCTCTCCATAGCTACTGCTGCAACCCTGGGTCTGCACATCCATTGTTGCATCTGCACATCCATTGTTGCTCCTGCCTACAGATATGGGAAATCTCTGCTGCCTCGTCCTTGTTCCCCCATCACCCTAATTCCTGCTGCTTGGGAGCAGGCAGTGCTGGAGGCTGTAAAGTGGGGACATGAGATCAGTTTGGGTACTACTTCACTGGGCTTTTCTGGACCCACGGGACTGGGGTAGGACCTGTACTTTACTTCCTGTATTGCTGGGGTTTCTGCTTTATAAACCCTCCTTCCTGGCAGAGCCTCCCACACTATCTCACTAAATTCTCCCACAGGAGGGAAATGTTTTGATAGTTTGGGTCTGAGAAACCTCTTGGCTCTACTGTGGATTTCCTCATGTCTGGTTGTGTTTTGCTGCTGGTGCTTTCTTTCCCTGGATGATATTTTTTATTTTTGCAGTAAAGGATGAAAATCACTGCAGTGAGTTATCCTTTAAGGTTTGGTAACCACAGTACTGTCACACCCATCACAGTTGAAGGGTCAGAAATCAGTTTAAGAACCTGGATATTTTGCAAATAAATCAGCATCAGTACCTAAGTATCTGTTTAATACTCAGTGCCCTGTTTCTGCAATGTCAGCCCTTGCAAGGCTTGAAACAGCATTATGTTTCATCATCATGGACCTTGCAGCACTGCTGACTTCCACATCTCCTGGACAAGGACTCGTGAACCTCTCTCCAGGCTGTTCCCTGTTGTAGGGGAAGCTCATTATCCTTCGCCCAGGCAAAACAAGTGCAAAAGAGCACTAGGGCAAGGAAACTTGCTACTGCCTTCCAAGGACTTGTTAAAACTTCTGGAGAGCAGCAGAACCTGTAGACCTGCAGGGCCTGGTGTTGCCATTGCAGGTGGATTTTAGGGATATGGCACACACTGCTGTTAGCAGTGGTTGTTAAACACTACTCAGTTTGGGGAAATGAACTTAGTTCTGTTCCTATTATGGGTGCTTATTCCAAAACCACAGTCCTACAATGTTTATACCAGATATGAAGCACTCCTCTGGCCAGCCAGCAGCATGCAGGACAATAGGCATTGTCCTCAGTGGTACACAGTTTAGCCAAGGATGGCTGAACTGGTCAGAATGCTAAAGACTGTTTGGAAATGTGGAAGTAAACACTGAGCAGTACTGCTCACACTGAAGTGTAGCTTCCAGCTACCCAGCAATGCTAAAGAGGAGAAGAAAAAGAACGACCAGAACATATAAGTACTATTAATTATGAGATGTCATCAGAAGGCTGGCCAAAGTTTAAGCACGCCCATAAGCATCAAGAAATGAGCCTCTGTGTTTGTGAGGGGACTGGGAGTGAGAAGTCCTGGAGGACCACAAAACAAGTCTGGCACAGGCTCCAGACTGTTCACAACTGGAGGAGCACTGCTCAAGCAGCAGAAGCACTGGACTGCCAGAGCTGCTGTCGCCTGTAGCTATGAGCAGCCATGGTTTGCTGCATAGTGACAGGCATGAAGACCAAGGTGGCTGTGGATTTGTTACAGTATTATTGTTCAAATAAGTTACAGGAGAGACTAATGTGAAGCCAGCAGGAGAAGCACTGCACATTCTGTACTCAGGACTGCATTTGCAAACCACCAGAGCAGTGCTGGGGAGGAGCATGGTTACTAGCAAAGATGTTAGTAAAACAAGAAGAATTGTAACATTGATGTAAATATGACAGATCCCTTCTTGATGGATGCGTGTAGTCCATAAACATCATTGTCGCATTTGAGATCTTGCCAGAGATTCCTGAAGGTGCTTTCAAGCATGCTGCAGTGTTGTCCTGTGGTTCTTGGGGTTTCAAAATTATGACCATCTGTTTGAAATTGAGGCCCATTTGGAAGCAGAGGAGAGCACTGCTAAGAGACTCTTTTTGGTCTAAGAGCGGTTACAGTCTGGCTGAGAAGTTCCCACAGGTAGGTACAGCCCAGAAGGGTTCTGCATCATCCCAAGATGTGGTGGTCAAGCAGAGATAAAATGCCTGTGATGGGTATGATCCTAGGCCAGCCTAAGGGTATGTGAATGTGACAATGACTGGATTCAAGGCTCAGCCCTGCAAACATCTCCTGTCTGCTGTACAGTGTAGTCAGTGCTCAAAGAATCTCCAAGAGTGAGCATTACATTGGCTTCCAGATATATGCAAATGCAGCCTGGCTACTTGAAGCCTTGGCAGCACATTTTAATTCTTACTATCTGTTGGGTGCAGAGGCCTGTGTATATGATTTGAGAGGGCCATGCAGGTCACCTCAATTTCTTACAGACTGATGGGTGTCATATAGGGATAATGGCTGGACATCACCATGAAAGTGCTCTGCCACCCTGGTGAGCTCTGCACAGACACCAAGGAAGGAAGGAAGACACAGACCCTTTCCAGCAGGGAAGAGGATCAAAAGAGAGATTTTTGCCATCCCTTGGATATTTCTGCTGAAACCATGGAGGGGATGACAGAAAATTTGTCCATCTGCATTGTATGCTTTGTCCAAGCATGGACACTGTCATCTAAGCATGCTCCTGGTAGCTCAATAACATCACACTGATGGGTGCCTGTTCAGCTTAGCTCTGAGAAGCCTCAGTCTCTCAATGGGAATGATTAGCAGCTTTGGTATAGGCTCAAAGATCTTCTGAAGGAGGCTTCTTTTATTAGCATTGAACTGGAGTTTGAAACGTGGATTTAAATGTTGATCTGCCTTAAAAGCCACAGGCAGCCCATGATATGTGTGTTGTGATCCTGTTCGCTCAGTAGAGATTTGATCCACTGAAAATGAGCCTGAAAGTTGGTAAGAGCTCCTCATTAGGCCTGAAATAGCCCTTTGCAGTGTGGGACTGTCCAAGATAGGTATCATATGAACAGGAATAGTCACAGCACAGCAGAAAGGAAACTGAGATCATGCCTGCACTTTGGTCCAGCCACAGGTGCAGAGGCTGCTCAGAGGTGTTGCTTTGCTCATGTTGTATGTCACCTAGGACAGTGATGTTTTGGTGCTCCCTCTTCCTGAGATACAATATCAAGGAAATATATAAAAAGAGTGGAGGGACATTGGAGAGAGAACTACACTGGGAAAGATGCAGTGAGTGCAATCTGCAAACTGGATAAGGAGACAGGATTCCCATCTCTGAGGCAGCTGCAGAAAAAGGCCAGAGGTTTTTGTTCAGTTACCTGTAGCTGGATGAAATGCAGCATTCTGAATATGGAAGTGCTGCAGCACTCATTCCATTGCCTTCAAAGAGGGAGGAGTGACTCTCCTTTGTTTCCAACCTCCCTTGGTACAGTGTGTGGGAAATACTGTTGACACTGTGGCAACTGGAATTTCATTCTGTTGAGGTTTTGCTCTGTGTTAATGATAAGACTCCTCTCTCCTTGGTCACTTTGTAGGGACAGAAAACATACTTGGGCATTGAAGCACACTTTAAAGTCAGTCAAAACTGTCTGAAAGTATATTTCTCTGCTATAGAACATAAAAATATTACCCTTCTGGCATGCCTCCATGAGAATATTAAAAATAGATTACTGAGTTACTCTGTGAAAATCACTAATATAATAAGACTTTTGTGTCTTATTTAATTAATGAAGGAAATCTAATGCTGTGCTTTAATGTGATACTGCTATAAATCAATAAAGAATATTTTTGGAAAAATGCAATCCTATTCAAAGATTTTTGTAGGTTGAAGTTAGAAGGAAACATTTATTGCCATGACTTTTGTCCAACTCAATAAGCTATTCACATCAGAAAACTTTAGTGCTAGAAGCATGCTTCTGCACATGGGATGGCATTTGCTCTTCCAGTTTGTTTTACTACTGTTCATCCAGCACAGGGGAGAATCTGTGTGGCAGAAAAAAGGCTTGGAGCTAAATCATGTCCTGACTCCTTGCAGCGGAAACCCATGGCTTACCTAGAGAAGATTCAGAGCAGGACAGGGCTCCTGGCTTTTCCTGAACAGCATCCAGAAAGCAGCAAGTCTGGGATGTGTCCTGACTCTAAAGCACAGGATATCTGTCTCATTTCCAGCCTCCAATTGTTTGTTAATAAGCCCTTGTGTCTGTAGCCATCCCAGATGAAGGCACTGAGAATGCAGCCGAAGATCACAGGAATGGTCCTGTCTGGGTCAGGGCAGAGGTTACTGCAGCTCCCCCTCCCATCATCTACAGCACCAGTAGCTGAAAGAAATGTGGAAAAACATCACACAGTAGCAATTCTCCCATCCAACAATTAGCAATGCAGGGCTTTCCTTAACCAGGAGAAAGATTTCAGATTTAATGGCCTCAGTGGATATTTCTTCCACAGATTTGTCTAATTGCTGTTTGAAGCCATGTAAAAGAGGTGATTTGCTGCTTCCGCTGTGGCCTTCCAAAGGATGTAAATCACGGGTTTGCTGCAATAACCCAAGAAACAGGCAGCGTTCCTTCTGCGGCTGCCTCCTGGCTGCCACACCACTGCTGCCACTGCCTCTGCACTATACAGAGAAACACAGATAGCTCTCATTTTTTGTTGTTTACAAAGGGTCCCATGATGCTCTGTGATTTGAAGGTAGAAATAGGGTTCTTATGATGCCTGAGTCCCCAAGGTGTGTCTTGGTTAGCTCTGCCAGGGTTTCACAGTTGCTTGCCTTTAGCATCTCTGCAGGGTGAGGAATGGCTTATACAGCAGCAGCACAGATGAGTGGAGGGAAAAGGGTCTTCTTAGACAAGAAACAGTGTTCAGTTGTTAAAGCTGAGAGCATGCATCTGAGAACAAATGATATAAAACACTGCAGTGTTGTCATGATCCTGGAACTAAGCATTACACTCCCCCTCTAAATCCACACAACCTTATGGGCATGCTAGGTACATCTGGAGGAAACCTCTCCTGCCCAAAGCCAAGATCAGCTTCCCCTCAGTCATTCCTGACAGAAGTTTTTCCACCCTGTTCTTAAAAACCTTGGAGGTTCCAAATCTTGCCCAATCCATCTTTGCTCCAGCTCCTTCCTGAACTGCAAGCCCATAACTCCTAGTTCTACCCAACAGAGATATGGAGAATATCTAAATCTAAGTTGTTGGAACTCTGTTTCTTTCCATGGTAGTCTTCTCTAGATTTAAGAACTTATCAGGGTTCCCCTCAGCCCATTTTTTTCCAGACTAAGCTTCAGGCTTTGGGTCTTCCTTTGAATGTCTTATTTTCTATACTTCTGGAGTCTCTTTCTGTCCTTTGGGCTCCTTCTGTCATCTCTCATCTTTCTTAATGTGACACACAGCAGAACACAGTGCTCAAGCTGAGTGCATGCCCATGCTGAGATGAGCAGGAGGTTTAAGCAATTTGTTTTGTAGTCTGCACTGTATAAGCCCCGTGTTCACCCTTCTCAAACTTGTGTAGTATCATGGATGGTCTTGACCTAGCTCATGATCCAGGTCTGTTGCCACAGAACAGCTGAAGAGCATTTTTCTCTGTACACTGTGAATGTGCGATTGGCCATTCCTGACTAATTCTTACTGGATTTGTTTCTGTAAATGTCCTTACATACCAAGTCCTTTCTAAAAAATATTTTCTAGCTGTAATTCTGCTCTGCTGCATGCATGTGTCCCCTTCCAACTTCATATATTATTAAATAAAATAACTTTGTACTCCATTTTGTAGGACGCAGAGAAGACAAGGGACCTTTGTGGCACTTAGTGACTCACTGAGAGCTTCTTTCTGAGTGTGCTTTTCTAAGCATTTTGCACCACCTTGAGCAGTTTCATACAGACCATATTTTCCCAATAAGCTTTTGAGAATGCTATGTCAGACAGTGTCAACAGTCTTGTTAAATGGAAGATGGATGGCATGTACTGCTTCTTCCCTATCCACAAGTGTCACAGAAGGATTAGATTTGACACATTCACATTGGTTGTTTTTTATTTCTTTTCCCCAATTTGTTTCAGTATTTGTTGTCTCAATTAGTTGTCACAGTACTTTTCTGGAAATGGATGTTAAACTCGCTGATCTACAATTTCCCTTTTTAAAAAACAGATATTGTTTACTATTTTTGAAAGCCATAAAGAGTTTTATATCTCTATTCCAGCCTTGTGTCTCTCAAAAATCTAAGTTGCCAGTACCTCTTAGAACATTACAACAGATGTATATCTCCTAGTTATTGCATAGAAGGCAGAATTATGTTAATTTGTACCTTGACTGATTATTTCCAAGGCTTACCCCTTCCTGGGTGGTTGGCCCAGTAGGCATGTAACACCTGCTTAGGGATGCAATTTGCACAAAGGGGTATTATCCTGAACTTAAATACACTTATGAGAGACAGAGGACAGCTCTGGGAAGAGCTGCATGGAGGCTGGACGTTTTGGAATTCCCTTTTAATAAAAAAATGAAGTATTGCCACAGTGGAGGTGTCATTGGAAGGGTAGTGTAAGAGTCAGCACTCTCAGTGTAAGGAAGTTTATAGAGCCTAGCCCTGTCCATTGCAAATTCTGCTGTTGCTGTGCATGGCATGCACTCTGCTCTCAAAGAAATACAATAATGGTTTATCATAGAATCATTTAGGTTCTAAAAGACCTTTAACATCGAGTCCAACTGTAAACCTAACACTGTCAAGTCCGCCACTAAACCTTGTCCCTAAGCACCACATCTACACATCTTTTAAGCACCTCCAGGGATCGGGACACCACCACTTCCCTGAGCAGCCTGTTCCAATGCTACAACCCTTTCAGTGAATAAATAACTCCTAATATCCAATCTAAATCTCCCCTGGTGCAACTCAAGGCCATTTTCACTTGTTCTATCACTTGTTACTTGGGAGAAGAGACCAAGACCCACCTCACTACAACGTCCTTTCAGGGAGTTGTAGAAAGCGGTCTCCCCACAGCCTCCTTTTCTCCAGGCTCAACAACCCCAGTTCCCTCAGATGTGAACTCATCACACTTGTGCTCCAGACCCTTCCCCAGCTCCATTGCCCTTCTCTGGACACGCTCCAGCATCTCCATGTCCTTCTTGGAGTGAAGGGCCCAAAACTGAACCCAGGACTCGAGCTGCGGCCTCACCAGTGCCCAGTACAGGGTGGGATCACTTCCCTGGTCCTACTGGCTGATTTCTGACCCAGGCCAGGATGCTGTTGGCCTTCTTGGCCACCTGGGTACACTGCTGACTTGTATTCAGCTGGCAATGTGAAGTCTATCTTAAATGGACTGTAAGCAAATGCACCTCACCAGGTGCATAAAGCCACAGACATACCAGTTAAAGACAGCAGCAGATATGTAAATAGAGGCATCTTAAGTGGGAGGAAGGAAAGGTATTGTTTCAAATCCCCACGCACTGCAGTGTCCCACTGCACCCTCACAGAAAACAAGGAGAAGAAGTGCTCAGGGGCAAAAGCAAGGCTGAGTGACAGTATCAGGGGAAGAGAAGGAGCAGGTACCCAAAGTATCTCTATGAAGAGTATGAGTATCAGTGACTACCTGAGGGAATAAGGGAATCTAGGAATGACATCTCTTTCTCCATCTGATGCAGGAACATGGTCCTGGTTTCTTCTTCTTCCCAGCTGAATGGAATTTTCTTCTCTTATCTGAGTTACATCTTGAGAAGCATCACAATGCCCCTTTCACACCCTGTCCTGGATATATTACAGTCTTTGGGAAAGATCAAGGCAGAGGATTGGACTAGATGATCTTTCGAAGTCCCTTCCAATCCCTAACATTCTGTGATTCTGTGATTCTGTGTGTGAATATAGAGGCTAGCACTGCTCCTTCCTGGCTGCCAAGACTCCCTGGCAATGCCAGAACCATTCAGGCTGTGAGCAGAAACACTGCAGGCACCAAGCACCCTTCTACTGCATGTGGTTTCCTTCACTCCCAGCCTCGGGCAGTCGCCCACCCACCAGCATCCGTCCTGCTGGAGAGAGTAGGTAGAAGCCAGAAGATAGCACAGGAGGTACCAGACAGAAAGCTTACACCTGCACAGATTTGCAATACCTAGCACAAGGTGTTGCATCAACAAGCCAGCCCTGATAAAATAATAGCATTATGGATGTTGTGGATGCAGGTCAGTTTGTTAACCATATATAGCATAACCCACTACAGCTGACTGAGAATATTTTAATAACTTTGAGTTTATTTCCATAAAAATAGAAGAAATTCAAAGTTTAATCTTTAATTCACTCAGAAAAAAAATACATGCTTGCTTCTTTGTGCCTTTCCAGCACTTCACAGTTCATCATGCAGAATGCATGCAAAACAAATGGGAATATTACCTTGCTCAGACCAAATCTTGTTTTCAGGTCTTAATTTTTTTCTTTCTTTGTTTTGTTTTAATAATCTTCCCTCCTATAAATTCAGGAATGCTGTCTTGACAATAATATCTCCTGAATCTACTTCTCACAGATGCTGTTCAGCCACTTACCTCCTTTTGGTCCCCACATATCCTCCCCTCACTACCTGCAGGGAGCTCACAGCTTCACAACCTTTTCCCCTTTCTCTTTGTTCACATGGAAAGCCACACTCCAGCTCTGGTAAACCTGTAGTCAGCTTCACTTTTACTGTGATGCCAGCTACAAGCATTTCAATTTCCCATATCTGTGCAATAACTTATTTTCTGTGATTTGGAGAAGAAATCTATCCCACCAATCCATTCTGGGTAGAAGTGCCCAAAGCGGGAGGTAGGGAGCCACCATTCACACTCTGAATCTGAGTGATTCAGAGTGTGATACTGTGAAGATACCTGAACACCACGTGGGAGCTATACCCCTCCAGCCCAGGAAAGGGATTAGAACATAGGATGGACTCACAGGGTAAATTTGACCCTGACTTCAGTACACTCCATTCAAAGCGTAGGTGAATGCTGCGTGCTGCATTTTGGTGCAGGTCTGGCTGACTGCAGCTCGGTCTTCTCGCAGGCATAAAAAGAGGAGAGAATAAGCAAAACTCTCTCAAACTCTGAAATCTAGCAGTGAAAAAGGCAAACAGCCTTTATCTTAAGGTTCTTGGAGATCCATTCATTTTTGCTTTTCATTAGAAAATCCCTCTCCTGCACTTTTCACCTTCTCCAGACACTTTGACTTTAATTTTCTCTGGGCTGCTGTGACTCTCTGTGCTGTGTTTTATTTCCTGAATAAAATTCTCTGTTTCTGCTCTGTAAGAAAGCAGCAACAAAAGAAATGCGGTTGTGTGTGTGATGACTTGTACTGGAGTTTCTCCCTGCAAGTCTTTCAGCAGGAAAGGGAAGGGACCAGGGGTCATTCATGCTCAGGTGTTGGCATAGTGTTGGCTGTAAGAATAGGGCTGAACATTTGGATTTCTTTTAATTTTTCCTCTTAGTTACAAGGAATTTCACAGACACCCAATTGTTTGCAGAGCTACAGCCAATGTTGTCCAACTGTGACTGTGGAGGAGGATACAGGAACAAGACATCCTGTAAATAAGGACCCAGCTGAGTTCCTGAGCATCCACTCAGCCCCATGGGAACATGTGGTGGCCTTGAGTACCCCACTTCTGCTCTGCCAGTTTTGGGTTTTTTTACAGTTCACTTATGCTTCACTCTGTCAGCCCACGGGGCTGCTGTCTGTCTTTCAGGATTGTCCATCTTATAATCATCCCTGTGACATCCCAATGCCCAGTTATGGGGTAAAGCAGCTGCAGTGCAGTACTAAATACCTACACCAGCTGCTCTATGCCACATCACAGAAAAGTCTCCTTGCATGTTGATGAGTTGTGGAGGAAATGTTGTCATGAACGACATCAGCTCTCCAGAATGACAATGGTGTCTCCTCATGCATCTCCTTGGCACAGCAGTGCTTATTTTGACTGATAAGTGTCACATAGTGGCAAAGGTTCACACTGATCTTTGGGGAGAAGGGTCTCCCCATACTTAAAGGAAGCATGAGAAAAGGATTTCTTGGTGCAAAAGTAGAATGCCTCCATGACACCTCACTGGGAGAACAGAGGGGAGGCCTCAACCAGCACCACCAGAGACCAAAGTGTCCTGCTCCACAGCAGGGCTTTGTACTCCAAGCCAGTAAAAATTTTACTAAATTCATAATATTTTCTGCTCATTCCCCATCTCCAATTTCTTGGACTTGGCACCACCAGTTCCCTTTCTGACCACAGACTTATCGTCTGCCCCTTGTCATAGGTGACAGGGGGATTTCAGTCTCCAGCTGCAGAGAGGGGCAGGGAAGGAGAACAGAGGCATTTGATCTCTGCATGGTGTCATGTTGGATATTCTGCTTTGTTAGAACATCCCCCACTGGGCTGCAGGGAAAACGCTGTTTGCCTTGTCCTGGTTTCTGCCCTTGGTGGGGATGAGGAGAGAAGCGGAGCCCGTGGGGATGAGATAGGACACAGTAGGGTGCTGGAGTAGAGATTGGAAATTCCTGAGGAGCACAAGTAGACACAAGGGCAGATGTAGGGTGATGGAAGGAAAGGGATTTTTCTTCTGACTCAGACAAGACCATGCAGAGCTTGCTGCCTCCAAGGGAGGCACTGAAGGTTGCTGGACTGCATTATAAGAGGACACCATGTCTACAAAGACACTGTGAACAGTGTATCAGGGGTTTTTTTTTTTTTCAAACTTACCCAATCTGTTTTCTTTGGAGACCTAAGCTTTTCTGCATGAAACATATCTCAGCTGAAGTTTGTGGAGCTCCATTCTGGGAGGGGCTAAGATCTGGATCTTGTGTTCCTTAAAAGCACAGACCAAACTGCATAGCAACCATAGGGATGTCTAAAGGAAAGGGAAAAGGCCATGAGGGTGGTGAGCATATTTTTGCCATGGTATGTGGAGCAGGACCCTAGTAGGCTGTCCCGCATGAATACAGCCAGTTGGAAAGACCAGCCAGCAAATCCTCAAGGGTGTCAGTAGCAGCAAGGCTCCAGCACTTAGAGTGAAATACAGCAGCCTAAAAACTGCACCCAGTGCAGTCTTACATGGTCTCTGCTGGTGCAAAACTCTGGTGTGGCACTCTCTTTTTCACGGCAGTGCAACACCACAGAGATGTCCTGCAGCACAGGGCTCCTCTACCCACATGGTGAAAGGCTGACAAAGACCAAGAGCTTGAGAAGCTATTGACAGAGTCATTCTAGATAACCTTTGCTCATGGATGGGCCATTCCCAGCTAACCTCGAGGTGGGGCAGTGAGCCAGATGGTTGTGCCTGTGACTCACTGCTGTCATGAATTCACGGTGTATGAGAGCAAAGCAGGAGGCATGAAGGGAGTCTGCAGGTAGGATTGTTGCCACCGGCTGTTCCAGGAAAGCTCTGTGATGCTGAAGATTTTTTGCCCAGAGTGGAAGGCTGTGTAAGGATACTTGGATCATTGTTATTTTGAAAAAAAAAAATTGAAAAAAAATCATCCGTATTTCTGGAAAGAGATAAAGAGATCAGACAGTTTTCCCTGCTTTCCAAGGAGGAAAGGTAATGGCAGCCCACAGTCCCCAAGCACTTGGTGGCCCCGCAGGACTTTAGTGCATGAAGCCCAAAACCCCCATGGCCCATCTCATGCTGAAGTTTAAGGGCTGCCAACAGCTAGATCAGAGCAAGGCCATCAGAAGCCTTTCCAGTGCTCAGGCTCCTGCGTTTGAAGCAGTCCAGAGGACACAGCTGTCCTGCAAGCAGACACACTGGAAGCCATGGGATACCCTGGCAGCCGACCAGTCACTAGTACATCCAAATAATGTCTGGATTTCCTTGTAAATTAATAAAAACTGGTGCATTTCCATGAAACATTTTGATGTCTATGAATCAGCATTTTCCAATAAAATTGTTTTATCAGAAAATTCCCGTGAGATCCAGCACTGATAAGTCTGGAGCATTGGCTGCAGTCCAGACAGCGAGCCTCAGCCTTGGGGCAGTCATGGAGAGTGATCTTTTCAGGTGATGACGATTACGCTTGACCTTTCCTGCAGTGTGACTGTGTGACCTGGGCATCTGAAATGTTATTTATAGGCAGGAGCAGCAAGTGCTGTGTCCCCAGCAGGCCCTCTAGGCAGCAAGCTTCAGCTGGACGTGCAGAGCTGCTGGCAAGGAGTTTGTCCAGTGGAAAAGCCACTTTACAGAAACATGAATAGAAACAAACTCCCTTTCAGAGATAAATCACTCCTGCTGGGGGTTTTGTTCTGTGCATGTTCTTCTATAAGACACAGGGATGCTGCTAGCTGTGTGAAATTACTAATAACAGATCTCTTTCTCTCATACCTCTCCAAGGTCTGTTGCCAGAGGAAGATGAGTTACAGTACAGAGAGGCTCTAGTTTCATTTGGTGTCTACAGCTCTGTGTATATATGCTTGCATACCTCTCAGACTATAAGAACTGCTGGGGAAAGTTGGCTGGTATGTGACAGTAAGGCCATAAAGAAATTTGTTACTTTGGATTCACCTGGAGAATGAAACAATGAAATAAAATAACTGCCTCCCCAGAGTTTCTGAGCTCTCTAAAGGCAATTGTGTCTATTGGCATAATGCAGAGGAGCTACCAGAAGAGTTCTACAGGGGTGAAGACAAAATGAGGAGTGTCAGGACACTCAGTTGCTCCAGTTTTCTTTAAAAAAACAATGAACACAAACCAGTTTTTCCTAAACAAAACATTCAGATTTTCTTCACATTAGGACATTAGAGCTGGTGTTGCCAGATCTCCCATTAATTACCTGCAGCGTACTGGAGAAGTCATTTTCTGCACCCTGCTTCTTTTCTGTAAAATAAGGTCATTCCAACATCCCTGACGCTCCAAAGTCTTGACACTTGCCAATGGATTTCTCCCCTTGTGTACATTGAAACAAGGACAGGAAACCAAGGTGTAGTTCTCGCTTGAGTCCCCTTCAGGCATCTGTTCAGAAGCCTTTGTGGACTGGTGGGACAACAGGCACATTTTATTCCAAGCTTACACGTTGTTTTGGCATAAGCTATAACCCAGCTGGTATGCTGCTGCTGTGAGTAATGAGGTAGTAATGAACCCTCAAAAGCTAAAGAAGAAGGGATTCTTCCAGAATTTCTTACTTTATCTGAGCAAGCAATCCAAGAGGCTGAAAATGTCTCTCTGAAGAGAAGAAACACCTTGGAGTAGGGCTCTCTGCATCCTTGCTAGAGCCATCAGAGTTTCTGGCAGGCCCTGTAACAGGACACCATCAGAAGAGATGCCTGAAGAAGCATCCTCTTTGGTTCAAAAGAGTGTGTAAGAGTTTCTTTCTCAACAAGACTGATGTGTAGATGCTGTCAGATCTTGTGCGTCCTAAGAAACCAAGGATATAAGATTTGGAGGTGGTCATTTTCTTAAGTTGTCATCTGAGACCAAAAGGGAAGGGAGCAGAGGAGGGAGTCAGTGGCTGCTGTGGAAGGATTGGGACAGAGTGTTTACAGCAACACTTAGGAAACGCCAGATTACAGTCTGAGGCTGAGAAAAGGACAGAAGAGTATGAAAATCTGCTACTTCTAGCTGAATTACCTGTTTAGTGCTATGGCTTTTGACAGATATTCCAAGCAGCAGATCTGTAGCAAGGGTTGTCCTAAAGATTTCAGTTCAATAGTGAGAGACTCTGTTAGTCAGCTATCATCCAAAAGCAGTTCAGAAATCTCCCTGGGAAATGGGTTGAAATGATGATTTTTGAAATAAGAACTTCCTGGTGCTTTTAATGCATGTGTCTGAATATCTTCATTTTCTTTTGTCTCCTCCTGGCACACTGAAAAGTGACTTTGGCCATTCATAGGTACAAGTATGCAATGTATGAACCTGTGGGAACTTTGGGATCCATAAGTTATCATAATCTTATGCAAAGTTTCATTTTAGCTTTCATCAGAACATAGAAGTCAAACACCACTGCTTTAAGACTGTGCATAATTAGAAAATAATAGGATGGGATTATATGTCCTTGAAAGAAAAATCTGCTTATTTACAAACAGGGAACAAATCCTTATTCTATTTTTTAATGTCAGAGACAGTTCACAGATGGATTTATATCTATGGCTTGATGTAAATGGTATGACAATATGTATATTAATGGATTTACTTCAGAGAGACATTTGTTTGCATATGCACGCTCTGAGTCTCCTTTGCTAAAGAGAAATATTTATTCTGACTGCATATATTGTGTTTCCAAGATGGACTGATTAGGGTTTTCATTCAGCAATGGCAAGTTGTGGTAAATTATTAGTTTAAACCATACAAATAGACTTTCATCCTTTAATTTGTGTTTCTGCTCATGTAAGTCAGCAATAAGACACGTGAACCAAATTAGTAACAATTCTTTCAATTTAACAATATTTTTGTTTGCTATCTGGAAACCACCTTGAAATGCACTGCCATTGAAACAGTGCCTTCTGACAGCCATCTTCAAAAAACTCAAGTATAAAATGGTGGAACTAGGTTGAAAACTGTATCATATTCCTCAGATATATACTCCAAGAACTGAGCAAAACCTTCCAAGTTAGCAAGTGTACACTGAAGAGAAATGACAGCTTCTTTCACTTACCTGTCCCTTCCTATTCATACCAGTAAACATGCATGGCCATTGGGAACCTGTGAAGTCTCACCTAGAACAGGTCTTCTTCTTGGAGGGCCCCTTGGAGCAGTGCTGCCTCACTCCTGTTAGATGTAGCAGTGCACAGGTGATGTGGATCTCAGTCACCAGAGGAGGTACAGGACCAGGTTGATATTTGGGTCTATTGATTGCAAAGCCTTTGCTCCCCAACAGCCCTGATCTTGCACACTTTGTGAAACACAGCACAGAGCAGACCCTCCCATTTTTTCCCTCCCCTGTTGCACCTGAAAGGGAGACTCTGCTCTCAAGTGTCCCCATGGTGCCCTTGAAAGGTGCTGCTGATCACTGCGAATGTACAGGTTGGTTGAGATCAGCCTGTAGACTGAGCAGCAGATCCAAATCCTGCTGTACACATAGGTGAGTGGAGAGACCAGGGTCAGGCAGCTGCCTGAAATTAAGGGCTTGGAAGAGGCCTTTGGGCAGAGATGGGCCATGAGCTGGTACAGGCACAGGGAGATGGCCGCACACATATTGTGATTTAAGCACTTTTGTGATTGCTTTTCCCTGCATGAAAAAACAACTCCTCCAATTTCCCCTTAATGACAATGATGCAGCAGAACTGCAAACGGCTTTTGTTTGGTATTATTATGATATGAGGTGCAACTAATACCATAAAAATTTATGTCATGACTAATAGCACTTAACACTTGTGAAAGAAAGGACTGGTTACAGCTAAGCTGACACGGCCAGTCTATATTAACTCCCATTGTTCATCCTCCCTTGATTGACAGCCAAAACCTCATGTATCCAATGATACAGAGAGAGGAGATTGTGGGAAATATTTTCCTACTGATATTGGAATAGGCAACTTCCACTAACTCTTGTTCATCTTTGGGAGCTGTGCAATGACTCTTCTGCTTTTTTATTATCCCTGACATTTATGCTGCTGTTTCTCACTCCCCTCTTGTCCCAGCATTTGTTTTTTAAGGAGAAATAATTTCCTCATATTCAAGTTCATAGGCTCCATAATTTCAGAAATGTCACCCTTCTGTAGTGTTCTCTCCCTGCCCCACTGGAGTCAGCAATGGGCCCTAGCGATCTGATTCTAGCAAAACAAAACAAATATGCTGGCCCAATGATCTTCTGACCATATATAGGCTTAAATAGCCTTTTGGAAGATATGGTTGATATCTGTGATCAGCACAGGGCATTTAGAAACCATTATGAAGCAACTGTCTTACAAGCAATTTATCAGGCAGTTTCAAGTTATTTCCTCTGGGAGGGTGTCACCTTCAAGACCACCTCCTGCTCAGGAGATGCAATGGATTAATTTTTATGGAAGATCTGACATAAAGGATGCAGAACTCAGAGCAGTAATTGCATGAACCTGAGCACACAGTTGCATCTTGGAAATGCAATGTCTCAAAGGAAAGCAGGAAGGAGAGATTTAGCATTGATATAGTTCTCATTGAAGCTACTTTCTGAGAGTACTTTGTCAGAGTAATCTTTACTTTGCAATTCCCTCACAAGAACTATTTTTCTATTGTGTAATAAACAAACACTAACTGCATTTTCCCACTTTGCAATAGTAGGAACAGGCCATCCCTCTCTGGGATGACAGTGCCGCTGCACCACAGCATGCAATGTGGCTGTAGAGGACTCACCTCCAGGCTCCAGCTGCCTTTATTTATGGAGAAGCCACATTGCCTTTGGCAGACTTTAAGGCCAAAGCACTGCCAAAGGGAGCACTGAGCAGAGCAGCAGTATTCCAGCAGTGACACAGCAACACGTACTGTTGCACATCACCCTTTGCGTCCACAACTCTAGTTCTGCTGGATTTGTCAGGATCTTGCTGAGGCACACAATTTTGTTTGCCATAGGTGCTGTCAAAAGAGGCAGAAAGGGAATTTCCAGGACAGATGAGCTGGGTTTGAAGGTTTCACTGTCATTTTGCTGCAACTTCTGTAAAGTACAGAGCAAAGTAGGCAGCTGATGGTGGCTGCCGGGGTGGGAAGGGGCTGGTGGAGAGGCTGGAGGTCAGGCGCGGCAGGAGCGATGCAGGCAATAGGAACAAAGGCTGGACTGCAGGCCTGCCTTTTCTTTGTAAATTCATTTGTTGCTAAGAATAACCTGCCTGAACAATGTCCTACAGCATGCTCCAACCTAAAGGGCATTTTGGTCTGACAAATGAAAACTAATAGAGCGAAGCTATTACCATACGGACATGCGGATTGAAAACATATGTTGAAGGATTAAAGGCAAAGGCTTGATGACAGGCCCATACCGGAGACGGTGCATCTTGGGGAGGAGGCTTTCTGTTTGGGAAATGCCATATTTTACCATTGAGTTCATTAGTATTTGCCATGAGGAAAACAACAAAGGTTGACTCCAGCAAAAGACTCCAGCTTAGATCCTATCACTGCACACAAGATGTTTGCTTTGGAAACACCTCGCTGGGGTTTCTGTCAGTCTGTTGCTCTGTGTATGCTATCTCATGGACAGTTTAGGATTTCATTCTGTCTGTGTTTGGACTGTGTCCCAGAAGTGTGCTTGGTGTCAGGAATCCAAGCTGGAAAAAGTGTGCATTCTGGAAGATTAGCCACTGAACAATGTCCCCACAGTGCCTGCATGCTGGGCAAGGCAGCCTGCACATGGGCTGGTGCGGGCGCTTTGTGAGTCGTGCTCCAGGGAGCCACCAAAGGCAGCAAGTACTGTTAAATCTATCAGCAACTATGCAAATAGAGACAGCAGAGCGAGCTCTGTGGAAGTTTTGATTCAATACATGTTTGTTATAAATCACTTTCTGCTGTCTGTTTACAATACTCTATCTTACCATAATGTTTTTAAGGTAGTAACAGAGCCTGTATTTTAACCTGACAACAATATTTTAATGTGAAAAAATAATTATACATCCTTGTTATTCATATTTTCAGATGAGATGTTAACCAGAACTATGGGTCCAAACATCTCACCCCAAACACTGCAAATTGAAGAATGTGAATGATAATAGGGATAATTAATTTTCAGTCTTGAAGGAAATAATGTTACAATATCTATCTGGCTTATATTGTTACACAGACTTAGAGTTTGGAATAACTTTTTTTTTTTTAAAACCTACACCATTTCTCTGACCTCTGTTTAACCATCTAAGTGGTTGTACTAGCAAAAGGGAAAGGCGGGCACAAGGCCTGAAAATGACTGCTGATAATGCCTGTGATGGAGGAATAAGACCAAATTTTGCTTTACTTATTTCTGGCAAAGTCAGTGTACAGTGGTTGGAAACCCAGAGCACTGAGAAACCTGGTTGCACCACTTGGTTGTATATAAGTCTGTTTCTAGTAAAACAGCCTATCATCTAGTTCAATTTGCTCATGAAGTCCCTTCGGTTTCCTTTCCTCTTCCAAGAGAGTAGGGAGGATGTAGCACATTTCAGATGGTTTTTGATGACTAACAGTGTTTTCATAGCCCCACTGATCTTTTGAGATCTCAAGGGTGTTTCTGGCTGTTCCCCACTTGGATACTCCAGATTTGTGTGCTGGGCAGACGTGGGTACCCTGCACTACAACTGGCAGAGTCATGGAAGAGAAGATGTGCAACTTCATGACACAAGGTGCCCCAGGTGCCCGGGGCAGGAACAGGTCCTGCAGCATCCATTGAAGGGTGACTCTCTCCACATTGGAGGCAGGACTTCAGCATGTTGCAAATATACATTCCAGTTTGGTATTGCCCAGGACATGTAGGAATGTAGTGGTAGAAATACAGAAAGCTGAGATGTTTTCCGGGCTTCTTGATAAGGACTCTGTGTGCCCTGTACAGCGCTCTGCAATATGGAAAATAAAAATGGGAAGTTATTTGTTATGCACCCACAACTGCTCATGCACCTCCTCTGTGCTCTCTCCCAAGACCTAGATAAAAAACAGTCTACATAGAACAGACACATGTAGATGGCAGCTGAACGCTCTGGGGCTCCAGGGAGTGATGGGAATGGGGTCAGAGACAGGGAAAGGACAGCCAAAAAATAGTGAGGTCTCTGCTGCCAAACGCCCTGCCCTTTGAGAAAGGGCACAGGGAATGAAGGTGGCTGCAGAGAAGAGGGCTGTCCCGGAGGATGCCAGCATGCCTGCTGAAGTAAGGGAACCACTGGTTCTGTCTCCAGCGAGCAGGCATGCCTGGGCACAGAGAGGATGTCAGCTCCAAGGGGGCAGGCAGTCTGAATGCAGGCACAGAACTAGACAGCATCTGCCAGGCAAGCAGAGCTGCCAATTGCAGCTCTACGCAGGCAGGGGACATTTGCTGCAAAAGGATCTCCAAACCAGACCTCAAGTCCCCAGCTTCATGTGGCTGTGTCCAGAAGAGCAGCGTGTTGCCTGGGCTGAGGGGACACATCAAGCTGTTGCCCCTGCTACATCTTGCAGAGTCTGCATGGACCAGTATCAGGTTTTGCAAGTGCGGCAATAGCATCTGCCCTGCTGCACCCATCTTGCCCTCTCAGAGCAGAATCACTCTGATGAGCTGTTTGGAAGTAGCAGCATGCCTCCTGCGGCGTCGTGTCCCCTTCCTCCTCTGCTGGGCCTGTAGAAAGGCTGACAGATCCCACAGGCATGTGGAGCCAGTTGCAAGCCAGGCTCCTTCCCCTGAGCGCCAGCCGGTGTTCAGGAAGGGCGGAGCCGCCTTCACATGCACCCGTCCATGGCTTCAACATGTAAAGCTCCCTTTCTGCCCGTCTATGTTGGAATACATAAAACTAGTTTCTGTCTCATGGTATTAATAATCCCTTGGATGTCTTTGTTTAAAGTATTGCAGTGGGAAGTGCTATTTTAAGGCTCCATTGAGTCAGGAGGAATGTGAAACCTCCTCCCGCCGGACACTTCACACTTGGTGCTTATCTGTGTGCACGCTGGTATTTTGTCTAATACAATGTGGAGATTAGCTCTCCTTGCAATTTCACTTTCACAATTTACATTTCACGTGTTTGCGGCAGCCACAACAGTCTGCATAAGATCATGTCCATATGTTCCTGGTGCATTGTATACGCGGCAGTGTAGTTGTTTAGTGGTAGGGCTGTGATCCGGGAGACACTGAGGGTCAGGGCCTGCAAATTGCTTGTGGGACAGACCCTGGAGCTGGCAAGCTGGTCCAGGAGTCATCGAGAAAGTTCAGCTTGCTAACAATTCATTAAGTAGCTACAAACAGTGTTTGGCTCTCTAGCTTGAGATAACACTCAGCTGACTTGCTGCATATTCAGAAAGTATTTTTGATTTTGAAGTGCCTCTAAGTTAAAGTCCCTCCTCGTGTTGCCTAAATTGCTGTGGGAGAGATCCCTGTGTAAGCACTCCTGGACTGGATGGGATCCACTGTGTGGCAGCCAGCACATCAGATCTGGATACTTAGCCTAGACTAGCACAAGAAGGGTTTTTCTTTACTTTTTTAAATCTGTGCTATTTTATTGTGGTTGTGGACAGAAACTCACTTCTGAAACCCAGGAAAGGGAATCTCTTTGGCTAAAAAATGGTGTAAAAGCCATGGCTGAAAAGGAAATATTTTTATTAAGTTTTCAACAATAAAAAAGCTGTCCAAAGAATAGTCCAGGATGATGTAGTTTTTGTTGACCCTTCATGGGGTGTAACAAGGGAAGGAGAGGTGGACTATCACAGTAAGTGCTATTGTAACTGTAAAATTGTTTGCATAATATAAGTGTAAAGAAAAACAAAAAAGGTGTTATTAATAAGAAGGAGAAAAAATGGGACTGCTTCACAAAAACTCAGTAATTCATGATTATAGAGATATCACAAATGTTTCAATTTCCTGTTCTGGCTTTGCAGGAATTGTAGGAATAGTGTAGTGTTCAGGCTTTTCACAGTTGCAGCCATGGCCAAGACTGATGAGGACACGGGAAGTTCTCGTACTAGAAAATCTTGGGGGAAGACTTATCTCAGCCCAGGTCTCTGGACTGGCCTCCTCCCCCATTTGCCCACCTCCTGGCATAGAACTAAGTCAGTAATTAGATCTGAGGAGCTAACCAAGGGTACACAGGGGCAGGCAGGTTCCTCTTCTTTCTATTTGTCTGTCTTTTGTCTCAGCCATCTGAGTCCCCTTGTAGGGGTGGATGCAGAGGAGTTTTCTCCAACTCTTACTACTTCAGTCAATATGGGACAATCTCAATATCAAGTTTCCTGAGGGAATAGACATGTGAATGATTTCTCCAGCCATCCTCTTCTTTTCTCCTACCCTGAGGAAGGAGAAGGTAACTCTGGGGAGGTGAAGAACTCTTTGGAGCAGAACTGATCTCCTCTGATCAGTGATATGGTAGGTTTGGGAGTGTCCCAGTTGTCAGGTTCACAGTAAACATTCCAAATACTTGAGACCCAGAGAAGAGAAGCCTAAAGAGTCCCACTCTTTGTGGCAGAGGAATCAGAACAGATAGCATGGGACTGGGCCAAAGTAGATGTGTAACACTGACTCGTTCCTCTACTTTTTTCATGCATGGCCCTAGATCACCGAATCCTCACTTTGGATTCAGCAGGCTGGGATCATCATGGCTGGGTGTTGCTTTTTTGGATAGAACCATGCCAGTTGATTGTCCCACTAGTCCCAGTCCTCCATAAGGTTTGGAGGAAGGGACTTTGGTCCAGGCAAACCCAGGTATTCTGTATTAGACTTCACCAGACTGTTCTCATTTTTTTATATTACACAAACTGTATTCAACCAGTGGTGGGGTGTTTCCAGGGATGCTCTCTCCCACAGCAAGATTGGCTGAAGAGAAGCAGAAAGCATGCCCGAGAGAAATAAGGGCTCTGACCTACAGCCTATGCCTCCGAGTTTGAGAGGAGGACCTGGAAGACATCCTGGTCCTGGAGAGTACAGGCTGCCCAGTCCTTTCTCCGGGGTCCATTCGGGTGGGCAGGAACCAGTCCTCCATCACAGCAACACAGTGATGCTCTGGACAAGGACTGGAAACCCAGAGCTGATCCCCAGTGCAGAGGGCAGCCAGCCAGGGTGATCCCAGCAGCAGATAGTGACTTGCTGCATAACTGTGCAAAGCGAGGGACAGCCTGGCAGGAGCTCCCCTCTGCAAAGGAAAACAAGCCAGTTTTGGAGAAGTGAGGTTTGCTGAGCGTAGGCTTCCAAGGCTCAGCAGTGCATGTTACTGCTGGATATCAACAACTTTACCCTTTGCAACTTAGCTTGATAAATATCATGATCTCTGTTTTACCCGTAACTCTGAAAGAATGAAGTTGATTTATTACTGTTTTTTCAACTGTGGCTAATAATAAAGTGTGAACTCCATGCAAAGCTGATCTCCTGTACCCAGGGCTCTGTTGTTATGAGATCAGTGAATTCAAATACAGGGAAGATGGGAATATACCAAAGGTATTGTTGAGGCATTTTTCACATGGCCCTCATTGGAAGGGACAGCCTGGGGCCAGGAATAGCTTTGTTTAAAGACTCTGGTCTCCTTTGGCAGGTAGCAGCTGATATCTCTCTTTTTTTTTTTTTTTTTTTTTAAGTGGCAGAGGGAGCTCAAAATTATTTACAAGTCAGAAACAACAACATGCCAGCGACACTTTTGAAGCACATTTTTTCCCTCTAAATCATTTTCAAGTATTTTTCTGTGGAAGCTGGAGCCCTGCTGAGGCACACTGGCTCAGGCCTGCATTTCTCCCGTTTATGGTACCCCACACACAAGCAGTAAATGCTTCCACTCATTGGCCCTGTAGTTCCCTTGCCATCACAGAGCTGCCTTTGGAGAGGTCTAATCCCTGCTTCTGGCCTGGCAGGGTTTCCTAAATCGCTGGGCTACACATCCTACCCCTCAGCCATTGCATAGTCACCGCAAAGAAGCACTTTCAGTTCTTACCTGAAGCCCTTAATGCTGACCCTGCTGGAAAACTCAGCAGGAAGGGGAGGACATGTTAAAAAAGGTGAAAAACAACCAAATCCGCCTAGACATGACATGGAAGAAAAGTTACTATTTAAAATGCATGTATGATGTAATGGCACTTAAAATAGTCTGTATCCTGGAAAAAAGAGATTAACTGCTTAAGGCAAACTAATGAAAAGGTCACTTGGACAATACTTGTAAAGCACTCCCTGTACTACATCACGGACTTATCAATTCTGTTTGACAGGGACTCACACATGATCCCAAGCACTTATCTTTGTTTTATACTTTATGAAAAATTGATTGACTCCTTTTCCCCAAGAATTTGTGTTAAATAAGAAATAAAACATTGTTTATAGGCAACTTTCTCTTCCCATAATCAGCAGGGGCCAGTTTTATAAGAACAGGGCATCAAGTCTTAATACTGCAAAGTACCTGCATATTTGACAAGGCGAAGTGAACTCTTCTGTTATTATCTCAGCTGGATCAGTTCCTAAAGTTAAACAGAAACACCAGCGAACATTTTCCATCCTTTCTGCCTTTAACCAGCTTCCTGCACTCTCTGGCACAGACCACATCCTGCCTAGGTAGCACCAGTCCACCCAATAATGCAGATTGAAATATGTGGAGCTGAGATCTCCAACCCCCTCCACCCCACCGTGGTGCTGGCAGTACTGAGATATCCGAGCTCTTGTGTGCCAGGCTGCAGGTTACAGCAGGCTTCACATGTGTGTTTTGGTGCCCACTGATTCCCTGGGGCAGTAATCCTCTTCCCTTCCACCATCAGATGCCCTCCAGTTAAGGAACACTAGTGATGCCCAGTGTGCTGAGATAACGATTTCTCTGTGGTAGGTTATGGTGGATTGACCTTGCCTGGATGCCAGGTGCCCACCAAGCCATTCTATCACCTCCCTGCTCAGCAAGATAGGGAGGAGAGAAAATAAGATGGAACAAAAACCCCAAACTCATGGGTTGAGACAAAAGGTGGTTTAATAGAAGCAAAGCAAAGCTGCGTGCGCAGCTTTGTATTTATTCTCTACTTCCCATCAGCAGGCGATGTTTGGCCACTTACCAGGAAGCAGGGCTTTGTACACGTTGCAGTTACTCCAGAAGACAAATGTAAATAATGAATGCCCTTCCTTCCCCCTCCGTTCCCCTTGCTTTTATTTCTGAGCATATGTCATAGGGTATGGAATATCCCTTTGGTCATTTTGTGTCGGCTGTCTTGGCTGTGTCCCCTCCCAAGACCTTCCCCACCCCCTGCCTACTGGGGGGAAATGTTGGAGTGACAGCCTTGATGCTGTGGGAGCACTGCTCACCAGGAACCAAAACACCAGTGTGTTATCAACACCTTTCTAGCTACTGATACAAAACAGTATCTGAGTATCTGAGGGCTGCTGTTGGGAAAATTAACTCCATCTCAGCCAGACCCAATACAGAGGTGTACAGCATTATTACTGAATTTGGAAGCTGGGTAGGGATCACAGAGGTGAACCCAAAGTGGGTCTGTTCATCTGCTTGAAATTTCAAACAGCATCAATTAGAACACTCTTGCCTAGTATATAAACACTGCTATTGTAAATAGCCTACAAGAAAGACTTAGAGGTTTCATGATAATCCCTGAGCTGCACTGCTGGAGGTGGGGGCCACAGTCTAGTAAGGTGTCCTTGCATGCTTGTTCTGTTATCATGTCCTTCCATAGGTATCTGCTATTGACCATGGCCAGAAACTGCATTGTTGGGTACATGGACTGTAGCACCCAGAATGACTGTCTTCATGTTCCTCTGGTCAATAGCTGGAGTTAAAAGCTCTGCAAACCTTCAGAACAGCCAGGGTGCAGAGACACTTCCTGGACTGGCTGCCTCTTACCTCTAGGAAGGTCATGGAAAGGGAGCTGGAGGTGCTGGTCAAGGACAGCACCCAGCTGTCCTTGACCTTGGCTCTGCAGAGACAAAAATAGGCTACAGGGAGAGCTTTGCTAGCTTTCTTCCCCTGCCCAGGCTCAAAACTGACAGTTGAGCAGTAGCCCTGCTGAAAAGGACCTGGGACTTGTGGTGAGTAGCAGGTTGAATATGATCCAGTGGTGCACCCCTGTTGTGGAGAAGGCAAAGCACTTCTAGGAAGAGCTTGGCCAGCAAATTGAAGGGCATTTACTGCCTTTCTCTACTCCTTACTGATGGGCACACACCAGGAGCAGAGTGTTCTGTGCTGGGTCCCCTTGCTGATGGTGGGTGGGAGAAACTGGGGACAGTACAGAGGAAAGCTTGAGCAGATGGACTACAAAGTGAGGTGGAAGGAGCCAGGCTTGTTTCATCTGGCAAGAAGGAGGCTCAGAGGGAATGTTAATAGTGGCTGCAACTAATTGAAGGGCAGCTACAAAGGCAACTGCATCACTCTTTTCAGCAATGGAAGACAACATAGTAAGTGCCACTTATAGTAGTAAGTTCAGACTGGACTTCAGGAAAAACTCCAGCAAGACTAGTACATCACTAGAACAGATTACACAGAGTCTACGTGCTTTCCATCCCTAGAAGTCTTGAAGACTCAGGTAGACAAGCTGTGGCTGACCTGACCTGGTTTTGCTGGTAAACCCTTTTTGGGTAAGAGTGTGGATAACAGGCTCTGAAGGTCCCTTCCTGCCAACAGACCTGTGGTTCTGTGATTCTTTTCTCCACTGTATTTCAGGGCTGCTGCTACAATAGCCATATGGAGAGGACATAAGGCTCCTTTTTAAAACATTTTTATTTTCATAAAGGAAGGACTTTGAAGGTAGCAAGCCTTCCCACCAGACTGTACCTGTTTTTCTCCATTGGAGTTGTATTCTCACAAGATTTTCTTGAGGATTTCTTTGCTTTTCAGCAATACCACACAGCTGCAGGGTGGAAATACTTCTTGACCTCCTTGGGTATAAAGCATGTGCTCTGCCTCAGGGAGATGGATTCTGTTTGACTTATCTCAAAACAGGACATGCATATTGCCTGAATGCTGGGAATAAAGCCTCTGAAAGGGATGTTACACAGTCACTCTTCCTAAAAAAAGTGGTTTTATTTTCCTAAATAAAGTGTCATAAAGCTTTCAAAAATTTTGCAATATAACTCAAATGCTGTGTGGTGCTGCAGCCAGTGCCAGGCAGAAAGTGTTAGATCTCACAATACCAGAAACTGCAGCTTATAAATTAAAGCAGCCTTTTCAAAGATTTATGTTTTAAGCTGGGCGGTATGAGAAATTAAGTTGCTGCTTCAGAGGCTTACATGGGAGCAACAGCAAGACCCATCCAGAGCTTGGGGCTGTTCAGACATAGGCTCTATCCCATCTTTGAGGTTAAAATTGCTGTTAGAACTTGGTCTGAAGTGTGTTTGGAACTGACTTAGACTCATGTCTCCTCCCTTAGCCAAGTTCTTTTGTAGTCACAAGATGTAGAAGAGCCCACACTGCTTCAGAGCCTCTCTCTTCTCCCTCCAATGGATCTGTGCCTGGCAGTGAGCTACCAGTGGAAAACCCATGTCCAAAAATGTGGATTTTCACCCATTTCCACCAGCATTACTGTGATTTGCATGGACAAGTGGCTATAGCAGGACACCTCTCTCAGGCTGTGCACGCACTAAGCAGAGCGGGAGGAAACACCAAAAGCCTTGGGAAACCATGCCCTCTCCAGGGACAATGTCAGCCTGAGGGATCTGAGCTTGAAGACCCATTGGGACATGTCACAGGTGGGCTTTGAGTGACGACATGTGCGTAGGCAAAGTGGGTGTGACAGCAACATGCCCTAGCATGAGCACTGTGGGTGAGAGTTTTAATACCATTAGAGCACAAGATAGTCCTGTGTGCAGTTGTGCAGCCTTGATAGGGTAGGGCTCTGTTAGAAATAACAACTTGGACAGAAAAACACACTTCAGTCTGTGCTGAACTCACATGTTGTTTGCTGGGCTGCCCCAGGCTCTGCTGGATGAGAACAACTCTGCAGCAAGAAGATTCACCTGCTACCATAGCTTCTGCCTCCTGCATCTTGGGACATCCCACGTTCGGCTGCAGTTGTTCTCTCTGCCCAGGGCTGGGGTAGCCTGCTCAAAGCAGCCTGGAGGAGCCGAGCTGCTCCTCCTTATGACTGCCCAGAGGATTTCATGCTGCAGTGTCATTTCTGCAGCACCTTTCACCAATGACAAGTTTCTCCAGAAACAGAGCAAAAATGACCCAGAAACCTTGTTATACATAAACCCTTCAATTATGCAAAGTCCTGCAAACAACAGATAAGACCATAATAGAGAAAAGGTCACAGCAACACCAGCTATGTCATGAATAGCAGCAACAAGTAGCAGCCAATGCCTGAATCAGTCTAAGGCTGAAAAGATGAAAAGATATAAATGTTGTTGGCTTTAATCCTTTTGTAGTGCATTCCAGGCAGCTGTCATCTGCTGAGCATTCAAACAACTAGGGCCTCCCAAAGGGAAATAACATCTTCGGAATGGCCAGACTCAAGAAAACACCACATCTTAGATGATGCATTGATGGGGAAAAATAAATTCAAAAGAGAATTTGGTGCTTTGCCGAGCAATGTCCTACAGATAAGCTTGTACCAGTTCTTCAGTCACGCACTAATGATCTTCGGTTCATTACATGTTATAAATCACTCTGATGGATACAGAAAAGGGTAATAAATGAATAAATAAATAACAAACACTCCATGGATAGTGCTGGTCATAGAAAGATTAATTAATCATAAACACTGTTTCCAAAGGCTATGACACGAATGAGCATTCCTTTGATATCAGTCGTGCTCTTCTTCCCACCAACTTGTTCTCAAATAAACATCCCAGTAAATATTTATCTCCTTGCTCTGGATTGGCAAATAAAATGAGAAAGGCCACATCCCTTCCTGGCCTACAGGGAGCCATCCCCTTAGGCTGCTGCTGGATTTCAGGTTGGGATTCACCTTAGCTCATTTCAGTTAGCATCTGGCTTGCCGTGTCATTCCAAACTGGTGTCTCTGGGCTCCCTTTGGACCTACCCTTTTGATTTGCTACCTTCTAGTACTTGCAATTTCTTTTATCGTTGCTTCACTGTCTGATGTCATACCTTGGTGGTCTCTTCCCTAGAAGGTGCCCCAGGAAATTTTAATGCCACACTGCAGCACAGCCTGCACTGAGGTCCTTTCTGATTAACTGCTTTCCACCTGCGTGCACTCAGCTTGTGGCACCACAGTCCACCTGCCACCTGAGCCTTTGCTCTGCTTGGTGCCCTTCTGCACAGCTGTGCCATGGCAGCACACCTGAACTGTGGAAGTGGCTGCTCAGAGCCACATCCCCTGCTTCTCTGGGGATGATTCTTCAAGGTTCAAAACAGGCCATCGTCAGTGGAAAGGGGTTGCTTTGCTGTGCCCTGCCTTGCCATGGTTCAGCCGATGCCCTGCCCACCGCCAATGCTGTCACCCAGGACTGAGCGAGGCAGAGGTGAGCCCCTCTGAGGTGCAGGGATTGCTCTGTTGGACTCAGGATGAAACTTTCTAACAGATTCAGGGCTGATTCCAAAGCCTCATTTCTCCTTTCTGGTGCCATGTGATTGCAAACTCTTATTTCATTCTCAGCCTGTTCTTCCTAGATGAAGCCCTTTCATTATTATTAACTGTATGCATAACTCTTCTTTATCTCTAAACCCTACTGCTCCTCCTGCACAGACTGATTACATGACTGCATGCACTCTTTTTCCTGGTAGCTTGCCTGAGCACAAACCATCTTACTGAGCTCTTTCTGTGTTTCCTTATGCAGAAGCCAGATGCTCTGAGGAGGCATTTCTGATGTATGGCTCTGTAGCTGGTATCTCATTCCTCAGGCTGCAGAGAGGCCACCAGTGGGGCAGCAGCCTGCCCTACTAACATCCATATGAAAACATCCTGCTTTTTGCAGCACAGTGTGTGACCTTGGCCGTCTCTCACCTGCATTTGTCCTGTTCTACCTTGGGAATCCCTTGACAACTCCAGCTCACAAGTGGCCTGGAGTAGGCACCACACCTCAGCCTCCTCTTCAAGCTGTTGCTCCTGGTATCAGCTTAATCTTTACCAGATTTGAAGCCTAAATTCTCATATGCTAAAGCCAAATGCTGTCTTCAAGTTGTTTAAGCTCCTAGTTAGCTATTTGCTTGAAAGCAATGGGCTTCAGGTAATGGGAATGCTGCTGCAGTTAAATGGTGCTCAAAGGGTTTGGGATCCTCTACTTGATCCAGAGTGTAAAAGACTGCATGAGCAATGTCTTTTAGCAGAAAACTTGTGATGATCTGCTAGATAAATAGATCTGCTTACCCCTCTATGTGCAGCATTCCCTCTGCTTATCCTCCATGTTAGCACTGCCTGAGATCACAGAGATGGAGGGTAACTAAAGAGACTTTATTGAGTAATCATCTGAGGCAATCAGTGAGTTCTTAGCTTCCCCTGCTGCTCATTTTCCCTAGAGTGGAAATGAAATGGGTGGCAAAAGAACTGAAAGATGGTTTTAAGTGTGGCTCTGGTCTGCACAAATTATTCTATAATGGGATTATTGCTGCATATTGTTCCTTAATAGGCTCCTCAATTAGTTCTGCTGAGCACAGCACAGTGGGAGAACTGGTTTTATCTCTCTGCCTCCAGCCTTGATTTTAGCTCAGACAAAGAGGGCTGTCCACTGCTGTTTCCCAGCACAGGGCTTGAGGAAGCGTTGGTAAGGAGAGAGCACAAAGATTAGCACAGCTGTGGGCAGAGAGGATGGAGGAGCAGATACCATACTCAGTGGTCTCAGCTGACAAACACAGTCATGTCTTCTCCAGCTGGCACTACGGCACTACAGCCTGTAAGAAACATGCTGGGCTCCTTCCAGATGAGATGCCACCGTCAAAGTGCAGCACTTTGTGATGCTTGGTTTAAATCCCAGCCTCAGAGACGCCTGTACAATCCCCTTGCTTTCACTGTGACTTATGAGATGCCTGGGCAGGAGTACGCGGTGTAACAGAGTGGCACGTTCATGGGGGGATGTGGGAGAAGCTGGTTTCTGCCAGGTGATGAGGTTCTAATTGGTGAATGCAGAAAAACCTCTGGACTGCAGGCACAGCTCTGAAACTTCCATGTTCAGGCCTGGAACATAACTGGGTGATGTGAATGCATTCATTTGTGCAGAGGACAAAACTGTGCTCTAAGAAACCACTGCAATTGGGATTGCCCTTTTCTGTCCACCTTGAAATGATGCAGTCTGGAACACCTTTCACTCTATCCATCCAGAAAAGTGTTTCTACAAATCTGTGTGTTATGGTCTGGGTTCCTGACTATACATGTTGTATTTTCTGGCCCTATAGGCTAGGTTGTCTTTCCTCAGCCCATTTCCTCTGCATGACTCACAGTGGTTCAAGACGGCAAGGACCCTGTTCATGCATCTTAGCATGTGCATCTGTACTTTGTTGTTCTCTGAATATATACCCACGAACTAATAAAAAAAAATCTCTTCATTCATTATTGTCTTTCTGCCTGCAAAAAACAAAGCAGGAGAATAAATGGACATCTGTGAGAGAGAATCAGCTTTAATTAGATTAATATTAATTAATACACTAGTGGGTTCACATACTGAAGTGGAAAGAATTGCAGATGTTGGAAAATTATATTGCTCCAGTCAAGACTGGAAGGAACCCAGCGAAACTTAGGTCAGTCTGACAAGTGAATTTTTTGAGCTGATAGTGCAAAGTTTTGCATTCAAAGGAATTATGTGTGCTAAGTCCAAACACTGGATGGGGCAAAAGTGCAGTCAAAAGCAAGCAAAAATGAGCTTACTTTTAGTGCTACTGAGGGTAGAACCTTACCCTCCAATAGTCTTGTGTAAAAGACTGGCATGCATTCACCTGGGGTGGATCAGTTACCTCACATCAGTGTAGGATGCCGTGAAGAAAGAAAAGGTGCAAACAAGAGCAGAAAAGATAGAGAGGTAGAAAACATCCTACCTGAGGACAAAGTACATGGTCGCCATGACATAGCACACAAACACAAAACCTGAGGGACAGCAGAGAAACATCACAGCATCCCAAGGTCCCCACTTCATTTTTTTGTTGTCATCATTCAAGTGCTAAGATACATTTGACGAGTTTAGAAAATAATATATTAAAGGTGGAAGAGAACCTGGATGCTGTAAATGCAGAAGCCACATGAATTCTGAGTATGTTCCACATTTATGTGGATAAAAAATCACCTGTGACAAAGCTTCAGAGGGTAAATTCAAGCCTTTGAGGCATTATCAAACACTACTTTTCAAGTACAAAGTAGGCACTTGAACTATTTGTCCGATTTTCCTCTGGAAGTTTTATGTTCTCTGCAGAACATCCAGTATAGCTTGTGTGCGGGACAGGCACAGACTGTGCTTTCTGCTACCGGCAGGTTCAAGGGGCTGAGCTTCCAAGAGTTCTCTGTCGATTGTAAGCTGACTAGCGCTTGGAAGAGCTGATGTAACCATATGTCTGTAATTTGGGGGCAAGGGACAGTGACATCAGGAGATTTGGGAGATAATCTAAGCTGGCACTGCTCAGAGGAGCACTGGTGGTACGGTTGTGTGTGCACAGCTGTGTACAAGGTGACTCTGGGTGGAATTTGTCTACTGTTACTTGTGGCACTCAGTGGTCTTGCTTCCCATCCCCTGGAGAGGCCAGACACCTGTCTGCTGAGCCTGGTGGTACATATACATCGATACAAGTCAGATTATCCCTGGAATATTTTGCTGCTGGCATGCTGCTATTCTCATGGCTTCACAAGTCAGGAGGAACATCCCTTGTCTTCACAACTGTGTGACTTCCCCCCCTTTCACTTACTAAGTTTCCCTTAGGAAAATCCTACTTGCAGAGACCCTCTGACTGAGCCCAGGATCACAGTGCTAGAGCCCACAGCTCAGACTAGTCAGAGTGAGCAGTGGCTTTCTGAGGTCCTTCATTCATAACCAGGATGAAGCAAACAGAGGGTGCATTTTCCTTCTTGGCTTTCCATTCACCTCAGGTAATAGTGGCTTGTCCAGTCTCCATCACTCCACCCCGACAACCTCAGGTTTCTTCTACCGGGTAGACACAGACTCTTTGGCCTCATTCTCTGTGTGTTGGAGCCTGACCAAGGCCCAGAATATCTGTGCTGGGTACAGCTCCAGCCCTGTCCCTCTTTAGGACTCTTGACAGTTTCGGTGAGTGGCCAGAGCACAGCAGAGCATGAAGGTAAACATAATATCATACCAGGAAGTGTGAATCCAAATCCAAATCAGCAGTTAAGGAGGGCATCCATCCTGCCACACGAGAGGTGGCTCCACAGAGTACAGAAAGTCCTGCCAAGAGCTTTTTTTGGCTGCTCAGTCAAAACTTCCCTTTGCCTAATTTTCCATTGCTCCTGGGCACAGTATGTGCCTGCTTGGAGCACCCCAAATAACCCTCGCTTGCTACCATTGAGTTATTGTTTCATTTAAATGATATTGGAAGCTCCTTCAGCCCCAGTCAGGGAGAAAGGCTTTCCCTCCTTGCCAGGGGACTATGTAATACAACACTTTTCTGCCAGTACTGTTCTGCAGGGGCCAGGAGAGAAGCAGGAGGGACATAATGTGCTTTGCATGAGGGAAGCCCATCCTGTCAAGGTCTACTGGGCCTTGCTCTGTTGCTGGCATGGTTGCCTCTCCCAAGTTGTACAGGACTTGATGAAGTCAGACAGCTGGATGAAAGAGAATAAATACCCTAAACTTAAACATGCTATTGAGAAGCTGAAGGCAGGACATAAATAACTGCACTCTCGCTTTCATGTTTATCATACAATTGCAACAGGGCCATATTTGGAATAAATATTCCAATATTTGAATGCAACATGTGATTGGAGTTTATCTGTTGTTATGTTTTTAATAAATATTCAGAAAACTCATTATTTTGGGTATCCCCCTCTTCTCACTTTTCCCAAAATGAGGTGGAGCTAGGCAATTTGGACACTGCTCGAGCTGTCTTTCATGTTTTCAAAAGCCCAAAGTCTTCCCCTAGAATTGAGTTCAGCATAGTTTGTTCCTGAACCATCCAGGACACAGGACCCGTGCAGAGCTGCAGCAACCTTGCCATGGCCAGTGGCTGGTCCTGCCCTGCACACCAGCCCCAAAGGGATAGCCACTCTGCTGAGCCACAGCTCCTCCTCTCCAGAGGCCCTCGCTAGGTAGGTGACTGCAGCTGCTCACGCTGTGGCAGGGGACAGTGTGGCTTTCCTGTCACAATGAATAGGGACCAAAGCAAGACCATGGCAGGACAGGAATGTGACAGCTGCTCCATCCAAAGGGGAGGGAGGCAGAGCATCTTGACTCACTCTCTTCTCCATGGGCAGGCTCCTGCCTCTGCCTGCCTGTGGTTCCCAGACAGACTTTCACTGTTACAGGGTTAATTCTGTGGCCACCACCTCTTGTGGACAAAAGGAAACACTGGTGTCATCTCTCAGCGCTGCCAGAATTGTTGTTTCTTGTCCATGTTTCAGTTGGACACTGACATTCAGGTGATGGGTGAGACCCATTGAGAAGCTCTTGCTCTCCTGAGTGTCTGGAAGGTGAAAGCTGCCATCACTGGCCTCTTTTCCAAGGACTCAAATCTGTAAAGGGGGACAGGATCTCACTGACTCTCTGGGCTTTCCATGATGGCAGCAGATGATTACTGCGGCCCAGGCTGCAGCCACCTCCAGTTCAGCTGGTGCTGTGCTCCCCCAGGGCTGATGTGAGAAGCAGTAGTGCCACTGTTGAAATGCATAGCAAGGTAATATCATCATTATAGTTTACATCAGTGTCCTTCAGCCTGCTTTGGATCCTCCAGGTGCCCTGATGGTCCTAGTTCTCACCTGCAAAACTTCCTGTATATTTGGGTACAGCTCCCTTGTATCTACCTGCTGATACATGTAGGGTCCTGCTACCCACAAGGGATTGCTGTGCTGGAACCATGACCCTTCAGGAGGTTTGAATTGAGAGAGGCTGCCCTTCCTCCTGGAGACACTGAACTTGAACAAAGGCAGGGTTCCTTCAGGCCTCTGGAGCAGACCAGCAGAACCTTGCTAAGGGGAAACATCTCCACTTAGCCTGAGTTAGAGGACAGGTAGGAATTTCCATGGTCCTTAAGTTGTCTTCTGTCAAACTATTCCATTAGTCAGAGCCACTAGAGAGAAGCCATGGTGCAAAGAAACCCCAGGTGGTGGCATTAGGCTGCTGGTGAGCTGCAGAAGCCCAGGTAGATGTCAGCATCTCTGGCAGGACAAGAGCTCAATGTCAGAGTACTGCGGTGTTCATGCTAAGGGTTTGTGTGTTGGAGATGGGCTCAGTGGGGATGGCAGCACTCTGCTTCTCCTGTAGCACAGATCTTGGCCACTGACACATTTCAAACCATGAACAGCCCATTGAGCACACAGTGGCCAGAGCTCAGTGGCACTGGGGGCTGCACGGACCCAGGACAAGGCAATCCTTGCTCACATGGGATCCTAGTGTAAAAATTTATTTTTTCCTTTGAGTTTTAATAATGTCAAATGCAAGAAGTCCCCAGCACAACTAGTCATGATCAGGTAAAGCATAAAAACTTGTCCAAAAGCTCTGAGAAGCATATAACAAAAACAGAGGATCAAGTCAACTACAAGGATATCTTTACACCCCAAACCATGTTTTTAACTGAGGTTATCATTATACACTTTTGTACAAAATCAAAATCTGTTAATGTATGGAGGATGCGTAGGCTAAGCTGCACCAACACTATGAACAGTGTCCTGGTTTTGCTATGATAGAGTTAATTTTCTTTTTAGTGTTTCGGTTCAGACTTATTGTGAGAAGAACATTGATAACAGTGCTGGTGTTGTGAGTTGCTGCTGAAGCTCAAGGCCACCGTGTTTGGCTGCTTCACAGCTGCATTAGGACTGGGAGGGAGAAGTGCAGTGAATAGCAAAGCCCAGAACTGGCATTTGGATGTGCCAATGAAATATTCCAGATCATGTCACGTCATGCCAGTATATTAACCAGGGCTGACCAGAAGACAGGGATATTCTCTTCCGGGGGTACCTCTCCGGGGGATCGCTCGGGCTCACTCTTCTGGGGTTTCGGTTTTGGGACTGTCTCTCCTCCGGGATCTTTATCTGGCACAGGCTAGGCATCAGTCAGAGGGCGGTGAGCACTGTGTATCACTCATTTGTATATTCTGTTATCACTGTTGTTATCATTATAATTTCATTTTAATTAGTAAATAGTTTTTATCTCAACTCGTGAGTTTCCTTGCCCTTCTTTCCAATTCTCTCCCCTACTCCCTGGGCGAGGGGGGCGGGGGGGTGATAGAGCAAGCTGTGTTTGGCTGCAAGCTGCAAGCAAAAAAGGGGTGAATCCACCCAAACTACCACAAACAGGCATGAGTGGAGGGCTGATGTCATCACAAAGGTTACTTAAAGAAAGACAGTCTCCGCTTAATACAGCTTAAACACATTAAAGGCCTCACTGACAGCCAGCCAAAGTGCAAAGCTTGACCAGTGCTGTTAGCCAGTGAAATGGTTCAAGGCTCTGCAGTCTCACATGAGCCAGTTTCAAGGTCCTGCGTGACAATGCTGCTCCTGGGGTGCTTTTACTCAGTTCTGCTGGCCAAATTTTGTTCCAGCCTTACAAGCGCAGCTGGTTAATGGAGTGGTACCTTGGCAGGACAATGTGGATTTGATTCGTTTGTATCCAAGGTTATCTTTGCTGGGAAATGCAGTGTTACAAAGTAGCATTTCCCGTGACATTCTCTTTATTTTCCCTTTCACTCTTACTCTTACTAGGTCAGATTTTGGCAGAGAATATTTTGCTTAATTCCATTTACTTTTAAAAACATGAGCTCTGCAACTAATTTTAATCTTTCTATTGTGTCAGAAATGTTGGTCAACGGTGAAAATAATTGGCCTTCTGGACTAGATTCCTAGTGTACACCAGGGTACTGCACCATGCCATGTTGCCAATGGACTCCCAGGCATGGATTGCATTGGAGGGGAAATTAAATCGAAGGGCACGATGTGTGGAAATTCATGTCTCCCTTGCACATTTACACAATCACTCACTCACCTCTGCCAATGCACTCACACAAACGTTCACACTCTTACATGGATGCTGCCACTTTCGGTCGGACCCACGCACGTGCTCAGGCAAACACTATGGGGCTCTCAGCACTGCTGACACAGTGTGCTCCCGCCCTCAGCACCTGCACACCAACACAGGCCTTCTGTCACATGCTGTTGAAATATTTCTTCCTTAAAGTTTTGGGCTTCATACAGATGGGCTCTGCATTATTTGGATTGATGGAAATGCCATCTCTCCAGAGAAGGAATCATAAATCTTCATCAACCTCAATGCTTGCCAAGCTGTCCATGCTGCAGGGAGCACAAGCTGTGGATGAACAAACAGTTCACAACCTTTTATCATGTCCTTCTTTCTGCTGGCTCCATGGCTCCCATTTGCTTTGTGACTGCGAACACTGGGATATAGAAATCCGTCTCTCTCTTCTCCCAGGTGCCACTGTCCCTTTGCCATATGCCCATCTCCTCTACCCAGAAGACACTGCAGGCATGACACCAGCATCTTCTTGCAGGAGGGTACTCTTGGGTCTGGGTGCAGCCCCACTCAGTCTCTTCGTTACTCTGCCTGCAGGCTGGGGGGCCTTTGGAGCATTCCTTGTCCCTGGGTTCATACCAGAATTTAAATGTTCTACTTAGCTGCTTAGCTGCTCTTTTTCAAACCTCATTTTTCTCTCTCAAGAGAAATAACATGAAGAGGGGAGCAGCCAGGGTGGACAGAAAGGACTGTACCCCATGTCTTCTCCTTTGTGGTCTGCACTGCCCTAGGAAAAGGCACTCTGGTAAATCTTCCTTCGTGAGGTTCTGCACCAAGTGTGACTCAGCCCCTGCAGGTTCGAGCTGCTCCTAAACATGATGCTCCTTCACTCTGAGCAACTAACTCAGAACAGCGGGTTGAATTTGTTGACACATCTCAGAGAGATCTCACTGATTAATGTGCTGAATCTCAAACACAGGCTAAGAGCATGAAATCCCTAACAGGGGTTTAGATCAGAGATAACATAATGATACACAGAACTCTTGGAAACATTTTCAAACCATGTAATGTCTATATTCTTAGTGTTCCTGACAGTGCTAATGGAACCAGCTAGTTGACAAGATCTCTTCTGTATTCAATTCCCTGATTGGTTTTAAATCCCTTTTCATGTAGACATGATTCTTCTAGCACCATTTAAATCTTCCAAGTCTATACGAACTGGGATCTCAATCTTGCCGAGTCACCATCACTTCCCCCCGCTCTCTGTGAGCAGGGACTAAAGGATCCAAAGGCTACCCTGAAGGAGTTGCCCTTGCAAGAGGGCTCAGTTTTACTGGCAGAAGAGAAGATGATACAGGCCAAGAGGCGGATGTAAGCTTGTTTCCCAGCTTTTGTGTCTCTGTTCCACTTCTCAGCAGTGTGGGGAGGGGAATGATGAAACACTGTTTGAGTGTTTGAGGCAGTTCAGGGAATGCTTATCACTTTGCCTCATCCTGCAGGAAAAGGCATACAAGAGAGCAGACCATGCAGTGATTCATTAAAAAGCTCTACTTCCCACTGTCAGAGCCTTACATGGTGTATAGCTTATGCCTGTTGCCTTAATCCTTTGAAGATGCTGGGTCAGTTTTTCCTGCTCATCTGACTTTAGCTGCACACGCTTTTGGCACACTGAGCTGCCAAAGTTTTCTGAGCTCCTTGAAGAGGCAAAGGTGAGGTTTTAACTTCTGCTACTTATCTGGTCTGTTTTGTGCCTTACTTGCAAAGGCAACAACAAAAGCGGAGATAGCGCCCCTGTCTTTTCCCACCAAGCCCCATGTGTGCCCCTGCCATCGTATTGACTCTCTTAGGGATTCATGGGAGGCAGCTCTGGGATTTCATGCTGAATCAGTCAGGAATATTTTCTCTGGGTTGTGAGGCAGTGAGGGGGAAGGTTTCCGAACCCCCCTCTGAGTTCTGGCACTGTTGCAATTAAATGAGCTGGAAAAGGGCCCTTCTCAGCAAGGGCTTTGCATGTACTCACAATGGCATGTGCTCTCAGGAGGGGAGAGGTCCCCATCCAAACCCCACATGCAGCTGGTTACAGAGCACACTTCACCATTTCACCTTCACCTGACTCATTTGCGAGTCTCCACTTTCACTCTGATTTTATCTGCTTTATTTAGCTCGCTTCCTGCGTATGGCCTGCGGTTGCCTTTGCTGATATGGGACAGAGAGCTACTGGCAATGAACTTCATGAAAGCAGAGCAAGATTGCCCTGGGGCACAGACCCTTAGAAGCAGCCTCCAGAGGGAGATGACAGCCTGGCTCTAGCAGAACTGGCTTCCCTAACTTGACCTGTGCTCCTCAGCTGTGCTCTGGCTTGCTGGTGAAAATGTGGAGCACAGGTCTCCAGGTCAAAGCCCTGATCACCAGCAGGTTCAGGTGGGGAATTTGAGGCAGCTGTGACTGAGTTCATGACGGGAGTGCCAGGGCTGGAGCCAGCTTCTCCTCCAGCCAGCCCAGCAACTCAGCTGTGAGGGGAGAGTTCCCAAAAGCAAGAGCAGCCATCACCTCCTTGCACAGCACAGCGTGATACTAATGAGAGGCTACTGCCCCATCGCAGGCTGTCCACCATGGTCCCATCACACACCTCACATGTGACAGAGGCTGGAGGGTCCTTGCAGTTACGCTGGGTACCAAGGCAGAGCTCTGCCGGCACTGCTGGGGTCATGGAGCCACTGGCATTGACTCCAGCCTGGGCTTGTCCTCCTCACCTTCCCAGACCCAGTCTCCTTCCAGCCCCACAGCGACCCACAACAGCTGTCAGAGAGGCATTTTTGAGGCCACTGCCAGTTCCAGAGAACACTTCACCTTGCCAGCAGCATCTTCTGTCTTATGTCCCGTCACACAGCCATCTGCGGGCAGGTCAGGCAGTGCCTCACCCGCCGCAGGGCAGGGTCAGCCCCAGCACCCCCCTGAGAGCCCAGCAGAACCTCAGTGTCCACCTCAGAGCACCCACAGGAAAGGGGAAGGGAAAAAACAGGACAAGGTTTTTGAGGATTTCCAAGGATACCTTGGGAACAGTTTGGATCTACCTGAAGCAGGTGTATAGCAACACAGTTCTTCTGAGGCCAAAGAAAGAAAAACAGTTTACAAACTCTGAGGTCACACCTCCTGCCCATGGACCTCTGAGAGCAGAAATTAGCCTTTTGTGGCCTCTCGGCTCCCTTTGCCTGCTTGACTTTCCCACAAGCTCTCTGCCACTTTCCATGGTGTACCCTCTGGTTTATGCCAAAGCCCAAAGTGCACTGCAGTTTACTTAACAGCTAGTGATAGGGGGTTTGACTTCTCAGGTGGTGAGTTTTCTGCATTAGTGTCAGAGAACGTCATGGTTTCATTTTTTTTCAGTCTTAGAGAATTTTGAGGACTTCAGAGAATGGAAACTAAATTTGCTAGACCAAATAATCCTTGTTTTTCCTAACAGAATAAGCACCACATAAAATACACCAGTGACAATCTTTCAGATCTCCACTGCACGGGTTCAGCAGAACATCACATTAGGTAACAGCCTCACAGCAGGATTTGGCCCTTTTAGCTTCTTTGCAGAGCTCTGAATGCCCTTTAAGACATTGCCCCATGCAGTCAAAGGTACTTCACTACATCTCTTGATGGTTCCTTGTCAGCTAGGCATGATCAAAAGACATGTGATTTTTGAAACATCATTTTCGAGAGAGTGACAATGTCTCAGCAGTCACTGTACTACAATACTGTCTATTTTTCCGAGTTCAGGTAACACTGAGAGCTGATCCTCAGGTGAGCAGGCACAGGTTGGCCAATGTAAACATTGTTCCACAATTGCATTTGACTGCAATCCTTTCAGGGCACAAGGAGACTTTCTGCATTTCTGGCCAAAAAAGAGGCTTCTCTTTTCATTAAAACCAAATGGTCCTCTCAACCAGCTCCAGCCAAGAGCACAGTCCCATTGCACGGGCAGTTGGTCAGCATGGTATGGTGGAAATGCAAGGCTGTTTTTCCTCTTCATAGACATGTGCCTCAATGGTTTTGGTGGAAGTTTGTTACTTGATATTCGCCTGATCAAAAAGACAAGAAATTTAGTAACAATAATTAATAAAATTTACCAAAGATTGGGTACTGGAAGCACTACTGTTGCTGCTATGGTGATGGTCTCAGCCATGGTAAGAGAGAGCTTTGTAGAAGTAACACTTTTCATTAGACGAATTATATTTGATCTTAGTTTTAGTTGATCTTGGAGTATGGTAAATTTGCTGCTATATACCAGCATGGATCATGCCCTCGGGAAGTGAGCTTCTGCTCCAGACTGGGAGTTGAGCAGCTGGAAATCATGGTTAAGATCAGAGTACACAAGTTCATCACAAGACAAGTATAACCCACCAACACAGTATCACCATGAAAGAGGCGAATGCAATGCCAGGACGGCTCAGGATGGCTCCTCCCAGCAGTGATAGGGAGAAACTGGTGCCAGAGAGCCCTGGAGAGACCGTGTCTGGAAAGGTGCATGCGGTTCTGGTTGTCTGATTCAAGAGAGAGACACATTAATTGCTCTCTGCACATGTCTGGGGTAAATACCAGGGATTAAGAAGAGCTGTTCTTGGCTGTTTAAGCTAAAGATCTTTATTGGAAAAAGAATAAATGGATATAAACCGGTCATTATGAATTTAACCTGAAAATTAGGAAACACAGTCTGAAGGTCAGGAGTGAGCTATAGGAACAGCCTTCCTTATGAAGAGTGGAGGATAATCCAGTCACTTTAAGGTAGGGATGATTCACTGGTGGATTAAGGCACACTGCTGTCTGTAGGGTCAGGTCCAGCGAACTGTACATTGGTGGTTCCTGGTTTGCACAAGCTTCCCAGTGTCAGGCACAGTCTGCCTTGTGCACAGGGGACTACCAGAGCAAAGGAGCTGAGAAAAGCTGAAGCAGAGGCTTTGGTTATCAGCCCTTCCTCTGAAATTTTCTCATCTCTCCAGAATGGTCTGGTTTTTTTGTTCAGTCTTTCATCTCCCAGGACACACTGAAGTTCCATTTTTTTCCAGACTGAGAGTTTCTGGGTGCTGAGAAGAGGCTCTGCTGCAGTGTGTGTGCAAATGAGAGGATTTGCTAAATACTCACATTGTAGCTCTCTGTGCCTTGAAAATAGCACATGTTCTCTCAGAAGTTACCTCCAACCAAATCTCTGTACCACATAGTCCCACAATGATCTTTTTTAAGGCAGACAGCATGTCTGCCACATACAGCTCCTGCAGCTGGTCATCCTGGTTCCTCCCAGGGCAACTTAGCCCCAGGGAAACCTAGCTCCACTTCCAGGTATTGTGAAGGGGATGTGCAGAGGGCTCAGAAATGGAGACATATGGGAAGAGACAAGCGCAACCCACATGGGAATTCAGTAAATCCTTCCTATCACACATCCAGAGCATTGAAGAGGCAGGAGCCTGCTGAGATGTGAGTGGAGGGAAAGAAGGATATGTTTGTTGCACATTAGCACGGGGTAGTGACAGCTTCTCTCGTACTGAGGAGCTTTTAATCACCCTTTCCTGGTGAGACCCAGCAAGTCTCCTCACACAGGCACTTGGCAAGGGGGAGCATGGAGACCCCATGGCCAGAAACCAGGCTGCTCCCCCAGGGCTCTGCCAATGTTCCCTTATTCATGAGTAAAGAGTTTAAACAACTATCGTTTGACTTGGCTATTTGCTAGCATTCACATTGTGTGACTGATAGTTTAAATAATCTGCCATTGTTTGTATTCCCTAACTGGATGGCTTTTAAAGAGGAGACCCAAAAATACACTCTGGTAAGAAAAATCAGATGAATATTCACTTGGGTTTGAATCTGCATGCTTCTGCCTTGCAAACACTTGCCCCAGCGTGGAGCTGCCATGCACATGCTCACCAGGAACCCCAGCACCCCCAGAAATCCCAGCAAGTTGAATGTCAAGCCATGATGAGCACACATCTTGGCAAAACTCCTGTTCTTTACTGTGTGACTGGCTCCAGGGGGTACTGAGCAACCGCTCTGAGCACTGCGGGGGAGAAGTAATCTCCAAGGTTCTGAGCTTTGTGATCTCTTCTGCACATCTTCTAATGGAAGAAGTGTCGCTTCAGGTCCTCCTTATGAGTTCTATACTGGACAACTGCTGCCGTGACAACTCATATCACTGTATTGGATACAGATTATCCAGGTCCTCTGACATTGATGCTCTACCTCCTTCTTCCATGATGCCAAGCAGCAGTGGAAATCATGGATGTAGTAAAGTGTTCCCCAGGGACACTTGGTACCGGGTCCAGTCTTCTTTAACATCTTCATCAAATGACCTGGATGTAGGAATAGCATCCACCTTCAGCAAGTTGGCTGATGGGACAAAGTTGGGAGGAGTGGCTGACACACCAGAACACTGTGCTGCCATTCAATGAGACCTGGACACACTGGAGAGTTGGGCAGAAAGGACCCTGATGAGGTTCAACAAGAGCAAATGTAGAGTGCTTCACCTGGGGAGGAATCACCACATACACCAGTACAGGTTGGGGGCTGACCTGCTAGAAGGGAGCTCTGTGGAAAAGGACCTGGGTGTGCTGGTGGACAGCAGGTTGGCCATGAGCCAGCAGTGTGTCCTTGTGGCCAAGAAGGACAAGTGTGTCCTGGGGTGCATTGAAAAGAGCATGGCCAGCAGGTCAAGGGAGGTTCTCCTCCCCCTCTACTCTGCCCTGGTGAAGCCACATCTGGAGTGTTGTGTCCAGTTCTGGGCTCCTCAGTTCAAGAGGGACAGGGATCTTCTGGAGAGAGTCCAATGGAGGCCACAAAGATGATGAGGGGCCTGGAGCATCTGCCTTACAAGAAGAGGCTGAGAGAGCTGGGACTCTTCAGCCTGGAGAAGAGCAGACTGAGAGGGGATCTGATCAATGTCTATAAATGTCTGAAATGTGGGGGCCAAATGGATGGGGCCGGGCTCTTTTTGGTGGTGCCCGGTGACAGGACAAGGGGCAATGGGCACAAACTGGAACACTGAAAGTTCCAGACAAACTGAAGGAAAAACTTCTTTACTGTGAGGGTGCCAGAGCCCTGGGACAGGCTGCCCAGAGAGGGTGTGGAGTCTCCATCTCTGGAGACGTTCAAAACCCACCTGGACACTTTTCTGTGCAACCTGGTGTAGGGAACCTGCTTTGGCAGGGGGGTTGGATTGGATGATCTGCTGAGGTCCCTTCCAACCCCCACCATTCTGGGATTCTGTGATTCATGGTCATGGCTTCTGTCTGGGCAAGTAAGAACTGTGGCTAGCAGTCCTGTGCAGAATCTGGTGCAAGCCACAGCCCCTTTTCTCACACTATGTGCATGTTCAGCACTCCTGCAAGTCACCTCGTGGGTAGGCACAGCAGACAGGAGGAATGCAACACCTCCACATGCACTAATATCTGCAGCTGAGAAGTGACTCGGTACCCTTACCTCTTCCTACTCTGACCATTGCCTGAAGGGAGCAAAAAGGTGTGGAAGGAAGATGCAGCCATGGGGCAGTGACTTGCACCACAAAATGTGTTTCAGGCACCCTGCTCTTCTCACCACTTATCTCCATTTGAAAATGTCCATCTGTCTCTTCAGAGGCCTTCTGGAAATGGGAGCTGGTAGCTGCTGCAGCGCTCTGAGTCCTTGCAGGGAAAACAGGGAGTCAAACACTGCTGCGTAATCTTAAACAGGTGATAAATCCTGCTGTTTGTATAGGATGGGGAGCTTGCCTGGCAGGTAGGCAGTGGTGTGCCACTGGATCAGACCTGACGCAGAGCTCCTCCGCTCATGGTGAGGAACCAGTGTGGTGCTGGGCTCAGGCACATTGGCTTTCCAAGGAAGTGCTGTGCAAGTTCCCAGGAACTGCTGTGTAACCTCTTCAGGATGGGCTCTGCTTGAGCAGGGGAATGTGGCTGTCAGGCTGCCAGGGAGTGCAGCAATGGGGAATGACACGGGCTGGCAAGGAAACCACAAGCACCTCTACCAGTGTATCTAGGGACAGGAAGCCCATTTCAGGAGCTTTCTAGAGCAGGATGGGGATCCTGACCACTGGCTGTCACTGGTGGAGCTATCTTCTTATTCAGAAGCACTCTGACCTCAAGATGGGTTGGGGCCAATGAGGCAAGCTCTTGGGGAGAAGCTGCTGGTGAGGAGGGCAGGTAAGCACAGAGCCCATGGCTGAATGGCTCAGTGCTTTACATATCCCCCTGGCTGCCTGGGAATTAGGAGTAATACTTCTACAAGAAGTGTTTCAGATCCCCTTGCCTCCCACTAAGGAGCCGAGGCACGTCTGTGTCAAGAGGCTACTGCTCAGTGCCCAGGGGCTCATTAGCTTAGGGAAAACCGGCCATCAGCCCCACTGCCGCAAGGGCAGCACTGTGAGTGAAGCTGTGCAGAGTTATTGCTCCTGCAGCCTGACGATCATCCTCCAGCAGTTGTGCATCTCGAGAGGAGCCCGGCTTTCTTCGCAAGGCAACTTTGCAGATAAATGTTTGGCAGCTGTTAATCCCATCACCTCTCCACCAGCCACGCTGACCCCAGCTCCCTCCTGATGGCTTGGCACCAGCAGGCACTCCAATATCTGGCAGTCATGACTTCTGGCTGAAAGAGTCACCTGCCACAGCTGATCCTCTAGTCCAGCTGCAGGGCTCCGCTGGGCGCACACGTAGCCCAAGGCAGCCACCTCCGCTGCCTGTCCACAAGGCTGTCTGCATTACAAATCACTGCAAATGACTGCACTACAAATCACTGTCAGCTGCACCTCCCAGGGCTGTCGAGATACTACCGAGCAAAATCCCCCATTAGCAGAAACAGGCAGGTCTGGGCTGCCTCTGTCAGCATGGGATGTCCCAGGCCACTGTTGCACAGAGAGGGCAAATGAGAACACAAATCAGCGACAGAGGCTGGAAGATGGGCTGTGTCTCCCTGCCTGGGTCACATCACCACTTTCGCTTTGCACTCCAGGTTGATGGCTTTCCCATCGCTAGTTTCCACAGCCCAAATGTTGCTTGGGGGATCTGTGCCTTGCAAATTCTGCCTGCATGGTATGCCAAGGCATGTTTCACTTGCTAGAAGGACTCAGGACAGGTTTTATATCCTGAATAGTGTTGGGGGGCACTCAGGCAGGCGATTCCCAACCCCTGATGGGGTGGACCGAGCTGGCTGAGCATCTCATCTTGGAAACTCAAGGAAAGAGTTTGTAGCAGAATAGTGCCAGGATGTGATTGTTGGGTATTTACTGGGGATATAGATGAGATCCAGTGCTGGTGTCAAATCTCCCCCAAAGGGGATTCAATTATCTGTTTCCTGCAAGAGCCTCTCTGTCCTTTTGAGAGGGAGAGTCCAGTGGACCTTTGATTCTCTGCAAGAGGAGGAGGCTGGCCCATCTCAGCACAGGAGATGGCTCATAGCCGAGAACCTGGAGCCCGACTGTGTTTGAATGACAGGGTCAGGACCTGCCTCTTGCTCCAGCCTTTCCTGCTGTGAGTGTACATAATAAAGAGGATAATATCCAGATGGGCCTCTGCAGAAGGGGCTGAAGATGGGTCCTACCTCACAGGGCTCCCCACTGCATGTCTGGTGTAGGTCCTCCAAGGAGTTGAAGGATTGATCTACGTGGTTCACCACACAGCTGAGTAACATCCCTGAGATGACATTGTGAGCAAATGGCAGCTGAGAATGAGACATGGATCTAAGAAAATCAGGGAAACACAAATATTTGTGATATTAAAAATAGCTACAAAAATATAGACCAATAAAAGCCATGATTAGGATTATAATAAGAAATGCATCCAGAGCTGCCGCTGTGTGTTAGCTTGCTTGGGAAGCTGGCACCTTGGCCTCCCTCTTCCAAGGCTGGTTTTCCCCAGAGGATTGCTTCAACTACGTCTTTCCTGTGTCTATTGTCTAAGATGACCAACCCTTTCCCCAGAGATGAAGGAGGGGGTACATGAACCAAAGACTTCAGAGGAGCTGTGGTCATCTTCATTTGAACTTGGACATCCCTTCCTATGTTCTTCTCCCATGTAAAGGCTCTGCCTTTGGAGAGCAAATCTGAAGGAGACCTCCTAGCCAGAGCACAGTGGATCAGGAGTGTCTTTTTTTGCAAAGCCTGCTGTTTTTTACTCTATCTCACATTGAACTTCCTGACTTTATTTGTAATAATTTTGTATTTATTGGACCCTTTGTCTTCATGGGGTACTCATGAAGAAAAGGGCAGCTTGATGGCTCTTTTCAAAGCTCTGGAGGGCTCTCAACCCCACCACATTGCCATAGCTTAAACTTGCTTTGCTTGTTGATGTCACCAGAAATGCACTGGCATATGTAGACCAAGAATTCCATAACTAGAGGTAAAACTGAGAAAAAGGATGCTAAATTCAACAGTCCAGACTAACATCGTGTGCCTATTTACGTGGTCTGGGGAACTGTGGACTCCAGAGATCTGAATGAATCTGCATCCCCATTTCTGACTTCAGAAGTTGTTAATGGCATTGCTGGGAAGCTGATCTGCAGGTATTCAGATGTTCTAAAGACAAATTACCAACATTTTCATAGCAGCACATACAGCTTTCAGAGCAGGTTACGGTTAGGGTGACATGGATGCAACAAGTGTCCCTCAACGGGCCAGCCCAGATTATAATGCACAGCAACAGGACTGGTATGCACAGGTGGACATAGTGCTCCTGTGGTTCTTATCATTTCTTGTAGTAGGTGACAAGTGCAGTCACATGCAAGGTGCTACAAATGCAGGTTTATCATAAGGGCGTAAGGGATGCTTATCTCTTTCCTGGGCACCAGGTAGTGCCATGCACATTCTTGTGTCACATGCTGAGAAATGGCCTTGCAGGAGCTAGATAGGGCTGTGTCCATCTTTGGGTCATGTTCCTGCTGGAAAGTGCTAGGTTCTGCAGAACTGTAGTGGGAACATGGTTGAACTGTGTTTTTAAAGGCCTGTCTAAAGCAGTCTGGAGCAGAGATGCAAAAGATATGAGATACATGAGATAAACAGCTGAATATAGCCCCAGCTTAGCCCCAAATCACTGGCCCGGAGTTGATGGCCCCAGCTCAGCAGCCTGCTCAGTCATCATCCTCATGATCCAGTGCTTGGAGATTTGAGAGGTTGACTGATGCTTGACTTGGGTCAATGGTACCTGCAGTGCAGGCAGGTTTTATATAATGCACCCATGCTGACTGCCATTTACTGTCCTGCCAGAGTGCTTGTTGGAAAGTCCAGTCCACTCCCTCCCAAGAGGGGAGATTTTCCAAAGATACTGACATCTGTAAGAACAAGTCATTCTTGTTTCATATTTGTCTGGTATCACTGAGGCAAATGTGAGTAGTGCAATAGCTGCACAGACTAGTTACCCTTGATGGGAAGCAGCAGCAGCAGTGTGGGAGATGACAACTGTGTCTGACTACAGGGCAAAGTCATGTAAGCCAAATTTGAGGTCTCTAAGGAGCACCATAATTCTTAGTGAGGCTGCTGTCTTCCAGCAGGAGCAGTACCTACTGCCAGGAGCTGCCTGATCTCAGGCTGTGTCAACAGCCTCAGAGGTACTGCTACTGTGCCTCTAAATAATGTAAGGTGTCACCTGCTGTGGACCATAGTCCTTTTATGCTAAAAGCTCTAAGATGCCGAGCAAAATCATAATCATGCAATTTTAGCTAAAACCAAGTAGGAAGGTCATCAGAAAACATCTCTGCGGTCCTTGAGATATTTAATGAAATAATGAAGTTTTATATTAGGCTAGAGAGAAATGTCAAGAAGGGAAGAATGAATGGAAATAGTTGAAGGTGAGAAGCTGTGTTATCTTCTCTGGGCAGATACTTAGAGCCAACCACAAACATGAGGCAGCTGGTTCAGCTAACCAGGCAGCAGCAAAACTATGCCAAATTTGGCTCCAGTCTACCTAGAAGGAAGGTAAGAAAACCTTGCTTGCCATGCTTGTAGTACAGCAGCTTCTCATTAATTCTGGGGTATGAGAAGAAGTGCCCTGCTCTGGGCAGGGTTTCCCAAAAGCAGTCTCTTATCCATTCTGAAGCTCTACTCCGCAGATGCAGCCCTGCATGACATCTCATAAGGAGAAGGTTTTGACACCTGGAGGTTGCCAGTGTGTGCTTGATACTTGAGAGGTAAAACATGGGTGCTAGAAACCTCCTTTTTTTCTGTTGGGCTTCTAAACACTGTTCTACACCTCTGTCTTTTCTGCATGATTTGTGTTGCATTATTCTTTATTTAGTTGCTCCATGTACAATCCACAGTCAAATACTTTGAAGCAGTTGAGTTTCTTTTATTTTTTTCCTGGGGAGGGGCAAGTTCCTTGAATTCCTCTCAATTCCAGCTCCTGTCAAGATGCAGACACTTTCACAAGCAGACAAAACCAAATCTCTTTCTTTTCTCCCAGGCTGTAGTACAGATTTTTTCTTGGTCATTTGGTGTGCAGCCAAGAAGGGATGGGAACTGTCCACTGCAGGAACCTAATAGTGGTAATGCAGCTCTCTGCTTGCTGAAGTCAGTGATTTTATTCACCAACAAGCAGAGAATCAAGCAGAGCTTTGGTTACTGTTCAGTTGGTTTCAACAGTTCTGCTGCTTTTCATGCCATGGAACTGCCTTCTGGAGGACAACGTCTATCTGCAGAGACTTAAGAGTATATTCAAATCCTAGCATGAAGGATGGGAGACTGGAGGCACGGGGAGTCTGAAGTGCATGTGGAGAAAGGAAAGTCAAAGGGATTTGCCTTCCTGGACATGGAGGTGGGACTAAGGAAGGCAGCTGGCAAGGAAAGGGCTTGTGGGACATGCCTGCCATCTTGTGTTTCCAGAATTTGCTGCTGCCAGGAATGCATACATGCTCATTCCCATCACATCTACTGGTTGTCCCCTTTATCACTGTGGTAATGGTGAAAACCCTGCCGTAAGTCTGTTGAGAAATACTGCTCTTTCCAAGCTGGAATGGCTTGTCCCCCCAACCAACCCATCCTTCCAAACCAGCTCATATATGTTTGCCTTTCAGAGACATTAGAGTGTCTAACTGAGGGCACTTTTACACAACCCTCTTAGCCAATAGTTTTCCTTTGGGAAAAAAAAAAAAAATCCTTTCTGGAAAACACTGGAATTAAACACATGCTGCTCCAGTGAGGTATAAGCAGCCTGCAGAGTGGAAGCAAGGTTTCCCTTGTGAGTGCAGCTCTGTTTGCTCACTGCCTTGCTCACCAGCACAGGGCAGCTGGAAGCATCTGCCCCTTTTCCTTGGCCCCACTCACCATTCAGAACAGGAGGAATGTGTTTGCTTGTGTCAAGTTTTTTAGCATCCAGTTTAAAGACTGTCTCATTTTTCCTCATCATTCCTCCCAGGGCTTCACTTATCACATTTTTCAGGTGATGGTTTTGTCACTTGCTTGCACCTTTGTGCACACACACACTCAAATCTGAGCTAGTAATAAGTAAAACTATTCCTTCCAAAAAAGAAACTCATTCTTGTCAAGATTCCCATCTATAAATATCTCTGAAAAGGACAAGAAAGTTTAGCTTGGCACGAAAATGTGGGTACCATGAGGAATGCCAATTTTCAGTGCTACCAGAATAGGCCCCACAATAGATGCATACCATGGATATATACATCCTGCCCAGAATACGTGCCTCTCCTGTGCCTGACTGAGCACTACGACCTATAGATTGGGTACAGCTGGTAAGCAAAAGCCTGTAGAAGTTGTAGGGTACTTCAAGCAATCTGACTGACCAGGCAACAGTGCACAAATTCCAGAAAAAAATGCCATCTACAATGAGGTAACAAGAATACAAGGCATTTGGATGTGAGCTGTACAGACCATGACAAGGGACACCCTCTATCCAGAGGAATTTATCATCTCATTAAACTGTGTGTCGAGGGGAAGTGGGCCAAGAAGTGACTTGCTGGAGAGGAACTTCCCTGAGCTGGTGGGTGACAAAGGCAGGTTCCCCGAGCACCAGTGCCAACCAGTGCTCTGTCTCCTAAAACTAGTTTCTCCAACTTGACGAGACCTACCACCCCCAGAAACTTATGTCCCTATGCATCATGTTGCATTCTTGGCTACTTCTTCATCTTCCCTGAACAGTCCTTGCTTTCTTCCTGGAAACCTGCCCCATCATTGGGAGAACCTGCGCTCCACACCCTGATTCACCTCTTCCCTTCTACCCACAGCCATAGCCCACATCCTTTGAAAATCACTGCTTGTAGGCCGTGCTCCCACACTCTGCATGCACGTAGGAGCAGGTAGGAGGCTTTGGGACAGAACTAATTTTCATGTCTGTGTTTGTGCAGTGGAAATGCCTGTTTCTCTGGCTGATATAACTTCCATAGGCATGTGGGTATCCCCCAAATCAGGTGTCTTTTCAGTAACATGTGTGCAAGAGTTCACCGAACTTTACTTCTCCAAAGGGATCGACAATGTTCCAAGCAGCTGTTCTGATGCAGCTGTGTCTCTGGCAAGCCTTGGGGATCAGAAAGCAGAGTGCAAAGGGTATTCTCATCCCCTGCACCCCAGACACTAAATTGGGGTCTGTGATGGGAGAACAGACTCTCCTCCCTGTTATCAGCTAGGCCCCTCTCGGAAATGACCCCATCTGCTGGGGCTGCTGATAGCAAGGTGCTTAGGTCAGACCATTGCTGAATAAAGCCCTCTATCTCAACTCAAAATCCTTTCCCATTCTGTGTTTTAAAACAATGCCTGGACAGCCCAAGCACTCTGGGCAGGAGGTGCATTTGGCTAATCTCTGTCTGTGGCTGGCTGCTCGAAGTGCAGCTGACACCTGTCAAAGTGATAGCAAAGGTGGCTTCCCAAAGAGGCCTCTCCTCGAAATCATCCAAGGTTCATGGCAAGGAGGAGACAGCATCCCTCAGCCCTTATCTCCCAGATGCACTGAGAGGAACCTGAGGTGTGTGAAGGCGGCTTTATCTTCCCAAGTGACAAAATTCCTCGAGTAAATAAGCTACTGGGTTGGGGAAGGTCCCAGATGTGTTTCTGGGACACATTTTGAGCGGTCACAGCTCTCTACTGAGGAACACGTGGAGGACTGGTGTGTACAGCCAGCACAAGCCTTCCTCATATCCCATGGAGAACAACAGGACCAAGGCACAAAGCAGACACCCAGACTGCCCATAGCAATTGGCACATCTGACACTCATGGTGAAAACAGCACTCAGAGGAGGTGTCTCCCTCCACTGGACATAAGCGAAAGCAGGGTGACACATTCTCTTCCAGAAGCAGGTCCCTTGGGACCATGATGTGAGCTGTCACAAAGGTGTTGGTCACCTGCAATGACGTGACCACCTGGAAGCTGAGCCAGACCCCCTTGGGGTGGAAACCTCCATGCAACATCGCCCTGGGTGTCATGAGGAGAACTCTCTCATATTTCCTTTCAGGCCAAAACCTGTCTGCCCCTCTTTTCCCAAGCATGAAAACCAGACAGGTTTCCAATTAGAGAGCAACAGCTCTGCCACACACCTCTAGACAGAGATGTGGATGCTTGCTTGCCTGCCCATGTTATGCACCCCAAGGGTGATGAACATCAGCCCACAGAGCAATACAGCCGAGGAGGACGGGCAGTGCTGTACCAGAGTAGTCAACTCCCTCTTTTAGCTCTCTCCCAGCTGCTTCCCTCCTTCTCCTGTACAAGGGAAACTGGTGACCAGAGCCCCCAGGGTCAGGGACACACTTAAAGGAGCAGGCAGTCCTGCCATGTCCTGATTATGTCATTGGAAGCCAAAAAGAAAACCAGGTTTTTTACATTTTTTCCCCAAATGTCATTTCCATTAGGTCGTCTGTATCAGCCAATTTAAGCTCTCAGAAGAATTCCCACCAAATTTTATATCAACTATTTTAGGGAAGGGTTTAAAAAAGTGAAAGACTTTGACTAATTTTAAACCCAGCTTTCCCAAGGGACACTTAACAAAACATACAGTGTCTAAAAACCTTTGCTGTTTCGAATAGTTCAAAATAACATTCCAGAAGGGATCTTTAGAAAAATGTTCCTGCATAGGTCCTGTTCCTGCTGCTGTTTTGGGCTGCCCCCCCTTAATGCACCACATTTGTTTTCCATTTAGTTATCAAACCTACATTAAAATAAAATCTCAGAGTAAATGAAATCAAACTAACCTGCCTCCTTTAATTTTCAGAATATTTAAGGCACATTAAAGGAGCAGAGCCTGTCTATTTTCATTTCCAATGGGGACAGGTACCAGAGCTCAAGAGTTCATCCCTCCAGGCCCATGTGATGGGGATGGGACTGAGCACACCTTTACTTTCCCTCATCCCACACCGCCATACTCTGTACCATTAGTCCCAGACTCACTCAAGGAGTCAGGTTTTTAGGCTGTCCCTGCCACCCCCACTTCAATATGGAGGCACCCCAGCTTCCACTTGCAGGGAATACAGTAAATCTCATTTTACACTAATCCAAGGACTCTGCAAAGCTCCCTCTGTAGCTTTGGTCTGGAGAAACTGGACAAGTTCAGAGACATTTTTATTAAAACAGGCTACGAAGGAAGTATTTAAATCACCCTGCTTGGCAGTCTGATGAAATTACCTGTGCTCAGTCCAAAGAAAAATCACTGAATTTCTTGCAGAATCCTCTTCCTTATTTAAAAATTTAAAAACTTTTCTCACAAACGATGTGATTTCTTTTTCCTGCTGTAATTTGTTGCTTTTAGTGCACTCCCCTCACTCACAATTGCCCCTCTGTCACTGCCTTGCTTGGGTTACCTGTTGTCATGTCTAGGGCTGCTGGTCCCCAGCTCAGTGGCAGGTTGCTTGTTTAGGGTTTAACACCTGAAAATCTGGGTGGGAACCACACGGGTGGTCTTATCAGCTGGATGGCTCATTCTCGTGCCCCATCACCTCCATGCACCAGCACAAGAAATCCTGGTGATGGCAGGCATTTGAAAGTCATTTTACATTTGTATTGATCTGTATGTATGGTGGAGAGTGTTAGTGACAGTATTAGATCTTTTGGAAGGAATATCTATTTTATCTGGTTTATTCTTAGTTTTCATAGTATAGATACACTTCAGACTAAACCATCTAATTCTTAAATATTTTTAAGAAATAAAAATTAAGAATTAATGTATATGAGTCAACATCTGCCCAGAGAGCATTTACTAAAATATTCACTATACAAATAACTCAATACAGTGATTACCTTCTTATCATTAACAGCAGACAACAGGTTTTTTATATCAACAAAGATGTTTCAGATTTATTGAAGCATAGTGGGATATCTAGGTCCCAAACAGACAAACAAAACTATAAATAGTTAGAGAAGATAAGAAAAGCATCTTACGTAAATACTCAGCCTAAAATGAATATAGAACCCAGGAATCCTTCCTTGTTCCCCAGTATATTTAACATTTCCAGATGTGCCTGTATGACCAGTTTGGGATTAGAGGCCTGAAGCTGTGTGACATGAGGCACATGCTTCAGACAGAATAAGTTGGAATAAATGTCCTACAGAACATCCACTTTTCTACAGTTGTCCTTGACCTGAACAAGCACTTTGATATTTCATTAAAGAGACATCTTTCACTTGATTTTGTCTCTCCTGCATACCATTGTCAGGTAGTTTCTTTTTCTTACTGTGGCTTAAAATTCTTTTATACCTTTGGACCATCTTGTTCTGCAGTCATCAGCACTGAACAGACTTAGATTTTGCAGTGGACCAAGAACCTCACTGTCCTCAGTTATCTTCACATTGTTTTTTCTCATGAGCTTGGTCAAGAAAAAATGTCATATCTTAGTCTATAACATTTCCCCGTGGGAGCCCTCTGACTGTACCTGGGTGCATTGTACAAAGGCTTGTTACACCTTGGATGTGAACAGTCCCAACATGTGTTATTAGTATTATCTCATGCACAGACCCCCAGGGATCACTCTCTGAGGCCTTTTCCAAGGAGAACCAGATTCATTAGACAGACTGACCACACGTTACCTAGTACAAGACACTCCAGAGTTATTGTGCAGTGACTAAAGCTTGCACCCACTCTAGCAGAGCCTCACCATCCCGTTTAAAGATAGTATTTGACGTGTTGTCCCAGATAAAGGGGTATGAGTCAGCAATAGCTCCACATTTGAAGGTCTTGTTAAGACAAGTCCTAAGACTGGTAGATTTCATGCTTTTGCCATAAGCACCGTAACTCCTTAAGATATCTACACAGATTTGTCTGGCCAACTGGGGAGGGTTTTAGAAGGAAACTGGAGAAAAGGTGAGGGCAGGGCATAAAAGGGCTTGCTCCAGTGTTCAGCCCAGGTGCTTGTTAAGTTGCTTTGTACCACCAGGGTTTTCTGGCCCATTTTGCATGCTTTCTAATGTCACTGTTCAGTACTGCTTGCATCTCTGTATTCCATTAATTCAGCTCTGCTCTTTTCCTCTTTTTCCATGCCACTGCACTTCTCTCACTTCACCAGGAATCTTTTTGGTCCCCACAAGTCCATTCCCCCTGACACCTGTCTTTCCATGCTGTCCAGTGATCAACTGTCTTCACTGACCTTTGGTCTCAGCCACGTCTGGTTGAATCCATCTCCTCTCACATCGGTTATCTGAAAGTTAGAATCTAGTCTTAGCTATCATCTAGGCTTCCTCTCTACTTGATGGAAAGGAAATGTTTCCTCCAAAGACCAATTCCTCCCAGTCTGAGCTCAGGCTCGAAGATAAGCAGAGCAGATGGCCGTCTGCTAGCACCTGCTTTTGTCCTTTGCCTGTGCAGGACACCTAAAAGCTGAGCTCTGCATCTAATTTTCAGACAGTCAAGTTGGGAAGGGAGAATGTGATTCTCATAGAATAGCAGCCTCACTGCTTACAACAGAACAGGGGGTTGAAGGCAGCCTCAGCTTGTCCCAGGACTGCCACCTCCCACCAGCACAGGGAGAAATCTCCTCTCACAGCCAGCACAGGTCAAGTGTGGGGCTCTCACAGAGCCTCTTCCTTCTCATCCAGAGACATGAGGTTCTGAAAAATCCCTCAATACTTTCAAAGAAGAAAAAAAAAATCATTTCTAAAAAAAAATTTATAAGAAATACGATATTGGACAGGGGCAGACATCTCCTTTTGGCTCATTTTCCCTCAGGAAAAGGGTTTTTAGAGCAGTGTGTGAAATGATTTTATTTCAAAGAGTTTCCTCTTCATCTGCATTATAGCATTAGGTCTATGTTTACACAGCATTTCAGAGCCCTGTCCAAATAACTTTCCTGTTTGTTTATAAGTCAACAATAGGAAACTCCCTATTACCATTGCTTTAATGTTTTCTCACTGTCAAGGTATGGCTACGTATTTTGAAGTGCAATGCTGCTCTGCCTCTAGCAGCAGGTCTATTTCTCATCATTCAAAAAAACCCCAAGCATATACTTAAGTATTAAAAGGTTATACCTAGCATTTATTTCTATAATCTTTAAAATAGCAGTCCCATGGTTATATCAAACTTGCTGCAATTTATCTTTTTGTTTATTTGGGGTTTGTTATCTTGGAAGAAATTTCCTGGAAATTTTGCATCTCTGCTGCAGCACTGTAGCAAAGTCTTTGCTCAGGTTATTCATCTCCGAATCTGTGTTTTGCAGACTTTGGCACCTCCATATCACTCCTCAGCTGGGAAAATTTCTAAGTGTCTGCTCTCTCTCCTGCTCAAGTAGCCTAAACTGACTGAAGCAGGAGATTTGGGGATGCTGCTGTACACACAGTTAACCACCAGCTCTCCCGGCTTCATGGCAGCACAGCTCCCATTTCTAATTAAACAGTGACCAGTGGAGGAAGACATCTCAGATACCCCAGCTGAAAGGCCAGCGGAGGGTGGGTTTTTGCAGCAGAAAGCCAGCTGCCCTGTGGAGGGCTGCAGGGGGAATCAGTATTCTCAGGAAGCTGGCAGGTCACACACTGCAAACAGTGCAGACTCTGCCCAGATAATGAACAGATACATGCGTGAACTGAGAACTCCCTGCAGACCCGGTGCTTACAACAGCAACTGTGGAGCAGTGAGCCAAGGTACAAGACAGTAGCAGCCCGAAATCTTATAAATAAACAATGCAGGCAGATCGCAACCAGCAGATTCCTGCTCTTGCCTCGAGTCTTCACAGCAACACAGGACTAGCTGCTCCCCTAAGGCTGCTGTGTGTGAGCAAGAGGCCACAGTGCACAGGGACCCCTGGACAGGCTTATGGGTGCCAGCACCCAGGGAGCTTGACAGTGTCCATCTCCCCAGCAGGTCTGCTGGGTGCAGACCATGCCCTCACCACATCTCACAGTGCTTTGGAGGAGGCAGAGCCCTGCAGAAGGCACAGATTCTCTTTTTTTAAGCATTGTCTAGTCTCGTGAACGGAGGTTGGAGAATTGGGGTGGAGAAGGTACATGTGTGAGTGATCTGGGGTAAATGATGCCTGGGAGCTGGAGGCCTTCCAGGATGCTCTGCAGGAGGTGAGGATGCTCAGAGGGCTGGGAGCAGGGTGCTGGACACCAAAGTCAAACACAATCATCCACAGGCTCCTGTTCTGTGGCCCCAAACCACCATGAACACACTCAAGTGTTCCTGCCGGATAGTCTGGACTTAGGGGATGCTGAGGACCCTCTCCTACACCGGTGAAAGGTCCAGGCTCATGTGTGAGGGGTAAGCAGTGGCAGGGAATCTGAAGCACCTGTGATAGGGCTGGACCTCCATGAGGGCAAGGACCATTAGCCCAAGGAGACCAAAGGAAAGTTCTGTCCTGACAGGCTCAGGTGGGATCAGCATCTGTGCATCCCTGTGCATGAGGATGTCATCTGATCCCAGAGGTCACCTCAGTGGAGAGGGCTGGCAATGCTGCAGGCATGGTCCTCCAAGAATCTGACAGTTTGAGTGAAATTCGGGATCCATCTACACCCTCTTCCATGGCCAAGGCAGGCAAGCAATGGCACCAGCTTTGGTGAAATAATGCATCTAATCCGCCTGAGTAATTCTAATGCAAGCCTCTTGATTAGTGTTTAGAAACCAGGCAAACAATTGATTTAAAATAATTGGTAAATTATGATTAAATAAAAACATTTATACAAAAGAGTTTGTCATTGATATGGTTAAATAAATATTTGTAGAAGTAACTTATACTTGGCCCCGTGCCTGGACGATGAGCTCTCTTGGGCTGGCTGTGGTTTCATTTTAATAAAGACCAGAAGGCATTCCACAAATACATAATGCTCCTAGCTCATCTGATGTATATCTGAGGCTTTAGCTCTGCTGCCACTAACCCAAGCCCAGCTTTGCTTCATATCACTCACTAGCGCCTGTCACACCCCCTCCCTAAAAACATGGTCCTTATTTAGGGCTTAACCACAAAACAAGTGGCTGTGCTGAGAGATAGTTTAGTGGACAGGAGAGAGGGATGTGGGTGGAAACATTCAACTTGTTTCCACTCTCCTGCATGTCAGAGCAGAGGTAGAGGTGGGTATGCTGCTTTGTAGCAAAACCTCAAGCTCTGGAGCTGCTGCAGGGCTTACAACAATACAGCTCTTATCTGGTCCTGCTCGGTGGGAGATTTTCAAGAGCTTTAGGAAGGAGTTAGCCTCATTATCCACTGTTTAGAGATAAGGAAACTGAAAAGAGATGTGACTTGCTCAAAGTCCCACTGCAGAGGGAACAGAAGGCAGGTCACTGTGCTGGCCAGGGCCCTGTGGAGCCTCCACAGCTCTCAGGATGCACTGCCTGGCTCAGGCACATCCTCTTTGGGTCTGTTAGCCTGATGGTTTCTGGCTACCAAGCCTCTGCCATGAACTAGTGGGACTTGGGTAACCTCTTCGGACACCTGTGTGCTGCTAAGTATCTCCCTGCAAACACTCAGCAAGTGGAGGGTCAGGGGGGGAAACAGGTCAGCAAAGCATGTAATTTGGGGGGCTCTGGAGGTAACGCTGGCACCGCTATTGCGTCGTTCCCTCATTTCCAGCCAGCCACCAAGCCAGAAGAGCTTGGAGCAGTCAGGCCAGGCACAAAAACCCCTTCCTGCCTCCACTGGCCATCCAGCAAGCAGCCAAAGGCTCATTCTTGCTACAAAACACAGCAGCTCAGGCTGGAGGCTCACGTGCTCCTTATTGCTCTCAATAGTGGTCCTGCAGGTCATGGCTGATTGAGAAGCCCTGCTTGTAGAGATATCACTCCAGCCCTAGCCTTCCCCTTCTCATGCTTTGGTAGAGGATCCACCAATGCTGCTGCAAGGTGTGCTCCCCAAGCTGGGGTAGAACAAGGGTTGCCTAAAAGTGTTGCATATTTGGTTGGCACTAAAGGCAGGAGAGCCAAGCAGTTACCACATGCAGCAACTGTCTCACTTGCTGTAATATCCCTTCAGGAACAGGCAGTCAAGCTGTAGCCTAGAGAGCACATAGAGTTTGTCTAGCATCATGGTCTGGGGATGTGAAGGTATGCTTCAACTCTTGCCTGGAGTGACCTGTGTGGCTGGCCGCTCAAAGCGGGAGGAGAAGGAGGACAAGCTTGAGGAATGCAGGAGGAAGGACACAAGTAGCCAACCTGTAGGCTTGGTTTGCATCAGGCACGAGGTACTTGTGGGATGGAAGGAGTAAGTCCCTGGTTTCTCCGGGTGCAGCATTTGAGGATTACTGCTGCAAGGGGAGCCCAGCAGCTGAGAGTAGCCTGCTTGTGGCCTGAGACGTCAGAGAAGTCATGGGTGCTAAACAAGTCCCCTGAGGGAAGCAAGTCACCAGACTCTGCCACCCGTCCTCAGCTCCATTGGGAAACCATCCCCAAAAGGCCATCTCCAGTGGATTAAAATAGAAATTCACCTGTCCCAGCTGTGATACACAGAAATATGTGGTCCCACTCAACATACGCCTCCCTCCGTTATGCCCACAGGGAACCAGCAAAGCCCATCCCCAAACCTCTCCACCACCTCCCCACAGGGACATGGGGGACAAGACCCTCCGCCACTTGTGAGTTCATACCAAGGGTGTGAACAGGGTACATGGTGGTTTCATGCTGGCCCTCGCACTGAGGGCAGCATCCTGACCCTGGGTGTCCCCCCATGATCATGAGTCAGGAGGCAGTTCTTGTCATCTTCCATCCCACAGATCAGACCACTGCTGCCTCTGGGCAACATGGGCTGTGTCTAGTCTGGCCCTTCCCCCTGCTCTGCATGGACAGAGGAGGTCCCTGAGTGCCTTGAACTCCTGCCAGCACAGCGCTCTTGACCTGAGAGCTGTGCTCAAGCCAGCATCCCCATTGGGAGCGTCACCCCTCCTGCCAACCTCCCTGGCCTCAAACCAGGCGGAGACTTCGAGTCTTTAACTGTTCCTTCACCCTGTCTGACCCACCCTGCCCTGAGACTCCTGGAGATGATGGACTGGCTGCAGTCACCATTGCTGAAGGACCGGTCAGTGTGTCAGGAGTGAGCCCCTCATGCTGCCTGCTGCCCAGAGCCAGGGAGACAAGGACGATGGTCAGTGCATCCATCATCTCTGCAGCCTGGACCACATGGGGAGGGATGGGCAGGGACATGGGGCAGGCTCCATCACAGTGCCTGGCTGCACTAGCTCTCTGCACTCACTGCACATCCTTGCTTGGTAAACACGACAGGCAGAGTCTTACAATAAAATATTTATGCTAGTAAAAAACATTTTACCTAATCTTTAAACAGCTATGTCATCTCCCTATTTTCATTCTCTGATCTCTCTGTTTTGAATTGGGATTGGAGAATTTAGTGTATTTACAAAGAAGCAAATATTATGATGAAAATATCACGCAGCTTAATAGTAACTTGAGTAAAGTGCAGAAGTATTTTTGTGTTTGTGTTGTCAATTGCATAATATCTTCTGGCCCTTCATAAATTAAGGGGCCTTGCTTGGATGTGTGCATCATTGTGATAAATAGTTCACAGCTCGAATTCAAGCAAGGCCTATCTGCTCTCAGAACAAGAAGAGCTCATGACATCTCCACCATAAATTCCTGCCCTCAAGCACTGTGAGGAGATAGGGAGGTAAGAAACCAGCTAAAATCCCTGTCAGACAGGGGCAAATTCAAGGTAGGTAAATGCACTGTGATGGCATTTACCAGGACATGATGCAGGTTGTGTTGGACTATCCATGCTCACAGCTACCTGACCAAAGAAATACCATGCTCTGGGCTAAGCACTGAGCTAGGACCAAGCTAGGATCCTTCTGAACTCTTCCCCCGAGACCACTTCTGCTTCACAGTGACAGAGATACTGCTGCTTTGCTAGCTCCAGCTCAGAAGAGCTCTGTCTGTCCCAGGTCATGGTGAGGAATATCCTGACTCTTTGCCATACAAGAACCAGAGGACCTCTTTTCTGTCAACCCTGGGCTGAGTCTCAGGCATGCAAAGAGGAGCTCATTTCTTTGCAGTTTCCTAAAGACCATGACAGCTGGAGCTCTGCTAGGGCAGTATCAGACTAGGAGATTCATATCTGCCCTAACTTCAGATGTGACTGCAGTGATCCATGTCTCCATCATTGGGACCCAGAAATGGGCCTATTGTGATAGTCTTCTTCAGTGAAAGATTGCTTCTTTCACTCTCTATGAAGGTGATGACATCTTGGCAGGAGGTATCATCAAAGGATGTCCAGAGTTCCTTGTGAGCCTTGGCTACTCGTTTTCCTGTAATGCCTGCCCTACACTCAGTTTATCATAGCTGTGTTGGTTATGAATGGAAGAATTCAGTCCTCCTGAGCAACGTATTTGTAAAGGCAAATCTCTCTCCAGCCTTCCCTCTCCTTCAGGATTCAGTTATACCAGCCTAGGGACATTCAGCACAGAGCTCTCTGCCAGTACAGCTCTATCTCCCCATGGGACCTTTGTCAGCACAGCTACACAAGCATGTAGCATATTATCACTAGACTATAAGTGGGATGGGTAGAGTCAGGGTCATTAATTCATCCCATCAGATTTGTCTTCCCAGAGCATGCTGTGGAGATTCAAGAAATAAAGCCATGGCAAGAGACCTCTTCTCCAAATGGAGATGCCAGGTGCTAGAGAGAAGAAGCCAAAGGCAAACTGGGCTCATTCCTATAGGAAAGGATGGTGCAGATCGTGCAGATGCGACTGGCAGGATACAAGGTTTGGAGAAAAACTGCTTGGACAGTTGCAGACTGTTTACAGGACCTTTTGCTTGGCATTACATCCAACCCTAAGTCTTGCAGTGAATTTGGTTTGCTGAATTCAGGGGTTTGCTGTTGACAATGCTGATTAATACACTCTGTGCTGGCATCAGCACCAGCAGTAGCACAGGTAAAATGGTGGGTCTTCTCTGTTGCAGAGCTGGATCTCCGGTGCAACAAGAAAGCAAATGCCAGAGCAATGGGCCAGGCAAAGTGGATCTCCTGCACGAGGCTGAGAGGGCAGGAAGCAGACCCCAGCCTCACCTGGCCATGCAGCCCTGGGGGGGTCGGGGAGACGCCCCTCCCTAGGGCTGTAGCTTCACAGCCCTGAGACCTGCCGGAGTCTGGCCTTCTGTGGCACAGGCACAGTGTCACACACTGACCTCTCCAAATCCCCAGAGGGATCTCATAGAAACATCAGCTCATTTGGGTCTTTTTCTCACAGATGCAAATCTACATAGACACAAACAATCTGCTTCAAAATAACTCAGTACCATAAACAATAGGGTGTGCTGGAAGATTAGAAAGGACTGCTTTCTGGTATCTGGTGAGGAACATAGAGCTGATATCCTTATGGCTCTGGGGTGTGATTTCTCAGTTCAAAGGAATTCCCTACCATGACTAATTTATTTTGGTATTTAAGGCTCACTCCTTCACTCACTGCAGTCAGTACGACCCCTTCTACGGCAGAGATGCCTAATGCAGTGCTGGAAACAGGAGAAGGGGAGAAATACTGGTATCTGCAGTCTTTGGTACCTATGTGACTGTTTCACCTTCTAAAGAAAGGCAACAATTGGTGGCAATGCCTGACCTTTTCAGAACTGAACAGTGACTGTGGTGCAGCACAATGCCTGGTGGTAGACATCTCCAAGACGTGTGAGGGCAGTGTGAACTCTGGAAACACATGAAGACGTTGCAGAGGGTTTTACTATTTCTGGGTTATCTAAGGCAGACAGCCTCCAGGTAAACAGCTCAATAACTGTGGTGTGATCCCAGTGCCTGACCTCCTTGCCTCTAGTCTGGGGTTTATGGGAGACAACTTACCTCTGTTTCCTGTGGACATCAAGAATACACGTGGTCAGAGCTGACTCTCACATAATGACCAGGGAAACACCAGCTCTGGACAGTGAATTCAGCGGTTGAGTCATTTGTGGAGATGTGAGATGAGTCCTCTCTTAGAGGTTGCATCGCCCCCTAAGAAACTAGAGTGGACAGTGAGCCAAGTGCTTGCAAGGTTTGAATGGTAGTATTCCCTGGAGGAAGAAAGGGAGAGGGAGAGGCAGGGAAGGGGGAGGGGAGAGTAGGAAAAAATATCTTTCAACTCTTCTAAAATCTCAACCTTTGTCAATGTCATGGTTTTGCAAGGCAGAGTTTGTGGCTGTTCAGTTTTGGAAAGGGGAGAAAGGATTTCTAATAGTAGGTCCTGGAATCAGCATCATGGGACTTTGAATCTCCACCATCTCAGAAGCTTGGGGTCAACTACTAACATGGCCTCCCAGCAGAGCCCATGTGCACCTGATCCCTTCCCATACCTGCCCTAGCAGGGAGAGGAAGCAGATTGCAAGATCCAGGCCAGACTGTGGCGTGGCTCCCCATGGAGGTAGTTGTGTGTACAGCATGTGTACAGTGTTCACAAGGTGGCAGATGTTTCTCCTGGCCCAGCTAGGCTCAAACATTGTTTAACAATCTGACTAATTGGCTTTCTTCATTATCACTTAATTGCATCATAGCCTTATCTCTGCATTAAATGGAGTAGTAAATAGCACACTGGGTTTAGTTAATTCTCTGAGAGGATGTCAGATTGGTAGGTAGCAGTAGGAACCTAAGTAGGATGCCTAGTGGAGCTCATGAATTGGCTTGCTTTACCCTCTATGCACCTGTGCAACTTATCTTACCTTACTTACCTGGCTTGGTAAGGGCAGGGCACTGGTCTCATTTGGTACAAACAATTGCCATACTATGTAAAGCATGCCAAGGAGAGAGGAACAGCCATTGCAAGCTCTAGCAGAAGAGCAAGAAGTGAAAAGGATGGTAGCCAGTTAATAACATCTCCAGGGCCAGTAGTATGCTGGGGTCTAAGTTTCCTAGGAAGGTGATTAAGATGCTCTAATCAGAAGCACCTTAATCAGAAGTTATTTTAGAAAGAATTTGTTAAATCAGTAATAACAAATCTCTGGGACCTGGTAGTCCAAAAGGACTGCCTAACTCTGAAACATTCGAAGGAACATGTCTCTGCTGCTAAGCATAGTGTGAGACCCAACATCCTTATTTGCCATGGGTGGAGGATGATGATAAATCTGACTTTCATTTTTACAAAAGGCTCCAGTGAGGATCCAAGAAGCTATAAGCAAGTAGATGTGCATTCCAGTTTGCAATTTTGTTGAATAGCAGAAACGTGGAGGAATTCTATGTTTGAGGGTTATCATGCCCACCAATTGCTTACAAGTCTTTCAAGTATACACTGACAGTACAGATAAGAGTGGGCCAAAGAATACTGTGGCTGTGGATTTCCACCAACCTTTCAATGAGATATCAGATATCTCTAGCTTATAGGTGGGAAGAGAAAAAGCCTTCCAGGGACTAATGACTTGCTAAAGATAGGAATAAATGGCCATTTTTCACATCTGAGTGATATAGTTCGTGGAGTACCAAAGGAACATGTGCTGAGAGAAGGCTTCTCAGCAGAAACATCAGGGAAAAGGGCTGATGATTCAAAATTAATAAGGCAATGAGAAGTAAAAATTCCTGCAAATAGTTGCAGAAGACTCTCTTCATGCTGAGTGCCTGAAAACTCATAGAATCATAGAATCATTGAATGTTGTGAGCTGGAAGAGACCCACAAGGACCATGGAGTCCAACTCCTGTCCCTGCACAGAACAATCCCAACATTCAGACCAAGTGTCTGAGGGCCTTGGCCAAATGCTTCTGGAATTTTGTCAGGCTTGGTGCCATGAGCACCTCCCTGGGGACCCTGTTCCAGTGCTCCACCACCCTCTGTCTCAAGAACCTTTTCCTCATGGCCAACCTCACCCTCCCCTGCCACATCTTCCTGCCATGTCCTCTGCTCCTGGCGTTGGTGGCCAGAGAGAAGAGCTCAGCGCCTGCCCCTCCTCTTCCCCTTGGGAGGAAGTTCTAGACCACAATGAGATCTCCTCTCAGTCTCCTCTTCCCCAGGCTGAACAAACCAAGCAACTTCAGCCTCTCCTCATACAGCTTCCCCTCTAAACCCTTCACCAATTTTGTGGCCTCCTCTGGACACTCTTCAGGAGTTTTAGATCCTTTTTATCCTGTGGTGCCCAAAACTGCCCCCAGTACTGGAGGTGAGGCCGCCCCAGTGCAGAGCAGAGTGGGACGATCACTGCCTTCGACTGGCTCACAATGCAGTGCTTGATGCAGCCCAGGACATGGTTGGCTGTCCTGGCTGCCAGGACACACTGTTGGCTCATGTTCAACTTGCCATCAACCAGAATCACAGAATCACAGAATGGTTTGGGCTGGAAGGGACCTTAAAGCTCATCCAGTTCCAACCCCCCTGCCATGAGCAGGGACACCTTCCACTAGACCAGGTTGCTCAAGGCCTCATCCAACCTGGCCTTGAACACTTCCAGGGAGGAGCAGCCACAACTTCTCTGGGCAACCTCTTCCAGTGTCTGACCACCCTCACAATAAAGAATTTCTTCCTAATATCTAATCTAAACCTACTCTCTTCCAGTTTAGAGCCATTACCCAGGACCTTCTGCGTGTAAAGCAGATGTGATAACCACTACACTATGGAACCATAGACTATGGAACTCCCAGCTCCCTCTCTGCAGGGCTGCTCTCCAGCCTCTCATTCCCCATCTGAACTATAAAATGAGATTAAACATTAATAAATGTAAATACCACACAGAGCGGGGAAAAGAAATTACCAGTCTATGCATCTCCACAGTCAAGAGCCCAGCATTAGCAATTACCACTCAAGGAAGAGAGACTGGGGTCACTTCATACTTGAGAAATGACAGCCCCATTTCTAGATCATCTTGAGATGTTTGTGCTGACAGTTTCCCTTCAGCCTCACTGGGAAAAATTCTGGTTTAACCAGAAGGTGAGTTTTTAGATGAGATCACATGCAGCGGTTTGAGCTACTTGGTTGACACTTCAATCTTCCTGCTCTTCCCTTTCATTTTTTGTGTCATTCAGCAGAGTGCCAATGCTGATTGTTAGCACCTGGGAGTTCAGAGGCTGTAGCTGACAAGAAAAAGGAATTAAAGAAAGTTGCAACAATCTCATCCATTCCCTCATGGGCTCATAACGCCAGGGAAGAGGACGTAAAACCATAACACCGGCAATCCTGCACAGGCTCTGGCATTCAGGACAGGCTGACATCTCTTGTGAGCAAACCCTGGCACTGAGAAACTCACACTGTGTGAGAGGATACTCGAGTGCCTCACACAGCTACGTATCTGGAGTAAAAGTGCTCAGACAGAAGCAGGCTCACTCTTTCAGCTCGCTGAGAACTACCTACATGCTCTGGAATACATGGCCAGTACAGTCTCCCATATGCAGTGCTGGTCTGACACGTGCCCCCCACGAGAACTGCTCAGGAATTGTCTCCAGATTAAAAAAAAGTCCTGAGAAAAGAGTAGGGAGGAACAAAGGTATCACATTAAAATGGAGGTCAGGCCATCCATGTGAGACAGCACATACATCCCTAGCAAATTACCAACTGGGACGTGCCAGCTAAATCACACAACACTTTCCATTAATCTGGGTGAACAGTACAGCAAACAAATAAGTAGAAAGCTTTATTCTGAAGCATAGATACCATCTCGTCCTTTCGCCTCTGTACACACTCACAGTAACTCAAGCTTAAGGAACCTGTGATCTTTGCTTGACTCTGTCTCCCAGTCTTCTGTGCTTGGGGAGTTTGCAGGGGTCATCCTCCATTCTGACATGAAAGTACAGAATTTATCCACATCAAATGGGTTCCATCTGCCACTGTCTGTCCATCCTCCCCAGCTGAGGCAGGCCGCACACCGATTCTGGGATTTTACTGACCTGTTTATTTTCTCAGCTGTACATTTTGCAGCCCCTACCCCATCTAAAAAATGATATAGTGCTTCACCTTTTTCCCTGTTGATCATTGCCCAACCCTTCTACCTCCTTTTATTGTGTACTCCTCATCACAATACTTTTCTTCCTGTCTTGGAACAATTCTGAGTTTTCACTACACTTGTACGGCACCACGTGGAAAATTTTCTGAAAGTCAAAACCCGAATATTTATTTGGTTCTGTTTCATTCACTGCTTTAGATGCCTTCCAGACTGCTCTGAAAAGTTAGGAAACTACAGCCTATATCTATCTCACCCACTAATCATTTTAGTACTCCAAGCTAGAAAATAAAAGTCCTTTGTCTTCATTTATCATTTAGATGGCCAATGCATCTCCATGAAAGAGGGAAGACCATGATACTGATGGGCTTTAGGGGTCCAGAAGGCTCCTGCACTGTCTGCATCCTTGATGTGGGGTCTTTTGACAAGTTCTCTTCTGTGCATGTGCCTCAGGCAGAGACAAGGTGCCAGCTGTGGCGGTGATGGGAAAAGCCCACCCAGCAGAGTGCCTTGCAGTAGGGGCCAGGCCTGTCCTGCCAGCCTCTCCAAGCATTTGATATCAGGCCTGGAGCTCCTGTGCCTACACAGTGCGCTTTGGGCAGCTCACTGCCCTTTGGTGGTCCTAGGCCATCACTGCTAGTGGCCTTTTACTGCCACAGGGAGACCTATCCCAAGCAGGATCACACCACGTAGAGTCTCCCTTGCACTCCACTCCTCTTCCACTGAACTCAAAAGATGGAGATGGTAAATTTCAGGCAGAAAAGGACACAAACATCAACAACTCTAGTAGCAGCAAGAAGGGACTGAGGAAGCAGAGCTCATTCTCACAGGAAGACATAGCATTGGAGTGAAAAAATTCTGGAGACCCTTCCTCTGGGCTCCTAGGTGACATGTGCATTGTCATGGCTGATATGGAACCAGATGCATCACATCTGTAGATAGTCCTGAAGGGATAGAGGGACAGACCCAAGGTGAGATCAGCACATGAGGCACTGTATGGCCAGAGCCTCCTCAGGCAGGTCCAGCTAATGGAGAAGACGTTAGGAACAGCAGACTCCAAAGGCAATAGGCAAACCTGAGCAGGGCTTTGGCCAGCAGGGACAGTAAATTATACGGGACTTTGCAATGCAAAAAATACAAGAAGCTGCAATTTGAGACTCTGGTTGTCAATGAGTCCTGTCTTGTCTTCATGGTATGGTTCTGCTAAATGATGGCATTTGTTTCAGGACAGTGCTACTTATGAGGAGCAGTCCATTAGATGGGACATTTCAAACATAATACACTAAACATTAGGAAAGAATAGTATGCAATAAGCCTCCTGGCCAGCTTGCTGGACACTACAGTAGGGCTCTCTTTACTGACTCAGGTTCATGTTTGGAGATGAATTTATTTCAATAATTTATTCTCTGTCAGATATTAAGGAATATCCACTTCATCAGACACAGCATGACCAGGAAACCACATGTTCAGCCCACAACAGCTAGAGGGCTCAGCTAAGAACAGCCACATCGCATGGACTACATGAGGGTGAGGGACACCAGCACTTCACAGGTCTCAGTGGGGCACTGCTGGAATCAGAGCTTCTGGGGCTACTGGGTTTCTAAGGTCTCTGACTTCATGGGCCTAGGAGTCTGGAAGCCCTGAAATTCCTATCTCCAAAACAAAACATGTAAGAGGACTTCCCAGAAACCACAGGATGAAAACAAAACAAAACAAACAAAAAAAACAAACAACAAGCAAACAAACAAAAAAACCCAAACCAGGACTGAAGGAGTTTTCAGGTAAATGTTTATGATCTAGCAGGAATCTAGGCAGCTTTCCAGGCGAGACCCAAGTGTCAAGAAAGCTGAGACCTATCCTTGATGTAGCTTAATTTGTACCACTTATGTTACAAGGGAAAAGGTGCCATCAGTTCATTTCCTTCTACTTACCTCAAGTGACCCAGATATGGGCTTGGGGATGGGGAGTCTCAAAAGATCTGCATCTCTGTGTCTATTTGCAAAAAGTTTTTCTTCTCTGAGAGAATGTTTGGCAGGTAGAGAAGCATACCTCATTACAGCTATGTCCAGCACCTGGCTGTGCCCAGCCTCCTTGGGATCACAGTGCTCATCTCTAGCACAGGAAACTTTTATGTCAAGATTTAGCCCTGCCTCATTTATTTGGCATTATTCTCAGTGGCTCTGTGTAATAGAACAAGAGGACATGTTCTGAGTGCCTGCAGCATGTGCTACCAGAGCCACAGTGTATATGAACATCTCAAGCAGATAATCCTATGGATGCAGCTACATACTAACAAAGGTGTGGACCAAGCAGCGCAGCTTTGGGCATGCCTGCACTGCAGAAGGGAAATGCAGCTGAAACACCTGAGCACCCCTGTGCTCCCTTTCATCTTCCTAGCACAGCTCAAGATCTGCACAGCCTGCTCTGTGCAGCAGCAGTGAAGCAAGCAGTGGCCAGAGTCATAGCTCTATTTGCCAAGTAGCCATGTGTCCTCTGGCTCTTTGACATGAAGGGAATCCAGCACAGGACCTGCACCCAGCTGTCCCCTCACCTGGGATGCTCACCCTGACCCCAGCCCTTCCTTCGTCCTAGGGGCACACAGATCCCAAAACCACATCGGCCACCCCAGCATGGGAGCCAGAGGCTGCAGGGCCTGCCTCGCACCACACTGCAAAGAGTTAAGCCTTTGCTCTGTTGATATTTCCAAGCGCTCCCAAAGTCGTGGAGCCTGGGAGCGCCCTGATTGGCTGCGCACCGGCCGGTAGTAATTAGTATCAGATATCAAACTTCTGTTTTTGCTAAGACCCTTTCCGATAGTTGCTGCTCCCCGCTAGATGATGACATCAGCCAGGACACCCAGCTGCTGGTAGTAAACTCCGGGTGGGAGGAGGTTCCCTCCAGCTCCACGTTAATTAGTTCAGCACAGCACGGGGAGCGGTTGGTGTCTGTGGAGGGTCCGTGCTGGATGGGACCAAATCTTTCAAAGTCACTTGCTGCTTCTTGCCAGCCAGCTGTAAAAGCACTCAGAGGGTCCAGGAGAGTTGGATGAATCCTGAGCATTGGTTGTGGTCTGGTCACCTTTTCTCTGTGGAGGAAGTTAATGGTTTAAGTGAGGGGCATCTGGATCTGGTCCCTGAGTCACCATGACACTCCTGGGGTCTGAGCACTCCTTGCTGATTCGGAGCAAGTTCAGATCAGGTAGGGGAACCTTGAGATTTCTCTTAAAACTTCTCTCTCCGGCAAGCTGTAGCCACAAACTGTTTTGCATTAAATGTTTGGAAGCAGCATGCTTCAGGGGGTTGCACAGCTGTCACAGCTTTGATCTTACAGAGGCTATTCCACAAGTGGAGAAATGCATCTTCCTTCCTCTGATGATTTTTTTTTTTCCTGGTTTTTCATTGTCTTCCATTTATGTCTGTGGTTTATTTTGGTAAAACTGCAGTTCCCAGGTCTCCTGCCCTGGCCCTGCTGCAAAGGATTTGGGCAGGAAGCCAAAAGGACATCTGGGATAAACAAGATACCTAACGCCGTCCGTATATTCCAGGTGATCTTGCGGGTTCGCCTGTAATATTTGCAGTGAGGATGGGCCTGACACTCTCTCTGACATGCAGGCAGCTGACTTTGTTCCATTAAGTTGTGACTAATTGGAGAAAAATGAATTTGAAGAAATGCGTCATTTTTAGAAGTAAAAATAACAAATGGAACATGAAAAGTATTTAAAGTGACATCATCAGAGAAATAAAACCAGAGCCACACAATTGATTGCCACTCTCGGAGGATATGCAAGTAAAACATTCCTCCGTCTCTAAGTTAGGGGAAGCACCAGTAAGGCGCTTCTCAGAGGACGTTCACCGTGAGTGAAGGTGAGTGAAGGTGAACTATGGGACGGTCTCTTCTAAACCAGGCTCTCTGCTGGATACTCGTGCCTTTATTCACTGGCTTTATTTATAGTAAGTATGCTGTGTTTGTCAGTGTGTATCTTTACTTGTAATTTTTTTAATGAACATAACATACTGTAATATTAATGGTAATGTCAAAAAATGCTCTCGAGGAGCTTTCTCTGACCTTCCCAGAGGTGAAGTTCTCACCCGGAATGTTACCTGTGAGGATGTTCGGACAAACCAGCTACAGGACGCTGTAAAATCGGACAGGGTAGTCACGCTGGAACATGCACCCAGTCTGGCCTGTCACCCACGTCGTGTGTGTTTTTGCCTCCTTGTGCATTGTAGATCATTAAATTAGAGATTTATTATAGTGATGGTAGACATGAGTGGTGTTATCAGGATCTCTTAGATAGCTGGGTGGTCAACTTAAACTTTGTTTTCTCAGCAAATACAAAGTTGGCAGTTGGTTGAAAACCCAAGAGTGTGTGTGCAAACACAAGTGTCCTAGTCTGGCTGAATTATACAAAACTTGGGTCCAGGGCTTTGGTGTGGTTTCCTTATCTCTCTGATCTTACATTTCATTAGATTATGTCATTCCTTAGATTTTGTTGGTATATTATGGTACATTGCTGTTCATTTGAAAAAAATCTGTCTGTAACAATTCTTCCAGCAACTACAAAGCAACACTGCCACCTTTCTGACAAGAGGAGGACGGGCTGTGTTACATGTCCCTGCGTTCTTTTCAAATGAACCAGTATTGTTTTTAAGGCTCATTTCTGGTTTATTTGTAAGCTGGCTTTCTTATGGAACCAACAGTGGGATTTCTAAACATATTTTTCAAATGATTCTCCAGTAAAAGTAAACTTTGTGGGTCTTTGCAGCCATAAATTCTCATGCCTTTCAGCATTTCTAGGGCAGTCAATTTGTGGGACATTCTTTAGTTCCTGACTTATTCCCACAACTGCCATCCCTCACTATTGCCTGGTGAAAGATAGGTTTCCCATTTGACAAGATTCTTCTGCTTATTTACTATGTTTTGGTCTGGATTGCCAAATGTCCTAGTGCTGGGACCGCTGCAGGTAATGCGGAACATGAACACAGCACAACCCTAGTCATCGCAGTCTATGAAACAGGGGAGGAAGGAGGGATGCTGAGGAATACAGATAAATCAGTAATGCTGCTTTCAGTTTGTGTTCGATTTTTAGTAGCATGGGGAATAGAGAAGGCTAACATATAATGGTTGAAGTGGTCAAATCTCTTTTACGTGCAAAGTCTCCATGGGACAGGGTTTCCCCTGGTGTCCCTGCTCCCTGTGCAGACTTTGGTAGCTGTACAGCCCCACGAGGATGGCAGAAGATGCAGTGCTCTGATTTACTGTCCTCCATTCACTTGGAAGAGGGATGAACATCCCCAACAACCCATTGCCCTGCACCACATGCCCCTACATAGCTCAGGGTCTGTAACACACCGCGCGACAGCAGCAACCTACACAGAGAGCTGTGTAGCTTGCACAGAGCATGCAAAGGACAAGCCGGGAAGGATTGGATCCTGAAATGCCAAGCTGCAAGAAGCCATGCTTCACGACGTACTGTTGCTTTGGGAATGGTCTTAGCAGGCAGGTGTGAGGCTTTGCTTGCTCCCCCAGTTTGGGAAGGATTAGCTGTGCTCCATGACTCATGACGAGTCTGAATCTCTTTTGATGGATTCCAGGCCAATGTTAAGGAGGGCTGAGGTAAATCTTAGTAACTCAGCTTTTGCTATCTCTTCATGGCCTGCACACACTGAGCAGCTGAAAAAGCTATGTGTGTGTTAAATGGTGCTAGAGACATATTACTTGCTTGTTGTTTCCTCATCCCAGAATCCTTTTAATCTCTGCGGTACACAGCATGCAGAAAGTGGGGCAAGGAGGTGGCAACTAGGAGATGGTGGCACGTAGGTGTCCCTCCTAGAGTCAGCTTTCTTGAGGGTCAACTTTCCAGTCTCTAGCTTCCATCTGGCAGTGTCAGTAGCAAGAAAAATATTTTATCCAGGAAAGGCTGATCTGGTGGAGGCAGTGGCTTTTTCACACAGTGCCCAGCAATCCTCCCTTGAGTCCTACAGTGTCTTCTCCTGCTCTTCTCTTCCCAGTGGTTTGCAGTGAAGGACTAGCATAGCTGTGCAGTGTGGAGAGACAGTAGCTACCTCAGTCCAGGGCACCAGAAACCTCTCCAGAGGAGATAGATCAAATCACCAACATGCTGCAGGCCTTCAGGTTCCCCTCCCCTTCCTCAAGGATTTGTGTGCGTGTTTATTTTGTCTGTTTTGCTAAAGATAAATACACCGATCTGAGGTCATCCTGACAAATTTTGCAGGAATGATGATTCTTCACGCCTGCCATGCTATCCTATGTGGTCCAATTATCAATGGGATTGCACTAAATCAAGTAGGACATCTAAGGGCTGTTCCAGGAACATATTTAACTCTTCACAGAGACGATCGTTTATATGAAGTGATCTCCTGCTTTGAATACAAACCAATTGTACTCCAGCAGCAGAGAAGCATTGTCATCAGACAGAGCAAACAAAGCTGGCAAATGCAGACTTAACCTTAACTCTGACCTTTTCTGTCCAGAGATATAGAAAGAGGGTTTACAAGGCCAACATCTGCATAACATCAGTGGCAGTTCAGATAATTGGTTAAAAAGTGAAACTTTAACACTCTAAACATGGATCTAGGTGGCTTGGCATGAGATAATATCCAGGCCTAATTGTGGACACATGGGTGTGAATTTGCAGAGACTTGCCTGACTCTACAGAGGAAAGGATTAATAGATACACATAGGGCTTGAATGAAGCTGGTTGAGATGGGAGAGGAATTTATTCTGTCTGGTGGAGACAGTGATTTGGATCAAAATCAGCAGATTAATAAAGATAGAAAAGAGTAGGTCTTGGTAAAGTGTTAAGCCAAGCATTTTGGCAGAACCTTTACCTTCATTTTCCTAGTGTTCAAAGATAAAGCATGTTCATGTGTTTCCTTTCGGATCATGAACTTGTACAGTTCACAATCAGTTTGTGCATTCAGCCATGGCCCCACTGTAACTGATGACACTGTTTTGTGATTTCATGAAGTTTTTGTAAAACACTGACTTGTAGATTAGTTTATGTTTGGTTTTATTTTTCTAATGTCTTACACCTCAGTGTTTTAGCTGACAGACATGTTTCTCTGTCAGTCAGGCATGTGTTATACAGAAGGATGTATAGGCTGCTCACAAGGATGCTGAAGGGATTACTCCAAGGAGGATTATGACAGCATGTTCTCAGGACCATGGTGAGGTTGAGGTTGCACATTATGATGGGGACAGCCCTCAGAGGGATTTCACAGATGGTTATTTTTAGTGGTGACCTGTGACCATTAGGTCTGGGCTCCTTGCTAGCCAGGTGTGGTCCTATGTCTTTTCCAAGGCACCTGCAGACCCAGATGTGGGTTTAGAGAAGTTGTTCTCATCAATGTAGATGAGATTTTCAGCATAGTGCAGCCTTCCAGGTAACACACAAATTCATAATACATCTACCTGAGAGAAGGTAAAACACTCCCACTCTGCAAGTGGGAGCATCACATACAGAGATAAAACTGGCTTGGTTGGGCCCCACTCCAGGGCAGTGCTTGGCCAGGAGAGGACTGACCAAGGCTTTCCACAACTGTCCTTGCTGTGTGGTGACATTTTCAGCTGGGCTGTGGCTGGCTGAGCTTCAGGTCTATTCACACAGGTCCCACAAAGGATGTTGTCAGAGGATAACATGGGCCTGGAGACGTGATGCTACAGAGAAATCACTCCATAGCTCCTGATTATCAGCAGAGCAGATGGGCTGAGAGCCACGGAGGGGCTCAGGAGAGAGACTGGCCAAGGTGGTTTTGCAAAACAGCAGCTCCAGAAAAGCAGCTCCCTACAGTGCTCTGATGGACCACTGCTTCACCCTGACAGTGGTGGCACCTAGGAGGTTGGCTGACTGGTCACCCAGCTCAGGGTGATTCCATATGCAGCAGCTTGGTGTCAGCCTGTTCCTTGGTCAGGAGAGAGCACCACCTGCTCCTGGCTGCCCTGCCCATTTGGATGTCCTGCTTTGAATGTAGGTTCCTGCTCCTGATGCAACTGCAAGAAACAGCCACAACCCTAAGAAGACCACAGGCAACATGACTGCACCAGCCACTGAGCTAGCCCTGCTCCTGCCCTGTTGGGACCTTAGACAAAGGATCCCATGCACATCCCCCACTTGGGGAGCTCCTCTGTCCCTGGCATGCTCACACAGGAAAGCCTCAGACATTATCTGTAAGATAGCCTCAAAGCCAGCAGCAGTCCTGCCTTTCAAGGGAGGCTGTGTCCAAAACAAGGCCATTTTCTGCCAGCCAGTGTGTGGGCAGGGGAGAGTCAGCAGGTTCCTCTGGTACACACCACAACCATGGACAAACACGTGTTTTACATTTGCTCAGCTGCTGTTTAACATGCAACAAAGCTGCTGCTCTTGAAAACAGGAGTCCCTCCTGCCCATCACTCTGTTCCCAATTTGCTACCAACTCCCCAGCAGAGCAGTCCCTATCCTGTGCACCACTGAGCCACACTCATGCTCATAAAACCCCACCTCTGGCCCATGGAGGGCAGGAATGAGCTGCTGGAGTGGTTGACAGAGGGGACAGTAACTTGATGCTGCTTTTTTCAGCAGCAGTGCCAGCTTCAGTTGTTTGCCAAACTGCTGACTCCCATGATGGTCACACACTTGGGTCAAACTGGCATAATGTGGTGCTTCCACTGGTTCTCTTCACTGTGCAGCCCAGGAGGACTGGCTGGTGCAGGGAGCAGCAGGCAACTGCCTGACCATCAGTTCTGGTATCAGCAGTGACTTACTTCAGAGGAAGACAAGAGCACAGCGGTTACACTGGTTGTGAGTGTGGTTCCCAACCAGAGTGAAGGTGATGGCACAGTCCAGGCAGGGAGGAAACCAGCAATTATTGGGATTTCACCTGAAACCACATAAGATAGCTGGGAAGAGCTGAAGCAGTACGGACTCTGCCTCAGTCACTCCCACTCCCAGAGGGGCTGTCAGACAGGGATAGGTGCTGGATCAGAAATCAAGAAGTAGCAATGGACCTGTAGCTCCATCTGTGCAGCTCGTCTCAGCTGCAAGACTGAGCTGAACACTGAGAAAGCCTAGTGCAGCCTCGGAATTTCCAGAAAACCTGGTCACACAGAATCGCAGAATCACAGAATGCCAGGGATTGGAAGGGACCTCGAAAGATCATCCAGTCCAATCCCCCTGCAGGAGCAGGAACACCTGGATGAGATCACACAAGAAGGCGTCCCGGCGGGTCTTGAATGTCTCCAGAGAAGGAGACTCCACACCCTCCCTGGGCAGCCTGTCCCAGGGCTCTGTTACCCTCACAGTAAAGAAGTTTCTTCTCAAGTTTAAGCAGAACCTCCTGTGTTCCAGCTCACACCCATTGCCCTATCACTGGACATCACTGAGAAGAGCCTTATTATATTTCATTATGTTTTTCCCTGCCCAGTTCTCCAGCCTGTCCAGGTCTCTCTGATGGCAGCACAGCCCTCTGGTGTGTCAGCCACTCCTCCCAGCTTTGTATCATCAGCAGACTTGCTGATAGTGCACTCTGTGCCCTCATCCAGGTCATTGATGAATATATTGAATAATACTGGTCCTAGTACTGACCCTTGAGGGACTAAGCCACTGTATGTAGTGGTCTGGCCACTACATAAGTGTTCATGGGAGGGGATGGGCTCTGATCCAGCTTTCTTCTCAGAGACAGATCACTGCCAACACTAGATCAGGTCAGCAATGGCTTTGTTTGCCTGTCCTGGTCCTGAGCCCTGCAAGAAGGGCAGTTCCCCAGCCACCCTAGGCAATGTGCCTTGGTGCTGCTCAGCCCCCCTGTGCTGTTAAAGGCAATTTCCCAAAGAGAGGAGAGTGCTATGTGTGCTTTGGTGATGCCCCAGCATGAGGGGATGCTCTGATGTAGCTGAGAAAAGTCCCACCTTGACCATCTGTTGAGCACTGGACTCAAAGTGTCCCTGAACATTGATGCAGAAAGCCAGGTTTGCCTGCTCCCAGGGTGAAGGGAGGATTTGAACATGTCTTTTCCAGTGCATCACCAGGCCAGGCAAGGCCCAAGCTGTCCTCTTAGCTTCCTAAAGCTCTGAGGTCAATTCCTAGGGAGCAGGATGAGTCATGACTGCTAGTCATGGGCAGTGCTCAGATCTTGGGCCACCAGAACCAACTATGACTGACACCAGGAGGTCTTCTTGGATGACACAGCCTCATTGCAGAGGATGTTTCTGGCAGCTGTATCAGTAAATGAGACTTGGTGCTAGTGTAGAAAATATGAGTATTTCTAACAGAAAATTCTGTGAGCAAAAGCACTGTAATAGCTCTGGTGTGCCTCACACCATCTAAGGAGGGATTTCTCATCATGAGATGCCATAGAAGGGAGCAGGGTTTCTGAACACAAGGTTGTCTCTTAGCTGATGGCAGCTAATGGTGCCAGCACAGCTCGGTACCACAGGCTGACCAGTGTGCATGACTACTCCCCTGAGGCTACTGCTTGCTATCCAAATTGGTGCAAACCAACAACAGGGATGCTGGGGATGTGGTACCAAGATTGTCTCGACAGAGGTACTCCAGCCATCTTTCTTTGTAATATAACTTCTCCTCTGAAGTGCTAGCAAAGCTGTTTTCTTGAAAAATAAAAATATTCAGGAAAAAAATAATTCCCATACTTGGTGGGTGACAGCACCTTCTAAGTAAGTCACAGGCAGCACTCAGAGCTCAGGTCTCCAGACATATAGCAAAAGAAGAGAACAGGAGTGCAGATGGGGTCAGACACAACTTCATCAGATTTCAAGTCTCCTTCAGGAAGCAGCTAAATGGTGGCTGTTTGGATGGTGCCAGGGGCTGCTCCAGTCCTTTTTTTAAGCATTGTTGCTTGTAAGGGAAAGGTGCAAGCCTTGAGCTAGCATCCACTGAGCTGCAAGCTGCAGCACTGACTCAGAGGCTGCGAAAGTAGTGGTTGCTTTACCTCTTCCTGCAGCGATGTTCAGTGTTATTGTCTGACACTGTTCATGGCTACATTGCTTCAGATGGTTTGCAACAGGATTTGGAATTTCACAGAGGTTATATTTTGGAGTCAAAACCTGCATCCATCCTACTGCATGAGGAGAACCAGATTAGCAGTGGAATTCAGTAAAGCATTTGACACAGTCTCCCACAGCATCCTTGCTGCCAAATTGAGCAAGTGTGGATTAGATGAGGTAGTGAGATGGACTGTGAACTGGCTGGTGGGAAGAAGCCAGAGAGTGGTGGTCAATGGGGCAGAGTCTAGTTGGAGACCTGTGTCTAATGGACTCCCTCAAGGGTCAGTACTAGGACCAGTACTATTCAATATATTCATCAATGACCTGGATGAGGGCACAGAGTGCACTGTCAGCAAGTTTGCTGATGACACAAAGCTGGGAGGAGTGGCTGACACGGCAGAGGGCTGTGCTGCCATCCAGAGAGACCTGGACAGGCTGGAGAACTGGGCAGGGAAAAACTTAATGAAATATAATAAGGACAAGTGTAGGATGTTGCACCTGGGCAGGAACAACCCCAGGTTCCAGTACGGGTTGGGAGATGATCTACTAGAGAGCAGTGTAGGGGAAAGGGATCTGGGAGTCCTGGTGGACAGCAGGATGGCCATGAGCCAGCACTGTGCCCTTGTGGCCAGGAAGGCCAATGGCATCCTGGGGTGCATTAGAAGTGGTGTGGTTAGTAGGTCAAGAGAGGTTCTCCCCCCCCCTCTACTCTGCCCTGGTGAGGCCACATGTGGAATCTTGTGTCCAGTTCTGGGCCCCACAGTTCAAGAAGGACAGGGAACTGCTTGAGAGAGTCCAGCACAGAGCCAACAAGATGATTAAGGGAGAGGAGCATCTCCCTGATGAGGAAAGGCTGAGGGAGCTGGGCCTCTTTAGCTTGGAGAAGAGAAGACTGAGGAGTGACCTTATTAAAGTTTATAAATATGTAAAGGGTGAATGTCAGGGCGATGGAGCCAGGCTCTTCTCAGTGATGTCCAATGATAGGACAAGGGGCAATGGGTGTAAGCTGGAACACAGGAGGTTCCGCTTAAATTTGAGAAGGAGCTTCTTTACTGTGAGGGTGACAGAGCACTGGGCCAGGCTGCCCAGGGAGGTTGTGGAGTCTCCTTCTCTGGAGACATTCAAGACCCGCCTGGATGCCTTCCTGTGTGATCTCATGTAGGTGTTCCTGCTCCAGCAGGGGGATTGGACTGGATGGTCTTTTGAGATCTCTTCCGATCCCTGGCATTCTGTGATTCTGCGATTCTGTGTGAGATTTGGATGAATATTCAGTGACTGGAAGAACTGCTTCAACTGTCTGGCTTGGACTGCTCCTGGAAATGACCAGCATTTGCATATACCTGGCTACACATTTCCTGTCAGCTTTCCCTGAACAGACAAGGCTGGATAAACTTCTCGTTCTTGCCCTATGGCTTCAGAATGGACCAGGAAGTTTGTGAACTTAGCATTGCCTAAGCTGAGCAATGCTTGATTCATCTTGGGAAGGTTGTCTAGCCTGCCCGTAGCCACTCACCCATAGAAAAGCTTAGCTCTCAGAACAGCTTGTGTCACAATTAGGTCACAGCCTTTATGCCTGTCAGCATGAAAAACAACCTGGAGACCTTTTCTTGCTGCACAAAATTATGATGCAGTATCAGGTCCTCTCTGTGATGGTCTACCCACAATCCTTAGCGCAGGAGACAAAGGAGAGGCTGTTAGCTGTAGCATGGGCCAGCTGCAATAGGGTAGGCTCCCCTGGATTGTGCACTGTTTGTTGGAAGGCAGAAGGATCTGGGAAATCTGGGTTCCTGAGTGATGCTCCTGCACCCCAGCAAAGGGAGAGCTATGGCAGTGAAACCTGTAAATGTTTTCAGCACTTCTTGCATCAAGGCAGATGCCGAATCTTGCAGCCTCTACACTGGAAATCATAAACACCTTACAAGCTATGCTTCAAGGGAATTTGTAACATCTCCTTTTTCTCTAAACAGGCCTGACTGACAGCTGACTTCACCCTGGGGCTGTTAAATTATTTGTCAGCTAAGAAGGGCTGTGAAATAAGGAGAAGAAGCAGAGAATGTGGGTTTTGAATGCAGAGTCATCTGATTGATAGCATCCCCCTTGCTCATGTGGATGTGGTGTATCACTTGGCCTGCTTATGTTGGAAGTTGGAATGAAATGGTACAAATAATTTGGCACACATGGGAGCTGTGAAGAGAAGTGATGGAGCATCCTCACTTGGGATATTGTACAGCTAGATGGAGCAGATTGCTGTTTCCTTGGCAGGGTGTTGTAAGTGACTCTAGAAGTCTTTGCTATCTCCGATTCCCATTTGATGATAGGATGTTTTGTGTAAATTGCCTCAGTTTAAGTCAGATGCTCTAATGCCTGGGACACTAGACCGGGACCTAGGAGAGTAGACAACCCTTTCTTAGGTGAGCTACAAAGCTGCTTCATTCTTGGACAGTCTGACCTCCCTTAGCTCACTTGTTCCATAAAGATACATCTCTTCCTCAGGGAAAGTGCACAGCTCTGTATGGTTCTTCAGTATTGTGACTGGAAACAAAGGAGGCTCTACACACAGAAACTGGGGTCCACCTCATCCAGTGTAAGATACCTACCATAAATTGGTTACCATTAAACTGTTTCCATAGTTGAGGAGGAAAGACAACCATTCCTAAAGCATAGACTGACTAATTTGGTTTTGAGGTCTCTTGAGGAGGGTGACTCAGAGAGAATGAAGATAACTGGGTCAGATGTAGATACCTACAGTGCAGACATCTAAATCCATGTCCATGGGCAGAACCAGCATCAGCTGAGGGTAGTGCCATGGGGCAATGGAGGGCTACAGACTTCTCTGGCAGCAAGGTTTGCCAGTGACTTCTAGCTGCCAGCTTCACTCTGGCATAAGGGGAACAGCATGCACTTTACCAGACACTGAAGGCTACATTTTTCCCTCACAGCAAGAATCTGTGTGTGGTGTCCTAAGAAGTGCTGTAATTTGGCAGGAGACCATTATCCCACATGAGGCCTTCACTAAACATTTGCTTTGAATGTGAGACATGATTTGCACAGAGGACATGGAAAAGTCACATCAATGGCATCTCAGGGAGCTTTGTGACTTGAGGACTCCTCTGTAAGGGATTATTATTCAGGTGCAGCCCATGTCACTTTGTAGACATGAGCTATTTGGCAGAGCTCAGCAGGTTGCTCAAAAGGACAAAAAGGCTGTTCTTCCCTCCTCTTCCCCTTTCAACACCATCTTTCTCAGGGCAGCTACAGGACTGTGCTGGTAGGCAGGAGACATGCATGCAGCTATATTGTGACTTCTGGAACATACATGTCCTCGTGGCAAGCTGTACTCAGTTTCCAGGAGGAAAGTATGGAAATGATTTTCATATTTTACCTTGTGACACTAGTGTCTATCTTGAAGCCAAATTTGCAAAAACAAAGGTGTAGAATATGTTACTAGCACAAAGTACAGGCAGGATTACCTGAGTGATGGGATGATCTAACTTGTACAGTCCTGGGCCACACAGAGATCTGTAGCCTTGCACATGCAAGTGTATGGTAGGCTGTCTTTTCATGCTGTAAATATAGAGAGCTGTTGTCCAGGAGTCTCTTCTTCATTAGGTGCCTAATTGATGGTCTGTGGTTGAGCCCATGCAGATAAAGCCACTTACTGATCCTGATCAGTGGTACATTCCCATCTGACAGTGCATTGTTTCCGAAAGAAAGGTATAGTGGAGATTGCAGGTCCTTGGAGCAGTGGGTTCATACAGAGATGGAACTTAATCTCTCCTTACCACAATAACTACATGCCCCTTGGTATAGTAAGCCTATCCGCATCCAGTGCCAAGCCTTGAAGGGCTAGAAACATGCTGCTACGTCCTCATGAGGATGGTGGAGCTGGAAAGCTCTACTCAACTCCCCAGTGCTGGGGTGGTGGGGGACGTCCCAGTTTCAGAGGTATCAGGAGAGGTCCTTAGGGCATGAAAGCAGGGTATGAGCCTTGGCCGTAACATAGCAGAGCCAGTGGCCTTTGTGTCAAAGCTCCTGGTAGCAAGGATTCAGCCCAAGGGTAGTCATCAGCCATTAGCTGTCCAAGAGCCCTGAAGAAGTGGCTTATTCTAATCCTGAAAAATGTGTCATATCTATAGGCTTAAAAACCTTCTGGAGGCCATAATCTTCTGCTAGGTTACAGGGTTCTCATGGTGTCCCTACAAGTGCAACTGTACCCAAATTTAGGACTGAAAGGACCTGTGGAAATCTTTACTGCAATCTCCCATTCAAAGTAGGGTCAACTTAAAAGTTGCTTAGGACATTCTCCAGGCAAGGTCTGACCATCTCCAGGATGGATATCCCACAGCATCTCTGGGCTCCTGTTCTTAGTCTGCAACACTCTCACAGTGACTTTTTTTCTCTAATAACCAACCACAATTTCTCTTGCTGCAACTTGTGACCAGTGCCTCTTCTATTGCCACGCAACCTTGAAGGAAGTCTAGCTCTATCTTCTCTATAATCTCATTTTTAGACATATACTTCCCCTTCATGTCATTAGGATGCTTGATTTCTCTCAGATAGCTCTTAGCCATTTTGAATGTTCTTCATTTTTCTTCCTTGCCCTTATACCTGAACAAATCTAAAAAGTAGCCAAAAACCTAGACACACAGCCCAAATCTTAGAGTGTACACAAATACTTGGATGTGGTGGCCAAAACACAGGTATTAATGTCAAAATCATTATCTTCTGTATGGTTTCTCTATGGCAAGCACCACAGCTGTGCAGAACTGAGTTTGTTTTCATGCCTCAGATGCGTGAGGGAAACAGGTAGCAGTGGTAATGAATCCATAGATGATGATACCATGGGGGCTTATCTAATAAACAAAAAAGCACAAAATACCTTTATAGACAAAGTATTTATCATATTTATAATTTCTTTCAAAAACCTCTGAATGCATCCTACTCCACTTGCTTGACTTATAACAGATCCTTCACCCTCCCAAAATACATGGTGGCAATATCCAGTCACAAGAGGTAGTGCTGGAAACTCAAACCCAGCCTCCCTCCCAGCTAGCACCCTTTGGCCACACAGGTTTCTCTTTGAGAAACTCTTTGACGTGAAGTCATGGTCACCTGAGGCTGCTGTTACAGGTGCCAGGCAGGGATCAGTCTATCCCAGGTACTAGAGTACTGTCTGCACCAGAATGAGCCCTGCCCTGCTCATCTGCCTGCAAAAGTGAGGTCTGGGTCAGTGAAGGCTATGCAGCTTCTATGCAGGTATTAGTGCCAGGTCTCTGTGCCACACACAGCCCAGCACATCATTCCTGATAGATGAATTAGTATCTCAGGAAAATCCTGCAACTTTTCCTGACAGTCTCTCTCTCACAGTTTTACAGCTACGGCTTCAGCAGAGAAGGACCCGTGAGCAGCTGGCAGACCAAGGCATCATGCCACGTGAGTATCTTCCTCTGCCTTTTTCACCCACTCCTGGCTCAGAGGAGCTGTGTTCATCTTGGGCACTGCTAGGGCACCACATGGCACCAGCTGCTTGCTCAGACCCACTCAGCTCTGAGCAGATCACTACCAGAGGGGACTTTGCTTCCTGCCCTGTAGAAATATTATGGTCCTTGGTGCTGTACAATGGTGCCCAGCACTTGCCACACAGATCATAATGCTGCTGCTCAAACCGAAGTCAGGAGAGATGCTTAGCTTTACACCATCCAAAAATTTCAGCTGCATAGCTCCCTGTCCCAGAGGTCACTAGGACAGGACAAGCATATCCAACTCCAAGAAGACTCACAAAGCTCTTCAAGTAGGCAAAGGCAGAGAATCCCATGTCCTCCTATAAAAGTCAGGAACCTCTCTGGCAGGATCAGATTCACAGAATGAGGAAGAGGTAGAGAGGGCCCACTCCAGGAGGCTGTGGAAGAAGGAAGCAGTGGGTAGCTCTCGTGGCCCCAGTGCAGAGAATCAGGTCCTGGATGAGTGAGACATACACAAATCTGTGCCTGTGGCCAGCCAGGAACCCACAGGGCAGAACTCTCAGTGTACAGTTGAGGCCAATGAAACCCCACCTGGGCCTGCCTGCTGCAGACTGCTGCAAGGCTGATGATATCCATGCTTTCCCTTCTCTGACCACATTCATCTTTGATAACCTGGCATTCAAGCCTGAAGGACAAGCTCCAAGCCAGTATTATCATGTAAACATTCAGTATCAGAAAGCCAGATGCTGGAGCCCAAAAAGTAAATGAACAAAAGTGATCCCCTTCTGTAGCAACACTGGAGAAATTATGTTGGAAGGTCAGCCCTGCTCAATGGATAACTCCATCCTGACCTAGCCTCAGGCTCCATGTGCATGACTGTGATTATCCAGGACCCAGGTAGAGGATTATCCTTTCTGTCTTACCAAAGGCCTCTCACTGCTAAGATCTCAACTTTCCAAAGCTGTCACTTTTGTATTTTCTGGCTAACCTTGAAGACTGTGATGCAGCTCTTGTCTAAACAGCAGAACAACAACTCACTAAGAGCATGGCTCTAGCACTGCTTGCTGCACCTCGCCTGTGCTTCTGCCCTTCTCATGCAGCTGCCTTCCTAAAGGACCATGTCAAGGTAGCCAGCAACAGACCCCTTCTCCAGATAGTATTGCCAACATCAAGCATTAACAAAAGTGGAGCGGGATGACAAAAATAATGACTGTCAAACTGATCACATGGTTTTAAGACTGATAAATATATGGTCATTTCATTTTTCTCCTGTTTATTTCTTTAAGTGTTCAGATTTTATGCTGCCTGCCACCAAAGGGCAAGCATTTTAATCACAGGACTCCAGGAGCCACAGTTTTAAGCAAAATATTGTGATATTTGTGATAGCATTGCAAGAACTAGCAATACAATCAGTAGCCAGAAATTCATCTTGCATCTAAGTCCACTCTGTAAAAGTGGACACAATCAGACAAGGTGCAGGACACCCCATTGCACACATATGGAGCCGTAGTGCAACTGAGAGGTTTGTGTACCTGAGGCTGCTCTGCAGGGCCCAGTGCATGGGACTACACTTTTACAAATGGCACCTCCTAACATTTAAAACCTTACATATTGCAGACCACATATTAGGCCCAGGTTTTTTGATGGGAACTGAAGGGTATTTTCCTGTTACCTTGGCTTCTTTACACTCCCAGCTTCTATGCCGAAATTTTGCAGTTTGGTTTCTGTCCAAGGCCATTTTGGGAAGCTTGAGCATAGTTTACTCACTGAAAGTAATAGAAGGAAAAGCACTTCTGCCATTAAAAAAACGAAGCATGCAGAATTTAACTGCTGAATTTGACCTGAGGAGGAAGAGTCAGATGTTAGCATTCAACACATGGGAGCTGCAGCCAGCTTACCCATGGTCTGGGCATGTGCAATCATACCTTATGAAAAACGAGTCTTTGTTTAATCGTATCTCTCCACGCCCTGTTGCCTCTGAGGACCAGAAGATGAGGTGCAATAGGAGGTGCACTGGGACAGGATTTCTGTTCACATGTGTTGCAGGAGGGCGATAAATTAATCCAGATGGCTGTAACCCACAGTGGTTGAGAATAACCCTTCTGGAATGGGAAAAGATAGCATTGTGGGTCTCCACGGTGAGAGTTGGGTTTGGTACCATGCTTGAAGCATGCAGTTGATCCCACACTGCACATAAGATTTTGCACCAGGATCGTTTTCAACACATTGCATACATTTTCTGCTGATATAATGCCAGGACAGAGAAACTTTGTTTTTCTAACTGATCTATTTTATACAGAGACCAGAAAAATAGATGGAAGGTCAGAGTAACAGAATAGCATTGGATAAAAGCTTTGAGGGCTTTTAGAAACCCTTGTTGGAAGAAGAGCTGATGACTCTATGCAGAGTCTGCTGAGCTGTTCAGCAGTGCAGCTATAGCACTGTACGTATGAAACATTGGAGCAAGTCCTAAGAAGCTGGTTGGGTTTTGGTATCCAAGAGACTATTGCAGGAGAAGTATCAGTGTCACCTGAGCATAGCACAGTGAGATGGATGTCCTTACCAAAGCCCAGTCTGTGTTTGGTTTGACTGGAAATTATTAATGCCATTGCATACCTGAGCTCTGTTCACACTCCCTTGGATATTCCTCTAAGAAATGTGAAAACTTCAGGTGGTCTCATCATGGGAGAACACAGAAAACTGCCTTAAGGAGGATGCTCATGTGCAAAAGGTAGAGACTCCAGGTTCAAAGCTGGATTCTGATTATCAGATGTTTTCAGGTTGTAAATTGAACAACTGGCTGGCAAAACAATCAACACTACTGGAAAAGACTCTACAAATAAAGACAGGTGCAGACTGGTAGGCAAGAGAAGTTTCTGGGTCCCTTCAGCCCTGTGACTCTGTGTATGGAGAAGCCTTTGAAAGCCTTCCCTCTCTCACAGGGAGACCCAGTTTCTTTGAGACACAGTCACACTCCTGATGCATAGGAGTGCAGGTGAAAGAAGAGCCTTCCCCATTCTTCAGGCTCACTGAGTAGGAAGTCTCCAGTTCATGCAAGAACACATGCAGTTTTATTGTCCTAAAGCATTTTAAATCAAGAGCATCCCAATTGGGGTCACTTGCAGAAGAGCAGATGTTGGGTCTGAGGGGGTATGAACTCTTCTTCAAGCCCTGCACAGATGCTTGCCCTGGACCCCAGCCAGACCCTGCTCACCTGCCCAAAAAGAGGGAGAGGCAGATTGCAGGATCAAGGATTCCTCAAAGCAAGATTCCCTCTTGTGATGGGCTGCAGAAATAGCTGTGCTTGAAGTAAAGACCCTCTTGCTGTACGCAGCCACCACCTCATCCTCTAACTCAAACCTTAGAGGCAACAGTCCTAAGATTATCAACACCAAGCACAGAAGCTCTGACATGTTGCCTCCAGACCCTCAGCCATTTTAAGCTGACATGTCATCCCCTGACAAGTTGTCTGAATAACCAGTGCTAGCAATGTCTTTATTTGTTTTGCAGACTAATACAAGCTGCAGCATCCACATAATTCCTCCAAAAATCTTGGTAAATGACTAAATTCTGCAACATTTTCCTCTTGAATAGCATGGTGTTCGGTCAATGTCCAGAGCACACTCCCAGTGTCAGTCCGTCAAAGTGAGCAGGGGTGTAGCTCTCTTGCTAGCTTTCTTTTTTCATGTGCACCATTTCATTTTGCTTCTGATGAAATCAGCTGTCACAAGTCCTCATGGCTGCTCACTGGAGCATGGCACGGTAATACTAGCTTGTCTGTTTGTCTGCTTTCCAAATGTTAAGAGCAAGAATGTGCCTTCTGTGTTTTATTATGATTTACTGGATGTTACAGGGGTTTCCCTAGGTGTTGCCTACCAAAAGCCAATTCAGAGGGTCCCCACACATTTCCCAGCTGTCCCCAGTCTTTTCTTTATCCTCTTCTAGACTGATGGAGGATAACACGTCCTCTGTGAAAATAATTTCTGTCCTTATTGGATCCTATTCAGAAGATAGAAAGAGAATTCTTGTTGCCAAACAAAATTGTAGCAGACTGGTTTTAAGGGTCAGGCCACCTTCCCCTTCCCTGTCCCACTGGCAACAGTTAGTTTTGCCTGCTTACATAGCCAGAAAATAATTTTTGTACGATCTGAGAAATATTAACTCCTTCATGCAAATTCTGCTCCTATTTCTACTGAACCAGAGTGAACAAGGAAATGTGCAAGGTTCTCCATTACTCCAATACAGACTGCTCTGTGGCACTGGTGTTGACTGCTCCAAGAGCCAGGGACCATTGGCCTTTTTTTGGGAGCCCCTCTTGGGTGTTATGAGATGCTAAGGGCACAGTCTGCTATCTGGTACCTGGCTGGACAGCTGCCTGCCCAGAGAGGCCCTATGTCACACAGATGCTTCTGGGCAGGGGACAGGACAAACGTCCAATGAGATATGGAGGGGTAGTCAGGGGCAGAAGAGTGACAAAGGACCATAGCTCTAGGGCCTTGCCTTGAAATATCCTTGCTGGAGGCTGTGCCCACATGACCACAAGAGGAAAGGCAGGTCTTTTCAGTTTTCCTGCTGGTCTCAAGCCTCAGTCATCTTCAGGTTTTACTTACAGGTGAAGTCCCCTCTCATGTTGTTGCTCTTCCCAGATCTGTCTCCTGGGGCTGTGGTGCCTTCCACAACCTGCAGGAAGCACTCCAGAAAAAAGCCACATCTGCTCTCTGATGTGTCCCACAGAGCACTAAGTTTCAAAGCCTGCACTCCCTCCCTGCCCATGTGCCTCCTGTACTTCCCGTGCTCTCCATCCCCGCTGCTCTCTTGCTATGGACTGGCTGAGAGTTCGGGATTTCCCAGAGCTTTCCTGAGTTATTTTTACTCAGTGCAATAAAGAGAACGGCTAGTTTGTGTTGCTATTTTTATAGCACTCATTAAAATGCTGTTGCTGAATATCCTGCTTGCTTTCACTCCTGTGCTGACCGCTCCTCTTTCTTTCCTGTTGCAGCACTGAAAAGCCCATCCACATTCCATGAACAGCGAAAAAGTCTGGAGCGAGCCAAGGTAACTCCTGCAGTCATCCCAATAAGGGAACACGTGGGCTTGCTTTGCATGCATTGCAGGGTTTGAAAGCACCTTATACCACTGTCCCCTCCTCTGGCATCCTCCATTCAGGCCCTGTAGCCAAGGATGAGGGTCAGGGCATCTCCTCTGCTTCCAGACATGGTGGGGCCAAGCCAGGGTTCACAAATGCTCTGGAGCACTCTTCTCCAAGCACGGGAAGTTTAAAAGGGTAGAGGGGCCACCTGTGCCCTGAGCTATGGGGTTTCACAAGGGTCCCTGGGTTTTACAAGAGGCTGTGGCCAGAGTGTACTTCAGCATGGCATTGGCTGTCCTTCCAGTAAATGTTCAACCAGCTGAAGTGCTGTTTTCCTTTCTGGACCAGGTCCACAGACCACTCCTCACCGTGCTGGCTGCTCTCCACTCCTGCTCAAGTCAGTGGAGTTAGAGCAGAGCCAGCAGCAAACAGGACTGACTGAGCCTAACTATTTAGCAAATGTGCAGGAGGAATGCAGATGCCCTTTGTCACCTGGAGCAAGTCCCTAGGGATCTCACACTTGTCATCAGACAGGAGCCTGGCTTTTAGCTCAGCAGTGCAGCTTGGCCATTACAACACACAACATCCTAGGGGCTAAGCGAGCCAGGCTCCCACCAGCCCCATTCTCTAACTACCCTCAGGCTCCCCTAAATATTGCTGAAGGCAGAGATAAGTAGCCATTTCCAGAACACACTGAAACTCTGTGATGCAATCACTTTTTGGGAAATTACACTCAAAACACCTGCCATCCAATCTTGACCAAACTGGAGGGATGTATATGGAAAAGGGAACATCAGTCATGCAGGTTTTGCTTGAACACAAGAGTTTGTTCCATTAATCTGCAAAACATGCTTGCAGTCACATGGAAAAGCACCTTTGCAAGGAAGAATGATTATGAAATTTGGATAAGTGCTCTTCTAAACTTAAACACACTCCAAATCACTTGCCCTGAGTCTCCTGTGGTAATAAACAGCTAGCATAAGAAACACAATATGACTCTGAAAAATTAGTATGCTTACAAAATTTCAAGCTATCCAAAGTATCCTTGAAGTGTCATATATTTTACAGTTTAAGTATACATTTGTGTCTCTTTGTCTTTCTCTTCCAAGGCTTTCACTGGCTAGTTGCCTGGGGAAAAGGGAAGGATGGTCTAGTCTATCGCAAACTGCATGCATTTTTAGAGCACACTAATCAAGACACTAATGAGCACAGCCCATTACAAACATATATTCCTTTGCAAGGATACCCTGCTTAGAGTTGTGACAAGGAAGCAACAGCGTCTGTTTCTGGATAATTACTCAATGGCATTTGTTGTTTAGAAGATATTCCTCCAAACTGATGTTCTGCAAAGAGAAAGCAGATAACAATAACCACTTTCGTGTGTTTTAAAAGCTCTTCTGCTTCAGCTGATGCTAAAAAACCCCACAATTGAGATCTTTCTCCACCATTTGCACTCCAGTAACACAAATGTAGCTTATAAAGAGCAGAGGTCAAAAGGAACTGAAATCACAGCAGAAAGTCAGGCTAACACAGTGTGAATGCTGAGTTCAACATGAACAATACCACATCTGTAGGACAGCAATTCAAGCTTAGTCCAAGTCAGGACCTGATCTGAGGGTTATCTGGAAATGCATTAGGTGAATTTAATTGCACTCAGGTGCAGACACCAGCTTGCTCTGACCTGGCACAGGAACCAGGCAAACCTATACATGGTCCAAACAAGGGATTGTGTTTGTGAAAATAAACTGGGGAAAAAAATATGGAGGGAAGGGTAAGAAATTGTAAGGATTCTAGTAAATAAAAAGTCTATTATTTGTTTAAACATGTCACTGGCTATGTTAGAGGCTGGCATCAGGCCAGTGAAGCAGACTTTGAAGTCAATGTCCTATAATAGATTGCTGGATTGGAGGATGGAGAGCAGGCTGACTTTCCTGAGGCAGCCTGGCTCAGCAGGGCTTTAGCACTTACTCCGAGCAGCCCAGCAAGTGTGGCAGGGAAGGACTGTGGGGGATCGCTATTGTGGCTCTGCCCCAGAGCAGAACAGCCCCACCTGGGTCATTCCTGACAGATGTGCGACCCCAGACAGACATCTCACCTGCTAGCAACCTGCTCCAGTGCTCTCCTACCTGTGCTGTTACCATGTGTTCCCTGATTGCCGGCCCAAGCTTTTCTGTTGCAGTTTAAGCCCATTACTTTTTCTCCTACACACATGCATGTGCACAACTCTTTTTGTTTTTTTTTTTCTTGTAGCACTTTTAAAAAGTATTTTGCATTCTATTTCCCTTTAGCCATCTCACCTCTGGACTGTCCAACCTCCTTTCCCTTCAGCCTCTCCTCATTGATCCCATCTCTGGCTCAGTAATGATTTCTGTAGCTGTCCTCCGGATCCTTCCCATCGACCATTTCAGATGCAGGCAGGGTACTGAACAGGGCCTTGTTATTCCTAGGGTCCATCTGACATTCTTCATTGTGTCTCCTAGAAATCTGCCCACTGGTCTGGGGATGCGGTTCAGCTACTGACCACTAGATTCTTCAGAGCCATTCATATTTTTTCTCAGTTTATGCAGTAACCAATTTCTGCCCCGGGCCACTGTCCAGTGACCACTACAGAAGCATCTCTGGTGGATTAAGTCTTCATCCATCCCAGTGCTTAATCAGCTGGCTTAGCTGTGGCTAACTGTGACCTGAATCCAGTCCTTTCCAAATGTTCTTCTTTAAATTGTATCAAATGTATTTCAGATCATTTCTTCAATTACTCCAAATCATGTTGCATTGCTATCTGTAAGCTGTTAGCCTTCAATGATTCCAAGTTAAGGAGTATGTCTTCTGTCATCCAAGGCATGAATGAGTATATTGACTAGCAGGACTCTGAGCCATTCCTAATTCCTCTGGTGACCAACAGCTATGCTCCTTTTTTGGTCTTATCCAGACCAAATTTCTCTGGCTTGCATATGCGAAAGACATGTGAGATAATGTCAAAACATGCTTAAAGTCAAGGTACATTACATTCATTGTTTATTCCTGTAACAGAAACCTGTCATCCCCCCACAGAAGGAAATTAGGTTGGTGTGATGTGGTTTGTTCTCGATTAATCTATCCTGGCTGTTACTCAACTCCTTGCTATCTTCAAAATCCATTTATATAGATTGTTTAATTACTTAGTCCAATATCTTCCTGACTGGTTATAATTTCCTGGTTTCTTCTCTCCATCTCTTTTAAAGCAAGAAATTATGCTCTCTCTTGCCCAGTTTCCTGGAGACCCACAGATAGTTGCTATTATTCTAGCCTTGTGTATCTCAAAGTCTTTGGGAACATTTAACTCATCTGAGTATTCTCCAACCTATTCTCCAACCTGATAACTGGAGTTTCTTCTCTTTTGGCTTAGTCATCCGATTGATAAATAGCCATTCATCTTTTTAGTGAAGATGGTTCAAAAAGGCATTAAATCCCGTAGCCATCTCATCAGCATCCACAGTTATTTCTCCTGTTTATAGAATACAGACAGCACTTTCCATTGGCTTCTCCTGGCTTCAGAAGTGCTTATAAAACCTTTTTCTCATGATTTTGTACACTTTGTACTGTGGGTTTTCCAGTTTTGCTCCAGCTGTTTGTGCTGTTCTTTTATATTTATTGTTAAGAGTTTAACCTCTTCGAACTATGTACATTTTTTGTATTATTTCTTCTTGCATGTCAGCTTAGCAAGCAACTTATAATTTGTCTAAGTTGTACTCTAGCTTTTCTTCACCAGGGGAATAAGCTTATATTTGTATTCTTGAAATCAGCTGCCCTCAACACTGGCTTTCCTGGCCCTAATGGAAGGTGTTATTGTACCTCGGCATGCCTCTCTATTCCTAAAGCCATGAGGAAGTTGGCACAGGGCTCCAGTACCATGTTCATCACAAGTGCAGCTGCAGTGAACTGCAAAGTAGGTCTTCCCAGCCTCACATTGTAACTGGGGTGAGGAACCACAGAGCGTGGGAGCTGCAAGACTGCAGGAAGACTAAGCCTCACGGCTGACCTGGGTAGAGAGTCTGGGTGTCTTTGTGACTTGCTCAGCTTTTTATCTCACACCAGAGTGCCACGCTTCCCAGAGAAGACATTGCTAACAGTACACTCTGGAGCTGCCTTCGTGCAGCAATCAAAGGCGACATGGTATGCTAAGCTAGGAGCAGATCCACCACTCCCCATGAACAGGACTCATCCTTCCCATAAACTCTCACAATACTTCAGGAGTCAGAAGCCTAAGGGAAAAGGGAAAGGACACAGTTTAGGAGTAGAGATAGTGTCAGCAGCTCCAATGCACATTGTTTCCTTTCTGAAGAACCTCTGCCCAAGAACAAGCCAGTATCTGAGTGGAAAAAAAATGCCATTTAGGATCTCACTCAACCCAGCTTGTAATAAATCCAGAAGAACCATGGGATGGCACAGGAACAGACACTCTCTGTACCCTATTGCTGCTCTAGCCAGGTAACACTCTCTGCATTTGTGTTCTGCAGACTGAAGATTATCTCAAGCACAAGATCAGAAGCAGGCCTGAGCGATCAGACCTGGTCAATATGCACATTTTACAAGGTAAGACTGCCTGAGCATCTCCCACATACTCCTTGTGTCTCCTGCCTTGTGATTTACATTTCTCCTGCCCCACTTGGGTTCCCTTCAGGACTCTCATCACAATTAACTTTGCCCCAGCTTCTCATGAGAGTCATACTCAAATGGGACACATCTTGTACAGAATTCAGTCCAGACCTGGTCTTCAGGAGGCAGGACACACATTTATTCCCTGACAGAAGCAGACTCAAGGCTATCTAATCTTTGTCTCACCTCTGTCAGGGACCAGTACAAGATGCTCTGGAGGACAGGGGGGTAGAGAACAGCTGTGAGAGAGGACTCTGTTAGACAGAAGTGTTGAGGTCTGATCCTCATAAAAAAACATATCTGGGGCATTTGTTGTCCAGGGCACGGAAATTCCTGCAGCAGGTGGTTGCAATATCCTCCCAAATCTAGACATCTTTTGTTTTGCCTTGATTCTGGATATTTTATGACACAATTCATGGAGATGCAGTTGATGACCCAAGCACAGCTATATGAAAAGGGTGAGCCCTGCTATCAGTCTGTGAGCCACAGCAGCTCCCCTCTCCTGCCCTGATGTCCCCTCCCAGCACAGCTCTGCTGCATCCCATCACAGACAGCAGAACACTGCGGAGTCCCTTGTTATCTCCAGAGATAACAAGCTCCTTAGAGACAGGGAGGATGTGCAGCCTCTCTCCTTGAGTCCTGTCAGTCCCCTTGAAGAAGCAGATCACTCCCTGGCAACTGTATATGTTGGTCTTTGCTCTCAGCATGGATGAAATCCATATTCTTTTTCCTCTGGCATGCAGGAGGGCTGAGCCAAAGGGCCATGCTAGATCATTGCCCCTGCCTCACTTTTCTCTTGGATCTCCATCCCTAAAATGAGCCAGCACCATTGCCCATTCAACAGGTAGAAAGTGTCTTACCCTTAGGTTAAATAATAGAAGCAATACAGGCTGGAGTTGGGGCCCAGGAGCTGTAAACCCAATGTGGAAGCAGCTGCAGTCACCATGCATGGACAGGGCCAGCAAGACACAGCTGGAGGAGAGGTAGAGCAGAGATTGCCTGGCTGTGCATTGAACAAGCTGGCTGTGCTGCCTCACACACACCTGTCAGCCAGAGCTCTGCTCACACCTCTGGCCGTCATGCTCTGCATTTCACAGAGGTGTGCCCTGGCATATCATGGACTTACATGTCCATTTGTTTCATAACAGGACCTAGAGATAATTGAATTTGGCCATCTGAGACACCTTCTATCATCTAAGTACCTTCCAGGCACACCTTCTGTTACTGTTCAACTCAAAGAACTCGTGTGCTCACTGTCCTGTACAGTCTGAGACCAGCAGTGACCCTAGACCAGCTCCCCTGATCTCCTGCAGAGCATTTTTCCCTGATATCAAGCCCTGTAGCTTGTATTGCCTACAGCATCTCTTCTAGAAGAGTGTCCAGTCTTTGAAGATAGCACAATTTAGATGCAACCCTTTTTACTTTAGACCTCCAAGGGAATAGACATGGTGGTTTAGAATCCAGACTTCTTCACTATTCACACCTGTGCCAGCAGAGGAGCTGGATCACCTTTGTTCGGGAAATCACTACTTTCTATTTTAAGTGGTCACTCTTCTGTCATCTCTCAATAATAGGGAACTTCTCAGCTGAGTTCAGTAGGGCTGTAGCTTCCAAATCTAGCTGCCTTTGTTATGCTCCTCTCCACCAGCTTGCTTTTCCCCTGAAGGCCTGGAGCACTGTAGTCATGCCACTTCCAAATGTCCGCTTTTGATCTTCCAGTGTAAGTTTACTTCAGTTCTCAAACATTGTTAATGGTTCTTTTCTCCAACTGTTACCCAGAAGTAGGGAACAAAAGGGCCAGTGGGCTCCTGGCAGGTGGAAGCTGGAGTCCACTTTGACCCTCATGTTAGTCAACAATTTGTTGATGAAGTTTTCATTGCAGATAATTCCTTGGCCTTGGAGATGATGTCCAACTTCAGTCTGGGCTTGCAAGCCTAGGCTAGTAAACGGAAGCTCCTACTTGGGAATGGAGAAGCTGGACATAAAGCTCAGAGAGGGACCCATATCCCAAACCCTACCAGCCTCACCTAATCCAGCATCCTGCTTCCCAACCTCAGAGCAGCTCCTGCTGTGCACTGTGCCATGCTTAGGTTCTGGCTGCAGCCCAGAAAGGCTGTGTCAACAGGGGAGCACTTTCTCACCAAGCACTGTGCTTCCAGATATCTCAGGTCCTGAACTGATGCCTTTCATTTGGCATTTTAGAATCAGCTGCAGAGGGGTCCATTCAGTCTACTCAAATGAAGCTGAAAAGAGCCCGACTGGCAGATGATCTCAATGAAAAGATTGCTCTCAGGCCAGGTCCTTTGGAGCTGGTGGAGAAGAATATTATTCCTGTCGACTCAGCTGTGAAAGAGGCCATCAAAGGTAGTGGAAGTGAATGTGCATGTTGTGTTGTGTGCATGGCACGGGGCAGGGGCTGGCAAGGTTACGAGGTTACGAGGTCGTACCACAGCGACTGCGGGAAGTGACCAAACTGGAGTTAAGAGCTACATTTATTGCTTAAATTTTATTATTTTCACAGAAAGCAGCCCAGTACAGCACAACCTGTGGTTTTTATCCAGGCCTGTGAAAAGAGAGCTCTTAAGAGTAATGACCAAGGAAATGCACGGTTGGTTAGCCATGTCTCCTCAGGAAGAACCTCTCTTCACAAACCACTTCCTTCCCCAGGGCTTTGAGTGCTTATATGATACTGCTGGAGACAGGACATTCCTTCATCCCTCATGTGGGAGAGGACGTGGGTGCACAGGTGTGGTTGTGAGGCCAGCCTGGATTCTCCCACGTGTGCCCTGGCAAGCTTTTACATCCCAGTAGGTGGAGGTGAAGTGGACCCAGTTCAGACAGGCTCCTTTTTTTCCACTGATGCTAGTGGCATACAGGTCCCAACACAGTAGGATGCTGCAAGGCTGGAAAAGCAAAATCATCCATAGGGTGCTTGACTGGTGGGAAATATGAGGAGTAGCCTGCACCCCAAAGCAGGGTACACTCCTGCTAACCAGTATAGAGCACTTGGCTTAAACTTGGTTTTACTCCATCACCTGCTTCCAGACGGAGGAGGGACGCAGAATCCTTTGCAATTATTTCCCCCATGCTGCTGCAGGAAGCTGGTGTGGGAGCCGACACAAAGCACAAAGGTGACTCAGATTTTGACTTGGTCCCCAGTGCCAGGACAGGGAGGTCCAAAAAAAGAGAAAGGAGCAAGAAAGTCAGCAGGGTCCTGCAGTGTTAGGACAGCAGCCCATATTTTGGAAGCCTGGGGCCATCTGCACATGTCCAAATTGGCCCTCAGGTCTCAAGTGAGGCACTGAGAGATGCTATGCCCCCTGGGACTCCTTGTTCTGTTGCTCCTGGTTCCTCAGTCATCAGGTTATTTCCATTGGCATAATGCCATGTTGAGAGCCTGTTCTGGGGCTCAGAGTAAGCTGGGGACAGTGGCAGGGCTCTGGGACAGGAGGGGAATTGAATTACAAGAGTGATGCCGAAAATGGGAATTGAAACAGGAAGCACTTTGACTTTTGTTTCATCTCAGAGACCAGTGTAAATTTCATTAAATATTCCAGGCTCAAAAACCACTCTGTCCTACCCTGCAATTCTTCCTGCTCTTGGTTTTCCCGCTGTGAAGTGCATGCAGCATTCATACAGCAGCTTCTCCAGACTGGTCCTTGAGCTGCTCCTTTTCCAGCATTTCACAGCTCTTGCCTTTGAAGGTGAAACATTCCAGGACTATGCCTGAAGAGGAATTTTTAAGGAGAGTTTAAGTAAAATCTCCCCAGACACTTATTGAAGGAGAGAAGAGTGCAAAATAAAAGTTTTTAAAAATCCCCCCTTTATAAACATTCAAGACAGTTTGAGCATGACTTTATCCACTGCAGCTGAGGCTTGGAGGCTGGGCAATTGTGCTTGAAGTTTGAACAGAGTTTGTCTCCAGCTGCCTTGTTAAAACAAAAATTCTGGTTAAAACAATTCCTTCAGTTTTAAATTTCTCCCTTTTGCAATGCCCTTCTATCACATTGCTGGGGGAAAATGTGTCCTGTAAGCCAGTTTTGTCCCATTTAGGTTGAAACAAAAAGTGCATTAGGGTCAAACATCAAGTTACTTGGAACTGTTGGGACATGCCATAAGGAAGTGGTGCACCTGCACCAGGAACACAACCCCAGCCCTCAAGTTTCTGCAGAATAAATCCCCAGGCTGAAGGATCCTCAAGCTTGTGGTGCTCACGGTTTGGGGCAAAGGGCTGAACACAGAGCAGAGATGAGCACTGGCACTTCTGGAAGTTAAGCCTTTTGTTTTTGCAATACCAGAAAGATGACAGGGTTTAAAATCATTTTACTTTAACCTTGGAATCTCAACTGTTTATACAGTGGAAAGTTCAGCTGACATGTTCCTCTAATCACCTCCGGCAGGGTGAGCAGAAAGTGCCAGACCCCAACCGAAAGCCCTAACGTCCCAGAGACATGCATAGCTGAGCAGTGATATAAGAACCGTTTTTTACCAGGTCCTTGTCATCACTTTGTCCAATATGCTTGAGAGGACAATACCCAGTGCATTAGAAACAGCCCCGAGCAAACACCATTCTGCCTGAGATTACGGCAGAGACATGGGATGGAGAAACAATACGGTCAGCCCCAGGCTGGGTGAGAGCAGGACAGATAAGGGCAGCATTCCACACCCGGCACAGGCCCCTGGTATCAAGCAGTAGGATGCAGCACGTTCCTGTGGTCTTCTGGGCTGCTGCTGAGTCCTGAAGGTCCCTTGGGCTCCCAGCTTTGGCACCATTTTTCAACACGTGCTTATTAAATGCAAGCCCAGTGAGAGTCTTGCAGATCCACAAGTTCCCCTTGCTTGGTGTCATTTTTCCTGAGAAAGGATGCCCACACTTATCTGCAGGCACAGGGAGCAGCTCCCACCCAGTCTAGGTGTTAGACCATGCAGCGTTGCAATTCCTCAGGGAAGATCAGTTTGGATGCTGCCTCTGATGGAGAGGCGACAGGCCCTATTTCCAGGGACATATGAGGAGCCCCGTGCTCTGAAGAGTGGGGAGGAGAGGCTCTCCACAGGATGCAGTTGGTCTCGTATCCCCATCCCATATGGTGGGTGGGCAGCAGCTTAGGGAAAGGAGCCAGGACTCCCTCCTTCTTCAGCCGCTCTGGCACCACAAGCCTGAGCAAGCAGAGATAACCCTTATCTCTCAGATAAGGGCAGGGGTCAGCGCAGGAGGGTGCATGTCAGTAAGAAGGCACATATTGCTACACCAGCAGGACAGGTGGAAGTTTGTGCCCAAGCCCTTCCTATTTCCCCATTTGTCACCTTGCTATCAGTGTGCCAAGCTGCCTGACAAATGCCAGACGTGAGCACGAGGAGATTATAAGCGTGGACATGCTGCTCCTTCCTCTACCCCCACCTGCAGCCCTCCTGAGGCTCACATAAGACCTTTTCTTTTTCAGCTCTTTATTTATCAGCAAAAGCTGGAGGTCAACAGCTCTTGCCCATTTGACTAGAAGATAGTATGCTGGGAGTTTTGAAAGGAGGATAAGCAGTGTCTGGGGCAGTCAGAAGGCAATGGTAGTGGTTTGAAGCATGTCAAAGCTTGTGAACAGAGAAGGGATCTGGAAGCTGCAGATGGGTCCACGCATGTTGGCTTTTGTGCTGTGAACAGATGGGTCACCCTCCTCCAAGTGGATTTCAACCTCAGTTCCTCTGCTGAGGACAGGGTTCCACGTGCAGTGGGGACTTGGAATCTGAATGCTTGGCTGACAAGGAAGGCAAGTCCTAATGCCCCTCTCCCCATTTCAGGTGGGGTAGGATGGAAGAGCCATTGTTGTGTCAGCCCCACCTGCCTGCCAAAAGTCTCCTACTCCTCACAGTTCTCTTTCCCTTTACTGAGTAACACGGCCCATGGCACAGGCCCGGAGCTGATGCCACCTCCTCTCCCACCAGCCTCAGCTGCAGAGCAGACCCTGGAGCTGGGGACAGGAGGAGGCGTCTGAGCTCTCTGGGCACCATGGCCTTTGCCAGCAGCCAGGTCTGGAGGAGATGGGTGCCGGCACGGAGGCATCTCACAAGGCTTGTGCTGTCTCTCTCGTTGCCGTACTCGTCCCCTTCCAGAGGGTTGGGCCCTGACCATCGCCCCTTCTCCCCCGGCAGGCACCCAGGTCAGCTTCCCCAAGTCAGCCGACACCTTCGCCTTCGAGGAGGACAGCAGCAACGATGGGCTGTCCCCAGAGCAGGCCCGGAGCGAGGACTCCCCGGGCTCCACCGAGTCAGCGTCCAGCACCAAAGCCCCAGAGCCCGGCCCCGCCTGCCCCGGCGCGCCGCCCCAGGTAGGGCCGCGGTCCCGGGGCGCAGCCCAGGCCGGGGAACAGGCCCCGCGGGCCGGCGCGGAGGGACACGCGGCTGCGCGGGATGTGCGCGCCCCCTGCTGGCGGGCCTGGGTCCTGCAGGCGGCGGGGCCCGCGGAGCGAGGGATCGGGGACACTGGAGCGACGGGGGGGACTGGGGTGGGTGGGAAGGGGCTGGGGAGACAAGCCTGGGCTGGGTGAGGGATGGGGAGACTGGGAGGAGTGGGGGTGAGCTGAAGTGGGACGGGGTGGGAGCGACTGGAGGGACTGGGGCAGGCCAGGGGTGGACTTTGGAGCCTGGGCTGGTCCGGGGGACACGGAGGGACTGGCGGTGTTCTGGGGAAATGCGTTTACAGGGCTGAGGTGGAATGGAGAGGGCTTGGAGACTGGGATGGACTGGGGAGACAGAGCTGCTGAGAGGGGATGGGAGAGGTGGGGATGGTGGGTTGGGATAGAAATGGGGGGACTGGGATGGACTGGGGCAGCTGGGATAGACTGGAGGACCAGGGACGACATGGGGCAGGGGAAGTGGGACACCCGGTGCCCCTTGCAGTCAGAGGCCGTCCAGGCTGGCCAGCTGCTGGCACCAGCCCCACATCCCCTCTCCCATCGCACGGCTCACCTCTCCCTTGCAGGATCACCCCCACGGCACAGACGGCCACGCATTGGACCCGGCCCCGGCGCAGGGCAGCCAGTGCGACAGCCCCAAGCAGGCAGCTGGGCAGGAGAGCCCACCCCTTCCACTGCCCTCCGCCGTGAAGGTAATGCCTGTGCCTCCACATCCCCCGGGAGAGGGAACTAGCCCAGGGCACCTGGCTGCATCCAAGCCTGAAGAGCCCACGTGCAGCTCCCCACATGTGCAGGAGGTCTGGGGCTTTTGCCTTAAGGCTGGGAATAATACAGGGAGACAAACCTTGTTGTCAAAGAGTGAAATTTGACTCAATTTTTAGTGGTATAAGGTATACTATTGCACATTGTGAGAAGTGATTTCCTGCACTGGAAACATCCCCTGGGGCTAGGAGCAGAAGGAGATACAAGGCAACAGTGAAATACAGTCCAAACAAGAAGGGTCATCCTCCATCTCCCTGTGCTCTCCAGCACAACTGAGATGAGATGTGCCCCTGAGGGAGTCCCTAACATGCAGACTCAGCAGCTCTTGGAGCTGGAGTTGTCAGGGTGCTGTCAGGAGTTGCCCTCTCTCTGTCCCAGGCCTCTGGGATGTCAGGAGCTCTTCTCCCAGCTAATTCTTTTCCTTGTTGTATCAACAGTCCAAATCATCCAGTGAGAGCAAGAACCGTCACAAAAAGCCCAAGGACACCAAGCCCAAGGTGAAGAAGCTGAAGTATCACCAGTACATCCCTCCAGACCAGAAGGCAGAGAAGTCCCCTCCACCCATGGACTCTGCATATGCCAGACTCCTCCAGCAGCAGCAGCTTTTTCTGCAGCTCCAGATCCTCAGCCAGCAGCAGCAGCAACAGCAGCAGCACTTCAACTATCCAGGGATGCACCAAAGCCAGCTAAAGTAAGTGGCAATGTGCCAATAGCAGAGTTTAGCCCTGTTTCCCTCCAAACTTTCCCCTCCCATGCCCATTTGTGCCAGTTCAAGGAGGATGATAGATGCATGCCAGTGAGACATAAAAGCTTGGGAACGTAACACAATCTCCTGCAAAGCTGTTCTGGCTTTGTGCACTTGACTGGGGCACCTGTGACCTGCTGGTGGGTCACCAGCAATCTCCTTAGAGCCCAGCTTGGTTTTCCTTGGATTGGTGGTCCTTCAAGTCTCACATAAGAGAGAGCAGCCTCAAGGGAGCAGAGAGATAGTACACTGGGCAGAGAGATCCCAGGGAGGGCAGACAAGTTACCCCAAATCTCCTTTGTTATTTCAGGCAATCAAATGAGCAAATGGTCAAAAGTTCAAATTCTTCATCAACTTGTGTCAACACCACCCCTCTTTCTCCTGTGAAAACCACCTTTTCAGGCCAGACTTGTGTCTCATCTATCAAGCCAGGCCCTCTGCCATCTAACCTGGATGATCTGAAAGTAAGTGCAAACTTTGTCACCACAGGAGCAGAATCTTATAGCCTGAATGTGTTTCTCTAGCCCTCAAGCATGCAATGTAGTGCCAGAGGCTGAGCTGTCTGGCGGTGACCCCTGTTACAGATCAAACCAGAATACCCATGCTGTGAGCAAACCCAGGAATATATATCACACTGGGTCAGGAATTGGTTTGCAGCTCTGCAGGTGGCGCATGGGTGCATTGCTCCAGGGCATGTATCAGCAAACTTTAGGTATAAATTGAGATGGCTGCAGGCCAGGCCATGAGGGACTAAAGGATGATCTGTGCTGCTGCTCCTGCAGCTCATAGCTCCATACCTTCTGTGGTTTTATGGTGGACATCATGGATGTTGCTAGCACAGCAGCCAGAAGCTAGAAGGTCAGCATGACCTCTCCTCAGCGACTCAGCTTCTCCACGGTCATTGCAGCGAGGTCAGCTCAGCCCTCTGCACAATCAGGTATCTCCTGGAGCCTGCAGCTATGAGCACTGCTTTGAACAGTGCAAGACAGGCAGGACATAAGGGAGAATTACTTACATCAGCAGTTCTTTTATACTTTGCTAATGGAGCCTCAGTCATGGGGAAGGTCATGTCCTTTTAGGAGCAGAGACCAGGGGTCAATGCTCCTTATTAAAGAAGGAAATAAGTTGAGATAGAAATAATATGACTTTGGCCATAGCAATGCCCCAGCTCAGGTGCCTGAACCATGTACAGGTGCCTGAAGATGGTGTATCTGGCTCCAAGGTACATGGTCACGTAGTCTGAGCTAAAGGTTGCCATCCGCTAGTTCCTGGTCTGTGTGAAAGTCTCTGCTTATGTAGAAGCTTACTGCTAGGAAGGGAATCTTGGGTTCCCTCCATGGCCCAAGGACCACTGCTGGTTCATGGAGTGCAGTCACAGTTCCTGGAGGAAGAAGGAAGGTTTTCCTGCTAGGAAAGGTCAAGGTCCTGCAGGACATGCAACGGTCAGGGCTGTGTATGGTGACTGGTAACTTCAGGTGAGACAGTGGAGACAGTGAGCACCTAAGGCGTCAGAGCTTTAAAGCAGGAGACTGGGAGCCTGTGATCTGACACTGCCTGCTAGAAATGTTTGGTTTCTAAAGAGCTTATCTGCCATTGGGACTGATGGTTGGTGACTTTCCTTCTAGGTGTCAGAACTGAGACAGCAGCTCCGAATACGAGGCCTGCCTGTGTCAGGTACCAAAACAGCGCTGATGGAACGGCTGCGGCCCTTCCAGGAGTGCGGCAGCAACACGGTACCAAACTTCAGCGAGATCACCACCGTCACCTTCCCAGTCACTCCAACAAGCACCCTGTCGAGTTACCAGTCACAGTCCTCCACCAGCATGTTATCAAATGGCTTCTACCACTTTGGCAGCACCAGCTCCACCCCACCCATCTCTCCAGCCTCCTCTGACCTCTCAGTGAGTGGCTCTTTGCCAGACACATTCAACGACGGGCCCATGTCTTCTCCACAGTTTGGTCTCCAGCCATCTCCAGTTCATGGCAGTGCCGAAGAAAGCCTCATGAGCAGCATGAATGGAGGGAGCATCCAGCTGGAGCTGGAAGGGATTGACACAGAGAAAGACAAGATGCTGGTGGAGAAGCAGAAGGTCATCAATGAACTGACATGGAAGCTGCAGCAAGAGCAGAGGCAGGTGGAAGAGCTACGGATGCAGCTCCAGAAGCGAAAGAGAAGCAATGGCCTTGAGGAGAAGCAGCAGCCTGCTCAGCATTTCTTTGGCGTCCCCATCAAGCAAGAAAACACAGTATCCAGCTGTCCATTTGCATCCAAACAAACTGCCTTAAAAGGCCAAGCCAGTAGCTCAGATAAGTTAAGTAACTGTGGGGTGCCGCAGCTGCCTCACATTGTAAATAGCCACTGCTTGGAGCCTGCAGGTCAAAGCACCATCACCTCCTCGACATTTCTGAGCCCACAGTGCTCCCCTCAGCACTCTCCACTGGGGGCTGCAAAGAGCCCCCAGCACATCAGCCTGCCACCGTCCCCCAACAGCCACTATCTCCTCTCAGTGTCCCCTGGCTCACAGGCAGAAGGGCGCAGCGGGTCCCCACAGACCAACAGTTGCCTTCGCACGGCACCGGTAAGTGGAGAGCACCCCAGACAGCATAGCAGTGGTGAACGAGCTGGTGTTTATGGGCAATCAGTCAAACGTCCCAGTTTGAGTCCTTTCCTGTCAGACTGGGATTGCTGCAGGGTGGGTATCCAGGTGGCCATAGCAGCATGTGGGGCTGCCTGAAAAGGCAGAGAGTAGCCTAGATGGATGAGTTCAAAGCTTGATGGCACTGCAGAGTCCTTTGCAGGGCGTCTCCTGGGGAGCCCTGCTGCTGCTGCACCCAATTGCCCTGGGGACTCACAGCACAGCTCCCATGCCCCATGGAGCCCTGGCACAGCTCCCTCTGGCCCAGGGAAACCTGGCACAGCTCCTGTCTTCTTCAGGGGACACCAGCACAGCTCTCTCTGCCCCTGGGTGAGCACTGGCAAATCTCCCTCTGTCCTGGGAAAGTCCTGGCACAGCTCCCTCTGCCCTGGGGAGCATTGGCACAGCTGCTTCTGCCCTAAAAGAGCCCTAACTCAGCTGCCTCTCCCCTCAAGGGGAGGCCCTGGCACAGTTTGCTGTGTCCCTGGGGAATACCTGGCACAGCTCCCTCTGCCCCATGGAGCCCTGGCAAAACCCTATCCACAGCAGGGAATCACCTGCACAGATCCCTCAACCCTTGGGAGAGCCCTGGCACATCTGCCCACACTCCTGGAAAAGCCTCACAGCAGTGCTGCAGGGCTTTTCAGCATCTTGCTGAGCCATTGCAGCTCCTAGCAGTGTTTGAGGGATTTTGACCACGGGATTGAAGGAGGGCAGTTACCCTGATCATATAGGGAGCCTTGGGAAGACAGAGCAGGGCTTGCAGTTGGGGTCTGCAGTCAGATACAGCTTGTGCCTCCCCACCAGGCAACCAGCACAGCAGAGAGTTGTCCCTTCAGCATCCACCACTCCTCACTCAGCCGTCTGGACAGATACAGAAGTTGGAGAAGGGCACACGCTGCCAACACAAAAAAGCAGCGCAAGATGCTGCTGATTGCAGCCCCAGTTTATCCCAACACCTGACCAGGTTTTTTCCCAGGCAGCAGTAACACCTGTCACACAGTCTGTAAAACACACACGGTGGTGCAAGGTACGCACGCTGCATTCAGGAAGATGTATAGCAAATACACGCTGAGTGCACAACAGCCACACAGCAGAGTGACAGCCACTGCGAAACACCCAGTGCTCAAGCAGGGCGGCTCACAAGTCGCACTCCAGCAGTTAGCACACTGAGCAGTGTGCCGCAGGAGCTGGGCAGTGGGGTGCAGTGCTGCCAGGCAGCAGAAAGTGGGATGCAGCACTGTCTTTAAGCCATTCAGAGGAAGGTCAGATAGCTGACATGGACAGTTGTCAAGCAGCATTACCAGTGAGGTGGGCAATGGGGAGCAATTTAGGGGGTGGAGAGACAGAGTGCTGCCAGTGGGATGGGCAGTGGAGTGGGGTGCTGTTGGGTGAGGCAGGCAGCAGGGCTTGCTTCTGGGGTGAAATGGGCAATGGGGAGCCATGCTTTGGGTGAGCTGGGCAATGGGGAGCATTGCTGTGCATAAGCTGGGCAGTTGCCAGAGAGCAGGGGGTGCAGTGGGCAGCAGGATGCAGTGGGTGACCTCAGCAGTGGGGCACAGAATTATAGAGGTGAGCTGCGCAGCGGGGCAGAGCCGTGGGTACAATAGGCAGTGGGACACAGTGCTGCGAGGCGATACTCCAAGAGAGGCAGCGGAGCTACTCTGGACGACTGGGCAGTGGCCAGTAAGCATCAGCAGGGAGCAGCAGCACATCGGGGACATCGCCAGCTCCTTCCTTGCTGCCCAAGTACAAGGGGCCTTCAGAGGTGATGGCCCCATGGTGTCCTGCAGCTCATCCCATCTGTGACACCACCCATCCTGGGCATTCTTCTGCTGCCTGAAAGGGGCTGCAAGGGGCAAGCCTCTTCAGCTCCCTCGTCAGCAACAGCTCCTTCTCTGAGCCCACCATTGGAGAGGGGTCCCCCCCAAGACAGAGATACTGTTCCTCCCAGCCATCCCCCACAGAAAGGTGGCCAGGATGTGCACAGCCAGACCAAGTGGCATCACCACTGCCCTCAATCCACTTCTGGATCCGACCCACCTTCCAGGGCATCCCCTGGCACTGGCTGTCATGGGACAAGGCAGCTGTGGCCAGGCAGTGGGGAAGGGCACACTAGGTCCTAGAGGCAATGGAGGCAGCAGCTGGCAGGCACTGGACCTTCAGATGAGGTCCCTCCTGGAAGAGGGGACTGGCAAAAGGCCGGTACTGATGCACAGGGAAAGCCTCAGTGCTGACCTGGCAATGACTCTTTCAGGTGGCCTTCCCCAGCCTGGGCTCTGTGAGATGCCCCTGGACAGGTGGCAATGGAGAGAGTTCCCTGCAGAGGGGCTGGGAGGCAGGTGGCAGCCAGGGAAGCACTGCTTTGCTGGCTGGGCACAGCTCACTGCCGGCAGCCCATTTCTCTCTCCCTCTTGCTCTGCATGTTCACAGCTGGACTGAGCATCAGGATGCTCTGTGGCATCGTGTCTGTGCTCTGGCAGTGACCAGAGGTCAGCCTGGCCCTGGGCCTCAAAGCTAAGCTGACAGAGCTAGCTTGCCTTCTTCTCTCCTGCTCAGAGTCCAGGCACTTTGTTTCAGCTGATTTAACCCACAAAATCTTTTGTTTCCCTGGCTCCACTCTGGCTTCAACAGCAGTGACAGAGAGCTGAGCCTCCCACCGTGCCTCCCTGTGCATTGACTCCATTTCCCTGTATTTCCCCCACGCAGATTACTACGCAGGCAGGTCAAAAGTTTTCTATTCCATCCCCAAGTTTTTATAAGTCAAGCCCAGCTCTCTCAGAGGTAAAGCAGCCTCCAGCCTATGAGGATGCAGTAAAGCAGGTAACGGCATGATTTTTATTTTCTACAGGGCTAGGGCTGTGTGTTAATGTAACTCATCCGCAGGAGTTATGGGGTCTCTGGACCTGTTTCCATAAGGAATAGGCTTTTCTTGAAGAGTTAGTTGCAGAATGACTGCCACAAAGCAGTCAGACACCACGCTGGATGGAATAGCATCTTCTGTGCTGATAAAAGGCGCCGGTCCACCCTGGGGTCCTGACATCCCACAGAAATAGCCCAGGGCTTCAGTGTACTTTTCTTTGGGGTGCTCAGCGCTATGTGAGAAACAGACACTTGAGCGTTTCCAAGTCACTAGGAAACCTCACGTTCCCTCTTCAGCCCGTTAGCAAAGTGCCCTGCTCCATGCCACCTGCCTCCCTTAGCCTTACTCTGGAGCACTGTTCCCATGGGGAGGACTGTCTCCATTGCCTGTAAACCCTTTACTTCTTGTGAGTGTCTGTCAGCAGCCTCAGTGCTGGTCGTGATGGTGCCTTCAGGAAAACAGAATGATGCTGTTGTTGGCAGTGATAAAAATGGGCTTATACTGTCTGGCAGGGAGGCATACAGAAAGTCCTTGCATTCTCCAGTTAGGGAGAGGAGGATGACGATGTGTTGCTCCCAGGGAGCTGCAGAAAGTGCAAGGAGGCACATGCCAGTATGAGGTGCTGGGTCCAAAAGATCAGTATGTCCTGATGGCCTTGGGAAGAGGCAGTCTATGGTGGCCACTGAGCAGAGTCAGCAACATGACAAAAGGGAAACTGTCGCCAAGCTCCCCTGACCTGCTGTGCTTGTCCCAGGATGCTGCAGTGCTCACCTGAGAGTTGTTGCCAGCCCTGTGCTGGAGTGGCATCTCTCCTGCATGGCAGAAAGCCATTTGTGAGATCCAGAGCCACCTATCTGGCTTGTGGATGGAGGGACTCTCCTCCTAACACCCTCTACTCTCCTCTTTGTCGTTTGCTGCAGCAGATGACACGAAGTCAGCAGATGGATGAGCTCCTGGATGTGCTGATTGAAAGCGGAGGTATGCACTGCTTCCCTGTTCCCCTCCAGAGCTTCCCCTCCAAGCCAGCACCAGTCGGTGGGGCTCAGTGCACTCTATGCACCTCAGCAGAGCTGCCTGAGTTGAGTACAGCTTTCATTTATCCTCCCTGTGCCAGCAGCCACTGAGATTGAATCCAAAAGCATATTTGCCCTGCAGGAGCCTGCTCCTGCATGTGCATACCTGGTGTGGTGGTCCGGGCTTGGCTACTGCCTGTGCAGACTGCGCAGAAAGAACGAACAGCAGGGTGGCAGCCCTGGTGTGCACTACCAGAGCACCTCAAACTCCTCTCATTTATTCACAGAAATGCCAGCCAATGCCAAGGAAGATCGGTCCTGCCTCCAGAAGGTGCCTCAGATAACAGTGTCTACAGGGAACTCCAGTGCTTCTCTCCCAAAGTCATCCACCACATTTGAGCAGGTCTCCTCTGCCCAGCTCTCCTTCGAGCACTGTCCAGGCAACAGTGATGCTCACCTCGAGGTCCTGCTGAATGCCCACAGCCCCCTGGGGAGGGTCAGTGAAATTGCCCTGCTGAAGATGGGGGGAGAAGAGTCTCACTTCGAAGGGATGATGGAGGGGTTCTCCAGCAAAGCTGCAGATGAACTGCTCACCTCCCAAGAGATTTTACAGACTCCCCTCTCTCCCATGGAAACTCAGCTCTCCCCATCCCCTGCCGATGGCTCCGGTTTACAGATGAGTTTCACTGAGTCTCCATGGGAAACTATGGAGTGGCTGGACCTCACCCCACCCAGCTCTGCCACTGGCTTTGGCTCGCTCACCCCTGCAGGTCCCAGCATCTTCAACATTGATTTCCTAGATGTTACCGATCTCAATCTAAACACCAGCATGGACCTGCACCTGCAGCAGTGGTGAAAGGGAGGGTGGTGGAGGCAGGATACTGTAGGTCTGCAGCAGCCAGCACAGTGTTTCTGTCATGCTGGAGAACAAACAGGGCTCATGTGCCACATCCAGGGGAAACTGGAGTCATTTTTCCAGCACATAAACTTCTTTGAACTTCCAGTTACTGCAAATTGACAGCAAACCAGTTCTGGTACTTTGGTTTTCCTCCATTGACATGTCTCCACAGAGGATACCAGTGCCTTTAACACTTCTTTAGATTGACAAGAACTTTAGTTTTGTTTCTTTTATCTTTTTTCCCCCCAATTTTAACAGTCACTCTTGTGAGAACTGGAGCAGCTCATGACAATACTGTGTGGTGAGGAGACCTCACCTAGGTGGCAATGGGAAATAATGGAGAGGAGAGCTTGTTGCTGCCCCCTCCTCTACTCTCCTCCTGCCCATCCAGCCCTTTAGGCAATCCTGCTGGGCTCATCTTGGCCATGCCCAGGCCAGGGGCTGTGGGAGCAGGGAGGCTCTGCCGAGCCAGGGCAACAAGCACACTTCTCCCTACAGACAGCCTCACCTTGCTTCCTTCCTCCTGCTTCCAAAACTGCATTGCCCAGTCCTGGCACAGCTCTGCTGCAGGTGGATAAGAGATGGAGACCACCATGTTCATGGTGGCACCTTGTCGTGTCCTCACAGTGCCTGAGGTGCTGAAAGCCTAGGAGCCGTGCCCACTGCAGTCTGAACGGAATCAGGTGGAAGCCTGTGACCTTGGAGCAGAGAGCTCTGGATGTTGGAGGCAGCTGCTTAGGCTGTAGGTTCAGGTATCAAAGGGACGTGGCATGCCGACAGAGCTGCCATGTCCTAGCTAGTGTGGTACAGACGAAGAGGTGTGTAATGTGTTTTGTTCTAAGGTAGGAGCACGTCATATGGAAAATACAGCCAGGATTTGGAGGGGCTGTCCTTCGCACAGCCAGAAGTCAGGATGGATCTCCACCACTTTGCGTGACCTGGGAGCAGGGGGAGCCAGAAACGGCCCTCGGTGACCTGCATGTGGGGCAGGGCTGAGAGGGCCCTTGTGTGGATGTGGTTTTGTGTGAGCATCTGCTTTTTTTGCCTCTATTTCTCTGCCATCCATCCCTCCATCCTTCTTCCCATTCCTCCTTGATCCTCAGCAGTCATCCCCTTCTTCCCAAGTTTACTTCAGCGTCACTGTTCACTCAGCCCAGAGCAAGGCCATCCAGAGAACAGCTGTGAATCACTGAGCCTGGAAGAGCTAGTTCTCGTGGAGCCAGCAGAGACGGATGCTCGTCTGCAGTCATGCCTCCTGTTTGAAGTCACCAGCATTTCTCCTATAAGTCTCCGTGCAATACACTTCCTCAGGCTCTAGCAAGGAGGAGCCTTTGCTTCACTTCTTGGCTTCCACCAAAGAACTTGCTGCAGACTGTTTGACAGGCACGTCTACTTCTTTGCAGTTCTGGTTTTGCCAAAGTAAATATTGTTGCTGACAAAGATTGTTAAACTATTTACAGACTGAGTGTATTTAATATTTGTGTTACTGGAAGAACAGCACACTGGAGATGCGGCAGACCTGGGGAGGAGGTCTAGTGCAAGGGCCCTGCCGGCAGCCTGGCCATGGCTCTCACAGGGCGCTTCGCCCAGGGATGCTGAGCTGTCGGAGGAGTCTCTGCAGCCCCTGCTGTGTCTCCAGTTCATGGCGTTGTTGCATGCTGTATAAAGCACGTGGCGGTAGCTTTCAACTCACTATTTAAAGCACCACTTTTCTATTGTACAAATGGTCACAGTGCACTGCTAGGATAGACAATCACAGGTTGCTTTTTTTTTTTAAAGACTTTCTTTTTCTAAGTGAGAGATTTTTCTAAGCCGGTCTGTGGAGAATAATAATAGCACTTGAAACAGAGTAGTGTTAGCTGCTACACTGCGTCATTGTACAGGGCTTTCCAGATAACTTTCTCCTCTCAGCGAATGTATTTCCTTATTTAAAGGGATGCTGTCAGCTTCAAACTTGTGGGCAAGCACATTTCCTTACCTATGTTACTAGCAATACCTTCATTATTAAAAACTCCTTTGTCTTGCCACTCGTCTGCTTGCAGTTTGCTGTTTGATTTTGCCAGCTGGGGCAGCCCCAGCTTGGACCATTTGGTATCAGCTCCATGCCCTGGGGCAGCTAGCGTTCTTGCAAGAGCAGAAGTATTTCTTTCACAGCAGCAGTTTCTCCTGGAAGGTTTCTAAACAAGCTGGCTGGAGTCTCCAGGCCTTCTGAAGGTTTTTTCTTCTGTTGGCTTTGGTTTTGCTTTGTTCTCCTGCAGTGAGGGTCAGTGGCAACCAAAGGCAGTGGTTGGTACCCTGCCCAAACCCCTTTGCATTTTACAGCAGCCGAGCTGCGTGTGGTGATGGGCTGCCGGATGCAGGGCACATGGTGGGTACGAGCAGAGTCCCCTGCAGCTGAACCTCCTGTTGCCCATAGACAAGTGGCAGAGGCAGGCTGCAGAGCTCTCCCTGTACCCATTAGTGTCGGTTTCCAGATTCATCACATCTTTCCTTTGATTAAAAAAGGGTTCCTAGGATATTCACCAACTTGTCTGCAGGGAGGGACTGCCTGTGTGACCGCAGATAGGCTTAAAAGGTGAAACAATCCTGAGACATTGCAGAAGTGAATCTGAAAAGATGTAGATGAAAAAACAACTAGTTCCTACAAATATCTTTTAATCTCTAAATTACACTCTGCAACCAAATGTGTTGCAATGAACTGCCTGGACTGAGACAAGTTATGGTTACTCAGAGAATGAGAAGACAAGCCTCAGTCTAGTTTTTTTTGGGGAATACTGATGGACAGAAGTACTCACCTGTCCTGTCTTCCTGTTAAGGAAAGCCTGACTGTGTTGTTCAACCTGCAGAAGAGGAGCTAGGAGGACAAGCTCCCAGTCTCCTCTTGTAAAAGGCAAAGAGCAAGGTGAGTGGTACGGGGAGTCACAGCTTTGAAGTGCAAGGAAGATCCTTGTCAAGTGCCAAAGTTGGGACCAGAGCATTTGGGGAGGCTGAGTCCAGACCAAGGTCCTGTGGTGGGACAGGGAGGGATCAGAGGGTCTCCTGAAGTCTCCTTACAGGCCCCAAAAGATACCTGCAGCAGAGCTCCTCCACTGCCTGGAGAAGAGCTCAGCTCAGCTCTGTCTTGGCCATCAGTTTTCCAGCCCTGAAGGAGCAGCCTCCTGGGACAGCATGGGCTGTGCTGGCAGGACAGGATCCACTCTCCCCTCCCACTGCCTTGGCCAGAGAAGCAGCTGCAAAGCCCCATCCATGCTCAGCCACCACCATGTAGCTCCCCAGCAGCTTGCTGGCCGGGCATGATGCTTGGGTCCCATGTGGGAGGTGTTTCAGTTTCCTGCCTTTGTCAGCAGGGATGCCAGAGCCTGACCCCACTGGTCGCTGCAAGACTCATTTACAACTTCAGGGTTTTTCCCTACTGCTTTGTAGCCCTGCTCCCATGCCCTGGTGTCCTGCATCTCAGATAGCCTCATCCTTCCTGGTATGCCTTGTGTCAGAGCAAGGCCATGGATCCCTCTGTGCCCTGAAGGAATCAGTGCCTTCACAGTGTGGGTGATTTTCCCACGCAGGCTGTCCCAAGGGATTTAGGGTCCTGACATTTTCCTTCCCATCAAAGCCTGGATTTGCCGAAGGAAAAATCTCCACCATTGGAGGATCCCATTGATCCACTCTCCCTGGGCCTTTCTGCCTGAAAAATACAGGAAATATAAAGGAAAAAATGCTCCAAGAGTCAAATAACACTTTTCATGCCTTTGGCAAGATTTCTAAACATGAGATGCCTGGCTCAGTGCACCGTTCAATGCTTCCTCCAGAGGAGGCACTGAGACATCAACATCTTTCCACCAGCTCCCAGAGAGAGACCATGTTTTAGCCACAGTTTCTCCTCCCAAGTGACATGGAGAAACATCTTTTTATCAGCCCTTCTGGGCTCAGTGGGGGTACCCTGTGCCCTCGAGTGTTTGGGGGATGAAGATGCAGCAGCAGGAGGAACTTGCACGTGCCCATCACAGACCCCTGCAGCATGGGTGAGCCCAAAAACCCCTGAGCCCAACACCACAGCTGTAAGTGCCTTCTATCACCCCATCGCTGACACCCCATCATCCTATCACACCCACACCAGCACCCCCGTCTTCCCTTGCTGCACCCTAATGCCACCTCTGCACCCACAGTAGCCCCCAGCCCTCTCCAGCCGCCCAGCAGCCAAGGGCCCCTTGGCCTCCTGCTGTGCATAGGCATCCCTGGCACCTCATCATTGACACAGAGCCCCCAGTGACCCTCACACTAATGCGCACAGCCCCCTCATAAGTGCTAACCAGCACAGGACACGCTCTTACTGTGGTGGTTTCACCCATAGCTAAACAATGTGGTCCTGCACTCAATCTCCCCCCAAATCCAGTGAGATGGGGAGAGAAACACAACAAAGGGGTTGTAGATTTTAAAGCCCAGACACTTGTTCAAGGTGGAGCATTGGTAGTGATACAGCTGTATGGCCAGGCTTTTCGAGATCACCATAGCTATCTGCACATCTTGGTTTATCCATAGAAGGACAAGATGGCCTTCATAGAAATGTTTGGGGTTTTTCTTTTAATCACAGCACTCTTACCTCAAACTTCTTTCATCTCATTGCATGCAAGTTCCTATTAATTTCTTACACTCAGAATTTTTGTAAAAATTTTGTAAAAGGAAACAAGCTTTTATACAAAGTCATTAATTTATTGTTAGTTTCAGTAACATCTCAGGAGTTTAATCAAAAAAATAGTTTTAGTCCGGTTACAATGACACTAATAATTTGTGTTACATAAAATTCTAATCAATGCTCACAGACCTCCTTGTACCTACCCCCTTTCTTGGGGACTCTGCTCACCTTTCACTACTTCTCTGGGGCTTTCAGGCTGGAGGATGAAGGTGTGTGGTGCCATGGCATTTGTCAGCATCCTCAGTCCTTGCCAGGAGACGCAAAGCCATTGATGTGGATGGGGTTTTTCTTCCTCACTCTACAATCATCTGTAGGAAACTGGGGTAACTTTTACACCTTTGCTAACACCTTCATTCTTCCTTGGTACATAACTCCACATTACATCTGGATTTACTGGACTTGGTGTGTTTTACATATACAAGAGGCTTGTTCTTCTCTTTGTTTAAGGCTGGTTTTAGTCCACCCACCAGATCACGTTCTTATGAGGACCAGTGACTGACAAGCTAAAGCAAAGCTCCTGGCAGGCTAAGACTAGTTCAGACAAGGCCTGACAACTCCTGAGACCCCTTTTGCTAGCTTAGCACAAGGCTGTGGCCTTGTAGAAACAGCAGGACCATATTTACCAGGCTTCAAACCTACAAAAGCATGGAACCTCAGGAGATGCCACAGAGCATCTCCAGCATTGTTCATCTGGTAAGAAAATATGTTTGCCAGGGAGACTTGAAACACTCCCATTCAAGTAACCCCCCTTCCTGGTGCCAATATCAGCCAGCACCATGCAAAGTGGCTTCAGCAGCCCTCACTGGAAATGCCCCTGCATTCAGATCACACGCTGGTGGTAGTGATCCCATCAAAAAGGTGGCTTCAGCTGCACTGGCTTTCTGCAGGAAGCAGGAATTGGCTGGATTTCAAGATGGTTTCCACCATTCTCTTAAAATTGGGATCAGCTTCAAATGTCTTCAGGATATCATGGTGATATGGAATCTCAAGATCTGAATCTTTCTGTCCTCCTTCCTCATTTGCTTCCCTCCTGCTTTCCCAGCTCAAACCCAGGTGCAGTGGGAGAAAGAGAAAGAAATGCAGCATCCTGGTGCAGGGAACCAGGAGAATGGCTGTGGATTGCACTTGCAGTTGTGCAGACACCCTGCCCTGGGTCACATTGTCTGTCAACACCAGCCTATATTGTTCTTGTTTCAATCAAGTGCAGTAGGCTGGGACTGCCTGACACTTTCTGATCTCATCTGCTGGAGTAGTGAGTCAAAACAACCTGGTACCTTCTGTCCTGGATAAAAGTACAGGAAGTTGGGATGATTAGGCACTTCCTAACCACACCTGGAACTCCTTTTGCCTGTGAAACATAGCTGAGATCCCTCCTGCATGGATTGCAGCCCACTCTGAAGGTTGACAAGATTGTCTAACAAGAACAATGGCCACAATAAAAAATACTGACCAAGTCAATCATCTTGCAACCCTATAAATACTGATCCTTAAATGAGGCCCTTTAGAAGCCTCTGGAATCAAAGCAGGATACTACCCCATATTCACCCCTGCTGTGGGATGCCTTTAGGGTACAATTTTACTGTCTGATGCTGGACAATGGGAATAACAGTCTGCCACAATCTGACAAGGGGAATAACCATCTGATGATAGAAGTCAATGAAGGGTAAGAGTGAGTAATTCACTATAGTTCAATTTCACAGCTTTTCTAGAAGCATTCTGGTCCCAAAAATTTATTATTATCCATGGTAAAATAAACATCTTAATAATAGGTTAACCTCTGTATCTATATCTGTATTTATACCTGTATCTGTGTATGTTTGTGTGATATAACTTAGGGAACTCTGTTAAGTCTTTAACTAAGTTGCTGTGTCGATTATAATGAGTTGCTGATTATCAATTAAGTTTGTGATTTACTATAATAGTGTTAATGAACCTTAAATTGTTGCTACGCCAAAATCACACAAAACACATAATCACATGTTAAAGCACAATGATGAAGCCCTTGTACCCAATCCCTTAGTTACAAATCGTCAACCAAGTCTGGGACTAGGAGTGGATCCGGCCACACCTGAACTCTTCTCTGAGAAAACGTTCAGAAAGCAAGGGGGTCCACTCTGAACCTCGTGACTCAACGGGAGGGCCTTCCTTATCTTCTTTCCCTAATCTCTGTACCAATCATTCCAACTCAATTCTGACTTGATTTCCCCTGATCCCTGTGTTAATTATTTTCCCTGATCCTCATACAAATAATTTCTCCTGATCCATGTGTAAATCATTCTAAGCCCATTCTATTTTTGGCTGGCTAGAGTGTGCTTGCTTGCATGGAGCAGCACGCCTGGGATGTGTTTCTGTGGAACACTGAAATTTCAGTGTGCCTCCTGGGTCAGAAGAATTTGAGGTGGTCACACACTGGATGGCTCACAAACCAGTTCTGCAAATGTCTAGTGGGCCCCATATCAAAGCTCTTTCTTCTCATCTTCTCAGAATCACCCAGCAATTTCTCAAGACAAACCACTTCTTATTGAACCATGGAGCTATTGGTGCACTGCAGCAGATGGGTTCTCAATCCATCTTGAATCTGGCGAGAAACCTGTTTTCCTTAGAAGGTCATGCAGGATCTCCTCCTCTTCTCAAAAGAATCTGATTGAACATAATCCAGATTGCTGCAACATTGGTTGGCTCCACCACTTTCCAACAAGCTGCACTCCTGCCTGGAAAGGGAGACAATTGCCCTGATGATCAGCCACTGAAGTAAACTTTCTTGCCACAGGCATAGAAAAAATTCAGGCTTTCAAATTTAGCTTCTTATCTTTTTATCTGGGGTGGCTGACGTGTCAAACATGGCCAAATTTGGGAAAAGAAGGGACAGAGCAGAAGAGCTCTGGGCAGGACGATGGAGAATGGTTGCCAAGAAGCAGGTGCCTGGTGTCTAACGAGGTGTTAGGCTCACACCAAGCACCTTCTCCACCGGTTTTCAGCGTAGCTCTGCTGTCTGCTCTCACAGAAGTGCAAGTGCGGACACACACACAGATTCGGTGTGTGCACTTAACACGTGCAACCTTGCAAGCAAGCAAACCCTCTCTGGTGTGAGCAGATGGCCTTTCTATATGCACCAAACCCTTGCCCCCTTCCTGCTTTCTAAGCTGGCACATGCTTTTGGGAGTGTTAGTGCAGCTACACCTGCAGAGTAACATCGGGTGCAGCTGAGCAGAGATCTCCTGTTGGAAGTAGCAAGTGCCGTTGGAGATGCAGGCTTTCTCCTGGCAGTAGCGCCTGCCCAGCCCTTCCATCTGGAATTTATGCAGAGATAAGGGCTTTTAGTCACACACCGCCTGGCAGAAACCCCACGGGCCGGCCAGCCAGCCAGCCTGCTCTGCTGTTTCATTCCCAATGCAATGGTGGCACTGTGCATCTCCAGCAGAGGGAGCGAGCGCTTCATCCTGTTCTCCAAGCATTTGCACAGCTTTAAATAGAATACAGATAATCAAGAGCTGCTTTCTTTTCACATTCACCAGAATAGCCACTCCTTCTTTCCCTGGACCCTTCACACATTCAAAGCAACAGCCATGCTTGTGATTTGTATCAGGAGTCAAAGTGAAAATGGAGCTTTTTTTTTTTTCCTAAGCAGCACCTATGGTATTAACCTAGGCCTGAGCATTTCATTGATACTTGCCTAGCCACTAAAGAAGACAAGAGGCTGGGATGAAGGCTAGGGGAAGCCAAGCAGATCGGTGGAAATACAGACCACACAACTCCAAGTGCTCCTGACAGGAATAGGTGGTGGTGCACATCTGCATTCATACTGCTTGGGTCCAGGCAGGGATGTGTTTGAACTCACCCAAACCTCAAAGCTAGTCTTGGAGTTCCACAGACATGTAATAATCAGAGCAGAGCACAGTATGCTTTTCTGGATGCTATATAATGCCTGGTGAAGATCTGAGAAGCGCCTCAGGCATTCAAGTGGGTGTAAAGGTGTGAGAAAGTGGTATGAGGTGCCAGCCTGGAACACTGGGCACAAAGAGAGTGGTCAATAGCTCAAAGTCTACCTGGAGGCTGGCTCAAACTTCTGCTCCTCAGCCTTGGCACTGAGTGCAGAAACCAGGGCAGCCTTAGTGCCCATGTGGTGGCACAGAGGTGGCACAGAGGGAGAAGCCAGAGTCCAGCCATATGGTCATGATGCCCACAGGAGGACTCCCAGCTCCAGAGTTGGAGAAAGCCATTATACATCACTCAAGCAAGGAACGTTTGAATTGTCCAAGGGCTCAAATGAGCAACAACAGTGGTACTGCACAGGCGTGGCTCCTGTTTGATATGTTAGTGGCATATGAGATGTTGGAGGTTTTTTGTACCACCTTCAGCCGTAGCACAATGACAACAGAGGTCCTCAGCGAAGACAATGAAGTCTAAATGGGCAAGGAAAAAAGTCCACAGGAGGAAAAATTGAGCATGAGTTCAACAAGGGGCAACTGAGAGGAACTGAAGTGGCCACAGATACAGTCCCTTCTGCATGCCACATAGTCAAAGGGGAAAAGAGACAAAAGGGATCCTCTCCTTCCTGCAGAGCATAGGAATGCCCAGTGCAGGGATGTGCAGGTGGACTCGCATCCAACCACCAGCTTCTTTTAGCTCCTTCAGCTGTGACAGCTTCCTTGAGAACAAATCTCAGAATGCAAAGAAGGCGGGTTGCAGTACAAAAGGAACAGTATCCTAGAGCAGCTTTGATTCTTGTAAAAAGGAGCTGTAAGGAGAGGAGCTGGGTCCTCCAGCATCTGCCCAGCAGGGAAAGACTCCCCCTGGTGCGTGGTCAGATTTTGTCTTCTACCTGGAGATCACCAAATTAGGGATCTTGGATTTTGGCTGAAGAATGGGTACAGCAGGTGGACCAAAATATCTCAAGTATTGTGCTGGCAACAGGGACCTTCTAGAAAAAGCTTCATGTGGTAGAAACACTGAATTTATACAAACTGATGGACTTCAACCCCCACTACAGCAAGACTTTCTTCAGATTTGTTATCTGCCTTTCCTTCTCTTGACAAAAATCTCACCCTCCACGTGAAGAGACAATACAAGAGCCAGTGCCAGGTTACTCCACCCATTCATAAGAAAACTTCTGGTCCTGAGCAGTGACATGACCAATGATCCCTGCCAGTATGCTCCGTTTCTCCCCGTCACCGAATTGGGCATTCCTGGGATGGTCCCATCAAGCCAGTTTGAGCATTACAGGCACTCATGGCTGGCCCCTCTCCCCCGACACTGCCTTCTTTCCCAGTGAGGCTGCTGGGGTCCAGTTCTGCCTGTGTGCCTGGAGAGTCTCCAAGCCTGCTGTGGCTTCCAGGCAGGACAGACACTTGTCTCAGCACCAGGAAGCTTGTCAGGAGGAACTACCCAGAACTCAATGCTCTTAGATCATCTGGACTTTGCAGATGTTGACTGCTCTTGCAAAAATAAAGAAGCCTGCAAGGCTGTGAGCATCGGTTGCCCTTTCCCCAGAGTGTGGGCACAGCCACCTGCCCTCCTTGCAGGGCCAAGGTGTCCTGAGGCACCAGAACTTCCCTCTACAGCAAACATGGCTCATCTGAGGGGCACCCCATTAGCACAGAGGGCTCAGCAGTCTTCCAGAGGAAGAAACTATTTCCAGGTCTCCCCACACTTTTTGGTTTTAAATTTAGCAATTTCAAAGGCTGCTTTTCTTCTGCACAGCTGCCTCCACCTGGAGGAAAGGCCTGGAAGCCAGGTATTTCAACATCTTTTAATGAATCTTCCCATTCCTGTCTGACCTTACAAAATGAAAATAACAAGGTCACAGTTGCACCCTTTTATTACAATGGACCTGCAGGCAAAAGAATAGAACTATTACATAAACACTCTGATTCATGTTTTAAATAGAGGAGGAAGTCAAACTAGGATACTGGATAAAATATTCTGAAGCTCTTTGAAGCAGTTATGTTCCTGAGCTCCATTTTACACACAATAAGGCAACATCCTTGCACATGAACTTTTTGATAATTTTTATACATTTTTCTATGATACAAGAAAAAAGAGTTCACAATGTACAGTTCTTGAACTATTTTCACAGCTTCTGAACACTATACACATTTTTTTCTTTTTAATAAAGATACATTGTAATAAATGGTGCCCACTTAATAATTTATAATAATCTATGTTTAATATGCTAAACCTGTCTTCCTGTACAGCCACACATGGTGTGTCAGTGGCAGCTCAAAGCTTCACCTTTCCATTTCCCATCTGTTGAAAGCAAATTGGTTGCGCTGCTGAACACAAGCCCTGGACGGGGTCAGCAGTGGAGAACGGACCCCAACTGTGCCCTGCAGAGCAAGGCAGTCACTTGCATTGGTGGGAAACTGCTTTTTGGGAGGATCCACCTCAGAGTCAGCACTCAGAAAGATTTTTGGCTCCCTATCACTGGTGAAATGTGAATCAGACTTTAACATCGGAAAGGTGGAGGCAGAGGCAGAGCACCTCCGCATGCATCTATCTTTACTGCATCTGTGTCTCTTCAGTACCCCCAGCCAGCACCTTGTGAGACCTGATGTCCCCGAGCTCCTGTTATGGGTGGCTGCAGGCTGGTGAGATGATTCACAGCTGTGGAGATCTGCCAAGCCTGAGAAAAGCCAAATTTTCTGAGGCTACAGGGATGGGGAGAGAATTAGCACTTCAGATATGCTACGGGTCTTGTTCAACTGATCCTTCCACATGATTAATCAGAGCTGTTGGGAATGACTAGTCACTCCAGGAAGCTCTGCCTTGTCCATTTTGGGAAGACTCTAGTGACTGCCTCACCTGACGAGCAGCCCCAGAGGAACCGAATCCAGAGAGGGCAGGAAGACTGCACCTCCCGGCCCAGCCAGGCACACTGCACCCCAAGGCGTCACATCACTGTCAGCCTCGGTGCCAGAGGGCCCAGCTCTGACAGCTGAGTGAGAGATGCACAGTGCTGCAAGCCTCACACAAGGGTATCACCTCTGCGTCTGGAGAAACACCACATGTCCACACAAGAAAGGCCTCGACTCTTGCCTTTCCCAAGCGAGCAGCTGAGGAGGGATGTGCTGGTCTGCAGTGCTCCCACATCAGCCCAGTTTGCATTTGGCAGCATTGGTTTGACATGGAAAGCCCCTTCCTCGGGAATCCTGCCAGTACCACTGTGCTTTCACTCCCACTGCACCTCTAGGTATTGTTGGACTTGATGATCTCAGATTACTTTTCCAACCAGGCAATTTTATGATTCTAGCCCTCTGTATTCTGGGTCCAGTTTTGCTGCAGATCTTTGAGAGTAGCTCTAACATCGATGAAGTCCTACCAAGTGTCTAAATTAGGCAAACAAAAATGGCAATCAGAGAATCTACAGGCTCCATTTTACCCCCAATATGCTACTAAATGCCTGAAAATTGCAATGTTTTGGGGGGCGACAGGGAAAAAAAAGTTTTCAGGAAAAATTAATCTTTGAAAAATACGCCAATGTAAAAAAAAAAACCAAACAAAAAGTGAAGTGCTTTTTTGCTCAGCCATGGGCCAGAAGATGGCAGCTTGCCTGGCCTTGCTGCATCAGCTGAAAGCACACAAGGCATTAAGACATTCTCTCATCTCCACCTCATCCTCATCTGCAACAAACACTCTCAATGAGGTTCACTCTAGGTTGTAGTAACAAGAGCCATGGGGGTCACAAAAGAGGTTAAATATGCCCAGAAGGTGAAGAAGGTCTCCAGTAAGTTAAGCACAGCATGACATTTGCAGCAGTGGGGTGGGCAGAGAGCCCCTTGTGTTGAGGGGGGACACCACCTCCATCCTGCTTGCAGTGGTGAGAAGGAAGTGCTGAGGTTTGCTCTTGTGAGGGACACTGGGTTGGGCGGCGGCAGTGCTGCCAGGCTGGTCTCAGGGTCAGTGAAAAGGCACTAGCATCGGGGCTGAATATGAGAAACATCATTGGCTAGAAATCACAGACGTTGGTTTGTGGCTCATTAAAACAGCTGCAGACTTAGGGCACTTGTTGAAGTCAAAGCAAAGCCAGCCAGTGGTGAGCACTGTGCAGCTATAAATCAGGTCACAAGCAGGTTAAATTCAATCGAGTAGTTTAATAATTCTTCAGGTCAAAGGTCTTATCTTACCAGGTAATAATTTACAGGACACCTAGTTAAGAGTGAAAAGTGGCTGGCTTGGTAAAAGGAGAAAGAATACATTACGTCCCATCTCTGAGTATTTCAATGTTAGCCTTGTTCAATGCAACGTATTTTGGGTAAAAGACATATTCACTATATTTAACATGATCTCTCTTTAGCAGGAAGTTCAGCTGAGCACTCTGTCCTCAGAAAGTACACTGCGACTGTAAAGCAACAGAATTTCATAGCAGTACATCTATTGCACTTTGTGAAGAATAAAATTCTCCTTTGCCTTCCTAGGTCCAGAAGGCAAAGCATCTCATCCGTTAAGCAAGTTCTTCTCCCTCCAGGCAAAATCTCTTAATGTTCAGACAGACAACGCCTAACTTTTGTTTGTTTGCTTTTTTATTATTACTTGAAACAACAATTGGAAGAGTTTGAGAGAAAAATATTTCCAGTAGCTGCGGAGAAGTCTCCAAGTTTTGAGCCTAGAAATGAAATTTAGGTGCTATGCAATCACGGTCAACAAATAAATGTACTTATTTCCACATTTCATGAATATGTCCACAAAAGAGCAAGATGAGGTCTCTCTTTGACCAACACTAACACTGTGTGATCAGGTATTACAGGGATGCACTTTATATGTGACAACAGGATACAGACAGGATGGAAATAACACCAATATTATTGCACATGGTGTCTGGGCGAGCATTAAAAACACTGCAATATGTGATGAAAATTCTTTACAGCTTCTTTTTCTCTCAGCCCTTTTTTTCTAGAGTCTGATGTAGCAGCATTATCAATCAACGTACATTGGAGAGCTGGGAGTTGCTGGCATTTGATCCAGGATTTTACAAACATAGCATGCAACATCCACTGTGCGTTCCTCATACATCAGGATGAAGGGATGTTTCTGGAATCAGACAAAAAACCAACAAAGTTACATTCTCCCTTCTGACACATGCTGGCTACCCCAGATAAAAGCTTAGCATATGGATTTGCCTGATGCAAGAACGCAGAGCTTGGTGGTGGCCATAGGACAACACAAAATATCCCCATCCATGGCTTTTACATACAAGGAATCCATATCTGAAATGTGCAGTATGGAGCTGGAACAGGATTCCCAGAGTGTCAGGAACTGCTGGGCAGGAGGCGGCGAGGTGCAGTATTGGAAGCACCTAGCTCCTTTGTAACATGGATAGGTACTGAAATACTTTCAAGAGAGGTTTTGTCATGAGCCTTGTCAGCAATGAGGAGACAAGAGTGACATGGAGACAGGACTTGTGGAGGTCAAATAGGAGATCAGGACTCAAACCCAGTTCTGCTGAGCCCTGAACGTCTGCTCTGCCCAGGAGGCCAGACCGGCTAGATCCACCTCAGAGCCACTGGAAAGTAACGGCACAATGACTCTCTGGGACAAGACACCAGGCAAATTCCTTTTGTATCACACACACCACCACCACCAGGGACCCAGAGCATGGTTTCATACATGCCCTGGAGAGGTGGCTTCCAGATGTCCAGAGCTCCTTGAAGGTGCATGGTTGCCAAGTGTGACTTATCCAACCCAAAAGCATTGCGGCATTCTCTGCTTTAGGACCCCCCCACCACAGACAGGTTCTGCTGGTGACTTACTCCAGGGCCGTGCTCTTTCAGGTCTCATTTTTGCCTGAGCACTGCCAACCTCGTTGTGTGGCCCGTGCATTGGAGGCATTTACATGTGACAGTCCTGGCCAGCACTTCCAGAGGGCTCCTGGATGGCACCCAGGAGCTCAAGCAAAGGCAGTATTTACATGGCACACCCAGCATGCTTCTGCTCCAGCCTGCCCACTTCAGGGATCACCAAGCTGTGGCAACAAGGCGTTTCCCCCTATGCTGTTCTCCTCTGTTTATGTTCAGACACTTTATGATCTCAGCCATTGCCATGACCACAGGCCAGAGACAGTGGCACAGAGGTGGTGCTCTTCCTCAGGCTGTGGAGCTGAACACCCTGCCTTGATGGCCCAAGAAGACAAAAAGTGACCTCAAATGGGTGATCCAGCCCTCCTGTGTGACTGGCAGAGCCGCAATGGCCAGTGTGGGCAGCCACGCTTTGCACTCACCAGAAGCTCTTTATACTTTGGCCTTTTGGACTCGTCCTTTGTAAGGCTAAAGAAAGCAGAAAGAGAATTAGAACAAGCAAGCAGAACGCCATCCCAGTGCTGCTGCCTCTGTACAGAAATGGGTTTGACTGCAGCATAACCACAAGTTTTGGGCAACAGCAATTGGCCTGTCCTCCATCTGTGGGGCAGCAGGGCTCAGAGGCAGAGGGGAGCTGGGGCTGCCTGCCAGCACACAGCCACCACACTATTGTCTCGGCATGTGTGGGCAGGGGCTGGGGCTGTAGCAGACAGCAGTCAAACTGCTCTGCAGGGCCAGGTCTGAGTTCATCCCTGGCACTGTGGTAGCACATACAGTGCTGAGCAGGCCATGGTTGCTGCTGAACAACGGAGGGGCCGGCTGGAGCATCCCCTCCTGCACGGCTCCTCTGGCACCTCGACCACTCACCAGCTGCCTGGCCCCAGTGCAGGGGGAGAGTCGGTCGCAGCGAAGGCCACCAAAGCCTCTGCAGCAGGGGGGACATGGCAGGGGACAGGAGAGGTGATGGGGTTCAGAGGCAGAGGGGCTGCAGGACACGGTTCAGCAATAGGTGGCACTGGCAGCCCCTACCCTGGGAGCTAGAGCTACACCACTAGGAACAGAAAGGGCAGATGTAGCAGCTTTCCCAAATGAGGGGAGTTAAGTCTAATTTCCAACAGCTGCATTTCCATCCCCAGAGACTCTGGCTGGACCTTTTTCAAGCTCCAGCATTAGTACAGTGTGGCCTTGAATTATTTGGAGAAGCAGAGGGTAATTAACGCATGCCCAGCACTGCTCCGTCCTCTGACCTGCCTGCAGACCTGCACAGGAGCAGAGAGGGCAGGAAATTCCATGGCTGCTGCACAAATATCCTCGCTTCAGGCTTCTGCTACACAACAGCAATTTATTTTCTGACCTCAGCAAGTCTAGGAGTTTGAATATACTCCTTGCAATGCTTTTAAGGCAACTAGTCAGAACTTCAGCTCACAGACTGAATTTTTCTCTGATATTTCCATGCACATTTTCATAGACCAGTCCTAGAAACCTTTCATTTCTTTTCCAGATTGACGTGAAGCTGCATCTGGAGCGGCCATTTGCAGCACCGGTGCCGTACAGCTCCTTTGCAAGAACATCTGGTCTCCTCTCCAGGCTTGCCAAACCTCAGGAGCTCACAGCTCTGCCTCTGCATCTGCCAGCACGAGGCTCCCAAAAACCAAACACAGAGCTTGGATACTTCGCACACTCTGGAGCAGAATGCTGAATTGCTCTAAGCAGTTCCAGGAGGAGTGTGACTTCAGATAAGCATCTAACACAGGGAGGTGGGCTGAAGGGTAAAGATGTTCCACCCAGCTATCCACAGCACTGTTGAGATTGAAAAAAAGTAATTCCCTGAAACTTTTTAACCTTATCGAAAATATCCTTTCCTCACTGACCTATCATGGCAAGCAGGAAATATTGCAGGACTCTCTTTCACCATTTTTCCTGACTCTTGAATGCACATAACCAGAAGATTATTAGATTCACATTTGTAGGGTAACACCCAGGAGATTTATGCCACCACTCAAAAGCACAGCCTTTTGGAGACTCATCTGCCTGCTCAGTAACACCAAAGATTACTTTTGCACTTAACTAAAGGTTATTAGGAGAAATATTTGTTACAGTGTTGCTATGAATACCTCATAAATATTCCAGTCAAAAGTCAGATTATTTACAAAACTAGATTAAACAAAACCCAGAATTAGATTGAAACCCTCTCCATTGCTCTATGCATTGTGGCTGTTCTAGAGTGGCAGGCCCTGGGAGGGGTAAATGGGCTGGAAATACGAATTGACCCAACTGGACCAAGCGCCAAAGACACTGCTGTTTAACAGAGATGCCATGCAGGCTCCTCCTCTGTTGGGTGATCTGGAGCCAAACTCACCAGTACACACAGTGCAGGAGAGCAAGCTCCCGGCTTTACAAACTCTGTAATAGATACAGCATCTCTATGGAGAACTATGTGGGAAACAAACTATGGCTTGTACTGTACATGGGGAAAGAAACCTTGACTTTCTAACTAAATACTACACTATTTTTGACTGAAAAATGGAAACTTCTTTTGAGCAGCAAACTGTTTTGATGCTCTATTTTCCTCAGCCCAAAGACTACAGAATAACCAGGCCTTCCTTACAGCCAGGTGGAAAGAGGAATGAACATGGCCTCCATAAAAATTATTAATTACACAGAATCACAGAATTACAGAATGTTAGAGATACGAAGGGACCTCGAAAGCTCATCCAGTCCAATCCCCCTGCCGGAGCAGGAACACCTAGATGAGATCACACAGGAAGGCGTCCAGGCAGGTTTTGGATGTCACCAGACAAGGAGACTCCACAACCTCCCTGAGCAGCTTGTTCCAGTGCTCTGTTACCCTCACAGTAAAGAAGTTTCTTCTCAAATTTAACCGGAACCTCCTGTGTTCCAGCTCACACCCATTGCCCCTTGTCCTATCGTTGGACACCACTGTGAAGAGCCTGGCCCCATCCTCCTGACATTCACCCTTTACATATTTATAAACATTAATAAGGTCACCCCTCAGCCTCCTCTTCTCCAAGCTAAAGAGGCCCAGCTCCCTCAGCCTTTCCTCATAAGGGAGATGCTCCACTCCCTTCATCATCTTGTTGGCTCTGTGCTGGACTCTCTCAAGCAGTTCCCTGTCCTTGAACTCTGGGGCCCAGAACTGGACACAATATTCCAGATGTGGCCTCACCAGGGCAGAGTAGAGGGGAAGAAGAACCTCTCTTGACCTACTGATCACACCCCTTCTAATGCACCCCAGGATGCCATTGGCCTCCTGGCCACAAGGGCACAGTGCTGGCTCATGGTCACCCTGCTGTCCCAGGACTCCCAGATCCCTTTCCCCTACACTGTTCTCTAGTAGATCATCTCCCAGCCTATACTGGAACCTGGGGTTGTTCCTGCCCAGGTGCAACATCCTACACTTGTCCTTATTATATTTCATTAAGTTTTTCCCTGCCCAGCTCTCCAGCCTGTCCAGGTCTCTCTGATGGCAGCACAGCCCTCTGGTGTGTCAGCCACTCCTCCCAGCTTTGTATCATCAGCAAACTTGCTGACAGTGCACTCTGTGCCCTCATCCAGGTCATTGATGAATATATTGAATAACACTGGTCCTAGTACTGACCCTTGAGGGACTCCACTAGACACAGGTCTCCAACTAGACTCTGCCCCAGTGACCACCACTCTCTGGCTTCTTCCCACCAGCCAGTTCACAGTCCATCTCACTACCTGATCATCCAGTCCACACTTCCTCAATTTAGCAATTCTGAAAGAGAGTCAAATCCAAAAAAACATCTCCAGGAGATGGAAAACCTTGAAACAAAGCCTCTTGAAAGTTAAAATTGTCTAGAAGCAAGTCATCCTGTATCATAGAGCTTTGAGATGGACATCCCTATACAGGGGATATCCATCACCTGAGTCTGCCCAGGGCAAAAGGTCTCATAAAACAAACACAGGTCACACTGATGGATCTCCTGTGTGCACTGGAATTCGGTTAACAAAATTATGTTGACCACCTTTCACATTTTGACAGAAAAATACTTAATCAGAAAATTCACAATCAGCCCTTAACCTAGGCAGGACCACAGACACATTGCAGGCAGATGGACTGCCCCAAGACCCTCCTGCACAAACACTGCACAGTCTCCATCCAAGGCTGATGGTGCTACAGAGGCCCTGCCCTACAGAAAACCATCTCTAGTCTTGATCCTGACATATGACTGACACAAGACATGAAGCCAACATCCAAGCAAGCTACCCGCTACAGGTCCTGACAGTCACTGTGCTGAGCAGAACTGGGCAGGAAGGTTCCTGGCCTTGCCAGGCAAGAGGCAGGACCAACAGAGATCCTCTGCCCAACCATGAGACAATACTGCCAGGTGTCTCAGGCTTCTGCCTGCAGAAAAAAGGGCAAACAGCAGATCTACCCCAGGGCTGTGTCATACCAAGGAACAGGATGCACAGGCCAGGCCCTTACCTGATCATGCCAACCTGCCATGGGTCTTACCATGCCTCTCTTGAGCACAGACTCTCAAGAGTTTTATTCCTTATCCCTTCCCTGAAGAGCAGTCCCAAAGGTCTGCCCTTCAGCCTCCACACAGACAAGTCTGCTAACACCTTAAAACCAGTGAAATGTGAAAGGTCCTCACTCCCAGGTTGGCACAGGAATATTAAACTGAACTAGGAACTGCTTGGCATGTGACCATTCAAGCCAAGTTTTCAGTCAGAATCTCTTACCACAAATTGACGAAGTTGATGAAACTTGGGGAGAACTCCCTTTCCTCTGAGTTACTCAGCTGTGGTGGGTCTCCTTTTACTACTTGCGTCAACTGGTCAAACACACTGTTCCACTTAGGGTAGGGGAATCGCCCTGTGGCCAGCTCATACTGCAGAAAGAAAGCAACAGCATCAGGCAGGTTACACAAGATAAGTTCAATGAGGGTAAGAAAATGTCAGCAAGGACCCTGAACCCCCAAAAGGTAGACTGAGATGAGATTCTTCATCTCATTCCCTATACAAAGCTCAGCTGAGAGAAGAGGAGGGAAAGTTTTACCCAATAGTAAGTGCTGCTGCCTACGTTAGGAGCACCTCCAGATTTAACCTCGTTATGCCATGCTTTCATGTTGACAATGTCTTTTCCTTCACCAAGTATAAAATGAACCAATGCTCATACTAAGGTGTTCAAAAGTAGGAGAGTAAAATCCTCAAGTCCCTTCCCAAGCATTCTAACAACGACTAGAGAAACTGGATAATGAGAATCACACAATCATATAAATATCTCAAGTTGGAAGGGACCCAAAAGGATCATCAAATCCAACTCCCTGCTCTTTGCAGGACAACGAAAGTAAGCATTTTAGAACACAGGTGGGGAAGATAGAAGTTACTGCTTTCTCTTCTACTTCACCACCTCAAGACGGGAATATCTTTTCAATTTACCAATGTGCGCACCCAGCTAGTGCTGTGGTTAAGCCAGAGAGGAATCAGCAACTGAGATCCAGGATTAACTGAAGTCTTCTGCACAGCTGAAGTACAGCAGATGCCGGGGCTGCGAGAGGCTTATTTACACAAGCTGGATGCTCTGTTCTGCACCACCACACTCACTACTCCCTTTTAATCTGAGATTTTGAGGACAAAATTCCTTTACGATCCAACATCTCTTCTCTGCTCACATCTCCTTCTATGCGAAACATATAGCTGTAGATAAATATATCCTCGGGGCTTCAGAAGAGCCATCTGCCTTGAAGGGATTTATATTGATTCCAAGCCAGGAGGTGTCCACTTCAATCACAACATGCAAATGCTTCACAGCAGCAGAGCTGGGCTGTGCTTCAAGCACGTGTTTGATACCAATCAACTGCATCACACTGCAATGCGCACCAAGGCTACCCACCAGGAAAGTACCACGCAGCAGAGGGTTTAAACCCCACTCACTTACCAATGTAATTCCCAAGCTCCAAACATCTGAGCGGACATCATAGCCTTGCCTGGATGCACTGGGATCTATCCTTTCAGGCTGAAACATGAAGAAGGACCAGTCAAACACCATGTCATGCTGGGAGCAATGAGAAGCATCTGCAAACTTTGAAAAAACGTTCGTCTCGCTGGGCAGAGCCTGGCACAGCTCTAGAGGCAAATTTGTTGCTAGGGCAGATGTCCAACCCCAGCAGAGAAATATTTTAAGGAATCAAACATTGCTTTTATGGAGGTGTAGTGTAAAAGGTGATCTGAAACAGCTATTCAGCACAGTCTAGTGCTAGTCCTTTTTTGGTTTAACTTTTGTTTAACTTTTGTACAAGCAGCTTGAATAATTGTTACTGTCTATTTATTTAGTTTTGTTTAGCTTTGGGATGCCTTTAACATAGTCTTGCTTTCTCTGCTTTTACAGCAAAGGTGTTCCTAGGGAATCATAAGAACTGGAACAAACATCTTCTCATCCACCAGCCTGGGGAACTGAGGTTTAGCAGCATCTATCAGAACTCTTCTTCCCAACTGTCTGCTGGTTGCTAAACCTCAGGATGTATTAAAACCAATGCATTTTAACAGCAGCTCTTCTTCACAAGGTTTTGGGCATCCTGTGAAGGGATGATATTACCAGGTCTTCAGCCATCCAAAAAGTTGTCCATAGAAAACAGTATTGAGCCAGACATGGGTGATTTACACCTACCAGTGAATTACCTAAAGAGGTGAACCAGCACAAAACATCTTTACGCTTTGCATGTCATCTTTATGAGAACCCTCAATTCTGCCCTCTTTTGTTAAAAATGTAATAATTAAAATGTCAAGAGAAATGGAGTCTCATTCAGTTTTGACTACAACAATAATAGACTTGAATTGCAATAAAACACTAAATTATCAGGTACAGAAAATACTACGGAAGCCTCAGTTGCTTTCTAAGCTACATTTTAATACAATTTCATGGTAGATGCTGACTGAAGAGTGCCATGCAATGAATGAAGTCCCTCAGTGCAATCTCAACCCTCCAGTGGACCACCACATGAGAAAACTACCACATTCCTCTCTGCTCCAAAACCCTCATGGCATTTCTGATTGCTCTGCCATACTGTCAGTTCTACTTTTTGCAGCCCATCACTTACATGCTCCTGCCCCAGCTGTGACTGTTTTCAGACTTCCCCCATTCCCTCAGTCACTAGGATCTTCTCCAACAAGAAAATTTGCCCAGGCCACCATCCATGTATATCCACATAGAGAGGGGAGAAGAAGTTTCCATCAAGCTTCAGTGATTCTACATGTGGCTTCTCCCACAGATGGTGTCCGCTACTCCTCAGTATATGGTGTATCGCCTTCCCAGTGCCACTGATGTGTTTTATCATCCTTACTTTCAGTTACAGTATCTGCTCTGAAACAGGCTAGCTTCAAAGACCATACCCTGAACACGCTGCCTTTCCCACCCTCCTAGGTCTCGCCCTTCGCTTTGCTTTCTTATCCTTTGGTTAAGGTTCCCATTAATCTTAAGCTCATGCATAAGTTACTCCTCTCACGATTGGGCTGGACTTTTCAGTAATTCTGGTGGGAGAGCAGGCAAAATAATAAACTTACTAACATTCAACTGTCTTAAACCTACCATCAGCCCTTCACACAGTCATCTTGTAGTTCAGTCAAAATCAAACACAATTCTATTGCAGGTAAACCCATGCTTTCAACTGCTCACAACCCAGCATCCTGCCTTTGCTGGATAAGTTCAGTCTTTCCATATTGGGTACACCGTATCAATAGTCTACCAAATCAGCTGATAAGGAATTAATAGGTAATATAAGCATCAATTTCTTTAAATATGGGTAACAGAAAGATAATGACAATTTCTCCACAATTTTGTAGCTTAGACAGTGGGAAAAGTGTGTGGAAACAGAAAGAGGGGTGAGGATCTGAATGGAAAAATGTGTATTCACAGTCTTTGCTACTCGCTTATTTGAGGAGAGCATAGTTTGATAAGCAGTGAGCACTCAGGATGTGGGCGCTCTTGGATGTTTTGGGTTACTGGATATTTCGGTAAGAAGCAAAACATCTTAAGGGGGAGCCCGTGGGCAAGCACTGGTTCACGCTTGGACTTAGGAAGGACAAGAGGAACTCAGACTTATAAATTGAAGCTGTCCTCTGCTTGGAAGTAATACATGGAATAACATCACCTAATGGGTACAAAAAAAGCCAAATGCTCTCTGGATATATTTCTGTGAACAGTCCAAAATATCCATGAGAAGGCAAATGGAAAATGTCAGCAGTAGGAAGGTGGATAGAACAACATGGCATCAACAACAGACCAGCATCAGGTGAGGCACTGCAGGCACTGCCTCTGTCCCCTCGTACAGAAGGTCACAGGCTGAAAAGAAGTTACCAGGGACTCTAAACAAGCTCATGAGTGATGCTGCATCTCCCCTGCTCTGTCTCAATGCCATGGGCAGCATGGTGGACCTGCCCCTTCCTGACAGCCTTGTTTGCCTATGGCTCCCACACTCCCTCCAGCATTCCCAGGTCTCAGGCCCCAGAATAGCCAGACTCCATCAGCCCAGTGGCACGCCTGGTACCATGCTGCTGTGACTGCAGCCCTGCAACACCAGTCCTGCCTTCCCTCTGTGCAAAGCTCTCATTGCATCCTCTTGCCTCCAACCCCTCCTGCCAGACACTGTTGGCTCCTCCTGCCTTCTTGGTTCCAGTGGTCAGCAGCAAGAGCAGGTGTGAAGCACATCAAGCTATCCCTCTCCCTCAGGGACAAAAACATTGTGGCCAGCAGGCTGAGGGAGGGGGTTCTGCCCCTTTGCTCTGGTGAGACCCCACCTGCAGTGCTGTGTCCAGCTCTGGCGTCCTCAGCACAGGAAAGACAAGGACCTGCTGGAGTGAGTCCAGAGGGGGCCACAAAAATGATCAGAGGCATGAAACACCCCTCCTACGAAGAAAGGCTGAGAGAGTTGAAGTTCAGCCTGGAGAAGACAAGGCTCTGGAGAGACCTTGTTGCAGCCTTTCAATATACAAAGGGAGTTTATAAGAAAGACAAAGAAAGACTTTATCAGGGCCTATAGTTACAGGAAAAGGGGCAATGGTTTTAAATTGAAAGAGGGCAGATTTAGATTGAACAAAAGGAAGAAATATTTCATGATGAGGGTGGGAGACACTGGATCAGGTTGCCCAGAGAAGTTGTGGACACCCCATCCCTGGAATTGATCAGGGTCAGGTTGGACGGGGCTTTGAACAACTTGATCTAGTGAGTAGCAGGGAGAGGCTAGACTCAATGATCTTTGAAGGTCCCTCCCAACTCAAATAATTCTGAGGTTCTATGATTCTGTCATTGCTACCTGTGCTGCAGGCCACTATGGACCACTGCCCCCCACTGAGGCAGCTCTCTGGGGGCATGGCTGCTACCCATGCCAGGTCATAAGCATTTTGGCAATACAAGATGGATTCCACAGCTGGCACGTGCCTTCACACCATGAAAATCAGAGCCACTTCGCAGGAACAAGGACTGCCCCGTGAAAAGAAACTGTCACTTTAGTCCCACAAACACTCCTGTGGGGCACGCCGTCCATGCAGTAGACACTGGTGTGCAAGAATGGCCGTGGGTGGCTTGGCCCTGCTCGCTGCTGGGGATACATCATGGTGTCTGGAGGCTGCCACCAGGGACCAGCCAGCATAGGGCCACATAAAATTATGGGGATGCTGGCCTTGCCAGTGCCAGGATTCCCACACCCCACATCCAAAGGTGTGTGCTGTAGCAGAGTAGAGGAGTTCACAGGCTGCAGAAGGATTCACTTTCCACGTAGCAGTGAATTACATACAGGACTGCATGGAGAGCAAGTATTCTGGGCAGGGCATGAAGTACTAAAATGCTGTGTGTTACAGGGACTGGTGAGGTAGGTGGCACTGGTGAGACAAGAGCTTCTTGTCTGAAGCCCCAATGCAGGGGCAGCCTGCTACCACTCCAGCAACAGGAACTTGGCCCTAGACCATGATGGCACAGTTAAAGGGAAAGCAGGATGGACCAAAATAAATCCCATCTAAATACAGAGCAGAAAGAGTCCTGGGAATTTTCCATGTAGATAACATGGGAACAATTAAGATCAATGAAGGAAGAGTCAGCATGTCACACTCTGGGGACCTGGAACAAGGGCTGCAGACAAAGCTTGGCTTGTGCCAGTGTCCTTCTAACACCAAGCACAAGCAAGGAAAGGAAGTGGCTGAGATGGAGACCCACCACTGGATGTGCTGACAGTGTGAAGAGGAAGGGTATGAATGCATTAAAGAAGGGTACAGGCTGCCACAGGCTGCTTCTCTCCATTTCAGTGTCCACCTAAACACCAGCATCTTGACTGAAAACTGAGCAGAAGTGGGCAGCACTGATCCTTCCTTTCCTTCAAACCACCAGCTAAGCGAACACAGGCAGTTCAGGGTGTGGCACAGGGACAGATGCACACAGGACTCCTTGGAGTCTTCAGCTGTTTCATGTTGCTAAAGAGCAAATTTGCATCCTGTTGCAATAAAAAATGTGTGAAATGAAGTCCAGAGACTTCCCTGGCTTTGGCTGATGGCAGAAGCAAGGTAAAGCACTGCACATCTGGAAGCAGGGCTGTGTGGGCTGCAGCTGCAGCATCATCTGTGCTAAATTCAGCTGCAAACAACAAAGTGAGCTACAAACTGGGGCAGCCAGAGTTAACATACCCTCACTGCTCTGACACAAACTGGAAATGATTCTTGCATGCAAAAGCCACGGCTCCTTAGCAGGCTATTCTGCTGCTGTGTTAACTGAAATACCACATGTGTATTTGTTTAGGGACACTCAGGGCAAAAAATGCCATCTCCCCTGAGATGGTGACCCCACTACCGTGGCTTTCTTGTTTGGATGGCAGTGCCCTCCAAGGGGCTCGGCAAGTGCATGCAGAGAGAAGAATCTGTCACTGCCTGAGAGACTCACTCATCTCTCAGGACCAACTCCAAATTGAAGCCACAGCAAGGAGGGGAGCAATTCCTCTGAACAGCTGCCTGCAGGATTGTGCAACAGCAATGGAAACCATCTTTAGGATCATAAATAACTAGTTTGTGAAATTCTTCTGCTGCTCAGTAACGGAAAACGTTGTCACTCACTTTTCACATTGCTGTATTTCTCGAGAACATTCCTACGGTGAAAAGCAAGTTGTTCTTCCTTCAGGGCTGTTTCCTGCATAGACCTCTCGCACACTCAAGTGGAGCACAGAGCGATGGCCAGTGTTAGTGTCACAGCACGGCCCAGGCTGGGATGCAAGTGATGGTGTGGTGGTTTCACTCTTTTGGCTTGCAGTCAGACACAGCCTGCTCTCTCACTCTCCCTGCCCACTCCAAGGAGTAGGGGAGAGAATTGGAAAGAAAAGGGAAAGGAGACTCACTGGCTGAGATAAAAACTTTTTACTAATTAAAATAAAGTGATACTGACAACAACAGTAATAACAGAATATACAAATGAGTGATGCACAGTGCAGTTGCTCACCATCTGCTGACCAATGCCCAGCCTGTGCAGCCAGCGATCCCAGAGCAGGGACAGTCCTGAAACTGGAACCCCAGAAGAACGAGAGCCTGAGTGATCCCCGAGAGAATACCCCCAACTTCCGGTCAGCCCTGGTTAATGTACTGACACAGCATGATGTGATCTGGAATATCTCATTGGCAGAGCCAAATGCCAGTTCTGGGTTTTGCTAATTACTATGCTTCTCCCTCCCAGTCCTAATGCAGTGAACCAGCCAAACATGATGAACTTCGGCTCTAGTAGCAACTAATAACATTAGTACCTTATCAACCTTCTTCTTATCACAAAAACTAAAACACAGCTATTAAGAAGAAAATTGACTCTATCCTAGAGAAACCAGGACTGATAACAAAGCAGGGCAGGTGAGGAGGCACTGCCTTGTTGGGCTCTCGGACCTGCTTCTCCTGTTTCCTCATCCTCCAGAGTGTGAGGGTGTGGCATGCAGCTTCCTCTCATCTGCTCAGCAAGACCCCCAAATGTTTTATTCCTATGAGCCTCTTCCCTGACTTCTCTACAGGGCTGGGCTGACAGTTCAGACCCTGTAAGGCTGGGAAAGAGCCTGACTGCTGACCTCCCCAGGAGATGCTCACCACCAGCCCTGTGGACATGACCACAATCTGCCAGAAAAGAGGCCGTCCTGCACTGTGAGGTGACTGTCCTCCGGGGCACTTGCCACACTGGCTCTTGAGCAGACTTTGGTGCCCAAGATGCAGCCATAGAGTAGGTGCTGGAGCTCCAAATGTGAATATCCATCTACTCCTCCTGGCCAGTGTTACTGCTCTGTTCTATGGGAAGTTTTGGAGGCTCTCGCTTAGGTGACAGTGATCTCCCTTTGATGACACCAAATTCTTCTACCAGCAGCTAAAGAGGTGAGTTGTCTAATTTCATATGGATCTCCATTTTTATGTGCAATGAAGCCTAATAAGCTATCTGGCTCTCCTCCTGGGCATGTAGGAGCTCACAGAAGGTGACCTCACTGCTGCAAAAGCCTCGGTCTAAGAGCACAAATGTGAGTCATTCACATGAGCAAGTGAGGCATTATAGTCACACTGTTCTGGGTAGTTTTTTCTAAGGTTATATCCTTCTTCTCCAGTACTAGGTGACCGATGAAAAAGCTATTAACATTTCATCTTCTCTGGGCCTGTACTGCAGCGCCTATCGCTACAGGGGTTGTGCGGCATGCTATGCAGCAGCTTACCTTGGTTGCAGGAGAAGACATGGCTCCTCGGCCAGAGTGTGAGGCAGCAGAGCAAAGGACACACAGTGTGATGAGTGGAAGAGCTCATTCACTTCAAGGGAAGTGGAGAACATTGAGTTGTTCTGTCTCTTCTGGCTAGGTGGACCTGCCACTTCCCTCTGCTCCTCAGCCTACCACCTTTAGGATAGCAGCAGTCACACTGTCTCTGTGTGTACCACTTCTACACCTACATAGGAGACGAGAGTAGTACTGTCAAAAAATACTTCAGCCAAAATATTGATCCCTGCTTGGACTTTTGAATTCAGACATTCCTTCCAAAATCGCCTCTGTTCTTTGATTTCCTCCCTCCCCCACCCTGCCCCCCCAGGTCAGCCACGAAGCTTGAGGCTGCACAAAGATTATCAGCAGAGATCCTTATTTCTAGAGAATGGCCTTTCCTCCCCTCCTATTTCCTTTACATACTTGCTATAAGAGAACGTTTAATTTAAAAACATCTCCAGCAGCATTTTTCAGGTGGAGATGCTGATGATGAGGGGCTGGAGCATCTGCCTTACAAGAAGAGGCTGAGAGAGCTGGGACTCTTCAGCCGGAGAAGAGCAGCCTGAGAGGGGATCTGATCCATGTCTATAAATACCTGAAATGTGGGGGCCAAATGGATGGGGCCGGGCTCTTTCCGGTGGTGCCCAGTGACAGGACAAGGGGCAATGGGCACAAACTGGAACACTGAAAGTTCCAGACAAACTTAAGGAAAAACTTCTTTACTGTAAGGGTGACAGAGCCCTGGGACAGGCTGCCCAGAGAGGTTGTGGAGTCTCCATCTCTGGAGATGTTCAAAACCCACCTGGACACTTTCCTGTGCAACCTGGTGTAGGGAACTTGCTTTGGCAGGAGGGTTGGACTGGATGATCTCCTGAGGTCCCTTCCAACCCCCACCATTCTGGGATTCTGTGATTTCCATTCACATGGGATACCATCCCATCCCAGCTAGCTTTCCTAACAGTGTTTAGGAAAGTGTTTAGTGTTAGGAATTCCTAACAGAATTCCTTGATCTCAACAGCAGGAAGACCACAGGAAAGTGATGGATTGGTAGACAGGGGTCATTTGCTAGGTACGGAAAGACTGGCAGGAACATTAATGAAGGCAACAAGGTCCTGTTGGGGTTGGCACAGCATATTCTTGATGACTTAATTTGTCTTGTTAAAAAAGGTAAATGTGAGGCTGTAATAAACTTGGACTAGTGCAATGCACTGTCTGGACTGCAACTAAATTAAGCATCAATAACCTGCACTAGTAAATGGCTTCACTCATAGAGTTTAGAGTGTAACTGTTGTTAAAAGGACTCTATTGAGTGGGAAAGACAAGATTTATAATAGGACCTCAGACGTGACCTTCCTTGGCCTACCACTAATAATATCCAAGAAAATATAAAATTTGTGTTGTTAAATTCTGCATATTATAACAATACTGCTATTGTGATAAGTAAGGGTTCCTGGGAACTAGTGTGATTTGAATGTTTAGTATGCTTGGTGCTGGCTGGATGCTGGCTCACTCAACCCAACACAGAAAAAGCAGCTCTCTGGGGTGACAGACAGGTTCCTAGAAAAAGACAGGAAAGCATGAAATCCCAGATGATGACCATGATTAAAGGTGTGTAGGCTGGGTGACATGCTAGGAACCGCTGCTCTTATTATATACTCCGCAGGTGAGACAAACACTGGAATTTTGTTCAATTTCAGGGTCTACGTTTGTAAAAGGATGCTAAACAAATGGGGGGGTTTATAGCACAGCCATAAAATACAATCCAATCTGCCTTAAGGGCATAAACTGCTCAGTAGCTAATCTCCTCAAATAAAAGCTTAAGAGGTGACTATATCACAGTCAGAAAGTACCTATTGGGGAAAGAGGCTGTGGCAAGTAAAGGACACCTTAATTCTGCAAATGAAGTAGAAACAATCGCCCATAGCCATTCATTTAAACAACACTTATTTGTATTAAAAAAATGGTATTATGAGCATAATTAATGACCAGGACAACTTCGTGGGAGCTATGGTAGATTGTCCAGCACATGAAGAGGCATCTTTAACACAGGACTTTCAAGGTTTTTCTCCATCTGGTCTTGTTTTAGAAGGCCACCCTCCAGCAGCCCAGAGCTTGATACATCCCCTGAATGCCATTCCCTACCACTGCTTCCAAAAACTGTATTAGATAAACAGAGACAAGCTCTGAAGGGGCAGTAGTTTTGAAGGGCTGTACGGTATGGTTTCTGCCCCACTAAGTAACTTTGCCACAGAACCTTGCTGAGGGCCTGCAATTTTGGTGGGGAGACTCTCAAAGTCCTTGAAGTAGTTAGTTACAAAAGACTGAACTGCAGGAAGACCAGTTATTTTTCCACAGCCTTAATGCCTAACCAACAGGCAAGCTTTCAAACACTCACTGAAAACAGAAAGAGTCCAGCAAGAAGCTGTGCAAGGAAATGATTTCTGATCCTAGAGGACTCTATGATGCAGCAGAGGAAGGGAACCAAAAGAGGGTGTCTACAGATGAAGTTACACACATCCTAACCAGAAACCAAGCATAACAAAATGCAGATGGTCGTCAGCAAGGGTGAATCATCATGTGGCAGCTCAGACATGGCCAGGCTGGACTCACTAGCAACTCGACCTTAAAATCTGGTTTCTCATTCTTAATGATCTCTTCCATTCAGCTAGAAGCCTTCCTGGCTGCATTCAATCAGCTGTCCTTCTGGTCTCATCACCCATGAAAGTTTGTACCTGCAAAGCACAGCCCTCACAGCCGGGGTCCAGTCCTGACCCTTCCCACTGCATGGGTACAGGAGCTTTTGCACTTCACAAACACTTGAGTATCTGGTCCTGAACAAGGCACTGTGCCCTGCCTGCTCCACCACTACGGGTCATGCTGCAGCAGCAGGGAATGGATGGAGGAGTTGGAGGCCGGACTTGGTTGCATCCAGACATTTGCCAGGGTAGCTGCCAGGGGAGGCTTGTGCTGCCGAGTGGCTCCAGCAGCCCCCCAGCCTGTGCTGAGTGTGTGGCAGTGTCCTGGTTTTGCTAGGATAGAGTTAATTTACTTCTTAGTAGTTAGAATAGCTGTGTTTTAGTTTCAGTGTAAGACTTGTTATGAGAGGAATGTTGATAAAAGTACTAATGTTATTAGTTGCTGCTGGAGCTCAAGGCCATTGGCTGGTTCGCAGCTGCATTAGGACTGGGAGAGAGAAGTGTAGTAAACAGCAAAACTCAAAACTGACATTTTGATGTGCCAGTGAGATAATCCAGATTATATCACATCATGTTTAGTATATTAACCAGGGCTGACCAGAAGGGGGACAATTCTCTCAGGAATTGCTCAGACTCATTTTTCCAGGATTGGGATCTCAGTTTTGAGGTTCCCTTTCGCTCCTTTGGGATTGTTATCAGCAAATGGTGAGCAATTGTGTTGTGCATCACTCATATATATACAGTTGTTATAATTATTACTATTATTATTATTTTTCCTCTAATTATTAAATTGCTCTTCTCTCAGCCTACAAGTCTCCTCACCTTTATTCCTCCAATTCTCTCCCTGATTCCCAGGGTGGGGGCGTGCTGCAGGTGGCTGTGTCTTGTTTGGCTGCCAGCTCAGTTAAACTATCACAGGTAGGCAGGACACTCCAGTGCTTGGCAGAAAAAGGCTCAGTACAGGGGTAGAGAGTCCCCCTCCAAATCCCCATGGGTCCACCTGAAGCAGAATAACCGCAGCCTCACCCCCACAAGCGGTGAGAGCCAAACAGGCTCAGGGAGGCTCACACCTGCAGACATGGGACCTGAGAAACTCTTGGCTCCCTCTCCCCACACCTGACCCTGCCCTTGCCCATCCCTCTGCATCTTCACCACCGTGATAATCACATCCTGTTATTTGTGGCTTCCAATCAACCTTCCTGCAGCTAATCATGGCAGTGGGGGCTACCCTGGGCCACCCCAGCTCAGCCAACTGTGCCCCACGCAGACCAAATCCCTGACAAGCAGGAGCTGCCTGCTGTTCCCAGCTGAACCTCCAATGCCTCCCAAGGGCAACTGTCTCCCAAACCTGACTTCCAGGCACTTCCCACATAAATACTAGAGGCCAAAATGACTTTTTTCTGCCTTTTAATATTCTCCTCCACAAAACTCATGTCCTGCCTGCAATACTTCTGGCTGAGCAGTCTGCTTACACAGGTGGCTGCTGAAACATTTCCCCAGGTTTATATAAACTGCCTGCACAGGTGAGCATCTAAATGGGTGAGGAGGAAAATCCCCTGCCAGGGCATCCCCGGTAGGATGGGAGTGGAAGTGCTGATGCACAGACAGGAGCTCAGCCCTGCAGCGGGGCTGCTCGGTGTGGGCTCTGCACCGCATGACGTAAGGAGCTAAGTTTGGACAGGAGAAGTCTCATGCTGGGTGAACCTCATGGATGGTGTTAGCCAGTGAATGAGTAAGTGGAGGCTATGTTCTCAGTTGAAAGTCCTGAAGCATGCAGGTGACAGCAGCAGCATATGAGTGGGGAGCTCAAGAGCTCAGGCATCTACACCGCAGGCAGCAGAGCCTGGATCCAGTCTGTGCTGCTTGCAGAGGGATGGTGCTACATGTCTCCCCGTCTCCTCCCAAATTTGTTTCTCAGCCATAAGAATTCTGGCTGGGTGCCAGGTTTCAGAGAAGAAGAAAAAAGAAAAAAAGACAAAAAAAAAGTTCAATACACAGTAATATTCAGGAGCATCCAAAAAGATTTTATCTGCATGAATTCAAACCAACAGCCTGCCTGTTCAGATAAATGAATGACTGAGCCCGATGAAAACCTGGGCATCAAGTCAGGAATGAGAAGCTGAAACAGAGGTCCTTGCTGCTCTTGCTCTGCTTGGGTAAAGGATTCAGAGAGCGTCTGCAACCCTGCAGCCTCTCCTTCTCCATGCACAGGCAGGCCAGGGGAGCAGGGCTCAAAGCTGTCACTGTCACCTGCCTGGGGAATTTTTCCTTTTCTGTGCATGGCCTAAACTCTGCATGAGCCATCCAAGTGTGGGGATGTTGCCTCCACTGGATGCTGATGCCAGCAGCAACCGCCCATCTTCACCATGGAGAAATGAGGAGCAGGAAACCACATCCTGAGCGCTGGTGTGCAGCGGCACTGCAGTGACGGGGCTCTGCGCTGGTCCTCCATTTGTGCACAGGCAGGGACAAGGAGAAGTGTGTTTGCTGGGACATGGGTCATGCATTAGCACCAAGAAGGATGCTCTGTACCCCCTGGCACCATGCACTCCCTTGCCCACTGTCTCATCTCGAGAACTCCTCAGGGAGAGCTGAGCAGGCAACCCAGGGGAGGGTGGGCAAAGCAGCGCAGCGCACTGGCACTCCGGCACAGCCACAGCTTGCAGTGGGCAGCTCCCAGGTGACCTGGGAAAAGGACCTGAGTGACCAACTATGGGTGTGACACCATTAAACTGTGTCCCTGGAGAGGTCCCAAAGGAGCAGGGCAGGACACCCATCCTCATGCTGGCTGTGTCCTCCTCTACCTAAACCAGATGCTTCCAGTCTCATCCCTCCTCTCTGACACAGAGCTGGGTTCTCTTGAGCGTTAAGAAGGCAAAAAGCAGTAATGCCACAAACACCAGCTTCAGCATGGCACACAGAACCTCCCCTCCCACCCAGATCAGTAGCACCCACTGCAGTGGGAGGCAACGCAGAGACTGCTGGGGATCAGCAGGCAGGGAGGACCAGGGGCTGGCTGGGAGCAATCTCACCCCACTGCTGGTTTAAGGCTGCCATGAGCACGTTGTGAAACCTCACCTAGAGCAAACCCACAATGCTGGCCCTGGCATAGGTCTCACCTCAGGGAGGGCTCATCAAATGTTCTGGGCTGCTCCAGGGGCAGCACAGAGGCTCTATCTTTCCTCTCTTTCAGAGAACACAGTGCACCATCAGGGACACCTTTACTTCAATATAATGATCACAGGGGAACTCAAAGCCAAAAGCAAAACAACATCTCCAGCACTGGCAGCTCCAGTGTTGATATGCTGCTTTCTGTGACAGCTCCAACAATTTTGGTTAAACTGCACAGCAGTTGCTTAGCAGCTGGATGTGGCTCCTGCTGCCTAATCAGACTGCTTGCAGTCAAACTGGATGACAGCCAGTGTTATTGTTATCCATGGCTATTTGAGGACCCAGCTCCAGTGAACACGGTGTTATCTGGTTCCTTTGGTGGGCAAGTGCTCATGCTACAAGAATTATTGCAAGTACCATGGGTCATGTGGGCCTTGCAGACCAACATGCTCTCATCATCAGGAAGCATCATCCAGCAGCCCTTATCAGACCTGCCCTGGCTGAACATGTCACATTATTTTGCATCAAAAACAGTCAACTATTTTGCACACACACAAAAAAAATTCCTTTAGAAAGGAGTGTGACTCCCTCCCAGGTATATTCAGCTTTAATGACAGCATCACTACAGCCATCAGCCTCGGCTGGCTTGGAGAAAGAGCTGGCAAATGTGCCTGCAGGGTGGGGACATCTCCTCATTTCCCAGGCTTCCCAGTATGTGGAAATGCTCATGGAGCATTGGAGTACTTGGAGAGGAGTCGCTGAGTCCAGAGAGCAGAAGGAAAGAGGCCAGTCACCTCCCACACTGCTTGCCAGCTGCTGGCTTATCCCACAAACTGTGTCCCATGCCAAGGGTCTTAAAATCATGAACTGAATCGAAGCACTTCTGCTCACTTAAAAATCCAACAGTTTGGAGTTGCTGGTGTAGATGCATAAATAGCAGAGTGGATATGCACAGACAGTGAGGAAAACCAAGGACCTATTGGAAGCACCCGCCCACCCAAGTCCCAGGAGAGATGAAGCAGTGCAGCTATTTACAGACATGCTGGCAACCGTCACATCATAACTAAACCAACAGCCCGTGCAAAGCTAATCATCTACCCTTGGTTCTAAGAAAAAGTGGGAACATTAATTCCTGTAATTATAGGCCATTGAACTTGGGACAGGGAAAGGAGAGAGCGATTTTTCAAGACCCTATTTACAGATGCAATGCACACCTCAAAGGAAAAGTCAGCAACAGTCCTAACTCCACGGGGCGATGCTATCCGAAGTGCCTGTGGTCTGCGATGCAAACACCCAGCCCAGTGTCAGACTAGCTCAGAGTGCATTGGCTCCATCCCTTCCTGGGGCACCTCTCTTTGCTGCTGCCCTCAGCTTCCCATGCCCACCAATGTAACAAATAGGGCAGTTCTGACCAATCCTCTACCCTGCAGAGAGCTCCACGCACTTGCCAGAAGTGCACAGAGCAGAAATGTGCCTCTGCCCCCTCTCCAGCCTCACAAGGCCTTTAATTAAACGAACTGACCCGTTCTACCCCGTTTCACTACGTTACGTAGCTCGGGGGCTTGCACACACTTTGTTGTACCACAGCACTGGTCTCCAGTAACAGATCTCATCTGTACTCTCCTTTCCAGCTTGTTGAGTAACTAGCTCTGCTATGAGGACAGTGAACAGAAAAGGTCATATGCTCCAAAACTCAGAATCCGTGCTTGCACAGATCAGGTTTTGCCTTGGACACCACAGTCAGATAAAAGCCATATGAGCCTTACCTGGACCAGATTGGCACTGTACCTTAAAACAGAGAGATTCTCCTTTTTGGTTTCCTTAGTAGTAGATACGAAAGTTCAGAAAATGGTATTTTTCAGAATATAGAACCATAAGTAATGAAAGTTCAACACAGGCACTGAAATTAAAGTCACATTGACAGCAGCAGACACAGCTTCCTGCGCAAAGCACCCTCAGCTCACATGAAACCAAGAGATGCATTTTCAAAGCAGCCTGATGCACAGAAGTGTTGAAAACCCTCAGACAACTTTGAAAATCACTGCCACAACTTTTGTCCCTGAGAGGGAGAGGGAAACAAACAAGCAGGACAGACTTCCAGGAGCCACGACTCAGCCCAAGTGATTTCCACGCAGCTGTTCTGCTCCCTCTGCTCTCCAGAATCACATTCTCCTGGAATTAAGTTATGGCACACTTTGGAATTACAGCACTTTGCAAAAATCACTGTAATTCTGCTTTGCAATAACTCCTGTGACATAATCTTGCTGTGGCAAATGGATTTCTTGCAGACCAAGAAAACCCTGCACTCAGATGGCACTGCCTCCCCATGCGCTGTTTGTTTTGGAGCAGGAGCTGCTGGAAGGCACAGAGAAGCTCTTTGCTCCAGTGCTGCACCACTGGCAGCAGCAGAGAAACCCAGCAAAAAAAAAAAAGTGAATTTGGTCACTTTGACACAACCTTTGCTGATGCTGCCAGCAGCAGTGCTCAATCCAGAGCTCCGTCTCATCGGGGAAGAGGGTGCTCATCCTGTGGGAAACAGGCTGACACTTCAGTCAGGTGACAGGTACAGCCACGCTGAACCAGGCCTGCAGAAGGAGGGGAAGATCCTGCACAGCCCACGGGCACATCAGCTCCCCTCTGCCCAGTTCATCCCCACTCACCGCCATGTATGGCCGGCACCCCGCATCCCGCGTTTTGGCAATGGAGTCCACAAGCTGCCCGCTAATGCCAAAGTCACAGAGCTTAATATTTCCATTTCTGTCCAGAAGAATATTGGAAGGTTTGATGTCTGCAAGGGAACGAAAATTTAAACCAGTAAGCCACGGCTGGAGCTTTCAATTTCAAGAACAGCAGCTGCAGAGAATCAACACCAGCAGTGCTGTGCAATCACTGTTGCTCCTTGCCATGGGGTGGGTGGGTGGCGAGTGGATGGCTTGCCGCTGCTGAGGGTCCTTACTGGGAGCAAGAGGAGATAGAGCCAATCTCAAAGATGCCACATACCTGGAGGCAGAGGCAGACACCAAACCACCTTGAAATCATGCTTTTGTGGAAAACCACAATGAAACAGCCACTGGTGACACACTTGGGCAAAACCTGTACTCACACTCATGGTAGTACATGTTAATTACACTTTGACTTGAAGCAAAGCCTGCTTAAAATCTTTGCAATTATTTTTGTAGGCAAGAAGAAAAAGACATGAACTCACCTCTGTGAATGATTTTCAAGTTTTCTTTTAAGTGGTTTAGTGCTTTCACAGTCTAGGAAAGAAAAACAGATGAAAAATAAGCAGATGTCATAAGATTCTTGTGATTATTAAACCTTTTGGGTTCCAAGAAGGTGGAAAAAACATTTAATATGTTGAGATATCAATGCTGTAATATGCCATGTAATAAAAGCATTTTCCTCCCAATCTTTCCTGCAAACAGGAGGTGATACAAGAGAGGGCATGTGCTTAAATAAACACATACCACTTGTAACCTGGAAAGATCACACTCTGGGAGAGGGGAGCAAGAAGTGAAGTCAAGCCATTTCTGATGTTAATTACCTTGAGTAATAACTTATTTAAAGCCCTACGCTGTGCTTTTTCAGTTGGTAACAACAGTTCCCATTCCACTGAGCACCAGCAGCGTGGGGAGCAGCAAAGGAGGCTGTTCTGATTTAACCATTCACCATTAAACTGAAGAGACACTTCGGGAGCCTGATTTCACAGGACGATTTAAAAAAAAACCTGACAGTTCACCATTTTAATTTATTTCGCTTCTGCTGAAAAGACTATTGAAACCAATGGCCAAAGACTGCCTTGAAGACGATGGTAAGAGGGTGTTCATGTTGCGCTGCAAAGCACTCTGAAGCTGTGCAACTGTAAGGATGAGGTCTAGCACCAAGTAACAACCCCCAAAAGGCTGGTCCTGCCTGCTCACACAAGCCCGTGTTCAGGTGTTCAGGTAACTAAAAGCTCTGGCAGGCTCTGGGTCAGCTGAAGTGCTGTCCCCTCCTCACCGATCACCTTTGCTCCTCCAGTGCAGGTTTCTGCTCTGGTGGCAGAAGCTACTACATCTCTCTGAACAAGGTATCAGTGGATTTTTAGGCAAGCCCATACTGGAATGAGACTGGTTGGCCTCCTTGGACCTGAGCTTCAGCAAGAGAAAGCCTGCTGGACTTAGTGACTGAACATTGGTTTAAATCCCAGCTGCCCCTGCCAGAAGCTTCTGCTCCCACCCTCAATCAGATGAAGCAGAAGCTCATAGCAATTCAACTTGGGGTACAAGAGCTCTAACAAAAAATGAAGGGTGGTTGGAGGAGCACACCGAGCTATGAGCTGCAGCACATACCTCACATGCACATGATGGGCCTACCTGGGCAGTGGGCACATAGACCTTCTGGACCTGGACGTCCTCAAGGTCTAAGATACTCAGAGCCAGTATTCTCATACCAGAGTTATTAAATGCCTTTCCTCATTTATTTTCTAGAAAAAAGTGGACAGAAACAAACTTCAGACCACATGACCTAGTCAGAACCTGTCTCAGTTCCTAAAGCCAATCTGTGCAGAGGACCTCCCTCACGAGCCGCTGGGGCTGGGCTGCCTTCAGGTGCAATATGGAGAGAGGGGTGTCCAACAAGCTGCCCATGACCTCCCACACAGTGTAGCTGGGCTTCACATCCCCAGGTCTGTTGTGGGTTATGGATCAAGTGTGGAAAATTTTAGCTTACTCAATCCATCCCTCACCCCTAGGTCAGAAACATCTGAGGTGGTCACTTCCTTGGCTAGGAGTTAAAGCTTTGATGTACTTTCACAGTATGCTGTCTGCACAGAGTAAATAAACTCCCTTTGAGAGCTTCAAAAGTCATCTCAAGTCTCTGTCCAAACTATCTCTACTGGGCAAACAACTTGCAAGGTCTGTATGAGCCAAAATATGGGCCAGTGTGTCTCTAATACCCTGCAAACCCTAGAAGAAAGGATCTCCTTTTCTTTCCTCCACAGAATTACATATAATCCCAAACAGACTGCCCCGGAAGCACAGACCTTGCCCAGCCATCTCTTGTCTACATCTCAAGCCTTGCATTGCCCAGTAATACATTTAGTTGGTTGGTGGCAGGACAATGCATGCCATGGGCTGCAGAACATCCATTGGCTGCCTTTGATAGGATTTTCAGTCTTGGCTATAAACATATCAATACGTGATGGTGCCTGAGCTGTCAGGGCAATCTGTTAGCTGTAAGAAGTGGCAGCAGGCCCAGGTAGGCTCAACATCTTATAAAGATGCTTCCCAAGAAGAGTGAAGATGGTTTTCTCCCAAGATCAGGCACTGAGCAGAATCTGACCATATCCTTTCAAGAGGTCATGGTTTGCGACTTGCTGACCACCTCCCCATCACTTTGACAGCTCAGGACACCACTGTACTGTGGCATTCACGTGCTGAAGTCAACACAGAGGCAGTTTGCCCATCTGTCATCAACATGGCACAGCTCCAACGTTTGATCACATTTTCCCTTGTTACTCCTGAACAGTGTTTCACTTCTGCAATCTTCTATCCTCCAGCAGCTTTGCCTTGATTTTTTATGGGGCCGGGACTTCCAGGTTAAGTTAAGCAACATCAACCAGGTTCTCCACCTGCTGAAGACCCGCTTGTACTTTTGGGAGCCTTTGCACAAGGCTACTGGAGGTTTCTCTGGACTGGCGCCGTCCTGCATCCCCTGCAGAAACCCAGTGGACCCGACAGATCCTTATGGACAGCAGCATGACAGAGGCTTCTGGATACATTTCAACACCCCTTCCTCCACAGCTCAAAACCAAAAGTTTGCTTTGCAGGTCCAAAACTTGCCCTTGTTTCTAGATAACTAAGGGTTCATTTTGGCAGAGCCAAGAACATTTTTACAGGGCTCCTTAAAGGGAGATGGTGGGCTTCATGTAGCAGGGCTGCACTCTGATACCCTGGGTGGGATTCACCTCACTTCACCATCTAAGGCACCAGGAGATGGGAACTCGGCTCCCATACAGAGGCACCAGTCTCTCCCCACTGACTCAAGAGAGAGGGTAGGTAATTCACTGACCCTTATTCTCAAATAGTTTGTTGGGGTTCAAGTGCCCTTGCTATAAATGCCCCATCACTTGTTCCCTTTACAAACAAGGGAAGGGGACACAGCTGTTTATTTTAGGCACCTTCCCTGGGATGAGATGACCTGCACCCACCTTCCGCTGATGCCACCACTAGTGCCCTTGAAGTGATCCCTGTGGAAGGGGCTGGTGCCTATGCTGTCAGCACTGATGTTCAAGCAGACAGAGCAGGAGGCTGGTCTTGGAATCTGTTTATGAACTGATTACAGACCCCAGGACCCGCTATTCCGACACACAATATGCTAGGAGAAAGTCTGAGTATACTCAAGGATCATTACAATCATGGTGCAACACAACAGCAGCAGCTCTGCTGCACACAGATCCTAACCAGCTTTCTCACATAGGACTGAAAGAGATCTGAATTTTTCACATTAGCTTCAAAAACATACACAAAAAGTTTTAACAAAATACTCACAGCTAAAGTGATTTTGCCCAGGATTTCTTCTGGAATAACATCATCTAATACACTATATACATATTTGTAAAACTTATCAAACGAGGTAGACATAAGCTCCATACAGATCCAACAGTCACCCTGGAAAGAGAAAAGAATTCATGTTACTGTCAAGATAAAAATGAGAAACAAAATCCAGAGAGCACAGGGTGATCCCTTGAATTCAGTAAAATACATTAACAGCAACATGCATTTGACAGGAAGGATGGAATTAATCTTTACTAATTTTAGCAATGGAAAACTTGCCTCTATACACACCTCTCACCCACCTCATTCACCACAGAGGAATGTAGCTGACCACCGCAGACCTAATATTACATTTTAGATGTCTGAACCTAGATGAATCCAAGTCTCAAAAACTGTTTGGCTCTCCAGAAGGCTGCAGGCACAGTGAAACACCAGCATGCACAGTAAAACTAAAAAAAAAATCCCTTCAGCTTACAACTACCCTGCAGAGGACAGAAGACATTTCACACAACACTCTGAGAAATCACCTAAGCAAGAGAAAATGAAAATAAACCCATGTATGTGGGGCGGTCTTGTTGATTTGCATCTCACAGTTAAACAATTTAAATTCAGAAAATTGTAAAACATATTAGTGTCTGTGTTAAACCAAACTAAGCTTATACCATAGGAGAATAACGTCTGTCTCCTGAGATCTGTAATTCAGCCCACTCACAATGGATTCGCTGGGGATGAGAAATGGGTCCCTACAATATAGAAGGACTTAATCTTTTATTTTAGTATGTATCTACCATATGAGACAGCTTAGCCATGGATTGATCTTAGTTATTGCAATTTTTTTTTTTAACATTCTACTTCCAGTTGAGGATGACTGTGAGGGTGTTCAGACACTGGCCCAGGTTGCCCAAGGAAGTTGTGGCTGCTCCTCCCTGGAAGTGTCGAAGGCCAGGTTGGATGAGGCTTTGAGCAACCTGGTCTAGTGGAAGGTGTCCCTGCTGATGGCAGGGGGGTTGGGACTGGATGAGCTTTAAGGTCCCTTCCAACCCAAACCCTTCTATGATCCTGTGACAGAAAGCTTTACATGAGCTGTTTCTGTAGTCTCTCATGCACTTCAGGCAACTCTTCATTGCTAGAAATACCAAAACAATAGAACTGGACCTGTCCTCACCAGAAGCAACATACTCATACCTATCTTCTACAGGCCCTATCACAATGAGTGTTAAGGCTGCGTTAGCTGTCAAAAGCTAAGTGCAGAATGGAGCTGATTAGACTGGTTGTCTTATCCTAGCTAAAGACCACCTACAACACTCGTGTAGGGAGCAGCACCTTGTGCAAGGCAGTGCTGCCCTTGGGCTGCCTGGGTGGTTCAGAGCACAGAATGCCTGTCTGCTTACAACTAAGCTGCACCTTCCTGTCATCTAAGAAGCAACACATAGAGGAGAAACTTCCTCAAGTAATTATTCTACAGAAAGTAGATTTTTCCTGACCAGACAAAATACAAAAAAGCTAAACTCAATGTTAACATATGGAAAGGAAAGTAGGAATAAAATCTAGGTTATGGACATGCTGGATGTGTGGCAAAGCCCTGTGTTCCCATCCTGCACACCAAAGTCAATTCTGTTTGAAGCCATCCCCCAGTGCTCACGGGAGTCAGAAGCAATTCTCGAGTTACATTTAGCTGATGGAAAAGCTTGTAGAGCCACAGGTTTTATTAAGGCCAAAAAGGGCTTTTCTGGTACTCAAAATGACCTCTTGTGAAACACAAGCCAAGGAACTGCATCTGCCAAGATGGCCCCAGTCCAAATGCTTGGTTTAGTGGGAAAAGAAGTGCTCAGCAAAGGTGCTTGGTATCAGCAGGGGAGGTGGTGCCAGCCAGCTTGGTCTTGGGCTGCTCACACACATGCAAGGCTGTTTTCAGCAATAGACAGCAAACTGCCAGGAAGTGTCCCACACGCCACCAGTGTTACAGATCTTGCTGCTTTCAGTGACAGCGAATCCATCACTGTCTCCTGCCAAAGGAGGAATGGAATGGACTATTTTAGTTGGAAGAGACCTACAACGATCATCTAGTCCAACCATCTGACCCCTTCAGGGCTGACCAAAAGTTAAAGCTTGTAGTTAAGGGCATTGTCTAAACACCTCTGTATTGGGTTTGCATGGCAAGGTTTTGGTAGCAGTGGGGGAGGGGGGGACATGGGGTAGCTTCTGTGAGAGAAGCTGCCAGAAGCTTCCCCCACGTCCGACCTGACACAGCCAATGCCAGCCGGCTACAAGAAGGGACCCGCTGCTGGCCAAGGCCGAGCCCATCAGTAACACCTCTGTGATAACATAATTAAGAAAAAAAAAAGGAAGGGAGAAAAAAAAAGCTGCACACTTTGCAGCTGGAGAGAGGAGTGAGAAGATGTAAGAAAAAACAACTCTGCAGACACCAAGGTCAGTGAAGAAGGAGGGGGAGGATGGGCTCCGGCGCCGGAGCAGCGATTCCCCTGCAGCCTGTGGTGAAGACCATGGTGAGGCAGGCTGTCCCTCTGCAGCCCATGGAGGTCCATGGTGGAGCAGATGACCACCTGTAGCCCGTGGAGGACCCCACGCCGGAGCAGGTGGATGTCCGAAGGAGGCTGTGACCCCATGGGAAGCCCGCGCTGGAGCAGGTTCCTGTCAGGACCTGTAGCCCCATGGAGAGAGGAGCCCACGCTGGAGCAGGTTCCTGTCAGGACCTGTAGCCCGTGGAGAGAGGAGCCCACGCTGGAGCAGGTTTGCTGGCAGGACTTGTGACCCCGTGGGGGACCCGCGCTGGAGCAGTCCCTTCCTGAAGGACTGCACACCATGGAATGGACCCATGCCAAAGCAGTTTGTGAAGAGCTGTCAGTCATGGGAAGGACTCACGTTGGAGAAGTTGGTGGAGGACTGTCTCCCGTGAGAGGGACCCCACGCTGGTGCGGGGGAAGGAGTCCTCCCCCTGAGGAGGAAGCAGCGGCAGAAACAACGTGTGATGAACTGACCCCAACCCCATTCCCTGTCACCCTGTGCTGCTGTGGGGAGGAGGTGGAAAATCGGGAAAGAGATTAAGCCCGGGAAGAAGGGATGGATGGGGGAGGTGTTTTAAGTTTTGGTTTTACTTCTCATTCTCCTCTAATTTTGATTGGTAATAAAGTAAATTTGTTTTTTCCCCCAAGTCGAGTCTGTTTTGCCCGTGCCAGTAACTGGTGAGTGATCTCTCTCTGTCCTTATCTCCACCCATGAGCTTTTCGTTATAATTTTCTCCCCCTGCCTATTTGAGGAGGGGGAGTGATAGAGTGGGCTTTGGTGGGCATCCAGCCTCTAGCCAGGGTCAACCCACCACAACCTCTTAAACACTGACACACATGGGACATTGATCACCTGTCTAGGAAGCCTGTTCCAGGGTTTGACCATCTGGACCTCCTTATGTCCAGTTTAAACCTCCCCTGAGGAACACAGCTGTGAACCATTTCCATGCGTTCTGTCCTTGGATCCCAGCAAGAAGAGATCACCACCTCTCCACATCCCCTCCCCAGGAAGCTGTAGAGAGCAATAAGGTTGTCCCTCAGCCTCCTTTTCTCCAAATGAAACAGGTCCAAAGAAGTCCTTAGCTGCTCCTCATAGGACATTCCTTCCAGCCCTTTCACCAGCTTTGCTGCTCTCCTCTGGATGCTTTAAAGGACCTTCACATCCTTCTTAAATGGTGGGGCCCAGAACTGCACACAGCACTCCAGGTGAGGCCGCACCAACGCTGAATGCAGCAGGATAATCACCTCTTTTGACCAGCTGGTTATAATAGAGAGTCTCTCCCTTCTGAGAAGGGGGGATCTGTTTTCCTAGGAAGGGCCGAGCCACCAGTGTGTGTGGAAGAAGACTGTGAGTTCTGAGCTGTGGGCAGCCCCATTTTATGCTGCTAATTTGGCACCAGGCTTTTTACACCAGCACAAGGCAGAGCAGGATCTAATGTCACTCACTGAAGGGAAATGGCTGCTACAGGCCTGAGGCCAGCAAACACATATTTCACCCGAAACAAAGCAGAAGGGACTGAGGCTCACACAGCTAGTGCAGTGCAGTGAGAAGAGAACGTGACTGGAGCTTCAGAAGGCGTGAAGAAAGGTAAAATCAGACTGCTAGAGAATGAAAGAGTGGCTACAGATTAATCTGGCTGAGGATCTGTTTAGATTTAGATTGCAGAAATGAAATTAGGCAACACATGCAGAAAAGTTCCTTTTGCAGCACTGGCAACAACTGCAAAGTGCAGCTGAGGCAATTCCATATTATCAAGAGTGGCTTGGAGAAAGCAATGTGGATCCAGCACTAGTGATGTGGATAAATCAAGTGAAACTGGAACCACACAGACTCTTTACAAGCTATCTGTAGTGAAGTAAGCATGGACTTGTTCTACTGGCTGCAGGATCATTCAAACTATTGCTTCTGTTCTGACCTGGTCTGTATAAAAAAATTAGAACTGTGCTATATTCTCATGTTATTGTACTGGGACTGCAGGGGACTGGATTTTTTTCAAGAATGCCAGAATATTACTGACCACCTGCAGCCTTGTATTTATGTCCAACTGCAACAATATTGCATCTTCAGTCACTCAGGTTACAACAGTTGGTGTTTGTACAGCAGAAGTCAACTGAAGTGGAACAACAGGAAACCTTATTAGAGCCATTACCATAACAAAAGCTTCAGAATATACGTTGTGCATCTGCAGAGTTGGGACGTGTGTGTTATCAAAAACTCAAACAACTACAATAAATTATTATCCAATGTTAATTTAACCATAAAAAAACCTGTACATGATCAAAAGCACCAAATGAAAGACTTTGTTTACTTGGACTCCTGAAGTATATGCCGCATAGAAATCCTGGATAGGGACATTTATTGATCTGGTAATATAAAAATCTACCTGATTAACATGAATTCATGTCAGCAGAATCAATGACAAAAAGATGACAGACCTTCTCAATTATGCAGCTTCATTAAGGCTGGTGGCAACATTCAAAACTCTACAGGTTCTTCTCTCTTCCTGGGACTCGCAAAGACCTACCTATTGGCAAAGCTGATGAATTTTACTGAGAACAAAAAGGAAGACTGGCAGGGACAACTGGTTACCAGTCACCCAGCCCCCTTTCTGATCAAATACAAAAATGTGCTGATGTGCATGGGAAAGTTTTGCTTCACTACGAATTGTGAGGACAAAACTATCTTAATGGAAGTTTCTCTTTAATTTATGCTCCTAGGTCAGGTTGATTTACAATTATAAAATGACAAAAGAAGCATTTTTATTTTCTCTTCCAGTTAGAGCTATTCTTCCAAATAATATATTTTAGTCCTTACTGGGTATTAAATTACCAGATGCCAATGCACATCTTGTAGGCATTCCAAAATATGTCACAGAACACCCTGCATATTTAATTGAAAATATCACTGCTCGTCTCCAGGATATACAAAAAACCTGCTTAACCAGCAACTGGGATGCTTCAACTTCTAAACAGAGCGTCCTGAGTCGCCAGTTGACAACTGAACATGTCACAAATATACCATCCAGTTGGGGCCACCCAGCTGGAACACAGCCTAGCAGAAAAGGACCTAGGAGTCCTGCAGAACACCAAGTTGAACATGAGCAAACAGCGTGTCCTTGCTGCTAAGGTGGTGAACAGTACCCTAGGCTGCATTAGGCAAAGCACTGCCAGCCCATTGAGGGAGGTTCCCCAGTACAAGAGAGACATGGACATACTGGAGACAGTCCAGCAAAGGGCCACTAAGATGACTGAGGGACTGAAGTATCTCTCCTGTGAGGGAAGGCTGAGAGAGCTGGGACTGTGCAGCCTGGAGAAGAGAAGGCTCAAGGGGATCTCACCAATGTCTACAAATACCTGAGGGGAGGCACACTGAGGACAGAGCCAGGCTCTTTTCAGTAGTGCCCAGTGACAAGACAGGAGACAAACTGGCACACAGGCGGTTCCCTCTGAACATCAGGAAACACTTTTTTGCTCTAAGGGTAACTAAGCACTGGCACAAGTTGCCCAAGGAGGCTGTGGCATCTCCATCTCTGGAGATATTCAAAAGCTATTTGGACATGGTCCTGGGCAAGTGGCCCTAGGTGGTCCTGCTCGAGCACGGGAATTTGACAAGGTGAACTCCAAAGATCTCTTCCAACATCCAGCATTCTGTGATTCTGTGATACCAATACTAAAGGCTTATGGCGTTAGTGCACTGCAGGGAGTGGCCAACTTTTTATGCAAGTTGCATCTACATTACTGATAATTAAGAATGTCACCACCCTCACATAGACTTATATGACGCAAAGGACACATCCTATTGACTGGGAATTGATCATGAGGACAGGTGCCTTCAGCAATGTCAACACAGGCAAAGATTTCCATAGAAATAGGGTATTGTGCATCAATAGCCAAGAAAGCAAACACCTTGTTATCAACTGACCAGGGATACAGCCACGATTCACACCAATGTCAGCACTGACACATTCGTACTAGCTCTTCTCTCCTATCAGCAGAAGCTCCCCATGGGTTAATTTACCTGGCTTCCTGGGCATGTTCTGCAACTCGCAATGAATTTTTCATTGAGTAATTTTATTCACTATTAAGCTTGTTGGTTTAAATCTGGCTTGGCTACATGCGCACTTGTGGAAGAGTCACTGCTGCGATACCAAGTCAGACAATACTTTTTTCCTCTTCTCCTCTTGAGAAGAAAAGTAGAAGGAACAGTTACTTTCAAAGAGCAATCAGTGTGGTCATGATAACTAACCAAACATTCCCAGCCTTACAGGTACTGACTCAAACTAGATTACCTGTAAAGTATCCAGCAGACATGCAAGAAAAGAAGACTGGACCTAAAAAACCTCTGAAGAGCAACACTCAGGGTGAAAGTTTTCAGGCTGTGGTCCTACGGCTTAGCCCAACACTCTTCTCTTACAAGAATTCCTTACGAAGTTCAGCAAGGCCAGGTGCAAGAACCTGCATCTGGATCAGGGCACTCACCAGTATAAATAAGGACTAGGGGATGAAAGGATTGAGAGCAGCCCTGCAGAGAAAGACCTGGAGATACTGGTGGATGAAGAATTGGACATGAGCCAATAATGTGTGCTTGCAGCCCAGAAGGCAAACTGTACCCTGGGCTGTACAAAAAGGAGTGTGGCCAGCAGGTCAAGTGAGGTAAATCTCCCCTCTACTCCACTCTGGTAAGACCCCACCTGGAGCACTGCATCCAGCTCTGGAGTCCCCAGCACAAGGAAGACAGAGATCTGTTGGAGTGGGTCCAGGGGAGGCCACAAAAATGGTCTGAGGGCTGGAACAGCTCTGCTATGAAGAAAGGTTGAGAGAGCTGGGGTTGTTTAACCTGGAGAAGAGAAGGCTCTGGGAAGATCTTATTGTAGCCTTTCAGTATATAAAGGGGTTTATAAGAAATACAGAGAGAGACTTTTTAACAGAGCCTGTAGCAACAGGACAAGGGGCAACATCTTTGTAGTGGGTTTGCATGGCAAGGTTTTGGTCGCGGGGGGGGGGGTGCATAGGGGTGGCTTCCGTGAGAAGCTGCCAGAAGCTTCCCCCATGTCCAACACAGCCAATGCCAGCAGCTCCAAGACGGACCCGCTGCTGGCCAAGGCCGAGCCCATCAGTGACGCCTCTGTGATAACATAATTAAGAAAAAAAGGGGAAGAGAAAAAAAAAGCTGCACACTTTGCAGCAGGAGAGAGGAGTGAGAAGATGTGAGAGAAACAACTCTGTAGACACCAAGGTCAGGGAAGAAGGAGGAGGTGCTCCAGGTGCTGGAGCAGAGATTCCCCTGCAGCCTGTGGTGAAGACCATGGTGAGGCAGGCTGTCCCCCTGCAGCCCATGGAGGTCCATGGTGGAGCAGATGTCCCCCTGCAGCCCATGGAGGATCCCACACCAGAGCGAGTGGATGCCTGAATGAGGCTGTGACCCTGCGGGAAGCCCGCGCTGGAGCAGGTTCCTGTCAGGACCTGTAGCCCGTGGAGAGAGGAGCCCACGCCGGAGCAGGTTTGCTGGCAGGACTTGTGACCCCATGGGGGACCCGTGCTGGAGCAGTCCCTTCCTGAAGGACTGCACACCATGGAATGGACCCAGACTGGAGCAGCTCGTGAAGAGCTGTCAGTCATGGGAAGGACTCACGCTGGAGAAGTTGGTGGAGGACTGTCTCCCGTGAGAGGGACCCCACGCTGGTGCAGGGGAAGGAGACCTCCCCGTGAGGATGAAGAAGCGGCAGAAACAATGTGTGATGAACTGACCCCAACCCCCATTCCCTGTCCCCCTGTTCTGCTGTGGGGAGGAGGTGGAAAATCGGGAAAGAAATTAAGCCTGGGAAGAAGGGAGGGGTGGGGGGAGGTGTTTTAAGATTTGGTTTTATTTCTCATTATCCTCTGATTTGACTGGTAATAAATTAAATTTGTTTTTCCCCCCAAGCTGAGTCTGTTTTGCCCGTGCCAGTAATTGCTGAGTGATTTCTCTCCATCCTTATCTCCACCCATAAGCCTTTCATTATATTTTTCTCCCCCTGCCCATTTGAGGAGGGGGAGTGATAGAGTGGGCTTTGGTGGGCATCTGGCATCTAGCCAGGATCAACCCACCACAGTCTTTAAACTGAAAGAGAGCAAATTTAGCTTGGACATAAGGAAGAAACCTTTTACAGCGAGGGTGGTGAGACACTGCAGTAGCTTGTCCAGAGAAGTTGTGAATGTTCCATTCCTGGAAGTGTTAAAGGTCAGGTTGGACAGGGCTTTGAGCAACCTGATCTAGTGAAAGATGTCCCTGCCCAACGCAGGGGGGGTTGGACTCAATGATCTCTGAAGGTCCCTTCCAATCCATGGTTTTATGATTCATTAGCCACTGAATCTCTTCTACAACCAATGTAACCAGGAATATATTCAAGGGTATAATTACTTCTTCTGGACCTTCCTCTACGCCTTTATCTTTCTGATTCTCTTCATTCTCCATTCTTTACTACATGCAATTTTCTTTTCTGTTCTATTAAGAAGTCAGGCTACGGATATGAAAATCCTTTCAACTGCCAGACGTTACAACATCAGTGCTCAGGGATTTCTTCTGTTATTGAAAAAAAAAAAGGTTGATCATTAGAGAACCAAGTAATTGAGCAGTCCACTCAACAGATGAATTAGCAAAATGAAGGATGCCGTGATATCATGAGTAGGCTCAACACAGTGACATGAATGTCACAGCTTCATCAAGGACAGTAGGAGTGAGCAGAGTGCTGTCCCATGGAGGACCTGACTCCAGCTCGTGCACTATCTTGCATCAGTGCAATGAAGCCCCTTACTCACTCAGAGGCTGAACCTCTGTTTTCTGCTTTTCCAGGTTTGTTGCTCTTTCACTGAACAGGCAATTTAATCTCATCTAATGGGTGCTGATAAAGTCAAAGTCCCATACCTGGCAATCAACCTGTAGATTTTGCATTGTGACATGTTACATACATAATAACAGAAGGATATGATGAAAGGAACAAGATCCATATGATTAAGGAACAGGAAGCAAATAATGTGTTAAGATGCTGCCTGCTGAGGGACAAGTAGGACCCATTCCCAGAGAAGACTTTCCCTATCAGAAAATGCTTGTTGAGTGAGACAGAATGCAACTAGGGGAAAATATTTGTGTAGTATTTTTTGCCTTTCCAAATCAAACTTTTCATACTCAGAGGCTGCATTGTAACTTGCCTGTTTACAGTTACTTTCCTAATTGCAAGCGAGTATACCTGTCTGTCTTCAAAGTCAGTCCTTGGACAGTTTTGTCCAATTTGGTTTAGTACTTCCACTTCCCAAATTGTCAGGATCCAAGAGCTTAACTCTGGTTTTCTGTATCAACAGTTCACTCTTCCAGAAAGGCTACCTGACCCTCAAAACAGCCCAGCTACCCTGCTGCTGTTCCTGAAGGTGCTATAATCTTCTTGTCAATCATCGAATTGTGAGAGCTGCCTACTCAATGTTTAAGCTCCTCTAAAAAGGCTCAAATTGAAGTCTTCCACCTTCTAGAAGGCAGAAGACCTCCTATCTGTAGCGCCATCCATCCCTGGAGAATCTGAACCCTGCCTCAGAGCAGGCAGTCCTAAGAAGCCTTTTGAAACTTTCAGAACTTATTTCCTTGCTTTTCAGGGTGAAAAGCTGGAATGAAGCACTTTGTTTATACATGTTTTGCTGTAGGACTTCCTGAGAGAGGTTTGGTTATTACTAATGTCGCATGTGCTGTCATACTCCAGGGAACGGTGCAGCAGTGACCTGGACCCTTCAGTTATTTGGGATCAGATCTATTAAGCAGAGTTGGGTAGTGAGACAGCTTCAAACATACAGGTCAAATTCTTTTCTTTCCCTTTCTGTACTTCTCTGCTGTCATAGTTTCCAAGCTTTAAAATACATAATCAATATTAGAACATGTAATTAATATGACAAGACAGAAAATCTTATCCAAGCATACCAGCTCACCCTGTGTACCGTTGAGGTATGTGAGTTGGAATATCACCTTGGGACCAAAGAGAAGGTTGCTTTAATCTCAGAAGCAAATATCACTAATGCTGAGGGTGGGGGAAAAGGGGATCTCAGAGACTAATACAGTATAACCCAGAGTGACCTTATTGAAACCTTTCCCAAATGGAGCACTCAAGAAGCCATGCCTGGCTGCAGAGGGACACAATTTTTTGACAATACAAAGAGAACAGCAGAAGCCAGGGTGACACTTGGGTGCAAATCAAGGTAGGTTTTTGTACTATTTATGTATTTATACTTACGTCTGGGATGTGCCTAGAGCTGCAGAGGGTGACAGGCTCACACAGCTCTGAACATGTTGCTCATCAGCATCTGGCAAGATACTGTCTTACCCAGAGACTTTTCTTTACAACAGCTGACAGCCTTATCATTTGTATTTCAGAAAAGCTGGAAAGACTCAGCCAAGGCTGAGGCTCCACGCTTGGTAGGAGCTTGTACTGTGTGAACATGGGCAACACCTCCTGGCCCAAAATGGCTTTGTGTTTAAACAGATAAGAAAAAGCAGAGCATGGGAAAAGGAAGGATTATTATGTTTATTTTAGAGACCAGAGGAGTCTTATTTAAAGCCAGAGGGGTGACCTGGCAAAATTACAGAGGTAGACTCTCTAGAAGCAGGAACTGAATATTCAGTCTCAGGTTTGGGCTTTAACTACAACACTGATCTTCTTTCTCTAACAGTTTCGCAGTAAAGCCCCAAAAGACTCTGCAAAGGCTGCTGTGCCTGATAATGTGCAAAGACAACTATCAGCCAGTAGGTCTCTATTTTCCTTCTTCTCTTGAGTAGGTGTACTGGATTTGTGCTGAAGTAGTGGAAAACAGGCAAAGCTACAAGTATATCCCCCTACATCATGCCAGCTTCAACACCAGAGGAACTACAGGATGGGGAATAATCCACATCTGCAGGAGAGCTGCAGGAGCTGCTGCTCTCTGGAGGAAGGGGATTCAGTAGTCAGGTTTTGACACTCATCTTCTACAAAACTCTTGTTCTTGCAAATGGGCCAAATGCTTGCAATCCTGTGCTGCTCACCAGTGCTATATTCCTCTTCTTGTGCCTGTACTGAAGAGACTTACCTCAGAGTGATGACTGGCCTCCAACCATGGCACAAGACTGTCTGGGCTGTATGGAGAAGGCCAGCTTCCCAACTGTTTTTACTGGTCATTTTAAGCTAGATAGCAATGGAAGTGCCTGGGCAAAACACAAGGAGACAGAAGGACACTTTCTGTGGCCTTGCAGTGTAGTTTCTACCCTAAATTACAGTAAGTAGATGCTAACACAGTCACAAATGTGCAGTGATATACACCATATTCCTGGCCATGAACAGCTAAAGTATGTTAGGATTAACTGTGGTCAGCTGACATCATTTCAGTGCTCTAGTTCTTTTCTTCACTTAGAAGCATCACACTGAATAACCATCAATAAGCCACTCCACAGCACATGCTACCTATGTGCATAAAAGGGCCAAGCAAAATTACAGCCTGTCGGCTAGTTATTGCAGGTATTGCTCCTTTCAAGAACAGCCATGCAATTTTGGTTCCTGTCCCAAAAGGACAGAATAGAACTGGAAAAGATGCAAACAAAAGCAAGAAAGATGATCAAAGGTCTGGAAGGGGTTCTGTGTATGACACAGGCTAGCACTTAGGCTGGGTAAGACATGACAGAGGGGGAATATGACAACTGTCTATAAAATCCTCAGTGGCCTAGAGATGATAGACAAAGATCATCTGTTTACCACCTCTTCAAATACAAAAACTAGGGGAGGCACTAGGGGCATCACTTAAAAAAACAGGATGAAAATTCAAAATGAATCAAGGTGACAGGCCTTCAAACAAAGGGTGGATAACCAAGGGAAGTGCCTCTCAGGGAGCACCATGAATGCAAAAAGCGTTCATGTATTCAAGGGGAAACTGAACACTTCTATGGAAAAGAAATCCAGCAAGAATCACTCAGCAGATCTAGCTCAGAAGACACTCAGCTGCATACGACTGAAGGCTATGGTCAAGTATCACACACACTTCTGCAAGCAGATCCCCTGGGCCATTGCCAGAGACAGAACATCCCACTAGGAGTTTGGGTCTGACCCAGCATGGTTGCCCTTATATATCTGCAGGTACAAACCACTTCAAGGCAGATGCATGTCAATCCAGGCTCTAACACAGCCTGGATATGTACATCCATCCATCCATCCATCCATCCATCCATCCATCCATCCATCCATCAGATAACCTTATGGGGAGCTGTGACTAATCACAGCAGCCACCTCCATGACAGGGATACAGGTCCTCCACATGGTCACATCTCACAACCACTGACATAAACCACATTTGCGTCCAAGCCCTGTGCCACAGATCTGCGCCCAGCCCAGCAGCACACACTGCGTGGGGGAGCCGCAGGCCCAGAGCTCATCAAGAGAGAAGAAAAGCAGCAAAGAATGAGAAACTGAAATATGCAGAGAGACATAACAATAAAGGGGAACAGCATGTTTGTGCTCAGCAGCACACAGATGTCTGGGTCTCCTGGTTAAATACTCTTGAGAGTAGTTTTCTACTCTCAAGTGGAGAGCTAAGAAACCTAACATAAATTAACCTTCTCCTTATTGTAAGTTGGAAACTGGAAAGGAAAAAAAATGTAAAAACCAAACTCTGCTATGAATGAAGCAAGTTTGGAGTGCCCACCTCTCTGAAGAGCGCGCCATAAAACTGAACAATATACGGGCAGTCACTGCTTCGCATTACTACATCAAGGTCCATCAGAAGCTGCTTCTGTTCTTTCTCATCCACTGTCGACCGAATTCTCTGAAAGAGGAAGAGCGGCAGAGACTTTATCACTTACATGCCATTTCTGTATCCTCAGACCCACTTCTGGAGAAACATGCCAGGGACCCCAAACCCAAGGCTGAGCAGGCAATCCCCAAGGCATGCTCAAACACTCCAGAAAATTAAGCTGTGCTCTCAAATAGGAAATATAACTGAAAATCCCTAAAGCCATTTAATTCAGACTATAAAATCCCCAGTCCTCTCATAAGCATAAACATTTTCAGGTGAAATGTCAGAATGAAATTAAAGAGCAGAGATTTCATTGAAAACTACAGTAAAACAACATATTCAGGATTTCATTTCAAAACAAATTCCCATACAGTTCTTAGCCATGTTGGATGGGGCTTGAATGCAGTTTTGAAAATTTAATGAAGGAACATTATGTTTAAAATTTCTAAGAAGACAAGCACAGAAGACAAAAAGGCTTCTTCCACCGTGCCTCCACCATGGCTGGCACAGTGAAAAGGGACCATCACATAACCGAGGGAACACATTGCTCTGGTAATGCCAACAGTGGGCATCAGTCCTGTGAGCTCTTCTCATAAAACTAACAATTCTTTACCTAGTACTAGCCTAAAGAACATTAACACTACATAAAAAAATTAAAAATATATAAAAATATGCATAAACAATGTGTATACGAAGATATATATGTATACACGTGCTATGCTTTATATATACACTACATATAAAGACAATCTGATTTGGTCTTGAAAGAACAATGCAAGTTTGAAAATAGAAAACTATACATGTTCAAACATGAAGCTTGTGAAACAAAGGATGGAGAAGACCATCCACAGTTTTCCATGTAATTTTACAGACATATGTAACATCTTGCATTAATTCATTAATTCCCTGAACCACAGGTGAGGAAAATTGTGATCCTGAAGGTGTGACTCATGTTGAAAAATCATTAAAAACACAAGAAAAAAAAATATTTGGCAAGAAGTCCAAAGCAACAGAAGTAGCCTGGACCCTCCTTGAGGAGAAAAACTATTTGGCTATCCAAGCAAGAAAAAATATTTAAGATTGTGGGAAAAGTCTGTAAGGTACCAGCAACCACACCCACGGACATTACTACCCTGTGAGCAACTGCTGGTGGCAACAAGACCACAAGCCATTAGCGAGGCACAAGGACAAGTATATGAAGGTAGTTTCAAGGCTGGCCATTCATATTGCATCATTTGAGAAACAGTGCACGACCCACACAAAATGAGGACAGTATCGACACTGTAATTTTCCTTACCTTTGGTGTATCCTGATATTTTGGTATTGCCTCACTCATTCTTAGTATTCTAGTAGCTCTAATTTGGCCTACACCAGTAATTGTCATGTTCATATTGCCCTTTTTCCCCTCAGTGAATTCTAGAGCATTTGGGAAAACTGGCAAGAGACTTGCCCAGCACACCCACAATCTGTAACATCCACACCCTGAAACGCCACTGGGCGGGTGGGATTCGTAGTCGCAAACACAGCAAGAAGATGGCTCAATGGACTAGTAATGGAACTAAATATCTTCACCTTTAGGTCACTGGTTCAAGTCTGTTTCACAGAAGTTCTGTCACATCATTGAAGAAAGCCTGACAACTTTTATTATTTCTTTTGTCTACAGCATATAAAGCTCTACAGTCCCCTGCTGAGATAGCAAAGTCCAAGCAGATTGCATGTCTCCTAGGTGGCACACCATCAGCACCATGTGAAATGATAATGCCATTGCTCTGACCTCCAAAGAAGATGACGGATGCCAAAGCCACTATGGTGAGACCTATGAGGAACAGTTTAATCTCTCACTGAGATGCTACCCACTCCTCTGAAAAGTTCACCTCTTTGGTGAGGAGCAATACCACAAGGAGCTAGCTTTTCTCCATACTGTAACTCATCTCCCTTCTGTGCTAACTCTACCTCTCTCTGTCTCCAAAAAGATAATCCTTCCTGGTCACCTGGGAATCTCCCCAACCCTCTCTGCATTCTCCTTGCATCTGCATGTTCCTGTCACAGTCATACCCGCAGCATGCTCCTCAAACTCCACAACTTCACCTAAAAGCATCTCCTCCCACTTCCAACATTTCATTCTCTGCTGTTACTTCTCCAGCTCTGGAAAGCATGTGAAATACACATTGTATGGAGGAGGTGATTTTAACGGCAGCCTGGGACAACATCGAACCCGAAGATTCTTCCCCTCCCCAGGGAGAGAGGGCAGGTAGAGGACCCAGAAGACAGATAGTGGGTCAGCTATAATGCAGAACATCCAGGCAGACACAGGAGCCAAAGGTCACCTTGAGAAGCCAGCATGGACTCCTCAGCAAACACTGCTTCAGGGAGTGAAGGTAAGGACACAATGCAAGATTGGAAGGTCTCATTGAAGAGTGCTGGAGACTGAAGACTGGAAAATTCAAGAGGAGGGGAAAACTACCAGGCGCAGTCTGCAGCCCAGGCTGGAAGACATGACTCTGTTTAGCTGGAGCACACCAGGAAGTCTGCTGCATGCCAGCCATTCCAATTTACCAGCTAAGAAACAAGCGTTCACCAGCAAAACAAGGAAGAAACAGCAAAAGGTGACTGAAGTCAACAGCAGCCACTACCCAAATAGCACATGAGCTGTAACGACGATCTACTACCTAAATCCAAGGGAGAGTGCAAGACACCGCAGCAGCTTCCACAGGTAGACTCCCCCAAGAACATGGGAGATGGCAGGGAAGGAAGAAACAAGGTGAAGCAATAGCCTGAAGACACCATTTAAGACAGGGGTGGACAGGTCTGACAGCTTCAGGCCTTACATCTCTCAGCCTGGTCACTCTACAGCACGTAGTCACTGACTTGGCCAAACAAACCATGTAAGGAGCAAGTGGTTTTTGTAGTAGAGGCTTATGGAAAGTCTTGTTTTTAACGGTTCCTTGTTGGCCTCAAACTTAAACTGCATTAAATTCTCCAAGAGAAAATTCTCCAGCCCTTTAATACAAAGCCCAGTTAGGACAAAGCTCTCTGGTATCAGGAACAAGAGCTCTGAAAGCTATGCCCTGGGCAGCATCAACAGCAAAACAATAAGCTATCCTGTGGATTGGACACTCTCAAACCTAAAACCAGACAGATCTCGGAAACCAGACCCAAAACAGAAGAGACATCAACCAGCCCCAAGATGCACAAGAAAAGATTCAGGTGCAGTGGGTAGTGACCAGTTAAAAAAGGAAAAGGAAAGAAAGGAAAAAAAAAAAAAAAGATAAATACCAAACTGAATACCAACTCCTTGAGCTGAAGATAATATAGTGCTGCCCTGCACACACAGCTCACTCGTGCCCTCCACAGAAAGTACAGCACAGCAGTGCTTGACGGTGTAACCAGAGGGCTGGTGCTCCCTAGGGATGGTGGGGATTGAGGACACCTAACCAGCAGGAAAAAGGGGGTTTGCCCACTTGCTGCTGAGGATGAGAGTATCTACCTACCCATTCAAAACACATTTAGTGCTGACAGAGGTATGTCAGGTTTTCCACTGATCACAACTAGTTTCCCAACTCCTATAATAAGGTTCTTGCTCTCTCCCACCATTTCTTTGAGCCCGTAAACCCATTTGCTCAATAAACCATAAGGATTCAATGTGGGAGAGAGTACCTAATTGTGTGAAGCGTGGAAATGACTCTTTGAAATAAAGCCGGCGTGCACAAAGCCCCAAGACTGCTCTTCAGAACACATATGGGAAATCGGAAGGACAGACAAATTTGCCCCTTGGCTGATCTTAATACACTAATGGTGGCATTTTGGTGGGCTTTTATGGGCTACTAGGCACCCAGGTAAGGATGTAGAGATTACAGAGGTATAAATAAATGTTAAATTTCTGCTCTCAAGGGTATCTGATACTTAGCAACCTATTTCAGCTGTGAGACTGTCATCAGAGAAAATCTGTAAAAGCCAAAAACATGACCATCTGTTTTAAAGCTATAGATGAGGGAGTAAGTGCTGACTACAAGGCAGAAATCATGTGAAAGAGGCACTGTGCTCTGAACAAGAATTGGCTCCACAGCTTACTGGCTTCTCCAGGAAAAACAGGGATCTTTTCTGGACACCTCTTAGGCCTGAAATCCTGCTGAATTTTCTGTATCTCTAAAAAGTGCCCTGGCCAGCTTCTCCGATTACCCAACTGATCTTAAAATTGCTTCTCATTTCCTTAAGACAAGTTTAAAGTAGAAGCAGAAGACCACTTGTAGTCTGGTCAAAAATATTACTAGACTAAAGAGAAAAAAAGAAAGCAGCACAATATATGAAGACATTAGTTGGAACTGGAGATTAGACTAGGCAATATTGCAGAAAGGAACTAAATCAGCTAGGCTGATTTATACAACAGATATTGGAAGATACAGAAACTTCTGGTATATGGCTGAAAAATCACTGCATCTTTTGGGGTGGGGGAAAACCAAACATGAAGAATTGTAGACAAAAATGCCCCCAGTTGGCTTGCTTTCCTAGGTGCATCTATTTCTGTCAGAAAAATAATTCAATTTTTTAAAAGTGCAAGACTCTTCCATGAGGCCAAAAGCAGCTTGACGGTCAACCAAAGCACAAATCACTCTACTTGTCTCTTGATGGTGTATTTTTCATCCAGTTGAACTGGCTCAAAAAAAAATTGGCAGAGTCTGCTAATATTGAATCCCAAATATCAGAGGAGCTCCCTGTAGTGGCGCAGAAAGAGCCTGCTCAGCATTCCCAGAGCTAGTGGGGCTGAAGGGGAGAGGAGCAGGAGGGGAGGGCTCTTTCCAGCTGCCTGTGGGCTCAGGACATCACTGCTATGCTTGGGCTCCTGACCTGCACAGGCGCCTCCTAACAGATTAAAGGATGGTTATTTTAAATATTTGCTTATTTATCTTTGGAACTCTGCAAACAAAAAAATTTCTTAGGCTTCGAGAAGCCCTTTTAAGTACCCTGGCTAATAAAACCCACATCAGGTATTACATACACTATTTAAGTAAAAAGCAGAGCATCTTGCTCCAACAGGGAGAACACTCCCCAGCTTTTGTTCCAGTTCAGGCTTTTTTCATTTATTTATTTTTATACACGTTTGGAAAAACTAAGTATGCCACAGATCTTTTAAAGATCTCTTTTTGTAAGAACTATCACCAGTGCCAGAGGGAAACCTCAGGACAGAAAGAAACTCTCTGGCTGCTGGGTGAGCTTCCCAAGAAAACCATTTCACCCAAATAAAATTGGGCTTCTCTATGCTTCTTCCAATGTGCCAAAGACAGTCCTGTTCTTTGAATTTATGGCACTCCCATGAAACAAGATGCACAACCTCCCAGAGCAGCTGGGACAACACGTGGTGATGCTGGAAGGCAAAGACGAAAGGGGACTGGAGAACAGTGCATATTGTGAAGCCTCTGGGATAAAAACAGGAGTGACGGCATTAAAGTAGACCCTGAGAAGGGGCCTAAGGCTCTCTGCAGAGCAAAGAAGCCCAGGAAATTATTTACAAGTCACTTATGAACAGCCACAGACTGGGCAAAAACAGACTAAAGAGAAAACAAGAAATCAGAAGCACGTCTGGTAGAACTTGAAGGCGGACAAGGCTATATTGAGGAGAGCTGGTATTGCAGTAAAATGCCAGCTAGGGTAGGTCTTCTTCAAAGAAAACGAGGAGCCCAGAAGAGAAATCTGCCAAGGAGATGAGGAGTTAACATACAAACCAGCCTTGCAATTGTGAATTTGTAGACACACAGCTGGCATTGGACAAAATAGGGCTGTTCTCTTCCCCACCTGGAAAAGTCTTGACCTCATATGCCAATAAATCCTCAAGAAAATGAAGCGGGTTTTTTTCAGTGAGAGGAAGACTGCGATGCCAGGTGACCCAGAGCAAACAGAGACTCTGCACCTCTAGGAAGATCTGAGAGAAGAAGGAACCTAATGAATAAATGGATTGTCTTTTATTAAGATTTGGAAAATATAATACAACATTTTCCAGGGGCAAAAACGAGAAAGGTTTGAATACAAATCCTCTGATCTGGATTCCTCTTTCCAAGGAGAGGGAGGAGCAGGACTGGGGACAAGAGCTCATCATCTGAGTCTCTCCCCAGCAATGCTCTGCCAGCTGAAGCTTTGTTGCAGTGGTTTCACACCAGCGACACAACAAGGCTCATTTTCCTCCTTTGCCGCTGACGCTCGAGCACAGATGAAAGCTTTCTGACTCATCTAGGAGCTTGGCAGCCCTGTCCATGTGAGTAGTTAGATATCCTCATTACCGGTGACAGGATTACATCTGCCAGGATCCATACATTGGCTGATGAGGCCAAAATGCCTAAGAGGGAAAAATGAAAAAATCGTGTCTCCACCTACAGATCTCAAGTTATTTTGGTGACTTTTCAGCATTCAGGAATTCTTTTCCTGCTATGGCAAGAAATATAGACAGGAAGCATAGCAAAGAGGCTGTGCCTGGGTAGCTTGGGGTGCTCTGCAGCACTCGTGCCACATACATCAAGCAGGAAGAAAGCAGAAGGCTAAGCTAAACCATGCTTTGAGGAACCAAAGACTGTTCCTTGTGCAAAGGCATGACAGGCTAGAAAAAGCCACAGGAAAGAGATGGAAACAGAATTTGAGGGTATGTCCCAGCAGCCACATCTACACAGGCTGAGAGGTGATCAGGATGAGTGCTCAGAAGCACCAGGCTGCCTTGGTGTAGCAGGAGCTGGGAGCAGCCAGAGTAAGACCCCAGCACAGGGGAAAGAACGAGGCTGCGCCCACTCTTTACACAATAACTGCAGCACGCTTGGAGAACAAAGAGAATTTGAATCTGTCTGCAGCAGAACGGGCTGACAAGCCACAAGGGATGCAGCCTGCAGCTGCCAACAAGACTTGGACCTTCCAGAAGTGGGGTAGGAAGATACCTGACTGTACTGGAAATTTGCAGCAGTGGTAGTGGAAAATTGGGTAGTGGTGGAGAAGGATGGGGGAGCAGCTGGGGGAAGCCCCTGTACAAATTTTCTCCACATATAATTAGCAGCTTCTGGAGCCATCTCTGTGTTTCACTCATCAGTACAGAAGAGCCAACAAATTTTGGCTTGTCGCCTCCATAAAGCTATTTCCTACTGCTGAATGTCCTTCCAAGGATGATTTGCTTGCTGCTCTGATGTTGCTCTTGGGGAAGCACAGGAGAGGGACAGCAGCACCACCAAATACCCAGACACTGGCTTCCCAATCCAGCTAGTTGCAGGGCAGCATTCTTGATGCCTTGCATGCAGCATGGTGCCACACCAGAGTTGCAAGCAAGTGTCACTGAGATCATAGCCAAGACCTCAAATCACTAGACTGACATGTCTTCTTCTCAAACCACCATGCCCCTTCTAGAACTTCTCAACCTTCTCTTACAGAAGGGCATTATGCTGCAGGAGGAAAAAATGAGTTAAGTTCCTGCCTGTAGAGGAAGGAAAGACAGTGGAAAGAAGCTGGTTTCCCTGAATGCAGAAGGGGAGCTCAGGCTTCAGAAGACAACAGCTCCACAAGCTGTCAGTTCACCACAGGCTTGAGAGAGACAGAGAAAGCAGGAGGTGGACAGCCCCAAACACAGATGGCCCATAGGGCATATTGACATAGAGCAGGAGCAGGGAGATGAGTGCACAACCTCGCTTGCCCCAAAAGCAACAGCAATATGAGAAAGAAAAGGCTGAGTAGTTTTGGATTAACTATTTGCTGGTCCGAGCTCAGCCCTGTCTTGAAACCTCATCTCATACAATTGCACCAAGCTGTGGAATAGCTGCTGCTGCCCTGTGGACCTTGCTTACTGTTCCATGCACGGGCCTTCTTTTGCTCAGTTTTGCTCAATTTTTTCCCCATTGGGACAAACAGAACAGCTTCCTGCCATTAACATTTTAGAAATGATGCAGCTGCCCAGACCCTCCAACCTTCCTTCTCCTGCAGGCCTTACCATGCTTGCCCAAGAGGAGTGGGTTCAGAAAAAAGAAAGTGGCACCATCCCAGCCCACAACTCTAACACTGCAAAGTTTAGACACTGTAAACCTATCAGATTTGTTTAAAAGTGAGCCCCCAAGCACAGCACCCCCCTGGGGCTCAGACCCTCGGGAAAGCCACCTCAACAGACTGTGCAATGTTATCTCCAACTGCATGCTTGAAGAGCACAGCACTGGTGCCTTCTGCCTCCCAGACAGGAGCTGTATCTGCATCATAGACAAGATTATCCTACGATGCTGAACATCCCTTGTGGATATACAGTCTGGGACAACAGAATTTCTGTGTCAGCAGACACATCTCCTTCTCAGTGATGTTAGCTAATCCAACAAAGCACTCTTCTGAGCTGCACCTGCTGCAGAGCTTCAGATAACAAAGTCACTCAGCTATAGGTATGCCTTTTTCTTACCCACAACTATCATGATTATAGCAGCAAAACTATAGTTACCTAGGTCATCCTGGGTTTGAGAAGCTGGAGATGTCCAGGCATCATTTTACTACATCAGCAGTTTTCAACCTGTCATCTGCAAACTCATCTACAAGTTCTACCACCGGCAAGTAAGAGAAACAAGCCTTTAGTTACAGGCAGCCTCTAGCTCCACTGGAGACTTTTAGGGTTTCAAAACCAGGTTGAAACACCACTGCATGGTGATCCAAAACACTCAGAGACCTGTCCAGTGATCCCATCACTGTGAGGAAGTCAATATTTACTGGAGCAAATCAACAGATTTTTGATGACTCAAAAAAAATTCAGTTACTTTTTTAGTGTTTCATTACTCCAGTAACCTGACACAGTAGAGACAAGTATGAATTATATTCACAGCAGCTAGAGCTGGGGCTGAAACATGTCTAGCTGGCAAATGAGACCAGCAGGCATTGTTTCCAGATCAGACCAGGGAATATTCCAAAGAAGACAGAGAGAGCTGGATAAGAGAGCGACACAGACTCCTACATGGCTCACTTCTACTCTTTTATGGGAGCCATAGGAGCACTTACAGTTGGTATCATCAACAGTATTAAAAGATTGCTGTAATTAGCTACCAGCCAGCAGCAAGCAAAGAAGAGGATAAGAAAGAGAGGGAGAGAAAAAGGCTGCTGTTCACCTCACCCAGCTTGATGGACAATCAGCTCCTCAAAGATGCCCAGTGAGCAGCACTGCTGCAGCAAGACAAAGATTACTCCGTATTGCCCAGCTGGGAAACAAGGCTGCAAATTGTTTCCAGTTTTAAGGTTTTTGGTAGCTCAGAAAACTGCTATGCTTTCCATCACGAGAGCAGGTCTGGCAAGGTAAGTACGAAGCAAAGAGACTCCATCAATACATCAGCAAGAGCAAAGCACTCCCTAGAAGATGTCCACTCCATTCCAGCTCCTCCTAGTGAGGCTACATCAAGGCACATACTTACATAAAAAGCGAATCGTAAGTCATTACCTTATTTCACAAAAGACACCAAGAAGCTATTAGATGTCAACTTGTGCCTACCACCAACCTAGGTTGTAACTGAACCAGTGACCCAGAGGTGAAAGGCCCATGCCCTGTTATCAGCCTCCAGAGACATGTGATCCCCTCAAAACAGTAGGTTCCTGATAGGCATTTTCAAAAGGGCACAAGCAATTATGAGAGCTTCACAAATCACTTGACAATATGCCCGTTATACAACTCATTTTCAGCAAATAGCAGCCTTTACACTGGAAATAAATAGAAAAGAGCAGTAGATGGGTGCTAGATGGAAGAACATTAATTCTCCATCACATTTCATCCCTAATGGACTGAAGGACAAATGTAAGTATGGGCATCACCTACTTTAACTGCCATAATTTGCCCACTTGGTTTGTGGACCATTTTGTTGACAGAACCATAAGCGCCTCGTCCAATCTCTCCAAGGTCTTTCAAGTCCTCTGCTGTAAAATCCCAATGTTGTTCAGGGGAAATCTTCAATTTTCCTGATGATTCAATGCTGTGTGTTCTCAGTCTCTCTCTGTCAAAAATATTGGGAAGCAATTTTTCCACATTTTAAATAGTCTGTAAATTTCTCTTTTCAGCACTTGATTAAACATTAGAAGAGAGGGGTTCACAAAGGCTACAGCAACAATCTGACTCCACAAAGGATTTTGGTTGGGGTGGGGGGTGCAGGGGTGAGGGAAAATGTTAAATAAAAAATGACATACACTTGCCCACAGCTTCAATTAAAGATAAATTTCTCCAGCTGTGGCATAAAATTCATTGTGTCTCATATAGTAGAGTCATTCTAATCACTCATTTACAGTTCTTTCTACTTTGCACAAAATACATCAGGCTTCAAGCAGGATCTGGTTACATGCAGAACCAAGAGTCTGAAGAGCACTCCCCAGCCCCATTTCCCCAAAAGCTTCTGCTGCTCTACAGCACCACACTCCCAGCAACTCTCGCCCTTCTAGTCGGGTTTCTGTGCAACACAGGCAAGATCTGTGTGAAAGGGGACTTTAGAAAGAGTTTACTCTTAATGGAAAACTGCAATTAAGTTTTTTGTTTAAAAAAACCCCAAGAAGACTTAGGTAGTAATTCAGTCTATTAAAAAAAAAACAAACCACAAAACAAAAACAAAACCAAATAAAGAGCCAATAATTTGTATTTATTAAAAAAACCCCCAAGTTGTTTGTGACATATGAAAATAAAAACTTATTGTTCAAGGTCGTCTTTACCAAATATCTACGTTAACATTCTCAGGCAAACATTGCTCCTATTGAAGCCACCAGGATTTGGTCAGGTAAGAAGCAGAACAATGTCCTAAATTTGTAGGACATATGAGTTCAGCGGTTGTTTTAAGGTACCCCAAATTACTCATTGAAATGCAGCAATGCTATCACTGAATTATCAGGAAATGCACAAGTATTTTCAATATTTTTTGTCTTAAAATGTTATGCAAATCTTCAGTTTTTCATTAATTAATTAGCTAATTTGCACTTCTTGGGTTGCAAAGTAAGCTAAAAGCCTGGGTTTCCCACTTTCAAGTAGCATTAACAGAATTAAAGACAGTTCCCACTGCAGGGCACACCTATCTCACGCAGATATTAAAGCAAACAAGTACTTCTGACCACCTTGTGTACAAAGGGAGATTCTGTCAAACTCATCCCTCAGACTCTGATCATTTCTCTTGGGCATTTGGTCAAGCCACCTCTCATTTGTCCATGGTCCAGTCAAATGAGCAGAACATACATGAAGTATTTGATCAAATGCATAAAGCTTACAGAGTTTATCAGCCAGAGGAATAAACACGTCACAGCTGACTCCATGCTGATAAACACAACTGCTTTGTTGGATGCGATGGTGGACCCAAAGATGACCTCCACTGGGTTTTATTTGGAACCTGGTTTTTGTGAAGGCAAGGAGGTCAGGTCCAAAGGTCAATTGACTGAAGCAGCTACAGTTCAAATGGCTCCATCTGCTGCGCTTCAGCTTCTCTGTGATGCTTTGGTTTATCACCTTGCAGGCTTTGAGCAGCTGCTGAACCTTGCTGAACACCTCCTCTCACCACTTCTGTGCTGTTCCTGTCCTGGTCTTTCCTCCTCTCCAACTTTCCTAGCTTGAGATTTTCAGTCTGCCACTCCCTACAGTGTCCCTCAACTGCCCTTAAGAATAATTTGGGGAACCTACTGACAGTGCTACAATATGGCACAGACGTGATGGACACAGCAGCCCGCAGAGGCAGAGGTCGCTTTGTCAGCACTACTCACATGTCTTTCAGTTTCTGTGCATAACAAGGTACTGCACTGAGAAGGGTTCTCCATGGAATTTGCTTACTAAAAAGCAAGAAATGTAAAGGCAGTAAAATGAAAAAAAAAAGAAAGAAAAAAGAACAGAAGAAAAAAAGAAAATAAATACATTAAAAGAAAATAAACATGACCTCTAGACTTGCCAGCTGTCTTGCAGCCAGCTTGTGTTGGAACCTGCATGAATCAGTTACTAACTGCTGGACCATCCTACTTTGTCAGTACTATAAAAATAGTCTTCTTTTAATGGGAGAAGGTAGGTGACAAGCATCACACCGAGGAGGCATCGGCAAACAGGCATTTTCTGTCTACCTCCTGCCAGTTGGCAGGCAGGGAGAAGCATCACCACTGAGAGCTAAATCTCATTCAAAAAGGTAGGGAAAAAAGGTAGAGAGTTGTTAGCAGGACAGTGAAATCTGAGATTTGATTTTCTGAGCAAATCCTTTCCATTTCTTGTTTTGAAACAATATTTCATATTGAAGTTACCATAGAGTTAAAAACTTTAAACGTTGACATGGTTTGTTCAAATAAAGCAATTAAACCCAGCTCCACTCTTGCCTCTGTCTGTTTTTCTACCCAAGAAATTTTGCTTTTCTTACTCTACATGAGAAGAGAAAGCAAATTTGAATTCATTATTTCCATGTTACACAAGAAGCTTGTTTCTCCCCAGCTGTAGCATGAAAGCAGATCTGTGCCATTGTTCCCACAGCTGCAGGATGGGTGGTTGGAGCAGCTGGGAAATACCCACTCTGGTGGTCTGCACCAAGGGCCCCTGCAGCTGGATTCTGGGGTTTGGATTGAAATGTACTGACACCGTCCACCCACAAAACCTCCCGTGCTGGAGCTTGGCTTAATCTCCATTATGTATTTATGAAGCCATCTGCCTTGTATTGCAATCACAGTTCCCACTTATCTTTTTTCAAATACCCAGGGAAATGGTCAAATAACCAAATGACAAGTTTGACAGTGACACACAGTTTAACACAGATCTTGCTCATTTATCTCATTTCTCACATGTCAACAAAGCAGTTTTCCTTTAAGCAGCATGACCTATCTTAAGAGTCAATAACTGGAACACAATGATAACTTTTAGCATCAAAAAATACACTTTATATCAGGAATTTTTCACTGTAAATCAAAATTCCAAGGGATTTTCATGCCAAAAAAGCAGCTCAAAAAATGCAAATCCAGAACACACATTCTCTGTATTGATATCAAAATTTTCTGATATAAAACTAAGACAATAAGAACAAATAAATCAACACGTACTTACTAAGATTTGCACTGCTGCAGATGTATGAGGACATAAATCCACAAGGCAGACATATCCTCAAAATAGAAAAAAGCCTGCCTAAACCCTGTGCTACATCCTAGTCCACTGGATACTACAACAGCTTGCTTGAGAAAACAGAAGGGTAACCACACACACAGAACAGTGCCTAGTGAAGGAATTAATGCCCATTCCCTGCTTCTGCAAGCCATCAGATTTCAGTCCCTGCATTTAGTGCAGGTTAAAGTTTGCACCGATGTGGTCAGTCATACGCCTCCTCTTACCATTTTGTTTTTAAGCTGTGCAATCCAAATCTCTCTAAAGCTGAGAATGCTGGGCATATATTCTCCAAATTATCAGGATGTCTGAAATGGACATGTGGGGCTTAATGTATGATTTTAAAAGTAAAATAAATAGTTAAAGAGGGCTAGATATTGCTCAAATAGTTAAAAGTAAGATTTTTCAGAAGTGTCTTGGGGACTATAGCTCCTGTTGATTTGTTCTGGACTTGAGCTTCTTACTCCCCTTTTCGAAGTTCTAAAAACAACAACAAAAAAAGATGATAGGCTCAGGGGGTCGCTGCAAGTACTGCACTTGAAAGGCCTCAGTGTACCAGTCTCACTGCAGATGGTTACTATACTTGTCACAGCAGTTATTCCAGGGATTAGGAGCACCAAGCAAGACAATTCCTCCAAACAGTTGCCCTTTGTCAGAAATGAAAACGTTTGTGGGTCCCGCTTGGCAGGAGGCAGGCGGATGGCTGGCGCCAGGCACCACAGCTGGGCCAAGGACAGGGTCACACACATTCAGGACAGGATGTTGCTCGCTGCAAGCCTGGCAAGCTAGACCCACACAGGAAGGTCTGCCCCAGCTAGAGGCCCACAAAACCTCCTGGTAAGAACCATGGAGACATTGGGAAACTCTCGGACAGGCTGTGTTAGTTCACCAAGCCCTGCTGTAACTGCAAAGATGCCAACATCTTTTAAAACAAGCATTTCCTTGGCAAGAAAAAGAATGAATGCGAGGAGAAGCAGAGAAAAGTTGGTGGATTTTTTAAGCAAAATTGAAAGCTATCTGACGCGAAGCAAGGCCAGAAAGATGCTGTAGGCTCTCTCCTCTTTGTTTTACTTCATTAAGAGTTCTGCAGGACTCAAAGAAGCCCAAAAGTTGAGGTATTCAACATTACAGTTGACATGAATAAAACAAACCTGCAGAGTCAAAAAGATCCAAGCAAACCAGCTGTGCTTCACAAGCCTGATTAGTGCTGGATTCTTCCAGGAAGTCTCTCATTAAAGCTTCTATTTACACTCCAGTTAATGAGGATATATTCTACTTCTCCACAAGTTTTGTAAAAGCTGCTCAACACAATGGGACTTTAGAAACTGATTTGTGGTCAATCAGCCAAAGGAATGCTAAAACATAAATCCTAACAAAAAAGCACCCATGCAAACTGCAGGGGTTTAATAACATCCTGCACTGTTTGTAACTTCAGAGTAAAAACACAGCTTATGACTTTGGCTAACACGATTCTACCATGTCTTTCAAATAGCCTAGAGAGGTTGTAATGTTTCTATTTCAATGTCTGTGTTAGTTAAAAAACAGTTTCGAGACCCTGCAGGCTAACACTAATAAAATAGCAACCCTAGTTTAAAATTCACTGGAGAGAGTCTCCAAAAGAAATGTTGTATTTTTTTCTAGAGGGCTGAAAGTGTTGGTACTCTCACAAATCTTTCGGATCCTCACGAGAAGAAATTTCTGCTTCCAATAAGCTGATGAGTACAGTAACCTTGCAGGAGGGGCAGAACTAAATCGCTTTTGCTCTGACCCATGTAAGCTGTCTTGAGGCTCACTTATATTTAATAACACATTCCTAGACATGAAGAAGAGATACAAAAAATGTGTCAAAGGAATGAAATTATTTAGTTTTGCATGTCTTACCTACTCAGACTGAAAGCAAAAACACACTTGCTCCTTTTCATCATGATCCAGTGGCACAAATTCTCCCTATCATTGCTCTGGCTTTCTATGTTAAAATTTTGGAGGAGCATAAAGATATTCAAGTGGGGAAGATTGCACAGCCCCTTCCACAGCCCTCAAGACTTGGTCCAGCACACTCACAAGGCTGCAGACTTCAGTGAGGTTTGTCTGAAGCTTTTAAAATGTCAATATTTTGTCTTAAGCTCCCTTGGTAAACTACTGAGTTAAATGAATTTTGATTAACCCTGCCCTTGAAAGGGAGGAAACCTCCCAATTCATTGTGGTGATGCCTGTACAGAATTGAACTGAGCACATTAACCTCAAACTCATTTTGATTTGGACATGAGCGAGACTGCAGCACATTTGCTGAACCTAGCTTACACTAGATTCAAGCATTTCAGAGTAACACTGGGAAAATTTGAGATAATTAATTTAAATAACCCTTCTGAGAATGCTGATTCTTCTTTTGAACTATTACATCTCCTGAGCCATGGTCAGCTACCTGAGAAAGAACAGGAAACAGAGACACGAGCACATCCGTAAGAATCGACAAAAGAATCCAAATACATACTTTAAATCATTTGCAAAATGTCATTTTTGTGGGTATGGAAAATATCTGACAATGGCTAACAGACAGGTAAGCTTACTGTAGCCTGCTGGGAAGTTTCTCTCCTTTTGAAACTGAATGGGACAATGTGAATACTACCCAGGGTTGCTTGTGTACCACTTCAGCCAGGAAAGTGGTGAAAATGACAGGAATCACATGACACAATAATGTATAACACAACACTCAGCTAGTTACACTACCCATAGAGTGCTTGGCATAAAAGATTAGTGAGCTATGTATTTTTCTTCCAAATTTCACCTCAACAGCCTCCCCTTACTGGGAGCAATGCAGCATCCCATGATTTGAACTGTATTTTAACATATTAAATCATAAGCAATTTCTTTTCTTACATTATTGTAAATATTTCCAACTGTATTATTACTTTGATTAGAAACATGAATAATTGTATTCAACTTACTAAGCAAATAGCTATATGTCAGTGACATGCTGTTTTCTCGACGCAGATTGACTATCACTGTTCTGTTTTTCTTGTGATCTTCAAAGCAGAACCTACCAATTTTTATTTTTTTTTTTAATCTAGCTTCCATCCTGAATCCACCAATCTAGGACTGGTGGTCTCTTCCAGGTGGGCTTGTCATTCATCTTATACCCTCTTTTAATGAATAAGTTTGCATCACTTGAACAACTACAGCCTTTCTTATTACTTCCAGAGCCACACAAAGACAGATAAATGAAGGTTAATTACCACTCTATATTACGAGACTTCTCTAAAAACAAAAATCAAGTTCTGGATCTCTGAGCTGCTCAGCTTTGGAAATCTCCTTTCCTGATATCAGGACCTGTTATTTCAGAACAGTTTGAGCAGCTCAGGCAAGACGGGCTCCTGCCAAGCACTTTGTGGAGGGCACACATGAAACAGGCACTCAGGTCCTTGTACAAATGACCAGTGCAGCTATCTACAAATGGTAAGCAATGCAAACTTATGCTTTTGCTCAGCTCCTTGTTGGAAACACTTGAGAGATAGATAATGAGCACAGTTATTGCAACTATAAGAACCATTTTTGTTTCAACTACTCTAACAAGCCATTTTTCTAATTTAAACTTCTATATCTAATAAAATTCCAACCCTAGTCCAGGAAAGCTAAAAGCTCTCCAGCTTCTTAGAATCATAGAAATCTTTGAGATTTATTTTCTATTTGTGATTAAAAAAATCCCAAACAAAAACAAAAACAAAAAAACCCCCACAACTCTGGGCTCCATCACAGCCTGGAATAACCTGAAATTCACTACCAAGAATGTACCTGGCAGTATTTTTCTTTCTGTGGCAGACAAGGACAGATTGGAGACAAAGAAATCATCTAACTGCAGGATAGAGATGCTTTTTCAGAGAGTTGCAGCCATCAGAAACGTGGTGACCAAAAGTGAGCTCATAACAAGACGAGGAAGACCAAACAAGACTTTTGTTTTTAAAGTGCCCCTTCTCTAAGACATAAGACTCCTACAGGCCAGTGAAACCAACTGCCTGTTAAAGGTCTCCATGCTCCATGGTCTAATAGTATGGTGAGATCTTAACTGTTGGTCTCTGCCAAGATAGCTGTGTGAGCATAGTTTTCTCTACGGATGCTCAGGAGCCAAAAGGTAATTTTCTGTAAGCTCTGTAAAGATGGGTACAGAAAATTAAGGATGCTGTAAGGAGTTAGGCCAATGGTTCCAGAGAATCACCTTTCCCATCTTTCTCTGGTATGAAATACCCACCTAGACCATCAGAGAGACAAAACAAACCTAGGTGGATTATAGAGAAGCCCCCACACTCCTCAGAGAGGACAACTGCGTTCACACTGCTGTAGCAAGAGATATTTGAAACAAGCACTTTCAACGGATGTGCACTTGTCTCTGCAAAGGCATTAGTTACACTGGGCATGAAGGACCAATTGCTCATCCAGATTTACTCCAAGCATATTTTACAAAGGAGGGAATTAAGACAGGATCAAAGAGAAGACTGTTTAGGGTCACCATAACCACTGTAGACTGGTTTGGCCATTTGCTCTTTTTTTCTGAGGTTTCCTAAAGTAGATGGACCTTCACAATAGGAAGCAAGAACATCCACCTGAATGTCAAAGATGATGTCTGTAGTTGTCACTACCATAATATACCATGAAGTCCTTTTCAGAAGTCAGTTTCTCACACAAGCAGAATGGTAAAACCAATTCAGCCCTGCAGAACAACCCCCACCTCCATCACGTTCATCCAATCAACCTCCGTGTCCTTTCCATGAGCTCTTCGTACAGCAGCTGTTTGTCCTGGGTGCATCCTGTCCATTCAGTCCAGATGTCCTCAATAGTAGACTCTGAAAGTCACTCATTTATTGGTGACGATGACCTATGGGGTCAAAGCAGTCCCTGAATCTGCAGACTCTCCTCTCTTTATTTTCCATTTCTTGATGTGTACAGAAGACAAAAGGAGTGACTGATTCCTTCAGTTTGAACCCATAAAGCTGAAGAATCAGCTCACGTCTCCGCAGCCAGGGAAAAAGGCAAGATATTTTACTACATAGTGGTGATTAGTCTAAAGAGATAAAGGATGTATTCTTGCTCTGAAGAAACGTGGTGTGATCCTGAGAATGCAGAATAGCAATAAATAAAGTTTATTCCTACAGTTAGCAATAACAGTTGTTTATTGGGGTTTCCTGTAGGAATGTGGTTTGCAAGGTCCACATCTGTAAATGCAGGATTCAAGTTCAACTTAAATCATAGATATGACTAGTGGTGGTCCATATATAAAATCCTTTCTGACATTTCTGTATGTCACACAACCAGCAAAAAAAGTCTGTGACTGACCATCTCAGATTAATTGGAGTCCAAGAGTGACAGACACTTAGGGTCACAAACCAGATACATCATCTGTATGATACAGCACAGACCACTCCTATACACAGACACTAAGCTCAGATCAATGTGCAAGCCATGTCCTACTTTGTTACTTGTAAATAATTAGTAAACAATATATCCAAAAAATGGGTAGAGACAAAATCTCCATGTGCACATATAAAGACACATATTCAGAGACATTACATATAATAATCTCCTTCAGCTCACTTTCCTCTCCAAACATCACCAAAGTTTTGCATATTAAGCTAGCAGTTACTGTATCTGCCCCAGAGGAGGGAACGTGAGGATATAGGCCCGCAGTTTCAGGACTTCATCCATAGTCCAGGACACTGGTCCCTAAGACATAGAGGATGAGACACCTATTGCCCCTATTGACCTTGGATCAATCCCCAGCTCAGAAAGCCAGATTCATGAGTCTAAAAGAAAAGAAGCTAAAGCAGAAAGGCCAAGAGGACAGTCCAGCCTCTGAGATGTTATATAAAGATGAGCAACAGCATCTCCTGCTCCCCAAATAATTTTAACTGAAATCAGTACCGTCTGGTATGTTTTCACAGCATGCCTTGCAAACTGGTGAGTTCAGCTTTGGGGGTGCTCAGTTTCCCCTATGCTCTTAGGCAGGACAGCAGTGATGTACACAGCTCAACAGATCCCATGGGCACCTTGGGACACAGATAACATGCAGGTGCCTGTCCCAGTTTCAGCTGGGACAGAGTTAATTTTCTTCTTAGTAGCTAGAACAGCGCTATGTTTTGGTTTCAGTGTGGGATTTGGTATGACAGAAATTGTTGACAATGTACTGATGCTTTCAGTCGTTGCTAAGAAATCAAGGACTTCCCAACTTCCCATGTTTTGCTAGTCTGCAGGTGCAGAAGAAACTGGACAGGGCACAGTAAGATTAACAGACCCAAACTGGCATTTGGCTGTGCCAATGGGATATGCCATATCATACAACATCATGGTCAGTATATAAATGAGGGTTGGCTGGAAATGTCACCCTCTTGCTCTTCTGGGATTGAGGTTTCAGGATTGTCTCTGCTCTGGGATCACTGGCTGGGGAATGGGCTGAGCATCATTTGGCAGGGAGTGAGTAATTGTACTGTGCATCACTCATTTGTATATTCCATTACTGTTATTTTCATTATTATCTGTATTATTTTAAATTTTTTAATTTTTATTTTCTTTCTATTATTAAATTGGTTTTATCTCAACCCACAAGTTCTCTCACTTTTACCCTTCTGATTCTCTTCCCCGTTTCTTGGGTGGAGGAAGACGAGTGAGCGGCTGTGTGGTGTTTGGCTGCCAGCTGAGTTAAAACTGACAGTACTATACAATATTTTTGATGAAAAAGCTCAAGTTCCAAAGACAACTCAACACTGGAGAAAGGGAGAAATTTTGGCAAATTCTGGATATCACCTGCAGCTCTTAAGCATAAAAAGTTAGTGCTGAATGTAGATAATCAGACCATTTGAAGGCTCAGATATCACACTTTCTCTATAAAGTATGAAATATGAGTTTTAGAAGGACTTACAGAATTTACCAGATAAAGTGGTAAAGCACAGACAAAGAGGTCTTAAAATACTCTGAAAAACACACCAACAGATAAAAATGTTATTGAAAAGTCCAGTGTGAATGGAGCTATGGTCTCCCATTTTCCCTTTAACCCTCCAGAGAAGATTAGGGTATTTTGCTCTCCTGAATGCTTTAAAAAATCTCCATACACCAATATTTACAATCTGTTCACATGTAAGTATGCACACTGCTGTCCTTGCTAGGGAATGCAGCACCTAGAAATAAAGGAAAAGAAAAAAGGAGAGAAAATCATGCTTCTGTTATCACAACAGTATGAATGGAATAGAAGAGCTGATACAGACTCTGAAACTACTTCACAGAATCACAGAATGGTTTGGGCTGGAAGGGACCTTAAAGCTCATCCAGTTTCAACCTCCCTGCCACGAACAGGGACACCTTCCACTAGACCAGGTTGCTCAAAGCCTCATCCAACCTGGCTTAAAACACTTCCAGGGAGGAGGCATGCACAGCTTCTCTGGGCAACCTGTTCCGGTGTCTGACCACCCTCACAGTAAAGAATTTATTCCTAATATCTAATCTAAAACTACCTTCTTCCCGTTTAGAGCCATTTTCCCTTGTTCTATCACTACCTGCCCTTATGAAAAGTCTCTCCCCAGCTTCCTTGTAGCCCCTTCAGGTACTGGAAGGCCACTACAAGATCACCCCTAAGCCTTCTCTTCTCCAGGCTGAACAGCCCCAACTCTCTCAGCCTGTCCTCACAGCAGAGCTGCTCCAGCCCTTGGATCATCCTTGTGGACTCCTCCGAACTGGCTCCGGTAGGTCCATGTACTTGATCTACTTTCACTTCTCTTAAATAAGCACTGTGGCAGTTACATCTTCATGTAAATTATGCAGCTATGCCAGAACCAGACGTGTCCTTCCTGGTATATGAAGAGGGCTTTAACCCAGGAATCCCTGGGGTCTACTGAACACTAATGTGACAGTTCTGCTCCTGCCAGACACAGTACCACCTCTGAATCATTGGCACATAAGCAGTACAACAAAATAAAACTGAAATTCTTAAACCACACCAAACCCTCCATAGTATGAAACCTTGAACTGCTTTCAAACAAAAGCAGCACCATCCCTCATCTCAGACATAGCAAGGAGACTGGGCAACGTTTCCAGCTCTCCAATGGTCAGGACAACAGATGTTTCTCAAATAGTCTTCCTCATTAGACCACATCAAATATTACTAAAGTGTTGACCCTTCTACTCAGGTTTATAAACTTGGGCCTTTTAAGCCAAGCTGACTACACACAAGAAACATAGTCCGCCCACCAGCTCCTCTCCAGGCTCTGGAGCATGACAGGTACCTCCGAAACAAGAGCTTGGTCCTGAGCAGGCTGCAGGCACCTGGCTTTTGCCATGAGGATCGATGGAGTCAAGGATGATGACTCTTAACTTATGTCTCAGAGAAGGCCACCCATGGAGCCATGTTACTAGGTAAAGGGTAGGCAGCACATCTCACTAAAAGCCAGGCACTAGAGGGGAAGTCCACAGGATACTTCTGTCCAAGGGAGACATCGCTCAGCTTTGCTCTTCTGTACTGCCTCTCTGTGTCCCAATATGCGACTACACTGATACAATTTGACAGCAAATGAAGTAAAGTTCAGTTTGAAAATGGACATTTCCAACTCAATACTCTACCTGATAATTTTCCAGTTTCCATCAAACCAGAATGCTTCACACACAATTCAACTCAGCAGAAAAAACTGTAGCTGTCAACTTAAAACTGCTGGTCTTCAGAGACCCTCATCAGACACCATCTCAGTGTCTATGGGGCAGGAAAACTGTGGACAGCATTACTACAGGTAACACAGGATGGCAGCTTTGCCTCTCTCCCTTCCCATCTTCCCTCACCCAACATGCCAGTGAAAACAGGCCCGAGGAGGCAGCATGAGCATCAGACACCACACCCTGAATTAGGAAATGTTGCACTTCATGCCTCAGTGTGCCTCAGATATCTGTGTGACAAATGCCAGGGCCCACAAGTGACCGAGGGCAGCCATGTCCCCGTGGGGGCCTGCAGAGGCAGGGGTGTCCCAGGCGGCTCTGGGCAGGCACAGAAGCCTCCAGTTTGCCCTGCCTCCAGATAACCCCTGCTGCCATCATGGGCTCTTCTTCCACTCTCACCACCCAGGCTGATGTCCTCATCAGGGCAGGATGGGCCAGGTCTTGGTGCTTTGGAGGGTAACTGCCACTATTGCTGTCTTCTTACAGCCCTTAGCCATTGGTCACTCTTCCCCACTGCAGGAGGGATGGGCCTCCCTCATGCACCAGGAAGGAGACCAAGTACACATCATGTGGCACACCGAGACAGTCACGGCTGCAAGGTTGAAATACTGCTCCCAAATGAGCAGCTCTGACCAGAGCTGTGTGTGTGCAAGAGCCAAGACAACAGCTCCTAACTGCACCCACAATGGGACAGGTAACACAGAGCTAAACTTGTGGAGCACAGATTATCAGAGATCCCTGCTGAACTCCCTGCCCCATCATAACCTTCTTGCCTAACCTCTGCTTCTTCCAAATGACAGCATGGCCCAGCTTCCCATCTGCTTTTGGGGAACGCAAGAATTTTGTGCAACCATTTAAGTTTGCAAAGCCAAATCATTCAGCACGCGTGAAGCACTCGGAACCCATGGGAGCCAGGTCAGTATATCACATCAGGTTGTATTTGATTTAGACACCCAAATGGGATTACGTTTCCAGAAGTTCTGAGAAGCCCAGGTCCCAAGAGTGATGCAGGAAGCTAGATGCTCAGCACCTTTGAAAAATCAATGTGAATTAGCTTAATGGAGATATATGAGCTCCAAATTTTGGTTCCAGACATGGAAGGCCTAAATTCAGAAGCAGAGTGCTGAGGTAACAAAACTCTCGCACAAAGAAGAGGACAGTCCTTCCAGAGCAGTGTGCTCAAAGGGACATGGAAGCTGCTAGAGAATCTTATTTTGGAAACAACAGACAACAAAAACACTCCTCTGCAGAGCTGGATTAGCACTTTAGAGAAATACCATAACTTAGAATAAAAAAAGAAAAAAAAAGACCTTATTGTAGCATGTTCAGTCAAAATCTTCCACTAACTTTGGTAACAACTTCTTTGAAGAGGCAATCTACTTAAAGTCTGAGATACCAACCATGGGAATTTTACAAACCATATCATCTCTGTCATCTAGGCCACAGAGGTCACTGGCCAAACAAACTTGGAACTTCTGGAAGAAATAGGAAGGTTAAACACAAGAAAAAACTCATCAGTTTGTCAAGAAAGGTCCCGAAGAAGATGATGTTTAAGACACACTGCTCTAGCACTACAGTGATGTTGGCATTAAAAGTGAAAGCCTGTTTTCCACAGACTCACTCAAACACTCAAATGTATTTGCTGAGTCCCTGCAGGTATCCATTTTACTTGTGGTTACATCAAAATACACGCAAGTTTCACAGTGATTACATTCAGATACTGCAACTTTCAGGAAATGTTGCTGAACAGTCACAGAAAAAATTCCAATTCTTAACTGGCACCTTTTCCACTGAAACCTCTTTCTGAGGCTTTCAGGAATCACACCCTGCGATGGGAAGGTATCATGCAGCAGAAAGGTATCAGAACTCAGTAACAATAAAGATGAGAAATGACTGTGCTAGAAATGGGGAACAGAGAGAGAAACAGTCACAGAAAAACTCACACAAGTAATTGAGAACTTGACAATTTAGGGTATTCCACTTTGGTTTTTAGTATTTTTTAGACAAATAGTAGAACTCTCACAGGTTCTCATGAACTCAGCCAGCTGTAGGCTATGCAGCTAGAGAGCCTGCAACCACACGCCGGAAAAGTTTGGAAAAGTGTAAGAGGAGATTAAAAGAGAAGCAGACACTCGAGAGAGACTTTGGGACAGCCGGAAAAATTCTTCCCAGGAATAGTGATGGTCCCTAAACTACACAGAAAAAAGGAAGTAGCAGAGTCTAACATGCAATGGGACCTCCATTTGCTTTTGAGGAAACCAACCTCAATGGTCCAGTAGACAAACATCTGCCAACACTCCTGGGGCATCTATCTGGAAAGCGTGCGACTCTCACAGGTAACACAAGGAAAAGGAGGTCCACAGGGAGCACCTTTGGAAGCTCAAGTCACGACAAATCCATGAAGACACTCACATGCTACAGGGAGGCTATGGAGTCCAACAGGCCACTAGACAGTTCAGAAGCTGTGTTTGTGAGCATTAAAAGAGATCATTTCATTTTGTCACCTGTCCAGATGAGACTACAATGTTCCAAGTTCTACAGAGCTGGCACCTCTGACAGTCAAGAGACTTCCCAGTTAGCAGACCGGATACTCAAGCAGTAACGTGCTGCGCTGCCAAAAGAAATTCTTTGTGCATGCTCATTTCTTAGCAGGTGGATCTAAATTCTGTAGTCTGAATTCAAGATCAAGCATCAGTGCACCAGAAGAGTACAATGCTTTCCAGAAAGCTGAAAAACTCATCTACAGCCAACTGAACAACTTGGTTCAACTGATGCTAGCAATGGCCAGCACAACACAGACAGCTGCCAGGCAAACCTGCCATGAACAGCTATATAGTCACATCTCACCTCATCATTCCTGCACTAGTGTTATTTGAACCTCCCTTTCAGCAAAGGCCACCAGCTGCAAGTAGCTCTGTAGAGCTTACACATAGATAATCGAGTAATCTAATTTTGTTTGTGACCTAAATACTATTTGTACACAGAAGAGATGAGGTAAAAGGTGGGATGCTTTCCAGTCGGTTGGAAATAGCAATTGAAAAAAAATGGGTCAGAAATTGAAGAGCTCACTCTAACCATGGCTTGTGTCCTCCAGCCTTTGCTATATCTGCTGCAGGGAAAAAAAAGCTAGCATTTGTTAATCTGGTCTAAGTCAGAAATACAGTCTAAACTAATGAGAATCATGGTTTCAACTGACAGCACTTCATGGCCTCCACTGTTACCCAGCCTGCAGAGCACAGCAATCACACACAGCCTTGCTGACTTTGACCAGGAGCATACATTTCCCTGGACTGGGGCACCAGCTGTCAGTAAAACACATCTGCTCTAGAATGCAGCCTTTCAAGTACAAATTTTACTCCCCAATGACTATCTCTAATTCAGGCTCTACTCTGCCTTTACCCTGTATAGGTCACATGTAAAATTACATGTATCACTGTGCTGGATACCCTACAGAGAGGCCAGGTAGCATGTCATAACTAGACAAAATCTCCCTCTGCACTTATAAAGTAGATTTGGTGGTAGCAGTCACAGCTGAACTGACCGAGACACATGTCCTCCATTAGCTCCATCGCCACATACAGTCACAGAACCAGAATGGACCTTCCTTCCAACCCCTGCCTCGCTCCCTGCTGCTCAACACATCATACCAGGGCTCTGCCCACCTGGCCACAGGATCTGAGCAGGCAAGCCATTCACAGCCACCTTTTAGTTGCAGAAAAGGATGTCTCAGCATCACCAGGAGATTTCAGTGAGCCATAGCCCAAATTCCAGCAACTAGAAAAGCAACTCTGGTTTATAACCTCATTCAAAGCCACTCTGAGTCAGTCTCCTATTTAAAGGTTGCTTCAAAGCCCCCTAATTTCATCACATGTTGTAACTGAGAAAATATTTAGGGCAAAACTCTAGCAGCACTGGAGGTGTAGGGAGTTTTGCCAGTGGCTCCAGCCTGAGCAGGTGTAACCTCTGCTCTGCTAGTTTCCTCTTCACTTCGTTTCCTGGTCATCTGTGACAAAGGGGACCTCCTTCAAAACATCCCAACACAGCTGGTAGCAGATGCATTGGGAAGGGAGAAGAATTGGAGGCGTCCTAGACTAGGCAGGGATGGGGCAGGCATAGCAGGGCTATGCCACCCACTGCCACTTAGCCACCAGCTCTCAGCTCCAAGGCCATTACAGAGACAGCACAGCAAAGCTCAGAGGTCCTGGCCACTCACCGGCTCCTCCTGCTCTCACACGTGCTCTTGTATTCCTGCGTGTTGCTCTGTATCCTACCCCAGCACCCACTCACACATCCTGGAGGGATGTCGCCTCAACCTGAGACCTAAGTCATACAAGATGGCTCAAAAACACTGCAGATAAGAAAGGAAAGACAAGGGTAGGGGGCAGGAAAAAGATTTGGGAATCCACGTCCCAACTTTCTATATTCAGTAGTGTTTAATCTATGCTCTCTCCCCATGGGAACAGTATTCCAAGGCACAGCCTATATATTAAAGAGCTTCTACCCATGCAAGCAGTGAAGCTCCGAGAACAGTCTTTAGGCAGAAGCAAAGTGGGTGTGATGTTTGGCAGGCTACAGAGGGTATTCTGTGCCACAGGATGTAAGGCAACTAGAAAGCATTGGTCAGTGCTTAATAACACCACTTTCTGCAATTGTTCCTCCACGTAACACACCATTAAAATCAAGGACTAGCACGAACTAATGGATACACATTAATCACAGAAATCACACACCTGGGAAACCGCCTGGTGGAAACCACATCGAGTCCCCTCCAATATGAATATGCATCATCCCTGCTCACAGGAGCTGAACTCCACCCCCAGCTTACAGTGATTCCCAAAATGGTTTCCTCCACACTCCCCAACTTATTTTCCAACACTTTGGAGACCTCAAGATCAAGAAACAAACCCTAAAAAGAAAGCCAAACTCACACCTTGACGGAGTACATGGGGTCTGCCTCAGCACTGAGGAGGAGCATGGCTACAACCAATATCCTGAAATTTCCAAGGTTGTCTCTGGCCTGACATGCCCTCACTCCTCAGCAGTGGTGTCTTTGCTCCAGTGATGCAGTTCACACAGAGATTTCCTCCCTCCTAACACACACACAGTCACAAGGAGCCCCATTTGCTCCTTTGCTTTCTGTGTACTTAGCAAGAAACCACACTCTTACCTGAACATCCACAAATCCAGCCTGATCAGTTCCCTGGCCAAAATACAGCTAATATGCAATTTACATCTCACAGCAGCTGCAGGACACTGCTGGCTGCCTCCTCTCATGCCCCAGCCAGAGCTTGGCACAGGCAACAGACATTTGACAACAGGACCCCCAGCCTCACGGAGGCAGAAACAATGGGACACCTCCGGATCGGTGGGTCCAAGTCACAGAAACCCAAATTTCATGTGAGAAAGTGACCTCTCTGTATCTTCAGATCCACCCATCTGGACTAACAGGGTCTACACAGGGAAATCCCCAGCAGCACTGAGCCAGCGCTCATCTCAGGAGGGAGCCACGGACACTCTGCTCCATCAGGCTGTGGAAGAGAAGTTGTTCAGTGAACAGAAACACCTGGGCCAGGAGGTCTGGAATATCCAATTCAAAGCTCTAAGTCTAGAAAGGTTTCTAGACAACAGAGGAAAAAACATCCCAGCCTCTCCAGGAAACAGGCAGGAGATGCAGAGACATCACCATGATGCACCAGCTACGAGACAAACACTTGAGAGAAGCATGCAACCAGGAGACATGAACATTGCTTTTGAGAAACAGCATCCAACTACGGACAACAAAGGATATGAGGATGAATTATCCAAGCTTAGTCTGCCTCAACACAGAGAAAGCAAACCAACCAACAGCATCCACCTCTTACAAACAGAAATGGCTATTCCATTTTGTAGCCTTCCAAGAAAGCTTTAGCACAGACACATCACCATCATTTCTGACACTTAGAACAGCTATTACATCCAATCCAAAACACTTCCAAGCCCTCAGGATCCAACCCCTGCCAACAACTGCAACTCCCATAGAGACAGAGCAGCAGTTTTAATGGACAATATTGACAGCCACTTGCACAAATGTGAACCTTAAGATGTCACCGACTAACAACGAAAGCTCTTCTGTGCTCGACAGGAGCTGCTGTGACTTCCAGTGAATCCGAGACAGAAATTTGCGTAGATAAACACAGAAGAGTCAAATGGCTGATGGTGGGAACTTGCTAGCTGAGACTAAGTCCTTTATTTGATGGACATGGGGAGGTTTGAGAGGGGAAAGAGTCCCAGAGGGGGTTCTACAGAGAATTGTTACAAGGGTTTGATCATGTTGAGGAAGACACATAAAAAGTGAATACATAAATACTAGCTCTACAGCCAGTGAGAATACTCTATTTCAGAGAGGAAAAAAGAGATGAAAGAGGAGGACTTTTTGGAAAGGTCACTTGGGATGTTAAGAAGAACCATCTAAAGTATTCCATAAAATTTCTAGATGTTGTAATTATCATTAATAACTCATCAGAAACATGTTTCCGACTCAATAAAGGCTTGCTTAAAAATCCCCAGCATAAAGAAGCTATGAGAAATAGGAACAGACCCCAAAGAGGGTATCCTTGGGGAAGCAGAAGGCATTGAGGTCAAGGAGAGAGGCAGCAACATGCAGAGCCAAGCAGAAGCAGTCTATAACCAGGGACACCCCAAGAGTCCAGGCACCAGGGGAAGCTGCAGGTGCAGTTTCTGAGACTTGCCACTGACAAAACTCTTGAGACCTGCCAGGGAACTTAGAGAGGAAAAACTGGGGACATTTGTGCATGTAGCTGTATTCTGCCACACGTACAGGCTGCGGGTGCGTCACCCATCACTCTAGATTGGTGGATCTGAGGATACAAAGCTGTTATTTTCTGTGACGGTGCACTGTATTTACTGTCAGGAACAGCTCTGTGCCACACTTGCATTCAAAGTTTGGATAGGGATACCCTGTAGCTAGCTCTCTAGAAAACTCAGTGAGAGCGAATCCCTGCTTAACTCCCTGGCACCTCCATGTTGAAATAATGATAATCCTCAAACCTTTGTTTATTTTAGTGCTGGGAAAAAAGAAAAAAAACAACCTATTACAGTAATGTCTTTCACAAGTAATAGAGCAACCTGAACCACTGTCTAATGAAACGTAACAAGCACTGTTACTTTTTTACTAAAGAGACAGGAAAATAACAATGAATTGATCGGGAACTTCATTATAGGCATATTTTGTATTAGCAGCTACAATTTATCTCAATTTAATCAATTCTGGAAGGCAGTAGCTCCAGCATAACATAGGAAGATCCCAAATTTAACCTTTTTTTAATTATGGAGGGGAAAAAAAAAACAAAACCAAAAAAATATTCTACAGTAACTCAAATTGACAGATTTTTGCAACTTATAAATAACTGAAGTAATCAAACTGCATTAAAATAACACTGTGTGTTGGCTAAATAATTTTAAAGTTGTTCCACTAGTTGTACCTTTGGCTTTATACTCACATGTGTGGATTTTGGAAAGGAACTCCAGAAGTGTTTAGAGTAAATCTTGCTGTGGACTTGAAAGGTGGATTTGCAAAATTTAACTTCAGTGCTTTGCGTTTACCTGGGAGACATGAACATAAAGTAAACTTTTTGTCAGCAACAAAATATTAAGAGCATCTGGAAATAAAGAGGAAAAAAGAAACATATTGTAAGAAAAGAAAAACGCATTTCACAATATTAGCAAATCATAGCTTGTGTTAGGGACACAGGGATGGAGAAATGGGAGTCAGCTCTCACCCCAAGGTCTTCCCCACTCTCTTTCCAAGACCATCGCCAAAGCAAGGTGTCCAAAGTACCTCCTGTGACAGCTGGAGTACCAGCATCAACTGCCAGGGCTACAGAGAACCTCCACACCAGGGCCCGAGCATCCTCCATGCACAACCACTCCTTTAAAGAGATCCATGCTAGCAGGCTCAACTGCAGTCATGGTGGCAAAGGGGCCCAACCTGCTTGGCACCACCTAAGAATGGTGCCAGACCCAGGGTGGACAGTGCTGAGGACAGGAAAGGGCACCTTGGTATGTCTTTATGTAACACCCCAACCATAGGGGGGCTAACAGGGTTCCTGACCCTCCACAGCCTAGCAGCAAATGGACATAACCCGGCTTGAGCAAGGATGGGGAGTATCTGCTGTGCACTCCTCCTGCCAAGTGGATCACCAAGCAGAGAGCAAAATTCAGCCCATTGGAGGGGTGACCAGGTGAGACAAAGCTTTGGTCTGCAGCCAACTAAGAAAGCATGGGGAAAAAGAAAATAAATAGTAGGGTGGAAGTGGTCCTGGTCACCACTCCAGCCAGTGGCTATGCATTTTCCATTGAAGTTCAGATGACGTGCTCGAGCAACAGCAGGATTAGGGACTAAGAAGGGAGATGTCCCTTCCAAGCCCTCCCACTGGGCTGCAGAAGATCCTGTCTTGTTCCTATTCAGCCACACAAAATCTGTGCTCCTGTCCACCAAAACACACTAAGATGGGCCCCTCTTCCACACCCACCTTCCCAGGAGCCTGCAATTGAACCTACCAGGCTTCCTGCTGCCTGGGTCATATCTTAACTCACTGCTGTGCATCCCAGAAGGCACTGGACACCCAAAACTGGCACAATAACTGGATTCCTCTGACAACCTTCCTTTGCCTGCACCCTAGAGCAGGTGTCATATTCCCAACCATCTCGGAGCACTCCTGGGAAAAGCCAGAAGGCACTATCTTGTTCTGCAGCATTCTTCTACCTTGCAAAAAGAGGTGTTTTGGCTAACTCAAAGATATTTTCTTATAAAGACAATTTTTTCCACATGTTTATTATACATCATTTATTCTCCTGAAAAGCATCAAATTAGAGTTGTTGAGTCCCACCCCAAGATTAGTGGAATGGCCTGGTATCACCAAATTCTGAGTGACCTCCAACCCTGCCCTTCAATGTGGCTGCCCAGTGCTCTGTAGCATGAGAAGTATCTTATTTATGTTACTTATGTGCATGCAAAAAATTACTCAGTTTGTGCAAGATGACACAAAGGAGTGCATTTCTACACATAGTGTCATTGTGAGGATAAGCAAGCCTCCTCTCCTGATCAGACTTTGCCACACCAAAATCTTCCAGAGTAGGCTATGCAATGGCAAGCCTGTGTAGACAGTGAGAGGTAGGCACTGATACAGCAACATGATGTTTCAAAGTGCACCAGGTGACAGTAACATTTAATTCTCATTTAAACACTCGTACATCCACACACACTACATCCTGATATTAATTCCCTCTTCCCTGAACATGGCACCCTGCTGCTGAGCAGCACAGGTGCTACAAACCATGAAGAGAAGAGTCAGCTGTTGGGTAGGTAATAGAAAGAAGAATCAATAGAATCACAGAATCATTCAGGTTGAAGATGACCTTTAACATCATCAAGTCCAACCATTAACCTCAGACTGCCAAATCCACCACTAAACCATGTCCCTAAGTGCCATCTCTACATATCCTTTAAATATCTCCAGGGATGGCGAGTCAACCACTTCCCTGGGCAGCATGTTCCAATGCTTGACAATCCTTTCCATGAAGGATTTTTTCCTAATATCCAGTCTAAACCTGCCCTGGCGCAACTTGAGGCCATTTCCTCTCATCCTATTGCTTGCTACTTGGGAGAAGAGACTGACACCCACCTTGCTACACCCTCCTTTCAGTTAGCTGTAGAGAACTGTAAAGTCTTCCCTCAGTCTCCTTCTCTCCAGATAAACAACCCCAGTTCCCTCAGCAGCTCCTCATAAGACTTACTCTCTAGACCCTTCACCAGCATCGTTGCTCTTCTTTGGATGCACTCCAGCACCTCAATATCTTTCTTGTAATAAGAGTTTCTAAGCTCAGGTTCTTGCAGCACATGCACCCAATGAACTGGAGAAGAATGACTTAAAAGTAGCCAAAGAGCTCAATTTGCCCTTATATGCAACCCAGAAACAAAGTGGTTGGAAAAAAGCCAAAAAGGTGGCAAAATCAAAATGAGAGTATCATTTTCTGCAGAACTTATCAACCCTCCACATCTTTGACGTCAATCATCCACAATTTTCTGAAAGTTCAGATGTTTGCATGACCAACAGAAATATTCGTTGAATCACAGAATGGTTTGGCTTGGAAGGGACCTTCAAAGATCTTCAGTTTAACAACTCTAGCGTGGACAGGGGCATCTTTCACTAGGTCAGGCTGCTCAAAGCCCCATCCAACCTGACTTTGAACACTGCCCATAATGAGGCACCCACAGCTTCCCTGGGCAACCTTTTCCAGTGTCTCACCACCCCCATCATAAAAATCTCTTCAAGCTAACACTAACGGTATTGTTAGCCAACAGAGACGCAGAGCAATCTGTATCTCGTGTCTATCTCTTGAGAAGTCCTGCAAGGCTCCTCTGAAGCATATGGCTGCCAGCACGTCTGCCACCTCAGAGGAACTGGAGGTTTTCTGGCAGGACCCTCTGCAAGCTTACAACCTGTCACACAGCTGTAACACCGTGCCGTTGCCTGACCGACCTCTGAGACCAATTCTGACTACTACCCTGATGGCTTGTCCCTTCTTACAAAGAGCAAAACCAGACTCAGATCACAACTTCCAAGGATCTGGGGGATGCTGACACTTACCAGTCATGTGCATACACCTGGAACTCCCTCTGCCCTTCCACACTCCCAAGTCCTCCCCTGCAGCTGTGCGGACAGGCGTGGGTGGTGGAGCTGGGCAGGTACCCGCAGGTAACGGTCATACAGCCCCTTGCTCACCTGTGCTGTTACCGGAGCATAAACTCTTCTCTTGGACTGTGTTCAGGGGTTTACAGTGGTCACCGTTCTTCTAGATTTTATTCACATGCCTCCTTTCAAGGGCAGTAATACAGCATCACAAGATCTTCCCTTTCTAACAGCAACTTTTATACAACTTAAAAGAGAGTTTGTCTTTGAAGTGACCCAACACTGAAAATGACACAATTAACTACAAACTCTAATCAGAAAAATCTCCTCTTCTCAAAACCTGCTCCTATTCTTACCACTTGCGAACTTTATACACCAAGTTTCCTCCTGTTTTCATACTGTGACAGAACATTTTTTATCACACTTAAACATCAGTCTGTAGATTTTTATCTCAGCAGGTTTCTAAGAATAGTTCAATAATGTTGATGCACCATCTAGAGCTGGATTTTCTACAAATCCAACAAATACAGAAGAATAATGTGCCCCTGAAAAGCAAACAAGATGGTTTGCTTTTGCTCAGATGATGAATAAGGAACATGACAGGGGAAAAACAGACATCCTGAGAAGTGCCAGGAAATTCAAATTTCCATTCAGTGCAAGTCACGTGGAAACATACTGCAAACGAAACAACACACTAAAATGAACTACAAGTCTGACAAGAGTCAAAGCAAGCTGTCTTCTCCAGTAGCCCTTCAAAAATCAAGAACTTCAGTTATGTACTCTGACTCTTGAGTTTCATCCCAAAAAAGACTTTTGACAGGTCCAGTCCCCTGTTCCTTGCAGAAACACCACTCAAAACTAACTGGAAGCAAGAGAGCTTCTTTAGATGTAAGAGTTTTGCTGGTGACTTTGCTATGCACAGATTTAATTCAGATGACCATGCTCTGCTAAAATAAAGTGGCCTGAGGTTAATGTTTCTACTGAAAAATTCACTAACACCCCTATCTCCATCAAGACTGCATGTTCAAAATTGTCCTAAGAAGTGCTGCAGAAATATCCACCTTGTGTAAAATAGATGTCCTTTATAGGTTTTAATAACTTAATACATAATTCTAATTGCTGACCACTATAACATCTACTTCTCTGAGAACTGTGAGAAGTAATGATTTGAAAGAAACCAAAACTGACTTTGGAACATCACTTCTCCAGAAATTAGGTTAATCCTCAAAACAGATCTGAAACTATGAAGTTTCTTGACTTGGAGTCTTCCTAATTTTGACTACTGCATTTGTTCAGCTGTATGTAAATGGTTACACTAAGTCTAGATTGTATTTGAATCAGGATGGCCTTGGCTTTGGCTGAGCTGAAGTGGTAATGGAAGCATTTGCTTATGTTTTGAGGGAATCTAAACAGGATTGTATCTTAAATTATGCTGCTGTCAGAAGAAAAAGCCAAAATAGCTTTCTGATTGCAAATAAAATAATCTACTATCCATAAGGATAGCAATCCTTATTTCAAATCAGCCATAAAATGATGGTATTCCTGTTCTCAAATCCATTTTTAAAAGGATGTTGTTGCTCTAGCAACAGGCCACTGTGTGGAACTGAGGTAAGGGGGAATGTGACCCCTTGCATTCTGCTACTCCACAAATGCATATCCATTGGCATTTCACAGACCATAGCCAAAACGGACACAGTTAAAAGTGTCTGGGAAGCCTTGCCAAGGTCGCATTGGAGACCTACATAATGGCCACAGAATAACTCAGGCTCATAGCATGCGTGTGCTTCTTGCTGTGCTGGTAAATGGATGCTAGGTTAAGTATATAATTTTTATGTGCTGCTATTCATCACTAGGATTCATTCAAGCACTTGGCAATTAGGCTCTCATCACTCTTTTTGAGGCTTCGTTACCACAAACACAGCCAAGCAGGCTCTACACAAGAGAAAGAGTTATCTAGAAGATAACACGCAGTCCAAAAGCATTCCTCCAGAGTTATATTCTGTATCCTATTTTTACTTCACCTAGGACATCTATGATTTCTTCAAGCCTCTGAGGCTCCTCCTGTTGAAAAAAACAATTCTATCTTCTTCCTAGAATTTTCTCACCTTCATCTCTGCACACCACATCTCAACAACACTGCTAATGTTCAGGCTATGCATCAGAAAATGCTCAAAACCGGCAGTAGTTGTGTGGATTTTTATCAAGGTTTCTCTCTTGCAGAATACAAGTTGATCCCTGCCAAAATGCTCCCCTCTTGGTTCAAATCTGCAATATCAACCTCTTGTTGTTGCAGTGTGAGCATGACTCTATCATAGTGCGAAGTGGCCGGGTGCTGAAGTGTCTCTGCTGTTTGTGGAGTAGCAATATGCTAGGAACCAGGTCTGCAGTCTATTTCTTCATGCTAGTATAACCAGGAAAAAAGAAATACAACCACAGGAAAAGGAGCTGTGGCAGCAAACAGCAGCAAGATGACCAAAGGATTTACCACAAACTGTGCAACCTTTTTACCTCTCTCTGCTAAAATTAAAACATGCCAACAAAAAGACAAAATGAGGAGGAAGGGATGTCAGGAGGCCAGACAGGTTAGGTCTTTTGGGAAAGGAGTTGAATTTCTAAAGTTATCTTCTGAAAAGAAAACTGCAAAATATCGGGTCTGATCTCTTCCAGAGCACCCCAAAGCAAAGCTAGTGCCAACTCTCACCCAAAATGGAAAAAACCCAACAGCTCAGATCTCTCTGCTCTTCTAACAGCTCCTACCATCCAAATTGTTAGATCTTGTCTGCTAGCAAAATGCTTGCTTTGATGTAGAGACAGCAGAAGAACATTCACCCACATTCAGAGTTGCAGCCTTACAGCTGCCAAAGTCCTGAGCGCACCCAGGACACACAGCTCGTTACCTCCACTGCTGCCAGCACAACGTTACCTTGCCATAGACCCTTCCAGCCTACAACCTTTCAGTTCTATTTCCTTCCTTTCCAGTCTTGCTCATGGATGTACTCCAACATCAGCATGACTAATTTGGGAATAAAGCAGGATTCCAGCATTGCCCTCAAGATAAACCATTTTTCATTAAAAAACTAGGCAAATTTTGAAATGAAACATGAAGAATTTCAGCAAAAAGCACAGCTTATTTGGGAAGTCTGAATGAAAGAAAGGGGCCTGGGGTTTGAGTCATTAGTTTCAAGGACTGTAACTACAGAAACTCACTTTCAAGGGTCCAAGTACTTTCAGTATATCTGTCTGTTACTGACATTTACTGCCTTTCAATGAAACCTTCAATTTAGTATAATCCATTCAAATTCAGGATGATATTTTGCAGTGCAGGAATGCGCTAAGCATGCTCATTTTTAGAATTCATCTCATTAGATAGAGCATTTATCTATTAATCACCTACAGCCCCAAATGTGCTTCTACGTAGGGAGTACACAAACACACAGGGCCCAGATCAGCCAGGGCCCTGGGAGGGTTACTGGCTGTTACCTTCATTAAACCCCTACACAGTAAAACAGTTCTATTAGCAAAATGTTAGAAAGACACCTCGTTGATTTAAAGCTGGGATACAGCTCACAGTTGCACAGACGCTCCCTGTACCAGCAGACATGCATCTCTGCAACTTGTGATATGTGATTTATGCTACATCCAACAGCACTTGCAACAGCTTCTATAAATACATCCACAACAAAGCCTGGCTAAAGTAGGCTAGGCTCTGAGTGCAAGAAATTGCTATCAGATTAAGATTAGTTTCCTTGGACTGGAAACTCCCAGCAGTGACGACCTAAGAATGAAGTCTCTGAAATCTTCAAAATCCATCATTAACCTTTAGCATTTATTATCCCTGACACTAACCTGTATGGAAATACCATTCATGTGAATGTCCATAAACAGAGTTAAAACTACTGGAGTCTTGGCAGCAGATCAGCTGTGGTAAAGGAGCTTAAATCTGTGCCCGGGCAGGCGTTGCAGGCTGAATGCAACAGCACATGGCTGCATAGGCACCGTGAGGGGCACAACCGTGCTCGTGAGAGGCTGTGATGGGCAGCTCTCTGCCGAGAGAGGAGAGCGTAGCACTAGTGTTAGACAGCAGCTTTCCTCCAGAACTGGAGCTTGAGCAATTTCTTGCTCTGGAGAGCATCATTTAACATATCCCTCATAGCTGCAGTTGAACACCAAGCCTGCTGAAACACTGACAGAGGGAACCTGGAGGGTCCAGTTCTCCCAAGCACCTCAACCAGCCAGCGAGTGGGAGGTCTGCTGGACTTGATGTCTGTGGTAATGGGACTGCTCTCAAAGCAGTGCTTTGTTTCAGTCACCAATATTGCCAAACGTTCACACTGCCACGATGTAATCCTGCAGACACTGTACTGGAGTAGTTGTCAGAAGGAAATGGTGATGCTGCCCTGGGAAATTTATTGTGAGGCACTTGGAGCCCTTCCTGACATAAAACAGCAATAAATTATGCAAAGGACTATGCCAGGTACTTTTTCATTAAGAAAAAGCACAAGAATTATAAAATATGCTGTAGGGAGGAGGACTGGGGACAAATTTTGTTGATTTTTTTTTTTTCTTTTTAATTTTAGGAGCCTGTACTTAAAACACAAGGAAAAAAAATCTGCCCTTGAGACCTTTGTTTAGAGGTCAATGGAGAGGATTTAGTTTATTTGGATAAAGCAACAAGTATGTCTCCATCATCCCTCTAGCTACCTTATGCCAGAAAAGTGGCAATGTCAATCACAGCCTGCATCTCATCAGCTCTGAGAAACACCTCGGACCCAGCCACCAAGAGCTCTGCAGTCACAGATCAGGAAGAGGAGAAGGAATCAGAAGACTGGGGGCTTTTTTCATTTTAAGGCACAATTATTTTGGGAGAAGTAATCTGTTCTGTCCACCTTAGCATTACTATACGGGGTTTTTTAATTTTGAAGACAAGAGACTGCAAGTGGATCGAGCTGAAAGAAAGCAAGCGCAATGGGAATTAGGAATCGCTGATCCCAATGTCCACTGGGAAGGATGAGGAAAGCCCTCAGCCACCAATCCAGGAGGCATCTCCTGACACAGCAGTTCTGGATTTCCTAAGTGAACTCTCTAACAGAAAAGAGGTCCATGGGGCTGTTACGCAGTGATGTCTCAGGTGGGACTAGCAGAGCAAATCTGGACTCATTTAAGCAAAATGTTCCCCAAGATGCCAAGAGAAAAAAGGGAAGTGTCTGACTCCTCCTCCCGCACACATCTCCCTGTCTTGCTTTTCTCCCAAGGGCTGTTGCATGGAAGGTTTCCAGCCCTTTGCTCATCAGGTTGTCATTTGAACCTTTCAGGAACAAGCAAGCTGTGAAAGGGCAAGGTCCCTGTTCCTGCCTTCCCGTTCCCCAGCTACCTCCATCCTGGTGCTCCTCTCCCCCACCACAGAACACTTTGCTCCACATCCCCGTGGCATAGAAAGCTTAATTTTTGTCCTTTCCCATTAAGTCTGTTAAACCAAGTGGGTATTTTTTGAGACTCATATCATCTATGTGGAGGATGCTGCCTAAGCACTGCCCTTGGCAGCTTTTGTGCCACATGTGTAGGTACCAAAGCACAACCCAGGGACACAGATGGGCCATCTGCTCGGATGGAAGCTTGGATGGCACTGTAGGCAACTGGGAAGGGGGCAGGACAGGACACAACCTTCTCCCTGAGCAGAGGTACAGGTAACCCGAGATGCAGCTCAGTAATACAGGACAAGCCAACAAGGCAGATAGTGGTCAACGTCAACGTCGGCATCATGCACCCAGCGAGACCTCAGCCCGAGGACCACCTAAGGATGTCACCGTTGCAAGGCTATCTCCTTATTTCACCTTTAAGCCACGAGAATGGTGCATGGTGCACGCACACACAGATGCCACCACTGCGACGTTGTCACCTCACTTTACCGTTAAGCCATGAGAGGTACATAGAGCACACACACACATACGGAACCTCTAAGAAAATTGATTAAATTGTTTTGCAACAACAACCAGTCAAACTGTGCAAGAGAAGGCTGGGAGGAACATCTCGGGAACTCTTCAGAGTCAGAGGAAAAAGAATAGTTACCAACATGTGTTACCTGTCACCAACTGGTTGAATATCTGAACAGGTAAAGCAGAGAGCATGTGCATGCATGAAAATGTTAAAGCTGCACTAACATGCACAGATAAAACGCTGGAAACAACTCGTGCTAGGGGGAAGAAACTCATCCTGGAGCAAGCTTTTAACTCCATTGCTCCAGACTGCATTGGGCAGGGGTAATGCTTTGATCCCAGCACCGGGCTGCTTCTCCGCTTGACAACTATTTCCACAAGAAATAATCCTCTGCAATGCAAGGACAGCAGAGCTCCATGACTGGATCCAAAACGTCACAATATATGCTTATTTTTCCAAATACCATCACCTGATTCCTATGCATAGATAAAAATACACCGAGCCAAATTTTCAAGTTAGGATCTGCTGCGTGGAAGGTGGTTTCCTTGCTTGTGAGTTCCTAGATGTCCTGTTCTTTCAAACATCTAATCACTGCTTTTATAGACTTAAAGAGGAGCTGAGCCTTTCTGAAAGCCCACTCTCATCTGCAAGATTCCTTAAAATATACTTATCTATCTGCATTCTTGCATTGGGAAATATTTTGGTCTGGATCTTAAAAACCCCTAGGAACACATAGTCCCAAAAAGCATTTTTGCTTAGTTCTGCTGAATTGTTATGGAGATATGTACAACTGCTAAGCAAGAAATCAAAACACAAGTCGACAGAACATATAAAAGTTTTCAGTTGTCTTTGAAAATACTTTATTATTATTAACTCCTTATTCTGAGAACTTTTACACACTAAATCCAAGGCAACTTGACGCTAAGCTTCAAAGCCAGCATCTGTAGATAAGCAATGATAAATTTTTGCACTTCTCCAATCTGGAATTTTAGAAAAAGATGTTTTTATCCAAGAGGTAAGGAGCAGACCCACAAACACACAGTGTAAGAACAGCCACAGTGGTCTATGCAGCACAGCATCCTGTACCCCACCACACCCACGAGAAGATGTCAGTGAAGAGAGCAATAACCAACCCCATGACATACTTCCTTCAGATATTCCCTCAGCCTTCAACCACTTTCAGCTCAAGGACCTCTTGACCCAGCCATGGTATCCCTGTATTTAATAACCATCACTGGATTTCACTTCCCTGACTGTATCCCGTCCTCTTGTCTCCTTGTGAACTTTTAGACCACATCATAAGAGACTGGCAGGAGTTGTGTGAGACTGAAGGAGTTAAAGTATGTCTCAAACACTGTAGCAAGGCAAGTTCCAAACAGCAACAAGTTCTGAATAACACAGTAACAATAAGAGGAGCAGTTAGCAGATGCAGAAGGTGATTAGCAAAAAGGCGGGATGCAGAAAGCAGTGTCGGGAGGATGTGCAGCTCTGTGTTCCGACATGCTGAGCAGAACAGCATCTATGGCTAAAGGCCTCACAGAGTTCATGGGAGGAAAGGGCTCCATGACCACCAAGACCCCCTGAAAAGCCCCTCCGCAACCACCCCTCGCAGTGGGTGGGTGCCTGTGCAGCGGGACATGAGTCCTTACTCGAAGGACAGGGCCTGAACTGGATAAATGCACAATCTGAGGCAGCCATGTGCACACCCACCACCAGAGATCATCCAGTCTTGCCACGTGTGCGCCTACCACCAGTGGACTGTCCCGTCCATCTGAGATCATTGCGGGACCCCAGGGTGGTGATACCTTTCCTTATCTCTTCCCCTTCCTGTCCCTCTCTCCCCTTATCCTCCCACTTCCTTAGATTTTGTTCCAGTAAGAACCCACAGTGCCAACGTTTTACATTTTCCAAGTTCAGGTTATTCTCATTTAAACAAAACGTGTGACTGATCGTTTGGTGACATTTCACCAAGGGGATTTACAGAACTTTGGTCGCTCTCCTCCTGCCTCAGAGATGGGACTCGACAGGACACAGCTCAACTGAACACTTGGCTCTCCAGCCCGTGGACACAAAGGCAGTTTTCACATGAGCCCAACCCAGCAGCTCACCTACATGCAGGCTGTTAGAAGAGACAAGAACCACCACCCACTTCCAACACCCTGTCACCATCCGCCCTCTCCTCTTGTCATCAAAGTCTTTCCCTGGCACTCGAATTTGAGACACAACATGAGGCCATTGAATTTCCAGAGCCCCATCCAGTGCAGCAGCAGCATGGACCTCACCACAGCCACACAAGGGGTCTGGCTGCCTCCACCGGGTCCGCGTGTGCTCCCGCCCTGCCTTGCAAACAGCAGATGCCTGATGTGGCAATGGACACACGTGACCCAGCGCCGGGGTCTGCCCAGCACACCTTCATCACAGCCACATGTCTCTTGCTACCATGTTGTAGCTCTTCTCTGAGAACCAAAATGACTTTGCTTTTCAAGGAACTAGAGATGAAAAAACAAAAAAATTCACACTGCAAGGAACAAAAAAAGGCAAAACCCCCCAAAATTTAAACAAACTATTGTTTACTTTCTGTTACTTTGTTCAAACCCTTTTTCATGCTGAAATCCAGCAGAAACAACCAAATGCATCGCTAAGACCAGTTATTTCTCAGCACCAAAATAATGCACTTTAAATGTGCACTCAAGAGCCATTACTGAACATACCATCACTGCACTGTGAACATCAGCTTTTGGGTTCATATTTTTCTTACCAAAAAAACCCCAACTAAAAACAAACAAACAGAAAACCCCCCCAAAAAAATTTAAAAAAAAAATCTTGTGGCTCCTAAAAATTCAAGATTTATGCTTTTTTCTGAAGCCTTCAATATGAGTTAGTAACATGCTGTACCAAGACAAGGATAGGAAGGAGTCCCCATTTCACACTGCTGAGACATGCCGGGCAATGTCCAAGGATTGGTATTTCCAACAGAATTTGCAGCTTTAATAACTGAGCAGCATTAAAACCTCTTCGGAAAGACACATAGTGATGCCACTCTTGCCTGATGCTTTCATTCAACCACCAAAACACTCAAAATGCCAGGAGCAAACCTTACACAACCTGACCAACAGTCAAGGTATCTCCGGTAACAAATGTCTGCAGTAATAAACTACACAGGCTGGCTTTGGTGTATCAGTTGATGCAAGTCTAAACAAAGAACTTACATCTGGTTAGCATAGAGAGGATGGATCTAAGAGGACATAAAAAAACCCAACCTACTCAAAATAGCCGTTCTGAATGAGAACAAACACTGTCTAGAACGCAAGAGTATCAAGAAATGAAGCACTGCATCACGTTAACCTACAAAGCAGGAAGCTGCTGGTTTTGTGGTTTTCCTTTTCTGTGTGGTTCCAGATGAATAAAATCCCAGTGTTTCTAGCTAGGATGAAACCAAGCCTCTGAAGAGCTTGGCTCCAGCATACAACTCACAGTCAGGAGGTGTAACTTCTGCTGAGAGCTCTGGTGTCCTACCACCCAGCTCAAAGCGTTCTGCTCTTTTGACATGCACCTGCCTGAAGAAGGACACACAAACCCATTCCTTCCCCTGTGCAGGAACTATAATGACAAAAAGTTGTCTTTTTATTAATGTAAAAAAGTGTTTTTAATACTATGTTTTCATCATGCAGCATTATTTGCAGGCCAAAGACTTGGGTTTCACTTTGTTCGGCACTGTAATGTCACACCGAAGGAAAGGCTGCCATTGCAAAGCAGCAGCACAGCAGGATCTCCAGTCACTTCACACCTGGGTTACCCTCAGAAGAAGCAGCTCTGCCTTTTCCCACAGGTGCTCAACCCTGACTTTCAGTTTTAACCCAGACTGCTACCTCGAGAACCGTCACCGACAGCTGCCCACACTATGAGCTAGCACAGGAAAGGGTGAGAAAAGCAATGCTGCCTCCTTCAACACCACCACTATTTTCAGTTACCCTGGACCCAGAGCATTAAATCAAACACACAAAAAGGATGGCTGTAACCCACCAAACCAGCTACCTCTGCAAGAAATTTCACTTTGCCAGCCCTCTCAGACTGCTGTTTCTCGCCTTTTTCCCTTGGTGTTTCCCTAGTGCTGGGCTGCTCTGGGCACAGGAGCACATGTGAATCGCACAGTTCATGGTCTTGAAAGCTCATCGCTACCCAAAGTGCTCAGCGTGAACGTAGAAACACACTCTGTGTAGTTCATCAAAACCTAACTGATGTAGCCACCATTTCTCAGTCTGTGTTGGAATGGGTAGGACACCACTTTGACCCTCAAAACCCTTGAGGGCACACAGGGCATCAAGAACTGCAACGGGCACATGGGTACTGCTGGTTAGTACCTGTAACTCCCAACTGCTTAGAAGATGTAGGGGTTCAGCATCCCTGGAGAAACAAAACAGTTCTGGAGCACTTGGCCTGTGACTTACAGTTCCCTCCAGCTGGTAATTTATGAATACTCCCCATGGCTTCCCTCTCCCATAGAAAAACACTTTCTAGGCATTTTATAAATCCAGCTCAGGGGATGCAAGCCATGACCACACACTGTTCTGAATTTGTATTTACCTCCAAGTCCCTCATCTGGCTGATGCCAGGCAGGATCAAACTGCCATTTTTCTCCTCCAAGTATCATTAGGTTTTTGTACTCCTGGTAGGGGCAGGGGACTGTCTGGAGATGCAGACCACTCTAATTTTCATTACTTTCCTTTGAACATTCCTACAAGAAGCAGTCAGTGCTTGTGAGAAGTAACATTTACTTGTGCAAGTCATGGCTACTTCTGGCCACCCCCCTCTACTGAAACTTTTTTCTTCCAAGACTTGAGGACAAGGAAACAGATTCTGAACAAAAACAAGGCTATAAATTACAGCAAATAATTAAAATCCCCCATTTATAGACAAAAGCTGGCAAGAATCCCATCAGCTTTATTCTGCTGTTACTTGAGAAATCCCAAGACACTTGTACAATGAACCGTTTCTAACTTTCAAGTGCTCCCGCTTGCCCTGAGACACCCAGCAGACATTTTTCATGCTTCCCCTCCAAGTTTCAGCTTTAGTCCCTGTCACATCTATAAGTGAGTCATATTATACCACCAAATGTTGTTTTCCCTCCAAAATACATATTCCTAGTTACTGTTGACACTTCTGAACATTAAGAAAAATAAGCTATTAAACAAAAGGAAAAGATCCCAACACAGCCTCACATAACTACAATAAATAGTAAATTTAATCTCACTGAGGAACATAACAACTGCACCAGAGTTCCCTATCGAGCTAAAATCATAGACTCTACCATCTTGTGTTTGGTTTAAAAATATTAAAATCAATTCAGAACTGAAATGAAAGTTTATGTTCACTAACAGAAAGCAGATTCTGTATGCCATCCAGAACTCAAGATTTTCAGTGTCATCCTTTAACTAACACAGGAACTGCCTAAAAACCTAGTAAGCATTGAAGGACTGATGTCCATCCATAAGCAGCATCCTATCTAACAGTCTTCAAGACAGGCACACACAAATCAACATCAGGATCTGATCCCACCCAACCAGGAAGTGGAACCATATTTGCAGTGTGCCTTTTTCCTTGGCTTCATGCCAAGGAGCAGGTGGCTTATACTAAATCTTGTATGTCTGTCTGTCTCTTCCCTTCCTGAAATGACATGGGGTGCGGAGCGCTTTCTTCACTCATCACATGAGCACTTTGTCAGACTAAATGTCCCACCTCACTGTTGAGTCTCCCCATGGCCTACATGAGGGGTGAGGGCACCCCACACCACCAGGCAAAGCATACGCCCTGCTTCGCAGCACCCTCCCCACCATGCACCCACTGACCTCCACACTCAGAGGTGCTCCCCATGCACAGCAATACTGACCACTCCCCTCCAAGAACTTGTTCACGCTCTTCTTCATCACCTCTACATTTTTAACACCCTCAGCACCATGTACCACAGTTTCCACAGCTTAACTACCTGGTGCACAAAGCATCACTTCCCTTCAGGTTGGTTTGGTTTTTTTTTAACCTGTCTCCTTGCTAGTTTAACCTGATGAGTAGCAATTCTTCCATCAGCAGATAAGTGAACAATACCATCAAACTATTTCACATATTCAAATATTCACATACTCTTATGTCCAAATGTTACACATATTCTCATATTCAAATATTCAAAGCACTTCAAAATTTCACCAGGTCTCAATTTATCCGTTTTGTTCTTTTTCCTGAGCTATAGCAGACAGCACTATAATCTATATTGCTTACCTAAAAAAAAAAAAATCTCAAAACAAAAAACAGAACTTTTTTTTTTTAAGAAATTAAGTTTCAAAAAAATGTTATTCTGTTTCTAAACAGTCTCAAGATTTAATAAGGTCAGTTTAGTCAATTTAGCAAAACCAGCCTTGCTAAGCAGGCAACTTTCCCTTAAAGTACCAAATACATGTCTGAAATTGAAAGGATATTGGATTCAAATAAGTCAGTTTTAACACTGTTTATGAAGCTCATTAGATAAGACTTCTTTGAGTTGTTCTTGATTTTTTTTTTCTCTTTCCTCGTATCTGATAGTTGGACTGCTTCCATTTCTTATTTGCCCACATCTACTCAATCAGAAAGACAGAATGCAGTAATTTCACCAGTAATTAAAAGCATAAAGCAGACTTTTTTTGGAACATCACAGCATTACCTTTTCATATTTGTCACAAAAGAAGAAAAAAATATCTAATTTTTGGTGTCCTATATGTTAAGATTCATGGTATAAGAGAAAATTATTGATATAAAAAACCCAAGGTCAGTATCCTGAACAGACTGTTCTGATATATACCAGTAAAGAAACACATCCTTATTGACCTGCTCACCAGTCCTGCACCAGGGTCACCTTCTTTATCCTTATCCATTTGCTTGGGAGCACACTACACTTTTCAAATTCAGAATACTCCTGAATAACACATACACTACCCATTAAACCCCCTAAATATGATCTGTCAAATACAGGACAGGCAGCAAACTGTCTAACACGCACGCTTTTGTTGCTTTTATACAACATGACATTTTATTCCAAATTTAAGTTTCACGTGTCCCTGGAAGGGCACTTTGTACCAAACACATGATGTGGTAAATAGTGCTTCAGAAAGATTAGCAAGCTGGTGCTCAAGAGCATGAAAAGTTAAATGAAGTTGATTCATTATCAAAAGAAAACCAGAGAAAGCAGTTGAAGTGAGGCCTAATAAAACCACAACTCTTGCTGCCATGGAAATACAATGACTGTCACTCCAAAAAGTGTCAATTGCACACACACATGGTATTTAAAAAAAAAGAAATCTGGCACAGTTACTAAAGCACTGAAACAGCTAGCCTACAAAAATATACTTGTTCCTGGCACTCCTTTAATGCTACACAGCTTCTTAGGAGAAGAAAGAAAATTACATGGGGAAGCAATCTTAGTATCAAAGTCTGGGGAATGCACTCCAAACATTTTTGATGTTTGCAACCCTGAAAGAAATAGCAAAAAATCACAAAAGAACAGGCCCTGATCCTTTTTGCTATACGGACTTGTCAGAAAAAAATAAATAGGAAAAAAGCACCACTCGGAACAGTGCTAACCCCGGCACAGGCAGCTACACCCACACAGAAAACCACTGGGGCCTGGGCAAGAAATGCCACTGGAAAGGCGAGGGGATTCGAGCCACAGGAGCGTTGGGTGCCAGAGCCCTGGGACAGGCTGCCCGGAGACGGTGTGGAGTCTCCACCTCTGGAGATGTTCAAAACCCACCTGGACACTTTCCTGTGCAGCCTGTTGTAGGGAACCTGCTTTGGCAGGGGGGTTGGACTGGATGATCTCCTGAGGTCCCTTCCAACCCCCACCATTCTGGGATTCTGTAATTCAAGCCATGGGACAGGTGAGGGGATCGAAGCCACAGGAAGTACAGCGTTGCGATCAGCTGCCTCATGAAGCCGCACCCCAGCGCGCACAGCAGAAGCCACCAGCAAAAACCTACTCTTTTTAGGACAGTGGGAAGTTGGTCACATTGCAACCTTTCCCCTTCATTTTGTAGTTTATTAATAAAGTGACTGCTTACTGCTGTGGTCTCTCAAATACAGCTCAAGAGAAAAATCAACAGATCCTGTGCCTCACCTGAGAGCACACAGTTTTGTCAAACTATTCCATAAGGCCTGAACAGAGATACTCGTTGCTGTTTTTTCATTAAAGAGGTGTAGAGAGTTGGAGACCAAATTCTACTGCTTCTTCATGGCTTACAAGAGAAATTCAGTCATCTGTTATGTTCCTTTCACTTAAAACAAACAGAAGGTTTGCAGAGCATCCCCCTCCGCTGCACACCTTTGATTTTCCTGCATGGAGAACAGCTTGTTCCCTTCTCAGCAAGAAAATACATGTTCAGCTCAAAAGGCTAGATGGTGTTCCTCTGGCAAAAGTGGATCCACACCAGAAACGATCACTTATTCAGAAAGGGCAACAGGTACGTGCCAGCCAGTGCCAGATCTAGCGAGACCTCTCCCATACACTGCCAGTGCCACTAGCTTTGCTGCCAACAGTTACTGAACACTGAATGTGGACTTGAAAAAATATATTAAATAAAAACCAATAGCTTCTGTCATCCTCTTTAATAGCTGGTAAACACGACCTATAAAATTTGCCTGTGAAACAGAAAGCCCTTAAGTGATAAGAGAATTCCCAAATGCATTAATGCTTCCATCATCCGTTCCTTCAAAATAAGTGTGACATATGCATGTAACATGCACAAAGTCAGCTAACACTCCTTACACTTTAAAGCGTGGTTTAAAGATAAAACTACAATTAAATATACTCTAGAGAGTAATTCAAACAAGCACACACTATCACTATGTAACTGTCAACAGTATTTTTCATGGAAAATACTCAACATCAAAATCTGTCTTCGCTATAAACAAATTTTGCTGGTATTTTCCACCATAGTTCACTTAATTCAACTGCTTACAATCCACCAGGAAAAGAGTCACCGTCACGTCTCTCACCCAGGCTGCTCCTGCTGCTTGTCCAAGCTCTCCCCAGTCTCACCCAGACTCCCTCCCAGCCCGCCAACCTGGAGACACTCTCCCAGCACCTTACTGCCTTAGGTTCACCCTCCTGCTGACAAAATTTAGATCTTTCATCTCTAACTGAATCACAGAATCACAGAATGATAGGGATTGGAAGGGACCTCAAAAGATCATCTAGTCCAATTCCCCTGCCGGAGCAGGAACACCTACATGAGATCACACAGGAAGGCGTCCAGGCAGGTCTTGAATGTCTCTAGAGGAAGAGACTCCACAACCTCCCTGGGCAGCCTGTTCCAGTGCTCTGGTTTTAAGATTTTTAATTTAACTGCAACGGTTTTAAGCTGAAAGAGGGCAGGTTTGGATTGGACATAAGGAAGAAATGTTTTGCAGTGACAGTGGTGAGACACTGGAACAGGTTGCCCAGAGAAGCTGCAGATGCCCATCTTTGGCAGTGTTCAAGGCCAGGCTGGACAGGGCTCTGAGCAGAGGAGTTGGCCTAGACGGTCTTTGAGGGTCCCTTCCAACCCAAACTATTCTGTGATTCAATGACATGAGGAACTGCTGACTGACCATGTTTTATGCAGATTTCCAAAGCACTGAGGAAATGAGGCCAAGAACCCCGCAGCATTCAAGGAGGCACTTGCTCTTCTCCCTCAGCAGCATGTGAAACCTTCTCTGGAATGAAACTCGTGCCATGTATGAGAGGTGTTCAAGCCAAGACAACCTGCCCTTGGATGCACAACAGCCGCACCTGTGGAAACACATGTCATTTCCACCACAACACCTCTTGGGGATGAAGCTCTTCACTATGGAATGCTTCAGAAGCTCCCCCACAGTGAAAGGACCCCATGCACAATCCCATTTTTCAACTGCTTTTATGCATTTTCCCCATTTTTAAGGTAAACTGCAGTGTTCCGGCTGAAAGACATTAAAAAACCCCTAAATCCTCCTGAGTCTATCCTGCATGCCTGCATTCCTTCCTCCAGGCACAGGAGTCAGCCAAGTGATTTTAATGGAAGTATTTTACAGCTTTAGCTGCTGTGAGCTCTTGCACAAGGTCCGTGACTGAGCATGCCATCGCGGGGAGCTTGCAGCATGTACCTCCACACTGCCACCGCAGAACCACAGCTGGGAAACCACCCACCCCATCCTCACAGGCTGAAGCACACCACTGCTCATAAGACAACCGGCACTAAAGATTCAGAAGCTGGAAACACTGACTAATTTCCACTTCAAAAATACCAACGCCAGAAATCCATGGTGATGCTGGAGGGCTTTTTGTCACCTGCTCTCTTGAAGTCCTTACGGCAGCAGCGCTGGCACCATGCTGCTAACAGGAGTGCTGCAGAGTCTTCTGCCACCAGAGAAACAGTTCACATGTTTTCATATGCTTTCAGATAATCAACACAGTCAACTGAGCCATTCAGAAAGTATTCAGTTGGTTATTTGGTGTTCAGCTTTACAGTTGCCTTAGTGTTCATCCACTCCTGCAATGGGAAAACAAGAAATTCCTTCCCCTAAAACCCCATATGTTACCAGCTTGTGTCAGGGGCTACTACCATCTGACTCAGCTGCCAAGCTCTAGAAAACATCATTAATTTGCAAAACTCTCTCATTATAAAGTTGGGGGTTTGTAGTTTTTTTAATTTATTTTTTCTGAAATATCATTTATTGAGGATTTTTTGGTTTGTAGCAGATTTCAACCACTCCAATCCACACAGACTGTCTATGCCTGACAGAAGATCCCAGCTTCAGATGAAAAGCACTGCTGGGGAACTAACTAAAACCCTGCAGAAGCATTTACAGTCTTTTTAATGTGCCAGACAACTGGGAATTGGCAAAAAGACTGACACAAAATCAAGTCACTGTCCTCAATAAATATTAATCAACCTTCTTAAGCTGCCAAGGTTCCTACAAAACATTGCATGCCAGCTGTTCCCAGCAGCAAGTCCTGTCTCTAACTCAGTCTCACCTGCAGAGCCATTAACACAGCTCCACTGGCCAGGCTCCAGCAGACCACCGCTACATCTGAGCAGATGCTTTTCTTCCACCTCCTTTCAAATTTCAGTTGCTGTCGTCTCAGAGATTTACCAGAAAGGTCTACAAGTCTAACTCCAATCCTGCCACACAGCTCCAGCTTGCAAGAGAGATTTTAAAATTCCTGCTTCAAACATCGAGTTTCTTAAAGATTTGTCTATCCTGTGCCAGTAGAAAATGATTAAAGAATAAATACGCATTTTTGAACCCTGTCCTAGGGGAGTAATTCTGACATGCAGACTTGCTCTGTGCTCTAACACTGGAGCATATGTCCTTCTCAGTTCTTTTAAGACAGAAAAGCATCAGTCTGGTAAAAGCTATGGACAACAAAAGATTTTCTATATAGAAGTATCTCAGAAGAAACGTGTCTGAACAGTGGTCACAAAGTATACTGAGAAAAAAAAAGACATCAACTGTTTAAAAATCATTAACAATTCTCTTTCTAGATACTAGAATCACTGTAACAAATATGCACAATGAGTGCAAATGAAAAAATAAAAAAAAAAATAAAACAACAAAAAACAAGCAGAGACTTGGTTTCTAATAAAGCTGCTACCTTGCTGCAGAAAGTTCTTTAAACAGATGTGTGAGCAATGCACAGCCTAAGCCAGTGACAGAAAACAGAGAGATTAATTGTACAGAGCTCCCCAGCAACCAGGAGCTGCTGGGCATCCTCAGTGCGGCAACATCTCAGACCCCTCTGCCTGCTCGTGCCTCTCATGGAACCAGAAGCAACCCATGAGAGGATGCAGTGCCCATGCAGCCTGCACTTGAGATAGGAATTTGAGGTATTTGCCTGTAAATTGATGATACCCTTCACTGCCAAGTAAGAGCATGTAAGAAGTCAGGTCTTCATTCAGCAGAAGTTTTAACAAACACAAATCAAACTGCCAAATCCTGCCCAGCTGGTATTTCGTAGCAATTTCGCAGGCAGTAAATCCCCAGTGCTCCATACACTCCAGCTATGATTAGTGTAACTGTATGTTGATAAAGCATTGTTCTGTTACGGGTCAAGCTGAAGGCATAAAGCCACTTCAACAGCTAGCGACCTTCTAAAAGTCTTAATTGAGCTCTTACTTCACTAGCACCATGAAAAACAGAGGCTCTCTTAAAAGCAGGACTGCCACAGCTGGTTAATTGGAGGAAAAAGTGGACATATTCCCAGTGCCAATCATAGAATAATATAATGTTTTGAGTTGGAAGGGACCCACAAGCACCATGGAGTCCAACTCCTGTCCCTGCACAGGACAATCCCAACATTCACACCATGTCCCTGAGGGCCTTGGCCAAATGCTGCTGGAATCTGGTCAGGCTTGGTGCCACAAGCACCTCCCTGGGGAGCCTGTTCCAGTGCTCCACCACCCTCTGTCTCAAGAACCTTTTCCTCATGGCCAACCTCACCCTCCCCTGCCACATCTTCCTGCCATGTCCTCTGCTCGTGGCGTTGGTGGCCAGAGAGAAGAGATCAGTGCCTGCCCCTCCTCTTCCCCTTGGGAGGAAGTTCTAGACCACGATGAGATCTCCTCTCAGTCTCCTCTTCCCCAGGCTGAACAAACCAAGTGACTTCAGCCTCTCTTCACACCCTTCCCCTCTAAACCCTTCACCAGTTTTGATTAAAAAAAAAGTCCTTCACCAAGACTGATAAAAAAGCGGGACATTACTAACAAAATGCATAGCTTACTTTGTGCCTTTTCACAGGAGTTTATCTGAAAGCCTAAAGCAAGAGATCAGTTCTCATTCATGCACTGAAAGTCAAAGCAGTGCATCACTGCTGAGAATCACTTTTTATGTTTTAATATTAACTCTAAAATTATAAATAAAACAATTTTTTTAGATTAAACTTTAGAGTGCATTGCTTTGAATATAGGGCAATATCATCATGTCAGGATCCATAATTTTATAACCCAATCTCAAGAGACGGCATGACTCAACGGACTGACAAAGGGATCAGCACTGGTACCTGGCAGGTAAAGAGGAGCTCAGGGTACTGTAAGGAATGAGTTTCTTCCAACTGTTAATAAAAGCACAACAGTAACTATTTGGGCATTTCTTGCCAATTGTTATAAAAAGCCTACTTGAACAGCTCTATCATGAGAGTTTGGTGGTAACAAGTGACACTCTTGAAGACTAAAGTGGTTGTTTTGTCCCCTGAAAGTCAAATGTTTGCGGCAAATCTTCTCATGGTAAATGGTATTTGGACATACACAGCCCAGCTGCACATGCCCAGGCAACTTCCCATCAGTGACCAGCTCTCCAGCACTGCCACTGCAGCAAAGGATCACACCTGGCAAACCAAGCAGCGTTACACACCTACAGCAAACAAGCCAGCCCAGAGCCCATGATGACTTATTGCAGCATCCCAACATGGGCACTGTCAACGACAGTTCACACACGCAACAGCAACCTGACCGAGCAGCAGTGCCTGCAGCCCCTCGTCTCTGCACAGAGCTGCCGCCCCCTCTTCAGCCCTGCCCACTGTGAGCCCACAGTCACACCAGAAGTAACTACACTTCAGACCTGGGTACGGAGCTGTTGCTTGTTAGAAGCAGCGGATCATGGCAATGCTCCAACTCCTCAAGCAGTGAAGATGACCCAGCAACACTTGTAAGAGGCACATATGATCCCACAAGTTATGGGGGTGCAGGCACTGAAGCAATGCGCACAAGGAATTTAGCACCATCACATTCTCAGGAAGCTGGAGGCTGCTGTTTCTGACCATTTTACCTTTAAAGCTGACAAATCAAGGCCAGGGGAAAGCAAGTGTTGCTTGAGGGGGATCTGACACCACACTAGCCACTAACAGCACACTGTTCCCTGCAAGGATGCATTGAGGGCCTGGAGCAGAGCCTGCAAAGGGCCTTTCCCTCAGGCACAGTGGCCACCTAAGGATGGGCAGCAGGTGCCTGGCCAGCAGCAGAGCCCAGACCAGCCCTGGCCCTCTCCACCACTGCTGACCAAGCCAAAGGAGATGAGTATTCCCTGACTTTTTCTAGGTTGTTTACATCTGAACCAGTACTGCCACCCCAGAACCAGTAAGAGATATGTCACATGGGATGGCAGCTTTACTTTGTTCCAGAGCAAACACCGTCTTCTCTGCTGTCTCCACAGCCTCGCCCTATCGTATAGCAAGGAAAGCTATAAAGGCACCCAGAGAGAGGGGACCTGGCTGGACCTTGCTTGCTTCTCCACAGCCACTCAGAATTGCACATTGACAGATTTCTGGGAAGCATCTGGCATGCCAAAGGTGAGCACACCAACGGCACGTGTTCATGTCCAGGCACATGCTGGGAAGAGCACAAGCACATTACAACCAGCCAGCCATCAGAATATGAAACATCACCCACCAGAGAGGAAGGTCTGTGTCCATTGCTCAGCCTGAGGGCTTGAGCCAGGCAACTGGTTTAGCCCTCAAAAACCACCCTACATGCTACAGGCACATTTCAATTTATGCTGCACTAAACGACCTCAGATACAAAAATATGGGATGTTTTTGACTCTGTTTGAGTAAGGAGCGAGAAGTGCACAAAAACTATCCCAACACTGGGAGGGGACGGGACACGACACCAAACAAACCATCCAGTCTTAATCTCTCCCACTGCGGGTCCCGGCTGGCAGCACTGTGCATTCCCCACAGGTGCACCACTGCCAGCTCTGGACTTCACCATGAGTCCCACAAGACCTGATGTCCCCTCATGCCAGCAGCTACAACTTACACAATCTCCTTAATGAGACTTTTTTTTTTTTAATTGGTTTTCCCTCTGCAATAATGCACAAAAACTGAAAAATAACAACAAAGCTGCCACGGCAGGCTGGCAATACGTTCAAAGGACAAGAATCAAGCAAGAACAGTAACTGAAATGACCCACAGAAGTCTACTAATGTTGATTTTAAAGCTCTGAAATCTTCTTAATAATACTGATTGGTGAAAATAAGAAATGCATCAGCTAACCATCTGCACCAGGGTTCTTAGAAAAGATTTTGAAGTCCAAACAGATACTCTGAATACACTGGGAATTTCAGAGACCATTAATGCCATTCTCATCTACTCTTAGTTTTCTTTCTGATCAGCTCCTTACTTTCCTTTTCAGTCACATTATTATAAGCCACTATGCCAGACATGATTCTTCTGGGTGTTATACAAGTTTTTCATTCTTTCAAAGTCCCACAACTAGAGGCAAACACAAAGTTTTCCTGTAAGCACCATAGAGTCTCTCAACAAAAATTCCCCAAGTCCACTAGATTTTGAAAGTCCTTGGAAAAAGCTCTACCGCTGTGCAGAGGGCAGGCGGGTTTTTAGTACAGAAGGAGCCTGGGAGTCTGTCTGGCTAATCCCCATGGTCTCACACTGGGTAACAGAAAACTGTTGTAAAAATATCAGCCAGTAGCCCCAACACAGATCCAGCTACCTTCTTCCCTTGCCCTCGTCCCCATTAACTCCTTCTCCCTCAGAACTCCCAGAAAAAGGAGCTGCTGCATCAGTTCTGCATACAAAATCTGACTGTCCCACAAAAACCACCAAAGGGTCCTCCTGGCTCTTGCAAGGTGTCGGAGCACCACAAATAAGTTTTCCACCTTTACAGCCACCTGTGCACAGCCTACAGCCAGAGCCAACGCTGCCTGCTGCTGCCTTAAGCCTCACCCCAGAGAAAATCAACCTCTAGTGCTTTGGCTGAAGATGCCACAATTTCTCCACTACTGCAGCACTCAATAATTTTTTTTTTTTTTTTGCTGAGAAGGCGGGAGCTATTTAATGCCACCCGTGCTCATCTCTGTTCACGGCTGATCAAATGCTGCCCCAGCACAGCTTGAGTCTGCTTCTGGTGCTGCGGCCCTTGGAGGTACCCCAGGGGAAGGCTGGAGTATTAGCCTGGTCCTGCTATCCACGTTTTCTGCCCCATGCAAGGCCATCAGAAACTCAGGAGACAAAGAGAACTCAAAAGTCACCACAAACAACTTCCCATCAGTGGGAACAGAGCATTTGTTTCCTGGAAAGGGTGGCAGAGGTCGGTTCCTTGCCTAGCCCAAGGCACGCCAGGGCAGGAAAACCACCACACCCCGAGACACCACCAAGAAACAGGCACTGCATAGCAAGTAACAGCAAGCATGTTGAAGATGACAGCTCAACAGCTACATAGCTGTGTGGTGGTTTCAGCCGCAGTCAGCAGCTAAGATCAGGCAGTCGCTCACCCACTGCCCCTCTCCAGTAAGGTGGGGGAGAGGAAATACAAAAAGGGACTCGTGGGTCGAAACAAGGACAGCGAGTGCTCACTCACCAATTATGGTCATGGGCAAAACAGACTTGACCAAGAAAAATCAATTTAATTCGTTACTAATCAGAGTGGGATAGTGAAGACATAAAAAACCACATCTTTACAACACCTTCCTCCCACTCCTCCCTTCTTCCCGGGTTCAAATCACTTTGCTCCCAGTTTCTCTGCCTCCTTCTTCCCAGTGGCACAGTGGGACAGAGAACAGGAGCTGCAGGCAAGTTTGTCTGCCCTTTCTCCTCAGGGGGACAGCTCCTCGCACCCTCCCCTGCCGCAGCGTAGGGTCCCTCCCACAGGCTAAAGCTGCCCAGGAACAAAGTGTTCCAACGTGGGCTTCCATGGAGTCACAGACTTCTTTGGGTGCAGTCCCAGCTCCAGTATGGGGTCCTCGATGAGCTGGAAACGGGAACTGCTCCAGCATACCTACTCTCCTCCCTCTGGCATAAGTGTCTCTGGGATCTTCTGCTCTTGTCGTGAGCTCTCCACATGGTCACAGCTGCCTTCAGGCAGCAGTCTGTCACTCCAGCATGGAGTCCTCCATGGGCTACATGTGGGTATCTGCTTTGCTGTCAACCTCTATGGACTGCAAAGGAATCTCCACTCACCTCCTCCCCTGTGGGAACTCAGTCATGGACTCTGCTACACGATCAATATGATCAAGCAAGAAGCCATTTATTTGTTCTAATACAGTTATATTTATACCCCAAAACTAATGAAACCACCCACACCCATTAACATGTTATTGGCTCTTCACTCACAGCACGAGCAGTTCACGTGCCCCCCTAATTGGCTGATGGACTCTGCATGCATCCCTTCCTGTTTGCTTGCCAGGGTACATCTTTTGGATACATTCCAAGGTTCCTTTCTCATAACTTGTCGATGCAGGTGCTTCTTGTATCTCCAGGCATGTATCCCTTCAGTTCCCACAGTTCTCTCAGGGTATGCCAATACACGTTCCCACACTCCCCACAATTCCCCTCTTTCCTTGCTGACCTGGGTGTCTGTAGTTGTCAGTCTCACATCCCCTCTCCTCAGGTTGTCTTCTTTGTTGTTGTTGATGTTTCCTGATCAATCCCTGCCAAACCAGTTCTCCCTTTCATAAATATGGATTTGCAGAGGCGTTTTCACTATCGCTGATTGGTTCAGCCTGGGCTGGAGGCAAGTCCATCTTGGAGCCAAGGAAGCTTCTAGGAGCTTCTCACAGGAACCACCACTGTAACCCCTTCCCCTGCTACCAAAAACTGCACCCTCACACAAACTCAAGTTCTCACGAAATCACCACGGTCTGGCAACTGAAAGAACATCTCCATCTAATGACTGAAATCATCTTCTGGAAAGCAGAGTCCAAACCATTTTCAAGAAGGAGATTGATATGCTTACGTATGAGGTAGAAAGGCATAACTGCTGAAGACAAAGTATTGAACTTGTGGCAGGATTTTCTGGGCATCCAGCTTGCTAGAATCTGTAAGAGGGGATTGAAAGGCTTGTTACATTAGCTGGGCCCTGGCTGATCCTGGCAGAGCGCGCACACAAGGGGAAGCACCAGACTCACTGTATTTCCAACCATGATTATGTCCAAAGGATGTCCAAAGGGAAAGCAAGATTTTGACCCCAGTATTATTACCCCTGAAGTTTGTTGAATTGCTCCACAGTCTGGACAATCGATCAGTTGAAGAACATTGTCAGTGTTCACTGTGTTTTGTTTGTGTCTTAAAGACTCAGGATATGCCAGCACAGGATTACTCTGAGAACATGAACGCTGGGCAGTCAAGAGCTTCATTGCCAAAGAAGTCAGAGTATTAATCAGATTTGAGAGGGAAATCCAACACAAACCTTCCCAGAAAGGTTTGGCTTCTATTTACTAAATGGAAATAGCACTGTGGACAGGCGACTCCTGGACTCCGTCCCAGGTGCTGTGCGAACATGACAGTGCCCTGGCACAAGGCAGGGAGCAGCTCAGAGCTTTGGCAGCTCAGCAATGAAGCAGGTTCCCTGCTGCCAGTTCAGTTACAGGCTTCTGTTCAAGTCAGTTGTGACCAAGACTCATCTATATTAAAACAAATTACTAGCCCCAAAAACATTTCATGTCTTTGCTGAAATGAACTCTGCATTCACACATTCTTCATTTACAGTTTATTTTTATAGGGTAGGAAAAAAAAGCCATACTGACAAATCAGACTTGGAATTTCCAGTTCAAGTCACAGAATATCCCAAATCATGTCCCCAGCCAAGCCCTCCTGCGCAAGCGTACAGACACACACACAAGGGCCACAGACACCAGCGCCCACCAATCCTTTCTCAACCTTCACCACTTCCACGTTTGTTGAGAAGATCCTTCTCCCATTTGCTCAGATACAGTCTTCATCAGCAGGATGAGCAGGGATGAGGCCACAGGAACAGGCCAGAGAGTAAATTCTTGTTCTCAGCCCCCAAGGATGTCTAGCACTTGTGCACAGTGGCAAAGCTTAACCTGTAGGAAATGTATTTGGCCCTGACTCTGGTATAACCAGCTGGGCAGAAAAGCTCCAGGATGTTACTCCAATTCTTCTCAAAACAAAATAAATTAATTAGAAACATACTTTAAAACAGATTTTGCATTTCCAGGAGAACACTAGCAAGGTTGTTCACATATTCAACAACATCTGTCCCAGTGCAGCAAGAAGTCAATTGTCAAGCTGCTGCCTAAAATAGCACATCTCCAAACCTTTACATTCATCCAACCCCTTCTTCTTCCAATAGAAGTCCAGCATGGCCAGCAGGTCGAGGGAGGTGATTCTCCCCCTCTACTCTGCTCTTTTAAGGTCCCACCTGGAGTACTGTGTCGAGTTCTGGAGCCCTCAACACAAGAAAGACATGGACCACTTAGAACAAGTCCAGAGGAGACCACGAGGATGATGTGAGGGCTGGAGCACCTCTGCTGTGAGGACAGGCTGAGAGAGTTGGGGCTGTTCAGCCTGGAGAAGAGAAGGCTTAGGGGTGATCTTATACTGGCCTTCCAGTCCCTGAAGCGGCCTATATGAAAGCTGGGGAGGGACTTTTCATAAGGGCAGGTAGTGATAGAACAAGGGGAAATGGCTCTAAACTGGAAGAAGGTAGTTTTAGATTAGATACTGGGAAGAAATTCTTTACTGTGAGGGTGGTCAGACACTGGAACAAGTTGCCCAGAGAAGCTGTGGCTGCTCCTCCCTGGAAGTGTTCAAGGCCAGGCTGGATGAGGCTTTGAGCAACCTGGTCTAGTGGAAGGTGTCCCTGCTCGTGGCAGGGGGGTTGGAACTGGATGATCTTTAAGATCCCTTCCAACCCAAACCATTCTATGATTCTAAGTCCAAAGCTTATTCACAAGTCCTTTGCATGAACTTGCATACACACTTCTCATACCGTGCAGTCACACTTTCTAGTGATAACAGTTGGACTACATCAGACCAGATAGGAGAGAGTTGACATCTACTTTTCCCCAAATCAGTAAGGAAACCAGCTTTAAAAGCAGACATCCAAACACCCCAGTTTCCACATTCTGATTGTTCCCACAACCCCAGAGAAAAAGTACCTTGAAGAAAGGACAGAACTCCCACGTCCATCTATGGCTCTGGGCCACCACTCCTGGCCAGCCCTACGAAGCAGCTCTGATTAATCCTCCCCCTTCCTACCCTCTGCGCATCCATGCTTCTGAGTGGGACAGGAGGAAACAAAAGAACATCAAAGGTAGGGTGAGATTTCCAGTGTTTGGCACAAGACCAGGTCCTGAATTGACACAGTTCAGGAGGGGAATTGGTCTTTACAGGAAAACCCTGACGTGGTCCCATTGCTCCTCAGAAGTGATTTCCAAACGCAATGCTTTTATCTTAGTCCATAACCCCTCCCAGGTCAAAGCAATGCTGTCGTGTGTTTTTAAAGAAAACTGTTTTATCTTTGTCCACAAACCTCTTCGAAGTAGAAAAACTTTGCTCTCTGGACCAAAAGCAAAGTGATTGCTAATTCAGTTCAGAGAACCACTTCCAGAGAATTAGGTCCAAAGCAAACCATAAAACCCTTTTGGTCCACAGAAAAAAGTAAGCCTAGACAAAAAAGATCAACTCCCTTTTGGCTCAGCTCTCTCTGCCCCCAGCAGCTGTCCTTACGCCACAGGGCATCTCCTGAAGCACTTCAGGAAGATCAGATAAATTATTCAAAACATAGACCAATTCCTGGAGCTTGGGCTCTTTGTTCACTCCAGAATCAGTGCAAGATGTTTGCTTCCTGGAGGGCTCACTGCCTCCAGTAAAGGGCAAACACAAATGCTTCGATTTGTAGAAGAGGAAATCAATTTAGCAGCTAATAAATACACAATTTGTGCAGTACACATACTTTCCATCTCTCCCGATGCTCATACAAAAGTTAATGGGCCGTACCCTGCTAAGCACAAAGTTATTGCACACATTCACATGAACTGCAGTTTAGCTCAGCAGCTTAGCTCATTTGAGAGCAGAACCAGGAGGGAGACAGAGTGGATGCTTGGCAACACCATGCTGTATTTCCTCACAAATAGCAACAGCAGAGGTCCCTCCATGGAGGGCTACAGCCTGAGGAGTCAAGGTCACACATTTTGGAAGATGCTCTATAGCATCACATGACAGTCCTGACACAAATGCAGGCCAAGGGTATCGCACACGCCCTGTGCAGGGCCTGTGCAAGCATGGAGTAGGCATCCAAGAGGCAATGCAGAGAGCTCCACAAGGATCTTTGCTTACTGATAGTCTGGTCTCATCTCAAAAAGTCACGAACTGCACACAGGAACTTAAATAAACCTATGACATCTGATAAAAGTCATGCTTGCACCTTTCCACCTGACCATGGTAAGGCACAAACATGCTGCAGCTGCATGAACTGCAGAACTTATCTTGAAGCAACAGCCACCTAAGTAGACCAAGAAATGCACATCATGGATATCTTCAAGATCTAAAGCCTCCCTTCAAACAAAAGGAATCTCAGTAAGGCTGCAGATGCCCATAAGAGACAGCTTAACCTAACTTAAAATAAAACAGAGTGAAAAGTTTGAAACCGAAGTCAGCAACGCAGCCTGTCCAGAATACAGTCTCCTGAACGTAGATGCTCAGGCTGACACAAAGCTTTGCTGCCATGGCTGAGGCACACTGAAACTCTGACACTGTGCAAGCGTTCGTTTCTCCCTTCCTCCCTTATTGTTATTTCCAAATATATTCGGCTGCTAAAGGTTATCAGTCTTCTTTATATTCTTTGGTTTAAAATTAATCCCTCTCGTCCTCTGGGTGCTCCAAGTTTACCATATTAAATTACATGAATTAGTTCAAGTTTGCCCTACTGCAAATCCCCTTGCAGTCTATCCTTTCCTTCAACTTAAAGAAGTGCCTGAGAAAAAAAAAAAAAAGCAATCCAGTCAGGCACAGTTACTAAAAGGTAAAAACACTGGGATTAAAGGCAGAGCACTGATTTCTTACACTTGCTGCTTGCCAGGGCAATGTAACTGTGGAAATCTGCTTGATCCCCAACAAACAAAAACATACATACACAAAAAAAATCCCCAGAAAAATAAGAGCCAGATGAACTAATTGAACCCACCTCCCACACCAACAACGAACCAAGGAAAGGCAGCAGACAGGGAGGTCACACTAATCATTTTGGCAGCAGGGCAGGCTGGCAGCAGAGATGCTCCTTGGTGAGTCAGAAGCACCAGGCTGTCCCACAGACACACACCTCTGCCCTGCCAGTAACGCCAGCTATGAGGGCTGTCTGGCCTTAGATGCTGACATAGTGTCAGCAGCCAACTTGAGCTTGTGAGGGGACCTGCTTCTGGATGTAACTGATTTAGGCTTAGATTAGTTTAGTGGGCATGGGATTTAGGATGAACATACGCCCAGCGTACTGTATAGGAAGAGTTTAAGAAGTGAAGGAGCCAAATCACCACGCTCTCTGCCTGCCTCTGAGAAGGTGGGTTTCCTCCCTCCTGACACCCCCAGCAGCATCATCCTGCCCCCTCACCAGCACTGCAGCTCGAGGAGCTCTGTCCCCTTTGGAGGGGAAGGCTAGTTGTTCCTGAGCTGGGACCCATCACAGGGCAAGGGCACCAACACGGCCTCAGCAGGGGAGTTACCTACACGGTGAAGAGACAGAGAGGATGTTAAAGGTATATCTGTACCAGTACTCGCAGTCAACACAAAACCTGAAACACAGGAATACCCCTTCAAGAAGCTACCACATGTCATGCCACCTGCAATGGCAGTTTTCCAAGCATCTTACATACAGTTTATGTAACTCCACCCAGCAAACCTCAGCAAGCGATTCATAACAGAGATAACTCATCCAAAAACTCAGCAACAGTATAAGGAGGTGGAGCGAGGGTATAAAACGGGGTGTAGAGTCATAGCAAAAAATACTTTGTCTTATTTGGACAACCAGAAGAACTCTGAGAAAAAAACCAAAGATGATTTTAAGGCTGCACAAATCATCCCTGCAACCTCCTCCCAGAAGAATGAGATGAAACACACCCTCCTTGCAATTTCATGCTTTATGGACAATTACTTCACCCCTGGGCACCTTCAGAGTAACTTAAAGCACTTTGTTTCTCATCAGTTTTGATAATTAAATATTTTTATATTTTATTTATATATTTATAAATATTTAACAGCCAGCCTAAACATCAAAATCAGTTGCCTGCTGAGAGGGGTCAGCCTCATGGCTTTTGTTTCAGATGCCCTCCAAACAGAAATCATCACCACATCATCACCACAGTGGCATGCACATATGGAGGGATAACGAACATCCATTCGTTAGCTATTCCACTGTCAAAGCCTATCAGAGACAGAGTACTCAAGCTATCTACCAGTTGAACTGAAGAAATACAGGTGAAGAGTCCCTCACTAGGGATTTACCATGTGTTAACTACTGCACATTAATTAATCCAGCTATAGCAACACATCTTTTTAGAAGGAAGAAATTTTTATGTGCTCAACAGGCATTGCACAATCATGTACCCACCGCTCACACGTTTCTTCTGCAATCAAACACGCCTGTAACATAAAGAGAAATCTGAGGATCTAGAAGACAAACACAAGCCCTTGGCAGGGAATGCCAACAGACTCAGATAACACAGTGCAGGATTTGCATTACTGAAGACATTGGCCAAATGAGCAGCACAGGGACACGAGGAGGGCTCCTCTGCCTGCAACCAATAACCAGAATCCAACCAAACCAATTTAAAAAAAAAAAAAAGTTTAAAAATGCAGTAACTACTGGACCAACTGACTTAAATACACAGATTCTTCTTAACTGGTGTCTTTACAGGGACTGGGTTTCTTGTTGTAGAAGAGATGTTAGAGCCCAACCACAGAAGACCAACATAGGAATTCCCAAAACCAGCTGGGTTTTCTTCACCCTGTTGCTGCAGCGCAGCAATTCCCACCCCCATGAGTAGGATGCTGTGTCTCAGTATGCAGCAGAAGGGCAACAAAAACATACACACCTAAGGAGGCATTTAGATATTTGGTGAGTATAATGCAGTCCATTTAAATAAGGTACATGAGGTCTGGGAACATAACCAGCACCTTTCGAGAGCTGGTCCAGATCACCACACTCAGCCTTTGAGAGGATGCCAGAAGCATCACATCCATTCAGAGATTTTTGTACCTTCTTATAAACATCACTTCAGTGAAACTTGGATGGACATCTGCTGCAGGTTCCTGCCCTGCAGGGCAGAGCACTACACAAACACCCCATGCTGCTTCTTTCATGCAGTTTTCCTTTCCAGCCTTCACAGGTTACAGTAGCTACTCCTCCCACTGGGAAGCAGAGCTCTATTTTTCCTCCAACTCACATAAAATCTTATCAAACCTATATCCAACAGAAGACATTTAACTTCAAAGGCAGCAATCACATCCCAGCTGTACAATGCTAACAAGGTGTTTATGTTTGTGTGATACAGAGCTTGATGTGGTTACACAAGACTCCTGTAAGTAATGCTTCACTACATACACACTGGGACTATGAATAAATGTAATTTGGAGGGCTCCTCAACAAAACCAAGTTTGGAGAGGACACTTTTCTTTTTTTCTTCGTCACAAAACTCATCTTTCTCTTGCTTGATGGCCCTCGTTTTGACAGGCAACAGTGTAATTTCCACTCCTGCCGGCTCCATCAAATCAGCATAAAATAACTGAAAAAGCCTCCCAGCATTTGATGAGACTAACTCATATTTTGGGACTGCCCCTTTACCAGGAAAACAGACATATTAAGAATGTCAGTGGATTACAAATAAACCAAAATGGAAAGCTGAAAAGGAAAAACAAATACCTACACATCAAAACAGTACTACATGCACAGGTGTACACTAAGACAGGGTCAGCCACAACCCAGCAGAGATACCCAACAGGAATAAACTGGTAGGCACAACCAAACTGAAAGACACTGGTTTGCTCACTGCACAACTATCTTTACCTTCCATAATAATTGCAAACGTGTCCAAGTAGACATATACCCATCAACCTGACAGATCTGCCAGTGTCAGCCTGCACCAGCAGCGTACATGAACACGCACCAGTTTTATAATTCCGCTGTGGGCAAGAGTAAGTGCAGTCAGCTTTTGATTTTATACAATCAGTCCTACATTGTCTACCTTAGAATAAGAACAGGTAATTAATACACAGACAGTAAGAATTAATACACACTTAATCCTGAGGACGAGGATTAATTCTCTCTCCAGTCTCCTCTCTTTTATCTTGTTCTTTTCTATCTTCCTTGTTTTCTTATCTACATTATATGTTTCACTTTAGCTGGTCATTTATACACTGCTTCAATACCTAATCTGCTGCTCACTTGCTGCTCCCTTTGCTTCACAACCCCTCCACTTCTCCACTGTCTTCTTGTTCCCCAAATTCCCCTCTCTGAGGTTCCCTAAGCAAATTGTCATGTTTATTGGGGCTGCTTCTACTTTCTCCATCCATTATGCCCCTCTGTTCAGAGAGGTAAGTCCACTCTCCAGCCTTTTGACAGTGCCCACATTGTGCCCCAGGAGATCAAACATCTCAACGTTGAGACATCAACATCTCATTCCTCCCCTCCTGCTAGGCCTGGGTCCAGGATCACCTTCAGCAGTGGGGAGAAAAGACACTCCAGTCACTCCTTGCACTCACAGAGGCAGCAACACAAATAGGAAAAGGATACAGGAGCTATGGCATCTCTTACTGAATTCCCATACTGAGGATCACACCAGTCACAATGATGCCCACAAATGGTTTCAAGTAATATTCTGCTTTTGACAGCGTTGTCTGAAGTAACTATGATTACCCCAAAGACACAGCATAGATTACACAGACACCAAATTCATCTGACCACTGTGACTGACAAAGTCCATCACAGTGCTCACCAGTTCTGTCATCTGCCAACTATGAATGATTCTTGACCTCTCAAAAAGCCTTTGAGAAGCTCTTTTCCTCCAGGCAGCGAAAGGTATAGAGCAGAGGTTCCCAATACACAGGCACAAACCCATCTCCCAATTCCAGTACATCACTGATGTCCTGAATGGCATCAAAGGGCTAGAGCAGGACTCTAGTTAGACTCTTGATGCACTCAGATACCCCTCAGCAACATCCCTGCTCAGGCTCCTTACCTCATTCAACGGACCTCATATATGGACTCTCTAACCAGACAGACATTCTCTGATTTTTGCTAAAACCAGAAAGTTTATGGCTGAAGCAGGATAGAGAGGGCAAAGGCCTCAGTGGGGGAGCAGACAGGATCACACATGCACAGGGAACAGAGAATCCCAAATTCCAGCTGAACGGGTCAGGAATTCCCACCCAACGCATCTGAACCATTATGTACACTCTGAAAAGACCCATACAGTATGTATGCTTTGCTTGTGGAAGATACCAGAGCATACTAAGCAGCAAGTACTTTGAGAAGTCCCAGATGCCTCCAGTCTTCCTGAATGCTGAACACAGGAGCTCAATCCATAACAGCCAGCTATAAGCAGTTCCAGCTCCTGCTTGGCACTGGAGGTAAGAGAAGTGACTCCACAGGTTGCAATTAGAATCAAAATTCTTCCCATGCCTTGGAATTAATTACATTTCTGGATTTCACACTACCATTCTTCAAATGATAATTTTCTACATCATGTCAGCAGTAAAGACAATTACTGATTTTGTCAACAAGAGAAAGGCAAAATTGCTCCAGTTAATAGTTTGGGGACTGCTATTCCTTAAATCTCTGTCAAAGTGGGATATCCTACTTTCCACTGAATCCCTGTCCTCTCCATAAAATATCCAGGATGCTAAATATGCAGGACTGCTCCTGGACTTTTAACATTACACATAACTAAGAAGGACAACAACACTTCACACCAGCAGTCACCAGCATCCAAACTTTGGCTTGCACGTAACAAACATTACCATTTCACAAATTATGAAACAGGATCTATTTTCAGTATTTAGAATTCCAGCTCTCCTTTGTCTCTGAGCTGTCAACTGTGTCCTGAACATGGTACCATCAACCACACTGGCCACAGGGACCCTTTGGGAAGAAACGAAGCTCCTACATTCATGGGTATGAACAGCTGATGCAATTAGCCAGAAGACCTGAGCATGAAGCTGCAACATGCAAAACACTAAAGGTGAGAAAACCTGAAGCAACCCCTTGCTTGATGGCAAGGCTTGAGGGCCACAGCTGCACAGGAAGCCTAGCATGAGCGCCACTAGTGACACAGCTAGGTGTCCCTTCATCTCAGTATTGTCACCCAGAGGGGCTTTAGTCTGTGCACATCAGAAACCCTGTAGGATTTCAATTTAAAAACAAAACAAGGTGGTCTGTAGAGATCTGCTGCTCCAGCTCCAGACATCAACATGATGGGCCTCAATTGCTATGAAGAATTCCCTGCACCACCACCCCCAGCCCCTGCCAAACTCCCCGACAGCAGGAACTCCCTTATGAAACCATCAGCCCTCATACTGAAACTTGTAAGAAGCTGTCACCTCAGGCCAGCTTGCCCAGGCACAGGTCCTCTGGGCACAGCCTCCAAAAGGGATGGATCTCTGTCTGGAGGAGCACGGCCCTAAGTGCAGGCTGAAGCTGTGAGAGCCATCTCACCCTCTCCCGCTCCCACCATCTCCCTTGCTCCAGCAGTTGCATAAGCTGGATCAGAGATTGTTCCTGGCTGAAAATTAACTGAACTTTTTTTTTTTAAACTATAATTACTTGTTTCCAGCTTAATGACTTCCCTACTCCACCTCGCCATACCATTTAAGCCAATTAAATCAACACTGATGCAGTCCTACCTACTTTTTTCCCCACCCAGTAACGCATTCCTGCGCCTCCCTTGCGCCAGCGCTTGCCCGACCCCACCACAACCAAGTGCCCAGCCGAACTGCGGTGGGGGCAGTGGGCTTGCTCTGCGACAGCTCAGCTTGCCTCGCTGTCAGAAGGGAGCCAGCGGGACGAGAGCTCAGGGCAAGGCCATGGTGCACCTCCGAGAACAGACTGCACACCCGTCCAGCCCTTTCCCACCCCACCCACACACTCCCTCGGCTTTGCACAGGTGGTCGTGCAGCAGCAGAGGGACCCCAGTGGGAGACTGTCCTCCTGGGATGGAGCTTCTTGTGGCATCCAGGAACCTACCTTCACCACCACTGCTCCTCCAGAGCCCACCCAGGATTCTACACTCAGCTCCTCCCAGGGCACCTAAACACTCATCTGCTACCTTAAAAAAAACAAACAAACAAAAAAACAGCCAAACACCAGCTTTCACCACAAGCACTTGGATATCATTAAACTGGCCCCACAGCCTGAATTATTCAAATAGCCACTTTAAGCCAACTACAACCACCCTTCCTCCACCTGGAGGAAGAATGCAGATGCTATATCACCACAAGCTTAAAGGACACCCCAGGCTCTGGTGTCAGGGTGCAAAACCATCTCTTAGCCCTGAAAACAGACAGGATTCAGGGGAACAACTCCTAAATACGAACAACATGGGTCAGACAAAAGTACAAGGGGCAAAACGGAGAGTTGTAAACTGCACTGCAACAAAGCTACTTCTTGTTTTATCACAACTGCTTTGGCATACCACAGGCAAGCTTTTAATTCATGCACTTAATTTACAAGGTTTGTAAATTAAGAGGTGATGTAAGCACAGATAACACCTTTCCAGGGCACAACAGGCAGCCACTCCCTCATCTAGCAAGCACGAGACCTTCACAGGGGGGAAGCTGCAAACAGCAAAAATTCACCTTTTTATTCCAAGTGTACCAAAGTCTTCTAGTTTATAGCATCACTTTTCTGCCTGAACAGGTCCCCATCAGTGCAGTCTGTCTTAGCAGGAGAGAACAGAGACTACAGCAAACAGCAACAAACATTATTTGCTGGGAGTGCCTGCACCTCTCCTACAGAGAGCAACCTTTCCTTCTTCTACTAAAAACTAAAGAAAGAGTTACCAAAAGAGGGTAAATAGTTTCTTTAGTATTATCATCCCTGTATTAATTAAAAACAAACAAACAAAACAAAACAGAACTGTGTCATCTCAGCCTAATGCAGCCTAAACTGCTGCCTGAGCAGAGTATTTTTCAGTGGTCTAACTTTAAAGGAAAAAGTCCAAAGTTCTTTACTGTGGCTTTTCTGCAAAAAATAAATATCCACCGATTTCACAAGAGTGCTCAACCATCAACAAGTGCAGGCGGGATCCCTGGCAACATGAGTGCACTGTAACACTGTAAATTTCCATCAGAATAAACCAAATGAACCGAAGTTCACGTTCAACTGTTTCTATTTAAACATCCGCCTTGAGAAAAACACAGAAACGGAGAGAAAGGGACAGGGCACCGCGCACCGAGGGTGCACAGGGCAAGGCAGAGCCGTCCTACCGCAGGCCGAGGCTCTCGGAAGCAGCGGCCCAGCCGCCTGCCCGCTGCCCCCGCCCGCAGCCCGCCCGGGCAGCACAGCGGGGGTTCCCGGCGAGGGGACAGGCCGCTCCTGGCTTCGCTCTGGCTAGGCCCCCCCGGGGCTGCCTCCGGGATGCTGCTGCACGCGGCCCGCGCGGGTCATTCCGGAGAGGCCACAACATCGTCCCCGACTGGAAGAAGCTGGAGCCGCGTCCAGCCGCTCTTTGTCCCGTCCCTTGGCTCCCTCCTGCCGCGCGGGCAGCGCAGCCCCGGCCGAGGCCAGGGGACCGGGGCAGGCCCAGGTGGCGGGCAGGGCCGCCCTTCCTCCGGGGAGCCTGCCGGCGGCAGCCACAAGGAGCGATGGGGCAGGCCCGGAGCGGGGCCTGCCAGGGCTGTGCTGAGCCCCCCCACCCGCCCGGACCGCAGCGAGCCGAGCCACGGGCCAGCGCGGGGGAAGGTGCTCGCCATCGGGAGCGGCCTCCCGGCAGCGCCGCGCTCGACCCTGGCGGGGCGAGACCCGCGGTGGGGACCGCGCTCCCGAGGCCCGGCCCCGCCGAGGCCTAGAGCGGGGCGCGCCGCCCGGAAGCGGCGACCGCGCCGCGGCCTTAGCGCGGGGCTGCTTACCCTGCATGCTGCTAGCGGCGGCGTGCGCCTGCGGGCCGCCCGGGCCCGGCCCGCTCCCGCCGCCGGAGCCGCTGCTAGGGCTGGGAGTCGCCATTGTGTGCGCGGAGAGGGAGCAGCGCGGCGGCTGCAATGCAGCAGGGACCCTCCCAGGCAGGACACCTAGAGCCCCGCTGCCGTATAGCAGCCGCAGCCGCCCCGTCCGCCCCCGGGCTAGGGCCGCCGCTTAACCCCTCCCAGGCGGGGCGCCCGCAGCCCTGTCACCCTGCAGCAGCCGCTGCGCCGGGGCGGGAGCGGGCGGGGGCTCTCGCGGGGAGGGGAGCGCTCCGCCGCCCCCCTGGGCCGCGCTCGGCCGGTCTCTCTGCCGGACCCCTGCCGACCCCACTGCGCTCCCTTTTCGGGAGCTGCGTGTCCCCGGGTCTCCGTTCCGAGCAGCCCCGCTTCGTTCATGCTTCCTCAGGCAGGAGGGGCATCGCCCCCTCCCTTCGCCCTCAGCCCCTCCGGGCCAGGGCTTCCCCCGGGTGCCCTGCGCCGTGCGGCCCCCCCCCGCCATGGTGTGTCCGTCACGTTTGGCCCCGGCAGCCCCCCGGATCGGGGTGCTCCACAGCCCGTGCTCCTCTGTCTCCCATATTCCTGCTCGAGGAGGCCCCTTGAGGGCCAGCAGTTGGTCCAAGCAGTTTTATCGAATTTCTCATCTTCACCCATGACTTTTCCTCCCACACAAGCAGCTCCTTGCAAGCTTCTCATGTCTTCCCTGAGACCTGTGCACCCCCAGCTCTGCTCACCAGCCACCCTCAGTGCACGGTGTCCCCTGTCCATCTGTGTCTGTGCCACCACAGGGCACAGCTTCCTCCTGTGCTTTCCATGACAGTCAAGGCATCAGCCCCTTTCTGGCACCATCAGTCTCTTCCACACTCTGTTCTTCCAGCACATTGTTTCTGGTCCCACCTCTAACTCCAGTGAACTTACAGCCTTAGTCGTAGGGACAGCACACACCAGGAATTAGAGCAGTGAAATGGGTCCCCCAGAGATGTGGGCTCTCTCTGCTGTGTGACTTGGACAAGTCCCTTCACCTATAACAGTCCTTGTTTCCTCATTTGTATAATGGAATAATACTGACCTCCTTTATTAATTGAGATTCACTAATGAAAGAGCTGGACACCCAAGTGCTAGACAGCAGCATGCAGACTCTTTCCCTGCTCCTCCATTGTCCAGGCTTCTCCATGCTTCTCATGAAGGTGGTGATAGAGCAAACTCCTCAAGTCCTGAACATGCACTGGATGTGCCTCCAGAAACCGCCAACCATTACATTTGTGCAAGAGCAAATGCAATGGGGGAAAGAAGCTGCAGGAGGAGCTGCCTCCCCTTCTGGGCTTCATTTTTTTCTTCTTTCTCCTCCAGCTCAGCTCACATTTATTTATCTGACCTTGTGTTAAGGCCAAGATTTTTCTTTCTTCTTGTGATTTGAGCTTGAGAAAGCATCTTCTGTCCTAGAGTCTTCTAGTTTCCCTGCTCAGCTGCACGTGAGGTCACGGAGACACCCTGAGACCCAAGAAGTAGCCCCTGGGGCACAGAAGGAGCCTGGGCTTCTGCCCAAACCTTGCTTTCCAGTGAATATTTCACACTCTGCAGAGCTCACCTTTGTCAGGAGGTGGAAGAAGAGGACAGAGCTGGTCCCTCTTTCTGCTCTATCCTCCCAACTCCTGCTAGTCCAGCAAAGTTGCCTTCCTGTCAGGGATGCAGCTTTCCTTTGCCTTGGGGGACACCATCACCTTCATGCGCTTGGGCCAAAATCCCAGTAACCAATTTGCTGGGTTAGAACTTAGGCTGCTACTCTGTGCTGTCCCACCCTGGCCTTCGCTCTCTCAGGGGACATTGCTGACTCTTTCAAAGCTGCATATAGTCTGTCCACTCCACTGCTTCAATTGGAGAGGAGTGGGAAGCACTCACACTCAGAGCTTCCCACAAGAAGAGCCCTTCCTGAATGTGGTTTGTGTGGGCATCATGGGTGGTAAACATCAATGCCAGAGCCTGGCAAAGCCTGTAACAAAGACCACAGACCCCACCACATGCAGCAGCTCAAGCACACATGTCCAGGTGAAGGTGTGCCTTTATCCTCTCCTCCTATGTTCCAGTGGTGGAACCCCATCCCTATATCCCCTCCTACCTAATGCCAGGGAGTACCAAGGGCAGCTGCTCTGTGAGGAAGGAGTCACAGGAGTGGAGCATATCACAGTGGACAGGCAGTGACCTCAGCAGCAAGGGCCCAGACCCGAGCAAGGTAGGTCCCATGGCAGTAACCAGGTTCAGCCTGGACTCCAGATAAGTCTACTGCAGTGAGGCAGATCTGAGGTTAAATCATGTCCCCAGGTCAGGGTCTGGCTTATGGCCCCAGGACATGGCCAGGCACAGCAGCAACACAGCATTAACTTAGCTTCTTCCAGCTTTTTTTCAAAGTGCTCCAAAGCCATCTGATGCTTATTAAACCACTTGTTCTTACCAGCAAACTGGCCTTCAATACTGAGAGTTAAACTCCTGAGGAGGGGAGTGCAGTCCAGGTCCTGACAGAAAAGACATGCAGAAGCCTTCTCTTCTGCCTTAACCAAGAGTACAGGTCCAAAGTTGGCGTCTTTCAGGCTGTGATACAGAAACCCAGGGCCTGCTGGCAAACTGTCAGAGGCTAATAGCTGGCTCTACCTCTATTTTGTGCCACCTGCATGTGATTTACTTACAATTAGGTAAAATCATATGGTTTATCCTTTCCCCCACCTCCACCCCCTGCAAATCTGGAAGGATCAACAATACTTATCCTGACAGATGTTTGTGAAACCTGTTCTTGAAGACCTCCAGTGATGAAGATTGTGCCATCCCCCAGTAATCTGTCCTGGCACACACATTATCCAAAAGCCTAACTCAACCTTTTTTGTCTGAGCTGACATCCTTTATATCCTGTCCTGTTTGCTGTGGCCATGGCCTTCTTTTAAAATGACCTCTTAGGCATTTGATGACTGTAATGTTTCCCTCCCTCTCCTCACTCTGTCTTTCTCTTCTACAGACTACATCAATTCAAGTATTTCAGCCTTTCTTCATGTTTTCTGTGTCTCCCAGCACCCTCACTGACCTCCTTTGACTCTTTTTTTTCTGTTGATCTGCATTTTTTTGAAGTACAGTGTCCCTAGCTAGACCTATTACTCCAGCTTGTCTTGGAGGCTATACTCCTGGCTCACATGCTCCATGGTGGTGTTTGCTTTTTCCATTGCTAGTGTTCAGTTTGCTCTCCATTATAGCTTAGACTCTTTTTTTGAACAACTAGATCCACCTATTTGTTCCCTCGCTTGTATTTGTATTGCTCACTGTTCATAAAGGTACTGCTCCAAGTTGTACCTGTTGCCCTATAGGTTTAAAGCATTTCTCCCATTTGTCAGCCTAGTGCTGAATTCTGTTGTCTTCGCTGTCCTTCACAGCCTGGAGTAATTTGCAGGTTTAAAAAGGCACTCATGAATGTTAATCATCCAGACTGTTAACTGAAGTCATTAAAAAGATCTAGTGTCAGAATGGACCCCTGCAAAAATCCCTGCAATATGTCCTTCCATTTTGACAACCACTGATAATTAGCACTGAGGCACAACTTTTTCACCAATTTTGCACTCAGCATGTGGTCATAACTTCTTAAGTGAGGGTTAGGAAAGTCAGTGTTAAAAACCTTCCCAAAGTCAATGTATATGGCATCTGCTACTTTTCACTTTATGCCTAAAAAATTATGCCATACCAAGACACCAGACTGGTTTGTCAGCATTTGTTCCTGATGAGTTCACAATGCCTGTTGTCCATCTCCTTGTTGTACTCCAGGTGCATACAAGAGCCTTGTTTAATGAATTGTTCCAGAACTTTTCTGGGAATTGAGAAGGACTTTAAATTAGGATTAAAGAAAGCATCTGACAAAGCATAAAACAGATCAGTTTGGGTGAGCTCTATAAAAACTAATGAGGTAGGAAGAAGGTTGTTAATATAGGATTATAATAAGGACAAGAAGGTAGGTCAATCTATTGAATGCTTTAGACACGTATCCCCTGAAGGTAGTAAATTGGTGAACACGGGGCTACTCCCCTTCTCAGTAAGGTGGGCTCCATCCTTCCCTGCTCATGGCACCTGACCCACCAGTTAGGGCAACTAAAACCAAAGCCCTTTTGGTAACCATGCATGTATCTCCAGATATCCCTATTTGAATTGCAGTCAGGGTCCTGGGGTCAGGAACAAGGTCCCTGAGCCCTTCACCTGTCCACTCAGAGCCTCTTAACCAGTTTTGATCTGATCAAAACCAATCTATGGTCATTCATGGCAGCGTCATCGGTGTCCACACAGATGATCACTAGTATGGAGTGGGTCACCGGAATGAGTGACTATGGCAATGTTCCAGTAACATCTCTGGGACAAGCTCTTAGGAAACAGTCTGGCTCTCCTGATACCACATCTTGGTTGCTGGGTCCATCCCTGCAGCACTTTCATTTGAAGGCTTCTGTCCTTTACAGGTGGATGTGCTGAACTGAAGATAAGCTTGGATTTCCAGGGGCTAACTGGCAGACCCCAGAGAGGCTTAAGGAGGGAACATGTTTAACATTGAGGAACTAATTTTCAAGTAGCTTAAATTATACTCAAAGGTACTAAATGTTCTTGGCCTCCCTCTTATGGGAGAAAGCAGTATTGCTGAAGGCTGTCTTCAGATAGAGAAAGTCTCCTCTGTCCATGGAGGAGAGGTGGCTATAGGAAGTGCTCATGATAATTGATAAAGCTTCAAAGTGAACAGCCTCGACCTTTTCTTCGCAGCAAGCACACCAAACACTAAAAATCCTTTCTTTTCTATTTCTAGAACACAATGCAGCCCTATTGCTTTTGAATTAGAGCAGTGAATAACAAGAGAGCTTCAGATGCCATGGTTGGCAAACCAATCCCCTCCTTCCTGCCCGGCTGTTTTTCTGTCTCTCTCCCAGTCTCCACCAGTTTCTCCCAGCTGCTCTCCAGAAGCCACAGGTCCTCTCCAGGCCTGCAGCAGCACAGAAACCAGGTGAGCTGTGTAGGTTTGTGCAATAGCTTGTGACTGGACAAATGAAAGAGTCCTGGAGTTCCTCACAGCTGAGTTATCTTTTTGTAAGATCAGCTAAGGTTGGAAAAAATGGACAGTAATTCATAACTTTGTTTCCCACACAAAGAAGAGCTGGCGTGCCTGAAAAGCTTCTCTACTTTTAATTTCCTATCAAATAAGTTACTCTAATGAAAGACACACTGTCTCTCACATTCTTCTCTCTTATTCTTATTAACACCACTGTTACTTTTTAATCCTTGACATTTCAATTTTCTAGCCCAAGATTCTTCCTCTCCATTAGAAAATATATTCAAAATCCTATCCTGGACCTGAAAACAAAGCATGAAACTGATTCGTTACTAGAGCATATCACTAGGTTCATTACGAGAGCACTGCTCCTTCTGAGATGAAGGGAAGAGAGTGAAGATCTGGGGACAGAAGCTACACCACAGAGACAAACATTGCCGAGTGCTCTCCAGTGAGGTCCTGCCTCCTTAAAAAACCTGAACCAGGAGTATGGTGCAGTTCATAGTGCCTCAGCGAGGGTGTGCAGATTCATGGGACATACTGAGAAATTGCAGGGGTGTTTGGACTGTTGCTCTTGCTAATCCGTGTATCAAGCTGGGTTTGGTAAGGTGAGAACAAAATATGGAGTGTAGCTCCCCAGCTTTCCTTTGAGCACTTGTAGTCCCTTCCTGGAATACTTGTGAAAAGGAAAGTTGTACTCTTAAGGGCTCCTGTAGAGAGTGGTTTAATTTTCCTGGGCTTTGGGATGGGAATGTGAATTGATTTAAATGTCAGGAGGGATTTAATTATAGTGAACATAGCCTGCTGTTCTGCCTGCAGCCGCCAGCAGTTTTTTAATGTACAGAATAACACAATTATTATGAACCATAAAGCCTACTCAGTGGAGCTGTAACAATGGCAGCCATTTACAATGATGGCTCTTACTTCTCTGACTTTCTCTGCAGTAATTTCATTTGTCATAACCTGCTCAAGGAAAGACTCAGTTAAAAATAACAGAGAAGATGAGCATTAATCCTCTCCACAATGTGGACACATCCACATGTCCTCCACATAACAGTTCAGCAAGACCTAATTCTGCTGGGGGCTGAGGGGACTGTATTACACTGTTACTGAAATCAGTGGGAGAAATTATCTGACTTCCAGACTCAGGTTTGGAAGACGGATATGGTTGATATAACATTTCTAAAGGACCCACTTCCAATTCATCACTAATTATATCACTTTTGATCATAAATAATCAGAAAATTACGAGGAAGTACTATTGTTCTAAGCAATATCCTTTTTCTTCTACAGACAACACAAAAACCCTGAATCTCTTAAATGCAAAAGTAATCCTAGACCATTGAGTCATTACAAAAATTACCATTTAAATCTCAGTCTCTTGGCAAGGAAAATAAAGAAGTCCCCTCTTACCCCTGACTCACTATTCCTCCCCTACACCCGTGGTTCTTCAACATCACCAAATTTCCAAGCCTTGGCATGGCTATGACATCCAGTGCCACATCTGTTCATGGCCCATGGGAGATAGAAGATGCTTGTGACAAGCTCACTGGGGATCCTTGGAGTTGGTGCTCACTCTTGCTGTGTAAAAGAAGGCCTTTCTGGAGACAATTCCTTCTCTTCTGCCATGCCAGCTCTAGTCATGTCAGTGTAGTTATGTCTCTAGTAGAGAAAAAAAAACCCTTTAGTATCTACTGCCAAAGTTAACTATAACAAACATTAATCTCTCTTACACGTAGGTTGGATGTAGAGGTGGGTTTACAATGTCCTTTGCAACTAAACAGGATGGTTCTTGGCTATGAAGACAGCTTAACAGAAACTCGGTGGCAACCTCACTGCTCATAGTTAGTTTTGACAAGACTGCAGGATTTGCAGTAGCTCCTTATTTTGCTTTGCCTATGCTGATAAATGAATATCTAGTCCTGTATAGTCCTGCCTGACCTCAGGGATATCCCTCAAAGCAGCAATAATAGTTGGTCTGTGCCCAGCAGTGTCACTACTAGAGGTTTGATCTGCAGCTGTACTACCAGCTATGGCTGTTCCCAACCACTCCCTGCAAACCCTCTGAGATCAGTCATGCCCCTGCTCACTGTGGTGACTGATGGAGCAACTCCACAGCCATCTCTACCTCAACCACTCTGTGCCAGGGCTTTGCACTCCAGCCCTCCTCTTCTACCCTGATAGCACCTTCCTGCTCTTCCGTCCACTGGTGCACATGTACTAAACTAGGTCAAAGAGCTCATCAAGGAGCAGCGAGGCCCTGCTGCTCCCTAAGGCACAGGTGCCAGGAGGGACACCACTGGCAATGAGGCATGGGCAATGCCCATCCCACTGCCCTGGTGTGGGGCAAGTAAGGCAGACCCAGGAGCTGCAGCTAGATCCAAACAAGAGTCCAGACCACCAGCCACATTTATGAAGACAAGGCAAGCCGGAGGTCAAGCTGAGAAGTCAACCTATGGGTCAGAGTCAGGATCAAGCCCAGTGGGGTTACCCAGCATCACACATAGCCCAGTGATGACAGTGATAGCCCGTGGTAACAAGGCAGGCCTGAGGTCAAGCTGGGAACTCAGCCCATGGGCCAAGAACTGGATCAACAGGTTCCATGGGCTCCACAGGCAAGACTGTCTGAGCTGGAGATGAGTGCTTCTACAACAGCTCAGGCAGGGACTGCAGGGCCCCTCTCAAGGGGTTTCTACTTTTGCATAATTATTTGCCAGTTTTACTGTACATGTTGTTCATGTGTATTCACTGAGGCAAAGATCTAATTCTCTTTCAGGTATAAGAGCTATCACAGAAACATGGAAATGTTGCTATGAAGGCATGGCTGGAGGTCTTGAGTCCAACAGCCCAGTTGAAGCACAATTATAAAAACATCAGATCAGGTGAGCCATGTCCTTGTCTAGGTAAGCCTTGGAAATCTCCAAGGGTGGGAATCACACAGCCTGTCTGGGTCACCTATTACAGCCTCTTGCACCTATTGTGGCCTCTTGGTATCATCATCTGATACCAGCAAGGAAGATATGGCTCTGCAGCCACCCTGCAGGCAGTGACACATTATTACTGGATTTTGCTTCATCTTTGCCCACTTCTGCTCAAAGGCCACATTCTCTGGACTCCTGACCATCCTGGCTGCCACCTGCAGGACCCCAGTCCAGGTCTTCTACATCCTCCCTCACTGGGGACCCTGGACAGGACCAAAAGTTACAGGTACACCAACACTCTGCAGTGTGCTGGTCGTGCTCCTCTTCATGGAGCTCAGGACGTCCTTTGAGCTCATTCACTGGAGGAGCTCTCTGGTGGGTGGCCTGTTCGTGTGCAGCCAGGCTCGTGATCGGTGATACAGCCGGTAACAGCCGGGAGAACTCCTGCTCTCCTGTAATTAATGCAATAAGCATTTTGTAATTCCGGGTTTTGACTCCATTTTGAAAGCAAGCATTTTCCAGTCCTCCCCAAACAATCGACAGCGATGAAGAAGCCGCGCTGACCATCCCTGGCCGCGTCCCGCCCCGAGGAGGCGGTGCCGGTGCTGGCCATGGCGGACGAGCGGGCGGCGGGGCGGGTCTGGCGACTCTGCAACCTGCTTATGGCGGCCTTCTTCGGGCTGGCGGCCGCCGTGCAGGTGAGGGCCCGGTCGCGGGCGGGGGGGGCAAGCGGCCACGCTCCCCTCCCGCTCCTTTCCTTTCTCCTTTCCCTCCCCTCTCCTTTTCCTCCTTCCCCTCCCTTCTCCTTCCCTCCTCCTTCCCCTCCCCTCCCGCTCCTTTCCTTCCTCCTTCCCCTCCCCTCCCACTCCTTTCCTTCCTCCTTCCCCTCCCCTCTCCTTTTCCTCCTTCCCCTCCCTTCTCCTCCCCTTCCCCTCCCCTTCCCGTCCTCTCCCGCGCAGCGCGGCCCCGGGGCGGCGGCTGCAGCGTCTTAGTGCGCGGCTCTCCGCTGCAGGTGAACGACCCGGACGCCGCGCTGTGGACGGTGAGTCCGGGCTGCTCTTTCCCAGGGGCAGGGGGAGCGGGGCGGGCGCAGGGGGCGGCTCCTCCCCTGCGGCTCCTCCTGCCGCCACCTCCCGCGGGGATCCCCGCTGGCCCCAGCTCCGCTCCGCCGCGCCCATCCGCCCGGCACCCGGTCCGAAACGGCGCCACGGGAAGAAACCTGCTCCCTGCATTTAGCTGAAGAGCAAGCGGGCGCCAGGAAAACAATCTCTACTGCAGCGACGGCTGAAATCCCACCCTGTCTCCAGGATCTTCCTTACTTCACCTCAGATTTGCACCAGCCCCCCACGAAGCACCGCTGCCCTGTGCGGAGCACACCCAGCTGCTCCCGCTCCTCCTGCCCTGCTCCCGAGACCCCCGGAGCTGGCGACCTCCTGTCTCCATTGCCACCTCCGGGAGCTGTGAATCACCAGCCTGACTCGGTTGGGCTTCCTTGGCCTCGAGGGGAAGACCCACAAACCCCTCTGCTCTGTCCACTTCACCAGCCCTTCCTTGAGCACACGGGGAGCCCCACGGCCTGGTGTGCACAGGGCCTGGAGCTGAGGGGCAAGGGGGAATGTCTCTGTGTGACAGGAGCTGCTGTGTGGGCAGGGGCTGTCCCCTGGTGCGGGTGACCCTGGCTGACAGTGGCAGAGCTGGGCTGCTCCTGCCCAGGTGGAGGGTTTTGAGAGCCCGGAAAACAGGGCTCCCATCAGGTTTGGGGATCAGGATACAGTGCAGGGGCTCTGCTGCAGGCTGGTTGGGCAGCGAGGACTCGGTAACCCAGAAGCTGAGGAACAAGGGCTGGCACTCAGCTGGTGGTCCAGGATTTTGGGTGGTGATAGTGAAGATGAGCACTAGCAGTGCTAGGGCATGCCCGAGGGAGAGGGATTGGGAGCTATTCTCTGTGTCTGACAAACTGCTGGGAGGGGGAGAAGCATTGATGGAGATGAACACTTGTGCTTCCTTATCTTGCTAAATTTTGCAACAGAGTAGGTTTATGTTTCATTAACAGGTTGTGTATGTAGTGCCAGCCGCCCTGACACTGCTTGTCAGCATCAACCCTTTTATAACAGGTATGATATCGGTGTGCAAAACAGAGTTTCTGCTCAAATTCTGTGCCCAAAAGGTTTTGTTTGTTTCATTATTTTTTTTTTATAACTGAGTCACAGCTTAAGATTAGGCCATGTGGAAACATGTCCTACTACATTTTGAGGGCAGAAAGCTGTGGGACCTGCTTCTACAAAAGCTGATTATTGGTTTAGTGCTGCTCATGGCTGGATGTGCTGCGCGTGAACGTAGGAGCTCTGTATAAAGGCCTGCTGCTGGGCTGGTCATACCTTTGCACCCCAATTCCAGTGCTCAGAGCCTGAGCAGAGCACAAGCCTGGGAACATGCTCTGAGCCTGGCTCTACTGTTGACATTAGCACATTAATTCACTTTGTTTCCTTGCTGTAAATGTGTGTGTTTGCTTATCAAACTCATAGAAGAGCACATAGTTGAGCTCTGCACAGTCCTTTGAAAGAGCTGAAAGTCTTGCTCAGTATCAAATACTCGAGCTACCCCACAAAGTGCACAGGCAGCAATGGGGACATTTAGAGGCTTCAGTGCAGTAGCTGAGTAATGCCACATTACAGGTTGAGAGAACTAGTTAGATCAGATTTGGTCCAGGATTCCAGAAAATAGTTTATTTTTTGTATTTTCATCCTTTAGAAATAATTTTAAAATAACAACATTTTTTTATATACAAAGTGACTGTATCTTTTCTGGATGAATACTTACTCTGAATAAACTGAAGCCACACTTATGCCAAAAAAGAAAATCTTCAAGAGTGCATGATCTTTAAGAGTGCATGCTGTTGTCATGAATCACACTGTTGCAGTCTCTCGGTATCCTGGCTACCTTAAGCATATAAAGTGGCAGTGTTCATAAAACCAAACCCCATGAGGGTTGGTTGCCTGTGGTTTTAAACATTTCAGAGGAGGTTTATTTGTGTGATAGGTGTAGCTTCAACATAATGGTATTTGGCTGGTCAGGAGAATCTACGTGTTAAACTCACAAGTAGGTATTTGTTACTTGTGCCAAGATCTGTGGAAAATAAAGATTAAAACAGTACAACTATTGTATAACTGGACATTTATGTAAATTCACCAAGGGATATTTGCCATTCAGATCTGTGGAAGACCCAGATTCTGCCTCTGCTGAGCTGCAGTAAATTCAGCCAAATGGGGAATTGATTACAACTGTGGGTCATGCTGAGCTCTTAAATTTTGGCAGCCCATTGTCTTTAATGCTTGCCTGGAGGGGTCGCTGCCCAGAAAAGACTTTTAATTTTAGGGGTTTTGCTGTTGACATTGCTGAGATCAACAAGAACTTCCCATGTTGTTTGTTCACCTCTCCCCAACGAGCCCCTGGGAACTGCCATGGAAAACCACAAGCATCTGGGGGCCTGTTCAGATATTGCACCTCATCTGTATTTCTCTGTTTAAAAGCACTGTCGCCTAGACAGAGATGTCATCAGTGTTGCTCATGCTCATCATCACTGTCAAAAGCTCAGCCAGAGGCTTGTTGGGGAGCGTGAGGGAAGATGTTTCCTGCAGTGTGGTGGCCACTTGGTACCCCTGATGGCTGGCTGGAAGCTGGGGCTCGCTCCCCTGGACCCCGGTGGTCCTCTGGGGTTGTGCTGAGCATCTGGTTATGGCTGTGAGCTCCAGAAAGGCCATTCCTCCTGCTTAAGACAACTTTCATTTGTAGTCTACTTTGTGATTTTTTTTCATGCATGTTGAATGCTGGAGCCTGTTTTGTTTGTGGGAGAAAACAGGAAACTGTTTTCATTGAGGTGCTGCTGCCAAGAAGTAAGCCCCAAGCCCACTAGTGTTTATTTTCAACAGCATTTTTTAGCAGCTTTCCCTGGTCATAAACATGCTGGCATTAATTCCATCTTCCTGCCCAAGACAGGTGTTTCCTGGAGACACCTTTTTCAGTGACTCGGTTGCTTTTTGATTTATAGGGTGTATTTTATGCTACATTGCAGTTGCTGGCAATCTATTTTTGTCTTCAGATAATAGTGTTTGGAGGAGCCTCTGTGACCTTCATTCTGCTGGTTGTATTGTTGGGACCATTGCCTTGGCTTGCTCTTTGTTTGCCTACGCTCAAGGAAATATTTTGCACGAAGAGGAAGGCAGGTAAGCTGTGATTTTTTTTTCTCCTCCCTGCAGGAATTCAACACACCAGGCTCTCTCCTTCTGGTGGTGACCTTGCTAATTGCTGGGCTGCTGCAGTGAGTGCTGTTGGTCCAGGGGAATCAAACTGAGGAGGGACCATGGTGCTCCAAAGTTTTGTTGGACAAAAGAGCTAAAGGGAGAGTGAATAGTCATGATTGATTGTGGCAGTTAGATTCAATTTAGGGCAGTTCTGGCTTTCAAAGCACAGTGAAACGGCTTGGTGTTCTCTTGTTGGAGCTGTAGGAATTAATGTTTAAAAATTCCTGAGGCGATACCATCTGCATGTTTATCTGGCAGGAGCTGCCGAGTCTTCTGAACTGCAGGTAGTCAGGGGGAGGCAGGATTTCTCACCTGGACATTCGGTTATTGCCTAAAGTAGGTGCTTGCTCAGGGAAAGCACTGGCAGCTCCTCCAGCTGTTTACGGTCTGGAATACTGGGATGCTGCTTTGCTCTGTGTCAATGAGGGAAATGTGCTGTGGAATATAAGTTTAGCAGTGGAACAAAAAGTGGAAGCTGGAATTTCTGCAGCTGTATAGCTGGGTTATGTGTGTTTGTAGATTTGTGGTGGGAGGCAAAGTTACTCCATGTAAATACCTTTGTAATTATAATCCTAGTAAAATATATTGAATTTATCCAAAGGAGCAGACACTACAGTTTTGGAGGCAAAATTTGCACTTTTTTATGTAACATCTGCTTGTATTATTTTCTGATCTTCTTTTTGCTTGACTTTTTAGAGAGTTGTTTGGTCTGGTGATTATTACAATATGGATGAGCCTTTGTCGCAGTTCAGCAAAGTAAGTTATGTTTCCTTCTTTTTTTCATTAAGCTTAGTCACATTTAGTGACTAGCTTCTTGAAAACACATAGTTGATTTTGGCTGTTTGTTTTTCTGTCTCGTGTCACTGGCTGAACCTTCTCAGACACCCGAGCAGTAGTAGCCGGTGCTACAGCCTGTAGGATCTTGCACAGATAAAAGTTTGTGGGAGGAAAAGCAAAGCTACATGAAAGATTTTTTTTCTGCTCCCCCTGCCATAATGGACAGGGGACATTCTCCCTTTGCCTAAGGACAGCACGCTCCTTCTGTGGAACAGGCTAGTCAGTGTTGGCCACAACTGCTAGTGAACTGCAAAGCCATTTCTGCCATTGCTCCCAATTTACAGAACTTTCCAGTGGTCTCTGTACTGGTGTCTGCTGTGTCCACTGGAGCAGGAGGGTGATGCAGGCGGAGCTGGCAGAAGGCTCTGGGTGGCTGCCTGGCTCCACACTTTTCCCCTCCAGCCTCTCCAGAGGATTGTGCTACAGCAGTTTTGCTAAATTCCTGTTATGTGGGAGTATGAAAAATCCCAGCCTGCCAAACAGTACCTTTGTGCTGGGAAAACATGTCACAGGCACGCTGGGCAAGCAGGGTGCTTTTTTATTATTTTTTTTTCTCCCACCTGGTTTACAGAGCCTGAAGTGGCAGAAAAACTTCTGCTGGCATGTAGTGCCTCCCCTGTAAAGGACTCTGCTGATGCAAGCACAGGAGCTACATTATAGTGGTGAAAGGCTTGCTGCTGTCTTTAGTGACTACAGTCTCATTCCAACTGCAGCCAGGTGTGAATGTTTTGTGGCAGTCTGATTTGAAGTAGCTCTCTTTTATTTGCTTCTTTATAGGATTCCACTGGGTGGAGTTCGCTTGATTGCTGCAATCACGGTCGCCCTCTTCCCCTATGTTTCCTGGCTGTACATTTATGTAAACAAAGAGATGCGAGCATCTTGGCCTACACACTGTAAAACAGTGATTTAATTGGGTGGGAGAAACTATGGAATAAATATTCAGACCTTATTTGCCTTTGCTTTTGGTTCTTAAGGAAAGAATGCCCACTGCTTCCAGCATGCAGTTTGAGATTTGTTAAAAAAATTGAGGAACACTGTCAAAAATGAGTGGAGAATTTTTCTATGGAAACTATTGTTCAGCTGGCTTCTTTACATATTTTCAAAGCACTGTTGACCTAATGTGCATTCTAATGGTATATTCAAGATATTCTGGCATCCCTGAATCACTCTCCAACCACCTCATACATTGGGAAATCCCAGAATGGCCCACATTGGAAAAGACCTTTAAGATCATCAAGTCCAATCATGACCCCAACACTGACAAGTCCGCGACTGACCCATGTCCCTCAGCACTGTGTCTACACGACTCTTCAATCCCTCCAGGGATGGGGACTCCACCACTGCCCTGGGCAACCCCTTCCAATGCCTGAGAACCCTTTCAGCAAAGAAATTCTTCCTCATATCCAATCTAATCTACTGTTCTGTAAATAAGGAAAGGGGAAAAGTAAAGCAAACACTTTGCTTCAATAAATGACTATTTACAGCCATTAAACTTCCAGATATGTGCCTCGACAGTTCATTGAGACTAACTGAAAAATTGAGCAGTCTGTATTTCTGTTCCTATGCTAAAAACATATGTATCAGAATAAATATTTTTGCTATTATCTTTAACTGAAAATTACTGGTTTTACAGAGTAATAAATACTATTTTTCTAAAGAAAATTCAGTGAAAGCTTCTGTATCTTTTATTTTCTGTGGGATGTGTACCTGAGACTGCCATCAGCAGACACAGTCACTATCACAACTCTGCTTCTCACAGAATTTCTGTTCCTGGAAAGCAGAATCCACACAGCAGCCCAGTGACAGTAAGCATGTTCCACTGCTACTAATCCTGGAGAAGGAAGCACATGTGAATACACTGGACACACAGGCTGTCTGTGAGAGCCAGAACAGGTCCAGATGCAGCTGATTGTTCTACATCAGGCTTCTTCACTCACTGCTGCTGCAGGCCAGTACAGCTGTGCACATGTAGATCCCAGTGGGTGTATCTGCAGCATGGCATGATGTAGCATAGATGGTCTCCATTTTCCTTGGGCTTAGCTTTTTTTGATGATTACTTTAGTCTTTTAAAGCAATGTTAAGAAAACTGCATTAGGCCATAGGGTGGACTAAATCTGCCAGACACGAGACATTACTATAATGTTAAAAAAAAAAAAAAAAAAAAAAGAAATGCAGCTGGGCAGGTACAATTCTGCATGCTTTAATTCTGACTGATATAAAAAAGTGTCTTTTTTTGACAATATTAATAATATGGTTTGCATTTTTTCACAGTAACAATCCAGTCAGGATTGGGTGTTTCAAGTCAACATTCTGTATTCAAGTATATTTATTTCAAACATGGTTACTGGCCTTCTCTATTCTCCACTAAGAAACTAGATCTGTTTTCTTACAGAAACATAATTTCTAAAATTCTGTATCCAAGTGAAAAATGTTTGAGTTAAAGTGATAAGGATCAGCCATATACATCTTTTACAAGCAAATAATAAGCTGAATCCCCTGCTTTTTTATCTGAGTACTTCCTGAAGAACAGCAATTTGTATTTGTTTACTATTTTCAGAAATGCATAACTCTGTCTGAAATTCTGCCCCTACCCTTTAGTATCATTTTATCTTTATAGACATAAATAGTTCCAAAGGCATTGCTTTCTGGTGGAGTTTCAATAACCCCCTCCAAAGTCAGATGATGAACTCCATGACAGTCTAAACAATAGCCACCGTCGTGTAAGTGCCCTGCAAGAAAGCAGACCACGCACTGATGGGAGTGTATGACCGAAAGGGCATCTTCGTAATTCCAGGCTAGGGAAACTCTGTCTGAAGCATCTGGATGAATGGGCAGATGACCTGCAGTTGAGAGGGAAAGAAACAGGAAGTTTACTTTAAGTGTAACCAAACTCTGCCTTCATTGCTGGGAAGTTCGGACATGTAACTGTATACAGAAAGCTCACCTGAGTGTGACACATGGTTGCTATTCTATTTCACAGGTTACGCCTGTACCCCAGAGGAGCTACAAAGCTGCTACATGTTTTCCTCAGCTAACATACACTGGCTACATAACTTTTTTTTGGCGTATATCCCCGGTATCCACCTACCCACAACTACAACTTTTTCTTGGTTTTCATCAGAGAACTTGAGGACTTCATTGAACCAGTCCAGCTGGGCTTGGCTAAATCCTCCGTTAAACTCTACAAACTGAGGTTCTTTGAGTCCTGCAATAAAGAAGAAGGTTAGGCATAGGGGCACACACATCCTGTGGCTCCCCTATTTGCTTGCCTTACACAAGTCTGCTTACAATAGAGAGTTTACTCTTACAATCTTTTTTTTTTTTTTTTTTTTTTTGTTTAAATCTCTTGGATCAAAACTCCAGTCTCCTTGGACAAACAAGAGAAAATTATTTATTATGTTTTTCAGGGGTTTAGGTCACACATGTACAGGATTTTCACTCTTGGGTCCCCCTCCTGCATGAGATAGAGTAAGCATCACTCGACACCCAGCAATAGACGCTGCACCAACAGCTGCTTTTTGTTTCGATACTGCAGGGCACGCAGCGCAACACAAACCTATCCCAAAAGCACCAGAGCAGCACGATGGGTATGGGGGAGCATCTCCTGTGGCCACCTAAAGACCCACTGACTGGCTCTCAGCCAACAGCAGGGAAGCAAAGGAGATGTGCATATGCCTCATCCTTCTGGCAACCAGATGTCAGCCATGGCTGCTGCCTTATTGCTCTGGGAAGCGGAGGTTCAGCCGCCTGCACTCCCTGCCAAAGAGCTTGGGGGTACCTGCGGGGCTGTTGAGGTTGTCGTTGGGGTTCTTTTCCCGCAGCAGCTGAAGGGACTCCTGGTAGCGGGGGCTGTCGGGCTCCCTGCCCAGGATGCTCAGGTCGTAGGCGTCGAGCACGACGACACGGAACCGTGCGGCCGGGCTGAAGTGATAGGCCTGGCAGTCCCCGGCCGGCGGGCCAGCCATAGCCCCGGCAGGGCGGCTGTTGAGGCCAGTGTGCACCAGGTGGGCCCGGCTGAAGTTATAGAGCTCGTGGTTGCCCCAGGTATGATGCACCGGCACCGGCAGCCGCCTCAGGGCTGCCAGTACCTGCTCCAAGGCGTTGTCGGCCTCCCCGCTCTGGGCGTTGAGGCCATCGATGCAGTCGCCCAGCTGCACCACGAAGGTCAACGGCGGCCTCTCTGCGGCCCACGCTTCCACAGCGTCCCGCAGCAGGTGAAGGCTCTGCCGGTAATACCGCCGCCGGTACCCGCTAAAGTCATAGCCGTCCTCCGCGTCCGCGTACTGGATGTCCGCGATGACACCGAAGGCGAACAGAGGGAGCGCCGCCGCCATGGCGGCCGCTCCCGGCTGCGGGAAGCGGAAGGGGCGGGCACGGAAGAGCGCACGACAAGATGGCGGCGGCGGCGGTGGCAGGGCTGCGCTGCTGGCGAGCGGCGCTGTGCTGGCGGCTGCCGGGCGCGGGCGGCACCGCCCGGCCCCTCACCGGCCGCCCTTTGCCGAAGCTGCCCGCGCCCGGCAGCCGCCCGCTGTCCCGCCTGCCGCCGAGCAGCGGCCCGCGGGCGGGCGCGCAGAGGAGGGTGAGTGAGGGAGCGAGGGAGCCGCGTCCTCCTCAACGGGGGAGCCCGGGGCGGCGGAACGGCCTGAGCCGCCCCTGCTTTTCAGTCACTAAACGGCTTCTCCTCAGCAGCTGGTGTCGTGGCGGTCGCTGGCGGCCACCGTCGTGCTGTGTGGTGGGCTGCTGGCCGCCATGAAGAAGGTGAAGCGGCGGAAGGAGGAGGGTGAGTGCGCGGGGAGTGACCGTACCTTTCCAGCCTCAGGGGGAGCCGCGCTGGCTGTCAGCGTGGGGCCGGGCGGGAGGAGCAGCGGGGGGTGCGTGTTCGGATGGTGCGGGGGGATGCGTGTTCGGATGGTGCGGGGGGATGCGTTTTCGGATGGTGCGGGGGGTGCGTGTTCGGATGGTGCGGGGGGATGCGTGTTCGGATGGTGCGGGGGGATGCGTGTTCGGATGGTGCGGGGGGATGCGTGTTCGGATGGTGCGGGGGGATGCGTGTTCGGATGGTGCGGGGGGATGCGTGTTCGGATGGTGCGGGGGGTGCGTGTTCGGATGGTGCGGGGGGTGCGTGTTCGGATGGTGCGGGGGGTGCGTGTTCGGATGGTGCGGGGGGTGCGTGTTCGGATGGTGCGGGGTGTTTTCAGGCGATATGCGCTGTGTGTTCGGATGTGTTTTCCCTTCTTTGGCATCCCACTGAATCACGTCACCCTTAGCGTGGTGCTGTTTGTTGCCTGTGTGTATATAAATGCCACAGAAAATGTAAAAAAAATCAAAAATACCCTTCAAGGTTAAGGGTTTTGCACTTCTGTTTTGAAATATGCTGTTGCTGTCGGGATAGTTGCGTTTGCTGGTGCTCGCTGCTTCAGGTGATGCAGTGCAGACAGAGGTGGGGTTTTCTGTGCACATTGGTTGCCCCTTGTGTAGCATTTCCCCGTCCTGCAGTAAATGCCCATGGGTTTAATTATCATGTTTTTAATGCTGAAAATCAGTTATTACAGCTTTTAGGATATGTTCAGTTTGCAAAGAATGCTATTTTTTCTGTTTCACACCAAGCCAGGTACCTGTCTTTTTTTCTTTAAACAAAAATACAATGAGGTGACAATGAAAAAAAATTGTTATGTTTCAAAGGAGTTCAGTGATATATTTCATTTTGATATTTTTGATGTTTCATTTCATTTTGATATTTTGGGCTTGCAGCCAAGAGGCCAATAACCATATCCTGGGCTGCATCAAGAGAAGTGTGGCCAACAGGTCGAGGGAGATGATTCTCCGTCTCTACTTCACTCTCATAAGGCCCCACCTGGATTACTGCATCCAGTTCTGGAGCCCCCAACACAAGAGAGACACGGACCAGTTTGAACGAGTCCGGAGGAGGCCACGAGGATGATCCAAGGGCTGGAGCAGCTCTGCTGTGAGGACAGGCTGAGAGAGTTGGGGCTGTTCAGCCTGGAGAAGAGACGGCTTAGGGGAGATCTTATAGTGGCCTCCCAGTACTTGAAGGGGCTCCAGGAAGGCTGGGGAGGGACTTTTTATAAGGGCAGTTAATAACAGAACAAGGGGAAGTGGCTTTAAGTTGAAAGAGGACAGGTTTAGATTAGATATTAGGAATAAATTCTTTACTGGGAGGGTGGTCAGACACTGGAACAGGTTGCCCAAGGAAGTTGTGGATGACCCCTCCCTGGAAGTGTTCAAGGCCAGGTTGGATGAGGCTTTGAGCAACCTGATCTAGTGGAAGGTGTCCCTGCTGATGGCAGGGGGGTTGGAACTGGATGATCTTTGAGGTCCTTTCCAACCCAAGCCCTTCTATGATTCTATGATTTTGCTTTTTGGAAGTCTTGTCCGTGTTGGACAGGATGGACGTTGGTAGATCTTGACATTTCAGCGCCCTGGGCCATGACTCTGCAAGGTTGCCTGACTCTCGACTGCTTCCGAGGCTCGCCTGGGAAGCAGCGTGGATTGTGGCATGGATGTGTTTGATCCCCCTTTGTTTTTTGTAGACCTGGAAAAAGAACGAAACCGAGGCATTGGGAAACCACTGCTAGGAGGACCCTTCTCACTCATCAGCCATGAGGGACAGCCCAAGACCAGCAAGGACTACATCGGACAGTGGGTGCTGATCTACTTTGGCTTCACACACTGCCCTGACATCTGTCCTGATGAACTGGAGAAAATGATTGAAGTGGTAGATGAAATTGGTATGGGAATTCAGTTGGCATAGTGGTTCTTTCTATGCAAGGTCCAGGTTCTCTGTGGTAAAGTAATAAGTGATGGTGTTTTTTAAAAAATGCTGTTGACTACTATTCAGTAGTTGTATTAATTGCAAAGTGATACATACATCAATCTGTCTGTCATTAGGATCTGAATTTGAGAGCATGACAGCACTGATCTGTCTGCAACAGGGGACTTCTTGGTAGTAAAATGTGATGATGGCAGGTTACAGGGAACGGTACCATTACAGGGAATGGTATCATTGCATTGTAGTTTTTCCACGAAGTGGTTGTGGGATGTATTAGGGTTTTTTACCCTCTATTTTATTCATTCTGAGAACAAATCTCAGTGAGAATCTTTTCTGAGAGAGACTGTGCTGTGGATTGGAGGTCAGGGGAGGGGTGTGTGAGAGAGATGGTTTTCTGAACCTGTGGGCCCCGAAGAGTTATGACGCAAGGATAATAGGATCCAAGCAGGTGGGAGTGGGGACTAAAGCGAAGAAATTATAATGAGGGCTATGGCTGGAATATGAGGGAAAGAGCCTGAATTGTGTCTTCACCTATCCTCCCGCTCCACCATCACAGGTGTACTTTCGTTGTATCAGAGCACCATTGTGCATCGTGCCCTGGCATTTTCTGCATCAGAGGCAGTTTGTCATCTCTCCTAAGCAGGGCAGGGCAGCACTTCCAGCTGAGAGGCTGGAAGTGTAGCTGCACCCAGCACAAGCAAAGAGCATTTGATTTCACAGCCTTTGCTTCATTTATTAATTACATAAATTAAGCTGCACAAAATGGGGGGGGTTTTGTCACTTAAAGTGGGCTTGATGTTAGGGTAGCCTGGCTGTGAGCTTGTTTGAAGGGAGTTGACAAATGACTTTTATTTTTCTAAGAAAAATAGTAATTGTTAATGTCACAGACAGAATTCCATCTTTGCCTAATGTGACCCCACTCTTCATTACCATTGATCCTGAGAGGGACAACGAAGAAGCCATTGCCAGATATGTTAAAGGTATTACTGTTCTCTTCCTTGATGTCTTACAGCATGTAATATAGAGCACTGGAAAGGAGGCTCTTGATGTGATTCTTTTCACTAAAATTGTCTAAATGTCTTTTTTCTATCTAGAATTTTCTCCGAAGCTGGTCGGATTGACTGGTACCAAGGCACAGATTGACCAAGTGGCCAAAGCTTACCGTGTTTATTACAGCGAAGGTCCCAAAGATGAGGACAATGATTACATAGTAAGTAAATGTAGGGCCTTTGCCTAACAAAGGACATTGGATAAGAGCAGAATGTAGGTTTTAAAATCAGAAGGCAGCTGTTGCTGAAGTCCTACATGACAGAGTCATGTTGCACTGATTTGTTAAGTTGGGTTTTAGAGGTCTTAGTCAGAATCAAGATGCCCATTTACAAGCTCAGAGCCTCACTGAAACTTTCTAAAAATGTACAATCCCAGGCCTGCATACAGAATAGCATATAAGCTGGCAACCTTGGCAGTAATTTTTTTGTTTTGTGTAATGTTTTTGCCTGGCTGTTTCCCTATGTGCTCCAAAGTGAAAATGAAACTGGTAAATTTAAGTCAATAGAAAAAGGGAGAAATGAGAGGTAAAAGTAACAACTGATTCCGTGCCAAACTGACACCAAGGAGCGGGGTTTTCATGGCAAGAGACTTGGATGATGCAAAGTCTACCTGAAGATACTGTGGGGATCTTCCTCCTGTGTCAAATGACCTGGAAGAGACAGCATGTTAATGCTAAATTAAAATAAAATACGTAGAACTATAGCGTGAAGGGGGAAACTGAGGTATAAGTGAGGCTAAACTGGGCAGTCCAAACTCTTACTTTCTACAAGTGAATAGGACTGGTTTTAGGGCTCAGAGCTGCTGCCAAGGTCTTCCTGACTTGCCATGTCCTGAGCAGACTGGAAGAGTAAAGTAGGTACAAGTGATGTGACAAGTGAGGATACGTGTTATATGATCTTCATTACAAGAACTAAGGCCATTAAAGAAAACTAAAAACAGGTTCAAAAGGAAAGGTGGTGGAAGCCTGTGAGCTAAAAATGTTTGGAAACTGTGAGGTAATAGAGAAAGACAGCATGGTTTTGGTGCTGGTTTTATGCTCTTCTTTAAAGCAACCATTGTTGGCCACTCTTTGAGGTAGGATGCTGAGGCAGATTGTTTTTACAGCATGTAATCCAGTATTGTCTATGCTCAATTTGGTTTGTTTTGTGGTTTGTTTTTTTTTTAAACAACCTGACTGCAGCAAATAAATTATCCACATGGGCAAAAAGATTATTGGAACAAAAAAGTGGTGCATAGAAACAAACAGCAAGAGCAGCACATGATCTCAGTAAAGAGAAGATTAAATCATACTGATGATATGCACTGCTCTACATTACTAAAAGGGGTACAAAGTGGGAGATCAAGTACTTGTTTTTGCTTAAAGTGACAGTAGCTACTGTAGTCTGTGTCTAAGCTACTGTATTTGAATGGAGGAGAGAAGCTTGCTGGAGAAATTAAACACAAATCTAAATCAATCTGGCGTCAATTTAAAATCAACCTAAAGATACTGCTTAAAATCAGATTTATAAAAGGGGCCTGGTGGAAATGTAAGAATAGGTTATAGAAACAGGATTGGCAAAGGATGCCTGCTCAGCAGAGGGAAAAAAAATTAGTAGAATCTGACACTAAAGGAGTGAACTAAAGGAGGAGAAATTGAGAAGGGATGTTGGAAAAAGGCCAGAAAATCTGGAGGAGTGCTGCTCCTTATGAAGCAAACCACACCTGGATTCTGGCATGGCTTTGAAGGGCAAGTACAGGGGTTCAGCCATGGAAAAGAACTCTCTAGATGACAGCAGCTTCAAGGGAGGCTGAAGAGTGAAACCGAACTGGAGAAAGTGACTACAGATGGAGTGAAGTAGAAGGGATTCAGGGTCTGGGGAGAATGCTGTAGGTCTGTGCTAGGGTTGTGAGTCTGAAAAGGGAACCACAGCGAGGAAGAAAGACCAGTGAATTTGGAGCAGGAGAGCAGCCTGGGAGCCCCAGACATGGTGCCAAGGAGGAAGAGTAGATGTGCATCTCTTCAGGATTTGTCCTAGGTGCCTGGTTTTGAGGGGCAGTGAGCTGTGTGTGCTCAGGGCAGGAAGGCCAGAGGACACAGGTCTCTGAAACAAAATGGGAAGAGGATAGCAGCAATGGCAGACCTGGGAGGGAGAGCTTGAGGCTAGTTTTATGCTTACCTGAGGTTTATCCCGGTAATTACTACTCTGTCATTTCTTCCAGTAAGGTTTTTCTTTTCCTCCTCATAGCTTGCATGGACCTGCCATGCCAGTTGGTGATTAAGACTGATGTTTGTGTAGGAACAGGTTCTGTTTCCTCTGCAGAAACTGGCTGCTGGGAGGTGGGGAAGAGGTCCACTACAGCAAGTTAAACTTTGCTGCTTGTTTTGACTTCAAAAAAGCATTGAGATGAACATTTAGAAATTATAATTTCTAAACATCTGTTTGAATTTTTCAAGTATTACTTAAATATCACTAGTTCCTGTTTTATAAGCTCAATTTTATAATTCTTAATACCATAATATCCAATGTACTTGGTTTATTCTGTGGTTTACAAAATTGCATTGAAACTGAAATTATGATCTTATGTGCATACAGTGGGAACAGTGGAGGCTTCAGACATAGTCTGAAAAACAGTGATCTTCTGCACACAAGCTGCACTCCATCCTGACTGTATTTAATCTTACATAGACTGGGGAGTTAAGATGCCCTGAGCAGGCTACCTGATTTTTTTCCCACCACTAGTTTGCAGTTGAAGGATCTAAATTGTGATTCAGATTCCTTAAAAAAAATTGTCTTCTAGAACTTGGTTTTGTGATCTTATCTTGAGCATTTGAAACTAGATTAAAGTATTTGAATTAAACCTTCTTCAATAAAATTTTGAGGTGACAGAAAAATTCAATAAAATTTTTCGGTGGTAGAAATCCTATTAAGTTTAATGCATCCTTTTAGCTTGTGGTACTGGAAATGTTTTATGTGATTTCTTAATTTCAAACACAGTTCTGCTCTCAGTGCATAAGCACATTTCAATTCTTTTTCTCCCGTAGCAGTGAGATGATGCAGTCGCTTGAGCAATCACAGATTCATGGCCTCCATTTTCAGTATTTTGCATCTTTGTTCATAAAGATGGTGTCACAGTTCAATGCAGACAGTACTTGCAGTGGCACTTCAAATAAATTTACAATGGAGTTATTTTTTATATAAATCAAATTGGAATAGCTTGAATGCTCAAGTGATTGTTACTTTGGACATTTTCAGGTTATTTTAATTCAGACAGTAGAGGGGCCCTCCTCCCAGCACACATATTTGCCTCTCCACCAGCTCCTCTCTCTGCAGCCCCTGTGTCCCAGTGATGCTCTTGATCCCATTGTTTGCACTGACAGTGAGCTTGGTTTAATGAGTTATCTCTGTTTATGTTGGATTTACATCATATTAGCAGCAGGAGCTTAAATACCTTGTGGGAGATATGCAGTATCTTGAGAAATAGACGGATGCTGGGAAAAGTGGGGAGGTAAGACCATTAGCCCACAGGTTTTGCCCCAGCCTTCTGTGTGCTGCAGGAAGGGTGCCAGCAGCTTAGGGAAGATTTGTCTGCTCACAGTATTCCTCCATGCATTCTGAGTATGCAGCTAGTTTTGTCTAGGTATTTTCTTGGGTAAAACAAGAAAAGGTTGCTGAGGTGATGCTGAGGTTTTCCTTATCTTGCTTTAGCTTGTTGGTGAGAAGTCTTGTCAGACAGGTGAACCAAGGACTCAACAGGATGCTGTTGCTACTGGCTTTGAGATGTGCAGGATCTTTTTTATTGAGCCACGATGTGCTCTCTTGCAGGTGGATCACACAATAATAATGTACCTGCTCGGGCCAGATGGTGACTTCGTGGACTATTATGGCCAGAATAAGAGGAGCACTGAGATTTCTGCTTCTGTTGCTGCACACATGAGAAAATACAGATCCTAGAACACAAGGTCTTCAGAGATTGATGTGAACATAGTCTGTAGGTTTTGCTGAAGCTGGGCACCGGAATTAAAGCAGGAACATCCTGTTACCACATACCTCCTTTCTTCCAAATAAGACAGACAACTGTACTTCTGCCAAATACCATTATAAAAAATCTCTACAGAGTCTTCCTCATGGATATTATTTGCAGCAAGATCTAGGCTACAGAATGAAATGTTGGGCTACTCTCAAACACTGTTGGGAGCAAAAAATGGAAAACACTTTTAATTTGGAAAGAATGTTTATCGCTGGTAAAATTAATTGCTATCTTTGGGCAAGACATCAGCAAAGGATAGTCACTGCAGGAGGGTGATTACTTGATGAAAAGCCATGTGGGCCATGGCATTCTCAGAGGACTCCTACCTGCTTTTTTTTTTGTGCTTTTTTTTGCCTTCTGGGAGAGGCAGTTATAATACAAGCAGGAGAGCCTTAAGAGTACTTCTTTGTCAAGATTAAGAAAGTGAAGAACACTGAAAGCATTAGCAGCTTCTACACATGGGACCAGCTGTGTAGTGTGCCTGATATCTTTTTCATTTGAATGCAGATATAAAATGTTTCTTTCTTGGTTATTTTTCCAGGTGAATTCTGTTAACTTATGAGGAAATGAGTAATGTGTTGCAAATAGATTTTTCTTCTGGTCTAAATGACTTTATGCATAGTCAGCCTGATTGTGCTGTGCTGAATGGTGAAGTAATGAGGTTGAAATGGGTCTGTGTCCTTGCATAAGGCTGTCATTCAAATACATTTTACATGGTGCAGCATTTGAAAATAAAGATTGCTTTGTATAAGCAATATTTTTTTTCTTTAGTTAGGTTTGACTAGAGTATCATCAGAACTTTGTTTACTGGTCAAGCTTCATATTCTTGCTCTGTTTTATCTCTTTTCAGAGAGTAGTGTTTATCTGTAGTAGTGCAAACCATAAGCTGAATGTGTTTTTTTAAGGTAGCTGAAACCCAGAGAATGTCTCACAGGAGACAAAACAGAAAAGTTCTTGGTGCAAGTCCCAGAGTATTTCAAACTGAACGCAAATGTTCCTTCTGGTAGCACTGGGATTCTTCTCAGTGTAGGTGTTGGAAGAGAACATTCCTGTCTGAGGGAAGGTGCAATGTCTATGGTAAATTTCTATCTTTCCAAAATCCTGAAAAACAGTAAACTTAACCTGTTCCAGAGCAGTTCTAAAACATGGTGTAGGTCCCCATCAGCTGCCCTATACTGTGCTGACATCCTCAGGGTATCGGGAAGGTTACTGTGATAGTGTGTGTCTATGACTGCACTCTTCTGATAAAGCTCTGTCAAGGAAGGAAGATTCCTGAAGTTCCAAGACACATTTTCTTTTTTCCCCCTCTCAAATACTAGATAGTTTAAAGAAGGGTTTTTTTTCCCTGTTTTAAAGGATCAGCAAGAATTTTTCTATTTTCAGTTTACAGTGGAAGTGTTAAAGTAGAATCAAACTCACCAGATGAAAACGAAGTTAGTTTGTTTTGGTCTTTTTTTTCCTCCTTGTGCTGGCTGGCTTGATTGCAGTAGGCAATAGTAGTGACTTCTGAAGAAACCTTCACACTTTAATTAGGAGCTGTGTCAGATCCAAGGTGTCATCAACAATATTAGTGTCTGTGATGACTGACTGATTTTATTTTCATGGTGTGGTTGCAAATGTCAGCATTGTTTCTAAAGAGCCTTTCCTTCCCTTTTATTTGTCCTCACAATACTGGAGGTAATTTATTTTCAAAACTTTCCTTACAGTGCTGACTTTTGGCACCTACTTGCTCTGCATTTCTTTGTCTGGGTGGCTGTGCACTAGTTCATTTTGAAACAAGACAGCACATGGCTTGACCTGCTGGTGATAGTCCTGTAGAAGCTGAACTGGAGACCTCTGGAGCTCTCTTCCAACCAGCACTTCTGTGTTTCTATGAAATTTGTCTTCTTGAGGCTGTGCTCACTCAGTTCTCTGAGCCTCCCTGCTCCAGATGAATGTACTTCTGTTTCCTTTTTGATTCATGACTTTTACAAGGGAGTCGCCTCCTTTTTGAACTTCAAATGCAGTTGTTTTGAAGATGACTTGCACAATAGAGTGCATTAGGATGTAGAAGATGGTAAATTATATTTATCTGCCCTTTTGATGAAAGCAATATTGAAATGGCACCTCCTTATGGGTCTCAGTGCCCCAACACTCTGGCCATTCAATAGGCTCTGTCTGTAGTGGACAAGTTGTGCATATTAACTAGTAACGAACAGAAACTAGCAGCGAGTCCTGCTGGTGGAGATGATGCTTAGAAGTGGAGGCCTGTGCAGCTTTTTTTAATGCCTTCTCATGTGCTGTAAGTCCGAAAGTTCTTATTTACCTTATTTGCATTGGGGATATACTTTTTTCCTTTTTGACCAAGTCAGAAATAATCTGAAGATTTTCCTTGGGGGCAGGGGGGTGTGGTGCGGAATTTGTCCTGTCTTGCTGCTTCTTTTGTATTAAGAGTCCATTCCTCTCTGTTCTCTGTTTCTTGAAAATACTGATGTAGAAGACCCGGTGGGAATGTGTCTAAGAAATGGAGCAGCTGATCTGGGAGGTTATTTTGTTTGCCTCTTTAAAGCCTGTTTATGCTTCTCTTGATTACATCCAAGTGCTTATGATATCCTGTGGAGAAGAGATGAATTTTAATACTGTAATTTGAGTCTTTAGGGCCTCCTGGGACTGAGACCTCCTTCTGTGTTTGGGGTTAGCTCCTCCATTTTTCACAGGGGAGCATGTGTGAGAAGTGTGGTCGTTTCCTTGAGTCTTGCCCTAAATCATTGTGCTGGTAGTGTTTTGCATATAATGGAGGCATAGGAGGATCATGTGCGTGCTCTTCAGCAGGAGGTGGTTTTAAGGGGGTGGGTTTAACTGATGTGAAGGAGATGCTTGTGCAAAAATGCCATGAGAAGTGCTAGACAAGTGGGTTGCTTGATGCAGTGATCTTCAGTAGATTCTCATCAGTTGTTACTGGCGGCAGGAAAGAAATAGTGAAAAACTGCCTCCTGTTCCTGAAGGATTGCTGGATAACAGTAGATTGACTGCTGCTCACTTCTCTTCCCTGTGCAACAATAACTAGCTCTGTAAGGAAGTCAGTCATACCACAGGATGCTCCCTTTTTTCTATTGTGTGACTCCACGTTACATCTCATCCATTTTTGCATATGTTGGGTACTTGGTCTCTGGACAAAACTGTTTTTCATGGGTTAACTCTTGCAGGTCTGTATTTCTTTATTCGAGTGCTTGTGAGTTGTTTATGACTGTGAAGTCTCCATGGCCAAGTCTCTGCCCTATCTCTTACCATCCCATGGCTGTACTGGGCTACACAGCATCTTTTGTCTGCACTTCTCAAGGTCTTTGCTGTCATATCAGGGTTATGTTCCTTTGTATTGCATCAGTATACTTTATTTTACACAGGGTACAACCTGTATAAAACTGGGGTTGTATGAAGCAATGGTAAGTAAAAATAAAACAAATGAGCCAGAACAACCTGCTCAGAATAAAAAATTGCTAAGCCAAATACTACAGCTAAACGAAGTTAAACCAAAGTAATAGTCATTAGAAATTCGGGTGGGGCAAGCCTCTGGCCTGAGCCTTTGCAAACTTGGTACAAAGCCTGTGGGCTGCTGGGTGTCACCGTATCTACATTTATTTTCCTAATGCTAACTTGCAGCTGACTCCTGTTACAGAGACAAATGTAAGATTTCTGTCTTCTCCCAAATGTTTTGGCAATAGTGTCGTGTCCTTTAACTTCTTTTTATGTGCCCTTTAAAGGCAGAACTAGCTAACATGGGGGACTTGTGGGGGGCCTGTGGGAAGGGCACAGAAGAATTGAGGATGGAGGAGCCAGTCTGTGGGTCACATCACAGCACTCCAGCATGTGCCTTGCCTCCTCGCAGTGGGAGCAGCTGATGTCCTGCTTCTTTCTGCCTCTGGAATTGATCCTACCCACCTCTTTTCTGTCAGCCTTTCCCAGGAGCCAGAAGGCAAACTCTCTTTGGAAGTGAGGGTTTGTGGGGCTTTTTTTTTGCCTTGAAAAAAAAAAAAAAATCTGTTTAGACAACTGTTAAGCTTTCACTGCCTTGGCTTGGTGGGAGCTGGGAGCACAGCTCTGTTCCCTGCATGTTTGGGATGACCAAGGGCTGTGCTGAATGCTCCCCAGAAGGAGGCAGAGCTGTCCAAGGGGTGGATATGTAGTAGGGAAAAGGGAATATGCTGGTGAGGCTCAGGGATCCTTTGTCAGTGGATGTCCAGTATTTCTTCAGTACTAGAACAGAGCAAACTACCCTGTCCTCATTGTACCGAAATGCTCTGTAGCCCAGAGTGCAGTGCCAGGCCCACAGAAAGGGAGCTGAGGTCTGGCAGGGGAAAGTTTATTATGTGAGTCCTTGCTCATGGTGCCCTGAGTGCTGGGCTGGGGCCGAGGGATGTCTGGCTCCCTAAGTGGGTCTCTTCTGTGGAAACAGACTACAGGTGTAACTTGGGAACCAAATTTGTTGGAATCTGGTGCTGTGAAGGTGAACCTCTGTGACCCTGGAACAAACAGGGACCCCTTGGTACCCTGTGGACAGACTGATGGTAAAATACAAGCCTGGCAGAGGCCAATTTGCAGTGTTGCTGTGTGTGCCCACACCACACCCAGCCCCAGCCTACCTGTCCTGTAAAATATCAGTGAAAAATAGCATCTATTGGGAGTGGCTGGCATCTACAGTACCAACTGCAGAGCTGATGCCATCCCAGGCTGGGGACTAGTGACAAGATTTCTGAGGAATGAGGGATGGCTCCCTTTGCCTACCTAAGGAAGGTAACACATTCCTCGTGTGCTGCACACGTAGCCCATGGAGGACCTGAACTAAGGAGTGATACTTAAGCCACACGGGTGAAGCTGGCCATTTTAGGAATGTTCTCACCACCAGCATGGGCAGAGCCAGGGACTGAAGAGGTACAGAGACCATGGCTTTAAACGTCTGCAAAGCCCGGTGTTGCATTTGCAGTCCAGATTATGGAATGACTCAGATGGGAAGGAACCTCAGGAAGTCTGTAGTCCAACTTCCTGCTTAAAGCAGGGCAGTTATGGGGTCAGACCAAGTTGCTCAACTTTTTAAACAGCTAGGACTTGAAAACCTCCAAGGATGGAGGCTGCACAACCTCTCTACATGGGTAAAGAAATTAGTTTCCTGGTAGAGCAATTTTTTTTCTTTATATTCACTCCAAACTTCTCATTTCAGCCAGCATTTTAACTAGTTCTTTCACTGTGCATGCAGGTGAAGAGCCTGACTCCATCTTCTTGATAACCTCCTCATAGGTATTGGAAGGCAGCTGTTAGGTCCTCCTGAAGCCTTCTCCTTCCCAGGATGAACAAGCCATGTTCCCCCTGCTTCTCCTCATTTTGTACATGATGACCAGCTCCAGGCCCCTCACCATCTTGACCTCAGATTTTTCTTCCCAAATTGCCCCCTGGCCAGTCAGTTTTTGCATGTGTTTCTGCAAGGACGTTTTCTGTACCAGATGCAGGACTTTGCATTAGTCTTTGTCGAACTTCATGAGGTTCCTGTTAGCCCATCCCTCCCAGCCTGTCTATGTCCCTCTGGATAGCAGCTCTTACGTAGATGTGGCTCCCTGGCCTGATCCAGTCAGTGTCCAGACCTCAGTGTTCATTTCAGAGAAGCTTGTTTTGACCACGAGCTGCTGAGCAGCCCAGCTCTGTTCTTGTATTGAGCTTGAGCTGTGCCCCAGCATGGGGCCAGGTGATTTTGGAATGAATCTCCTGCTTTAGCCCATGCCTTGCGCTTGGTCAGTGAGGATCACCTGGGTCGTACGTGTTCACACAGTACTTCAGGTGCAGTCCCATGGTGTACCTGACTTATGGTAGTGTCTTTAATCACTTATGACTGTCCCCAACCACAGCAACCTGCTGTGCTCTAGAGGGACTGTCCAGGACAATTCCAGGGTGAGTATTTCCCACAGCACTGGATTTACCTGCTGACCTCCAAACAAATGCTCTATCTGACAGACTAACTCACGTGAGGGAGGAAAAATAGATGTTTCTGCAGCCTGGAAACAAGGTACAATGTCCTGGTAGGCTCTAGATCCACAGGCATCAATCATCTTTGTTGACCACTTACATTCAGCAAATGCTTCCTGATGGTGCTAGCTGAGCCGCTGTGCTTCCAGGGTTTTATGAGTCTCTTGACTAGGAGCTTGCTGGCCTGGGGCCTTGCAGGGTGCTCCTGAGTAGTCACCAGGTGTGCTTTGCTCAGCACAGATTTGTACCAGCACCTTCTTTGAGACAAAGACAACCTCAGAAGCATTCCCAAGCAACTCCAAAGCATGAGCCAGCCGTCTTGACTCAGGGCCTATAAGAAAGCTGGGGAAGAATTGTTCACAAGGATGTGTAGCAATAGGATGAGGGGTAATGGTTTTCAACTAGAAAAGGGTAGATTTAGGTTGGATATTACAAAAAAGTTCTTCAATATGAGGGTGGTGGATCACTGGAACAGGTTGCCCAGAGAGGTAGTGGAGGCCCCATCCCTGGAGATGTTCAAGGTCAGGCTTGATGGGGCTCTGAGCAACCTGCTCTAGTGAAGAAGTCCCTGTTCACTGCAGGGGGGTTGGACTAGATGACCTTTGAAGGTCCCTTCCAACCCAATACATTCTATGATTCCATGGTTCTATGATGGAAAGGTTTGTATGCTTATTTCTTGAGCCAGAAAAATCTAATGCATGTCCTTAAGACCAGAGGAAAAAAAAAAAACCAACAAAATCTAGATGCGTGGATTCGTCTGCACTCCCCGAGTCTCTCAGCATTCCTGCTTTGCAGTGTAACAGGCATATTTTGGTATCTCAGCCCTTGCTCCAGCTATAATCTTGAGGAATGTTTTCATATACTGAGAACTGCTAGAGGTAAGAGTGTGACTGTTATACTGAAAAGTGGAGCCTTTTCAAATAGTGGATGTGTAATAGCAATGGCTGTTGTAGCTGGCTGCACAGGTCACAGATCAGAATTACTTAGAGATCTGAAAGTAATTAATGTGTTCTTTCTTAGCTACTAACCCTGCCTGGGCTGGGGAGAACATGAAATGTTACTACAGCCTGTAGATACACTGGATGGCCCTGATTTAGAGCATTTGAGACAATGGCTGCTTGCAAATGGTTTTAAACAGTCCAGTACGTTCTTGGTGCGGTGCTCAGCAGATGCCTGTGACTAGTTAGCAGCAGGGGCTGCCTGTGGGTCATTGCTCAGTGGTAATTGTTTTCCTGCACTCTGCTCCGAGCTGGGCAGCTGAACCAGCAAGAGAAATCAGGGAGACTGGCTCTTGCTGCCTGCATGTGCTCTTTTCTCTGATCCCACAGCCAGATCTGGGGAGTAGGGTCTGTCCCCCTTGCTTTTGGGCATGCCTTGGAGCAGGAAGGGCACTGTCTGGATCGCATGGACAATTCATCATCAGGACAAAGCCTCAAACTGATAGTTGGTCTGGTGTGTCTTGGCTTTTTGCACATGCTCAGTGCATCCACTATGCTGAGTTCAAAGGGCTGATCACAGGGGATGTTTGCTAAAAAAAGCTTTCCCTCATCCTCCAGGCTTAGGGAGGTTCTAGGAATTCATGGTTCATAAGATAGGAGGCTGTGGTTTCCATTTTTAGTGACCTTAAATGAAATTAAGTTCAACATGGAACATGTTTGTCAGAACACTAGTGACAATGATGCACCTGCAAAATCACAAGGTCAGCTTTCCTTGGGAAACACAAGCAGGGCCAGCCATTGTGTCTGAAAGTTGAGATCATGTCCCCCATGCTGCAGAAGCAGGTGTCCCCGGGTGCTCCAGCTGGGATGGTGGCAGGAGCAATTTGGGACAGGCTTCTGGCTTCACACAAGTCCTTTAGTCTTCATCCTGGTGAGGGAAGGCTGGTGCTGCAGGCTTGGATGAGTGTCCATGCAGTGTGGAGGGCAAACAGTGACAGAAGATGACCAAAACAGGCAGGGTGCTTCAGGGCAGAGGACACCCTTCCACTCATGCACCAGGAGGTACTTCTGTCCATGCAGGCATGAAGGCTGCCATTGCTCCTGCTAACTGCTGTCCTCATCTGCTCTGCCAGGTGAGCTCAGTTTGCAGCTATTACCTGTCTGCTCTGTACCAACCAGATAGACCATCTGCGACTGGAAGACCTCCATTCAAAGCCCACTGTGGCCCAAAGGAGGTTCATATCTCCTTTGCAAGAGTTTATGTGTCAGCATTGCAAGAGCTTTGCAAGAGTCAGTGAGGGTTTTATTGTGTTGAAAATGTGCAACTGAGAACAGAGGTTGTTGGGCCAGAGAGTAACCTGGAGCAGAAGTCTGTCTGTGCTGCCCGCTGGTCATGGTGCTCTGCCCTGAGTCAGGGGAGCTCAGCCCTGGGTCCTGCCTGACCTCCAGCCTGTCCTGCAGAGCTGGAGAATTTAGCTACATTTTAATTTTTCTCCTTGCTAATTCCCACTAGTTTCCTATGCTTTGCAGGGCGCACATGTAGGCTAAGATGGATTTGGTGATGGTAGTGTGGTCCTGGAAGGCTGTGGCACAGCCCTGCTCTGGGGAAGGGAGAGGGGTTTCTGAGCCTGTGCTGACCATGCCTTGCTACCAGTCCTTGGTCTGTGCTGCCCAAGCAAGAGTTGCATAGGTGCAATGTGTCCTTGAGCCTGCTTCTCCTCAGACACAGCTCTGCCTTTCTGCAGGCATGGCCAAGCATACAGCCCCAGGGATTCACATGGAAGTGGTGCTCTGGTTCACAAGTGCTCAGAATTGAGCAGAGCTGCACTGTCGTAGGTGGCCTGCAAAGGTGACTAGTGCCCAGCATTTTGGTGGCTACTATGTCACCTTACCAATATCCTTCTCACCTGGGAATTGCAATCAGCTGTGTTTAAGAACCTGATAGCATGGTGTGACATGGCTTCTACAGCTCCTTTTGGCAGCAAGGGTAGTGAATGGCAGCCAAAGCAGTGTTTGAAGCTAAATTTCTGTAGCATATGCAGGGTTTGGCATTCATGAAGCCTCAATCCCTGGCTAGATTTGGGTGTTTGTTCTGATTAGCCTCTCTTTTGCCATGGTTTGTCGCATCACACTTCAGTCACGGCCTCTCCTGTCCTCACTGAGCCATGTAGTGATGGGAAGCCACGAGAATTGCTATAACTGATCCTACATGAATCCTCATCAACTTTTTTCCTTCCTGTGGCCTTGCCCTCCACCCCACAGGTAGCTGCTTTGCGTTCCCTTGCCACTGTGAAACTCTGCTCAGGTATCTCATGGGCAGGAGAAGTGGGGCAGGTCCCTTCTGGACTATTTCTTTGATGTGTAGGTGAGAGCAGGTGTGAGTGAAGTGCTGGCTGTGGTGGTAGCTGGCAGGAGAGCATGTTCCCAGTAGAGAAAATTCTCACAACAGTCTGCAAACAACAGTTAGGTCCTGGAGTTACTAAAAGTGGAAAAAAGAGCGATGCCTTTCTTTACATACCGTATATGGCATAAAATGAACATGAATTCTTGAGCAGGCAGGACTGTTGATCCCTTCCTTCCAAATATAGGGAAGGGGCTGAGCTAAGGGAAGGGGGCTGAGCCTATAAAAGCTGTCAAGAAGAAAGCCCTTGGTGGTGGGTCCTGATCCCCTGTCTGTGCTCGTGGCCATGCTGTGACTGGCTCACAGAAGGGTGGAGGGCTTCTGCCACAGGTGCTCTTCCCTGTGCTTGGAGCTTTGTAAGGCTGTAGCACTGTGGAGGGAAATCCTGTGTCAATTCCCCACTGGGCTATTCCTTGGGTGAGGAAAGGCTGATGTCTGTGGTTTACTTCACTGGTCCTCAACTGGAGTGGTTGCTCGCAGTGAGTGAGCAGTACTGGGCCTTCGGGAAGGCTGCAGCTGAGCTGGTGTCTGACCTTCCACTCTTCCTGTTTCTCTTTCAGAGACACCTGTCTGTTCCTTCCTTCTTTCTGTCAACCAATTGTTAAGGTGAGAATTTAAGGCATGCAAACTAATACTTTGCCTAGATTGGCATGAGCTGGCTCTTCCTTTGTGCTCACTGTGGGCGGGTCCCTGTTTTTACCCCTGCATGAGCTGCTCTAACAGGCCATGTCATGTGTCCGTTCCTGCCTGCTACAACTGCCCACCAGAGTTCTATGACAGGCTCCACATTACAAGGAAATGAGGGAGATAATAAATGAAGAGGTGAACTGGAAGAAAAACAGACTTAGGGGCTTCAGTCTTACTAAGGACTATGTGAATCCTTCAGAGATCCCTCCCCTTTGCTGCACTTCCCCAGGGAGCTCTCCTGCTCCTTCAGGCGTGGATCCCTTTCCTTGGGGCAATGAAGGTCATCTTCATTGCTTTTGTACATTGCACCAATGTATTGAGTTTCCTTTGAAAGGAAAATATCTGCCTCAAGCCCCTGTGGCACATATCTGAGAGATGGGAAGGGTGCTCTTAGAGCACCCAGCTTGGGAAGGCTGGTGGATGTTCAGCTCTGCTCTCCATGACTTTATGGACTGCATAGAGAACCACCACAGCAGGTTCTGTCTTTCAGCTTCAGCCATGAACAGAGATGCTGGTATGGAGGTTTTTGGTGAGGCTGCACCATACCTGTGCAACTCTGAGAAGAAGAGAATAGCCCAGAACCAGCCATCTGATGCCAAGACCTACTGCTTTGTGGCTGACCCCGAGGTGAAGTACACCAAAGGGAAGATCAGGGCTGCACAGGATGGCAAGATAACTGTTGAGACAGAGGATGGCAGGGTAAGTGCATCCCTCCTGAGGCCTGAGCACCCTAGGATGTCTGCTAGGGAGGGCAAGGAACACAGAAAGCACTAGACTAGTTCAGTTAAGAAATCTGCCCTGCCCAGCATCTGCCCTCTGACTGGAACCAGCACAGCCTCCAGAGGAGGGTATTGCTCTGAGTGCTGCAATGAAGGTGTCCATTGGATAATTATTCTTGGTTTAGGCTTGATCAGGCAGCACTTGGATCAGGCAGTGCTCTGAAACAGGTTATGTCCTAGCCTTGCCAGTCTAAACGTTCCTGAGCCACTGCTTTTAACCCTTTCTTATCTTACACTGTCATATTCACTGATTAATTCCTTCCTTTACTGGTAGCAAAGCAGTTTGAAAGTCCCCTTTGCATGTGAAATTCTTATCAGTGCCACTGGCTGCAGTTTCCTAGAGGAGCCTCCAAGCTGTTAAGCTTGCAAAAGCACTGAAATGCGTTAGCAGCTCGTGTCCTGATAACTTTTGTAAGAATAGCTGCAGCAGCCCAAAGAACCGCCTCAACCAACATCCTGGCAGTAGGTGCTACAAGATTTTTAAGAAAGCAAATAAAGAATAAAGCAGCCATCCACTGGTTCAACCCCAGGCTCCAGCAATCATAGGTATGTGACTGGGCAGAGGATGCAACAGGCTACTGTGTACAAGAACCTGTTTTCCTTGTGGGTTGGCTTTTTTTATACCTGTTTGAGCTTTTTGTCTCTGTGGTGTCCTATGGGAAAGATTTCAACAGTTTAAAACTGGAGTATGTGTAAAGTGCTTCCTTTTCTCTGCAATATGCAGCCTGGTAATTTCAGCTTATTTATTCACAAGGAGAAAAAGTGAATAATTCTTCCTTGCTACAGCCATGGTTCTCTCTGCTATTTCTGACTTTTCAGACTTCAAAAGTGTCTCCTTTCACCCCCAAATCCCAATCAAGTTATGCTCTCCTCATAGAAAACCTGTTTCACACCTGTGACCATCTTCATTTCTCTTATCTGAATAATTTCCAGTACAAATATATCCTTTCTAAGAGGTGTGGTCAGTAATGAAGATGTGAATGAACTGATGGACACATCCTACATAACTCTTCTCTTTTCTCTTTCTTTTCTAATAATTCCTAATATTTTAAAGCTCCTTGCCCTTTTCTGTGAGGGCAAGTGTGAGCACTGAACTGACATCATGTTAGGAACCTCTATAGTGGCTCCCAAATATGTCTTGGGTGTAGCAGTTAATGCATGACCTCTTGTTCTAGGTGGAGATTTTCAGTGAATCCTCATTGTTCAAGTGCTTGAATGCTTTAGAAAGGTGTTTAGGGACACATATTACAAAGTTGCATTTGAAAACTGTGCCTGTGATTCTTGCTTTCTCAAAAGAAGCCCAAGATCATTCCACTAGTCAAGGCCTCGGCTTGGAAATGGTGTTCCATCTTTCCGAATCAAATATGATTGAAGTAACACTATTTCCTCCTTGGACTGGACTAGTCAGCTTAGACCAGTCCATGAAAGCAGCAATTACAATATAAAAGCAATGGGAAAAGCCATCTGGAGAAATGGCAACAGGTTTTTCAAGGTCCTGCATGGTTTGGTGTAGCCGAGATCTGCTGTCATCTGTGTACATCTGCTTTCCTGCCCATCTGCCCCTGCCCCATCCAACGTATCCACGGGCTCTGGCTGTGTGACAGGATGGTCACCCACAATGTGAGCCCATAGACGGTGCTATTTAATAGGGCTGGAGCCTTTTATTCGGAATGGCAACAGGCAGGAGTGGAACAAATCTGTTCCAGGGAATAGTTTGCTGTTGATGGATCCTATGCTGTTAGTGTCCTGTCTCTCTGGCACCTTACAGTGTGAATCTCGGAGGCTGAAAGGTCGACCAGGCAGCAGTTGTGCCCCCAGCTATTACAGCCACAAGCAGCAGTGACCTGAATTTGATAAGCAGCAATAATGTGTAGAAAGATCTGGTCCAGCATGAGTTCTGTGGTCTGTGTGCTTGTAGCAATTCTAGGACAGTAAATTTACATCCTGTAAATTTGCCAGTGTTGTAGAGTTCCCGGCTGGCAACAGTGTCTGTCATGTAACAGCCATATCTTGTCTTACACAGTTAAACAAAAAGAAAAAAGCCTTACAGATGTTATTACTTCTCTGTGTTTGTGTCAGGTGTACACATGAAAAGAGCACTGAGAGTTGCTGAATCAAGGTTAACTCTTTCTTTCTGAATTATAGATGGTTACTGTTAAACCTGATTATGTATATGCCGTGAACCCACCTAAGTTTGACAGAATTGAGGATGTAGCCATGTTGACCTGCATGACCTGCCTGAACCTGCCATCCTCTACAACCTCAAGGACCACTACCACTCCTAGGTGATCTGTGTAAGTTCCCTCTCATAGCAAAGGAGAAAATCCAGCTGCCAGGAGGTGAACTTCAATGACATTTCTGTTCTGTTTTTCTCCTGTAGACCTACTCAGGTCTCTCTGTGTCACTGTCAACCCCTACAAGTGGCTGCCGGTGGACAACCTGGAGGTGGTGTTGGCCTACCGAGGCAAAAAACCACCAGGAAGTCTTTCCACCCATTTTTTTCCATCTCTGACAATGCCTATCAGTTCATGCTGACTGGTGAGCTTTTCTATTTTGACCACACATAGAAAAAAAACTATGTCAGAAACACTGCTTCTGACAAATGCCATTCCTTATCCACCGTGGGTTCAGTTGCCTTTGCCATCTCTTACAGTGTGCTACCCCAATTCCTTGTTCTGTGTCCTTGCAAATTATCTGCTTGGGCTCCCACCTATTGTACTATGGAATTAGATGTGCCTATTACGGTTGGACTAGATGATTGTAATGGTCTTTTCCAACCAAACTGTTCTATGATTCTGTGATCCCTAGGTGATGCAAAACCAGCTCCAGACAGTTTTCCCTGTCCCCTGAAATAATTTATTTTTTATTTTTGAAGTGCTGTGCTGTTATACTGCACGTTATCTGTATTTCTGGTCTAAATACTAAGCTAAGCACCATAACAGGAACTACTGCAAAGGGCAGTTGCACACACTATCTGAGAAGTCCCCAGTCAGCAGACCAGTACATCTAAGTAATAAAAACAACAAATCAACCCATTCATTCATTTGATCAACATTTTATTTGATCAAGACAGACCACTATTGATATCCTGGAATGTTGTTAATTTCTTTCCATCCTCATCCTGTTTATGAGCTCTTATTATTAGCTTCTAACCACTAAGGACACATTTTCATTTTAAACCAGGAGCAAAGTTCATCAATTGTATCCAGTGTTAGGCACTATTTACTTTGCTGGTGCCTATTCAGGATTGTAGAATATTCACTAGAAGAGTAAGGAAAAACTTCCAAAATTTTATTTTTCAACAGAATATTTGCTTTATATCTTGAAGTAATATAGAGATTGCAAATGATCTATTTTTTTACAGGAAGATCTAAATGAGCTGATGTCCAGCTTGCGAACAACTCATACTCATTTTGTGCATTGTATCATTCCCAATGAAACAAAGATCCCAGGTAATTCATAAAACATTGGTTAGAAATTGGTGGAAAGACCAATTGACCAATGCTAGAAAAATCAGTATATCCCCATGTGGCTTTATCATAGGCCTGATGGATCACAGGCTTGTTCTGCACCAGCTGAGATGTAACAGTGTTCTGGAAGGCATTCAGATCTGCAGGAAGGGATTTCCTAACAAGATACTATATGGTGATTTTAAACAAAGGTATGTAATAACATTCTTGTGTTTGCATCAAGCCCAATGCATTTGGGAGGAGTCTTGCTAAACAAGTCAATGATACAGTTTTTAGGAAAATAATATTTTAATATTTAACAACTGTGGACGGTATGAAGACATACCTAATAACAAGGTCTGTGTGGGCAGTGCTCACTCAAATGCCTTCCTGAATACTATGTGCCAAAATCTATTTTCACTCCATTCATGTTCATCTGAATGTTTGGGTATTCTTTGCTTCAATTCTCAAATTTGACATAAGCATGTTTCAGCAAAAATATGGAGCGTGGTCTAGACCACATCCTATATTTAATTGCTATCTAGTAGAAGTTTGCAGAATGCTGTTTAAATAATTCTAACTAGAATGGTTTTTCTGAAGGGAAACTGTGTTAAACCTGATAGCACTTTCTGATGGCATTACAAGCTTGACTGGCAAATGTAGCTACAGTAGCAAAACGGATTTCAATAGGGCATCTAAATTAATCCCACATGGCACTCTTATTTTGTACAGGGCTAACATTTCTGAGCACCTTAGCTACATTAATTCATAGATAAAGAAACCCCAACCAAATAATTTTAACTCAGGAACTGTCATGCAAATAAGACATCTATAAAGGATTGCTAAATTTACGGGAACCCAGCTGAGATCATATGGTTGTTGTAATTGAACAAAGGCAAATGTAGGGTCAGACCTCCAAGAACAAAGAAAGTACACCAGACTTACAGCACTGGACTGGGTATCCTGGAGAGCAGGGACATTGAAAAGGGTAGAAGTGGCACTTTGTGCGCTAACTGAAGATGACTTTCCCACGGCAGTGATGTAGGTGGGCAGATTTATATATGGTTAAATAGAGGCATGCTGAAAAGAATGTGGGATGGAATAATCTCTCAGCATAGGATTAGGGAGTTCATTGCTAGAGACTATATCTAATTCTGGTTTACATACTGCAGGAGGAATGTGAGAAGCTGGATATGGTTCAGAAAACAGCTACAGGATAAATGTGAACTCAGGTTCAGTAAGAGGTTTAAATCAAACTATTTAATTCATGAAACTGTATGTTAACAGATGATTTATTTGTGGTGTACAGAACCTACAGGTGTAAAAAATTCCAAATATGCAGGAACTTGACATCTAAAAGACCAATTCAAAGCAAGATTCCAAGGGTAGGACCTGAAAAAGGATATTGTCAAGGTAGAAGTGTACCTTTCTTACAGTGAGAGTGAATAGCTTATCTGGGACACTCGAAAGGTTTGAAGGCTTCAAATAAAATCAATTTTTTTTTTTTTTTAAATATATGTACTAGATTAATGACAAGATGGAGGTTGGATGAAGAAGGCACTGGGAGGACTGTGTGCCTGTGTTATACAGGAGGTCAGATTAAATAACTGCAGCAGTCCCCCTATTCTTAAAATCAATTTTGTTTTTTTATATTTACAGCTAGCCCAGTGAGTTGACCCCCTAGATTACTGTAAATGATTATGATACAGATGAGAAGAGTCTCTCGGGTCCAGAGAACAGACCATCCATGCCCGCAGTCTCAGTGAGGGCTGTAACACATGCTGGGTACCTATGGAACTGACCTGCTTCTTACTGGTTTGCTTTTTAAGGCTGGAGTTATGAGTCAGACTCAGTCTTCCTCTGTATCTTCACAGTGACAGCTGTTCTTGTAGCATCCTGTGCCTTAAAATGATACGGGCAGTTAAGCTTTTTTCCTTTATTTTGACAGATACCACCTTCTGAATGCTGGTGCCATTCCACAAGGAGAGTTTATTGATAGCAAGAAGGCGTGTGAAAAGTTGCTGTCTTCTATTGATCATATTCAATACAAATTTGGACACACTAAGGTAAACATTTTATTTTTCCACACAATGACAAATCATTAATTGCATTAAAATACGAGCCCAGCAATGACTGATCTCTGTTCTTTGATTGCAGGTGTTCTTCAAGGCAGGTTTGCTAGGTGTCCTGGAAGAGATGCAAGATGATTGCTTAGGACAACTGATCATGCAGACACAGGCTTTATGCAGGGGGTACCTCATGAGACTTGAATTGAAAAGAATGTTAGGTATATGTCTTCCTTGAGGTCTGGTTTCTCAAAGATGTGCTTTTTTTTCATAAGACTGATGGATTGCTTTGATTTCAGGGAGTCTATCTTCTGCATCCAGTATATCTGTGCATTCATGAATGTCAAGCACTGGCCCTGGATGAAGTTGTGCTTCAAGATAAAGCCCCTCTTAAAAAGTGTGGAAACTGAGAAAAAAATGACCACTATGAAGGAAGAGTTTGAGAGAATGAAAAAAGAACTGGCTAAATCAGAAACCAAGAGGAAAGAACTGGAAGAAGAAACGGTGACGCTGGTGCAGAAGAAAGCTGCAAGTACAGATTGTATGTAACTTAAAACCATTTTTGGCTACTCAGATGACGTCAGTTTCATCTGAGTGTTCAGGAAAGGACTGAATGGAAATTCTGTTATTTAATGTTCCAGTTGCATAATGAGGAGGTGATTTCTGCAAATGTCAGTTCCAAAGTGTGACAATGAAACACATTTCTGATTTCTACTTCAAGAAAAATGAAAATTTGGCTGAAGCTGAAGAAAGATGTGACCAGCTGATCAAAGGAAAATTCCATCTGGAAGCAAGAATAAAGAAGGTAATGGAAAAACTGGAGGATAAGGGATAGATAAATGCTGATCTGGCAGCCAGAAAGAGGAAACTGGAGGATGGATGCTCTGAGCTGAAGACAGATATTGATGACCTTGAGTTAACATTGGCCAAGGCTGAAAAGGAAAAGCATACCACAGAAAACAAGGTATTTTTTGTTTTGGCTGTTTGCATGTTTAATAATAGTTGCTCTGTCTACCTATAGGTTGTAAAGGTGCAGTCAACTTGAACAATAACATGATGTTGTATAAGGAAGTATATGGGCCTGGTGTTAAATTGGGTCACCTCTATTGCACAGGAAAACCAACCCATAAGCATACAAACGTGCATTAAAGTGAAAGTTCAGAATTGCTTTGTGACTTCAGAAGGGTTGATGTGTAAGAAGAGAGATTGTATAGTTTAACCATATAATGCAATTTATTCTCTTTGGTAGTCTAGCAACATGTTTATTGCCCTTGTGTGATCACTAGCCTATATAAAAGCCAAAATTATTAGTGACCTTCAAGTATTTTGCCTTACAATAGGTTAGAAGACTAACTGAAGAAATAACAAGTTTGGATGAGGTTATTGTCAAGTTAGTCAAGGAGAAGAAGGTCCTACAAGAAGCCTACCAGCAGACAGTGGATGGCCTGCAAATTGAAGAGGACAAAGTTAATACCTTCACCAAAGCCAGGATCAAGCTGGAGCAACCAGTGAACCATGTGAACTTGTTCAACCCAAGCAGAAGGGGCAGATTCTTCAGTTGTTCTGTCAGTCATTGTTATATATGTTTATGTTACAGGCTGAAGGATCTTTAGAACAGGAAAGGAAAGTTTGTATGGATCTTGAATGAGCAATGAGAAAGCTTGAGGGAGACTTGAAAGTTGCTCAGGAAACCATTGTGGATCTAGAGAATTATAAATGACATGTAGACAAAAAATTAAGGAAGAATGAGAAAAAAAATAGTGACAAATTTAGTATATGTTTTTAACTGGACATTTTATTTTTATTTATTTTATTTTTATTATATTTCCTTCTCAGGAAGGATTTTGAATTTAACCAGATGCAAAACAAAATTGAGGAACAGCAGAATGCAGGTATTCAATTGCAGAAGAAGATCAGAGAATTGCAGGTAAGAGATTTTATGTAACTATTTCTTTATTACTGTTTTATTGTTTAAACTGTAGTAGCATGAATAATGATTGTCCACAGTTGGTAACTAATAAAATCTCTGACCCAGTCACAGTAATTACCTTGATAGGTTGTAGTAATTTTCTTCACAAAAAGAAAGCTGTGATCTGAAGTTACTATGAGTTATCCATAAGTCTTTTCCTGTTGGTAAGCCTTTGCCTACAATGGCAAAACAGTAAAATTCAAAGGGACTTTGTTTTGCTTATAGTCTCCAGAACAATGGAGACTCATTATTGGAGGCTTGGTATTCTACTGTGACCATTACACATTAACCTAAGCATTGAATTATCTATTCCCTTATTAATTCCTGATGAGCTATTTCCTCATTATACAGGCACATATTACAGAGCTGGCAGAGGAGACCATAAGTGAGAAAGCTATGTGGGTAAAACCAGAGAAGCATTGTGATGAGTTGGATAGTGAACTTGAGGAAATCAGTGAAAGACTTGAAGAGGCTGGAGGAGCCACCACCACTCAAACTGAACTTAACAGGAAGCGTGAGGCAGAATTTCAGAAGATGCGCCGTGACCTTGAAGAGGCCACGCTGCAGCACGAAGCCACGGCTGCTGCCCTGCGGAAGAAGCATGCGGACAGCACAGCGGAGCTTGGGGAGCAGATCGACAACCTGCAACGAGTGAAGCAGAAGCTGGAGAAGGAGAAGAGTGAGCTGAAGATGGAGATCAACAAATTGGCCAGTAGTACAGAGATCATTACTAAGTCCAAGGTGTCTCTTTACAAGTGAAATACTTGAATTGGTGACATTTCTGTCTGGTGGGAATTTAGTGCAATACAAACGCGCATACACAAATTCCATTTTCTTACCTATTTCAGGCTAATCTGGAAAAAATGTACTACACCCTGGAAGACCTAATGAGAGATATGAAAGCCAAATTTGAGGAAAACCAGAGAAATATAAATGAGATGATGATACAAAAAGCCCAGCTCCAGACAGAGTCTGGTAAGAAGGCACATAGATCTGCTGAGGGGATACTTTTTCCCTTCAGTAGCAGAGTGTACCATGAGTGAGACCTAATTATTCCCAAAGTGCATATTCTACATCCAGGCTCTGGTACAGGCACAGATAACACTAGAAATAAGTCAAAGGAAATGAGTTAAGGAGTGACACTTTAAAGTTCATATGCCAATTGCAAGCATTATTTGCTTAAGTAAATAATTTGCAGAGCGATGTGACATAGCTCGCTGATGCCATGCAGGGGGACTGGGCTTCAGGACAGTCCCAAAAGATTTGAGCAACCTGTTAGAACTGCATTTTCTCCTCCAAGAGTGCACGTTCACTGTAGGTAAAGTATCTGTATGTGTACCCTTATAAAGCTTGTTACTGCTCCCATGCAGACTTCTTGGAACACTGTGAATGACAAGTCGTCTTCTTGGTCTGGTTCACTGCAAGGTCAGACATCTCAAATTAAAATGGCACTGAATTGTCTCAAACTAACCTGAATTTTAGGTATTTTACACAGTATCAGATCAGGGAGTGCTGACATATACTGTTCTAGCAGCTGAGCCCTAGGGCTGCCTCTGCCATAAAAATCCTTTTTATGTGGATTTATATGAATTTGTATGGATGAACTCTATAGGCATATCTGTATGTGCATGGCGATGCAGCTAAATGGAAACAGCAGACCAAAGAGGGCATAGCATATGAAAGTCTCCCAAAATCTGGTAATGTCTGGAGGCTAGTGGTCCTGATGAATCCACAAGAACTGCCAAACTCAGCCCAAGACCTGCCAAATCAGCCCAAGGCCACTGGCAAACCTGAGCCTTAACAGCAGGTTGTATAACTGGGACCACATCCAAGAGGGTGGTGGCTGCTGTACGCAAAGGCTACGGGATTATACCATACCACTTGGTGAAAGCAGGAGTTCTTGAGGGTCTTTCTGACCAAGCACTGGCCCATCAGTATGATCCTCTTCTTCTGAGCAAAGAATCATAGAATCGCTTTGGTTGGAAAAACCTTTAATATCATTGAGTCCAACCACAAACCTAACACTGCTGAATCCACCCCTGAAGCTTGTCCCTAACACCACATCTATGGGTATTTTGAATACCTCCAGGGATGGTGCCTCAACCACTTCCCCAGGCAGCCCGTTCCAACGCTTGATGAAGAACTGGGGTTTGCCTTCCAGGTGTTGCTCCTACTAGGGAAATATGGGTGAACGTTTGTGTGTGAGTGAGCTGTGAAGAAATACATCAATGTGCTGTGTTCAAAGTTGTCTGGCATTAATAATAACAGCCCAAGGCTAAAAACTGTAGCAACCTGATTAATAAAATGTGTTCAAATAAATACTGGTTGTGATCTGTGACTCCCTGATTTCCATCCCTTATTTTGGAAAATGGAATTTACAACACCTTTTGATGGAGAATATCATGTGGGAACACACGGACCATAACCAAATTATTTTTTTCTTTTCTTCTGATTGATTTTTTTAAAGTGATTATGCTTGCAAGATGATTCTATAAATCTGACCAACTTGTTGTAATGTCATTGTGTGTAGTGCTCAAGGGGAATCTTAGAATGAAAATGAAAGCTTGAGAAAAAAAATCTAAAATGGCCCAGGAGAAGTCTGAAAAAGACAATATTGAAGGGCTACAAAAAGACCTGAGAATTCTAGAGATGACAGCATGAGATATTGGGACGACTTCAAGAAAGAAGAATAGAATAGATGTTTTCCAGTTATTGTAAAGCTTATGAAGTGAAACTTTAGGATATACTTCTTGTATCACAGGACCAATTACAGGAAGCTGCTAAAGCATTTTGTGTCAGTTGAGCCAGTGTGACAGCATGAAATCATACTACTTCACCATGAAAATTCTATTTTAAAAGCAACAATTAAGCAAATTTTCTATAGCAAATTTGTCTTTAGAAAAGGGATATCATCTAGTCACTCAAAAATGTAGTATGGGATGCAACTGGAATTAGAGAATCAGGTGAATTTAGAAAAGAAAGAAAACCAACAGAAGCATTTTGAAGGGTTAAAATATACTGTGCAGTGGTTCATCCTGGAGCAAGGGAGAGCTCCAAAGGGACCTGATCATAAAAAATGTGAAACTAAAATTAGATGCTTGCAAAAAGCAAATCAGGATGCAAAAATGAAAAATTGCTGCTGATCTGCAGGGAATAATGGAGAATTAGAATGGGAGTCAGGAGAAAGCACTTATTGGGATAATACATATGAATGGAAAAAAAGAAGAGGAGGTGATAAAAGCACCATATACAATGACTACTACCACCATCCCATGACAGAGAGGTAGTGCCAATCAAACTAGTCTTGTTACATTAAATGAAATGACACCAGAGGATGTAAGACAGGTAGCTGCAGATCTGGGCTGCTGAAAGAAAGTACAGATGTGGTTTGGACGGTGGCACTTTCAGAATCTTCTTCAAACATTTAATAAAGTAGGAATGAAATAGCTAAACTGATGAGTCTTTGTGCTAAAACAGCTCTTAGCCAGGTTAAAAGGATCATTATATAGCCTCTTTGATGACTGCCTTAAGTCAAGTTGCCCAACAGATAAGTGAGACCAAAACCAGACACTCAAAGCCTCTCTTTTTTACTCCTTCATTGAACACCAGCCTCTTTAATACAAAGAAGAAGCTTGAAATTGATATAGCATAAATCCAAACTGAGATGGAAGATATTACTAATGAAGCAAAAAGTGCTGAAGAAAGAGCAAAGAAGGCAACCACAGATGTGAGGATGTTACTGTGTTTTTCTTTTCAAATTTTCAGGGCTTCCCGACAGCATTGCTGCTGGGAGTTAGAGTAAATGCTCTTGTCACAAACTGGACAAAGTACCAGTCTGTGGGCCTGGTTGAAAAGGCTATGTGTCAGAGGAGGACTAAAGCAACAGGGAACTTGTCTCAGATGAATTATCCGGGATATTGTCATCATAATGAATTAAAGCCATATTTAGTCAGTCTGAACCAAATAACTTCCTCAAGTGCTGTGTGAAAATGTAAACCACAAACAATTCTACAGTATTGAAACCAGTAAAGTGTCTAATGTATTTAAATATTAATATTTTCAAAATCATATTTAAGTACTTTTCAAATGAGAATTGTGAATTTCCATTCAGAATTGGTGCTATATCCTCCTGTGCAAGGCCAGTGAAGCACAGCTAGGCAATAGGGCTGGTGTATCATGGGACTCAACTTGCTAATGATTTTTGATGCATAGGATCAAAACAAGATCTTAACACTTAAAAACATTATTTGGAGTTAAAATAGAAGGAAAACTTCTCCACTTGCATATGAAAATGAAAAAAAACCCCAATCCCTAGATAATTTGTATTGTTTGAATAAAACAGAGATAGAGCATTACAATTAAATATGCACACACACACATACATAATTTCTAATGCCATTATTTTATTCTCACATTTTTCAATTTAGACTTATTCAGGTATTTTGCTGTCAAAGCAATTTGTTGAATTTTTTGTTATTTTTAAGTAATGTCACTCAATATTTCACCAAAATGCTTAATTTGCTTGTATAGGAATCAAATGTTTGAGAGCAAAATGTATCCTAGTTTTGTCTTAAATAACATAGATTGTTTTAAATGGTTTTCTGCCTTGTAACATTAGCCATCCAGTCTATTGTAGCAATAACAGGGCATGCAGTAAGGCACAGCAGCATGCAGACTCCATCACACTCCAGGTGTATTATGCAGAGAATCCTTTCAGCTGTGCCATGCTCTGCTCCCAAGCTTTGCTGTGGCTCCTGCTCTACACCACAGTGCCTGGGTGTCAATGGAGCTCACAGTAATGGTCATACAGTGGGATAGAGCATTTACTCTTCCTAGCATTCCAAGTCCTATGTGTGCAGCAAGGCACATTTTTTCCCATCCTTTTTCCTACTATTTCCTATCATGTTTCTGTCATTATCATGTCACTGAAAAAAATGAAGCAGGAAATACAGTGGCATGAATGGCCAGCAGGAACCGGGAATAAATCCTCAGGTGGTGCACAGCATTGCATTCTTTCAGTTTCTTGTGTTATCTCTCTTCCAACGCAGCCATGATGGCAGAAGAGCTGAAAAAGGAGCAGGATACCAGCACTCACCTGGAGAGGATGAAGAGGAACCTGGAAGAGATGGTGAAGGACCTGCAGCACCATCTGGATGAGGTCGAGCAGTTGGCACTGAAGGGAAGCAAGAAACAACAACTGAAGATGGAGGCCAAGGTGCGTACTAGCACTGAACATGGGTGTTAAAGTTACCTTTCCTCTCTGAGTCCTCTGTGAGGGCTCAAGCCAATTGTTGACTGATTCACCAGATCCAAGAGTTAGAAGCTCAGCTGGAAGAAGAACATAAACAGTCTGCAGAAGATATGAAAAACATCCACAAATATGAATGGCATGTCAAAGAGCTTACTTTCCAGGTAGGTGCAAATAGAAATAAATTCTCCTGATGTTTTGTCTTCCAAGGATATATAATTGCAAATTCCCTTTCCACAGAATGAAGAACACAGGAAGAACATGATGAGGTTACAAGATCTGGTAGATAAAGAACAGATGAAAATCAAATCCTACAAAAGAGAAGCTGAGGAAGCTGTGAGTCACTAAACTGAAGCAAATACTTATTTACCACTTTCTAAGACTCAGTTTAAAAGTTGGCTCTACCTCAGCATGTTGCCAGATGATTTTTAGTTCTTTTTGTTTTGCAGGATGAACAAGCCAATACTAATCTCTTCAAATTCAGAAAAGCACAGCATAAGCTAGAAGAGGCTGAGGAGAGGGCAGCTATTGCTGAGAGTCAAGTAAACAAGCTCAGAGGTAAAACCCAAGAAGTCCCTTCTACAAAGGTAAGCTGTTATTGCAGTTTGTACTGTTTGCTAAAGCAAGTCACAGAATCACAGAATGTCAGGGATTGGAAGGGACCTCGAAAGATCATCCAGTCCAATCCCCCTGCAGGAGCAGGAACACCTACATGAGATCACCCAGGAAGGTGTCCAGGCGGGTCTTGAATGTCTCCAGAGAAGGAGACTCCACAACCTCCCTGGGCAGCCTGTTCCAGTGCTCTGTCACCCTCACAGTAAAGAAGTTTCTTCTCAAGTTTAAGCGGAACCTCCTGTGTTCCAGCTCACACCCATTGCCCCTTGTCCTATCATTGGACATCACTGAGAAGAGCCTGGCTCCATCCACCTGACATTCACCCTTTACATATTTATAAACATTAATAAGGTCACCCCTCAGTCTTCTCTTCTCCAAGCTAAAGAGCCCCAGCTCCCTCAGCCTTTCCTCATAAGGGAGATGCTCCACTCCCTTCATCATCTTGGTGGCTCTGTGCTGGACTCTCTCAAGCAGTTCCCTGTCCTTCTTGAACTGTGGGGCCCAGAACTGGACACAATATTCCAGGTGTGGCCTCACCAGGGCAGAGTAGAGGGGGAGGAGAACCTCTCTTGACCTACTAACCACACTCCTTCTAATGCACCCCAGGATGCCATTGGCCTTCCTGGCCACAAGGGCACAGTGCTGGCTCATGGTCATCCTGTTGTCCACCAGGACTCCCAGATCCTTTTCCCCTACACTGCTCTCTAGTAGATCATCTCCCAACCCGTACTGGAACCTGGGGTTGTTCCTGCCCAGGTGCAACACCCTACACTTGCCCTTATTATATTTCATTAAGTTTTTCCCTGCCCAGCTCTCCAGCCTGTCCAGGTCTCTCTGGATGGCAGCACAGCCCTCTGGTGTGTCAGCCACTCCTCCCAGCTTTGTGTCATCAGCAAACTTGCTGACAGTGCACTCTAAGTCAAACTGTAGATTTGTGCCTTACTGGTAAGTATAACCATCATTCAGAAAGGACAATTCTGAGAGAGTTGGGGTTGCTCAGTCTGGAGAAGAGAGAGCTCTGAGGAGAACTTATTCTGGCCTTTCAATATATAAAGAGGGCTTATAAGAAAGACCAGGTGTCCTGGGTTTGGTTCGGATAGAATTGTTCACAGGGAACTGGGAGGGGGGTGGCAGGGGCAGCTGGCCTGGGTGGCCAGGGCAGGTATTCCATGCCACATAATGTCATGCTCAGTATTTAAACAGGGAAGTTCCGGGAAGAGGGGGCTGCTGGGTACTGTGGTTCATGAGCCAGTTGGGTGGTGAGCCATTTCATTCCACTTGTTATGTCATATATTCTTTCATTAGCACTGTTGTTTTTGTTGTTTGGTGTTGTTTCTCCCTCACTATCCCAGTAAACTGCTCGTGCCTCAACCCCTGAGCCCCATTCGTTTATATTTTCTTCTCCCCATCCCACTGGACCGTGGGGAGCGGGGCGGGCAGTGACCCTTCCTAGTTAAACCACGTCAGTTTTTGGCGCCCAACGTGGGGCAAAAGGGTTAAGGTAACAGCAGACCTGACCAGAGCGTGTTAAAGCAATCTTTTATATAAATACACATTTAATATAGTAGTTAAACAGTCCCTGGTCACAACGTTGTTCCATCTGATCATCTGGCTGTGCTATGTGAAGCCTAATGCGCAGTAGATATACCCTGCGGTGCTGTTTATCAAGGCTGGGAGAGGGCTTAGGGTGGTGATTTTGCTGTACTGTGTGGTCTCTGGTTACGATATGGTCCCGTCACTGGCCACGCCGTGGGGTGCCTCTTTGTTCCCCGTGTTGCCGTCATGGTCGTATCTCTGGCGCCCCCTGCCGGAACATGTTAGTAATCGCACCCAGGCTATGAGGAAGACGGATTGCGGGGGATTTCCCCCCCTCCTTTGCCCCCTCTTCCAAAAAACCCCTTCCTGGTTAAACCACGTCACCAAGACAGACTTTTTACCAGGGCTTGTAGTGACAGGACAAGGGGCAGTGGCTTTAAATTGAAAGAGACCAAGCTTAGTTTGGACATAAGGAAGAAATATTCTATGATGAGGGTGGTCAGACACTGGAACAGGTTGCCCAGAGAAGTTGTGAATGCCCCATCATTGAAAGTGATCAAGGTGAGGTTGAACGAGGCTTTGGGCAACCAGATCTAGTGAAAGATGTTCCTGTCCATGGCAAGGGTTTGGACTAGATGATCTTTGAAGGTCCCTTCCATCTCAAACCATTCTATGATACTATGATTCTGAGACTAGCTTTTCAGGTTCTGCTGCCAAATATGAGCCTTCTGGCTGGTTTCATCACATTAGTTTCATATTTAAGAAACTGTCTCATAAAGTGAAAGTAATTAGAGACAACCTAACTCTGAACATTCCTAAAATAACCTTCCTGTGAGCCTTGGACAGAATTAATGCTCTGATCGAGAAATATGCACTAGCACTTTGTTCTTAGCTGAGCTTCCCAGGCAGTTGTTTGTCTCTAACCCAAGATTGTTTGGTACAAGACCTAGAGGCTATTTTTCCTAGTGTGATCTGAGCAGGTTTAACACCTTTTGACTGCACTAGTCTAGTTCGATTTGTGGCTGGAGGTATAATATCCTCAGTCCACATTTTGGAAAAATTACTAGTGCCTAGAGCACATATCCAGGAAATGGAGAACCCTGGCTCCAGGCTGCCTTCTACTTACCCACAGCATCTTTTACTCATACAGCATTTTAACTCTAGGAGAGACACTATGAAGCACATGCTTTCTCCTGAAGGCTCTGGCCTGAGACTCAGTATACAATGTTGGTTCTGCCAGAGATTGGTGTGCAACTTTCAGTAAGTCACTTAATGCCATGTTCCAGTAAAAGGCTTTGACTCCTCAGTGCTTGTCAGGGTAACTTATGAAGACCCCAGGGGAAGCGCTTGGAAGGCTGGGTTTACTGATTTCTCCTCTCACCTTGTTTTCCAGAGGTCTGTAACTACTGCCTTAGTTACAAATGGGTTTTTGCATTTCCTTAGGAGTGTTTGATAATGATCATTATGCAATGGCCCGAGCTTTCCTATCACTCTGTCTGAAAAATAACCTTATGAGATACTGAGTTGATGAGCTGCAAGATTTTCAGCTCTGAGAAACTGGAACTTTGATAAATCTTCTCAGTCAGTCCAGCCCTTAGCTTCCTCGAAAACTGTCCGCATGCCATGATCCTTTCAAGAAAGACCTCCATCCCCTGTTATGGGCATGTGATTTTGGGGAATTGGAACAGAATGCTAGTTTCTCACACCACTTGGGACAGATCTGAACATGCTGCTCTTTAGCTTTCCCAAAGGATGACTTCTTGTTTAGCTCCTGTTGCCTGGAAGCAGCACTTTCCCAGGAGACTGCCTGCACCTTGTTCTCTGCAGCTCACTGCACACTGTTATGCTTCAGGGTACAATGCAAGGTCCTGCTTTGCTCTTAAGTCATGTCACTGAGTCTAGCCCACAGTGTCAAACGACTGGTTACACAGCAGCACTTCAGAATCTACTTCATAGACCTGTAGAAAACCAGGTGTAATTTGTTTAGGAGTACCTGTGCAAAACCAACAGGAAGTTACTAACTGATAAGGAAGTCTAGCAGCCCTAATCAAGGAGCTGTCATTAATCACTCCAGAGTATCCAGGTATCAGCTTGAATATGTCATGTAAGCCTCCACATCCTCTTTCCTGCTTTTGGTACTAAGTCTGCTGATTGCTCTTGTTACACAGTCCCTGGTCTTCTGAGACTCCTTCCCACCTGCTCAAGCACAGTGTGCAGAGCACAGCAGCCTTGGCAGTCCCTGGGGAATGGGGCTCTGCAGGGATGTGGCTTTAACAGGATAATCATTACCCTCACCCCACCAGCATCTTTCTGCTGGCAGTGGAGCTCTCTCCCATTTAAAAAAGGGGAATTAACTTTCTTTTGGTTTAATGCTTTGACTCTGACTCACAATGAGGTTGTCTGAATGGCAAGTGGGGGAACCTGGCTTTCCCGCCTCACAGCCTTGACTCCCCAGGTTGACTGTATCTGGAGACCATGGCCCCTGCATTGGCATAAAATTCCATGTGTGTAGATTGGTCTGACTAGTTTGGAGTTGAGGATCCTGAGAGCAGGACTACAGAACAGCGCTCAGGGCCTGCTGGTAGCAATGCAGCTCTGTGGAAAGCCCGTGGTCTGCTTTGTGTATTGCCAGTTTCATGCAATAAGAATAAAACAAATTGAAAGAAATGCACAGCCATGGGCATGAAGCTTCACAGCTCGAGTGATTACTACAAGGGAGCTTAGCCAGTGCTGAGCCATGATGCAGCACGAACGAGAGCACTCAGCTGGAGCTGCTGCAGCCTCAGAGGAGCACATAGCCCTGTCCGACATCACCATCACACAGCCTGCCACACTAGGGAGAAGGCTTTAAGATCCTGGTTGAGACTCCACCTGGCAAGGTTGCTCTGTAGGAACCCAAACCTCATCACATGGCACCAAGTCGGGGGAGGGTGGATAAAGCCTTTCTCTTTATCGACAGCCTGATCTTTAGGTGAGCAACCAAGGAGGGGCTGTTCACACTGCTTGCACCCAGTTGTACTGTCTTGTGATAGACACAGGGGGATGCTTAACTAGTGTAGATGTGCCTGGCAAAGCCAGACTGCTGGGAGCAGTAGGAGGAGTGAGTTTAGCTTTTTAGGCTGCTGGAAGAATAACTTGCCCAGGAATTAATAGTTATGCCTTTGGTCTACCAGCTGAATCAACTGAGTCTTCATCTGCAGGAGAGCTGGATGTGCCTGGGAACAGCTCAAAAGGCTGGGACTGTGCCTTTTTCCAAGAGCTAGCATCAGACCCATTCCCTAAACGTATGGGATTGCATTTAATGGCAGCACTTCATAAGCTACGTAACACACATCAAATCCCCTGACCACTTGTTCCTGCCTGCCAACACTGCTGCTGTGCATCAGTCCAGCTGAATGTGGAGTCCCAAGGAAGACAGACTTGGCCAGTTGATCCAGCTGGAAAACAAGGCAATGAAAATGAAACAGAAATAAAAAATAGATGAGACACAAAATTCAACTGGAATGAAAGAAATCTATACCAGAACAAGAAAGAGGATGTTAAAAGGATGTGGATAAGTCAGGGAGGGGATTTGTGATGGCTGGGAAGAGGAAAAGGAAAAGAGGCCTCTCAAACATCCATTCCAAAGAACTACTTAGACATAGAGAGCTTCAGGTGGTAAGAGGTGAATACCCTCCTAGCTGCGAAGGATTTGTATTTCACTTGTACGCAGTTACTCACCCTCTGGTATCTCTCTGGCTCTCCAGGATGTGCTTGAAAACAAAGCAGGCAGTCACGCGCCCTAAGCTCAGGGACAGGTGCACACCCTCAGGCAGGACTTGCCATGAACATGGCTGGGCAGTGCTGATGGGACTGAGGCCTGGCCTCGTGTCCCCGGAAAATTCACCCCTCCCTCCCGGCCCCCGCCTCCTGGGCTCTGAGGTTCCACCAAATCGGCCATCAGCCTTTGCAAGAGCCCTTCCCAAAGGAGGAGATAAGGCCACAGAGAGCTTGGGAGCATACCCGTGCCAGGAGGATCAGCCCGTCATTTGTCTCCCTTCATCCTCAGTGTCAGAAGCTCAAAATAGCCCTGCTCTTGCAAGACTCCTGCGCGCGGTCATGCCTGTTTGTGTAGATGATACGCTTCCTCTAATAGCGCTCGAAGACATTCCTCGGCGGGTAGGTTGCCTTCTATATCTCAGCACAACGTGCTGCCATGGAGGAGCTGGACAACTGTGTGGTGTCCTAAGACGACAGATGCTATTCTTACCGCAGAGACTCGCTCCAGCACAGCTCCTTTCTCAGCTGAAATGTTAAAGATCAGAAGCAGGCCTGAGCGTGCTCTCCCTGGTAAGCGCATAAATCAAGAGCATCCCCTTTGAAGTCTGTGCAATGGCACTGTGCCAGCTCAGTGCCTGGGTGCTCGCCGTGCCCTCCTGGGACACGCTGTCCCATGGGGAGCACGGCAGCTGCCCAGGTACTTCCAGTGGTCAGCTGTAGCTTAGTTTGGGGTGGTTGAGGGCATCACTTCTCTTGTAAATCAACAAATTAAAGAAATGCCTGTGGACCTGAAACCCCTTTTTTTGCTGCTCAGCAAGAGGTTCCAACCCATGAATCCCTTCTCTGGTGAGGAAGACAGAGGCAGGGCTTGCTCCAAGCTTGTTCCAGAACCAGAAGCATTGCAGAAAGCCATGTCCCCTCTCTCAGCCAAATGGAGCAGGAGCATCTCATAAATATGGTCAGATCAAATATAGAGCTGGGGGCCCAGTGCATTAAGAGTGATGTGAGCAGCTGAACTTGCCTTCATGAGATTTTTGTTGCAGAAAAAATTAGTAAGCTGGTAAGTGAGAGAAGGTGGAAATAAGAGTAACCACAGTGCTGAGGTAGGGTTGAAATTGTGCTGGGGAGTGCAAGGAGGAGTCTGGGAGGAGGAAAGTGAGGTAGATGTGTGTGAGGAAAAGGCGTAAGTGATGAGATGGTAGAGGATGTGGGGGGTGGAAGAAATGACAACATCAGGTTTGAGGAAGAAAGGTCAGGAGAAATCTGAGGGGAAACTTCTGAAAAACAGTACAATGATAATCTGCAAATGTCAATTTAACTCATAGCCCACCTCAAGAGAGCTTTGCAAAGCTTAATTTTAGTTTTGAAGAAATAATTTACTGTATTTAATCTGTGAAGTGGTATGTTTCTTCATTACTACTTCACATGACGCACTCATGCCTGCACACTGTGCTGTGGGGACCTAGCTGTACTGAGGAGAAGAAAACAACCTCAGGCAGCATTTCCCAAATCCAGGAGCACAAGCTGTATTGGGAGGAGGCAGTGAAAAGCCATACCTTCACAGAGGGCTGAAGACTTCAGGGACTACTGGCAGTCTCCAGCTGGAGTCTGAAAGGCCCCAAACACGGCCAGATCTCAGCTGCCCCAGCCTTTTTCTCACACAGGAAAAGCAGCCCGGGTTGGGGGCCACCAGCCCCAGGAGCTGCTGCTGTCTGGCAGGGGGTAAGTGAATGGGAACAGTGCAGATTGGCCCAAGTTTTGAGCTGCTGCTGTGGCCCACCCCACAGGGATCTAGCTTGTCACTCTGTGTGAGCCCAGCCTGTGGCTACCACTCATGCATATGTTTTTTGAAGAATCTTCCAAGAAAAAGAAACAGCCAACCCAGAAGTGGAGGAGGAGATGGGAGCAGAAGCTGGGCAGCTCTGAGGGGTGGTAGCTGCTCCTAGCTGTCCTGGGTGGAGGGGGTAGATATGTAATGGGGAAAGAAATGAATTAGTGGTTCTGAGCTGGGGTGGAGGATGCATGCAGGAGGAACAGAGGCTGGGAAAAAGATACCCACTGACAGCCGCTGCTATAAAGCCTGCTGGATTATCAGGATCAAAGTGGGACACTGATCTGAGGAAGATTAATTGCTCACTGCTTTATGGAGAGTGAGAGTCACTTTGCACTGACACTCTATCTGTGGAGTGAGGCTGCCCATCACCAGATAAGGTCTTGTGCAAAGGTCTTGAGAAAAACATCAGTTCACAGTGGCCATAAACAAGCATCTCTGAGAGAAAGTTAAAAATAGATGCAGCTGATGGGCTTATATAGAGCTGCTGCCCCATATGGATGGCCATGAATCTCCTAAGCTCAAATGCAGTGTTCTAGTAATGGTAGAGCAAACTGGTGAAAATATCCCCCTTCAGAAACTCTTTGTCAGTAAAGTCAAATTCAACAGTTCATGCTGTCAGGAGTGTCAAGAGCATCAGGAAAGGAGGAATCATCTGAGTCTTGCTGTTGAGGTCTCATAACTGTGGTCTTATAGGCCCTGCCTTCCCCCACCACTTTTACAGCAGCACAGCCCTGATATCTCTCCGTTGGGAGAAATGCAGTTCAGCACACATGAAGGCTTTGGAATCAGAACCCAGAGAAATAAGCCCCCAAAGTCCAAACTTAGCTAACATAAGAGGCAGACAGCAGTATGGGATCATGCCATGAGTCTGCTGTGAGAACCTATGAAGCTGTGAGAACCTACGAAGCTGTGAGAACCTACGAAGCTGTGAGAACCTACGAAGCTGTGAGAACCTACCAAGATACTGCCTACCCAGAGGTACTTCTCAGGGAGCAGCAGGAACTTTGAGTGACTTGAGAGACTAATTTTGAAGGAAAGCAACATACACCTTTGTTACTCAGCAAAGCAGTGATGGAGTGAAGTTGGCACTGCATCTTGAGCTGCAGAAGATTTAGCATATATTTTCTACGGCCGTCATTCTGATTGAGAAGTAAAACACTCTGGCTGCTGGCTGTCTGATGGCACATCGCTGTCATTGAGTCCTGCTGGAGATGTTCTGATTTACACAACTGATTTGGCCTTTGGGGGGAGCAGAGACTTGTATCCTTCCCTTGGCATCTGAGATGGGTGCAGAGAGCAATTAAAGAAATGTTTAGGCTAACCACGAAGGAAATCTACCTGCCAATATAAAATAAGGAGGCTGTTGACAAATTTCCTGAGGATACAAAAGGAACTTTTCTGCAACATAAAAAGTTAGTTCGGAAAATGCCACTAGAAAATTCTGCTATGTATCCTGTTGGTAACTTCACTGTGGTGACTCTGGCACTTAGAAAATCCTATGGTATCCAGTGGGCTGTCTTAACCTTGAAAAATCTAATGCTTAAAGTGAACAGGTTTATACAAGTTCCATTATATTTCCATTTACAGCACTGAAATCTGCCCAGAAGCGGGATTTGTGCATCTGTCATAGATGAGCATCAGCCTAGGAAGATAACCCGTCATTGCTCTCTTTTTTAGGATACAGTTGTTGCTAGTGCTAATATTATGCATCTAATCCTGGTTTTCCTTCCCTCCCCCTTTTGCCACTTGCTCTCTTCTTTCTTTGTCTTACCCAGCCTGCCCACCCCAATCCCCTGGTCTGTAACAGGAGTTCCTCAGCTGCTTTGATGGGTGATAGAAAGGGCATCCTGAATGTCACCTCCTCAGCCAGCTCTTCCTCTGATGTTTGCTAGGAACATGAGGAGTCTTAGAAATGGCACAGCTCTGGTACTCAGCGAAGAGCTGCTCATCCCCATATAAACATTTGCTCCTTTACCCGTCTCTCTCTCTGTTATCTGGGTTGTGCTACTCTTGAGTTTCACTCACTGTCATTTTGCTGAAAGCCACTAAGAAAGTTGTCATCCTTGTAAGGCAGACAGTATAACCATTAATCATAAAAACCCGTTATGCAGATGAAACAGAACATCAACTTCTCTGTCCATGCCATGACTCTGAGCAATACATAAACAAAACCCTATAGAAATTCAGCCTCTGAAAGGAGGACCAGGATTAGGAGATAAGAAGGTTATCAGAATAGTGAATAGTTGCCTCCAAATGTCAAGTCAGTGCTCACTGGTGGCCACAAAAGGCAAAGGGAATCAGGGATTATCAGGATCAACTGAGAACAAAACAGAAATCATTGTACCAGGCCCACAAACCACCTGCTGTCTGCAGTTTGGCCTGTGCAATTAGGAAGGGTGCAGAGAAAGATGACAAAATTGATGAGAGCCCTGGAGAGACAAGCTGTCCTGACTATGATCTTTCACTTTGGGAAAGGAACAACCAGGTGAGAAGATTATATGCTTACATAATATTATAAATAGTATGCAAAAAGTGAAATTGGATTTTCACCAAGTGTCCAGTATACACTCACGCACAAAGTACCAGTACTTTGCCTTAGGCTGATACAGCTGTCTGTCTGCTTATTCTCAAATTTATGAGACTATCTTTGCATGATGCTTTTTTTTCTGCTCTGGCTTTCTTACAGCTGAGCAAGCCTTACAGATCCTCATTGTTTTTAGCCTGGAGATGGGTGCACAGCTGCTGTTTCTTATCCTCTCACATGGGAAGTAAACTTCTCTGAAGACCTGGGGAAAGGGAAGGAAGGGAGTAAACCAAAACCTTACTGTTTAAGAAAAACCAGCTGTAGTCAGTGTTGTTCAGAAGCACGGGATAATGATCACAGCAAAATGGCTTTGCCCATGCCAGAGCTCTGCAAGGCCAGATTACCGCTGCAGGGAGGCATATTGGAGCAGTGGGTAGTGCTAAATAGCTGCTCCCAGAAACCACAGCCACAGCTTTAATTCATGTATCCCACCAGCTGCAAGCCTGGAAAGTCAGTGATCTTACTATGCTTATCTTCAAGCTCAACCACTTCCACCTTCCTCTGCTGGAACAGGTTTGTCCCAATGCCTAGCATTGAAATTGCTTAAAAACCCCCTTTCCTCCACTGCTGTTTATCAGATAACAGGTAGCAATGCAAGGGAGAAAATAGCTTGAAACAGCATCAGACTGTCTTTAATTAGGCACCATCCTAGTGCTGTGGCACCTATCTGAGGAATTTTTGTCAAATGAAAGAAAAGAAAGTGAAACTGGTATTTGTTCCAAATGGGTTTGCTATGCAATCTGTTTCTTTCATACTAGTGACTAAGTGGGATATTCTTCATCTGGAAATTTTGAGGGAATATGTGCTAATTCTTCCAAAAATAAGTAACAGTTACAGCAGATGGACAAAAAAACTTTGAATTTCTCAACATCAGGTCATATTTGGTCATTATAAATGAAAGGAACCTAACTTCAGAGGCATATCCAAGCAACGTTGCTTGTCACCAAGTCTGTCACCTGTGTTTAGAGACAGTTGATAACACATCAAACGTTGATGTGTATATAAACACTGAACAGATGTGTATAAATTCCATGTTACAGAACATTTACAGTGTTTTATGAGTGTCTGGAAACCAGTCATCACCAGTAATTACCTACCATGTACTGGGTTAACTTCACCTTAGCTCTGATGTGTGCTCAGGGGAGCAGCGCATCCATACAGATGTTCCTGGTCCCTCCCACAGCCTTGAGCACCTCCCATTTCCTGGTAGGTCACCAGGGGCACTGATCACCTGAGAGGAACAGCTGAAGTGACCTGTCCCCAGGAAAAGGAGGCACTGCTATCTGTGTAGGCACCTGATCCTTCTCTCCAAGCCGTCCACCCACAGGAGGAGGTTTCCTACTGGAGCAGAAGCTGAGGAGCTCTGAGCTCTCTCTGGACTCCCAGGGCTCACGAGCAGGGTTTGCAAGGGGAGCCCTGTTAAAGGGTATGTCTGCAGTATTCTGTGGGCATTACAGGCTCCATGCAGTGTGACAAGTACATCACTGATACCTGAGAAGGCTTCTTAGGCTTCATATAGAGATAGGAATGTGCTTGTTCTTCTGTCTCCCATTGCTGTTTTCAGTACAGTTCCCCATGTGTACCTTATTTGGTTTTGCTCCAGTCACTTGATATTTTTCACCGACTTCAGGTGATTTGTGCTCTAGAAGACTTCACCACATGGGTGGGACATTGTGTGGAGGGTGGACATCTGGGGAGATTGGGATGATGAGAAATTTCTCAGGTGTGAGAGTCTATATGTTCCATTGATCTCACCCAGCACAGCCAGTACAGCTGTTTATAGAATCACAGAATGGTTTGGATTTGAAGCAACCTTTAAAGATAATCTAGTCCAACCCCCTGCCATTAGCAGAGGCATCATGTAATCTTATTTCCTTCTATGTTTTGTTATGGTCAGAAATAACACACAGTGGTGACGTTAGCTGCTGTTCACTGTATCATACGCATGTTTCCTGAAAAATGGTACCTAGTGGCTCAGAATGAGAAAGGTTCATACCAGATCCCTAAATTCCTGTGATGGGTATGGAGAAATGCTTACCAGCATTCAATTACCACCATGAATGTGTCCAGCCTGTGTAATAAGAAGACCCTCCTGTACTGTTCATGCCCTGCTGCTCCTCACCTGATGGAACTTCTTTCTGATGTTGTGTGATGCACTTTGCTGCTCCAAGGAGCTCCACAGTTTTCTGACTGCCTGCATCTTATGCTGTTCTTCAAGGACTGGAAGCTACTGAAGCCTACTGCTGCTGAGGTGTTTCCAGATTACATACTTGAGAAGCAGTATTCTGGAATGGGTGTTCTGGAGAGATATGCTTTGACAAGTTGCATATTATTAACTGTCTCCAAAAATGCTGTGAGATCAAAGATTCATGGCCAGTGGTCCACTGGAGAAAAGCCATTTTTCAGTACTCCAGGAAAATTTCCGTTTCTTAGCACAAGACGTGAAACTGCAGATTCTTTCTCTGCTTAGCTTTGAGCAATTGTCTACTTTAGAGGGATAGAGGGAACATCTACATTAAAGCCACTGCTGTTATGAAGGAACATCTGGAGGTCTTTAGTTCAGTCTCCCACTTCAAGCAGATCTCTTGCTGATGTCGGTTAGATCAGTCATAGCTTTGATTAGCTGAGCTTTTTGGACAGAGGCTCTACAACCTCTCTGGGTAGCCTGTGCCATTTCTGCATTACTCAGTAGCCAAGAATTTTCCTATTGTCTAAGTGGAGACTTTCAAGCAACAATTGGTGGTCATTGCTCCTTGTTACATTGTTTTCTACTCATGAAAAAAGCTTAGTACATTGTCTTTGTAACTGTCTCTCAGTTTTCTGGGCAAGTTTTCTAGACCCTTGCCCATCTTGCTAGTCTTCCGTTGGACCCTCTCTCATTAGTTCACATCCTTTTTGAACTGGGGAGCCTAAAACTAAACAAACCATTTCAGAGAAGGACTCACCAGTGTCAAGCAAAAAGGATAACAGCTTCCTACAATCAGCTGACTACACTTCTAACACCACATGGTACTTTGTTCATTTTGTTTGCAGTGAGAGCACTAATATTCACATCTACCATAAACCCACAGTTCTTACTCTTGGAGGGCAGTCTTTTCTAGTTAGAGAAGCAGAAGGTCTGAGAGTAATTCCCAGGGTGAAAGACTGGTGACCACCAGACTACAGTGAAAGATTCCTTTTCCTACTACAAAACTTTCCGCCATAGAGTTACATTCTCATGTTTCTAGTTCTTGAGCTTGACAACCCTGAACATGCATGAGAGGGAGATTCCCACTAGCCAACATACAGCAGTCTGTAGGCACTTTCACTTCTCCTCTCCAGTCTGGCTGTTCTGCCTACCTAAAAAATACCTTCTCACTCCTTGTCTCTCAGCTAACCACAGAGATCGGGAGAATTCAATACACATCTTAAGGGCTAGCAGAAAGGGAGGCAGCTGCCTGATCTCTGTCTCAAGAAAGATCTATTTTCAGCATGACTGAATCCTTTCTCCTCCATGGGGAATGTGTGCTTTGCTGACGACACATTGCTGGGCAGAACAGTCTGTATCCAGATATGGCTCTCAGTCTGCCTCTTCTCTTGTAACTCTTCTGTGGTTTGCTTTTGGTCCCAGTGGAGTCCAGGCCTGCAGAGATGAAAATAGCACTGACAGAAAATTGATAGCTGTCAGGAAACATTGCATTTTTCTTTTTGTATTGAGGCACCTGTAATTCCTTTAACAGATTCCCTCCTGGACAGATTTCCCCTTGTCTGCATCTGGATACAGGAAACAGAGCAGAATTTTCCCTGATGTAACTTACTGGGATCTACACAGTTAAACTATGGTGAAATCTGGATCATCTACTTCAGATTAGATACTGCTTCTTACTTGGTAAGAAGCCACTATGGCAGTGTCATATAAGTGATTCCTGGGTGTGACAGATGAGCTTTATAAATGAAAACAAATCTAAAGCAGATGCTCAGTAGCTTAGAATCCTTTTCAGGGATGCTTATGCCAGCTGACGAAACATTTCACTTTTGTTTTCATCAGCTTTGTGTCATACACTAAAACACCGAAAGTTGGGTAATTCTCCCAACCTTTTTTGCACTTTCTCCTGCCTCCTCTTCTGCCCTGCACAAACTTAGTCAAATTGTCAGATATCTTTCCCCTGAGAACATTGACTAAGAGTTCATATACTACCTGTGCTCACAACACATGCTGTTATAGCTGCCATTGCTTTAGCTCATAATTTCCTTCAAAAAGATCTACTGAAAACGTGGAAGGAGAAGTTCTTGTTTTCCATGTTTTATTTAGTTAATGTAAAAGAGGAAAAAAGGAAATGGATCTGAATTTAGAGTTTTCAAGTGAAAGCAGTCAATGTTTTAACATTTTATCTTCTTGTTCTGACTGTCTGTAAGAGTTTTTCTAATTATGGTTCTTCCAGAGGAGAGCCTTGATTTTCAGTTTGAATGTGTTGTTAGGGCCCATGTAACATAAAGTGTTTCCTGTTTTAAGGATAGTGTGCAACTGGGTACTGGTTCACAGAATCCCAGAATGGTGGGGGTTGGAAGGGACCTCAGGAGATCATCTAGTCCAACCCCCCTGCCAAAGCAGGTTACCTACAGCAGGTTGCACAGGAAAGTGTCGAGGTGGGTTTTGAACATCTCCAGAGATGGAGACTCCACAGCCTCTCTGGGCAGCCTGTCCCAAGGCTCTGTCACCCTCACAGTAAAGAAGTTTTTCCTTAAGTTTGTGTGGAACTTCCAGTGTTCCAGTTTGTGCCCATTGCCCCTTGTCCTGTCACTGGGCACCACCAGAAAGAGCCCGGCCCCATCCATTTGTCTCCCACACTTCAGGTATTTATAGACATTGATCAGATCCCCTCTCAGTCTGCTCTTCTCCGGGCTGAATAGTCCCAGCTCTCTCAGCCTTTCCTCATACAGGAGATGCTCCAGGCCTGTCATCACACAGGAGATTCCCTCTGAACGTCAGGCAACACTTTTTCACTATGAGGGTGACTGAGCACTGGCACAGGTTTCTTGGAGCCGTTGTGAAGTCTCCATCCTTGGAGATATTCAAAAGCCATCTGGATAAAAGCCTCACCTTCACTGCTATTCCTTGCTTCACAACCTTTTTCTGAGATTTGGACCACTGTAAAAGAAAGACTTTAGGTTTCTAACACTAGCTTATGGGGATCTACTGACACTAAGTTCAATCCCCAACACACTGCTGAGTGTTTATCCACATCTGGAGACACCTCAACTTACTGGCCGCTCCACTTTCAAACTAGGCCTTCCCTTGGCTGACTGCGTGCCCAGAGCTGCCTGGCCATGTTCCTCACTCCTGCCTGATACATAGCAATTCCACATCCTGCAACAGCAAAAACCCAGGAGATCACTACTGAGAAGGCTTGCTTTGTCATTGACCACTGGGAAGTCAAAGGTTTTCAGTTCCCAGAGTCAGGTGATCTAGCCTAACACACTCAGCTAGACTCTCCATATAGCCCCTGGCACATGCTGAGTGCGCTTTGTCCCAGCCTGACAGCACTGCATAAGACAGGCTCGCTGTGTACCACTGAGAGCAGGGCCCCACAGAAAAGCATCAGAAGCTATTTAATACTTAACCTGCTGCTGCCAGCGGCTGCTGCCTTTACAGTGCAGGTGTTACAGCTTCCCTGGGAATGGGAGACCCAGAGCTCCCTCCCCAACCTGACAGGAGAAAACCTTCAGCTCTCATGCCCTGGGAGAGGCCTCAGCTATCCCTTCCTTTTCTAGCAGAGTCTTTTAAACCTCAGGCTCTGAGCTGGCAAGACCTTTCTGTCCCCTCCTTGGTCAGGACTGATAGCCACTGGGCTCCTGGACACCACGTGGCACCCCAGCACCCTGGGGACTCTGCTTCAGGTGCTTCTCAGAGCAATGCCTGCTGGCGCCATGCTGGGGAGCATGGTTGCATTCTGGGTCCTGCTGGAGGGAGGTACCCCTGCCAGGACCACTTGTTGCCTGCTTCCCAGAGAGGCAGGACTTCAGATCCATCCCTGTGCTCACCATTCCCACTGGCTGGCTCTGGGCTTCTCCTGGGCAGGGTGCAGGGTGTTTCCATCAGCCTCCTCATGCCCGGCGCATGGAGCACAGTGGTGAGCTCTGTATTTGGGCCTCCATAAAGTGGGTACTGCAGTGCTGCAGACCTCCTTGGAATGGGCTTTACAAGCACAGGACATTGCCTGATGCTGGGTATTACATCAGATCCATGCACCATTTTTCCAACTTTCCCCATGTGTTATCCACTGAGCTCTTTTAATAACCAAAATACCAATGACCAGGGGAAGAATGTGTTTAAATCTGACAGGATTTAAAGCGGCTCACATGACAGTGCCCTCTTCCTAAAAGTGGATCAGTCTCTCTACAGGACTACCAGCAAATCACCCTTCTCTGAGCTCTATCAGCATTGTATAGGCATGCCTTCCCCCCCACTGCTCTGGTAAAGGTATCACTGTGGTTTTTTTGAATTGTGCAAATGTGTTAAACATCCAAGATATTTGTCATGAAATGGAAGTGTTGGACTGAGGGTGCATCAGGTGCAGAGTACCTGCGACTGCATGCTGAGGTGATGTGTTTGTGCATATGTCCAATTATTTGTATAGGTATGGCTGACTAGAGAATTTTTCTATTAATTGTAGGTAGGAAAAAAAAACGTGGGGCTCATTCCTAGATCAGAGTTATCTTTCCTAGAATTATAGGCATGGGAACACCTGGATAAGCTAAGAAGATGCCAGCAAAAGAAGGGAGCATGTCTTGTTCACTGGCACTGACCTGCAGATCAAAAGTCTCAGCGGTTATAACCCCTCTCATAGAACAAGGTGGTGCACAGAGTCACAACAACAATTCTGGGAGAATCTCCCACTTACTTGCTATCTGAAGTGTGTGCACAGAGGCACACATGTACATGCCTCTGTGTGTGTGTGTGTTTATGCACTCTTCCTGATAGCCCTGAAGCTGCCTCACATCTTTGTCAGAGGCACTAGCTTAAAAGGCCAGGTAGAATGCAGGCTCTCACTGCTGCAGTGTTTGGTTGACCATCCTGCTGTGCCTGTAACCCTTGTGAACTGTTATACATCTGCATTTCTGCTTTCAGGATTTTAACATCAAAACTGCCAAAAGCTTTTAATAATGTTAATTAGTCTTTTAATGTGCTATTTTATCTATTGTACAGCTGAGATATCTGCGGTGGAGACATACCAAGCAATCCATCCTGGGTCATACAGTGAGTCGGTGGGAAAGCCAGCAATAGAATCCATAAGTCCTACATCCAAGTTCTCTAAGTGCCTTGACTAGTCCAGATTCCCTCCTTAACACCCTTGTCAGATTGTTTATAGGAGATGTATTCATATAGTCAGTAAGACATCAAAATATTCTAATTATATCTAGTCATGTCAAATGACAATTATGCCCTTAGTTCAGTTTGCCAGACAATGCTTTACCAAAGAAGGTTTGCCAAAAATTTTTTGACCGAAGAAAGAGTAGGCATCTGTAGCATCTGCAGACTAGATCATATAAAACATCCCTGCAACAAGTCTGAGCTGTCTCCACGGAAAGCTTGAAGGTAAGTGTACGGGGTCTGCAGGCTTGCAGGGAGGGGATGGTGCCCTTATGTGCCACAACATTGCTGCTGCCCCAATGCTCATTTCCAGGAGGGGACTCAATTTCTCAACTCAGGTTTTAAATCTGCTTTCAAGGCACCTGCACATTTTCATTCTGGATTTCTGTGCAAGTAGGGAGTTGCCATTTCTGTTTTACAGTACTGACCAGCTGCCAGCCTGCAAGCCACCCATCTGGTGTCACAAGAGGTAAGAACCTGATTTATTAATTCTTAGAGGGCAAAGAAAGATCATTTTGGGTGGGATTTCTGGAAAGGTTGTTGTTTTACCCTATATTCAATCCTAGTGTGATTATTGTAGAAGGTGATCAGGATGCCCAAGGTTTTCAAGTGGCTGTGTTTGAAGTCTCTGACCTCTGATGGCAGAGCAGATGTCCATGGGGAAATTCTTTACTTCTGCTTAACTGACCTAACAGAACTCAAGGCTTGCTGGCTTCCCATCTTTGTTATGGCAGCAGTAAAAATGAACCAAGATGAGCATAGCAGGAAAAATACAAAATTCTGCATTCTACCTGAGAATGTATTAATTAATATATAATCTGAGCATACAGACCTTCTAACCACCTTTGTACAATGACAGAGCTCTGTTAGATACACATTTTTTTACTCCAGATAAAAAAAAAACATATTACCTAATGAATAAAGAGGGAATACATTTTATTAATGCAGCTAGAGAATTTTCAAGTGTAATGAGCTAATTTTAGCTACCTACATGTTTAATAAAGCATCTGAAGAAATACTCTTATTTTTTCAAAGTTTTGAGAACTCACTTGTTCTTAGATTTTTTTTCAGTATTTATTTGGGATCTTAATACAGGCTTGGCAATTCTAATTTCAATGCTTGACTTTTATTTCACCCAAGTCAGAACTTTGGGGCTGAAATTATTTAGATATTGTACTGAAGAATGACAAAAGCATACAACAAATTAAATTATGTCATAAAATTAAAAGGTCACAAGGCCTGCTCTTTGCTTTCAGTTCACAACTCCATTAGCAAAATTCATTAATTTCGCACTGCCTTCCTGTTACTATTATATTTTACGTCCCACAAGTTCAGTGTTTCCCAAAAATATGAGTCACCTAAACTGCAGTTGTCCGGAAATGGTGCTTCACTTTTCATCCTTTTAACAAAAAATCCTAACTGTATTTCTATTCCTAAAAGTGATGTCTTAGTGAAACTTGCTCAGCTAAGTCACTCTTAACTTATAGACACAGTATTCTTAAAGCACCAAACCCAGAGTTCTGAAAGGTCATTAAAAGTTGCTCTCCTAAATGTTTGAAGAGGTTTGAAAACCTCTTATTTTCTAAGTTGACCTAAAAGTTAAGTCTCTTGTTAGATGTTCCAAATACTCACAATATGAAGAGAAACCAAGGCACAGGATATAACATTTTTACATTCTTAAAGGAAAGATGTAAATAAACAATGCCATATGGTTTCTCCCCATTAGAGTCCTCTGCTGACATACTTTCAGTAAAGTGCAGACATGGCCTCTGCAGACTCCGAGATGGCCATCTTTGGGGAGGCAGCTCCCTATCTCCGAAAATCAGAGAAGGAAAGAATTGCAGCCCAGAACAAGCCTTTTGATGCCAAGTCATCCGTCTTTGTGGCCCATCCTAAGGAATCCTTTGTGAAAGGGACAATTCAGAGCAGGGAATCAGGGAAGGTCACTGTCAAGACTGAAGGTGGAGAGGTGAGTGAAAAATAAGGCTGAAGGATACCATTTGATTCCCACTCTGAGCTCTTAGCTGACATACATGGATCTTTTGTTTCCTCTGCAGACCCTGACTGTGAAGGAAGATCAGGTCTTCTCCATGAACCCTCCCAAGTATGATAAAATTGAGGACATGGCCATGATGACCCACCTCCATGAGCCCGCTGTGCTGTACAACCTCAAAGAGCGTTATGCAGCCTGGATGATCTATGTAAGTACCAGCAGCAGTCTTCCTTTGGGTAGCCAGGAGGATCTTCTCTGCCAGGCCAAGTGGAAGCCAATGTGCTGTCTCCCTTCCTTGCAGACCTACTCGGGGCTCTTCTGTGTCACTGTCAACCCCTACAAGTGGCTGCCAGTGTACAACCCAGAGGTGGTGTTGGCCTACCGAGGCAAGAAGCGCCAGGAGGCCCCTCCACACATCTTCTCCATCTCTGACAATGCCTATCAGTTCATGCTGACTGGTGAGTGCCTGACATCCCTCACAGCAATCTAAACCATAAAAGCCCACTGATCTCACTGGAGCATGTGACAAAACAGCTAAAATCATCCCAGAGATGTTTGACTGGGACCTTGATTGAGTTATACAGGAATTAAGCACTGTGTATTATTTGCACTTTTTTGTATGAAATTCTGCACTCTCACACTGCAGAAATAGTACTTGACTCAGTTTGCTACTTTTTTCCACTGACAAGAAAGAAAGATACTCCATACAGTCCACTAGTTTGAGCACAGGTTAGACTGTTTAGTTAGATTTCTTGATGAGAACTGTGTGAAGGGCATGTGGATGCACAACTTGATTTAGGACCACATGTCTCTGAGAGCTCTATGCATCCATTTGGGCTTATATGTACTACTGGTGGGACCTAGAAGGAAATTGCGTACTCTTGGACTTTCTTAAGAAGCCTCAACTTGTATTTACATCTTTACTTCTCATTCATCTCAGGACAACTGCTAACACTAACTTTCATTCTGTCTCTTTCACAGATCGTGAGAACCAGTCGATCCTGATCACGTACGTACACCCCCAGCTTGGATCCCTGTGGGGCTACCCAGTGGCAGGGGACCTCCTGCCTGACCACATGCTCTCTGCTTCTCTCTTTGCTTTGACAGTGGAGAATCCGGTGCAGGGAAGACTGTGAACACAAAGCGTGTCATCCAGTACTTTGCAACAATTGCAGCAAGTGGGGAGAAGAAAAAGGAGGAGCAGTCTGGCAAAATGCAGGTGAATTACTAGATACTGGTTTGAATCAATGCTTTTCTTTGGTTCTGATGTAATTGTTAGAAAGAGTAACCAGCAATATTTACCATCCTGTAGGGAACGCTTGAGGATCAAATCATCAGCGCCAACCCACTGCTGGAGGCCTTTGGAAATGCCAAGACAGTGAGGAATGACAACTCCTCACGCTTTGTAAGTTGTTGCTTTAGGCAAAACCCCTCCTCATTATAACAGCAATGATAGGCTAGTAGTATTCTCACATAAGGAGATGGCAATGAAATGTACTTAGTCCTAAATGCCGCTGCTTCTCCTTAACAGGGGAAATTCATCAGAATCCACTTTGGAGCTACCGGCAAACTGGCTTCTGCTGACATTGAAACTTGTAAGAGACTGTCCTGGCCTGCGCCCATTCCTTCCTAGATTCCCACCTCCATGTGTGGTCTTGTGCCTGACTCTTTCTGCCTTTCTTGACAGATCTGCTGGAGAAGTCCAGAGTCACTTTCCAGCTCAAGGCAGAAAGAAGCTACCACATATTTTACCAGATCACCTCCAACAAGAAGCCGGAGCTAATTGGTAGGAGGCATTAGTGAACTTTCTGGAGGAAGATCACTGAGCAACATTTAAGTACATTAAAAAAAAAAAATCCATTAACCCATTTGTTTTCAGAAATGCTCCTTATTACCACCAACCCATATGACTACCCTTTTGTGAGTCAAGGTGAGATCACTGTTCCAAGCATTGATGACAAGGAGGAGTTGATGGCTACAGATGTAAGGAACTTACAGAACAAGTCAACAGGCACAGGTCATATATGACATAACATGCAAATATTTCACTTAGCTGTTTGTATTACCAGAGTGCTATTGACATCCTGGGCTTCAGTGCTGATGAAAAGACTGCAATCTACAAGCTGACAGGAGCTGTCATGCACTACGGGAACTTGAAGTTCAAGCAGAAACCAAGAGAGGAGCAGGCAGAGCCAGATGGCACAGAAGGTATTAGCAAACTCAATAATTAACCCTTCTGTAAGCCACTATGGATGTGGAAGACAGCAAAAGTTATTCTTTGTTGGATTTTAGGATCCCGAGGAAAACAGTGAGCCAGAAAAATCTGTCCCTTGTCCTCTTCTCAGTATATCAAGTTCCATGATCTCAGGATTTTTGTATTTTATGCTATGAACAATTATTAGTTTAAACTGTCCTTTATATACTTCCAGGAAGTCAGGAGTGATGGATCTTCTTTCTGTAACATTATTAGTTGTACCGCTATTGGAATATGTCTTGCAATTGTGAAACAGCCAAGAGGTTCAGTTCTAAGAGGATGGGGGACCATGTTCCCATTCACCCTCACCTGTCAGATGCTAAGGGAACTTCTGATGTATTTGATTTTTCTCCTTTCTTGGTGCAGGACCTACAACCCATGTCTCCAGCTCTCTGAGCAATGGCTCCTCTTGCCTTCTAGTGGGAAGTAGAAGGTGGGAAGTGCCATATATAAAAGGATGAAACCCCATGAGTTTTACTGAACATCAGAAACCAAAGCTCGGAAAGGCTTGTAGACTCTGGATCTGAAAGAGAACAGACATATCCTCTCTGTCTCTGTTTTCCACCCTAAGTATTGGGTGTTTTTAATCACCTGAATGTAGATCAGTACCTGACTGTTGTCACGGCAGCTTCTGAGCTATGCATTTACTGTAGATATTCAGACTGGCAAGCTGCACTTTCAATTTTGTGCCAGGACATTTTTGATCTTTAAAATTTTTGAAAACATCATTACTTTCTACATGCTTTGGTGAAGATTTTCAAACAGAAATTATTTTAGAAAAGCTCAATATGCATAATGTTGACTTTGATGCTATCAAGATTCCCTCTTTGAGAGTCTATCAAAAGATTTCAAAGAACAGAATTCTGAACCCTTCAACCTTTAGAGAATACTCCAGGATTCAAGTCTATGTGACACTAAGTTCTTACTTTTTCCTCTGTCTTTTTAGTTGCTGACAAGGCTGCCTACCTTATGGGTCTGAATTCAGCTGACATGCTCAAGGCACTGTGTTACCCCCGAGTCAAGGTTGGGAATGAATACGTGACCAAGGGCCAAACTGCGCAACAGGTAAGTAACCTGTAACCATGTCTTGAATTAAGACTCTTGATTCTCCTCTGCTCTGTATAGTAACTTCAAGCATTTATTTTTCTTATAGGTGCACAATGCTGTAGGTGCTCTGGCAAAGGCTGTCTATGAGAGGATGTTCTTGTGGATGGTTGTTCGCATCAATCAACAGCTGGATACCAAGCAACCCAGACAGTACTTCATTGGTGTCCTGGACATTGCTGGCTTTGAGATCTTTGATGTAAGTAACAGAGATTGGGTAAGAGCTATTTGGAAGTGACAACTGGATGTTGTGATCACTCTGAGATGTATTTTTAAAGAAGACATAATATCATCAGAATTATTTGCAGCTATTTCCCTTTTTTGTCAGAAAGTAAAAAATGACCTTTCAAATTACTTTTCTTATTTCAAGATGTGCAAACTCAAAAGTAAAGAAAGGTTAAATTAGAAAAATTCCTTGGTTTATATGATCAAAGGTAAGACAGTATAAAAACGTGTATATCGTGATAAGCCTAACCTTGGGTTTTTTTCTCCCTGTCATTTGGTCTCAGATTATACAGGAAATATATTTTATCTTCACATTTTTATAAATGAAAAAATATTCCTTGTGGACAATTAATTTGATGCATTTCACTATGCATCATTTCATTGCATAAACATAAAGCAGACTGGAGAAATGTACAAACTTGACAATGAAGCCAAAATAAATGCATTCCTTATTTTTAAAGGATGAGGTTTTTCAATTACTGCTGCATCTTGCAAATATGAGTCTTTCTTATTTTATTTCCAGTTTAACAGCTTTGAGCAGCTGTGCATCAACTTCACCAATGAGAAACTGCAACAGTTCTTCAACCACCACATGTTCGTGCTGGAGCAGGAGGAGTACAAGAAGGAAGGAATTGAATGGACATTCATTGACTTTGGGATGGACCTGGCTGCCTGCATTGAGCTCATTGAGAAGGTACCCTTCCCATTCAAATGCATTATATGTGTGGAAATTTATAATTACTTGGTCTCATTTTCGAAAGGGATCCTCTATGTTCATGTCCAAATATTCAGCTTTTGTTATTCAAAATACCTTGCCCTGAAGTTAATTTTTTGTGTCAAGTGAAGGAGATTTCATACGGCTTTGTGGCAGCAAGACTGTATTGATCTCTTTGCAAGTGCCAAGAAGATTGTTAAACTTCTAACATAAGTGTTCTTCCAAAACAGTTGGAAGAGTCCATTTCCAGGTCAGCATCTCCTCCTTACCTTTCAGCTCTAACAGACTTGTGCTTGTACAGCAGAATAGCTATATCTTTGTAAGATTAATGTAGAAGATGGACATACATAACTGTCAGCACACAGTCGCACTTACGTGAGCATCCTTTGACTGACAATGAGAAGGCAGTCACACTGCAGGTAAGATGAAAAGTTCAGTGGCTGGCAGGATGATATCAGAATCAGAGAATCACAGAACTGCTGAGGTTTGAAGGCAGATCTGGAGATTACTTAGTCCAACCTCCTTGGTCAAGGCAGGGTGTGATACTTTAACTTAGCTGGCAGCCAAACAAGACAGAGCCACTCGCAGCCTCCCCCACCTCTTGCCCACACTCCCCCCACCCAGGGAATTGGGGTGTGAGTTGGAGGGGTAAAGGTGAGGAGACTTGTAGGTTGAGATAAGAGCAATTTAATAATTAGAGTAAAAATAGAATTAAAATAATAAGAATATAAGAGTAATAATGATAACAACTATATATATACGAATGATGTAGAGTACAGTTGCTCACCACCCACTGATAACGATCCTGGAGGAGTGAAAAGGAATCTTGAAACCAAAACCACAATCCTGGAAAAACGAGCCCGAGCGGTTCCTGAGAGAATCCCCACCTTTCTAGTCAGCCCTGGTTAGTATATTAGACAGGATGTAATATGATATGGAATATCTTATTGGCACATCCAACTGTCCATTCTGGGTTTTACTAACTACTATAGTTTTCTTCTCCACTCCCCTCTTCCAGCCCTCCTCTCTTGGGAAACTGCCCAAGCACAGTGTCCTTGTAGTTATCAACATTGTTCTCATAACAATCCTCACTGAAACCAAAACACAGTGTTTTCCAGTTAATATGCCAGAAGAATATTAACTCTATCCTAGTAAAAACCAGGACACAGGGTCAGCTAAAGCAGGTTGCTCAGGACCATATCCAGTTGAATTTTGAGTATGTCTAAGGGTGGAGATTCCACAGATACTCTGGGGAACTTGTTCCAACTTACGACCATCCTCACAGTAAAGAAGCTTTTTTCTTCTGTTTAAATGGAATTTGATGTATATTAATTCATGCTTGTTCCATGTTGTCCTGTCACTGGACACCACTAAGAAGCCTCTAGTTCTGTCTTTTTTATCCCTTCCCATTAGGTATTTATACACATTGATAAGATCCCCCAGAGTCTTTTCTTTTCTAGACTGAACAATCCCATCTCTCTCAGCTTCTCCTTCCATGTTAGATGTTCCGGTCATTTAAATATCTTCATGGCCTGTCACTGGGCTCACTCTACTATGTCCATGTTTCTCTTGTACTGGGGAGCCAAGCTGAATAGAGGGGATTGATCACCTCCCTTGAGCTACTCCCAACACTCTTAGTGTAGCCCTGGATGAGTTGGCTGCTTTTGCTGCAAGGGTATATTTTTGGCTCATGTTCAATTTGTCTAAGACAACTGTATGTGATTTGGGTCCCTCTGAATGAGATACTACTCTGATTTTATAAAGCATGTTCTCAACACAAACTAAATGAATTTCCATTAATCTTTATGACTCATTTGGCATCAAAAAATGTGATTATCAATACGTTTAATCTCACTTTTTAGCAGAAAATGTAACAGAATAATAATATTTTCTGATGTGTATCTTGATCTGTGTTCCACTACTTTGCCTAGGTGAAGGTCATTATTGTCCTGAAGAAGACTAAATTACAGTCTGGCTCTCTTATGCATTTCTTCCAGCCCATGGGCATCTTCTCCATCCTGGAAGAGGAGTGCATGTTCCCCAAGGCAACTGACACCTCTTTCAAGAACAAGCTCTATGACCAACATCTGGGCAAGTCCAGCAACTTCCAGAAGCCCAAGCCTACCAAAGGCAAGGTTGAGGCCCACTTCTCCCTGGTGCACTACGCTGGCACAGTAGACTACAACATCACTGGCTGGCTTGAGAAGAACAAAGACCCCCTGAATGAAACTGTCATTGGGTTGTACCAGAAATCATCACTGAAAACATTGGCCTTACTCTTTGCCAACTATGGTGGAGCAGAAGCAGGTTGGTTCTATGAATCATGTATTTTCACTGATGTACAACTTACAAAAAGGAATCATAAAAGGCAATAGAAAAATCTAAAACCTGTTTTATTTTTTTTCAATTTTGCAGAGGCTAGTGGTGGCAAGAAAGGTGGCAAGAAGAAGGGTTCTTCTTTCCAGACTGTCTCAGCTCTTTTCCGTGTACAGTAAAGAGTTCACTATTTCTTCCTAAGATGAGGAGTACATCCCCATTTAAAATGGCTAGTCTTTTTCTAGTTTAGTTGTGTTAAAAGACTCTGAAGTTTTTGAGCCGTATTTTGCTAGGAATGAATCCACTGTAATCTATTTATGCTCCATTCCATTGAATGAACAAATTTTCATTTTGTCCACTTGTCCCAGGATGATGTTTCCAGACATAAAGAAAACTCCTAAAATATACCAGATTTCCTTTAGATGCCCACCTCTGGCTTTGGAATCTTTTAACTGCCTTTTAACAACATTCTGCCCACTAGTCTGGAGGACCACCTGTTTGCTTCATTTATGTCTCTAGTTTTTCTCCACAATTCAGGGACCAATCTCTTAGATTTGACATATCACCACTCCTTGGGTTATGGATTTTTAAGACATTCGATACTTTGTTGTAAGTTGTTCTTTGTTATAACCATGTCTTGCTGCCTGGCTGCTCCATACACTTCTGCCAGGTGAAATACCTAGTCTATCCTGAGAATATTTATTACCATATTCATCCTTCAATTAGAACTCTCTTCTTGATATAGCCTAATTTCTTCTACAGATCTGCTGTCCTGTGATTCTTGCTCACTTGACAGCCTCTAGCCAGTGCATGTTTGTATATGCCTCAAGAAAAATAATCGTAGCTGTAGTGCCTTGGCCTTGCAAATGGGAAATTATTGCCAACATGTATCATTAAAAAAATAATGCAATAAGCCCATATTTAAAGGTCTTTAAAGGACTTTAAGAGGTAATGTTATAGTGGGGAATCTGGTGCAGGGAAGAAAGTTGCTGCATTTGGGTTGCATTTCTGTAATGTTTTCAAACTTTCTTCCACTATTCCTCTTGTTTTGACATGTTAGTGTTTAAACATCTTAATGTTTTAGCTGATAAATTTACATACTCTGATGTGTCCCCTGGAGGCACTTGTTTCCCTCCACAAATTATAGGCAATAATTATTTATAAATAAGTATACAGATTTTAATTACAAAACAAGACTGGGATTCATCTCACCTTATTTTCATCTTACCTTACAAGATAAACATGTAACTTAGACCTATAAAACTCAGCTTGTCATTTTTGTTCCTTTTGCATTCGGTGGGAAAACCAGCAAGGTCTATGTAGTGTGCTCCATATGACCCATCTTAAATGCCTACTGTAGTATGCTTCAGACTGCCTCATAGAGGTACCAGTTTATCTCTCTGAGTACATCCAGTGGAAGACAGATATCATTTCTACTGAAGGCATTACACTAGAGACAGTGAAATGTATCAAAACTGTACGTTTACGAGTACAATATTTCCTACAGATTAATCAGAAGAACTTTATACATTAAGTTGATAACAGCAAAAATATGTGGAAAGTCAGAAAAATTAGTGCAGGGGGTTTCAGTTCAGGATTCTGCAAGCTAATTTGTGTCAGATACCTCATTATCTCATTTCACAGTGAATGCTTATAGTGGAAATTATATTTGCTAATATAAACTTTGTTAATGACTCTCCCAGGAGAATTTAAACAAGCTGATGACCAATCTGCGAAGCACCCACCCACATTTTGTACGCTGCATCATCCCAAATGAAACAAAAACACCTGGTAAGAGATTCACATATAGACGGTTTTCAGTATGGTGCAGCTCTTTCCCTCTGTATTATAGAATATAGCATGTATTTGTGCTCTGAACTACTAGGTGCCATGGAGCATGAACTGGTGCTTCACCAGCTACGGTGTAATGGTGTGCTGGAAGGCATCAGAATTTGCAGGAAAGGGTTTCCCAACAGGGTCCTGTATGCAGATTTTAAACAGAGGTGAGACTTCTTCCCGTTACTTCATTTTATCTATCTTGAGTAGCTTGTGAAATTAAAGTTTCACCTCTGGTGATTAAAGCCTTCTCTAAAGTTTATGTTTAGCAGTGCTGTTATGTTCTCAACAGTTCTTAGACTTTTTCTTGCAGTGTACCAGCCAATTGGTCTCAACAACAGACCTCTTTATTTATAGAATCATAGAATCATTTAGGTTGAAAAAGATCCTTTGAGTTCAATACAAGTCCTTCAATTTTCTCCCCCAGATACAAAGTATTGAATGCAAGTGCTATCCCAGAGGGACAGTTCATTGACAGCAAGAAGGCTTGTGAGAAGCTTCTTGGATCAATTGATATAGACCACACTCAGTACAAATTTGGTCACACCAAGGTACAAGAGCTGTTTGTTTAAAGTACTATGTGTTTTTGGTTTGCGTGGCCTGAGAATGATACTCAGATTCTCCAGATAGTATGTGAAATGATCAAATAGTGTATTTGAAAGAAATCAACTGAGTACTTGTTCACTCAACACTTGAATAAAACTGAAATTCATTGACACATGATGATTTAATTAACGGTTAATTAAGGATTCCTAATTTAAGACAAATTTGTAGAATAAAAGAATCAAGGGTTAATAAAAACGAAGGCAAAATGTCTGGCAGTTCCTCAACTGCAGGTAACTGGAAGCTTGGAGTTATAGAAGAGTGTCTGCAACAATATATATGTGCTTTTGCTTTTTCTCTTAACTTCCCATATTATCTGCCATGGCTGACAGGGTACTGGGCTATACTGAACAACGAGCACATACACAACACTTATTGTTATGTTCCTACCTAAGGTGTTCTTCAAAGCTGGGCTGATAGGCCTCTTGGAAGAGATGAGAGATGAGAAGCTGGCACAGCTCATCACCCGCACACAGGCCAGGTGCAGGGGCTTTCTGATGAGAGTGGAGTACCAGAGAATGGTGGAGAGGAGGTAGACATTTCTTCAAATTAGGTTCACTGTATGTGGCTTACTGTCATCATGGTCTAAGTATTTAATATTAATTTGACTTACCTTTCAGAGAGTCCATCTTCTGCATCCAATACAACATTCGTGCATTCATGAATGTCAAGCACTGGCCCTGGATGAAGCTGTTCTTCAAGATCAAGCCCTTGCTGAAGAGTGCAGAATCTGAGAAGGAGATGGCCAACATGAAACAAGAGTTTGAGAAAACCAAGGAAGAGCTTGCAAAATCTGAGGCAAAGAGGAAGGAGCTGGAGGAGAAAATGGTGAAATTAGTTCAGGAGAAAAATGACCTGCAGCTCCAAGTGCAGGCGGTGAGTACTACCAGTTTGCCGCATCCTAACTGAACTATGGCTATCAGGCTGATATTTAAAACTGTATTTTCAAAAGACACATAGAAACTACAATTTAAATCAATTCAGTTGTATTTCATTAAGTGCTGCTCCTAAAAATATAATCAGCTTCAATAAGGACTGTCAGGAGGCTGTAGTCAAGATAATATATGGGTGAGACTTTTCTGCAGTGTATGTTGAGATCTCTATCATTTTCATTCAGTTTACTACATCAGAGCAATCAAGAAACTTTACTTTTATTAGTATAAGGTTTGTTCTTCTAGTAATTTTTTCCTACCTCTCCAAACCTGAGTGTGTCTATCCTTATACATATGATCAGGAATTCTTAGGACAAGTTAAGAGGACATTTCTTTCCTTTCTTTATTCTCCAGTTAAAGAAGATAACTTGTTTCTTTCTGGTGTAGTTGGTGGCCTAGTTGTTAAAGATATTAACAAGGTTGATGGATGTGATTCTCCCCTTCTACTCTGCTCTAATGATACCCTATCTGTAGTACTGCATTCAGTTCTGGGGCCCCCAACATAAGAAGGACACGGACCTACTGGAACGAGTCCAGAGGAGGCCAGAAGGATAATCCAAGTGCTGGAGCACCTCTCCTACAAGGACAGGCTGAGAGAGTTGGGGCTGTTCAGCCTGGAGAAGAGAAGGCTGCAAGGAGACTTTCTAGTGGCCTCCCAATACCTGAAGGGGCTCCAGGAAGGCTGGGGAGGGACTTTTTACAAGGGCAGTTAGTGATAGGATGAGGAGTAATGGCTTTTAACTGGAAGACCATAGATTTAGATAAGATGTTAGGCAGAAATTCTTTGCTGTGAGGATGATGAGACACAGGAATAGGTTGCCCAGAGAAGTTGTGGATACCTCCTCCATGTTTAAGGCCAGGCTGGATGAGGCTTGGAGCAACCTGATCTAGTAGAAGGTGTCCTTGCCCATGGCAAGGTGATTTGAACTAGGTGATCTTTAAGGTCCCTTCCAACCCAGACCATTCTATGATTCTATGATAACTATGTTGTAATACTGAACTAACTGAGAGGAAACAGAAGTTAATATTCTCACTGGCCCTCTGAAATAACTCAGAATCATTATATAAAATTATACGGTTCCTCTGTAGCGTTGCGGTGCTGTGGTTTCTAAATTAAATCATACACAGAATAGAAAAGACTGTATCCCCAACGTAATACTGTGTAGTGTATGTGATATGCAGGAAAGTTTACATGCCTCTCTTTTTAAAGAATCTTGGACTATAAAAAGACGAAAAAATCTACTCACTGCTAAAATTATAATTTTTCTTTCATATTATTCCTGTTAGACTGAAACTTGAGAAAAAATACAACAAATACCATAGGACATCTGTTGCAAAAAAAGCCCAAGGACAAGTTTTCCAGCAACTCGTTTTCTTCTTAGTTGAGGAGGGTCTCATAAAGAAAAGCCAAAGCTGCTGAGTATTTTTGGGCCATGATGATGACAAATCACAAAAAGTTGCTCCAAAAAGGCAGTAGAGTGAAAAAAGAGAAATATAGGAGTGATGTGAGCATAACAGTGACTTTGGTATATATTTATAACTTGGCATATGGTTATTACTCAATACTTCATAAATGTGAGAGATATTCCTATGATTAAGCCCAGATTTATGTACTTTGTTCTAATGTTTGATAGTATGGGATAATATTGAATTCTATACTTTGCATAAATATGTAAATACTAAGGCCTTCATGTAGATTGAAAATAATTTTATTTGATTTTAGATTTCAAAACTAGCTGTATCAAAAGGAAAAATATAAAATCAATTCTATATTATATTTCATTTTGTTGGAACATAAACAAAATTTTTAACTTCAAAACTGCTATCCAGGATTCTAAACTATGAAGGTACATATCATGATATTCCCTCAAAAAACATATCCCTAAAACCAGTATTTTCCTACCAGGAAGCTGATGCTTTGGCTGATGCTGAGGAAAGATGTGACCAGCTCATCAAAACCAAAATTCAGCTGGAAGCCAAAGTTAAAGAGGTGACTGAAAGGGCTGAGGATGAAGAAGAAATTAATGCTGAGCTGACAGCCAAGAAGAGGAAATTGGAGGATGAATGTTCAGAGCTGAAGAAAGATATTGATGACCTTGAGTTAACACTGGCCAAGGTGGAGAAGGAAAAACATGCCACAGAAAACAAGGTACACACATGAGGAGTCACATGCAGGGCCAAGACATGACTGACTCTCAGACTTAAGAGCCTGCTACCATAAGGCATGTTGTCTTTGGAGAATTTGGAGCTGGGCCTTGACTGAGCATTGAAAGAACAAATTAAACACTTGGCAAAACACTGCAAAGTGAAAATGTCTGCATCAGCAGATGTGTTTTCTACCAAATTTTGACACTTTATCATATTTGCAGGTGAAAAACCTGACAGAGGAGATGGCAGCCCTGGACGAGACCATTGTCAAGCTGACAAAAGAGAAGAAAGCCCTCCAAGAGGCCCATCAGCAGACCCTGGATGACCTGCAGGCAGAAGAGGACAAAGTCAATACGCTGACCAAAGCTAAGACCAAGCTGGAGCAGCAAGTGGATGATGTAAGCACACAGCATACAGCAAGAACAGGACAAGTATGGAGTTATACCTGACTGGCACAGCACTGATGGTCTTGTTCTGTTTAGCTGGAAGGGTCCCTGGAGCAGGAGAAGAAGCTGCGCATGGACCTTGAGAGAGCTAAGAGGAAACTTGAAGGGGACCTGAAGCTGGCCCATGACAGCATCATGGATTTGGAAAATGACAGGCAGCAGCTGGATGAGAAACTGAAGAAGTAAGTGTGACTTTGGGGCACCAGAGTGCTGGGCTGGTGCACTTGTCTTTTTCCTTTGAGCTCTAACACCGTTTGCCTTGTGCATAGGAAAGACTTTGAAATCAGCCAGATCCAGAGCAAAATCGAGGATGAGCAACTTCTAGGCATCCAGTTACAGAAGAAGATCAAGGAGCTGCAGGCAAGTCCATTTCTTCCCCCTTCTCACCCAGTCTCAGGACAGGTAGGAGCAGGACGTGGATGTGAAGGGTCCCTAATGTTCCCCAGGCTCGTATTGAGGAACTGGAGGAGGAGATTGAGGCAGAGCGAACCTCTCGGGCAAAAGCCGAGAAGCATCGGGCTGACCTCTCCAGGGAGCTAGAGGAGATCAGCGAGCGGCTGGAAGAAGCAGGAGGGGCTACTGCAGCTCAGATTGAGATGAACAAGAAGCGTGAGGCAGAATTTCAGAAGATGCGCCGTGACCTTGAAGAGGCCACGCTGCAGCACGAAGCCACGGCTGCTGCCCTGCGGAAGAAGCATGCGGACAGCACAGCGGAGCTTGGGGAGCAGATCGACAACCTGCAACGAGTGAAGCAGAAGCTGGAGAAGGAGAAGAGTGAGCTGAAGATGGAGATTGATGACTTGGCCAGTAACATGGAGTCTGTCTCCAAAGCCAAGGTATACAAATACTTTTATGAGCAATTTGAAAACAATAAAATATTTATGTTTAATCTTATCTTATTTAACTTTTATCAGGTTATGATGTAACTTTTTTCTCCAAATATAACGTATACAGCTCTGAACATATGCATGTAGTCCCCAGATATATAAATAGCATCTGCTGTAACGAAGGCAGAATCAAGGTATTGACTCTATTGTCTTTCACCTAGGCAAACCTGGAGAAGATGTGCCGCACTCTGGAAGATCAACTAAGTGAATTTAAAACAAAGGAGGAGCAGAATCAGCGCATGGTCAGCGATCTCAGTGCTCAAAGAGCTCGTCTGCAGACAGAGTCTGGTATGGCACTTCCATGGAGAACCCCTTAAATGACTGTCTTGACTGTTAAAGAATTTTCCTAACCACAAACTTTTTCAGGTGAATATGCACGCCAGGTGGAGGAAAAAGATGCTTTAATTTCTCAGCTGTCTAGAGGGAAACAGGCTTTCACTCAGCAGATTGAAGAATTGAAGCGGCAACTAGAGGAAGAGATAAAGGTGAAAATATTTTATGTTACATATGAAATAAATATTTTACATCACATTGTTTTTGGTAGAGTGTTCAAGAGTTCAAAAGATGATCTAATTCAAAGTTAACACTTCAACATCCCATTAGGTCATGCAACTTTAGGCCCTGTCAGTACAGGACTCCCAGCTTTTTGCAGTATATCAGACCTTGGCTTTTATTTTTTCATGCAGTTACTATTTGTCTGGGATATATTCCAGTGTTTAAATGACAGTAAAAGAAAATTTCCCAGGATACATCCAGTCCTTATCGCAAACATTTTACCACCAGGCCAAGAACGCCCTGGCCCACGCCTTGCAGTCTGCTCGCCATGACTGTGACTTGCTCCGGGAACAATATGAGGAGGAGCAGGAAGCAAAGGGGGAGCTGCAGCGTGCCCTGTCCAAGGCCAACAGCGAAGTGGCCCAGTGGAGAACCAAATACGAGACAGACGCTATTCAGCGCACGGAGGAGCTGGAGGAGGCCAAGTACGTGAGGAATGTGGGTAAGGCTAGCAGAAACCAATAATGAAAAGAGAGACCACTGAGATAATAAAAGGTGAAAGCCTTAGAGTAGGTTGTGGAATACATACAGAAATATGTACTATAAAGGGTGTAGTTTTGAAAAACATGAGGAGAATAGGCTGCAGGACAAAGAATGCAGGAGAAAGGCAATGTGTGGTGTGTGCAGAGGGCACAAGGATAGTCAGACCCTGGAGAGAAAAAGGGAAAAAAAAAGACTGGCTGGGATGGACTCTGCACTGTGTGCCTGGGGACAAAGTACTGCAAAGTGCTTCACCACTGTTAGGAAAATGAAAACAAGGTCCATTTTAGTCCACTATTATGAATTGTGCTTATCACCTCCCTCCAGGAAGAAGCTGGCACAGCGCCTGCAGGATGCAGAGGAACACGTTGAAGCTGTAAATGCCAAATGTGCTTCCCTGGAAAAGACAAAGCAGAGGCTGCAGAATGAAGTGGAGGACCTGATGATTGATGTGGAGCGATCAAATGCTGCCTGTGCAGCTCTGGATAAGAAGCAGAAGAACTTTGACAAGGTCCTTTGGGCTCCAGTCTTGGGTTTCCTGGGCAGAGCATTGCCTCCTGATTGCCACATTCATACTGAAGCCTCATTTCTCTTCAGATCCTGGCAGAATGGAAGCAGAAGTACGAGGAAACACAGGCTGAGCTGGAAGCCTCACAGAAGGAGTCTCGCTCTCTCAGCACGGAGCTGTTTAAGATGAAGAATGCTTATGAGGAGTCCTTGGACCACCTGGAAACACTGAAGCGAGAGAACAAGAACTTGCAGCGTAAGTCCCTGGCCCTCTGCTCCTGGCAGAGCTTTCTCACAGGCTTGTCTATTGAGCATTCCATATGAGCCTGTGCCTGCAGGTTGGCAAAGATGCCTGTCACCTTGGTAGGACAGGGCCCTTTCCATTCTGCTCTGTGCCTGACCATGCCATTGGCCTTTGTTCCCACAGAGGAGATTTCCGACCTCACGGAGCAGATTGCGGAGGGAGGAAAGGCGATTCATGAGCTGGAGAAAGTCAAGAAGCAGATTGAACAGGAGAAATCAGAAATCCAGGCTGCCTTGGAGGAAGCTGAGGTACGTGCCCATAATCACTGCTGTCTGCACTAAAAATAGGAGCAATGGGGAAATATGGCAAAATCTGCTTGGTCCCTCTCTGTTCTGGCTGAGGAGTGCAGCCAGCTGAGACGATACCATCCTGCATGACGTCCTTGTCTCTAAATTGGAAACATGTGGGTTTGAGGGATGGACCACTCGGTGGATAAGGAATTGGCTGGATGGTCGCACTCAAAGAGTTGTGGTCAACAGCTCAGTGTCCGAGTGGAAACCAGTGACGAGTGGTGTCCCTCAAGGTTCGGTACTGGGACCGGTGCTCTTCAACATCTTTGCTGGAGACATGGACAGTGGGATTGAGGGCACCCTCAGCAAGTTTGTCAACGATACCAAGCTGAGTGGGGCGGTTGACATGCAGGAGGGACAGGACACCATCCAGTGGGACCTTGACAGGCTTCAGAGGTGGGCTTATGCTAACCTCATGAAGTTCAACAAGGCTAAGTACAGGGTCCTGCACCTGGGTTGGGGCAATCCCAATCACAAATACAGGCTGGGCAATGAGTGGCTTGAGTCCATCTCTGAAGAGAAGGACTTGGGAGTGGTGGTGGACGAGAAGCTCAACATGAGCCAGCAATGTGCGCTCACATCCCAGAGGCCAATAACTGTGTCCTGGGCTGCATCCAGAGCAGCGTGGGCAGCAGGTTGAGGGAGGTGATTCTCCCCCTCTACTCTGCTCTTGTAAGGCCCCACCTGGAGTACTGTGTCCACTTCTGGAGCCCCCAACAAAAGAGAGACATGGACCAGTTGGAACGAGTCCAGAGGAGGCCACGAGGATGATATGAGGGCTGGAGCACCTCTGCTGTGAGGACAGGCTGAGAGAGATGGGGCTGTTCAGCCTGGAGACGAGAAGGTTTAGGGGAGATCTTATAGTGGCCTTGCAGTACCTGAAGGGGGCCTACAAGAAAGCTGGGGAGGGACTTTTCATAAGGGCAGTTAGTGATAGAACAAGGGGTGATGGCTTGAAACTAGAAGAGGGCAGGTTTAGATTAGATATTAGAAAGAAATTCTTTACTGTGAGGGTGGTGAGACACTGGCCCAGGCTGCCCAGAGAAGCTGTGGCTGCTCCTCCCTGGAAGTGTTTAAGGCCAGATTGGATGAGGCTTTGAGCAACCTGATCTGGTGGGGGGTGTCCTGGCAGGGGACATGCCATGCTCATTGCAGGGGGGTTGGAACTAGATGATCTTTTAGGTCCCTTCCAACCCAAACCAGTCTGGGATTCTATGATTCTATTTCCTGAAATGTTCTGTAATTACCCAGAAGCAAGCAGTAGCATTATCAATGTTATCAATGTTTGTGTCCAGGCCTCCCTAGAACATGAAGAGGGGAAGATCCTGCGCCTCCAACTTGAGCTCAACCAAGTGAAGTCAGAGATTGACAGGAAGATAGCAGAGAAAGATGAGGAGATTGATCAGATGAAGAGAAACCACCTGCGGGTTGTGGAGTCCTTGCAGAGCAGCCTGGATGCTGAGATCAGGAGCAGGAACGAAGCCCTGCGACTGAAGAAGAAGATGGAGGGAGACCTGAATGAAATGGAGATCCAGCTGAGCCATGCCAACCGTGTGGCTGCAGAGGCACAAAAGAACCTGAGAAACACACAGGCAGTGCTCAAGGTCTGTTCAGCAAAGCTAGAGAGAGAGAGAAGACATCTCTGGCATTTTGGGCACACACTACTGCCATGTAATTTCTCTTGCCTCTTTTACAGGATACCCAGATACACTTGGATGATGCTCTCAGGACACAGGAGGACCTGAAGGAGCAGGTGGCCATGGTGGAGCGCAGAGCAAACCTGTTGCAGGCTGAAATTGAGGAGCTACGGGCAGCCCTGGAGCAGACAGAGCGGTCGAGGAAAGTGGCTGAGCAGGAGCTTGTGGATGCCACTGAACGTGTGCAGCTCCTCCACACCCAGGTAAGGGTGTGGTGCAAAAGCAGGTGTGCTGACACTTAACAAATACAGTGGGCTGCTGTTTACCAGATAGGGAGTACTGGAATGGCCTCCCTACTGCTCTCCACAAAGAAAACCATACTTGGCAGCCAACACCTGAGCTCCCCACTGACATTGTTGTAAACAAGCATTTTAAAAAGAATTGCAGATTTTGAATTGCAAGCTTGAAGAATAAAGGCTTGGCTCCAGCTGCAGATTTGGTAATGCAGGCCTCAGAATACAAGTCTTGCAATCTGTCTTTGCACAGAACACCAGCTTGATCAACACCAAGAAGAAGCTGGAAACAGACATTGCCCAAATTCAGGGTGAAATGGAGGATACGATCCAAGAAGCCCGCAATGCTGAAGAGAAGGCCAAGAAAGCCATCACAGATGTGAGTTGGGGACTCCTTTCACTGCTTAAGATAAGTGCCCTCTCCCCAGAGTGTCTCCAGCCCCAAAACGCCTTTGACCTTCTGCTCTCCAGGCAGCCATGATGGCAGAAGAGCTGAAGAAGGAGCAGGACACCAGCGCCCACCTGGAGAGGATGAAGAAGAACCTGGACCAGACGGTGAAGGACCTGCAGCACCGTCTGGATGAGGCCGAGCAGTTGGCACTGAAGGGAGGCAAGAAGCAAATCCAGAAGCTGGAGGCCAGAGTGCGTAGGGCTGGTATTTGTCCACCTGCAAGCATGTTATGTAAGCAGCCAGCAGGGAAGCTCCAAAGATGGGCTTCTCATTGCAGGTGCGTGAGCTGGAAGGGGAGGTTGATGCTGAGCAGAAGCGCAGCGCTGAAGCCGTGAAGGGTGTGCGCAAGTACGAGAGGAGGGTGAAGGAGCTGACCTACCAGGTAAGGCAGGAGGCCTCCTTGGGCTGACATATCCTCTCTCAGGAAGTAAACATTTTTGCACTTGATTGCCAAGGAGAATTGCTAATTCACATGGTGAGGAAACCAATTCACTCTCTTTCCTGTTTGCCAACTGCTTCAGTCTGAGGAAGACAGGAAGAATATTCTCAGGCTGCAGGATCTGGTGGACAAGCTGCAGATGAAGGTGAAGTCCTACAAGAGACAATCTGAAGAGGCAGTAAGTATCACTCTGAGTTTTTGGCAAGAAACACTTTCCAAGTGTGTAGCACGATCACTGAGGAGACAACCAGTGTCACTGGTTGATAATGGAGGGCCTCAAGTTCTTTGAAATGCTAATAAACTAGCCTAGCCTTTGAGAATTAAATCAATGAGCGAATAAGAAGGCTAATGATGAGGGCAAGTGCACATAATAATTTTTTTGCATTAGAATAACAAAATAGTCAGTAAGAAGGTGTTCTTATTAATAATAATAACAGTGTAATATATTAAGAAGTTTTGAAATGAACATATTTTCAGAATTTTGAAATTCCTATAACTGTCTTGACGAAAGATGCCTTTACCCTCACAATTTGGAGAACCTTGATAGTTATGTAGAAGCAAATCACCTGCCAAAAGTCCAGAATTCTCCATAAAATGTTGCCTATAAAGTCCTTAGTCCTTCATCTACTAAAGAGAATTCCTCATTTTGGATACAGCCAGGGAAATTTCAACAGATAGTGAAGGTGTTGGAAGTACACTCCTAAACCACATTGTGCACTGGCATTCAGAATTTTGCAAGGATCTTCTGTCCTTTTCTGGGATTTTGCAATCCTGGATGAACTGAGGGAAGTCCTGTAGCCCCTGAATTTATGAATGTCTGAGCATGGTTTCTTTGCTGTTGCAAACAGTCCATTACAGCCAAGGGCTTCTGGACTCAGATAAGGAGATTTGTGAGAGGGACACTGGGGAGATCTCTTGGACTCACTGTCTCACAAATTCCTGACCCCTTCTCAGAGTCTGCAGAGGTAGTAGAACATTTAATTTCAAAAATCTGATTTCCAGCTGCCCAGTTTGTTTCCTTCCCACATTCCAGAGCAGAATTATGTTCAAACTCTATTGTGCTCTGTCTACATTGGATCCTCTGAAAAGGGGAGGAGGAGGAGGTCTGTGTGAGACTAGTGTGTAAGCAGTGGTGGGTGGGGGATGGAGGTCTGGGCCCTCTCTCAGGGAACAGCCACAGCCCCACAAGGCCAAGGCGAAGAAGGAATGAAACCCCTGCCCTGGGCTTGTCACCACTGACACCCTCTCCCCACACAGGAGGAGCTGTCCAATGTCAACCTCTCCAAGTTCCGCAAGATCCAGCACGAACTGGAGGAAGCTGAAGAGCGGGCTGACATTGCAGAGTCACAGGTCAACAAGCTCCGAGCAAGGAGTCGGGAGTTTCATAGGAAGATAGAAGAGGAAGAGTGAAGATATGATGAGGCAGCAAAGTGACCTGAGGGTTACACAAAATGTGGACCTCTTGGTCACTTTCTTCTGTAATTAGTCTTTGTACCCACCTCAATGTCTAGAGAATAAAAACTGTAGATTCCTCCGCATGCACACTATGAACGGTGTCTTCTTTGTTGTTTTGTTGTTGTTGTTGTTGTTGTTTGGCTGGGGTTTTTTTTTCTAATCAAGCTTGGGATATTGCATTGCAGAACAAGTTTTCTTACTTTTCCTGGCTTGGGGAAGGGAGAAGGTAATGCAAACTCTGAACTGAGGATCCACAGACTTGGAGCCTGGCCATTCCTGTGGAGACTACTGATAGTCCAACATGTGCTCTCTTCTGTCTCCAGCAGCTCCTTGCTCTGCTCCTACCTACCCTCACATACTCTTAATGCTTTTCCCATTGTCATTTCCATGCAGCTTACTTCCCATGTGAGAGGCAAGAGAGAGTGATGCCTTTCCCTTTCCCTTTCCCTTTCCCTTTCCCTTTCCCTTTCCCTTTCCCTTTCCCTTTCCCTTTCCCTTTCCCTTTCCCTTTCCCTTTCCCTTTCCCTTTCCCTTTCCCTTTCCCTTCTTTTGTTTGTGATCCTGGCAGTCACAATGCCTAAACACCAGTCTCTGAGTAAGTTATCAGAAGTCACAGTGCACTGCACCGTGAAGGACCAACAGTTCCTTGGCAGAGATGATTTTTGGCACACAAAGCACTGTTACGACACATCGATAGTGCCCCTAAATTATGCCATCTCTCTTACACTAGATCCCCTCAGCTGCAGCCACCACCTGCTCCTTGTTTCCCTGCAGTAGACAAAATGCTGAGCCCTGTGTGGGGCCACATGCTGGAAGGACCGCCCCTTAGGGCCCATTTCTTGCACACTGTGTGGCACCAATACACCTCCTCAACACATCACCTCAAAGGTCAGCCTTGTCACCTCTCACACAACGAGCTGCACATGGCACTGCCCCAGGCAAGAGAGAAGGAGAAAACTAATGGGTGTACCTCTCCATTCCTTCCTCACATACCAGTGCCTCACTTTTGGCCTCCCTACAGGTTAAACAGACAATATATTTCTGGGAAGAAGGGAAGAGGATGAGGGAAGAAGGGAAGGGCGAGATTGTCAAACACTTTTTCCTTCATTCAGACCCTGATCTGAACAGAGGAGGCACAACAGACGTGTACAACGGAGAAGTCTTGTGCTCTCTCAGCCATCTCCGCTGGATTGTTCCAATGCATTAAGCCTTGCCTCCAGTTTGGGTGAAGGACTCGCAGGGAGCGCTGAGGTAGGTTAAAGACAAGCCCACAGGTGTCTCCCTAAGCTGATGTTTTCATAGAACTGACAGCTCTTGGCTTACAAGTAACTTCTATCCCTTCTTTTCAGGGAGACCACACAGCCTTGGAGGATTGTCTCAGAAATCACAAAGACTGTAAGGCTGTACGTACAGTGAATCCAACACAGGTTAGCAGTAACGGAGAGCTATTAAATTAATTTGGAAATCCTTTCAGCCGTATCAACTTACACAATTGCAGCCACTGTGGCAGCAGTGCCTGTCTGAAGCATTCATCATCAGTCACCCCAGCTGACTCCAGGCTGTAGGATCCCTTGATGCAGACCAATGTGGAGTGGATGAGAATCACCTTAGCAGCAGCTGAGGAGTGAAGTGCAGCTGGCCACTGAAAGGCAACAAGAAGCAGGCTCAGGAGGAGGGTACGTGTTGATGTTGAAAGCTTGTGACAGTCCACAGCTTTCCACCTCTGGCTACTGTAGAAGCACTAGTATTCAAAAGCAGGAGTGGGTCCTCCGTGGAGCACTGAGCCTGGCAGGGCTGCAAGGATGGGGTTGGGGCTGGTGTTGTGGGCTGAAGGGACACAGGCTGTACAGAAAATTATTGTACTCAAGCCTGAAGTGGGTAGTCCCTGGATGCTTTCCACCTTGTTTGCTTACCATGTTTTCAAGGGAGAGCCTGCCAGTGGAGCTCCTTGGGGTGATGGGAAGTGGTAAGGACTGACACTGTCTTCTTGGTCTAAGCTTGGAGAAGTCAATGCCAGAGGCTTTGTCTCCAAATAGATGCTCAGACTGCTGGGAAGTTACAACTGACAGCTCCATGGCTGTGTGCCTATGACAGTGACATCCAAAGGCCTCTCACCTTACCTGGCTCCTGAGTGCAGCCTCACCAGTGCACCAGTTCTCACAAGGAAGTCCAGCCCGCTTCCAGTGTCGCTAATGAGCTTTGCCGAACAGAAACCTCTGTCAGCCCTGTCTGAAGAGAGCAATGGGAGATGATTCTTTAGGAGCAGACCTCAGTTTTAAATCACAAGGACCTTAAGGAAGCCACCTTGGGTCCTTGCAGAGATGCCAGACTAGTCCTTCCTTCTGATGACACTGCACAATTTTTCCCCATGGCTTCCTAGCAGTCTCCCAACCTTGTTCATCTCTCCTTATCCCCTTCAATCTTTCTCCTTGGCTGAAAGCATGCATTGGTCTACCACCACAGCCAGGGTCACTTGTGGTGATCCTTGCCTGCCTAAACCCACCTATGAACTGACTGCTCCTCTTGGGTGGCTTGGGAATCTCTAGCCACACCTGTAGGCATCTCCAAAGCTTCTCCGCAACATCCATGAGCATCCCTCTTAGCTGTAATGGCTTGTACAAGCATAAACTTCTGAGACTCTCTGAAATCCTGCTTTACAGACCCTGCACCACGTTGCCTCCATCTTGGAAGCTTGAGCATGTGTCATCAGAATGAAGGAATGCAGCCAGCAAAGCCAGGCATAGGAGAGAGAAGAGGTGTCAGGCATGAAGAGGAGTGAGCAGGCTGATGGCTACTGGCCACACTGGTAAGTGTGACAGCTGCAGATAGTTTCTTTGATGACTGGCTCAAAAGAACTGTCACAAAGGCCATCAGTGGGAAAGGACAGGCAAGTCACTGAAGAAGCAGCTCTCGCATCACGGGCATAACTGTGTCTGTTCTGACCTACCATAGCCACCTTCAGACCCTGTTCTGCAAAGTCAACAGTTCCTTCCTCTAGCCTCCTGTGTATTTCACTTGTACGCAGTTACTCACCCTCTGGTATCTCTCTGGCTCTCCAGGATGTGCTTGAAAACAAAGCAGGCAGTCACACGCCCTAAGCTCAGGGACAGGTGCACACCCTCAGGCAGGACTTGCCATGAACATGGCTGGGCAGTGCTGATGGGACTGAGGCCTGGCCTCGTGTCCCCAGAAAATTCACCCCTCCCTCCTGGCCCCCGCCTCCTGGGCTCTGAGGTTCCACCAAATCGGCCATCAGCCTTCGCAAGAGCCCTTCCCAAAGGAGGAGATAAGGCCATAGAGAGCTTGGGAGCATACCCGTGCCAGAAGGATCAGCCCGTCATTTGTCTCCCTTCATCCTCAGTGTCAGAAGCTCAAAATAGCCCTGCTCTTGCAAGACTCCTGCGCGCGGTCATGCCTGTTTGTGTAGATGATACGCTTCCTCTAATAGCGCTCGAAGACATTCCTCGGCGGGTAGGTTGCCTTCTATATCTCAGCACAACGTGCTGCCATGGAGGAGCTGGACAACTGTGTGGTGTCCTAAGACGACAGATGCTATTCTTACCGCAGAGACTCGCTCCAGCACAGCTCCTTTCTCAGCTGAAATGTTAAAGATCAGAAGCAGGCCTGAGCGTGCTCTCCCTGGTAAGCGCATAAATCAAGAGCATCCCCTTTGAAGTCTGTGCAATGGCACTGTGCCAGCTCAGTGCCTGGGTGCTCGCCGTGCCCTCCTGGGACACGCTGTCCCATGGGGAGCACGGCAGCTGCCCAGGTACTTCCAGTGGTCAGCTGTGGCTTAGTTTGGGGTGGTTGAGGGCATCACTTCTCTTGTAAATCAACAAATGAAGAAGGTGAGCTGGGCTGCAGCACTGGAAGCGCACAATTTTACACCTGCCTCCCCCTGTGTGGGTGCGGATGAAGACAGAGGCAGGGCTTGTTCCAAGGTTCAGCAGCTTGCAGCTGGCCACCTCCCTTTGCTCAGGCTGTGCTCTCACAGCACTCACTGGGGGAAGATGGTAAGGCCGTACACCAGAGAACCTTGTCACCTGACAGTAAAGGCACAGAGAACGTCTTTTAGGGATCCTTGGCAGAACGACGATGGCATTATTACCAGGGCTTGGGAGCAAGTGGTACCAGTCACAGGGCTCCAGCAGGCTCCTGTCAGTCAGAGGCAGCTCAGGCAGGCAGCAGCTGACTGTGCCCACTGCTCAAAGGCCCCATTGCCAGGGGATGGCAGCCTGGAGCCGCCGAGGTGGATCCTCCTCTGAGTGACTGGTCTGCTACAGACCAGCAGCAAAGTCTCAAAACCAGATGCTTTTAAAGCTGCTGAAACTTCATCGCCCACATATTATGACATTTACTGAAGGTAAAGAAATTCCCTTAGGAGTATGAAATCAGACAGAGAAATGTATAGGGTTTGTCATTTGAGTCAGGGATAAAAAGAATTGTAGGCACAAGTTTACACACACTGAACAATGTCATACAATTGCATATGGGGTATATCTAATTGTTGCAAATATTAGTAATCTTTCTATGATGTTGGATATGAATGTTTGCTTTCCTCAGAAATGGGTTACCTTAGTGATAGTCTACCGTATTTTTAATAGAGCTCATTTTGTAGACCTTTCTGTAGAGGAAGGAGGAGATGAGCCAGAATGACAAACATAAAGAATACGACTTAGAAAAAGGTATAGGTAGAACTTAATTTTTTAAAGTCAAGATATGAGAAAAGATTGTGGGAGTGTGAAAAGAATTTTGTCAAATGAAAAAGTTTTTCCTTAAGAGGCCTAGAGGTTTATCTTGCCAGAACTATAAATGTTTAATCTGAAGTAAAAAGGATTTGGGGTAAATATTAAGGAAATATTTGAGTAAAAAAAACCCTATATGGTAGAACAGAGTATAATATTGTATAATCTCCTTTCACCTAGTCTTTTAAGGATCTGATTTAGTAAAGCATCTACCAAGGACTGTCTAGATATGCATGCTATCATATGCACTTTTATAGAAAATAAGCAAGTACATCAATAACTTTCTTGCAACTGAAACTGTGATGATCATCATGTCTATTTTTATGATCCTGCCTGGAAAAGGTGCTATAATTTCTAAGAAGGTGTATATATCCCACTTTGCCTCATAATACCCAGCAAAACTGTGTAGATGTGTTAATATCTGAAATATTATTTTTATCTATTAAAAGCTTCTGTTTTCCAATTGGAAAGAGTTCCCATTTTAGGGTTCTGTTTATTTGCTTCTGTGAACAACAAGGTTAGTTTGGGAAATACATTCTAGGTTATATAAAACCACCGATTTTTCAAATTTAATTAATAAATAATTTGCCTTTAATTTAAGAAACACTGTAAACACCCTTTAAAAATCAGAACTCTTGTTATTTTTATGGACCTATAAGACTGTTTTCTTCAGAACTCTTTAACTTGTAAAAAACCCTTTCTCTAATGGTGCAATATGTACTATAACAATGTGCTAACCTAAACAAGATACATCACATATAGCTAGAACATCCATTAAAAAAAAAATCACATTCTCAATTGTTTTTTGTGCTGAGTTAACAGTAGCATTCACTTGAGGAAGCCACAGATTATGATAAATTATCAGTATTGAAATAGCATTCCAAGGCGAGGGAAACCAAGGATTCCTTCCTCTCGGCTATTTATTGCCATAACTGCAAAATGATAGCCTTTTGCATTGATGCACTGTTTGTGGAGCTGGGCTGCCTGACAACTGACAAGTACTAACTGATCATGGGGAAAACACTGCTCCAAAGTGGCCATAAACCACCATCTCAGTAAGAAAGTTTAGAATAGATACAGTGCATATGTTCCAACAGAACTGCTGTCCCACTGCAGAGGACCTCTGATCTGTGAACTCTTGGGCCAGGGGGACATCTATATCTCCTGAGCTAACTGTTCCAGTTACAGAATTTGTTGAAAGTATTCCGTATTAAAGGAAGAAACTTCTTAACAACTAGTTGGAGGAAATGAAATTAAATTCAACAGCTGAATTCTTAATGAATTCACAACACAGAAAAAACTGTGGACAACTTAGATACGTACGGGCACTAAGGGTTGAAATCCAGGCTTAGCAAATATATGAAGCAGACAGCAGTCAAGAGACGTCTCTCCTTTGAGATCTTGCACCCTGCAAGATACTGACCACCTGGAAAAAATTCTAGGGATCAGCAGGCACTTTGAGGGACCCGAGGGACTGATTTGGAAGGAAGGTAACATATGCCTATGGTGCTTAACAAAGCAGTGATGAAGTGAAGTTGGTTTTGTGACAGACCACAAGGAGAGAAAGGTCTGATGCTGGTAGACTTTAGTGGAGCAAGTCAGGAATTTCCTCAGGAGAGGGGAATGTAAACCCTGTTAGAACCCCCAGCTGCTAATCTCCCACATGGACCACCAGCAGCCTGACACTCTGGCTGCTGGCTGTGTGGTGACACATTGCCTCCATTGTCTTCTGCTGGAGCTGTTCTGCTTTACACAACTGATTTACCCTTCAGGAGGAGTGGGGACTTGTATCCTTCCCTTGGCATCTCAGATGGATGCAGAGAGCAACTAAAGAAATGTTTAGGCTAACCACTAAGGAAATCTATCTGCTAATGTTACATAGGAGGTGGAGTCTCTAAAGTGACAGGAGCCTTAGTGTTTTGAAAAAAAATTCCCTTGAAAATACTACAAGAAAAATATCCTGCTCTGATATAAATATGTACTACAGATTAACTATAGCATAGTTTACCTTGGCACCTGGGAGATGCTCTCTGCAGTTTAACTGCTATCTTTACTTCCTTAAATATGTGACTTCATGTGAAAATTCAGATGAAGTGCAAAGAAGATTTATCTTTTTAACACTCAAAGACAGTAAAAAGTGAATTGAACCCCATACATGGCTGTTTACTTTCTATGAATTAGCCTCAGTAGAGTATCACAGTAACATGCCATACATTCAGAGAATAGTTCATGGGTTCAAAAAGTTTTTGGACAAACTAGTCAGTTAAAAATCCACCATGAGCTGTTAAATGCACAGACATTGTGTCCTGCTCAGTGCTTCCATAAATACAAATTACTGGGAGTCTTGGAGAGTTTTAGAGAAGTGCTGCTTTATGTTGCCCTAGGTGGGATGATGCTCCTTCCTGGACGTCACTTTCAAAGACAGAAAGCTGGGCTACATGAACCATTGATCTCACAAGTACGGATTATTTTAGGTTATGCTACAGTTGCCTGCAGGGGTTAATACCATGCTCCTTCCTTTCTTTTCCTTCCCCTTCTTTCCTTGTCTTCTGTCTACTTGCTTTTTCTACCCAGTGGTCTCCCAGCTTACCCACCCCAATCCCCTGCTCTGTAACAGGAGCCCCTCAGCTGCTTCAGTGGGTGATAGAAAGGGCATCCTGAATGTTATCTCCTTGGCCAGCATCTACTGCCCAGATCTCTTCCGCCGATGTTAGCTGTGGAGACAGGAGAAGTGTGAGTAATGGTGCACCTGTGGTGCACATTTGAAAGCTGCTCATCCTTTAATCCCAGATTGTGAGTTTTATTGGCCTCTCATGTTCAGTTAACTTATTCTGAGGACTTCCAAGAATACCACTTTGTGGGAAGCTTCTTAGCAACAAATTTGTCATCAAAGTTCCCCCTGGGACAGACACATTCACTTTCCTTGACATATAGGGAAGGTAAATCATGATTACATTAAGATCTGCAGACATTAGTTTATGAATAGAGCAGAAGAGACAGGGCATAACAAGACAGTTATAGTCCCTTCATGACCAGCATGTGACATCAGCTTGTCTTCACAAATGTTCACATGTAGACCCAGAAATTTATGCTTACTTTTGGCATGGTGAAGAATCGGTGGCCCACACTGCTTTTCAACCCAAAGGTTTTAAGTCTCACTAGTTATGATCCTCAGTAGTTCTTTCTGGGAAATCATTTATTGCTTCTAGCAGTTCTCTCAGCCCATTCCTTCAGCCACGTTTATCAGAAATGTTAGTTTAATGGCACATTTCCTAACCAGATGACACATCAAAAATATGGACTGAGCATATTCTGCACATAAGATTGAAAGCATGAACCTTAGCAGATCTACACTGAAGTGATAAATAATCTTTTAATATGGAAAATACGCTCTTATCACCTCCAGGGTTCAGTGTTCAGCCACATCCTAGCAGAAGTGTAGGGATGAGCAGTTTTGCTACAGACCAGTGGTCTGACATTTCTGCTTGTCTGGTGCTAATATTCCTCTGAGCTCTCATTTTACACAGAGGGCAGTGGAAACGCTGCCTACAGCAGAGGCTAGTCATTCTGTGTCAGACTGTCCATCACAGGCTACAGAGCAAACTGATCGGTCTAGGCAGGCCGTACCATAATGACAGCAGGGCCAACAACAGCATTTGCAAGGTGAAAGTCCTGCAAGGAGGGATTTGAATTTTTGTTTTGAGGCTTTTTTGTTTGTTTGTTTGTTTTGTTTTGGGAAAATCATGAGGAAGTCAGGGAATGTCAGACTCCATCCTATATCATTGTTCTTTCTAGAAGAATCGTAAGCGTAGCTCTATTCCACGTGATTTTTGTATCACTGTCACTATCCCAGCCTCTGTTCTTTTGGAGTGAAGGTAGCTAATGGTGGGACTAGCTTTGTTTTGGAGACAAGGTAACTAGGGCTTCTGTGCTCTACTCTCCAACTCATTGTTCTTTGTGCTGGGTCTTACCCTTTCCATTTTGCAGGCGTTCTCATGATGCCAAAAAGCTAAACCCATGTTCCAGAATGCCATGCATCCTGTGAGACAGAAAATCTACTCTTTAGTTCGTACTGGGGCATTCAAAATCTTCTCTGATAACCCACTTGTCAGTCCATGTGTGGACTCCAGAATCCTTGCTTTTCCTCGCAGCTCAGATGCTGCAGAAGAGAGAACTGCAATTCTTACAAAACTTAGTTGACAAGTGCTCAATCTCCACACGTTAATGGAGTGAGAATGTATTGTCAGCTGCCCGGTTGCCCCACTCCTTTTTTTCATGATGCAAAGTTCCTAATAACACAACCAATTTCCTGGAACAGTTCTCCTTGAAATCTCCTTGGCAAGGTAGCACAGCAGCTACAAGATACTAAGGATAATGACAACCTAAGGAACATTTGGACAATCACCTGTGGGATACTGGAGGACAGTTGGGTGGTTTTTTACCTGTGGCACAGTTACTTTGATTCTGTGGATCTCTTCAATCTTCCTTCCTGGATCTGATCCTAACGATGAAATACAGTGCAAGCTGCTGAGGGAGCTTGTGGACTCCTACCCCTTGGAAGTGCAGATACTTGTCTGAGAAAAACACTCACCCAGCTGGGTCAGGCTGGCTCCTCTGCTACTTCTGCATCAAGCTCCTTAAAGTCAAGAGGAAAACTTGCCAAGCTTCCTGGCCAGGATAACTGCTGATGACATGACATTGAAGGGACAGGGTGAGACTGACACCATCTTGAGATCTCCTTCTAATTGATTAGGTGAATGAACTCTCTCCACTTTTGCAGAGGGTGAAAGTTTAATACCATTGGTGACCATCTTCAGGAAGTCACATGAAAGAGTGAGTGAGCTCAGTGCAAAGGAGGAAAGTACTTATCTTTCAAAAAGCATCTTCCATTTGGTGGTCAGATTCCAGGATACTCTGTTTTGAAAACCGCCAACTGGATGCCCACCTGACTTGAACACACTACCTCAAAAAGTCTCCGAAATCCATGGTGCAGATGCTCTATGATAGCTGCATGGTTAAAGGAATCTAATGAGTGCAACGAAGGTATGCAATGCTATTGTGAAAGCATGCACTATGTGACGGTGACCTTGATGCTGTGCTCCTTCAAAGACTTGGATGGGAGCTCACCAACTCAGCTACCTTTCTGTATTGTACTGAGCTTCTTACAAGGTACCTATCTGAGTGTCCATATGATCAGGATTTTTAAATCTGTGGAAGAAAATTCTTCTAGTTTGCCTGCAAATATGACTTAATATAATCTTTATTTTCCAGAAAGAGTATCTGGAAGAAAGGTTAAAAGTTTAGGCCTTATTTTCTCCTGAAAGTTCCCCTGAACTTCCCATGTTGACCTCTCAGTCTTTTTCTACCTCTTTTCTCACAGTTTCCTTCTCAGTTTCTAATAATTCCAAATCTAGTCCAAAGGGTAAGGAGTTTTCCCTTTGAAAACTGCTCTGACAGCTAATGCTACATTTTTGTGACCAACGTGCACACAGGTGCCAGTTTACAATATTTCCTTCGTACCATCATTTAATGGGAACTAGTAAAAGCTTTGAGGGAGAAGCCAAAGCTTTATGCTTTGTTTTAGTTAGTGTGAAAGGGAAAGTAGGCATTTGCTAAACAGCAGAGACCCAAGCCAAGGGTTTTGCAGTGCTGATGCAGCCAGACAATTCTGATGGTCCCAAGCACTGAGGGCTGGCTGCAATGTATCCTGCACTATTTTGTCTCATACCAGACTGCACTCAGGAGCAGATTTATTTAGCATTACAGATACAGTCTTGATAGTTAAATCTATATGCTTTATCTGGCCTTCAAAAAAGCAAGCAGGTTTGTGAAGACTTCCCTCTACAAATACCCTTGAAAGATTGTAACTTTTTCCTGTGTCCATTAATTTTGTTCCGTATTATAATTTCTACTGATTTTTCCAGTGTAGCCATCAGCCTTACCGCGCTGTAGCTATTTCCCCATAAGCCCTTTTAATACCATGGGGTTACATTAGTCACCTGGCAGTCCTGTGATATCCAAATGGATTTTTAAGTAGAAGCTTCCACACCATGTTTGGGAGCTTAGCAATTTCATCTTTGAGTTCCTCTAGATATTTGAACATCTGTATTTGAGGACTAAGAAGGAAAGAGGTCTTTGCAATGAGACTACCAACCTGATAACAAGGATGGGAAATCAGCTCCATCATGGGAAGAGGACTTAAGCCCAGAAGTGACAAAGGGATAGCTGCAAAGGTAGGAATTTTGCAAGGGAGAAGAGGATCATGGTCAATATCTGTTGCAGAACGGGGGTCACAGGTCACTAGAGATGTTGTACAATCAGAGGCTTGGCAGAATCAGCGAGGGTATGAAATGGCTCAGGTCACAATAGCCAGCTTAGACCCTTGACATAGCAAGCAATTGCAGGGTCAGGGTAAATTAGCAGAAGTCTCCAGGATACTTACTTGTCCTTGAGACTGTAGACAAACAACTTTAGCAAAACTAAGCTGGGAAAAAGAAGGGAGTAGCTTCAGCTGGTAACCGCAAAGCAGGAGTAACCTGTCGGCATCCTGGGGCGTGAACAGAGCTAAGCCACCTGTTGTAACAAATTTAGAGCTCATGCTTAAGAGTGTTTAACCAATTGCTGTATGTGTTTAGCTTGCATGTATTGTGATAAAGGGTATAAATCCGGGTGTGTATTAGATTAAAGCGGACTTCTTGAAGCTAACTCATATTGAGTCGTCTCCTGATTTCCCAAATCCCGCCTCCGCAAGTATCATGGAGAAACAGTGGGATAGTGTGCACTACTCGAACATGATCATGGGAGGGTATGGACTGTTTAGGAAGAATAGACAGGGAAGATGAGAAGGTTTTATGCTTTATGATGAAGTACTCCTTGACTGTGCAAAGCTCCAATGTGAAACTGTAGAAATCCCATTAGAGAAGGAAGGAAAATGAGGGATGTTGTGATGGGCTCTCTTATAGACCACCCAACCAAGACAAAGTAGTGAAGGCAGGTTTCTACAACTAGTAGAAAGACAGAAGTCTCCTCTGCTTTAGGGAGGATTTCAGCCATGTGGACATCTGCTGGGAGGGCAACAGCACCAGGCAAGCAACGCCAGAACTTCTTAGGCTGTGCTAATGACAATATCCTAACGTAAATACAGACGAGCAATGCTGAGTACTGGAGGCAGGGATGAACTAGTGATAAGTATGATCCCGGATGATAGCTCAGGCTGCAGCAACCACATGATAACTGAGTAAAAGATCTAGTGGAAAACTGGGGAGGTAAGCAACAGAATTAGCACTCTAGATTTTTTAAGACCAGAATTCATTGTATTCAGGAAACTGCTAGTTAGAACATCTTTGGCAGCATCTGTGAAGGAGAAGATTACTCAGGAGAGATGCTTAGGGTTTAAAGGAAAATTATTGAGACCTCAGGAGCAAAATACCTTCTTCTGCAGAAAGTCTGGGAATTTCATCTTAGCTAAGAGGCAAACTTCTTAGTGAACTAAAATAGAAAAATATGTAAGAGGTGGAGGCAAGCACTGGCAAAAAAGTCAGAATATAAATATTTGCTTGTGCACTTAGGGACATTAAGCGTAACAGTTCTGCATGGATGATGCAGAAGGGAGTTCAGAGAAAATAAGTGTCTGTCACTGAATGTGAGAGTCCACCTAGTGAGAGATGATACAGAAGCACTCAAGTATGCAGCATTTTTTCTACATCAGCCTTCATAGACAAAGTTTGTCCCCAGGCATCTGCATCTTCCAACAGAGTTTGAGAAGGAAAGGGATAACCAACAGTGGGAAAGTCATTACCTACTACTAAGTGAAGCTGGAATTACTAAGAGAAGCTGAATGTGTTCATATCCATGGAGCTGGATGTGACTCATCAAAGGATGCTGAAGGATTTCACCTGTGTGATTCAAAGGCCTATGTTTATCATTGTTGAAAAATGATAACACACAGGGAAGGTCCCACATGACTAGAAAAAGACTAACGTTATGCTCATCTTTAAAAAAGGCAGGAGGAAGGATCTGTGAAACTGTAAGCTGCTCAGTTTCACTTTAGTTAGTTGAAAGATCACAGGATATGTCCTCTTGGTATTTATTACTAAGAGTGTGAAGGACAAGAAGATAACTGAGAGCAGCCAAGATGTATTTACCAGAGAAAGTAATCATGCTTGGCCAACCTGATTGGTTCCCATGATGAAATGACTATTGCCTTTTATCAGTTCTTTTCTGATAATTTGCCCTGGACCACTATTATGGTATCATTAAGTGGATTCAGTCCTACAAAACTGAACCACTTCCCTTTGATTCCTTATTTCTATATGCTTTAGAAATAATATTGGGTTTTTCTGCCATTTTAACTCCTCCATGGATATTACATTACATGTATTGCCATAGGTCAATTCTTAAATAGCTTTACTTTCAGCTATGCCCGTAGCTGTATCTGAACTAGACAAGTCAGCACTGTTTTTCCTTCACACTCTAACTAGTGGTTTCACAAAGCACTTATTGACAGTCTCCACAAATATAGGTTTGGTATTACAACCCAAAACGACATTTGCCCATTCTTAATGGAGTAGTTGTGGTCTGTTGGTGTTACATTCATTGTTCTAGGCGTCCAGTAGTCCTCTCTTAATTGCAGTTGGTGTTACTGTCCTGAGATGATAGTTGTTAAGAAATGAGGAGAGAGTTGGTGAAGGACCTGAAGCAGGACACCTGGAGGACCTGAATCCTCTGAACAGCATGAGCATGGAGAAATATTAACAGGAATTCAGTACTGGAAATGGCAAGAGCTGGAAGGAGTTAAGCTTCACAGTTTCCACTGCTCTTGAGTGCAATCTGTTTGGTGTGAGTCTGCTGTTCAACCAAAAAGGAAGACAAGGCTATTGTCACTATATGTTCCCAATAACTGAATGTCTCAAGGATCTGTGAGTGGCAGATGAACATACAGGGAAATTCGGCAGGTCTCTATTCCTATATGAAGAATTATTTTGTGAAGGCTGTGTGATCAAATCAGATATTAAATGCCCTCCACATTAGTCTATTGCAATAGGCAAGAATTCAAAATTACCACATTAATCCTCTGGTAATGGGCAACTCTTCTTCCTAATCCATGTGAAAAGATTAGCCTTCTGAGATATTAAGCTGTACCCATAACTTGTGTAATGGACTCAGGGGTGAGCTCTGGGATTGGATTCCAGTCTGGGGCCCAAACTGTGGGTGCTGCAGTGCCAGAGCACTCTTCGAAGGGGCTCCTACAGCACAAGGCATTGTCTGATGCTGTGTACTATGATGGACCCCAAACATGTTTTTTCTAACCTCTTCCCTGTTATTCACTGCAAGATTTTAATGCTTGAAATGCAAATGACCAGGAGAAGAATGTGTTTAGATCTGGAGGATCCAAAGAAGTTTAAATTATTACACTCTTTCCTAAAACTAGATCAGTTAGTCTCTCATACATAAATGCAAGTAAAAGGTGTAAGAGGTGTAAAAGGTGAACACTGAGAAAGCAGAGTTTCTTGGGGAATCACTTTTTAAATGAAATATGCACAAAAACATATCTTATCTATGCTTGTACAAGCATATATTTTAATTTGATACCCCAAAAGTCAGCTCAAGAGTCCATTCAAGACCTCCATTTCAAAAGAGAGTCTCCTGTTACTTGGGTTCAGGCTTCCAACTCACTGTATTTCAAACCCTTTCAGCTATTGAATGTCTCATATACAGAAACTTCAGCTTTAATACATTTTGACTTTCTGCTTTTTAGAAAATACCACTGCAAAAACAGTTGATTGTTCTTAACAACAATTGTTTTCTGTTTTTTATGTACTTTTCCTGTTCCTCTCAATGTATGTGTTCCTAAAGCATCATAGATGTTATCATCCCCATTACATGACTGATATGTTGTGCTAAAAACATGCCAAGGAAACTACCATAGGTCAAACAGCAAATCACTGAGAAAGCCAGCAATAGGAACCATAATCCAGGTCCCTGAATCCAAGTTCCCTAAGTGCCTTGAGTAGTCTAGATTCTCTCCTTAACACTCTCGACAAATTATTTATAGATATATTCACATAGTCGGTAAGATTTAAAAATGTTCTAATTATATCATTCAAATCAAATTACAATTATGCCCTTAGTTTGCCAGACAATGCTTTGCCAAAGAAGGTTTTGCCAGAAGTGTTTTAATCAAAGAAAGGGGGAGCGTGTGCAGCATCTGCAGACGAGACACTATAAAATGTCCCAGGGACAAATCTGGCCTGTCTCCACAGAAGGCTTCAAGGTAAGTGCATGCATTTAGTGAGCCTGAAGAAAGAGGACAATATCCTTGCAGTATCCAGTTCTATTTCTCCTGCCTCTGGCAACTGTTTCCATGAGGGAGTGCCCATGTGAACAAAAAATTTCAATACAATTTCAATGCATGTCTGTATCTTCAGTCTATAATTTGTCTCTGGAATTCCATGCAGCGATAAGAAACAACTGCCATTCCTATTTTACAGGTTTGGTCAGTTTCCAGGACACAAGCCTTTCTCTAAAGGTAACAGCCTGAATAATACAATCCTGGACTATGGTCTAAGACAGTACTTTTATACAGCTGCTTGTGTTCTCTTTGTAAATCCTCTTATATTTCTGCTGACTTTTGCTTAGGCTAGACTGTTGAAAATAGGGAAGATCTAAAAAGTGAAGTAATCTTTCATTTTTAGTACACAAGGTAATACTTTTAACAAGAAAGTATTCTTTTGAAGATTTATCAGTCATAATTAAGGACCAGAACAGAGAGTGATTTTCTCTGGCTGTAGATTCTGTCATGTGAAGACCTCAGATTTGGTCAGAATTCATCAAGGTCAGTTATCAAACTGTAGTCAATATTCAGAAGATGTTCTATTTACTATTACAAGGCCTACATGTTTTATAAGATTAAGTCTCACTCTTGAGTGGGACTTAACGTACTTTTAAGTTCGAATCAAAGTGAATTTCAGTGGTTGCTTTGAAGAGATTTTCTGGGAGACTAGCTAGCAATTTATTAGCTAAAGAGCAAGGAGCTTTCTCACTGGTATGGATTATATTATTCTCAGTGATCCCCAACCTTCTTTCCCCACCAGACTTCTCTGTTGACGTGCTTTTAGTAAGTGCAGACATGGCCTCTGCAGACTCCGAGATGGCCATCTTTGGGGAGGCAGCTCCCTATCTCCGAAAATCAGAAAAGGAGAGAATTGAGGCCCAGAACAAGCCTTTTGATGCCAAGTCATCCGTCTTTGTGGCCCATCCTAAGGAATCCTTTGTGAAAGGGACAGTTCAGAGCAGGGAATCAGGGAAGGTCACTGTCAAGACTGAAGGTGGAGAGGTGAGTGAAAAATAAGGCTGAAGGATACCATTTGATTCCCACTCTGAGCTCTTAGCTGACATACATGGATCTTTTGTTTCCTCTGCAGACCCTGACTGTGAAGGAAGATCAGGTCTTCTCCATGAACCCTCCCAAGTATGATAAAATTGAGGACATGGCCATGATGACCCACCTCCATGAGCCCGCTGTGCTGTACAACCTCAAAGAGCGTTATGCAGCCTGGATGATCTATGTAAGTACCAGCAGCAGTCTTCCTTTGGGTAGCCAGGAGGAAGTGCTCTGCTAGGCTGAGTGGAAGCCAATGTGCTGTCTCCCTTCCTTGCAGACCTACTCTGGGCTCTTCTGTGTCACTGTCAACCCCTACAAGTGGCTGCCAGTGTACAACCCAGAGGTGGTGTTGGCCTACCGAGGCAAGAAGCGCCAGGAGGCCCCTCCACACATCTTCTCGATCTCTGACAATGCCTATCAGTTCATGTTGAATGGTGAGTACTTGAATTCCTTTGAACTACTCTTGCAATGAGCTATCTGTAGGGAAAATGCAGGGTACTCACTGGAAAGATGGTGCATCACTTAAAATATGGTTTGTGTGAAATTAATGGAAGATTAATGCAGTTAACTGTAAAGTTTTGTATGAACTGAGTGTCTGTGTTCCCAGTAGAATCAATAAAGACCTGGACCTAATTAAAATAATGTAGAAGGAGTAAATTAACTGGAAAGAAGACAGATACTTTCTGGTGTAGACTTTACTGACTGCAATGGGGTCTTATATATATGCATAGATTTACATATCTTAATCAGTAAACTAGTCTCAGCCAGACAGTACAAAGTATAATAGTATCACACACCCTAGAAACAATGTGTATACAGTCAATTCAAATTTGCAAGCATCATTGCTAACAAGTAAAACAGAGTATCTCTGCATTGAACAGGTACATAAGCTTCACTTGAATTTTATGCAAATGGCTTCCATGATGGAAAATATGATTGGGTGGTCTAAATACATACGACTTTTAGTGACCTATGTAACCCCTACATTGATCTATGCAACTGTAAATCAATTGCGTCTTACAGTGAAACGTAAACCTCAGAAAATTATATTAAGGAAAAAATAAAGCTTTTAACATTTAAACTGAATGGCTTTAAAAAAGTTCTTTATGCTTTCTCCTCTTCATTTCATCTCTTATTTTCTCTTCCCCTGATGTGCATTGAAATGAGAGATGTGCAGGATTTTAGATCTTCTTTTCCTGTTCTTTTGTTACAAACTGGGAAATAGTTCCAGAATAGAAAAGTTAAATATTAACCTTGTTTCTGTATGATCTCAGGAATACGTAATATCTGTATGTATAAGGGTTAAAAAAAAAAAAAAAGATTAAAAATAGTGAAAGAGGTTGAAAAGTGAAATAGCTTCATGCTGTGAAAGCCCTACTTCAGTATTTTTGTTACGTGTGGTTACCTAATAAGAGAGAAATAAGTAGCCTGATGAGAACAGTATCTTGAAAGACATAATACTGAAAAAGCTACTTGGAAGTGATGTCTTTACTGATCCAGTTGATAATACCTCAAGTACTGCTGAGAGCATCAAAGTACACACTAGAATTCCCAGGACTTTTCACTGTCTCCTGTCTCTGCAGCCTCTGGAAGCTTCAGTTCATAGTTTTCCCCTAGTTTTTGAGTTCTTTGTTATTCATGAATGCTAGAAAAAGCTTTCTTATCTCTGTCTTTTAACAGATCGTGAGAACCAGTCAATCCTGATCACGTATGTATACCCCCTGCTTGAGTCCCTGTGGGGCTGATGGGTGGCAAGGGACCTCCTATCTGACCACACGTTCTCTGCTTCTCTTTGTTTTAACAGTGGAGAATCTGGTGCAGGGAAGACTGTGAACACAAAGCGTGTCATCCAGTACTTTGCAACAATTGCAGCAAGTGGGGAGAAGAAAAAGGAGGAGCAGCAGGCTGGTAAAATGCAGGTGAATCAGGAAGAACAGACTGAACATGGCATGTAATTGCCATGTCAACTAAACACTATAACTGAATAATTACCATCCTGTAGGGAACGCTCGAGGATCAAATCATCAGCGCCAACCCACTGCTGGAGGCCTTTGGAAATGCCAAGACAGTGAGGAATGACAACTCCTCACGCTTTGTAAGTTGTTGCTTTAGGCAAAACCCCTCCTCATTATAACAGCAATGATAGGCTAGCAGTATTCTCACATAAGGAGATGGCAATGAAATGTACTTAGTCCTAAATGCTGCTGCTTCTCCTTAACAGGGCAAATTCATCAGAATCCACTTTGGAGCTACCGGCAAACTGGCTTCTGCTGACATTGAAACTTGTAAGAGACTGTCCTGGCCTGCGCCCATTCCTTCCTAAATTCCCACCTCCATGTGTGGTCTTGTGCCTGACTCTTTCTGCCTTTCTTGACAGATCTGCTGGAGAAGTCCAGAGTCACTTTCCAGCTCAAGGCAGAAAGAAGCTACCACATATTTTACCAGATCACCTCCAACAAGAAGCCAGAGCTAATTGGTAGGAAGATCACTAACTTTTTTGATGGAAGTTCACTGAGTAATATCTCATTGTGTCATCTGGAAAGCTAAAATAAGGTTATTTTTTCTTTTTATTGTTTTCAGACATGCTCCTCATTACCACCAACCCTTATGATTTCCACTTTGTTAGTCAAGGTGAAATTACTGTTCCAAGCATTGATGATCAGGAGGAACTGATGGCTACAGATGTAAGTAACTTACAAAACAGATCATCTGGTGGATAGGAGCCTGGTATATATACATTTCTTTTACGATTTATGTTACCAGAGTGCCATTGACATCCTGGGCTTCAGTGCTGATGAGAAGACGGCCATCTACAAGCTGACAGGAGCTGTCATGCACTACGGGAACTTGAAGTTCAAGCAGAAACAACGGGAGGAGCAGGCAGAGCCAGATGGCACAGAAGGTATTAGCAAACTCAATAATTAACCCTTCTGTAAGCCACTATGGATGTGGAAGACAGCAAAAGTTATCAGCAGATTCAATAAACTTCTCAAAGAGATGGTCACCAAAAGAAGGCAGATTTCAGGCTTTAAATATGTAAAACTGTTTCTTAAGAAGTATTTGTTCAATGGCTAGATGACAGTTGAAACATGTATCTCATCTAATGATACCTGTGATTTTATTCTGTGACTACTTAATAAATAAGAGATCTTTTGTACACTGCCAGGAAGCCAGGAAACATGGATGTCAATTCCTGTAACACTGTTAGTCATACTTCTGTTGGAATACACCTTGCAATCTCTGCTGTGTTGTGGAGTAGTGAAGTGGTTCAGCCCTAACAGCATGGGAGACTGTGCTCCTATTCACCCTCACTGAGTGGGGGAAGCTCTGATATGAGATGTATATTTGATTAGTTGCTGTCACAGCAAGAGGTACAACTCTCTGTGTTGAATCTCCTTGCCATACGGCTAGAAAGAAAATGTGCAGTCCCATAGTCATGCCTGAAAAGGGGTGAAAGCAATGAGTTGTCTTGAAGAACATCTATAGAAATCGAAGCTCAAAAGGTGTTGTAGGCTGAAACCTGAAGACAACAAAGAAATTAGCATTGTATCTTTAACTCACATATTTTTGTGCAGCTCTATAACAATGAACACTGCCATTACTTTTGAGACAGTCCCTCAAGGACCACAAATTTTAGAAATTGTGCAACATTTGTTTCTCTCTCACTGGTTTCGGTGTTTAGTTGCTGACAAGGCTGCCTATCTTATGGGTCTGAACTCAGCTGACCTGCTCAAGGCGCTCTGCTATCCTCGAGTCAAGGTTGGGAATGAATATGTGACCAAGGGTCAAACCGTGCAGCAGGTAGGAAAAATGTGGTAACCTGGAACATGCTTTGATATTTCCTGATTAATTCTCCTGTGCTGTGTATAGTAACCTCCAAACCCTTCTGCTTGCTTTAGGTGAACAATTCAGTGGGTGCTCTGGCAAAAGCTGTCTATGAGAAGATGTTCTTGTGGATGGTTGTTCGCATCAACCAACAGCTGGATACCAAGCAACCCAGACAGTACTTCATTGGTGTCCTGGACATTGCTGGCTTTGAGATCTTTGATGTAAGGAACAAGGATCTGGTACCACAGTCAAGAGAGGGCCAGGGAGGCGTCTTCCTACCCTTATATCCAGGGTGTTTGGAATAATCTTTTTTAATCTTGGCCAAAAAAAAAAAAAAAGAAAAAGGAAACTAATCTCCTAATTACACCAAATTTGAGACCTTCTCTCTTTTCTAAATGCAAAACCTCTCCTAGAAAGGTAGCGTAGGAAAACTACACAAGAAGAGGCATGTATTTAAAGTATTACCCATGATGAATTAAGATTACAGAACCTTGGTGAACCTTGAAAACATTGCATATTTTTTTAAATTTGGCAGTTCAATAGCTTTGAGCAGTTGTGCATCAACTTCACCAATGAGAAACTGCAACAGTTCTTCAACCACCACATGTTCGTGCTGGAGCAGGAGGAGTACAAGAAGGAAGGAATTGAATGGACATTCATTGACTTTGGGATGGACCTGGCTGCCTGCATTGAGCTCATTGAGAAGGTATCCTTCCTGTTCAAGTGTATTATGTGTTGGATCTTCCAAACTTGACAGGAGACATACTTAAGAAGCATGTGAAAATATTTCAGCTTTTCCAAATATATGCCCTGTGAAAGGGGCAACAGGGTGGAAGAATTTTTGGAGATTATAGTCAGATAGCAGGACTTTTTGTGAAAGTATTAATTTCCAGGTTACAAAGTGAAGTTATATAAAAGACTGTTACGTTCTTTGAGTACCTATCAGTAAAGATGTTTTATGGAGACAATAGTATTTCACAATGTTGTGTTTGTACATTTATACAAAGAGCAATACTGAAAAAAATGAGCCTTGGTTTTCTCTGACTTATTGTCATTAAATTAATGGGAACAGCTTTCTCTTCTGACTCCAGCAACTTTCCAGCTAAAGGAAGTCTCCTTTCTACTCTGTTTCTCCCTCTTGTCTGTTATAATGTCTTCCAGCCCATGGGCATCTTCTCCATCCTGGAAGAGGAGTGCATGTTCCCCAAGGCAACTGACACCTCATTCAAGAACAAGCTCTATGACCAACATCTGGGCAAGTCCAGCAACTTCCAAAAGCCCAAACCTGCTAAAGGCAAGGCTGAGGCCCACTTCTCCCTGGTGCACTATGCTGGCACAGTAGACTACAACATCACTGGCTGGCTTGAGAAGAACAAAGACCCCTTGAATGAAACTGTCATTGGGTTGTACCAGAAATCCTCTGTGAAGACACTGGCCTTACTCTTTGCCAACTATGGTGGAGCAGATGCAGGTTAGCTCTATGAAAATTGTATTTTCAATGTGGGATGATGCTGGCACAAAATAAAGCTGTAAACACTAAACTGTGTAGTCTCCAATATGCAATATCCAGATTTTAATATTTTTTTCCTTTTCTTCCATTTACAGAGGCTGGTGGTGGTGGCAAAAAGGGTGGCAAAAAGAAGGGTTCTTCTTTCCAGACTGTCTCAGCTCTTTTCCGGGTACAGTACTGTATTTGTTATCTCTTTTTAATATGAAAAAAGGGCATGACCTAATATGAAATTTGAAAGGGTTATTTTGCATTGCTGTAATGGTGGTAAAATTCTTTGGAAATTCCACATTAGTATAAATTTCAAGATTGCACATATATCATGTTCAAAAATAAACATTCAGTCTTCAAAGATTATGATTTTTTTGTTGTTGTTGTTCAGAGAGGATAATATTCAGATCCATATTTTTTTATGTCTTTAGGTCAGACTAGAACTATAATTTTAGCATTTCTGAATTCTATGACATTGATATTTTGGGGAATTGAGAGTCACCTTATAAACACTTTCCAAGGAGATATTTATCTTATTTGAAAAATCTCCACTTTTTTTAACTTAAGTAAATTGACTTGAGAAGGTAGAACATGAAAAACCTTAAAGTTAATTACTCTGTGTGAAAGTGAGAAATTGTATATTAGTTTCCACTGGATCAATAGCAACACAGTAGTATTTCAGTCTTCAAAAAAGATGTTCGATATCTTCAAACAGAAGAAACATTTGGTTTTGTGGCTTTACCTAGGTGTTCTGAAATCCAGTTAATTTTCAGAAATCATAAGTCATTGCCATGGGCTTAACGCATCAATCACTGAGCACAGGAAACTCACATTACTAACTGGTCCTTCTAGGAGAATCTAAACAAGCTGATGACCAATCTACGCAGCACTCACCCCCATTTTGTCCGTTGCATCATCCCAAATGAAACAAAAACACCTGGTAAGATCCTCAAGCAGAAAGAGAACTTTGAGACATCCATTCCCCACTGCACTGAAAGCTGTGGTGTTCATTTATACTCTGAATTACTAGGTGCCATGGAGCATGAACTGGTACTTCACCAGCTGCGGTGTAATGGTGTGCTGGAAGGCATCAGAATTTGCAGGAAAGGTTTCCCCAGCAGAGTTCTCTATGCTGACTTCAAACAGAGGTAAGGGCACGGCACCTCTCAGCATCAATAAAATCAATGCTGGTTCATTCATATAGGTTCATTCAGGCTGGGGTCTGTAGTGAAAAATAGCTATATATGAGCTGGTGGGATTCTGTAGCTAGTGTGTGGGTTGGGAAAAACCAGCCTTGTCTTCTTTCCACTCATTCCACAGATACAAGGTGCTTAATGCCAGTGCTATCCCAGAGGGACAGTTCATTGATAGCAAGAAGGCTTCTGAGAAGCTTCTTGGGTCCATCGATGTGGACCACACCCAGTACAAATTTGGTCACACCAAGGTACAAACCCTCCTTGACTCACTCACTGCACACCCATGCTTTGCTCTACCTGACAGTGATGTGCTGCAACTTTCCCTTTCTCAATCCTTTTCTTAAGGTGTTCTTCAAAGCTGGGCTGCTGGGACTCCTGGAAGAGATGAGAGATGAGAAGCTGGCACAGCTCATCACTCGCACACAGGCCAGGTGCAGGGGCTTCCTGATGAGAGTGGAGTACCAGAGAATGGTGCAGAGGAGGTAGACATTCCTCATCTTCAGTTAAAGTCACTATACTTGGGGGAAAGTGTGGGCACTGATCATATTGAAAATATTAACTACATATTTTAATTATGGGTCAGGGAGTCCATCTTCTGCATCCAGTACAATATTCGTGCATTCATGAATGTCAAGCACTGGCCCTGGATGAAGCTGTTCTTCAAGATCAAGCCCTTGCTGAAGAGTGCAGAATCTGAGAAGGAGATGGCCAACATGAAACAAGAGTTTGAGAAAACCAAGGAAGAGCTTGCAAAATCTGAGGCAAAGAGGAAGGAGCTGGAGGAGAAAATGGTGAAATTGGTTCAGGAGAAAAATGACCTGCAACTCCAAGTGCAGGCTGTGAGTTTATTACTATTAATTTCTCACTCAAAAAAGGAGTCTATTGCATTGAGACTCTTCTTTATGAAGCAGAAAAAAGTCAGATATTTAGTGAATAATCCAGTATGTGTATGTGAAGTTGAGGAAACAAGTGTCTGGCAATGGCTTGGTGAGCACTCCAATAGCCAGTGCAAAGAAGCAGGAAGATCCAAGTGGGAGTCAGTACTCTTGCCTTTAGAGGAAGGAGGCTGATATAGCTAGCCAAAATTAAATAAGCAGACTTTTGCCTGAACTCCCAGCTGAGCAGGTGAGTCCTGCAGGAGTTACCTCCATCTTACCAGAATATAGAACAATTTTGGAGCATAATTCCAAGTCAGATTTGAAAGCCATACTTGTGAATTCAGATGCAGGAAAACGCATCCACCCTTTACTTAATAACTAGCGGTTAATCATTCACTCAGTAATTGGGAAATACAGCTTCAAATCTCTCCTTAGTCTAAGAATATATAGACATGGAGTTCCTGTTTCCGAGAAAAAGTCACACCATCAAGGGGGAGTTTCTTCTTCCCTTTGTTGTTAATTATACAAAAGATGTCTAGACGTAAATGGTATGAATCAAGGTTATAAATAAAATTTCTAATGAAGCATAAGTTTTCAGTTTTTTGAACATTGTAGTTTTTTTGCATCTCATCTGGATTTTCTGTGTTATTTCAACTACAAACATCATCCCATGATGGTAAAATTATTAATATTTAAGATTGAGTGGTCTGGCTAAGAAATTATCTTTATTAAAAGAAGGTTCCTTCCCACTAAAAGCCATCTTTCCATAATGCACTTCTGTTGGGGTCTCCACTCTGGAGGGCACAATTTTGAACAGGTTAGAAATAAGCTTAATACTATAAACACAGTGAGAGAACATTCAGATAGCATCTCTCTCTCTGCTCCCCTGTTCTGTGACAGCTGATTTCAGAGACTGAACCTATATACTGTGTCAGAAAAAAATAAATTGATGAGGAAAACCAATCATTTCAATATTAAAAAAGCGAAGTGTCCATCCTTGGGAGGGATAATCTACTTACGGAACTTGCTAACTGCAAAAATTCTAAGCAATCAAACAGTAAATGACATGAAAACATGGAGACACTGTCTCTTGGTGGAGCTTATAGCAGTGGCACACTCAGTATTATCTTAGCTCAGAAGTAGGGAGTTGAAAACAATCATGAACTGTTACCTTTTAGTTTAAAGGAATATTATTTTAGTAAAGATAACTCCATAGCCAGACCTCTCAATCTTAAATATTATCTTACCATCACAATCCTGTGAACCTTTTGGACACACAGCACTTAACGAAATAAAATACTTCTTAAAAATATACACAAAATATTTGACATTCAAATGTAACCTTATCAAGTAATCTTAATCTACTCATTAAATTAATTAAATTGCCAACTAAAAATTGAATGCTGTACTTAATTAGCCAGTTATTTGAACGTTCCAATAGAAGATGGGAGCCCCATGTTACCTGTTTTCCCTAGTGTATGAAGAAAAATAAATATCCCATAGGATTTTTTATATTTGTCTTTCAAATTGATCTCGGACAAAACAAACTCCTTATACCAAAAACCCACCAAAGAGCAAGATGATGTGGTGATCAGCTGAAACCAGCATAGATCACTCCAGACACAGTATGGAAGGATGGCAGATAGCTAGCAGATATAACAAGAGTAAGACCCCACTAGCACAAGAAGCAGTCTTAATACATTTAGAGAAAAAGTAATCTTTTTTCTATTAAAATATTGTTGAGACTGCCAGAGCCTTTACTCCTAAAATAATAATGGGTTTAGAAGGATACAGTTACAAAAGGAAAGATATTGAATACTGTATGCCTAAAGAGAAATGTATTCAAGCCCTTTCTCCTCTATGTAAGTGAGAAATTCTCACACCTACACTATCTGTGAGACATTTTTAGGAGAGAGGAAAAAGTTTACGAATTAATATTATTTCCAATTAAGAAGCTGTATAATGCATCTCAGGAAAACAAAACCAAACCCAAGATTTAAGTTGCTTAAAAAGAGAGGTCAAGTTGAGGCCACATTTTAACAGACAATTCAATAGAAAAGTTCAGAAAACAAACCAAGAAAATCTGTGTCTCCCCACCAGGAAGCAGATAGCTTGGCTGATGCTGAGGAAAGATGTGACCAGCTCATCAAAACCAAAATCCAGCTGGAAGCCAAAATTAAGGAGGTGACTGAACGGGCTGAGGATGAGGAAGAAATTAATGCTGAGCTGACAGCCAAGAAGAGGAAGCTGGAGGATGAATGTTCAGAGCTGAAGAAAGATATTGATGACCTTGAGTTAACACTGGCCAAGGTGGAGAAGGAAAAACATGCCACTGAAAACAAGGTATGAGGCAGAAACTGTCACTCGCACTCCAGGAAAGAGCACTGTGCTGTTACAGGACTTCTGTATCTACTTCCTTTATGTACACTTGCTCCCTTCTTCTCAAAGGTGAAAAACCTGACAGAGGAGATGGCAGCCCTGGACGAGACCATTGTCAAGCTGACAAAAGAGAAGAAAGCCCTCCAAGAGGCCCATCAGCAGACCCTGGATGACCTGCAGGCAGAAGAGGACAAAGTCAATACTCTAACCAAAGCTAAGACCAAGCTGGAGCAGCAAGTGGATGATGTAAGCACACAGCATACAGCAAGAACAGGACAAGTATGGAGTTATACCTGACTGGCACAGCACTGATGGTCTTGTTCTGTTTAGCTGGAAGGGTCCCTGGAGCAGGAGAAGAAACTGCGCATGGACCTTGAGAGAGCTAAGAGGAAACTTGAAGGAGACCTGAAGCTGGCCCAGGACAGCATCATGGATTTGGAAAATGACAAGCAGCAGCTGGATGAGAAACTCAAGAAGTAAGTGTGGCTTTGGGGCACCAGAGTGCTGGGCTGGTGCACTTGTCTTTTTCCTTTGAGCTCTAACACAGTTTGCCTTGTGCATAGGAAAGACTTTGAAATCAGCCAGATCCAGAGCAAAATCGAGGATGAGCAAGCCCTGGGCATGCAACTACAGAAGAAGATCAAGGAGCTGCAGGCAAGTCCATTTCTTCCCCCTTCTCACCCAGTCTCAGGACAGGTAGGAGCAGGACGTGGATGTGAAGGGTCCTTAATGTTCCCCAGGCTCGTATTGAGGAACTGGAGGAGGAGATTGAGGCAGAGCGAACCTCTCGGGCAAAAGCCGAGAAGCATCGGGCTGACCTCTCCAGGGAGCTAGAGGAGATCAGCGAGCGCCTGGAAGAAGCAGGAGGGGCTACTGCAGCTCAGATCGAGATGAACAAGAAGCGTGAGGCAGAATTTCAGAAGATGCGCCGTGACCTTGAAGAGGCCACGCTTCAGCACGAAGCCACGGCTGCTGCCCTGCGGAAGAAGCATGCGGACAGCACAGCGGAGCTTGGGGAGCAGATTGACAACCTGCAACGAGTGAAGCAGAAGCTGGAGAAGGAGAAGAGTGAGCTGAAGATGGAGATTGATGACTTGGCCAGTAACATGGAGTCTGTCTCCAAAGCCAAGGTACAGAGTTTCTGCCAAGTTACTGCTCTATGATTCACAGCTTGCTACATGATTTTGAACCTTTTGATTACGTTTTGCTATCACACACAGTTGTGTTATTTTTCATCATGAGAATCACATGCTTGAATTTAGTGATAGTCCTCTTTACTTACATGTATTTGACATATAGGCAAATCTGGAGAAAATGTGTCGCACTTTGGAAGATCAGCTGAGTGAGATTAAGACAAAAGAAGATGAGCATCAGCGCATGATCAATGACCTCAATACTCAAAGAGCTCGACTTCAAACAGAAGCAGGTAACACACCTCCACAACCCTCTCAAATCGAAGAACCTGTAAGTGATGATGACAAGAAAAGGAGTGACATCTTATTCAAATTAGTCTATTGTCTGAAAGCTGTTGTATAGTGCTTTAGGGACACATTGCTTTAGAACTGGTTTTTAAACTACAGTCTATCTGTATAATTTCTCAGGTGAATATTCACGCCAAGTGGAAGAAAAAGATGCTTTGATATCTCAGCTATCCAGAGGCAAACAAGCATTCACTCAACAGATTGAGGAACTAAAGAGACATCTGGAGGAAGAAGTTAAGGTAACCTGTACAGGGTTTGGCTTTGGATTCAGATTCAATTTTTTTTCAGGGTATTTCCTGCTGTCACATAAAATTAGAATATATTAGTTATGTCATTTTAATTTGGGAACTCTCAAGCTAAATGGAAAATATTGCCACCTCCCTCCCTAGTATGGGAAGAAAGCTGAGGAGGGCATTCCCTTCGACCCAGATGCTGAGACAAGGAAGGACAGTATTAGGTCCTTATTTGGACTAATAAAGGTATATAAAAACCAGTTGAGCTATATCTAAAAAACTATGTTTCTTATTCTACTTTTCCATAATGGGAGCTGAAACTTTAAAATATAGTGCAAAGGATAAACCAATTCCCACCTATAAAGCTATCATTTAGAGTTTACCCACCATCTCTCCTGAAGTAACATTCCAGATTCTGATGAATGAAGACATAAAAAACTTCTCAGAACATGGAATCAGCATACCTTTTTAACTTGGGCTGGCTTCAGATGTCAAATTCAAAGAGCTTTCAACAACTTTCCCTAAGTTAGCATGTTATCTCATAGGCAATTTGTTGTCCCAATGCAATTTTTTCCCCAGGCCAAGAACGCCCTGGCCCACGCCTTGCAGTCTGCTCGCCATGACTGTGACTTGCTCCGGGAACAATATGAGGAGGAGCAGGAAGCAAAGGGGGAGCTGCAGCGTGCCCTGTCCAAGGCCAACAGCGAAGTGGCCCAGTGGAGAACCAAATACGAGACAGACGCTATTCAGCGCACAGAGGAGCTGGAGGAGGCCAAGTACGTGAGGAATGTGGGTAAGGCTAGCAGAAACCAATAATGAAAAGAGAGACCACTGAGATAATAAAAGGTGAAAGCCTTAGAGTAGGTTGCGGAATACATACAGAAGTATGTACTATAAAGGGTGTAGTTTTGAAAAACATGAGGAGAATAGGCTGCAGGACAAAGAATGCAGGAGAAAGGCAATGTGTGGTGTGTGCAGAGGGCACAAGGATAGTCAGACCCTGGAGAGAAAAAGGGAAAAAAAAAGACTGGCTGGGATGGACTCTGCACTGTGTGCCTGGGGACAAAGTACTGCAAAGTGCTTCACCACTGTTAGGAAAATGAAAACAAGGTCCATTTTAGTCCACTATTATGAACTGTGCTTACCACCTCCCTCCAGGAAGAAGCTGGCACAGCGCCTGCAGGATGCAGAGGAACACGTTGAAGCTGTAAATGCCAAATGTGCTTCCCTGGAAAAGACAAAGCAGAGGCTGCAGAATGAAGTGGAGGACCTGATGATTGATGTGGAGCGATCAAATGCTGCCTGTGCAGCTCTGGATAAGAAGCAGAAGAACTTTGACAAGGTCTTTTGGGCTCCAGTCTTGGGGTTCCTGGGCAGAGCATTGCCTCCTGATTGCCACATTCATACTGAAGCCCCATTTCTCTTCAGATCCTGGCAGAATGGAAGCAGAAGTATGAGGAAACACAGGCTGAGCTGGAAGCCTCACAGAAGGAGTCTCGCTCTCTCAGCACGGAGCTGTTTAAGATGAAGAATGCTTATGAGGAGTCCTTGGACCACCTGGAAACACTGAAGCGAGAGAACAAGAACTTGCAGCGTAAGTCCCTGGCCCTCTGCTCCTGGCAGAGCTTTCTCACAGGCTTGTCTATTGAGCATTCCATATGAGCCTGTGCCTGCAGGTTGGCAAAGATGCCTGTCACCTTGGTAGGACAGGGCCCTTTCCATTCTGCTCTGTGCCTGACCATGCCATCGGTCTTTGTTCCCACAGAGGAGATTTCCGACCTCACGGAGCAGATTGCAGAGGGAGGAAAGGCGATTCATGAGCTGGAGAAAGTCAAGAAGCAGATTGAGCAGGAGAAATCAGAAATCCAGGCTGCCTTGGAGGAAGCTGAGGTATGTGCCCATAATCACTGCTGTCTGCACTAAAAATAGGAGCAATGGGGAAATATGGCAAAATCTGCTTGGTCCCTCTCTGTTCTGGCTGAGGAGTGCAGCCAGCTGAGACGATACCATCCTGCATGACGTCCTTGTCTCTAAATTGGAAACATGTGGGTTTGAGGGATGGACCACTCGGTGGATAAGGAACTGGCTGGATGGTGGCACTCAAAGAGTTGTGGTCAATAGCTCAAAGTCTGAGTGGAAACCGGTGAAGAGTGGTGTCCCTCAAGGTTCAGTATTTGGACTGGTGCTGTTCAACATCTTTGTTGGAGACATGGACAGTGGGATTGAGGGCACCCTCAGCAAGTTTGTCAACGATACCAAGCTGAGTGGGGCGGTTGACATGCAGGAGGGACAACACCATCCAGAGGGACCTTGACAGGCTTCAGAAGTGGGCTTATGCTAACCTCATGAAGTTCAACAAGGCCAAGTACAGGGTCCTGCACCTGGGTTGGGGCAATCCCAATCACAAATACAGGCTGGGCAATGAGTGGCTTGAGGCCATCACCGAAGAGAAGGACTTGGGAGTGGTGGTGGACGAGAAGCTCAACATGAGCCAGCAATGTGCGCTCACATCCCAGAGGCCAATAACTGTGTCCTGGGCTGCATCCAGAGCAGCGTGGGCAGCAGGTTGAGGGAGGTGATTTTCCCCCTCTACTCTGCTCTTGTAAGGCCCCACCTGGAGTACTGTGTCCACTCTGGAGCCCCCAACACAAGAGAGACATGGACCAGTTGGAACGAGTCCAGAGGAGGCCACGAGGATGATATGATGGCTGGAGCACCTCTACTGTGAGGACAGGCTGAGAGAGTTGGGGCTGTTCAGCCTGGAGACGGGAAGGTTTAGGGGAGATCTTATAGTGGCCTTGCAGTACCTGAAGGGGGCCTACAAGAAAGCTGGGGAGGGACTTTTCATAAGGGCGGTTAGTGATAGAACAAGGGGTGTTGGCTTGAAACTAGAAGAGGGCAGGTTTAGATTAGATATTAGAAAGAAATTCTTTACTGTGAGGGTGGTGAGACACTGGCCCAGGCTGCCCAGAGAAGCTGTGGCTGCTCCTCCCTGGAAGTGTTTAAGGCCAGATTGGATGAGGCTTTGAGCACCTGATCTGGTGGGGGGTGTCCTGGCAGGGGACATGCCATGCTCATTGCAGGGGGGTTGGAACTAGATGATCTTTTAGGTCCCTTCCAACCCAAACCAGTCTGGGATTCTATGATTCTATTTCCTGAAATGTTCTGTAATTACCCAGAAGCAAGCAGTAGCATTATCAATGTTATCAATGTTTGTGTCCAGGCCTCCCTAGAACATGAAGAGGGGAAGATCCTGCGCCTCCAACTTGAGCTCAACCAAGTGAAGTCAGAGATTGACAGGAAGATAGCAGAGAAAGATGAGGAGATTGATCAGATGAAGAGAAACCACCTGCGGGTTGTGGAGTCCTTGCAGAGCAGCCTGGATGCTGAGATCAGGAGCAGGAACGAAGCCCTGCGACTGAAGAAGAAGATGGAGGGAGACCTGAATGAAATGGAGATCCAGCTGAGCCATGCCAACCGTGTGGCTGCAGAGGCACAAAAGAACCTGAGAAACACACAGGCAGTGCTCAAGGTCTGTTCAGCAAAGCTAGAGAGAGAGAGAAGACATCTCTGACATTTTGGGCACACACTACTGCCATGTAATTTCTCTTGCCCCTTTTACAGGATACCCAGATACACTTGGATGATGCTCTCAGGACACAGGAGGACCTGAAGGAGCAGGTGGCCATGGTGGAGCGCAGAGCAAACCTGTTGCAGGCTGAAATTGAGGAGCTACGGGCAGCCCTGGAGCAGACAGAGCGGTCGAGGAAAGTGGCTGAGCAGGAGCTTGTGGATGCCACTGAACGTGTGCAGCTCCTCCACACCCAGGTAAGGGTGTGGTGCAAAAGCAGGTGTGCTGACACTTAACAAATACAGTGGGCTGCTGTTTACCAGATAGGGAGTACTGGAATGGCCTCCCTACTGCTCTCCACAAAGAAAACCATACTCGGCAGCCAACACCTGAGCTCCCCACTGACATTGTTGTAAACAAGCATTTTAAAAAGAATTGCAGATTTTGAATTGCAAGCTTGAAGAATAAAGGCTTGGCTCCAGCTGCAGATTTGGTAATGCAGGCCTCAGAATACAAGTCTTGCAATCTGTCTTTGCACAGAACACCAGCTTGATCAACACCAAGAAGAAGCTGGAAACAGACATTGCCCAAATTCAGGGTGAAATGGAGGATACGATCCAAGAAGCCCGCAATGCTGAAGAGAAGGCCAAGAAAGCCATCACAGATGTGAGTTGGGGACTCCTTTCACTGCTTAAGATAAGTGCCCTCTCCCCAAAGTGTCTTCAGTCTCAAAATGCCTTTGACCTTCTGCTCTCCAGGCAGCCATGATGGCAGAAGAGCTGAAGAAGGAGCAGGACACCAGCGCCCACCTGGAGAGGATGAAGAAGAACCTGGACCAGACGGTGAAGGACCTGCAGCACCGTCTGGATGAGGCCGAGCAGTTGGCTCTGAAGGGAGGCAAGAAGCAAATCCAGAAGCTGGAGGCCAGAGTGCGTAGGGCTGGTATTTGTCCACCTGCAAGCATGTTATGTAAGCAGCCAGCAGGGAAGCTCCAAAGATGGGCTTCTCATTGCAGGTGCGTGAGCTGGAAGGGGAGGTTGATGCTGAGCAGAAGCGCAGCGCTGAAGCCGTGAAGGGTGTGCGCAAGTACGAGAGGAGGGTGAAGGAGCTGACCTACCAGGTAAGGCAGGAGGCCTCCTTGGGCTGACATATCCTCTCTCAGGAAGTAAACATTTTTGCACTTGATTGCCAAGGAGAATTGCTAATTCACATGGTGAGGAAACCAATTCACTCTCTTTCCTGTTTGCCAACTGCTTCAGTCTGAGGAAGACAGGAAGAATATTCTCAGGCTGCAGGATCTGGTGGACAAGCTGCAGATGAAGGTGAAATCCTACAAGAGACAAGCTGAGGAGGCTGTAAGTATTGCTTTTAGTGGTAACAAACATCGCTTTCTGAGGAAGACACAAATAATATGAGAAATTAATATGAGTTTTTTGCAGAGCATAGATACTTGTTAAGAATGATGGACTTCAAGGGCAGGGAACGAAATCTGGGCATGATTTACTTTGTGCCTACAAGAAACTCCTTGTAAAGCTTGTAAGGAGAAATTTAATTACTCTGGGAACATAATCCTGAGAGTATATTCGACATTTCATTCTTTTGGCCATGCTTCTGTCAGGGATAAACTAAGAGATGTCCTGCAATCTTTTTTATACAGGAGGATATACTGACAGACATGGCTCACAACCAGCCTTTCAGCTGATAATTTTCTGAGTCAGTTTCCATCCTGCATAGGCCAATATAGATAGGTTTTGCTGTTCTATGGTGAGTGAATGACTTGTGAGAGGGACATGGATGGGTTCTAACTGATGCATCCCCTCTCTGATACTCTCACCTTGTATCACAGAGTGCAGAACAGGAGAGAGAGATGAATTCAGCTTGGTTGAGTTCAGCTCACCTGCTGAACTGGAAATAAGTTTTAAATTTGTTCTGCAAACCAACATTCTTCATGAGACAAAGCAATGAGATATGTGACTGCAGACAGTGGGTGGAAGAGGAGGGTGGATTATGGGGGGTGCTGTATGGCTAAGGAAGAAGAACAGGGGCAGATAACTGACAGTGCTGTCACAGCAGACATGGAGAAAGGAGAAGCTATACTCGCTTAGTGGGGAATGGCAGGAGGGGGCAAGTTCTTCCTCCCTGAGGATAGTATATAAACTCACCTCTGGGGAATATACGTGTTTTTTCTTGGTGCTACTATTCTTTCTTAGCCCTAACCTTTGAGTGTAAAGAATAACAAACTGCAGCTCAAACAGCTTTTTCTTGACAGCTGAAAACAGAGGCAACTGTGCTGTCCATCCCCATTTGCACATTCCAGAGGGAAGAATTGCGATAATTAAAAAGCTGTTTTAGTTGGTTTGGAAGGGATACTCTAAACAAGGAAGGATGAGGATGTCTGTGTGAGGCTTGTGGGTCTTCATTGGTAGATCACAGAATCACAGAATCACAGAATATTAGGGATTGGAAGGGACCTCGATGGGAGATAGGAAGTCTGTGCTTTCTTCCGGGGAACAGCTACAGCCCTGCAAGGCCTAGGTAAAGGAGGAGTAAAACCCCTGCCTTGGGCTCCTCACCCCTGACTCTCTCTCCCCACACAGGAAGAGCTGTCCAATGTCAACCTCTCTAAGTTCCGCAAGATCCAGCACGAACTGGAGGAAGCTGAGGAACGGGCTGACATTGCAGAGTCACAGGTCAACAAGCTCCGAGTGAAAAGCCGGGAGTTTCACAGCAAGAAGATAGGAGAAGAAGAGTAAAGATGTGATAAGGCAGCAAAGTGACCCCAGGGTTGCACAAAATGTGGACCTCTTGGTCACTTTCTTCTGTAATTAGTCTTTGTACCCACCTCAATGTCTAGAGAATAAAAACTGTAGATTCCTCCGCATGCACACTATGAACGGTGTCTTCTTTGTTGTTTTGTTGTTGTTGTTGTTGTTGTTTGGCTGGGGTTTTTTTTTCTAATCAAGCTTGGGATATTGCATTGCAGAACAAGTTTTCTTACTTTTCCTGGCTTGGGGAAGGGAGAAGGTAATGCAAACTCTGAACTGAGGATCCACAGACTTGGAGCCTGGCCATTCCTGTGGAGACTACTGATAGTCCAACATGTGCTCTCTTCTGTCTCCAGCAGCTCCTTGCTCTGCTCCTACCTACCCTCACATACTCTTAATGCTTTTCCCATTGTCATTTCCATGCAGCTTACTTCCCATGTGAGAGGCAAGAGAGAGTGATGCCTTTCCTTTCCCCTTTCCCTTTCCCTTTCCCTTTCCCTTTCCCTTTCCCTTTCCCTTTCCCTTTCCCTTTCCCTTTCCCTTTCCCTTTCCCTTTCCCTTTCCCTTTCCCTTTCCCTTTCCCTTTCCCTTTCCCTTTCCCTTCTTTTGTTTGTGAACCTGGCAGTCACAATGCCTAAACACCAGTCTCTGAGTAAGTTATCAGAAGTCACAGTGCACTGCACCATGAAGGACCAACAGTTCCTTGGCAGAGATGATTTTTGGCACACAAAGCACTGTTACGACACATCGATAGTGCCCCTAAATTATGCCATCTCTCTTACCCTAGATCCCCTCAGCTGCAGCCACCACCTGCTCCTTGTTTCTCTGCAGTAGACAAAATGCTGAGCCCTGCGTGGGGCCACATGCTGGAAGGACCGCCCCTTAGGGCCCATTTCTTGCACACTGTGTGGCACCAATACACCTCCTCAACACATCACCTCAAAGGTCAGCCTTGTCACCTCTCACACAACGAGCTGCACATGGCACTGCCCCAGGCAAGAGAGAAGGAGAAAACTAATGGGTGTACCGCTCCATTCCTTCCTCACATACCAGTGCCTCACTTTTGGCCTCCCTACAGGTTAAACAGACAATATATTTTGGGGAAGAAGGGAAGAGGATGAGGGAAGAAGGGAAGGGCGAGATTGTCAAACACTTTTTCCTTCATTCAGACCCTGATCTGAACAGAGGAGGCACAACAGACGTGTACAACGGAGAAGTCTTGTGCTCTCTCAGCCATCTCCGCTGGATTGTTCCAATGCATTAAGCCTTGCCTCCAGTTTGGGTGAAGGACTCGCAGGGAGCGCTGAGGTAGGTTAAAGACAAGCCCACAGGTGTCTCCCTAAGCTGATGTTTTCATAGAACTGACAGCTCTTGGCTTACAAGTAACTTCTATCCCTTCTTTTCAGGGAGACCACACAGCCTTGGAGGATTGTCTCAGAAATCACAAAGACTGTAAGGCTGTACGTACAGTGAATCCAACACAGGTTAGCAGTAACAGAGAGCTATTAAATTAATTTGGAAATCCTTTCAGCCGTATCAACTTACACAATTGCAGCCACTGTGGCAGCAGTGCCTGTCTGAAGCATTCATCATCAGTCACCCCAGCTGACTCCAGGCTGTAGGATCCCTTGATGCAGACCAATGTGGAGTGGATGAGAATCACCTTAGCAGCAGCTGAGGAGTGAAGTGCAGCTGGCCACTGAAAGGCAACAAGAAGCAGGCTCAGGAGGAGGGTACGTGTTGATGTTGAAAGCTTGTGACAGTCCACAGCTTTCCACCTCTGTCTACTGTAGAAGCACTAGTATTCAAAAGCAGAAGTGAGTCCTCCATGGAGCACTGAGCCTGGCAGGGCTGCAAGGATGGGGTTGGGGCTGGTGTTGTGGGCTGAAGGGACACAGGCTGTGCAGAAAATTATTGTACTCAAGCCTGAAGTGGGTAGTCCCTGGATGCTTTCCACCTTGTTTGCTTACCATGTTTTCAAGGGAGAGCCTGCCAGTGGAGCTCCTTGGGGTGATGGGAAGTGGTAAGGACTGACACTGTCTGCTTGGTCTAAGCTTGGAAAAGTCAATGCCAGAGGCTTTGTCTCCAAATAGATGCTCAGACTGCTGGGAAGTTACAACTGACAGCTCCATGGCTGTGTGCCTATGACAGTGACATCCAAAGGCCTCTCACCTTACCTGGCTCCTGAGTGCAGCCTCACCAGTGCACCAGTTCTCACAAGGAAGTCCAGCCCGCTTCCAGTGTCGCTAATGAGCTTTGCTGAGCAGAAACCTCTGTCAGCCCTGTCTGAAGAGAGCAATGGGAGATGATTCTTTAGGAGCAGACCTCAGTTTTAAATCACAAGGACCTTAAGGAAGCCACCTTGGGTCCTTGCAGAGATGCCAGACTAGTCCTTCCTTCTGATGACACTGCACAATTTTTCCCCATGGCTTCCTAGCAGTCTCCCAACCTTGTTCATCTCTCCTTATCCCCTTCAATCTTTCTCCTTGGCTGAAAGCATGCATTGGTCTACCACCACAGCCAGGGTCACTTGTGGTGATCCTTGCCTGCCTAAACCCACCTATGAACTGACTGCTCCTCTTGGGTGGCTTGGGAATCTCTAGCCACACCTGTAGGCATCTCCAAAGCTTCTCCGCAACATCCATGAGCATCCCTCTTAGCTGTAATGGCTTGTACAAGCATAAACTTCTGAGACTCTCTGAAATCCTGCTTTACAGACCCTGCACCACGTTGCCTCCATCTTGGAAGCTTGAGCATGTGTCATCAGAATGAAGGAATGCAGCCAGCAAAGCCAGGCATAGGAGAGAGAAGAGGTGTCAGGCATGAAGAGGAGTGAGCAGGCTGATGGCTACTGGCCACACCGGTAAGTGTGACAGCTGCAGATAGTTTCTTTGATGACCGGCTCAAAAGAACTGTCACAAAGGCCATCAGTGGGAAAGGACAGGCAAGTCACTGAAGAAGCAGCTCTCGCATCACGGGCATAACTGTGTCTGTTCTGACCTACCATAGCCACCTTCAGACCCTGTTCTGCAAAGTCAACAGTTCCTTCCTCTAGCCTCCTGTGTATTTCACTTGTACGCAGTTACTCACCCTCTGGTATCTCTCTGGCTCTCCAGGATGTGCTTGAAAACAAAGCAGGCAGTCACGCGCCCTAAGCTCAGGGACAGGTGCACACCCTCAGGCAGGACTTGCCATGAACATGGCTGGGCAGTGCTGATGGGACTGAGGCCTGGCCTCGTGTCCCCGGAAAATTCACCCCTCCCTCCCGGCCCCCGCCTCCTGGGCTCTGAGGTTCCACCAAATCGGCCATCAGCCTTCGCAAGAGCCCTTCCCAAAGGAGGAGATAAGGCCATAGAGAGCTTGGGAGCATACCCGTGCCAGGAGGATCAGCCCGTCATTTGTCTCCCTTCATCCTCAGTGTCAGAAGCTCAAAATAGCCCTGCTCTTGCAAGACTCCTGCGCGCGGTCATGCCTGTTTGTGTAGATGATACGCTTCCTCTAATAGCGCTCGAAGACATTCCTCGGCGGGTAGGTTGCCTTCTATATCTCAGCACAACGTGCTGCCATGGAGGAGCTGGACAACTGTGTGGTGTCCTAAGACGACAGATGCTATTCTTACCGCAGAGACTCGCTCCAGCACAGCTCCTTTCTCAGCTGAAATGTTAAAGATCAGAAGCAGGCCTGAGCGTGCTCTCCTGGTAAGCGCATAAATCAAGAGCATCCCCTTTGAAGTCTGTGCGATGGCACTGTGCCAGCTCAGTGCCTGGGTGCTCGCCGTGCCCTCCTGGGACACGCTGTCCCATGGGGAGCACGGCAGCTGCCCAGGTACTTCCAGTGGTCAGCTGTGGCTTAGTTTGGGGTGGTTGAGGGCATCACTTCTCTTGTAAATCAACAAATGAAGAAGGTGAGCTGGGCTGCAGCACTGGAAGTGCACGATTTTACACCTGCCTCCCCCTGTGTGGGTGCGGATGAAGACAGAGGCAGGGCTTGTTCCAAGGTTCAGCAGCTTGCAGCTGGCCACCTCCCTTTGCTCAGGCTGTGCTCTCACAGCACTCACTGGGGGAAGATGGTAAGGCCGTACACCAGAGAACCTTGTCACCTGACAGTAAAGGCACAGAGAACGTCTTTTAGGGATCCTTGGCAGAAAGACGATGGCATTATTACCAGGGCTTGGGAGCAAGTGGTACCAGTCACAGGGCTCCAGCAGGCTCCTGTCAGTCAGAGGCAGCTCAGGCAGGCAGCAGCTGACTGTGCCCACTGCTCAAAGGCCCCATTGCCAGGGGATGGCAGCCTGGAGCCACCGAGGTGGATCCTCCTCTGAGTGACTGGTCTGCTACAGACCAGCAGCAAAGTCTCAAAATCAGATGCTTTTAAAGCTGCTGAAACTTCATCGCCCACATATTATGATCGGATCACATCAGAAAGGTTGACACTCAACCAGGTGGCTCAGCCAGTTTCATGTGTTCACCACTGGGACAAAACAAAACAGAACAGGTGGAATGGGCCAAAGAAGGCCTGGAAATGTTATTGTCATCAATGCTGAAAGACCCTGAGATGACAGAAGCAGACACTGGTCAGTGTGCAAAGCCTCGTTGCACTGGATCTTCTGTCCAGAATGGGCACCGCATAGGTGCTTGGAAGAGTGTGACTATCAAAAAGACAATACAAGGAATTAATGGCTCTGCCTACTCCACCACACACCTGATAGAGCAGCCCAAGGAAAGCGACTGCAGCACATTTTCTGACAGCTGTGATATCTCTGGACCTTCATAGCGCAGGTAGCAGGAGTGGCCCAAGGCTCTGGATCACCCTCACTCATCTTAAAATGACCATGACATCCAGCCTCACAGATGAGGACCTCATAGATTCTTAGGCCAGCAAGGTCAAGAAAGAAAGCCCTTTGTGGCCTGAAGTGTAGAGTCATTCCCATGGTCTACCTTTATGCTACCTCACAACACACAAGTAATTACAATATTCTTCCCTGTGAAGTGGATGTGAAAATGGCACCCAAGCAAAGCCCACCCAGGCTTTCACTGTTCACACACAAAAGTAGGGCAGAACTATAGTAGCAAGTAGAGCAGCATGCCAAGAGACAATCAGTGAGGTAGAACAGCAGGTGCTGAGGACCTAGAACGTAGACTTCGGTGCCCTAAAATCCTCTCCTTCCTCTTTCTGACAGGGCTGAAATCTTTCCTCTACTTCTGCCCCGGCCTGTGTCAATGAATTAGCCATGACTGCAGGAGAAGAGGGCTTTGGAAGGGCAAGAACAGATGTTTGCCTTATTTAGGTGAGCTGTGTTTCATGCCCTTGGTTTTGCAGATCCCCTCTCCAAGGAGGAGTCAGTGGCCAGAATGTGACATTTCCCTCATGATACATGTACTGAGACAGCAACAGGCTGTCCCAGCATAAGCCTGCCATGTCTCCAGGGTCAAGAGTCTCTGGGGTAAAATCCACAATAGCCAATAAAGAGCTCTTGGGCATCCTGTCCTGGGATTTCTGTTGTTTTTTAAAGCAGGGGTACTCAGTGCCACACTTGGGAACCCCACCATATAGCTGCCACATGAGCTGCCATTTTAACCACACCATGACTATCATGACTACCTGATGTTGCTACCTCGTATGGCTGTTAAATTGCAGACTTTGTGAAGGGCCTGAGAGCTTGTGGGAGAGGGGTATCCAAGCACTTTGGCAGGGCAAAATGGTATCAGAAGTAAAAATAGCTCTGGGAAATTGAAGAAATTGTCTCAAATTTTTAGAAGGAAATTTAATGAACAGAAACAAAGTACTTTTGGGAAGATTAGATGAAATACAGACAAATGCATTTTATGAATGTTGAACTGAGAAGGAAAGGAAGTGGGGATTGTAACACATCACATAACACTGAAAAAAAAATTGGCATATTTATGTTTTTGAAGTTTTCTAAGCAATTTTTGGGTCTGTATTGGTGTTGGGATGTTATTGTTGCAGACCTAGAAAGTTTCTATAGTAGGAAGCAATTCACATTTCAGTGGGTTAGATTGGTAATTTTGTGAGTAAGAAAAACAGTACCTTTACTTTGGAAAAAATATTTTGAAGAAAATAAAATAATTTTTTAAATTACCATAAATTAGAAATAGCTTAAAAAATATGATCTGCTTTATTTGTAAATTATAACACTCCTTTGGATTTTAAACTCACACTTCTTGTAGGAAATTTTATTGTGCAGGGATTTCTTATAGAATCCTCATAGCTTGCTGTAATTTTTAATATGAACTAACCAACTTAGTCAAATTGTACTCTTCCTAAAGCCATCTTTAGATAGATTATTCTGGCCCTACATATTGTCCTGTGCTTTAATTATTGTGCAGCTTTATTGAGGATCCAATATACTGCATGAACATCAGTTTTATTTTTCTTGATTTGTGATTATTTGCTATGTGTGGAGGTCAGGGGTTGCTTTGCACTGGTGCACTATTTTTAGCGTTAGGCTATCTGTCATACGATCTGTACTAGTGCAAAGGTCCTGAAAAAAATGTCGACCCAAAATGGCAATAAAAAAAGACCTCTCAGAGAAAAGTTTAAAATAGGTGCTGTTAATGGGCTCAAAAAGAGCTTCTGTCCCATACGTGCTCTGGAGCACAAAAACAGTGTTCCAGTAATAGTAGCACAAATGGCTGAAAATATTTCCTCTCAGACACTCTTTGTCAATAAAGTAACATTCAACAGTTCACACTGTGAGCTCCCCATCATGCCCCAGGCAAGGAGGAAATAACTTAGCACCTGAGCTTTGCTGCTCAGGTTTCATGACAGTGTCTTACACCTCCCACAGAATAGGCACCCACTTGACCTCACCGTGCCAGCAGCACAGCCCCAATATCAGTGTGGTACTATGGGAGAAATAATACAATTCAGCATACGTGAAGGCTTTGGAGTTGGACTCCAAAGAGGTAAAGTCCAAGCCTAGCTAATATAGTCAGACAGCAGTGAGGGGTCATAGGATTGCCCTGCTCTGAGAGCCTACAAGGCACCCTGCTTCAGGAACATATGGCCAATTGGAGGGATTTGTCAGGAAACTGAAGAGACTGATCTGTGCTGCTTCGCATGGCAGTGACCAAATGAAGTCGTCATTGCACATTTATCCGGTTAAGTTAATATTAAAATAGGCTAATTTTGCATTAACACCAATATATCCTGTCCTCCACTGAGAGATGTTATCCTATTATTCTCCAAACTAAAAGCAAGTTTTGAGAATCTTCTTTTTTTCAATGTAAATAATGAATAAGGGAATTACCAACAGAAAACATCTCTAATGGTGTCAATACTACAAACTCTTTCTGCAGTTGAGAATGCCTTGAAAAATTTTAATGGCTTTAATGTGCAGAAGCCTCTCTTGTTTCATGCAGAAAGCAGGTAAAAATTTTGTATATAATTATAACATCCACTTATAGCAACCAAAACTATTTGTGAGAATCTAAGCAAATCTATCTCCATAGTGTAGTCTCTCACAGGTGTACTGTCAAGAGAGAAACAAGCCAATTAATCAAATGTCTGGTAATTTTAGTTTATATCGCTGTCCTCATTTCTTCTCCTTCATGCCATTCTCCATCTCCTTTTGCCTTTTCCTTCCCCATCCATTACCATCAGATGCTGTCCACTCTACTCACCTGTTCTGTAATTGAAGCTGTTCGGCTGCTTTGGTATGTGATGGAAAGGGCATCCTGAATGTCACCTCCTTTGCCAGGACCTACAGCTCACATACCTTTCTCTGGCATTTGCTGTGGAGAAAGGAGGAATTTAAGTAACCACAGAAATCTCACGCACACTCAATAGCTGTTCCTTTTTAAATCTAAAAGTGCTATGTGTGAACTGTCTCTAACCCCCAGCTGATTTTGCCCTCCCTCTTCACTTTTCTTTGCAAGACTTGATTTTACTCAGTGGGCAGCTACTTAGGTGTCATCAGAGCAAAGAGAAAACCTTCCTGGGTTTAAAATGTACTCTTAAGACTTTCCAAGTATAAGTCACTTCTTTTTTTCCTTCTGTAAGGTCAAATAATAACTGTATCAAGCATTGTAGAAATTAGTCTCCAAACAAAGGAACAGGACCAGAAGATAGCAAGACCATCTCAGTCCATTCACAGCTAGCCTGAGATACAAGGAGGTTCTGAACAGCAACAGACACAAAGGTTAGCTCACTTGTGTTTTGTCTTCACAATAGCCAGGCCAGGAACTGGCCCAACATACCTTGCATATTACCAAGTTAGTTAGTCTTTCATTTGTTAGGTTTATCACTGGCTTTTCACTAGAAATAATCTCCAACAACTCCAACAACAATCTCGTCTGTAATGATATCTCAAACCCCTTAAGGACACATCTTACCCAGATAACATAAACATATCCACAAAAAATTACCCAGACTAAACATGCTTTGCCAGGAACAGAGAAAGTATTCATGATATTCATTTAATTCAACACAATACCCACCTTTCAGTAGAATAAAAAGAATTTTTTATGTGAAAAGTGTCCTTACCATCTCCAGGATCCAGTGCCCAGCCACATCTTTGCAGAAGTGTCAGAATGAGAGGCTTTGCACCAGAGAATTAGTGTTCCGGCATTTCTTGTTGTCTCATGCCAGCATTCCTGAGAGGTCTTGTTTTACCCAGGGATCTTCAGTATGAGGCTACACATTCCTTATCAGTCTGTTCACTAAGGTTCCACAGTCACAAGGATCCATCTTGGAATGTTTTAAAAATATTAACAGCATAGCTGAGAACAGCATTTGCAAACTGCAAATCCCATTGGGAATTTTCTTCAAGATTAGTGTAAAAGCTAACAGTAAGCAGTAAAACATACTGAACACCTTTCATTTTTAACAAAAAACTTGGGTGCTTATCTTTGCATTTTGTGAGAAATTTAGCATTGTGAGACAATCTATTTTGTTCCATGTTGATAATTTAATTCCTTTAGCTAAAGACTTACCATATCCTAGCACTCTCATTCCTAAGAAAAATTGTTCTAGTAAACCTGTGGGTGTTAAGCCAATTTTGTAGATCCATATGCTAAATAACCTATTTTGGCAACAAGAAGAAATGTGTATGTATTCCAGCTGTAGCATTTGGATTAGGTTTTTTTCTAGGTTCAGTCTCCTGAAACTAAGTTATTTCTATAACCAGAAAGAAGAGAATGATTTAAAATGTTCAAATCTTTAGAGATTTTTCTTTACTTACATATAAAGGCTTTAGATCTGAAAGTGCTTGGGACAAAAATAAATTGCATAGAAAGTTTGAAGAAATTATATTTTGTGCTATGAAATATGGATTTCTCAAGGAAACATCTCATAAATCTCATATCAATCAATTCACACATCACCTCACTTGATTTTCTGAACAGACAACCAGTATTTTGTCAAGAGGCAGTGACCGAACCTTCTGTTTTACCCTCTTCACAGAAGACAGTGAAACATGAGTTGATCTGTGGGGAACCCCTGGACTACCTACCTTTAGAGGAAGTGTGATTCAGAGTAAAGCAACAGGGACATCTAAAATTTAACTCCAGGATCTCTGGTCATAACAAAAGCTGATTGTCTCTCTGTTTAGAACAGAACAATACTGGATGCTTTTGCCTTGCTATTTATTCAAAGCATTCTGTGGTTAGTGTCTTACACTGAATCCTATGCCTTTCATTTCCTTTAATGGAAATCAAATAACCTTCACAAGTGGTAAGTTCCTGCCTAACAGAACTGCAGTGCAGATTGGCCACTTTGGAGTCTAAAAATAATTATAGGATATGATGAAGAAAGAACAACAGATGATGTTTCAGTTAGATGTCTTTGAAAGACCTCAAAGAGAGTGAACAACCTAAAGGTTTTAGTTATAAAGTCTCATTGTAATGCCCACTTTTGTGTTTGATTTCTGGAGGCTATGAGCTGCATGTGACTGTAATGTATTGCTAAACCTGTACTGGGAATTCATATCTATTTTGTGATTGTCATCACATGCTCTGTCACAGTTGCCATTGCTACCAATCATTTTTTCTTGCTTAAAATGTAGGCGTTTTATTAGCATGTCTGGAAAAGTAGGGAATTTTTAGTTGGTGAGACTTGGAAAATAGAAGTTGTATGATATTACAGTTTTCAAATGAAATGTTAAATATATCTTGTTTTTCTTCACACTTAGCAAAAGGCTTTAGTTGCTGTTTGCTCCAGCAGAACTTACTGAATTTACACTGTCATTAATTTTACTGGCACTGAATTGCTTAATGCTAGGCACTGAGCAGTTTCCTGTTCAACCCTGTTGAACAGCTATATCCTTGATGGGCCCAATAAGTTAGCAATCACCTTAACTGGACAACCCAACTAACAGAAAAATAGACAAGTGAACTAGGTGTAGTCTCTAAGGACAGCTCAAAGGTGGGTACACTTTTGAAGAAATTTTGTAATTAAAATTTTAAGGAAAAAGACAAACCCCTAAGTCTGCAACCATATGATGAATTTTACTAACTTTTAGGAATCTCTCTAAATGTGATTTAATACCAATTTCCTGCCATGATATTTTAAACTCTTAGTTGTAAAGCAAAGCTTGAGAGAACAAACAGTAAAAAGAGCTCAGCTGAAAGTTGAGCTCCTGTTTAACAACAGCTTGTTCCTTTTTGAGCAGTAATCTGCACCTATATGCACATTGCACGCCGCTAGCAATTGGTTCCAGAGACTTCTGTCTCGGTAGGGCAGAAGACCGATGAAGGGTCTTAAATGTTTCATTTTAACAGCTTTATAGATCTGCTGGTGAGGGTAGTCCATTTACTGGATGGACACATCTAAGCCAACCCAGATCTCATGGAAATTTTCCAGTGCTCCCATGTAAGCAAGGTTCTTTTGTCTCCTAATCAGATTACTATAGGCCTTGTTTCCTTTGAGAGTCGAGTTCACAACTTGTAGGCCCAGAGCAAGGAGAAGAGACAGGAAATATCTGCTTTTTGGGATGTGTATCAAGAACACAGTATCTCAGTGAATTCCTGAAAATTTCTGTCAAGACACAGGTGAAAGGACTGAAGAATTTGCTGATGTGCAGTCATATGAAATCATTCAAGCAGATATCAGGTGCCCTTACACCACTCTATGTCTGGTTAGTTCCTTGGTCTTATGCTGAAGTTGCAGCCATCTCACTCAATACCTGTTCAACTTCTAGTGCTCATCGTAAGTTTAAACAACAAATCAAATAGATTTATTTTTTGCAGCACCTAGTTGCCAAACAATTTAGATGCACATAATGTGAAGTTCCTACATGATGTAAAGTGGCAACTGTGATCCATTGGTTTTCTGCTCACAACCAAATACAGTCCCTGGAAATATGCTCATATTGTCATTGTTCCAACACTGCTCAAGTCCTTCTTTCAGGAAGAAAGAAACACTTTCCTTGCTTGTAGAGGGACTGAGAAAGATTTTTCCATATGCTTCCTTTCTTCCTTAGTAATACAGACTGTTGGCCCAGGATTGCAAACAGGTGGCTTATCAGCTTCTGCAGTGATTGACAGGGTTTAGCCGATGGGTCTTCACTCCTTTCAATCCCCATATTGATATGCAGACCAGGTTGTCCAGGAAACCACCTTGGACAGGATCCTTTGCATACTGGTTACATTCTTCCCTGGGATCTTCTTCGACGTTATACCTTTCCTTAATGTGTGAACAATGCTGTATTTTGATTTCTAAGTAATTATTCCACAGCCCTCCAACCTAAAAGCACTACTGAGGGATTGTCAACACTTGGAGACACCTCAACTCACTGTCCACTTCCCTTTCAAACTAGATCTTCCCTCGGCTAACTGCATGCCCAGAGCTACCTTACCATGTGCCTCTCTCCTGCCTGTTACATAGCAGGTCCACAGCCTAGACAACACAACAGCAAAACTCCACAAGAGCTCTGATGAGGAGACTGGCTTTGTCATTGACCACTGGGAAGACAGAGATTTTCACTACCCAACCTAAGAGCAGAAAACCCCCGGCTCTCACACCCTGGGAGAGGACTCAGCCACCCTTTCCTTTTCTTGTGTGGTCTTCTAAACATCGTGCTCTGAGCTGCCAGGACCTTTCTGTCCTCTCCTCGTTCAGGACCAATAGCCACTGGGCTGCTGGACACCATGTGGCACTTCAGCACCTCAGAGATTCTGCTGCAATAGCTCCTCAGAGGGCTCCCTCCCCTCTGGTGCCACGCTGGGGAGCATGGTTGCATTCTGGGTCCTGCTGGAGGGAGGTACCCCTGCCAGGACCACTTGTTGCCTGCTTCCCAGAGAGGTAGGACTTCAGATCCATCCCTGTGCTCACCAGTCCCACTGGCTGGCTTTGGGCTTCTCCTGGGCAGGGTACAAGATGTTTCCCATGCCCTGTGCATGAAGCCCAGCAGTGAGCTCTAAATTTGGGCTCCAACAGAGTGGGCACTGCAGTGTTGCAGGCCTCCTTGGCTTAACAAGCACAGGACGTTGCCTGATGATGGATATTATGTCAGATCCATGCACCATTCATGCATGTGTTATCCACTGAATTCTTTTAATAAACAAAATGCCAATGACCAGGATAAAAATGTATCTAGATCTGACACAATTCATATCAGCTCAAGTAAGACTTGTTACATATTTCCTCTGGCTGAACTCTGCAAATTAGGAATTTCCTCTTTTTGTTCAACTGAAAACACTTCCTTTTTTTTACAGACATGGAGATACTGTGACTTTTAGCTGTTAAAATCAGAAGGCATCTTTTCACCTTTTGTTCTCATGTTACGTAGTAAATGCTACAACAATTTGCAACTCCTTGTTTATTATTAGGGGCATGCAGAATGTTTTTTAGATAACTTGGCTTTCTAGGAAATGTAATATATTTTAAATATAATATCTTTAAAATATAATATACTGTTATGTTTATCTTTATAATATCTTTATATCCATCAGCATCTGCATTTATCACAAGATCGTAGAAATTACCTCAAGTGCTCTATACATGAGCTATATTTCAAGAGCTGATATAATGTCTCTGCTGAATCTGAGCTACAATAGGTTTCTGGTTTTCTATTTTCAAGAAAAATGTTTTGGTTTTAGTCTCAATGAGTTATAGGTTTTGGCATACTGTTATTTTTCAAGTATTTATTTATAAATCTCACAGCATCATGTGATGCAGATAAAAGCTACTACCTGCATTGCATAGTTTGAATTGTTGCAGCACTGTGTACCAACCAATCTACGTTGGATGGAACAGATAGTCACCTGGAAATATGTCAGTACAATCCGTAAGCCCTGCATCCAAGTTCTTGAAGTGCCTTAACTGATCTAGATTCCCTCCTTAATTCTCTTGTCAAATTATTTATAGTAGATATAGCTACATAGTTGGTAAGATATAAAAAAATTCTAATTATATCTAGTCAAATCAAAGGACAATTATGTCTTTAGGTAAGTCTGCCAAACAATGTTTTGCCAAAGAAGGTTGGCCAAAAATGCTTTGACCGAAGAAAGAGGAAGAATCTAGAGCATCTGCATACCAGACTCTATAAAACCTCCTTGGAACTATTTTGCCCTGCTCTGACTCAAAGTTTCAAGGTAAGTGTATGTGTTCTGTAGGATTGCAGAGATTGAGCAATTTCTCTTTATCTTGCACATCTCACTGCATTCTGATTGCTTCTGATAACCAGAAGGGAGACTTTGCTTCTTATAGCTGAAATTTTCAATCTGCTTTCCATCCTGAAAGCACTTTTTTTCTATTTATTTCCAACTTAAAATTTATATCTGGAATACTATGGAACATAAGAAATTTAACAACTTGTTAATATACTAGTGACTGACTTAAAACCTCTGATGTCATGAAAGGCAACACCCTAACTTATTAATTATTAATCTTATTACCTTGAGGTAATTTTACTATAATCATTTCCCATTTTTTGTATTCATACCCATTGCAGAAACGATTAGACTGAGCCTGATAAGACATATACAGTGTGAAAGTAAGTAAATTAACTTTCCACAGGTCATGGGCAATGAAAGACATCTTGGAGACTCATTGCTGATAATTAAGGGAAAGAGAAGAAAGAGATTTACTTTAGGTTTAGTTCTTCATTAGACCAATAGTAAAATGGTAAAACATCCACTAGTACGATAATATTGCAAAATTGTAATCAATATTAAAAATTATGTTAATAGTTAGAAGACTAAAATTATTTAGAATGCTGTCTCATTTTCAAGTGGAATGTAGGTACTTAAGTGTTTAAATCAAAACTAGCTTTCTAAAGGTGTTATTAAAAAATACATACTAGTTTAAATACTGAAACAGAAACTGTACAATATTTTATCACAGACACAGAAAACTATTGTCTAACTGATAGAAAGTGTCTTCTTTCCCCTAGAGTCTTCTGCTGACTAGTCTTCAGTAAAGTGTAGACAATGACCTCTCCAGATGCTGAGATGGCCGTCTTTGGGGAGGCGGCTCCTTACCTCCGAAAGTCAGAAAAGGAGAGAATCGAGGCCCAGAACAAGCCTTTTGATGCCAAGTCATCCGTCTTTGTGGCCCATCCTAAGGAATCCTTTGTGAAAGGGACAGTTCAGAGCAGGGAATCGGGGAAGGTCACTGTCCAAACTGAAGGTGGAGAGGTAAGTAAAATGCAAGGCTTGAGGATATAATTTAAATCACACTCTGGGCTCTTAGCTTACATACATCCATCTTTCTTCCTTGGCAGACCCTGACTGTGAAGGACGATCAAGTCTACCCCATGAACCCTCCCAAGTATGATAAAATTGAGGACATGGCCATGATGACCCACCTCCATGAGCCCGCTGTGCTGTACAACCTCAAAGAGCGTTATGCAGCCTGGATGATCTATGTAAGTACCAGCAGCAGTCTTCCTTTGGGTAGCCAGGAGGAAGTGCTCTGCTAGGCTGAGTGGAAGCCAATGTGCTGTCTCCCTTCCTTGCAGACCTACTCGGGGCTCTTCTGTGTCACTGTCAACCCCTACAAGTGGCTGCCAGTGTACAACCCAGAGGTGGTGTTGGCCTACCGAGGCAAGAAGCGCCAGGAGGCCCCTCCACACATCTTCTCCATCTCTGACAATGCCTATCAGTTCATGTTAAATGGTGAGTTACTTAATATCCCTTCAAATGGTATTGTAGTGTGCACTTGAGGAAAAATCTACCCTTTCTTTGCAGATAATCTTTAAACATATGGAGTCATGTTTACATCACACATTACATATGTCAGCTGGGTATACTGGAATTCCCATCTTTAAATGGGATAAATAGCATAGAAAATCTACTGGCTATGTTGTAGAGGGAAGTCAAGAAAATAAGTTTTGTAATTGTGGAATTAAAAGTCTAATGGAAAGCAGAATTAGCTGCAGAGGTGTTGGTGCTCTATTTTAACAAAAAGCATGGAATCAAATATTACTAACTTAATATCCATATCAGAAAGTAAGAAAGAACACTATAATTTATGTTCCAAATCCAAATAAAATTTTACATATTTTAGCTCATTGCTCATTAGGGCAGAAGAAAACAAAATGGACTTCAGGAATTACTTGAGGGGAAAAAAAAGAAATAAATAAAAGACCGATAGTTCCATGATATTATATTCCTTTAAAAAGTAGAATATTGGCATCTTGCGTAAAGCAGTCAGTTCTAGTTTTCTAACATTTAAAAAGGAGATAGTGGACCTTCACTGAGGGACAAAACAATATTCATAGGCATGAAATACATTCAGCATGTAGGGACACTTTGATGATGGAGAAAACTGAGAGGATATATGACAGAAATTAGTAAAATTAAGAGTAGTATAGAAATCAAGGGTTGTATAGAAGCAGAATCAGAATTCATTCCTTCCTTCTGTGTAACATTTGAAAACCTAGGAAGTATCAAAACAACTGTCACTTGAACATTTTTTAAAAACCAAAGGGAATCACAGATTTCATGCATAAGTCCTGGATATGATTATATGATTTATCATGTTTTTGATCAAAGAAAATAATATGTCCTAAAGGTCTATTTCATTGACTAAAGCAAGGAGATTAATTCATTCAAAATCTATGCAAGCCATTACATACAATTATACTATGCTTGGCTCAAAAAATACTCAGGGAGGACTTATGGTCTGATCTTGGAAGGCTCTTGAGTCCCCAGAAAGTGCCAATTCATTTTACATTACATATTTTATTCACCTTAATCATACTGACATTACAAAAAAAAGATTTAGCTTTGGATCTTCCTTATATACAGAAGTCTTGATCTTGATTTAAAGAGAATGATCTCAAAAAGAAGCTTGTATATTTAATCTTACACCTATATCAAAATAAGAGTTTATTTTTATATTGAGGGAAATTTTAAAAATCAGAAAAGGGATTAAGTGCTACATTTCCATGGGTTTTTAATTGGGAGTTGGCTATTTGGTGTTCCTGCACTCTTAACTGTTCCTGCAGTCTTCAGTTCGCAGTTATTTCTCGTAGTTTTTGGTTTCTCTGCAACTGAGGAACACTAAGAAAACTATTTCTATCTTTTCACAGATCGTGAGAACCAGTCAATCCTGATTACGTAAGTACATCCCTGCTCATGTCCCTGAGGGGCTGCTGAGTGGCAAAGGACCTCCTATCTGAACACATGCTCTCTGCTTCTGTCTTTGGGTTGGCAGTGGAGAATCTGGTGCAGGGAAGACTGTGAACACAAAGCGTGTCATCCAGTACTTTGCAACAATTGCAGCAAGTGGGGAGAAAAAGAAAGAGGAGTCTGGCAAAATGCAGGTGAATTACTAGATACTGGTTTGAATCAATATTTTTCTCTGTTCCTGACATGATTTTTGGAAACGATAACCGTGAATATTTACCATCCTGTAGGGAACGCTTGAGGATCAAATCATCAGCGCCAACCCACTGCTGGAGGCCTTTGGAAATGCCAAGACAGTGAGGAATGACAACTCCTCACGCTTTGTGAGTTGTTGCTTTGGCCAAAATCTCTCCCTTTCATGACAAGAAAAGTTATCACCCTAGCAATATTCCATGTAAAGGAGACATCAAAAGAACCCATCCAGGCTGAAATGCTGCTGCTTCTCCTTAACAGGGCAAATTCATCAGAATCCACTTTGGAGCTACCGGCAAACTGGCTTCTGCTGACATTGAAACTTGTAAGAGACTGTCCTGGCCTGTGCCCATTCCTTCCTAAATTCCCACCTCCATGTGTGGTCTTGTGCCTGACTCTTTCTGCCTTTCTTGACAGATCTGCTGGAGAAGTCCAGAGTCACTTTCCAGCTCAAGGCAGAAAGAAGCTACCACATATTTTACCAGATCACCTCCAACAAGAAGCCAGAACTAATTGGTAGGAAAGATCATTATGTCTTTTTGAGGATGATTGCTGAGAAACCTTTCCCTCTATTTCCTGGCTGGCAAGACTAAGCCTGTGTCTTGTCTCTTCCTGCTTTCAGACATGCTCCTCATTACCACCAACCCTTATGATTTCCACTTTGTGAGTCAAGGTGAGGTCACTGTTCCCAGTATTGATGACCAGGAGGAGCTCATGGCTACAGATGTAAGTACTATAAAGAAAATACTGTTAATGAGATTATCATGGTTGCTAGACAATGTTTTTACTTCATTGTTTTGACTTCAGAGTGCAATTGACATCCTGGGCTTCACTGCTGATGAAAAGACTGCCATCTACAAGCTGACAGGAGCTGTCATGCACTACGGGAACTTGAAGTTCAAGCAGAAACAACGAGAGGAGCAGGCGGAGCCTGATGGCACAGAAGGTCCTTAGCAATTGGACTGTTAATCAGTTCTGGGAAGATACTTTTTTTAGAGAGGGCAACAGCTATAGCTTGATCAAATGAAAATTAAATAATGTTTCTTTTAGTGTCCATGAGCTGTAAATCTGATTCTCTGATCCCTAACCTATCTTACAGAATGGTACTCCTTCAATTATCTTTTCAATGGGCTAGTTTAATGCATTTTTCAATTTCACATGCAGTGAGTTTTTACAAGCCTTTTTCAAGGGGCAACTCCTCCAGTTTCATACATAGGCTCTAAAATCAGCTCTGGAATGAACATAATTCTCTTACTGACAGTGCAGACTGTGGCCTATTTAAATATAAGAGCTTTCTTAGGTCTTGACTAAGGTCCCAAGTTGAAATCTTTATGTATTTTTAAAGTGAAAGTTATTAAAAGCATTGGTTCAGTTTATAAATTTAGTTAAAGTATTCAAGGAAAGGTTTCTTACTGATAACTATTTTTTTAAAAAACCCAACAACCCACTATTGGCTTTCACAGTTTTCCTGTATTCCATATGCTTGCTGTAATACTAGATCAAAAGATTTGCAGGCAAGAATTTTGAACATTGTTGTCATTTCTGAGACACACACTCAGTGATCAAATTCCAGTCCTTGTCCAATTGATCAATCTTTTCTTTGTTTTTCTTGTCTTTCAGTTGCTGACAAGGCTGCCTACCTGATGGGTTTGAACTCAGCTGACCTGCTCAAAGCCCTCTGCTACCCTCGAGTCAAAGTTGGGAACGAATTTGTGACCAAAGGTCAAACTGTGGAGCAGGTAAAGTAACTGGTTACTAGGAATACATGGTTATGCCTCAGAATTTATCTTCAGACAATATATTATATTCCTTAATATTTCTTGATGCAGTAACTTTGGCATATTTCCACTTTGTTTTAGGTGCACAATGCTGTAGGTGCTCTGGCAAAGGCTGTCTATGAGAGGATGTTCTTGTGGATGGTTGTTCGCATCAACCAACAGCTGGATACCAAGCAACCCAGACAGTACTTCATTGGTGTCCTGGACATTGCTGGCTTTGAGATCTTTGATGTAAGGAACAGGGATTTCACAACAGCTTCATGGAGGGAACAATGGGTGTTAAGAAAATTCTAAGACTTCTTTGTCAGATTTTTTTTTTTAAAGAAATCTCACTATTAAAGAGACTGCCTTTTCAACCATTAGATCTTAATAGGAAAGAAATTAATACTACAGTATGCAAGAATATTAAGCCTGGTTAAAACAAAAGAAAAAACGAAGAAATCTGTGACAAAGTTACATGGGCCAAAGGTGTGGAAAATTTTGGAAGAGATTAGGAAATACACATGCTGTTGGTGAAAGAACACTAAAAGCTTCCATACCAGTGCATGGAAATATCTAAAGCCACTCTCTTAACAACAGAAAAATATTTGTGTAGCAAATTGAGGCAGTCTTCAGCATTGGGATGTTATGATAGGCAGAGTCTAGTAATAAATTTGTTCTGATAGAAGAAAGTATGATGAAGTTATGTACCAGATTTGCTTTAGAATTAAACGATTCCAAAGGGATAAGGAAAAATTATCATAATTAAAGCATATGGAATGATAAAAAACAAGCAAAAAAATCTCTACATTACAATGATTTAGAAGTCTTTTTTATTTTCAGAATGCAACTACATTCACACTGAAGGATTTCTGTGAGAATAGATAGGGAAGGGGCCTTGTATATATCTGAGGAGACACATAAAGGATCAGAACTACAGATGGAAAAGCCTTGTGGTGATGGTGGAACCTTGAAAACATTGCATATTTTTTTAAATTTGGCAGTTCAATAGCTTTGAGCAGCTGTGCATCAACTTCACTAATGAGAAACTGCAACAGTTCTTCAACCACCACATGTTCGTGCTGGAGCAGGAGGAGTACAAGAAGGAAGGAATTGAATGGACATTCATTGACTTTGGGATGGACCTGGCTGCCTGCATTGAGCTCATTGAGAAGGTATCCTTCCTGTTCAAGTGTATTATGTGTTGGATCTTCCAAACTTGACAGGAGACATACGTAAGAAGCATGTGAAAATATTTCAGCTTTTCCAAATATATGCCCTGTGAAAGTGGCAACAGGGTGGAAGAAATTTTGGAGATTATAGTCAGATAGCAGGACTTTTTGTGAAAGTATTAATTTCCAGGTTACAAAGTGAAGTTATATAAAAGACTGTTACGTTCTTTGAGTACCTATCAGTAAAGATGTTTTATGGAGACAATAGTATTTCACAATGTTGTGTTTGTACATTTATACAAAGAGCAATACTGAAAAAAATGAGCCTTGGTTTTCTCTGACTTATTGTCATTAAATTAATGGGAACAGCTTTCTCTTCTGACTCCAGCAACTTTCCAGCTAAAGGAAGTCTCCTTTCTACTCTGTTTCTCCCTCTTGTCTGTTATAATGTCTTCCAGCCCATGGGCATCTTCTCCATCCTGGAAGAGGAGTGCATGTTCCCCAAGGCAACTGACACCTCTTTCAAGAACAAGCTCTATGACCAACATCTGGGCAAGTCCAGCAACTTCCAGAAGCCCAAGCCTACCAAAGGCAAGGTTGAGGCCCATTTCTCCCTGGTGCACTATGCTGGCACAGTAGACTACAACATCACTGGCTGGCTTGAGAAGAACAAAGACCCCCTGAATGAAACTGTCATTGGGTTGTACCAGAAATCCTCTGTGAAGACACTGGCCTTACTCTTTGCCAACTATGGTGGAGCAGATGCAGGTTAGCTCTGTGAAAATTGTATTTTCAATGTGGGACAATGTTGACAGGAAATAAACCAGAAAAATATAAATGTTTACAAACTGTTTTCTGTTCTATAGCTCAGTATTCAACAGCAGTATTTTAGTATTGTTTTCCCCTTCTTTCATTTACAGAGGGTGGTGGCAAAAAGGGTGGCAAGAAGAAGGGTTCTTCTTTCCAGACTGTCTCAGCTCTTTTCCGAGTATGTACCAGTTTCCTGTCTTTCTTTTACTTGAATACACGCAATTTAAAATGTGAGAAGTGATGTTATAACTCCTGACGTCCTATAGAAAGGTACTATAGGTGAATTTTCTTTTAATTTATATGATGGATTAGCTTCTTCTCTTTTTTAACATGGAATGATATTGTCTCATTAATATATAAAAATTCAACTAATTCAAATTGTTGAGGATGTCATTCATATCTATTTTCATACAGCTCTATTTTTAAAGCTAAATAAGACATTGAAACAGGTAAATTTATTTCAGCAATTGCAAGGAGTTCAGAATGTTTTACCAAACAGAAATTTTGGAGTTCTGAATATTTTCAGTACTGTTACCATGCATGATTCATATGTAATGGATCAGTTCTGGAAAACAGAGAGGGTGGCTTTAAGATTATCACATATAAAAGCCTAATCAGTATATTGATTCAGGAGGGCAAGCATATGGAATTGTTCAAAGCCACGAGTCTCAGGATACCAAACGAGTTATATCCCAATTTTTGTAAATAAGAAGCTATGAGGACAAAGTAATCAAGTTATACTTTCTTCTAATATTAATGTTCAACAGTGAAAGATGCATGAAGGCACAGGCTTTTGTACAATAGTATGGAAAGTTTGCAATCTAATGTAAATCTGAAAAATTATTAACTCCTTTCTATGGATGAAATACATGCAGCCACAGGGATGCAGATCATTCATGTGTTGATCTAAACTTTACCTTGTAATCTCACAGGAAAATTTAAACAAGCTGATGACAAACCTACGCAGCACTCACCCCCATTTTGTACGATGCATCATCCCAAATGAAACAAAAACACCCGGTAAGGGGATCCAATAGGAAGAAAACTCAAGCCACAGAGGCTTTTCTCCTGAGTATCAAACAATGGACTAGTCACTAACGGTGGTGTTTGTTAGGTGCCATGGAGCATGAGCTGGTGCTGCATCAGCTGCGATGCAATGGTGTGCTGGAAGGGATCAGAATTTGCAGGAAAGGATTCCCCAGCAGAGTCCTGTATGCTGACTTCAAACAAAGGTAACTATGCCTTTCTACCTATTCTTTTCCTGTTCCATGCTTTCTATGACCTAAATTACTTAAATATCATATTTACTACATGGTTTAGTGTATACAGTCTGTATACACATTACAGAAGTCTAATAAGGGAAAATAAAGAAGGTAACATCATTAAAATGAGGTAACCTGGTCTAGTGGAAGGTGTCCCTGCTCATGGCAGAGGGGGTGGAACTGGAAGATCTTTAAGGTCCCTTCCAACCCTAAACATTCTATGGGTCTATGATTCTAACATAAAAGTTTACTTCACACATCCACTTCACTTTTAAACAATACATGTTTCCACCCAAAGTCCTAAAAATGGTCCTGAATTATATTTAGGGAGGTCTGTTGGGTGCTGCTGAAAATGACCAGCTGAAAACTGTTGTTGAGAACAGACTGAGTAGTAAGGAACAAGGAACTGAGCAGTAATATAAAAATATTTCACTACCAGTTCATGATTATATGACATGGCTGATGATCAGGATTCCCTTGGACTCTGATTTAAGAATATGAATTCTTCACTTGCACTGTCTTGAAAGAATGGACTGTCCTTAATACATGACATTACTCAGTCATTCAGTCAACTGTTGCTGAGAAGGCTGTGGGCTTCATTCGCAGAGGTGGTTTCAGTAATGTAGATTTGTTCATGTTCTGCTTTCTCCTACAGATACAGAGTGCTTAATATAAGTGCTATTCCAGAAGGTCAGTTCATGGATAGCAAGAAGGCTTCTGAGAAGCTTCTTGGGTCCATTGATGTGGACCACACCCAGTACAGATTTGGTCACACCAAGGTAGAAAGAGCTCCTGTGTTCAAACACTACCTGCCTCTGTTACACACTACCTGAGATTAATGTGCTACAATGTTCCCTTTCTTAAGGTGTTCTTCAAAGCTGGGCTGATAGGTCTGCTAGAGGAGATGAGAGATGAGAAACTAGCAGAGATTATGACCCGGACACAAGCCAGGTGCAGGGGCTTCCTGATGAGAGTGGAGTATCGGAAAATGGTGGAGAGGAGGTAGACATTTCTCACCCACAAATCATGTTCTCATGAGTCTTGGCTAACCCAAGGTATGTAATAGCATTGTGAATTTTATTTCAGGGATGCCATTTTCTGTATCCAGTACAATGTTCGTGCATTCATGAATGTCAAGCACTGGCCCTGGATGAAGCTGTTCTTCAAGATCAAGCCCTTGCTGAAGAGTGCAGAATCTGAGAAGGAGATGGCCAACATGAAACAAGAGTTTGAGAAAACCAAGGAAGAGCTTGCAAAATCTGAGGCAAAAAGGAAAGAGCTGGAGGAGAAAATGGTATCCTTACTGCAGGAAAAAAATGACCTGCAGCTCCAAGTGCAGGCAGTGAGTATAATCATTCATTTGTCCCTGGGAAAAGAATGATAGACAGCCAGAATGCTTCTTACCCAAAGCAGAGACTTGCAGAAAGCTGACCAATGTGCAGTAGAAAATGATCTAAATCACACACTCTAAGGCACTCTAACATGGAGTAGACAGGCACTGGCAGAGGCATGGTGAGTCTCATGGCAGCCCCACGTGAGACCTGGCATTCCTGCTGTCTGAGTAAAGAGCCATGTAATATTAGCCAACATGTAGTCCACAGCAGAGAGCTCTGAACTGGAAGAGAAGTATCTCCATCTACCCAACTTTCAAAGCAGTGTGTCTGTCTAGCACAGTAACGGCAAACCTGTGAAGGACCCACTTTTCCTGCTTACAGGTGGGCTAGAAGGCCTTGATTATTTTAAGAAACATGGATACTGCCCCTTCAAACTAGTGATAGCACAGGCAAGAACTCTGTTGGTCTTGTAGCAATATTAATGCATGTAGAAAACAATTTTTTGTCAACTCAATTATTCTCAAAAATGGAAAAGCCTTTACTTCTAACTATTATAAGATTCTCTATGGGATCATTAACAAGAAAAAGCTACTGAATACATTTTCTGTCAGGTGAAAAGACCACTCCATGCTCTTGTTCCTGCAGAAACTAATAATTGAAGTGACCATAATTCTGTTGTGCTTGCATGAGGTATTCTCATAGCTACCTACTCTGTGAGGCATTTTTAGAGCTTGCAGCCAAGAGACACACAAGAGACACAGCCACTTGCAGCACCCCTCTTCCCTTCCCGCAGCCTCCCTTCTCCCCCCACCCAGGAATAGGGGAGAGAATTGGAGGGGTAAGGGTGAGGAGGCTTGCAGGTTGAGATAAGAACAATTTAATAATTAGAGTAAAAGAACAACTAAATATATGAGTGATGCAGAGTACAATTGCTCACCACCTGCTGATAATGTTCCTGGAGGAGCGAAAAGGAACCCCAAAACTGAAATTGCAATCCCGGAAAAGTAAGCCTGAGTGATACCTGAGAAAATCCCCCCTGCTTTCCAGTCAAACCTGGTCAATACATGAAATAAGATAGGGAATATCTTATTGGCATATCCAACTGTTAATTTGGGGTTTTACTAACTATTGCACTGTTCTTCTCCCCTCCCCTTCCAGTCCTCTCTTCTTGGAAACTGCCCAAGCACAGTGTCCTTGTATGTTATCTACATTTCTTCTCATAACAATCCCAACTGAAACCAAAACCAAAAAGCTAGTGCTTTCTAGCTACTAAGAAGAAAATTAATCCTATCCTGGCAAAAATCAGGACAAAGAGACACAAAAAATTTTGAATGAATGTTGATACCATGCCGAGAGGGATTCACCCATGGACTCTACACACGATTCAATGTGAATTCTACTGGAGACATTTATTATTGGTTACATGATCACTTATATACTCTTAAGCTGCTAAAACACACACACATGCACACACATAAACAACTCTTCACTGGCTAAAAAGCTACTGTTCACATGCCTGTTCACAATACTTGACTGGATAATTCCACCTGCTTATGAGGCATTCTTGTTACTTCTGACTAGTCACACAAGTAATTTCTTATCTTGTTTCTTGCATTCTTACTTGTGAATCTGCTCTGTTCTGTTTTTTCACTCAAAGTCAGGAATTAATTGCTAAAGGCTGAAGCCACCTGTAGCTTCGGCCCTTAAAGGGCCAACAATACCAAATGAACAGGTTTCCCAGTAGACACCCGACAAGACCTTCCAGTTGCTGGAGTGGAAGGCAAGCTTCATCCCACATTTTAACACATGCCTACTCAGTGGTACAAAAGGCAGAGAATCTTGAAAACATTACATCCCACAAAAATCTGTGTCTCCCCACCAGGAAGCAGATAGCTTGGCTGATGCTGAAGAAAGATGTGACCAGCTCATCAAAACCAAAATCCAGCTGGAAGCCAAAATTAAGGAGGTGACTGAAAGGGCTGAGGATGAGGAAGAAATTAATGCTGAGCTGACAGCCAAGAAGAGGAAACTGGAGGATGAATGTTCAGAGCTGAAGAAAGATATTGATGACCTTGAGTTAACACTGGCCAAAGTGGAGAAGGAAAAACATGCCACAGAAAACAAGGTACACACAGACGGAGTCACATAAAGGGTGAAGGGTAATGCCTCCCACATTAGCCTGGTATCCTCAGAATGAAGCTAGATTTGGCACATACCAGGCACATCAGAGAGGGGCAGCTAGGCAGCCAAAATGAAAAAGAGCTCCTGACTAAGCACTACAAAGTGAAATTTTTATTGAAAGAGCAACCAGGTGTTCTAAACAGACTTTTGGCACATTCTTAAAATCAACAGGTGAAAAACCTGACAGAGGAGATGGCAGCCCTGGACGAGACCATTGCCAAGCTGACAAAAGAGAAGAAAGCCCTCCAAGAGGCCCATCAGCAGACCCTGGATGACCTGCAGGTAGAAGAGGACAAAGTCAATACGCTGACCAAAGCTAAGACCAAGCTGGAGCAGCAAGTGGATGATGTAAGCACACAGGTTTACAGCAAGAATAGGCCAGGTAGGGAGCTAGACCTGACTGGCACAGCACTGATGGTCTTGTTCTTTTTAGCTGGAAGGGTCCCTGGAGCAGGAGAAGAAACTGCGCATGGACCTTGAGAGAGCTAAGAGGAAACTTGAAGGAGACCTGAAGCTGGCCCAGGACAGCATCATGGATTTGGAAAATGACAAGCAGCAGCTGGATGAGAAACTCAAGAAGTAAGTGTGACTTTGGGGCACCAGAGTGCTGGGCTGGTGCACTTGTCTTTTTCCTTTGAGCTCTAACACGGTTTGCCTTGTGCATAGGAAAGACTTTGAAGTCAGCCAGATCCAGAGCAAAATCGAGGATGAGCAAGCCCTGGGCATGCAACTACAGAAGAAGATCAAGGAGCTGCAGGCAAGTCCATTTCTTCCCCCTTCTCACCCAGTCTCAGGACAGGTAGGAGCAGGACGTGGATGTGAAGGGTCCTTAATGTTCCCCAGGCTCGTATTGAGGAACTGGAGGAGGAGATTGAGGCAGAGCGAACCTCTCGGGCAAAAGCCGAGAAGCATCGGGCTGACCTCTCCAGGGAGCTAGAGGAGATCAGCGAGCGGCTGGAAGAAGCAGGAGGGGCTACTGCAGCTCAGATCGAGATGAACAAGAAGCGTGAGGCAGAATTTCAGAAGATGCGCCGTGACCTTGAAGAGGCCACGCTGCAGCACGAAGCCACGGCTGCTGCCCTGCGGAAGAAGCATGCGGACAGCACAGCGGAGCTTGGGGAGCAGATCGACAACCTGCAACGAGTGAAGCAGAAGCTGGAGAAGGAGAAGAGTGAGCTGAAGATGGAGATTGATGACTTGGCCAGTAACATGGAGTCTGTCTCCAAAGCCAAGGTATGGAATTGCAGTAGGACATGCTCACAGGGCCAAGGTATGGCATGTAGGCTACATCTACCAGCCACATTCTCATTTAAAAATGCCTGCTGCGAGGATAAGGCAGAGTTGAGGTGTTCATTTCCTTTCCTTCCTTGTGTTTGCTATCTAGGCAAATCTGGAGAAGATGTGCCGCACTTTGGAGGATCAACTGAGTGAGATTAAAACGAAGGAGGAGCAGAACCAGCGCATGATCAATGACCTCAATACCCAAAGGGCTCGTCTGCAGACAGAATCAGGTGAGACAACCTCATTCCTGAGGAGCAATGGGTGGACCTGCATACCATTAGGATCCTGAAAATTGCAATATCATAACTGGCATCTCAGAGCTACTGATTACAGAGGTCTACAGAAACAAATATTACTGATAATCTAGTTACTTTTTTTTATTTTGCCCTTCCCAGGTGAATATTCACGTCAAGTAGATGAGAAAGATGCTCTGATTTCTCAGCTATCAAGGGGCAAGCAAGGATATACCCAGCAGATTGAGGAACTCAAGAGACATTTAGAGGAAGAAACTAAGGTGAGGATGTTTAGTATAACATTTTTGGTGGGGGGGGATAAAATTGTTCTTTCAATGAGTAACAACACTCTGAAATGAATCTCGAAAATCTTGTCTACGAGATTTTTTTATATTTTAAAACTCAAAATCATTCAGGAGGCTTTAATGAAATTCTGATGATACTTTCTAAGACAGGAGTCAGAGACGTATGTCAAAACATTTATGGAAAGAGCACATTACTGTCCCCAGAGCACCTATCACCTATCACATCCTGATCCTCCAGAACACATTAATGAAGGCTTTATCAGCCCCCAGCTTTGCATTTGCCTCATTAGAATTTCCTTCTTATTCCACTGTCAGTTTCACTGTTAAGAGGCATCAGAAGACAAGTATTCACATTACCAATCCCAATGTCCCCACAGGCGAAGAACGCCCTGGCCCACGCCTTGCAGTCTGCTCGCCATGACTGTGACTTGCTCCGGGAACAATACGAGGAGGAGCAGGAAGCGAAGGGGGAGCTGCAGCGTGCCCTGTCCAAGGCCAACAGCGAAGTGGCCCAGTGGAGAACCAAATACGAGACAGACGCTATTCAGCGCACGGAGGAGCTGGAGGAGGCCAAGTACGTGGGAAGTGAGATGTCGAATAGCTGGAGAAGACTGAGACTGTAAAGGGAAATTGGAAATTGGAGTCTCTGAGGGTGGGTTAGGACAGGGTTAGGGGTGGGATGAAGGCAGGGATGTACTGTTGTTGTGGTAGAGGGGACAAAGGGAGAGAGAGGAAAAGTGTGCTGTGGAAAAAGTGGAGATGGGAAGGGCAAATGTAGCCTTTAGGACTAGAAGGGCTATGACAGGCCAAATGTTCATTAGCCACTAAGACACAGAAGTGATAGATGGTTTAGGCTATAAGTGGTCTTGAACAGAAAAAGCACTGTGAAAAGCCCTAGGCTTAAAGCTCCCAAAGTGGCCAACTGCCTTTTCACGAACAATACAGAAGCTGTGGTTATCTCCTCCAGGAAGAAGCTGGCACAGCGCCTGCAGGATGCAGAGGAACACGTTGAAGCTGTAAATGCCAAATGTGCTTCCCTGGAAAAGACAAAGCAGAGGCTGCAGAATGAAGTGGAGGACCTGATGATTGATGTGGAGCGATCAAATGCTGCCTGTGCAGTTCTGGATAAGAAGCAGAAGAACTTTGACAAGGTCTTTTGGGCTCCAGTCTCAGGGTTCCTGGGCAGAGCATTGCCTCCTGATTGACACATCCATACTGAAGCCCCATTTCTCTTCAGATTCTGGCAGAATGGAAGCAGAAGTACGAGGAAACACAGGCTGAGCTGGAAGCCTCACAGAAGGAGTCTCGCTCTCTCAGCACGGAGCTGTTTAAGATGAAGAATGCTTATGAGGAGTCCTTGGACCACCTGGAAACACTGAAGCGAGAGAACAAGAACTTGCAGCGTAAGTCCCTGGCTCTCTGCTCCTGGCAGGGCTTTCTCACTGTCCACCACTATGCACTGCTCCACACATGTCTGTGCCTGCAGGTCGGCAAAGATGCCTGTCACCTTGGTAGGACAGGGCCCTTCCCATTCTGCTCTGTGCCTGACCATGCCATCGGTCTTTGTTCCCACAGAGGAGATTTCCGACCTCACGGAGCAGATTGCAGAGGGAGGAAAGGCGATTCATGAGCTGGAGAAAGTCAAGAAGCAGATTGAGCAGGAGAAATCAGAACTCCAAGCCTCCCTGGAGGAAGCTGAGGTACACAGAGTGCTAATAAATGGTGTCCAGAGTGAACGTATGAGAATAGTTTCATCACTGCCCTGCAGTAATGGCAGGAAAACAAGCCTGGATTTCATGAGGTACTGCCTCAGAGGTTACTTAGAAAGGAAGCAGTAGTTTAAGTCACTGTTGTGCTGACTTGCCCAGGCCTCCCTAGAACATGAAGAGGGGAAGATCCTGCGACTCCAACTTGAACTCAACCAAGTGAAGTCTGAGATTGACAGGAAGGTAGCAGAGAAAGACGAGGAGATTGACCAGCTGAAGAGAAACCACCTGCGAGTTGTGGAGTCCATGCAGAGCACCCTGGATGCTGAGATCAGGAGCAGGAACGAAGCCCTGCGACTGAAGAAGAAGATGGAGGGAGACCTGAATGAAATGGAGATCCAGCTGAGCCATGCCAACCGTGTGGCTGCAGAGGCACAAAAGAACCTGAGAAACACACAGGCAGTGCTCAAGGTCTGTTCAGCAAAGCTAGAGAGAGAGAGATGACATCTCTGACATTTTGGGTACCCAAGCACTCACTACTGCCATGTAATTTCTCTTGCCTCTTTTACAGGATACCCAGTTACACTTGGATGATGCTCTCAGGACACAGGAGGACCTGAAGGAGCAGGTGGCCATGGTGGAGCGCAGAGCAAACCTGTTGCAGGCTGAAGTTGAGGAGCTACGGGCAGCCCTGGAGCAGACAGAGCGGTCGAGGAGAGTGGCTGAGCAGGAGCTTGTGGATGCCACAGAACGTGTGCAGCTCCTCCACACCCAGGTCAGACACCTTACTGTGATATGGCCAGTTTACCCAGCCTCCCATATCTGGTTTGCTGCTATCACTTTAAAGACCACTCTTCTGTTAAATGCTTTCATAAACATTACTCATATTGTTAGGTCTTCATGTGGAAGGAATAGTTCTAACAGTAAAAGTCATGTTGTTCTTGTTGCTCAGAACACCAGCTTGATCAACACCAAGAAGAAGCTGGAAACAGACATCATGCAAATTCAGGGTGAAATGGAGGATACGATCCAAGAAGCCCGCAATGCTGAAGAGAAGGCCAAGAAAGCCATCACAGATGTGAGTTGGGGCTCCTTTCACTGCTTACGATAAGTGCCCTCTCCCCAAAGTGTCTCCAGTCCCAAAATGCCTTTGACCTTCTGCTCTCCAGGCAGCCATGATGGCAGAAGAGCTGAAGAAGGAGCAGGACACCAGCGCCCACCTGGAGAGGATGAAGAAGAACCTGGATCAGACGGTGAAGGACCTGCAGCACCGTCTGGATGAGGCCGAGCAGTTGGCTCTGAAGGGAGGCAAGAAGCAAATCCAGAAGCTGGAGGCCAGAGTGCGTAGGGCTGGTATTTGTCCACCTGCAAGCATGTTATGTAAGCAGCCAGCAGGGAAGCTCCAAAGATGGGCTTCTCATTGCAGGTGCGTGAGCTGGAAGGGGAAGTTGATGCTGAGCAGAAGCGCAGCGCTGAAGCCGTGAAGGGTGTGCGCAAGTACGAGAGGAGGGTGAAGGAGCTGACCTACCAGGTAAGGCAGGAGGCCTCCTTGGGCTGACAAGAGTTTTCTCACAGCAAGTCAGATTTTGTGCACGCCATCACCAAGGGGAAGTGTTAAACTCCCATAGTGCAGAAGCAATAATTCTTTCTCTTTCCTGTTTGCCAACTGTTCTAGTCTGAGGAAGACAGGAAGAATATTCTCAGGCTGCAGGATCTGGTGGACAAGCTGCAGATGAAGGTGAAATCTTACAAGAGACAAGCTGAGGAGGCTGTAAGTATTGCTTGGAGAGTGGGCAAGAGCCACCTTCCAGCAGAAGAGCAGCATGCTCCTTGAGATGAATATGAATGACCAGGAGTGGAGTATGAAAGAAACTCCCAAGATACAACAGTCTCTGCCATGCCATTTTACTATCGTGTCATGAGGCCTTGCTGAGATCTGGATACCCTGCATCAGTCAGGAATGAATTGAGGGAAGATCTGCTGCCTGTTTTGTACAAGAGGTCAGACTAAACAAACCCAGGCCCATAACTCCTGACTGAGAAGTCCATGAATCTCTGCTGCCATTCAACAGCAGAAGGCTTCAGGATCTTTCTCATCCTAATAAATAGCATTGATAGTTGGGCAGCAAGTAATGGGGGAATAAGTACACAAAGGACAAATCCAAGTGACAAAATAGCTCCTTGAGGGTGACACAGTACTGGTGAATCTTGTCACAGTTGGGTTCTGAATAAAGGAGGATGAAAAGATCTGTGTGAGGCTTATGTGTAAGCAGTGGTATGTGAGGGATGGAAATTTGTGTCTTCCTTCAGGAAAGACCTACAGCCTCATAAGACCAAGGTGTAGGAGGTGTGAAACCCTTGCTCTGGTCTCCTCACCACTGACTTCTTCCCCCCTACACAGGAGGAGCTGTCCAATGTCAATCTGACAAAGTTCCGCAAGATCCAGCATGAGTTGGAGGAAGCTGAAGAGCGGGCTGACATTGCAGAGTCACAGGTCAACAAGCTCCGAGTGAAAAGCCGGGAGTTTCACAGCAAGAAGATAGAAGAAGAAGAAGAGTGAGGATGTGATGAACAAAGTGACCTGAGGACTGCACAAAATGTGAACCTCCGTCACTTTCTTTTGCAATGAGTCTTTGTAATAATTTCTAGAGAATAAAGACAGTAGATTCCTTAGCCCAAGTAGCTTCTTCTCACTCTTTCTCTTTCACTCTCTTTGTCTGGTTAGTTATGAGGTCGCATTAAACTTTGGCTATTTCTGAATGTTTAGTTTGTGTCCATTAACGGTTGGATGTGTAGCACAAGGTTTTATTTCACAATTATTTAAAAGTATAAGTATAATGTATTTTTCTTGCTGGAGGAAAGGACATAGAAGGCAACCATTTTACAACACATACAAAACTTGTTAGGTGCTTCATGGATACAATTACCCAAGAATTATGTAATTTTTCTCCCCCTAGTCTTGCTACTATTCCCTTCACCCACACCTCTTGGCTCCAGAAATTCAAAGAGCTGCTGAGCACTTCATAGGGCCATATCATGACATTAATTTTTGGAGGGCATGGAGAGAATGGAGAGTACTTGCAAACTCTCTTTCCTTCATTCAGATCCTGATCTGAACAGCAGAGACACACCAGACATGTACATGCCATCTCAGCTGGATTATTCTTGTGCATCATGTGTTGTTTCTGGGTGAAAGACACAAGGACAGTGTCACGCTATGTTAAAAGAAAAGTACACAGAGAGATGTCTGCCTAAGCTCGTGTTGTCATAGAACCAGCAACTCTGTGCTTTGAGCTTCGAGGTAGCTCCTGTCTCTTGTTTTCAGGAGGACCAGACAACTTTGGAGGATTTTCTCAGAAACCAGAAAGATTTAAGGAGCTCTAGGTGAGAGATGAATGGTAACTGAACCAGATACAAGTCAGGAAAAAAAATAACAATAACAGCACTACTGGGTCTCCCTAGGAAAGCTGGGAGAAATACAGTCCAGCAGACACAAAGACTTCAGAATCAAAACTCAGAGAGGTGAAGTCCAAGCTTAGCTAGTGTGTGAGGCCAAGAGCAGTGTGGGCTCATGGGATGATTCTGCTCTGAGACCCTATGAGTCACCCTGCAAGATACTGGCTAACTGGAGGCACTTCTCAGGGAGCTGAAGAGATTGATCTGGAAGAAAAGCAACATACACTTGTGCTGCCTGGCAAAGCAGTGACCAAGTGAAGTGGCCATTGCAGTTTGAGCTTGAGAGGAGGTGAGATGCATTTTCCCAAATCTACTTCTTTAGAGCTCAAACAGTGTCCCCATCTCTCGTGCCCAGCAGCAGTTGCTTCCAGAGAACATAAGAGGTGTCTGAGTAAGTGTGCAACGCAGACACACGTTCAAGCGCAGCCCAACTTCAAATGACAGGTCTATCCTACCAGTCACTCTACTTACGCTTTCAGTCAGACAAGCTGGTCCTCCTCCACTGAGGTGCTCCGACTTTTTCAGGCTGCAGGAAGCCATGTAAGAACGTCATCACTGGAAAGAGAAGACATGACCAATAGGAAAAGCTGTGAATCAGACTCCCTGGAGGAAAGATGCATTCAATTCCCTTTTCCCTGCTGTGAGATCAGGGAAGACCTGCAGAAATTGGTCCCTGAGTGGAGAAGCAGAATGAGGAGATGGCAAAAGGCCATCCAGGTCTCTTCATGGCTATTCTGAAATAGGGTATAGCTCAACCAGATAAGCCACAAACACTTATGTGGAGTAGATGGGGTAAGCTAAGCAGGGAGAAAGCACTCCTCAGATGTAATTCCACATGCCCATCAGCAGAATAAACAGGCTTCTTAATGAGGAAAGTGTGTCCGTGCCATATGCAGGCTCCAGCACTCAGCCATGTCTTAGCAAAAGGACAGGGAAGAGGAGCTTTCCTTCAAAGGATTACGGTGCTGGCATTTCTGTTCAGCTTGGGTTAGCATTCCTGGGCGTTCTCCTTTTACACAGAGGACTGCTGTCTGAAGAAACACTGCTGAAGTGGAGGCTGGGCATTCCCTGTCAGGCTGCCCACTGGATCTGATGATGTCTTTCTCAGCACGCCTAACAAATAATTGCAACATAACCGACAACACCATTTGAAAGCTGCACTTCTTACAGTGGATGTTTTCAAACATCCTTTGTCTGTGCTCAGGCTGGAAATGCTTTTGCTTCACCTCTAAACACTTCGGGTTCAGTGCTGAACAAATGCAATCCCTACCCGTTACTGAGTGGTGGTTTATGATATCTTTGTTTTTTCACCTAACAAGTGCTGTACAACATCACTCATGAGAAACTCCATCCCATTAACCCCGAGAGTGGGAGAATCTGCTCTGTGAAGCAAATTAAAAGATCTGGAAGGAAGCAAGCAAGCAAGCAAGGAAGGAAGGAAGGAAGGGAGAAAGGAATTAATTGTAGATGCTTTGGTGACACGCTGACATCTCATCTGTGCTGTAGGTCCCACTTCAGCAACCAGAGTTGTCTGTCAAGTCTGCCTTGCTACACATAGGCCTGAAGCTAGATCTTCCATGTCACATGATCCACTAGTGATTCACAGGACACAGTGATCCCTAGAGGCATGTTCTACTAATCCAGACAGCACGGATTAGCATGCTGCAAATCCCACAGGGACTGCTTTTTCAAAGTCATCTTTGCTTACTTTCAACAATCTTCCTGACTATTACTTGATTAATAGCAGTCACCTTTCAAAGTGTATTTTGCTCCACCACACCAAACACAGCCCACACACCTGTAAATGCTTTATGTTAACATCCATTGAGTGTACCTGGGGACTTAAGGTATCAGTGCAGAGCTATGAAGAGACAGAGGTCAAGTTCTGTGCTGAGCACAGAAATTCCAAATACAGGAATAGGTGGGACAGCATGTTGTGTGCTACAATTCTTCTGCACCCTGAGTGGCTAGGCAGCCTTCTGCATCTTCCTTTCTGGAAGCTGCTGTCTGCAGTTTTCTGGATTCTCCTTTACAGATCTCCTAGTCTTCTCACTTCTGGTTAGCCTGACTAACCTAGTGGCCTTCTACGATGGAGTGACTGCATCAGTGTACAAGGGGAGAGTAAATGATGTCATCTGCCTGGACTTCTGTAAGGCCTTTAATACAGTGCTGCACAACATTCTTGCCTTTAAATTGGCATATTATGGTTTTGATAGATGGACTGTTAGAAGGATAAGGAATTGTCTGGGTGGTCACATCAAAAGAGTTACAATCACAGGCTGAATGTCCAAATGAAAACCAGCAGCCTCCCCCAGGGGTTAGTACTGGAATCAATACTATTAAGTGTCTCCATTAATGACGTACACAGTACGATTGAGTGCACTCTCAACAAGTTTGCAAATGACACCAAGGTGAGAGGTGCAGTCGATAGACCAGTGGGAAGGGATGCCATCCAGAGGGACCTTGATGGGCTTGAAGAATGGGCCCATGTGGACCTGATGAAGTTCAAAATGGCCAAGTGCAAAGTCCCACACCTGGGTCAGGGCAGCCTCCACTATTCAGTATGTTCAGAGGGATGACTGGATTGAGAGTAGCCTTGCAGAGGGAAGTGATTCTCTTTTTTCCTCTGCTCTCATGAAATCCCACCTGGAGTACTGTACCCATCTCTGGGGCCCCCAGTACAAGAAAGACATGGACTTGCTCAAGCAGGTGCAGAGAAGGGCCGCGAAAATGATCCAAGGACTGGAACACCTCTCCTATGAAGAAAGGTTGAGACAGTTGGGTGTGTTTACCCTGGAGATGAGAAGGCTCTGAGGAGACCATATTGTGGCCTTTCAATATATAAAGGAGGCTTTCTATATTCCTTGTAAAGGAATGCCCCATCATTGGAGGTGTTCAAGGTCATGTTGGATGGGGCTTTGAGCAACGTGAGCTAGTCAAAAATATCCCTGCCCACAGCAGGGGTGTTGCACTAGATGGTCTTTTAAAAGTCCCTTCCAACCCAAACCATCCTCTGTTTCTACAATTCTATCCTCTAACTTCATGCCCATGGGAGTCAGAGATTGCCCAGAGCGGCAGGACTTCAGATGCACCCCTGTGCTCACTGTTTCCCACTGGTTGTTTCTGGGCTCCTCCTGGGCAGGGCACAGAGTGTCTCCATCAGCCTTCCTATGCCCTGCGCAGGTAGCCCAGGTGTGAACTCTCAGTTTGAGCTCCAGAAAAGTAGGTGCTGCAGTGCCAGAGCCCTCCTTGGAACAAGCTCTTCATGCACAGGCCTGTGCTTAATGCTGGATATTACCTTGCATCACCAGGCATCATTTTTCTGCCCCTGCCCCTGTGTTATTCACTGAGCTTTATGCACTGAGCTCTTTTAATAACCAAAATGCCAATGACCAGGAGAAGAGCGTGTTTAGATCTGACAGTGTTTAAAGCAGCTCAAGTGACAGTGCCCTTTTCCTAGAACTAGATCAGTCACTCTCCAGGACTACCAGCAAATTCCCCCTTTCTCAGGGTATCAGCATTGTACAGCACTGCCTACCACCTCTAACGCTCTGATATAGGCAGCACTGTGTTGATAGCTTTTGTTGCTGGAACTGTATGAATGTGTAAGTGTGCGAGACATTTGTGATGGGCTGAGAGTGCTGGATGGAGGATGTATCATCAGACCACAAAGGATCTTGGACTGTATGCTTTATGCGTGATTGTGTGTAGAACTGTGTTTGGGTGAAGGGGTGGGGTTTTTTGGAGTTGTAGGTGGGAAGGGCTACAGGTACCTTCCCTGCTGCCTGACTTGGTTATGGACATTGCTTGATACATGTTGACAATAGATATATATATAAGGAACAGGCTTAAGCTATTTAGAATGTTACTTTGCACTTTTAGCTCTATCATGTTGTTTAAAGTCTCTAGTAAATGTGAAGGTACAGTAAAAACTTTGTTAACTACTTTAGTGCTTGTCATAAATTATTACACATTTATCGTTACTCAGCTCTGTATCCAATAACTTTTGTGTAAACCCTACCTTGCAACAGGATTTTTTAGAAAAAGTATGTCATTATTTCTTTGTTTAGGCTGATTCTCAATTGCCAAGAGCGTTGTATGTAGGAATTTGGACTGTAACACTTCTTGTTTCTCTCATTTCAGATATTAGATGAACATAAGTGTTAAATTCATTTATCAAGAACATTTTAGCTTTTTTTCCCCACAATTTATCTACCACTCTTAATCCATTTTTTCATTAGCCTCAGAACATTATATGGAAACATTAATGTTATTTGCACAATGCAACTGGAAGAGTTGCAGCACAGACATACAATAAAATTCTGCCTTGAGTCCAGGAGGAAGACACTGGAAATGCAGCAGTAGGATCCATAAGTTCCACATCCAAGTTTTCCAAGTGCCTTGACTAATTGAGATTCTCTCCTTAAGTCTCTTGTCAAATTATTTATAGTTGATACATTCACATCATTGGTAAGATACAAAACATTTCTAAATATATCTGGTCAAATCAAATGACCATTATGTCCTTAGTTTAGTTTGCCAGACAATGCTTTGCCAAAAATTGTTTGCCAAAAAATGTTTTCACGGAAGAAAGAGGAGGAATCCAGAGCATCTGCCAACCAGACTCTATAAAAGTGTCTTTGCAGTGCCCTGCCCTGTCTCCAAGAAGAGTTTCAAGGTAAGAGCGCTGGGTCTAGTGATTTGTTGAAGTAAGGCATCCCCCTTTATTGCACATTATACGGTATACTCTTTCCTCTGAAACTGATTTCCAAATAAATTTTTCCATCTGCTTTCATGTGTCTGTATATTTTCTACATATACCTTCTTTTTTCCATAGGAATAAGAAGGTTCTTTACTATAATTCATATTTTAAAATATGACACTGTATAATCTGTACAGCCTGTAAAGCCAATGTACAATCTGTACAGTGTCACAAGACACAAATAATAGCAATTTGTGAAAGGTTATTCTGTATTATTTGAGGATGAAAGCAAGATGTTTATCTTCTAGTTTTAAGTCATTAAACAGGATGAAGGACAGTTTTGCTAGTTCTAGTATGTGCTTGATTTTAAAACATTGGAAAAGATCTCCTTGCAAGCATGGTACATTAATGATCTATTGATGCTACATTTCTTTTTCACACAGAATTCTCTGCTGACGTGCCTTCAATAAAGAGCAGACATGACCTCTCCAGATGCTGAGATGGCCGCCTTTGGGGAGGCAGCTCCTTACCTACGAAAATCGGAGAAGGAGAGAATCGAGGCCCAGAACAAGCCTTTTGATGCCAAGTCATCAGTCTTTGTGGTGCATCCTAAGGAATCCTTTGTGAAAGGCACAATCCAGAGCAGGGAATCAGGGAAGGTCACTGTCAAGTCTGAAGCAGGAGAAGTGAGTAAAAAACAAGACTTAAAAACTGTTTGCAATTCCCAATCTCAGCTCTTAGCTGACATACATGCATCTCTTAATTCATCTCTCAGACCCTGACTGTGAAGGAAGATCAAATCTTCTCCATGAACCCTCCCAAGTATGATAAAATTGAGGACATGGCCATGATGACCCACCTCCATGAGCCCGCTGTGCTGTACAACCTCAAAGAGCGTTATGCAGCCTGGATGATCTATGTAAGTACCAGCAGCAGTCTTCCTTTGGGTAGCCAGGAGGAAGTGCTCTGCTAGGCTGAGTGGAAGCCAATGTGCTCTCTCCCTTCCTTGCAGACCTACTCTGGGCTCTTCTGTGTCACTGTCAACCCCTACAAGTGGCTGCCAGTGTACAACCCAGAGGTGGTGTTGGCCTACCGAGGCAAGAAGCGTCAGGAGGCTCCTCCACACATCTTCTCAATCTCTGACAATGCCTATCAGTTCATGCTGACTGGTAAGTGTCTTGGTTTTCTTTAAAATTATTTGACTGTGAGCACTCACACGGGAGAAAGTCAATAGTTCTGTAAATAAGATTGGGTGTAAAGGGTAAGAAGATTCAACATTGGAGCCAATGCTTTCTATGGCAGTTTTACAAAACCTCAAGAAGCTGTCTTTAGAGTATCTCAAACTTTATAGTGAAACCTGCTTGGAAAATGGATACTTCCATCACAGAAATAATTTTCCATTCATAATATAAAGGGAAGCAATAAGAAAGAAGGATAGTGGAATCTTTCCCAGCATTGTCCAAATCTCTAGATTTTCAAGAAAGAGCATATTGGTCAGAAAAATGTTAAACAAATAGAGGTATATTTTAATTTGTTAAAACAAATCTTTTTCTCCGAAAGCCAATCCAGCTACACAGCCTATTAAGGTAGGCTATTAAATACAAATAGATGTTCTTCAAAATGTAGATCTGACTAGTTAACTATGAAAAAACAAGGTGGAATGCAAAATTAAAGGTTTTGAGTACAACCTGCAGCGTGCATAAGCATAAAAATAAACATTTATTTCTTTTTCAAATACATAAAAAATAGAAGGGCTTAAAATTAGTCTGTAGAGTCTGTACTGACACAGTCAAAATTTGAAAAGACAGCTTGGAAAAGATAAGGTCATATGGGAACAACTAAATGAGATTTTCATTTGTTTACCTTAAAGTGGGAAGCATTGATTCCTGGAACTCCTCCTTGTAGTAGGATTCATCAAAGGAACAACATCCGATTTAAGTGTTCTTAAAAAACCTCAACAATAAAATAAACACAAGCAAAGTTCCAGGACAGAATTCAACTAGGCAGTCCAATGGAACTCTGCGGATCAAAAAGTCTTACTGAAAATTGCCTGGGAACTGGCAAGTGTTACACTAACTTCTAAAAAGAGCTGTGAGGGACTTTTGAGGAACAGCATACCAGTAAGCTTGGTTTTTGTAAAACGCAAACTGCTAGCAATTTCTAAACAAGGCAATTACTGGGCATGTGAATATATGTGACTTACCAAGAAAAAAAAATGCATTTTTTAAAAGGGAAGTCTTGCCTTACAAAAGTACTCATTTTTTTAACAAAGGATTGCTGATCAAAGTAATCTATCTGAATTCAACAAAGATCTTCAGTGCAGTTGATAGAACAACTATTCTTAGCATAATTTTGTATGCTTACATTTACTGCCAGCTATAGAATTGAGAAGGTTCAAAAAGAACTGGTTAAGAAAAAGGAAGACATGCCTCAGCACCGGAAAGACATGAATCTGTTGGAGTGGGTCCAGAGGAGGATCACAAAAATGACCAGAGGTGTGGAACATCTCTCCCGTGAAGAAAGGCTGAGAGAGTTAGGTCTATTCAGCCTGGAGATGAGAAGGCTCCAAGGAGACCTTACTATGGCCTATCAATTCTGAAGGGAGCCTATAAGAAAGATGAGGATGGACTTTTTAGCAGGGTCTGTAGTGATAGGACAAGGAGTAATTGTTTTAAGCCAAAAGAGGGGAGACTTGCACTAGATGTAAGAAAGAAATTTTTTACAGTGAGGGTGGTGAGATATTGGCACAGGTTGCCCAGAAGGGTGATAGATGACCCATCTCTGTAAACATTCAAAGTCACGGTGGATGGAGCTTTGAGCAACCTGATCTAGTTGAAGATGTCCCTGCTTACTGCAGGGAAGTTGGACTAGATGATCTTTAAAAGTCCCTTAGAACCCAAGCCATTTGATGATTCAGTGATTCTCTGATAAAAGTTGAAGCAACACAAAAATAACTGGGCATGGGTTAAAAAAGCAACAGGACAAAATTATAGAAAGCAAATGCAGCCAAATTTATTACACACAAACCCATCAAACCTATCTCTGGAAGTGTCCAAATTTCAATATTATAGAGTATGGGAGAGTATTCTGATAAAAGGTTACTAATTGCATACGATGTCTTTAGGATTTTCTTCAGGCCACAATTAGCCACTGACAGAAGAAAACCTGGGGAGGGTCTATGGGCTGATCAGGAGTGGTTATTCCTATGTTATAAAGTTTATGAGAAGCACTTGCCCCAGTTCAACTTAGCTTAAAGATAATTCAATTAATGAGTAACTCTACAAAAATACTTTCTAGTTAAAACCCTTTCCATAAAGAAAATTATCAACTTGACATAAAGAGATTAACCAGAAAAAGCAGCACATATACTACACCTGACATCCACATCAGTGTTGACATTTAAACTTCCCAACATTAAAATGTTCAAAAGGAATCACAGGTGAAGGCATATAGCTTTATGAAAAGAATTAGGTGCCTACTGGTGGTGCATCTTCTAAAAGTCCCAGGGATATTTTTATCGAGGATATTCATTATACATATTAATAATCTGTTGATTACTCTTTCACAGATCGTGAGAACCAGTCAATCCTGATCACGTATGTACAATCTCTGCTTGGGTCCCTGAGGGGCTGCCAGGTGCCTGGGGACCTCCTGCCTGACCACATGCTCTCTGCTTCTCTCTTTGGGTTGGCAGTGGAGAATCTGGTGCAGGGAAGACTGTGAACACAAAGCGTGTCATCCAGTACTTTGCAACAATTGCAGCAAGTGGGGAGAAGAAAAAGGAGGAGCAGTCTGGCAAAATGCAGGTGAATCAGGAAGAACAGACTGAACATGGCATGTAATTGCCATGTCAACTAAATACTGTAACTGAATAATTATCAACCTGTAGGGAACATTTGAGGATGAAATAATTAGTAAATAGATACTAGCTTGAATCAATGCTTTTTTCTGTTCCTGATGTCATTTTTGGAAAGGATAACCAGCAATATTTACCATCCTGTAGGGAACGCTTGAGGATCAAATCATCAGCGCCAACCCACTGCTGGAGGCCTTTGGAAACGCCAAGACAGTGAGGAACGACAACTCCTCACGCTTTGTAAGTTGTTGCTTTGGCCAAAATCTCTCCCTTTCATGACAAGAAAAGTTATCACCCTGGCAGTATTCCATGTAAAGGAGACATCAAAAGAACCCATCCAGGCTGAAATGCTGCTGCTTCTCCTTAACAGGGCAAATTCATCAGAATCCACTTTGGAGCTACCGGCAAACTGGCTTCTGCTGACATTGAAACTTGTAAGAGACTGTCCTGGCCTGCTCCCATTCCTTCCTAAATTCCCACCTCCATGTGTGGTCTTGTGCCTGACTCTTTCTGCCTTTCTTGACAGATCTGCTGGAGAAGTCCAGAGTCACTTTCCAGCTCAAGGCAGAAAGAAGCTACCACATATTTTATCAGATCATGTCCAACAAGAAGCCGGAGCTAATTGGTAGGAAAGATCATTATGTCTTTTTGAGTATGATTGCTGAGGAACTTTTCCCTCTATTTCCTGGCTGGCAAGACTAAGCCTGTGTCTTGTCTCTTCCTGCTTTCAGACATGCTCCTCATTACCACCAACCCTTTTGATTTCCACTATGTGAGTCAAGGTGAGGTCACTGTTCCCAGTATTGATGACCAGGAGGAGCTCATGGCTACAGATGTAAGTGAGACAGCAAAAATGTGTATCTACTGTACCTGTCTTGAAGGTGACATAGTGACCTACTAAGGACACATAATTTATTTAATTGTTTTGACTTCAGAGTGCAGTTGACATCCTGGGCTTCACTGCTGATGAGAAGACTGCCATCTACAAGCTGACAGGAGCTGTCATGCACTACGGGAACTTGAAGTTCAAGCAGAAACAACGAGAGGAGCAGGCAGAGCCGGATGGCACAGAAGGTATCAGCAAATTCAATAACTGACTAGTTCCAAGAACTTATCTGTTGGCAGAGGTGATATGTTAGCCTCCAAAGACAGGCCTTTAATGGCCTAAGTCATCAGACAAGACATGGAGGAAAAGCATCTTTGTTCATTGTGTATTTAACTGCAGAGGTGCTTCTTGATCATGGGAAATACCTTTGTTTTATTCAAGGGATACTCCCCAACACATAAAGCCTGAAAGGAGGAAATTCAATGTCAAAACAGGATATCTCTCTCTAAAACTTCCAACCACTAAGTCACCAGAATGTGCAGTCATGTTTTTAGTGAAATAAATCCTGCATACTTTGCTATGCATAAATCCACTTTCCACAGAAAAGGAATGTGCTGCATGTGAGCCTCGTGTATTCCCAGACACCTTTGGGGTTAGTCTAGGAAATTCCAGGTTCAAGCTATTCCTACCCAAGCCATACCTCTTCTTGCTTTCAAAGAAGGCCATCATTAGACTCCAAACATATGTTCCTTCCCAGAACTTCAGTATGAGACCAGACCAATGCTTTTCCATTTCTAGGACATGAACAGCAGAGTTGTTCTCACTAACCAAATTCTAGCCACTCTTGAAAGATAAATGCTTCTCTCTCTCTCTTCTTCTCTTTAGTGGCTGACAAGGCTGCCTACTTGATGGGCCTGAACTCAGCGGACCTGCTCAAAGCTCTGTGTTATCCCCGAGTCAAAGTTGGGAATGAATATGTGACCAAAGGTCAAACTGTGGAACAGGTAAATAATGTATTTGAAAGCTTGAAAGAGTACTTGAGCATTCTTCTTTGACCCTAAGAATTAACCCCAGTCCTTTCTTCTCTGCTTTAGGTGAACAATGCAGTTGGTGCCCTGGCAAAAGCTGTCTATGAGAAGATGTTCCTGTGGATGGTTGTTCGCATCAACCAACAGCTGGATACCAAGCAACCCAGACAGTACTTCATTGGTGTCCTGGACATTGCTGGCTTTGAGATCTTTGATGTAAGGAACAGGGATTTGGCACCATAGTCAAGGGAGGGCCAGGGAGGGGTCCTGAAGTCTCAGAAACACACTTCTTTTTAAGGAGATTCAGAAGTTTATCTTCCTCATCTGCAGTTTTCTTAAAACCCCTCTTTCTTTCCTATCACAGTGGCATCCTCAAATGGCTTTATGAACAAACACTTTGATTCTATAATTGTCAACAGGTGGAAGAAAACTCAGAGGCCCTTGAGATTGCAGAGGTCTTAGGCTTTGCAGACAAAGAGATAGCTCTAGGACTAAGGCTCACACAGATGTGGGCCAAAGGTGTAGACACTCTTGGAAGAGCCAAGGAAAGAGTAGTGCTACTGAGAAGTTCACAGCATGTTTCCTGCATTGTGAATGCAGTGATGATGCTCAGACTTCTCTGTCACAACAGAGAAACCCCCAGACTGTTGATCTGAGGGTAGAGAAATTCTTGGGTGGGACACTGAGGAGTTTTCCACTCTCTGGAAGGCCAGAAAGCTGAGACACCTACACAATGCTGCAGGTGAGGTTATTGAAGGATTTGCTTTTGAGTAGCACAGTAAAAAAGAAATGTTACTTTTAACTTGATTTCAAAAGTAATAGTAATAAAATCCTTTGGGGACAGCAAAGTTTACAATAGAAGTCTGGCTAAGGAGACACACACTGTTACAGGATGTTTAGGAGTGGTGTTTCAGCTGGGGAACTTCAAACAGCATTAGGAGAATGCTAGCAAAACGCTATGGTGTTTCCCACACCCTGAAAACCTGAGCACCTCTCCTTGCTTTGGGCAGTTCAACAGCTTTGAGCAGCTGTGCATCAACTTCACTAATGAGAAACTGCAACAGTTTTTCAACCACCACATGTTCGTGCTGGAGCAGGAGGAGTACAAGAAGGAAGGAATTGAATGGGAGTTCATTGACTTTGGGATGGACCTGGCTGCCTGCATTGAGCTCATTGAGAAGGTACCTTTTCCATACAATTTTGGAATTCTGTGATGTTTCTGAGCCAGATTCAGCTCAGAAAGAATTTATGGTCAGATGTTCAGTGTCAGTTAAACAAAATATTTTGTGCTGAAAGTAATTTTAGTCTGGGGAAGAGAAATTAGGAAATGCAAATCAACCAATGTCTCATCAGTCCTGCGTTACCTGGTCTTCTACCATGGAAAAGGTAGCCCGGACGCCCATCAAGAGACTTGTTTAAAACAAACTGGAGTCGGTGTCCTTTCCTTTTTCCTCTGAAAACTCCAATCAGAACTCCACACACAGTGTTGAGAAATAAGGATTGTCACACTTGATTTCCCAAAACAGCTGGGCCTCTTGTAGCTATTTTCACAATTATTTTTCTGTTTACCATTTCTCCCTCCCAACTCTAACCTGAATGGGACACATGTTCTTAGCAGTTCCATGAAGACAGGCTGCACGAAAATAAAGGGAGGTAGAAATAAGCTGCCTGGCTGAGAACATCTCTGACAATTTTAAGCCCTTAACCAGGCTGAGATGCTACCAGCAACAGAGTGGTACCTTTGATGTTCATAGCACGTGCTTCACATCCTTATCATTTTTCTTTGTCACTTCTTGTGGTCCTTTCTAGCCCATGGGCATCTTCTCCATCCTGGAAGAGGAGTGCATGTTCCCCAAGGCAACTGACACCTCTTTCAAGAACAAGCTCTATGATCAACATCTGGGCAAGTCCAGCAACTTCCAGAAGCCCAAGCCTGCTAAAGGCAAGGTTGAGGCCCACTTCTCCCTGGTGCACTATGCTGGCACAGTAGACTACAACATCACTGGCTGGCTTGAGAAGAACAAAGACCCCCTGAATGAAACTGTCATTGGGTTGTACCAGAAATCATCTGTGAAGACACTGGCCTTACTCTTTGCCAGCTATGGTGGGGAAGCAGGTAGGCTCTGTAAGATCTATGTTCTATGTGTTCATACTGTAAAAAGGCAAACCTCAAAGGCATTTGCTCATTTTCTTCCATTTTGCAGAGGCTAGTGGTGGTGGCAAGAAAGGTGGCAAGAAGAAGGGTTCTTCTTTCCAGACTGTCTCAGCTCTTTTCCGGGTAAGGGCAGAATCCACTATGTCGTTATTAAAAACACCCACTGAAATAACACAAGAATTGAGTAGAACTGGTGTGAGAATACAGTTCCGTAGTTTTCTGAGAAAACAGATTCATATTTACACCAACAAAACCATGCATTTCTGATAGGCCAAGACGCCAAAGGTTTATTTTTTATATATATACATGTTATATAAGCACGCAGTGCTTATAAGCTTTAATTGAAATTTTACCTTGTAATGTCACAGGAGAATTTAAACAAGCTGATGACAAACCTACGCAGCACTCACCCCCATTTTGTACGATGCATCATCCCAAATGAAACAAAAACACCTGGTAAGGGGATCCAATAGGAAGAAAACTCAAGCCACAGAGGCTTTTCTCCTGAGTATCAAACAATTGACTAGTCACTAACGGTGGTGTTTGTTAGGTGCCATGGAGCATGAGCTGGTGCTGCATCAGCTGCGATGCAATGGTGTGCTGGAAGGGATCAGAATTTGCAGGAAAGGATTCCCCAGCAGAGTCCTGTATGCTGACTTCAAACAAAGGTAAGTGTGCTCCTCCTTTCTCCCCATTCAGACCAAGTTAAATAACCTGAGTATCTTAATAAATTTGATACATTATACATTAAAAATGACTTATGTAATTATATATACATGTTTTACTGTAAGCTTATGATTAATTTTATATTGATGGTAAGGATTCTTATGAACTTTGATTCAATAGTATGAACATGACATTACTCAGTCAGACAGTCAACTGTTGCTGAGAAGGCTGTGGGCTTCATTCGCAGTTTTGGTTTCAGTAATGATTTCTTCATGTTCTGCTTTCTTCTACTTTCTTCCCATTCAGACCAAGTTAATTAGCCTGAGAGATGGGGATTTATTAATGTTCTGTTTTCTTCTGCAGATACAGAGTGCTTAATGCAAGTGCTATTCCAGAAGGTCAGTTCATGGATAGCAAGAAGGCTTCAGAAAAGCTTCTTGGGTCCATTGATGTGGACCACACCCAGTACAGATTTGGTCACACCAAGGTAGAAAGAGCTCCTGTGTTCAAACACTACCTGCCTCTGTTACACACTACCTGAGATTAATGTGCTACAATGTTCCCTTTCTTAAGGTGTTCTTCAAAGCTGGGCTGATAGGTCTGCTAGAGGAGATGAGAGATGAGAAACTAGCAGAGATTATGACCATGACACAAGCCAGGTGCAGGGGCTTCCTGATGAGAGTGGAGTATCGGAAAATGGTGGAGAGGAGGTAGACATTTCTCACCCACAAATCATGTTGTCATAGAATTTGGCTAATTGATTCTAAATTCACCACCCATAGAGTATGCAAAATCCATGTGAATTTTTCTTCAGGGACTCAATCTTCTGTATCCAGTACAATGTTCGTGCATTCATGAATGTCAAGCACTGGCCCTGGATGAAGCTGTTCTTCAAGATCAAGCCCTTGCTGAAGAGTGCAGAATCTGAGAAGGAGATGGCCAACATGAAACAAGAGTTTGAGAAAACCAAGGAAGAGCTTGCAAAATCTGAGGCAAAAAGGAAAGAGCTGGAGGAGAAAATGGTGGCCTTACTGCAGGAAAAAAATGATCTGCAGCTCCAAGTTCAGGCGGTGGGTATCACCATCCCACGAAAAGAATGATAGACAGCCAGAATGCTTTTTACCCAAAGCAGAAAGCTGACTAACTTTTAGAAAGCTGACCAATGTGCAGTAGAAAACAATCTGAATCACACACTCTAAGGCACTCTAACATGGAGTAAACAGGCACTGGCAGGGGCTTGGTGAGTCCCATGGCAGTCCCATATGAGACCTGACATTTGATGCTGTCTGAGGAAAGAGCCAGGTGACACTAGTCAACATGTAATCCACAGCAGAGAGCTCTGAACTGGAAGGGAAGTATCTCCATCTACTCAACTTTCAAAACACTGTATCTGTCTAACAGAATAAAGGCAAACCTAAGAAGGACTAACTTTTCCTACTCATAGCTACACTATTAGGCCTTATTTAGCTTCAGAAACATGGATATTTCCTTTTCAGAGTCAACTAGAAACAGACAGTTTCTTCACACCAAACAACACTTGCTCCTCTAAAATATCCTCAAGTTACTTCCCAAATATTACAAGGTTCATGATGAGTCAAATAAAAAGAAAAACCTATTGAATACTTTTTCTGTCAGATACCCTCTCTGTGATGCATTTTTAAGAGACAAAAAAATTGGAATCAATGTTGATACCAGATAGTTTTCCAGCAGACACCTGACAAGACCTTCCAGTTGCTGGAGTGGAAGGCCAACTTAGTCCCACATTTTAACACATGCCTACTCAGTGGTACAAAACGCAGAGCAGAGAATCTTGAAAACATTACATCCCACAAAAATCTGTGTCTCCCCACCAGGAAGCAGATAGCTTGGCTGATGCTGAGGAAAGATGTGACCAGCTCATCAAAACCAAAATCCAGCTGGAAGCCAAAATTAAGGAGGTGACTGAAAGGGCTGAGGATGAGGAAGAAATTAATGCTGAGCTGACAGCCAAGAAGAGGAAGCTGGAGGATGAATGTTCAGAGCTGAAGAAAGATATTGATGACCTTGAGTTAACACTGGCCAAAGTGGAGAAGGAAAAACATGCCACTGAAAACAAGGTACATACATGGGGAAACACATAAGAGGTCAAAAAATTATTGCTTCATGGAGCAAAATATCTTCTATCCCAGAATATGTCAGCTTTGGAATATTTGAGCTGTGCCTTATCTGTGCATCATAAAAAAAATATTACTGGCTAAGCACTGCAAAGTGACAATTTAACTGAACCAGCTTGACCCTTTATCATATTTGTAGGTGAAAAACCTGACAGAGGAGATGGCAGCCCTGGATGAGACCATTGCCAAGCTGACAAAAGAGAAGAAAGCCCTCCAAGAGGCCCATCAGCAGACCCTGGATGACCTGCAGGTAGAAGAGGACAAAGTCAATACGCTGACCAAAGCTAAGACCAAGCTGGAGCAGCAAGTGGATGATGTAAGCACACAGCATACAGCAAGAACAGGACAAGTATGGAGTTATACCTGACTGGCACAGCACTGATGGTCTTGTTCTGTTTAGCTGGAAGGGTCCCTGGAGCAGGAGAAGAAGCTGCGCATGGACCTTGAGAGAGCTAAGAGGAAACTTGAAGGAGACCTGAAGCTGGCCCAGGACAGCATCATGGATTTGGAAAATGACAAGCAGCAGCTGGATGAGAAACTCAAGAAGTAAGTGTGACTTTGGGGCACCAGAGTGCTGGGCTGGTGCACTTGTCTTTTTCCTTTGAGCTCTAACACGGTTTGCCTTGTGCATAGGAAAGACTTTGAAATCAGCCAGATCCAGAGCAAAATCGAGGATGAGCAAGCCCTGGGCATGCAACTACAGAAGAAGATCAAGGAGCTGCAGGCAAGTCCATTTCTTCCTCCTTCTCACCAAGTTTCAGGTCAGGTAGGAGCAGGACGTGGATGTGAAGGGTCCCTAATGTTCCCCAGGCTCGTATTGAGGAACTGGAGGAGGAGATTGAGGCAGAGCGAACCTCTCGGGCAAAAGCCGAGAAGCATCGGGCTGACCTCTCCAGGGAGCTAGAGGAGATCAGCGAGCGCCTGGAAGAAGCAGGAGGGGCTACTGCAGCTCAGATTGAGATGAACAAGAAGCGTGAGGCAGAATTTCAGAAGATGCGCCGTGACCTTGAAGAGGCCACGCTGCAGCACGAAGCCACGGCTGCTGCCCTGCGGAAGAAGCATGCGGACAGCACAGCGGAGCTTGGGGAGCAGATCGACAACCTGCAACGAGTGAAGCAGAAGCTGGAGAAGGAGAAGAGTGAGCTGAAGATGGAGATTGATGACTTGGCCAGTAACATGGAGTCTGTCTCCAAAGCCAAGGTATGGAATTGCAGTAGGACATGCTCACAGGGCCAAGGTATGGCATGTAGGCTACATCTACCAGCCACATTGTCATTTAAAAATGCCTGCTGCGAGGATAAGGCAGAGTTGAGGTGTTCATTTCCTTTCCTTCCTTGTGTTTGCTATCTAGGCAAATCTGGAGAAGATGTGCCGCACTTTGGAGGATCAACTGAGTGAGATTAAAACGAAGGAGGAGCAGAACCAGCGCATGATCAATGACCTCAATACCCAAAGGGCTCGTCTGCAGACAGAATCAGGTGAGACAACCTCATTCCTGAGGAGCAATGGGGGGAACCTGCACACCATTTGGATGCCACAGGTTGTAATATGGTAACTGGTATAGGCTCTTCAAGCCACTCCTGATTACACGGGTTTACAGGCAGAAACTGTTTTATAATTAAGAGTCTAGTCATCTTTTTTCACTTTACCCTTCCCAGGTGAATTTTCACGCCAAGTGGAGGAGAAAGATGCTCTGATTTCTCAGCTATCAAGGGGCAAGCAAGGATTTACCCAGCAGATCGAGGAACTCAAGAGACATTTAGAGGAAGAAATAAAGGTCTGGAAGCACTCTACTGTCCATAGCCTTCATGACCCTAAAAGCATCTGGAGAATCTTGTCTGATCGAAGACTGGGCCAATATTGTTTCTTCAAACACATTTAGTAGTAGCGAGCATAACAGTAATGCACATGCCACAACGCATAACCTAGAGAGGGAAGATGCGTAATGATTATCCACAGGACTTTAATGAAATTCTGATGATACTCTCTAAGACAGGAGTCAGAGACGTATGTCAAAACATTTATGGAAAGAGCATATTACTGTCCCCGGAGCACCTATCACCTATCACATCCTGATCCTCCAGAACACATTAATGAAGGCTTTATCAGCCCCCAGCTTTGCATTTGCCTCATTAGAATTTCCTTCTTATTCCACTGTCAGTTTCACTGTTAAGAGGCATCAGAAGACAAGTATTCACATTACCAATCCCAATGTCCCCACAGGCCAAGAACGCCCTGGCCCACGCCTTGCAGTCTGCTCGCCATGACTGTGACTTGCTCCGGGAACAATACGAGGAGGAGCAGGAAGCGAAGGGGGAGCTGCAGCGTGCCCTGTCCAAGGCCAACAGCGAAGTGGCCCAGTGGAGAACCAAATACGAGACAGATGCTATTCAGCGCACGGAGGAGCTGGAGGAGGCCAAGTACGTGGGAAGTGAGATGTCGAATAGCTGGAGAAGACTGAGACAGTAAAGGGAAATTGGAATCTCTGAGGGTGGGTTAGGACAGGGTTAGGGGTGGGATGAAGGCAGGGATGTACTGTTGTTGTGGTAGAGGGGACAAAGGGAGAGAGAGGAAAAGTGTGCTGTGGAAAAAGTGGAGATTGGAAGGGCAGATGTAGCCTTTAGGACTAGAAAGGCTATGACAGGCCAAATGTTCATTAGCCGCTAAGACACAGAAGTGATAGATGGTTTAGGCTATAAGTGGTCTTGAACAGAAAAAGCACTGTGAAAAGCCCTAGGCTTAAAGCTCCCAAAGTGGCCAACTGCCTTTTCATGAACAATACAGAAGCTGTGGTTATCTCCTCCAGGAAGAAGCTGGCACAGCGCCTGCAGGATGCAGAGGAACACGTTGAAGCTGTAAATGCCAAATGTGCTTCCCTGGAAAAGACAAAGCAGAGGCTGCAGAATGAAGTGGAGGACCTGATGATTGATGTGGAGCGATCAAATGCTGCCTGTGCAGTTCTGGATAAGAAGCAGAAGAACTTTGACAAGGTCTTTTGGGCTCCAGTCTCAGGGTTCCTGGGCAGAGCATTGCCTCCTGATTGCCACATTCATACTGAAGCCCCATTTCTCTTCAGATCCTGGCAGAATGGAAGCAGAAGTACGAGGAAACACAGGCTGAGCTGGAAGCCTCACAGAAGGAGTCTCGCTCTCTCAGCACGGAGCTGTTTAAGATGAAGAATGCTTATGAGGAGTCCTTGGACCACCTGGAAACATTGAAGCGAGAGAACAAGAACTTGCAGCGTAAGTCCCTGGCCCTCTGCTCCTGGCAGGGCTTTCTCACTGTCCACCACTATGCACTGCTCCACATATGTCTGTGCCTGCAGGTTGGCAAAGATGCCTGTCACCTTGGTAGGACAGGGCCCTTCCCATTCTGCTCTGTGCCTGACCATGCCATCGGTCTTTGTTCCCACAGAGGAGATTTCCGACCTCACGGAGCAGATTGCGGAGGGAGGAAAGGCGATTCATGAGCTGGAGAAAGTCAAGAAGCAGATTGAGCAGGAGAAATCAGAACTCCAAGCCTCCCTGGAGGAAGCTGAGGTACACAGAGTGCTAATAAATGGTGTCCAGAGTGAACGTATGAGAATAGTTTCATCACTGCCCTGCAGTAATGGCAGGAAAACAAGCCTGGATTTCATGAGGTACTGCCTCAGAGGTTACTTAGAAAGGAAGCAGTAGTTTAAGTCACTGTTGTGCTGACTTGCCCAGGCCTCCCTAGAACATGAAGAGGGGAAGATCCTGCGCCTCCAACTTGAGCTCAACCAAGTGAAGTCTGAGATTGACAGGAAGATAGCAGAGAAAGACGAGGAGATTGACCAGCTGAAGAGAAACCACCTGCGAGTTGTGGAGTCCATGCAGAGCACCCTGGATGCTGAGATCAGGAGCAGGAACGAAGCCCTGCGACTGAAGAAGAAGATGGAGGGAGACCTGAATGAAATGGAGATCCAGCTGAGCCATGCCAACCGTGTGGCTGCAGAGGCACAAAAGAACCTGAGAAACACACAGGCAGTGCTCAAGGTCTGTTCAGCAAAGCTAGAGAGAGAGAGAAGACATCTCTGACATTTTGGGCACCCAAGCACTCACTACTGCCATGTAATTTCTCTTGCCCCTTTTACAGGATACCCAGTTACACTTGGATGATGCTCTCAGGACACAGGAGGACCTGAAGGAGCAGGTGGCCATGGTGGAGCGCAGAGCAAACCTGTTGCAGGCTGAAGTTGAGGAGCTACGGGCAGCCCTGGAGCAGACAGAGCGGTCGAGGAGAGTGGCTGAGCAGGAGCTTGTGGATGCCACAGAACGTGTGCAGCTCCTCCACACCCAGGTCAGACACCTTACTGTGATATGGCCAGTTTACCCAGCCTCCCATATCTGGTTTGCTGCTATCACTTTAAAGACCACTCTTCTGTTAAATGCTTTCATAAACATTACTCATATTGTTAGGTCTTCATGTGGAAGGAATAGTTCTAACAGTAAAAGTCATGTTGTTCTTGTTGCTCAGAACACCAGCTTGATCAACACCAAGAAGAAGCTGGAAACAGACATCATGCAAATTCAGGGTGAAATGGAGGATACGATCCAAGAAGCCCGCAATGCTGAAGAGAAGGCCAAGAAAGCCATCACAGATGTGAGTTGGGGGCTCCTTTCACTGCTTAAGATAATGCTCTCTCCCCAAAGTGTCTCCAGTCCCAAAATGCCTTTGACCTTCTGCTCTCCAGGCAGCCATGATGGCAGAAGAGCTGAAGAAGGAGCAGGACACCAGCGCCCACCTGGAGAGGATGAAGAAGAACCTGGACCAGACTGTGAAGGACCTGCAGCACCGTCTGGATGAGGCCGAGCAGTTGGCTCTGAAGGGAGGCAAGAAGCAAATCCAGAAGCTGGAGGCCAGAGTGCGTAGGGCTGGTATTTGTCCACCTGCAAGCATGTTATGTAAGCAACCAGCAGGGAAGCTCCAAAGATGGGCTTCTCATTGCAGGTGCGTGAGCTGGAAGGGGAGGTTGATGCTGAGCAGAAGCGCAGCGCTGAAGCCGTGAAGGGTGTGCGCAAGTACGAGAGGAGGGTGAAGGAGCTGACCTACCAGGTAAGGCAGGAGGCCTCCTTGGGCTGACAAGAGTTTTCTCACAGCAAGTCAGATTTTGTGCACGCCATCACCAAGGGGAAGTGTTAAACTCCCATAGTGCAGAAGCAATAATTCTTTCTCTTTCCTGTTTGCCAACTGTTCTAGTCTGAGGAAGACAGGAAGAATATTCTCAGGCTGCAGGATCTGGTGGACAAGCTGCAGATGAAGGTGAAATCCTACAAGAGACAAGCTGAGGAGGCTGTAAGTATTGCTTGGAGAATGGGCAAGAGCCACCTTCCAGCAGAAGAGCAGCATGCTTCTTGAGATGAATATGAATGACCAGGAGTGGAGTATGAAAGAAACTCCCAAGATACAACAGTCTCTGCCATGCCATTTTACTATCGTGTCATGAGGCCTTGCTGAGATCTGGATACCCTGCATCAGTCAGGAATGAATTGAGGGAAGATCTGCTGCCTGTTTTGTACAAGAGGTCAGACTAAACAAACCCAGGCCCATAACTCCTGACTGAGAAGTCCATGAATCTCTGCTGCCATTCAACAGCAGAAGGCTTCAGGATTTTTCTCATCCTAATAAATAGCACTGATAGTTGGGCAGCAAGTAATGGGAGAATAAGTACACAAAGGACAAATCCAAGTGACAAAATAGCTCCTTGAGAGTGACATAGTACTGGTGAATCTTGTCACAGTTGGGTTCTGAATAAAGGAGGATGAAAAGATCTGTGTGAGGCTTATATGTACGCAGTTGTGGGTGGGGGATGGAGGTCTTCACCTTCCCCCAGGGAAGAGCCACAGCCCCAGGAGTGAAACCCCTGCTCTGGGCTTGTCACCACTGACTCCCTCTCCCCACACAGGAGGAGCTGTCCAACGTCAACCTCTCCAAGTTCCGTAAGATCCAGCATGAGTTGGAGGAAGCTGAGGAACGGGCTGATATCGCAGAGTCACAGGTCAACAAGCTCCGAGTGAAAAGCCGGGAGTTTCATGGCAAGAAGATAGAAGAAGAAGAGTGAGGATGTAAGGAGTCAGAAAATGACCTGAGAGATGCACAAAATGTGAACTTTTTGTTCATTTTCTTCTGTAATTGGTCTATGTAACCATATATATTTCCAGAGAATAGAGAATATAGATTCCTTTGCATCACACCATGGGCACAAATTCTCATTTTTAAAATCTTTTTACTGGTTAGATCTGTATCATCATTAGCTTTTGGGCACAGCTTTGGCTTATAAATGTTGTGCATCTATGTCATGGTACAGCTTTTTGTCATCTAATTCCTGACTACTTATCTATTCTACATTACTTAGTGACTGGGGTATGAATAGAAATTTAACTTTGCATAAAAAGACATCACAGAAACACAGAATGGTGGGGGTTGGAAGGGACCACTGGAGATCATCTAGTCCAAGCCTCCTGCCAAAGCAGGTACATCTAGAGCAGGTTGCACAAGATCACATGCAGGCAGGCTTTGAATATCTCTAGAGAAGGAGAATTCAGAACCTCTCTGCAACCTGTTCCAGTGCTCTGTCACCCTCAAAGTAAATAAGTTTTTCCTCATCTTCATAGGGAACTTCCTATGTTCTAGTTTGTGCCGCTTGCTACTTGTCTTGTCCCTGAGCACCACTTAAAAGGGTCTGGCCCCATCCTGTTGACACCTGCCCTTTAAATATTTATAAACATTGATAGGATCTCCTCTCAATCTTTTCTCCAGGCTGGATTGACCCACCTCTCAGGCTTTCCTCATAAGAGAGATACACCAGTCCTCTCATCGTTCTCGTATCCCTCCATTGAACTCGCTTCAGTAGTTCTTGGTCTTTCTTGAAATGAGTGGCACAGAAGTAGACATAGTACTCCAGACTTGCCCTCACTAGGGCACAGTAGAGGGAGAAGAACCTCCCTCAACCTGCTGGTCACAGTCTTCTTAACGTACCCCAGGAAACCATTTGCTTTCTTGGCCACAGGGGCAAATTGCTGGCTTATAGTTTAACTTGCTTTCCTCCAGGAGTCCCAGGTCCTTCTCTGTAGAGTTGCTTTCTAGCAGGTCAACCCCCAACCTGGACTGATGCATGCGGTTATCCCTCCCTACTTGCAGGACCCTACACTTGTCTTTGTTGAACTTCATTAAGTTCCTTTCCAGCCTGTCCAAGTCTTGCTGAATGGCAGCACAACCATCTAGTGTTTCAGGTACTCCTCCCGGTTTTGTATCATTAGAAAACTTGCTGAGGGTGCAATCTATCCCTTCATCCAGGTCACTGATGATTATATTGAACGAGACTGGACCCAATACTGACCCCTGGGGGACACCACTAGCTACAGGCTTCCAACTAGACCCTGTGCCATTGACCATAACCCTCTAATGCTGCCATTCAGCCAGTTCTCATTCCACCTCCCTGTCCCGTCATCTAACCCACACTTCCTGAGCTTACTCATGAGGGTGTAATGGGAGACAGTGTCAAAAGCCTTTATGAAGTCAAGGTAGACAACATCTATGGCTTTCCCCTCTTCTACCTATCTAGTCATGCCATCATAGAAGGCTACCAGATTGGTCAAGCATGATTTCCCCTTGGTGAATCCATGTTGACATCTCCTCATAGCCTTCTTTTTCTCCAGATGCTTAGACATGACATCCAGAATGGGATGGAGGTGAGGCTGACTGGCCTGTAGTTCCCTGGGTCCTCCCTCTTGCCCTTTTTGAAGACTGGAGTGACACTGGGTTTTCTCCAGTCCTCAGGTACCTGTCCTGTTCTCCAGGATCTTTTCAAGATAATGAAGAGTGGCTTAGTAATAACATCTGCCAGCTCTCTCAGCACCTGTGCATGACTCCCATGGGAACTCATGGATTTGTGGGGTGTTGAGTTTGCCCAAATGATCTCTAACCTGATCCTTGTTGACCACGGGAAAGTCTTCCTTTCACCAGACTTTCTCTCTTACCTCCAAGGTCTGGGATTCCTGAGGGCTGGCCATAACAGTAAAGACTGAGGAAAATAAAGCATTTAGTAACTCCGCCTTCTCTATATCCTCTGTAATATGTTATATTTACCCATACTTCACCTCAGCACTTTACAGTTTTGCAGCCTGTCAGGTGTGAGCTGCTCCTTTTGCTGGCCACTGTCCAAGGCAGATTTGTGGAGGGCTGATAACCAACAGAGTTTATGGTTTTTATGGGAAGCTGACAGAAGGTGATCTTTTGTTTCCATTGTGTTTGCTCTGTGAATTTAATTAGATAGGGGGGCCATTAAAAGTATCACCTCCCCTTGGACTAAAACTGGAGAAGGCTGGTGACAGTTCTTTGACAATTCCTTTAATTCCTGTAAATCAGATCAAGAGTCCACAAAAGATGAGTCTCTGTCACACTACCCTCTAAAACACTACTCTGCCTGGGGGAATTTTTCTTTCCTGATGAGAGAGCCCAGCTGTTCGATGTAGTGCTTTCCTTATTGGAATTGTAGAAACTCAAGGCCTTAACCAGGGGCTTCTTTCACTATGCTATGGCAAGAGAGGTCAGAGTAGGGAGTAAGCAGAGGAAGAGGTAGCTGCAGAAGCTCATCAGTGGAAAGGAAATACAGCGGTGTTCATTAATAGCTGGCATTTCCAGTCTAGCCTGCTGATTTTCCATTCAATATGCAGAAAAATTAACAAGGAAGTGGGGTAGGAAAATGGCAGCTTGATTCTGGGCCTCAGTAGAGCTCCACATGAACTGAATGAAGAATTAAAAGCAGGGGCAAAAAGCCATCATGTTTAGTCTTAGTCACTGCCTGTTGGGGCAGAACTCAAAGGGCTGGAGCCACAGCTTTTGAATTCCCAGTGAGCACTGACCCAACCCAGCATATGTAACACCTCCTTTGAAAAAAATGGTATGGGGAACTGAGGACAAGTAGTTTGTGTCTTTCCAAAGGGAGTATTCCATTAAATTCAAGTCAGCCTTTTATGTGAATCAACACAGAAACCTTTGAAAGGGTAGATGAGCATATGGACAGGGAGATTCAGTTTGTATGAACAAAATGTTTCAGCAAGGTATCCCACCAAAGGCTTTTATAGAAGTGATGAAGCCATGGATCAGAAGGAAGCTTCTCACTCAGATAAATATTCCTCAATGACACATAAAAAAAGGAGAAAAGTTATTTGTGCTAGGCCCTGTGTTCTTCAAGCTATTGGTAAAGCAAGCTGAAAAGATATTGAACAGGAAGGAACACAGTGTTTCCCAGTGAAATAACACTGATTGATAACAGTGATACCTAAGAAACTCAGAAGGCTTTCATGACACTGAGCAGCCAGTGACAGGTTCTTCTCCCCCTCTACTCTGCCCTGGTGAGACCACATCTGGAATCCTGTGTCCAGTTCTGGGCTCCTCAGTTCAAGAAAGACAGGAACCTTCTGGAGAGAGTCCAGCTATAAAGTGCAGGGGCCCAAATGGATGGGGCCAGACTCTTTTCAATAGTACTGGATGAGGAGTGAGTTGAGAGTTTGTGGGTGAAAATTAAGGGGCAGGCTGGTATGGGTGATACTGTTGTGGGTGTCTATTACAGGCCACCAGATCAGGGTGAGGAAGCTGATGAGGCCTTCTACAGGCAGCTGAGAGCAGCATCGCAATCACAGGCCCTGGTTGTTGTGGGGGTTTTTAACTACCCTGATGTTTGCTGGAGGGACCACTCAACCAGCCACCCACAATCCAGGAGGTTCCTCCAGTGCATTTATGATAACTTCCTGATGCAAATGGTGGATGAACCAACTATGAAAGGAGTGATGCTGGATCTCATCCTCACTAACAAGGAGGGTCTGGTTGAAGCAGTAAATGTTGAGGACTGCCTGGGCATCCTGGGGTGCATTAGAAGGGCTGTGGTTAGTAGGTCGAGAGAGATTCTCCTCCCCCTCTACTCTGCCCTGGTGAGGCCACATCTGGAATATTGTGTGCAGTTCTGGGCCCCACAGTTCAAGAAGGACAGGGAACTGCTTGAGAGAGTCCAGCACAGAGCCACCAAGATGATGAAGGGAGTGGAGCATCTCCCTGATGAGGAAAGGCTGGGGGAGCTGGGCCTCTTTAGCTTGGAGAAGAGGAGACTGAGGGGTGACCTCATTAATGTTTATAAATATATGAAGGGTGAGTGTCAGGTGGATGGAGCCAGGCTCTTCACAGTGGTGTCCAATGATAGGACAAGGGGCAATGGGTGTAAACTGGAACACAGGAGGTTCCGCTTAAACTTCAGAAGAAACTTCTTTACTGTGAGGGTGACAGAGCCCTGGGACAGGCTGCCCAGGGAGGGTGTGGAGTCTCCTTCTCTGGAGACATTCAAGACCCGCCTGGACACCTTCCTGTGTGATCTCATCTTGGTGTTCCTGCTCCAGCAGGGGGATTGGACTAGATGGTCTTTCGAGGTCCCTTCCAATCCCCAGCATTCTGTGATTCTGTGATTCTGTGACAGGACAAGGGGCAATGGGCAAAAACTGGAACACTGGAAGTTCCATGCAAACTTAAGGAAAAACTTCACTGTGAGGGTGACAGAGCACTGGAACAGGCTGCCCATAGAGGGTGTGGAGTCTCCATCTCTGGAGATGTTCAAAACCCACCTGGATGCTTTCCTGTGCAACATAGTGTAGGGAACCTGCTTTGGCAGGGGGGTTGGACTGGATGGTCTCTTGAGGTCCATTCCAACCCCTACGATTCTGTGATTCTGTGATTAAATAGCATGCAAAATTTGGTACAGTTGAAAACTAACTATACCCATGGGGGAACGTAGTGCAGTATCACATATATAAAAAGATGGACTCTGAGCTGACAATTACTTGTCAGGAGCAAGGTCTTCCACATATGTGTGATAACTGTGTGAAAATATCTACTCATTTATTAGCAGTGGTCCCAAAAGAGAAAATAAAAAGAGACAAACGGAATTTGCAAGGCAATAAAGTTGATCAGACACATGAAGCGGCTTCCATAGGAGGATCAGTTAAACTCTGTGGGTGTGTGAGTGTGTGTGGTATTTAACTCAAATAAAACTACCTGAAGGCATGGTATTTAAAACCAGCTGTGGAACTGCTAGTCACTGCAAACTAAAGGATTCCATGGATTCAAAATAAACTTGGACATGTTCATGGAGATTAAGTCCACTAGAAGTAACTACAGAGAAACACTCTCTATGGTGCAGAGGCTCAGAGCTGTATAGAAAGACAGAGGTTCAGAGAGCACTTGAGAGAAATAGCTTTTACCATGTGGGAGAATGGATGGCATTCTCCAATCCAAATCCGTTTTATGAGTAGAAAATGAGGCTCCCAGTCATAACGCACCAACCAAATGAGGTACCTCAAGGAAACACAGCTGTAAACAAATAGTTATTGAATCCCACTCTTCTTATGCAAGATACATTTGGATTGCCACAATTACAGAGAATTGAGAGTACTTGCAAACTCTTTTTCCTTCATTCAGACCCTGATCTGAACAGCAGAGGCACACCAGACATGTACATGTCATCTCAGTTGGATTATTCTTGTGCATCATGTGTTGTTTCTGGGTGAAAGGCACAAGGACAGTGTCACGCTATGTTAAAAGAAAAGTACACAGAGAGATGTCTGCCTAAGCTCGTATTGTCATAGAACCAGCAACTCTGTGCTTTGAGCTTCGAGGTAGCTCCTGTCTCTTGTTTTCAGGAGGACCAGACAACTTTGGAGGATTTTCTCAGAAACCAGAAAGATTTAAGGAGCTCTAGATGAGCTCAGTGTGGGCTCATGGGATGATTCTGCTCTGAGACCCTAGGAGTCACCCTGCAAGATACTGGCTAACTGGAGGCACTTCTCAGGGAGCTGAAGAGATTGATCTGGAAGAAAAGCAACATACACTTGTGCTGCCTGGCAAAGCAGTGACCAAGTGAAGTGGCCATTGCAGTTTGAGCTCGAGAGGAGGTGAGATGCATTTTCCCAAATCTACTTCTTTAGAGCTCAAACAGTGTCCCCATCTCTCGTGCCCAGCAGCAGTTGCTTCCAGAGAACATAAGAGGTGTCTGAGTAAGTGTGCAACGCAGGCACACGTTCAAGCGCAGCCCAACTTCAAATGACAGGTCTATCCTACCAGTCACTCTACTTACGCTTTCAGTCAGACAAGCTGGTCCTCCTCCACTGAGGTGCTCCGACTTTTTCAGGCTGCAGGAAGCCATGTAAGAATGTCATCACTGGAAAGAGAAGACATGACCAATAGGAAAAGCTGTGAACCAGACTCCCTGGAGGAAAGATGCATTCAATTCCCTTTTCCCTGCCGTGAGATCAGGGAAGACCTGCAGAAATTGGTCCCTGAGTGGAGAAGCAGAATGAGGAGATGGCAAAAGGCCATCCAGGTCTCTTCATGGCTATTCTGAAATAGGGTATAGCTCAACCAGATAAGCCACAAACACTCTATGTGGAGTAGATGGGGTAAGCTAGGCATGGAGAAAGCACTCCTCATATGTAATTCCACATGCCCATCAGCAGAATAAACAGGCTTCTTAATGAGGAAAGTGTGTCCGTGCCATATGCAGGCTCCAGCACTCAGCCATGTCTTAGCAAAAGGACAGGGAAGAGGAGCTTTCCTTCAAAGGATTACGGTGCTGGCATTTCTGTTCAGCTTGGGTTAGCATTCCTGGGCGTTCTCCTTTTACACAGAGGACTGCTGTCTGAAGAAACACTGCTGAAGTGGAGGCTGGGCATTCCCTGTCAGGCTGCCCACTGGATCTGATGATGTCTCTCTCAGCACGCCTAACAAATAATTGCAACATAACCGACAACACCATTTGAAAGCTGCACTTCTTACAGTGGATGTTTTCAAACATCCTTTGTCTGTGCTCAGGCTGGAAATGCTTTTGCTTCACCTCTAAACACTTCGGGTTCAGTGCTGAACAAATGCAATCCCTACCCGTTACTGAGTGGTGGTTTATGATATCTTTGTTTTTTCACCTAACAAGTGCCGTACAACATCACTCATGAGAAACTCCATCCCATTAACCCTGAGGGTGGGAGAATCTGCTCTGTGAAGCAAATTAAAAGATCTGGAAGGAAGCAAGCAAGCAAGGAAGGAAGGAAGGAAGGGAGAAAGGAATTAATTGTAGATGATTTGGTGACACGCTGACATCTCATCTGTGCTGTAGGTCCCACTTCAGCAACCAGAGTTGTCTGTCAAGTCTGCCTTGCTACACATAGGCCTGAAGCTAGATCTTCCATGTCACATGATCCACTAGTGATTCACAGGACACAGTGATCCCTAGAGGCATGTTCTACTAATCCAGACAGCACGGATTAGCATGCTGCAAATCCCACAAGGACTGCTTTTTCAAAGTCATCTTTGCTTACTTTCAACAATCTTCCTGACTATTACTTGATTAATAGCAGTCACCTTTCAAAGTGTATTTTGCTCCACCACACCAAACACAGCCCACACACCTGTAAATGCTTTATGTTAACATCCATTGAGTGTACCTGGGGACTTAAGGTATCAGTGCAGAGCTATGAAGAGACAGAGGTCAAGTTCTGTGCTGAGCATAGAAATTCCAAATACAGCTCCACTGCAACTGCAGTTTCTTCTTCCAGAGGTAGCCAGCACATATGTTCATGCTGTGGATTTGTATCTGCTGCTAGCATTTGACTAGAGAAACGTTCTGTCAGAGGGTGACCACCTCCAATGCCATTCAGCTACATGCAGGGTTAGGTGGGACAGCATGTTGTGTGCTACAATTCTTCTGCACCCTGAGTGGCTAGGCAGCCTTCTGCATCTTCCTTTCTGGAAGCTGCTGTCTGCAGTTTTCTGGATTCTCCTTTACAGATCTCCTAGTCTTCTCACTTCTGGTTAGCCTGACTAACCTAGTGGCCTTCTACGATGGAGTGACTGCATCAGTGTACAAGGGGAGAGTAAATGATGTCATCTGCCTGGACTTCTGTAAGGCCTTTAATACAGTGCTGCACAACATTCTTGCCTTTAAATTGGCATATTATGGTTTTGATAGATGGACTGTTAGAAGGATAAGGAATTGTCTGGGTGGCCACATCAAAAGAGTTACAATCACAGGCTGAATGTCCAAATGAAAACCAGCAGCCTCCCCCAGGGGTTAGTACTGGAATCAATACTATTAAGTGTCTCCATTAATGACACACACAGTACGATTGAGTGCACTCTCAACAAGTTTGCAAATGACACCAAGGTGAGCGGTGCAGTCGATACACCAGTGGGAAGGGATGCCATCCAGAGGGACCTTGATGGGCTTGAAGAATGGGCCCATGTGGACCTGATGAAGTTCAAAATGGCCAAGTGCAACGTCCCACACCTGGGTCAGGGCAGTCTCCACTATTCAGTATGTTCAGAGGGATGACTGGATTGAGAGTAGCCTTGCAGAGGGAAGTGATTCTCTTATTTCCTCTGCTCTCATGAAATCCCACCTGGAGTACTGTACCCATCTCTGGGGCCCCCAGTACAAGAAAGACATGGACTTGCTCAAGCAGGTGCAGAGAAGGGCCACGAAAATGATCCAAGGACTGGAACACCTCTCCTATGAAGAAAGGTTGAGACAGTTGGGTGTGTTTACCCTGGAGATGAGAAGGCTCTGAGGAGACCATATTGTGGCCTTTCAATATATAAAGGAGGCTTTCTATATTCCTTGTAAAGGAATGCCCCATCATTGGAAGTGTTCAAGGTCATGTTGGATGGGGCTTTGAGCAACGTGAGCTAGTCAAAAATATCCCTGCCCACAGCAGGGGTGTTGCACTAGATGGTCTTTTAAAAGTCCCTTCCAACCCAAACCATCCTCTGTTTCTACAATTCTATCCTCTAACTTCATGCCCATGGGAGTCAGAGATTGCCCAGAGCGGCAGGACTTCAGATGCACCCCTGTGCTCACTGTTTCCCACTGGTTGTTTCTGGGCTCCTCCTGGGCAGGGCACAGAGTGTCTCCATCAGCCTTCCTATGCCCTGCGCAGGTAGCCCAGGTGTGAACTCTCAGTTTGAGCTCCAGAAAAGTAGGTGCTGCAGTGCCAGAGCCCTCCTTGGAACAAGCTCTTCATGCACAGGCCAGTGCTTAATGCTGGATATTACCTTGCATCACCAGGCATCATTTTTCTGCCCCTGCCCCTGTGTTATTCACTGAGCTTTATGCACTGAGCTCTTTTAATAACCAAAATGCCAATGACCAGGAGAAGAGCGTGTTTAGATCTGACAGTGTTTAAAGCAGCTCAAGTGACAGTGCCCTTTTCCTAGAACTAGATCAGTCACTCTCCAGGACTACCAGCAAATTCCCCCTTTCTCAGGGTATCAGCATTGTACAGCACTGCCTACCACCTCTAACGCTCTGATATAGGCAGCACTGTGTTGATAGCTTTTGTTGCTGGAACTGTATGAATGTGTAAGTGTGCAAGACATTTGTGATGGGCTGAGAGTGCTGGATGGAGGATGTATCATCAGACCACAAAGGATCTTGGACTGTATGCTTTATGCGTGATTGTGTGTAGAACTGTGTTTGGGTGAAGGGGTGGGGTTTTTTTGGAGTTGTAGGTGGGAAGGGCTACAGGTACCTTCCCTGCTGCCTGACTTGGTTGTGGACATTGTTTGATACATGTTGACAACGGTCACACACATGTTTGAGGCACAAACTCAAGCTCTTTTAGGCATGTTAACTCTTCTTGTTTGTATGATGGGAAATGGGAAGTATCACTGTGTTTATTGAGTATGGATATTTTTCAGTTGAAGGCATTTCCCGGTCTAGGTTACTTTTGCATGTTTGTGTCTCTTAACCCTTAGAGTATCTTGAATAAAGATTTAGAAATAGAAATAACTTCTATTCTAACTATGAATAACTTCTCTAGTAATAGAAGTGCTAGTCATGAAATGTTATACATTTTTTGTAGAACAGCTCTGTAATAAAAGCATTAAATCTTTTAAAGCCAGAAATGTTTGAAAAAAGCAATATAATTTTATTTTTTCAAGTATGAGGTACCATGAGTAATTTGTTTAAAACTGGGTAAAACATTTCTCTAATATTGGTTATGACTGACTACAGCAACAGTGAACATTCCTCTAATATGCATATTTTGAATTTTTCAATTTCTGCAAAATATCTGGTGCAGATTCACTTGTGTAGATATTTACTTCTTTTTATAGCTAAGGAGTCACCTTTCACACTCCAGGCACAAATTGTGTGTCCAAACTTGAACTTGTATCCTGACTTACTGTCTACTGGATCCCCTCTGTATCTAGCGCTATTGCAGTCAAAGTCCTGTCCCACAATACGTGTCTGTTTTTCCCCTTTTCAATATAACATATAATGAAGTACCGAATGGCATTTAGTCATGATATGTCTTTTGTAGAATTATCTTTTCTAATGTTGTAAAAGCAATCTCTAAATTCATAGGACCATAGCACCAGCATAAGATGCATTGTATTATGCCCATTTTAAGCCCAGAATACTTGCAGTACAGAAATGCAAAAGAGTTTCACCTGGGTCAAAGATCAAGTTATCAGTAGAGACAGTAGAGGAACCTATGAATTCTACATTCAAGTTCTTTAAGTGCCTTGACTAGTCAAGGTTGCCTTATTAATAGCCCTGTCAGACTATTTATAGGAAATGTATCCACAGGAATGGTAAGATGTAAAACATTTCTAAATATATCTAGTCAAATCAAATGATAATTATGCTGTTAGTTAAGTTTGCCAGACAATGTTTTGCCAAAGATGGTTTGCCAAAATATATTTTGACTGAAGGAAAAGGAAACATCCAGAGCATCTGCATACCAGACACTATAAAAGTCTCTTTGGAGTGCTGTGCCCAGTCTTGACAGAAAATTTCAAGGTAAGTGTAGGGCTCTTTTTTATGCTGTTTAACTTCTTATAAGCCTTGGATATCCATTTCTGTCAGGTACTGTGTCTCTCACCAGTGATTTTATTCTAAGTTTGAAGGCAGCATTTTTTCCTTCAGCTTATATATCAGCTCTGGATCTCTGTGCAACACAAAATGAGTTGCTATGTTTTCAAACAGCAGCATCTGACTTCCAGTGTCCTGCCAGAATTAATATCAAAAATTTACCAACTTTGAAAGAACAGGAAGAAATCCAACAGTTTAAGAATTCTAGGAAGCAGAAGAGCCAATAGTGACATTCATATTGGTTATAATGCAAGATGAATTGTCTGCAGCAAGTAAATTTTCCAGTGAAAAGCCATTATTTGCTGCCCAATAAGGCAGTCTCTCAGTGTGCTTCAGGTATCATTTAAAAAAAAAAAATAGTCAGAGACTTATTTAATATGAAGTTGCTGCTGTGGCAATGTCCAAATTCACTAGGGTCCACAAAATTGAAGTAATACTGCTAAACTGTACTTCAATACTGTGATACAAATGAACGATTCTATACTTTATTACACAGCTGGATGTCTAAAGACTAATTTCAGAAAAGTATACAAGTATTTTCAGTCAAGATTGGGGAGTTTAAAGCCAACTTTGACTTGTTTATAACTACTTAAATATTTGAAGATATCAAAGGGAAAGACATTTCTTCTCTTCCACATAAAAATCTTCACTCACTGATTCAACATATTTTCTTTCCTACAGAGTACTCTTCTGATTGTGTGCCTCTTGTATAAGTGCAACCATGTCCTCTCCGGATGCTGAGATGGCCGCCTTTGGAGAGGCGGCTCCTTACCTCCGAAAGTCAGAAAAAGAAAGGATCGAGGCCCAGAACAAGCCTTTTGATGCCAAGACTTCAGTCTTTGTGGTACATCCTAAGGAATCCTTTGTGAAAGGCACAATCCAGAGCAAAGAATCAGGGAAGGTCACTGTCAAGACTGAAGGTGGAGAGGTGGGTAAAATGCAAGATTTATAAACAGCATTAAATTCCCACTCTGAAATCTTAGCTGACATGCATGTACCTACCTTTCTTCTGACAGACCCTGACTGTGAAGGAAGATCAAATCTTCTCCATGAACCCTCCCAAGTATGATAAAATTGAGGACATGGCCATGATGACCCACCTCCATGAGCCCGCTGTGCTGTACAACCTCAAAGAGCGTTATGCAGCCTGGATGATCTATGTAAGTACCAGCAGCAGTCTTCCTTTGGGTAGCCAGGAGGAAGTGCTCTGCTAGGCTGAGTGGAAGCCAATGTGCTGTCTCCCTTCCTTGCAGACCTACTCGGGTCTCTTCTGTGTCACTGTCAACCCCTACAAGTGGCTGCCAGTGTACAACCCAGAGGTGGTGTTGGCCTACCGAGGCAAGAAGCGTCAGGAGGCCCCTCCACACATCTTCTCCATCTCTGACAATGCCTATCAGTTCATGCTGACTGGTAAGACAATGGCAGCATCTTCATGGCATTATGACATGTTTCTTAAAAAAAACATTTGTACATGAGATATAAACCTTCAATTAACTTATTTTAACATCTGCTGATATTATGCATGAGAAACAGTTCTGTCTTAATGATAAAACTCTAATTGATAGCATGCAGACAAGAGCACTGCAAAAGTCACAGGGAAGAATAAGATGGAGTCAGTTGAAACAAAAATTCTCCCCTACATATTATTGAGACCTGATTTGCTGAAAATGTGACAGAAAATATTAATATTTATTAATCTGTCCCCAAACTGTATTGTAGGTTAATTTCTAGCTGCTTTGGCTTCATGAAGGCATTGTTTGAAAAAGCAAATGATCTGATTTCAAGTGCTATTCTGATATTTACAAGTTCTTGGGAAAAAAACCAAGAGCCAGGATCCCAGCAAATTTGCACCCTCTGGAAAGAATGATAAATGCCTTCATTTCAAATTAGCTGTTAGTTGATACTCTTGTATCATGGATTTGCTTCTTAGACATGACAATTAATTGAAGAGAAAGGACTAGAATTTTGTGCACCAAAACTCTAATATGCAGAAAAGAATCAATGATTTGATGGTCATACAGCTAAAGTCCCTGATTATTGAATACAAATAGAAAGATAATTTGAATGGGTTTTTTTCTCCTTTTCAAAATCCCCTTTTAACACTGGAGAGGGATCATGAATAACAAGTAGTTTAGCATTTTTTGTTCACATTTACTATCTTCTTTCTTCATACTCTTAGTTAGTGCCTTTAAAAACACACTTATGAAGACAGAAATAAGCAAAAAAATGAGAAGAAACAATCTGAAACAAAAAAAAACCAACAAAAGCCCCACATTCATTCCCACCTCAGAAAGAACTTGTTCCTTTAAATTAACTGCTGAAAAGGAAAAATAAGAAAAGGACTTAAAGATGAGACCTAATTAGTCAAAATTCTCAAAGGTTATTTTATTAAAGGGAAAAATATATAAACTGATTGCAGATTCTTAAAGTCTTTGAGGGCTCACTGATGTATAACCAGTTCATTATAGTTGCTGGGACCTTTAAAAGGCACATAAAAATTTGATATTAATCTTTGTGAATTCTACAGGGTGTTCTTTCATACAAAAACCTTACAATGTCTATAATGATAGTCCTCCAGACTTCTTGAAATGACCAGAAGTAACAGGCATTCTTGTGTTACTATTCATCTCATACAGATCTTGACATGACAAATGTAAAATGAAGAGGAAATCTCCTATTTCAATAACTGGAAAAGGAGTTAAAATGAATAATTCAGAAGTGAAAAAACATTGAATAAGTCCAAACATTGACAACTCCAACCATCTCCATATAATACATAGACTTTCTAAAAGCACTGCTTGTACTTATTACACGAGGTGTTCCACATTACCCAAGAATGCTACTAACAGTATCTTTACTTCTTCCTCTTTCACAGATCGTGAGAACCAGTCAATCCTGATCACGTATGTACAGTCTCTGCTTGGGTCCCTGAGGGGCTGCCAGGTGCCTGGGGACCTCCTGCCTAACCACACGCTCTCTGCTTCTCTCTTTGGGTTGGCAGTGGAGAATCTGGTGCAGGAAAGACTGTGAACACAAAGCGTGTCATCCAGTACTTTGCAACAATTGCAGCAAGTGGGGAGAAGAAAAAGGAGGAGCAGCCTGGCAAAATGCAGGTGAATCAGGAAGAACAGACTGAACATGGCATGTAATTGCCATGTCAACTAAATACTGTAACTGAATAATTATCAACCTGCAGGGAACATTTGAGGATGAAATAATTAATAAATAGATACTAGCTTGAATCAATGCTTTTTTCTGTTCCTGATGTCATTTTTGGAAAGGATAACCAGCAATATTTACCATCCTGTAGGGAACGCTTGAGGATCAAATCATCAGCGCCAACCCACTGCTGGAGGCCTTTGGAAACGCCAAGACAGTGAGGAACGACAACTCCTCACGCTTTGTAAGTTGTTGCTTTGGCCAAAATCTCTCCCTTTCATGACAAGAAAAGTTATCACCCTGGCAGTATTCCATGTAAAGGAGACATCAAAAGAACCCATCCAGGCTGAAATGCCGCTGCTTCTCCTTAACAGGGCAAATTCATCAGAATCCACTTTGGAGCTACCGGCAAACTGGCTTCTGCTGACATTGAAACTTGTAAGAGACTGTCCTGGCCTGCTCCCATTCCTTCCTAAATTCCCACCTCCATGTGTGGTCTTGTGCCTGACTCTTTCTGCCTTTCTTGACAGATCTGCTGGAGAAGTCCAGAGTCACTTTCCAGCTCAAGGCAGAAAGAAGCTACCACATATTTTATCAGATCATGTCCAACAAGAAGCCGGAGCTAATTGGTAGGAAAGATCATTATGTCTTTTTGAGGATGATTGCTGAGAAACTTTTCCCTCTATTTCCTGGCTGGCAAGACTAAGCCTGTGTCTTGTCTCTTCCTGCTTTCAGACATGCTCCTCATTACCACCAACCCTTTTGATTTCCACTATGTGAGTCAAGGTGAGGTCACTGTTCCCAGTATTGATGACCAGGAGGAGCTCATGGCTACAGATGTAAGTGAGACAGCAAAAATGTGTATCTACTGTACCTGTCTTGAAGGTGACATAGTGACCTACTAAGGACACATAATTTATTTAATTGTTTTGACTTCAGAGTGCAGTTGACATCCTGGGCTTCAGTGCCGATGAAAAGACTGCCATCTACAAGCTGACAGGAGCTGTCATGCACTATGGGAACTTGAAGTTCAAGCAGAAACAACGAGAGGAGCAGGCAGAGCCGGATGGCACAGAAGGTATCAGCAAATTCAGAAACTGACTTGTTCCAAGAACTTATCTGTTGGCAGAGGTGATATGTTAGCCTCCAAAGACAGGCCTTTAATGGCCTAAGTCATCAGACAAGACATGGAGGAAAAGCATCTTTGTTCATTGTGTATTTAACTGCAGAGGTGCTTCTTGATCATGGGAAATACCTTTGTTTTATTCAAGGGATACTCCCCAACACATAAAGCCTGAAAGGAGGAAATTCAATGTCAAAACAGGATATCTCTCTCTAAAACTTCCAACCACTAAGTCACCAGAATGTGCAGTCATGTTTTTAGTGAAATAAATCCTGCATACTTTGCTATGCATAAATCCACTTTCCACAGAAAAGGAATGTGCTGCATGTGAGCCTCGTGTATTCCCAGACACCTTTGGGGTTAGTCTAGGAAATTCCAGGTTCAAGCTATTCCTACCCAAGCCATACCTCTTCTTGCCTTCAAAGAAGGCCATCATTAGACTCCAAACATACGTTCCTTCCCAGAACTTCAATATGAGACCAGACCAATGCTTTTCCATTTCTAGGACATGAACAGCAGAGTTGTTCTCACTAACCAAATTCTAGCCACTCTTGAAAGATAAATGCTTCTCTCTCTATTCTCCTCTTTAGTGGCTGACAAAGCTGCCTACTTGATGGGCCTGAACTCGGCGGAATTGCTCAAAGCTCTGTGTTATCCCCGAGTCAAAGTTGGGAATGAATACGTGACCAAAGGTCAAAACGTGTCACAGGTAAAGTCTGAAGGTTCAAAATACATGGCTTGAAAGAGTACTTGAGCATTCTTCTTTGACCCTAAGAATTAACCCCAGTCCTTTCTTCTCTGCTTTAGGTGAACAATGCAGTTGGTGCCCTGGCAAAAGCTGTCTATGAGAAGATGTTCTTGTGGATGGTTGTTCGCATCAACCAACAGCTGGATACCAAGCAACCCAGACAGTACTTCATTGGTGTCCTGGACATTGCTGGCTTTGAGATCTTTGATGTAAGGAACAGGGATTTGGCACCATAGTCAAGGGAGGGCCAGGGAGGGGTCCTGAAGACTCAGAAACACACTTCTTTTTAAGGAGATTCAGAGTTTATCTTCCTCATCTGCAGTTTTCTTAAAACCCCTCTTTCTTTCCTGTCACAGTGGCATCCTCAAGTGGCTTTATGAACAAACACTTTGATTCTATAATTGTCAACAGGTGGAAGAAAACTCAGAGGCCCTTGAGATTGCAGAGGTCTTAGGCTTTGCAGACAAAGAGATAGCTCTAGGACTAAGGCTCACACAGATGTGGGCCAAAGGTGTAGATGCTCTTGGAAGAGCCAAGGAAAGAGTAGTGCTACTGAGAAGTTCACAGCATGTTTCCTGCATTGTGAATGCAGTGATGATGCTCAGACTTCTCTGTCACAACAGAGAAACCCCCAGACTGTTGATCTGAGGGTAGAGAAATTCTTGGGTGGGACACTGAGGAGTTTTCCACTCTCTGGAAGGCCAGAAAGCTGAGACACCTACACAATGCTGCAGGTGAGGTTATTGAAGGATTTGCTTTTGAGTAGCACGGTAAAAAAGAAATGTTACTTTTAACTTGATTTCAAAAGTAATAGTAATAAAATCCTTTGGGGACAGCAAAGTTTACAATAGAAGTCTGGCTAAGGAGACACACACTGTTACAGGATGTTTAGGAGTGGTGTTTCAGCTGGGGAACTTCAAACAGCATTAGGAGAATGCTAGCAAAACCCTATGGTGTTTGCCACACCCTGAAAACCTGAGCACCTCTCCTTGCTTTGGGCAGTTCAACAGCTTTGAGCAGCTGTGCATCAACTTCACCAACGAGAAACTGCAACAGTTCTTCAACCACCACATGTTCGTGCTGGAGCAGGAGGAGTACAAGAAGGAAGGAATTGAATGGGAGTTTATTGACTTTGGGATGGACCTGGCTGCCTGCATTGAGCTCATTGAGAAGGTACCTTTTCCATACAATTTTGGAATTCTGTGATGTTTCTGAGCCAGATTCAGCTCAGTAAGAATTCATGGTCAGACGTTCAGTGTCAGTTAAACAAAATATTTTGTGCTGAAAGTAATTTTAGTCTGGGGAAGAGAAATTAGGAAATGCAAATCAACCAATGTCTCATCGGTCCTGCGTTACCTGGTCTTCTACCATGGAAAAGGTAGCCCGGACGCCCATCAAGAGACTTGTTTAAAACAAACTGGAGTCGGTGTCCTTTCCTTTTTCCTCTGAAAACTCCAATCAGAACTCCACACACAGTGTTGAGAAATAAGGATTGTCACACTTGATTTCCCAAAACAGCTGGGCCTCTTGTAGCTATTTTCACAATTATTTTTCTGTTTACCATTTCTCCCTCCCAACTCTAACCTGAATGGGACACATGTTCTTAGCAGTTCCATGAAGACAGGCTGCAGGAAAATAAAGGGAGACAGAAATAAGCTGCCTGGCTGAGAACATCTCTGACAATTTTAAGCCCTTAACCAGGCTGAGATGCTACCAGCAACAGAGTGGTACCTTTGATGTTCATAGCACGTGCTTCACATCCTTATCATTTTTCTTTGTCACTTCTTGTGGTCCTTTCTAGCCCATGGGCATCTTCTCCATCCTGGAAGAGGAGTGCATGTTCCCCAAGGCAACTGACACCTCTTTCAAGAACAAGCTCTATGACCAACATCTGGGCAAATCCAACAACTTCCAGAAGCCCAAGCCTGCTAAAGGCAAGGCTGAGGCCCACTTCTCCCTGGTGCACTATGCTGGTACAGTAGATTACAACATCACTGGCTGGCTTGAGAAGAACAAAGACCCCCTGAATGAAACTGTCATTGGGTTGTACCAGAAATCATCTGTGAAGACACTGGCCTTACTCTTTGCCAGCTATGGTGGGGAAGCAGGTAGGCTCTGTAAGATCTATGTTCTGTGTGTTCATACTGTAAAAAGGCGAATCTCAAAGGCATTTGCTCATTTTCTTCCATTTTGCAGAGGCTGGTGGTGGTGGTAAGAAGGGTGGCAAGAAGAAGGGTTCTTCTTTCCAGACTGTCTCAGCTCTTTTCCGGGTAAGTTCAGAATTAATTATCTCTTTGAAGATAGAAAGCAATTTTATTCTGAATCCAAAAGCTTTGTTTCAGTTTTTGTCATAGCTCTTTCCATTCTTGAAAATCATTTCCTTGCCATCTTTGGAAATTACACTATTACCCAATTAGAAGACCATAAAACCTCTACCTCAATGCCTGCATGATCTTCCTGTTGCTTCGGGAGACAGAATGATATTATCAGCCTCCTGGAACTCCCTAGACAATTGCCTTAGACTTTTTTTCCAACTAACTATCAATATTGCATCCTTATATTTTGGCTGATTTCTTCCACCTGTCTTATTTTTGCTATTACCTTCTCTGAATATTCTACAAAAATCTCCAATAGATGAAACCCACCTACTTAGATTTGGAGTGAATAGCAGATCAGCTGAACTTCCTTAAAATCTTCTTTGGAGACTTCAGCAATATTTTCCATACTTTTTCCATGTATCTATGAAGATTTCCAGTATTCACACATTCTAGAATAAGAAAATAAATCAAACATGGAAAGCAAAAAATTAGCTTGAGATTGTGAGATTGTAAGGCAATGTTTTAATTGGGAAAGACAGTGAATATTAAATTGCATCAATTTAATGAATTTTGAGGTCAGTTTTCAGTTGTTTTCAATGTTTCCATACATCTGAGGTAGAGATACTTAGAGTTATTGAATTACAACTAAAAAAATCAATTTATATGAGCTGTAAATACATTTCATCCATTTAAAATGTACTTATTTAGCTGCGAAATCAGATGCTAGTTCATGCTTAGCCAAGAGTACGCATCATCCACTTAAAATGCTCACCTAAATATCATAAGATACATCAATGGGAAAGAAAGCTGTGAGATTACAAGATAAATGAAAAATAATATTAACCATTATTCTACAACTGAATTTAAAACCCAAAAATCTAGGTCTCCAAGTTTCCCTTTGGGAGTTCTGCAAGAGTTTTAGAGCAGACAGGTCTGCATCCTGAAACACTCAGTTTGATACATCCACTATTAAGCTTCCAGTGCTTACACTTAATAATATAAACTTTATTTCATGAACTCACAGGAGAATTTAAACAAGCTGATGGCTAACCTGAGAAGCACTCACCCTCATTTTGTACGATGCATCATCCCAAATGAAACAAAAACACCCGGTAAGGGGATCCAATAGGAAGAAAACTCAAGCCACAGAGGCTTTTCTCCTGAGTATCAAACAATGGACTAGTCACTAACGGTGGTGTTTGTTAGGTGCCATGGAGCATGAGCTGGTGCTGCATCAGCTGCGATGCAATGGTGTGCTGGAAGGGATCAGAATTTGCAGGAAAGGATTCCCCAGCAGAGTCCTGTATGCTGACTTCAAACAAAGGTAAGTGTGCTCCTCCTTTCTCCCCATTCAGACCAAGTCAAATAGCCTGAGAGATGGGGATTTATTAATGTTTTGTTTTCTTCTGCAGATACAGAGTGCTTAATGCAAGTGCTATCCCAGAGGGACAGTTCATGGACAGCAAGAAGGCTTCAGAGAAGCTCCTTGGGTCCATTGATGTAGACCATACCCAATATAGATTTGGTCACACCAAGGTAGAAACCAGTGTTGAAAGTTTTTCAGGGAGCAGTAAGGGTGGGCTGCTCTGTCAAAGGGAGGGAGCACAGCATAATAATAGAGCTGGTAGGGTAGGGGCCTCAATCAGCAAGTGCCCAGCCCCACCCAAGCAAGACAAGTAGAGAAGACCTTGGAATGGTAGTGAGGTTCAATCAAGAGTCCAGATCATCAGGCAGGTTTGTGACAATAAGGAAGGTCTGAAGTGAAGCCATAAAGCCTTGGTATTCAAAATTGGTCAGGATCAGATATAGGTAGGCTAAAAAGGCCCAGGCAGTATTCATTAATTCCTCAACACATCCACAGCAATAAGATAGGTCTAACATCAAGCCAGGTCATGGTAGAAGTCACTGGGATGCATGCATAGGTGTTGCTGATGCTGTGGTTGAAACTATACGGTTGGAAACCATAACTCATACCACATAGCTCAGACAGGGACTGAATGCTTAGGGCTGAGCTTATAGGAAGCTCATAGGCCCATAGACAGAGGGCTTGGGAGGGGGTTCAAGGTGAGGATGCCCTTGGCCATTAAGGTACTCTCCAGGATCTTGAAAGACTCTGTGCCTGTATTCTGTACTACCAGACAATGACATGCTGCAACATTTCGTTTCTCCAGGTGTTCTTTAAAGCTGGACTACTAGGACTCCTGGAGGAGATGAGAGATGACAAGCTGGCAGAAATCATCACTCGCACACAGGCCAGGTGCAGGGGCTTCCTGATGAGAGTGGAGTATCGGAGAATGGTAGAGAGGAGGTAGACATTTCTCATATTTATTTTGTTCTCATAATGCTTGACTGATGAAGCTTAAATTCATCACACAGAACTACTTAATAGCTATGAGAATTTTATTTCAGGGAATCCATCTTCTGTATCCAGTACAATGTTCGTGCATTCATGAATGTCAAGCACTGGCCCTGGATGAAGCTGTTCTTCAAGATCAAGCCCTTGCTGAAGAGTGCAGAATCTGAGAAGGAGATGGCCAACATGAAGGAAGAATTTGAGAAAACCAAGGAAGAGCTTGCAAAGTCTGAGGCAAAGAGGAAGGAACTGGAAGAGAAAATGGTGGTTCTGCTGCAGGAAAAAAATGACCTGCAGCTCCAAGTGCAGGCAGTGAGTATAATCATTCATTTGTCCCTGGGAAAAGAATGATAGACAGCCAGAATGCTTCTTACCCAAAGCAGAGACTTGCAGAAAGCTGACCAATGTGCAGTAGAAAATGATCTAAATCACAACTCTAAGGCACTCTAACATGGAGTAGACAGGCACTGACAGAGGCATGGTGAGTCTCATGGCAGCCCCACGTGAGACCTGGCATTCCTGCTGTCTGAGGAAAGAACCATGTAATATTAGCCAACATGTAGTCCACAGCAGAGAGCTCTGAACTGGAAGAGAAGTATCTCCATCTACCCAACTTTCAAAGCAGTGTATCTGTCTAGCACAGTAACGGCAAACCTGTGAAAGACCCACTTTTCCTGCTTACAGGTGGGCTAGAAGGCCTTGATTATTTTAAGAAACATGGATACTGCCCCTTCAAACTAGTGATAGCACAGGCAAGAACTCTGTTGGTCTTGTAGCAATATTAATGCATGCAGAAATCAATTTTTTGTCAACTCAGTTATTCTCAAAAATGGAAAAAAGTTTTGTGGTGGTTTAACTACAGTGGGGCCATGTGGTCCTGTACTCTCTCCCCCAACCTGCTGAGATGGGTTGGGAGTCACAACAAAGGAGGCACAGGTTTAGATTGAAGGACAGGGACAGCTCACTGAGTTATGGTCACAGGCAAAACAGACTCAAACTTGGGGAAGAAAAATCCATTCAATTCATTGCCATTCATATAAGTAGTGCAGTTAGACATAACAGCATCTTACAACACCTTCCCCCACCTCTCCCTTCTTCCTGGGCTCAAACCACTTTGCTCCCGATTTGTCTACCTTCTCTTCCCCAAGCGGAACAGGGTGCAGGGAATGGGGGTTCAGTCAGTTCACCTCTGCTGCCCTTCCTGGCATGAAAGTCCAGGAACAAGATGCTCCAAAGCAACCTTAACATGGAATCATAGACCTCTTTGGCCTCAGCTCCTGGCTCTGGCATGGGGACATTCATGAGCTGCAGACAGGACTCTAGTGCAGTGCATATCCTCACCCCCACTCTGGTGTTGAGTGACTCTCGGGGTCTCAGTTAAGCCACACTTGCCCTCAGGCTCAGCTTTTCTGCTCCAGCATGGAGCCCTCCATGGTCTACACATGGGTATCTGCTCTGCCATTGAACTTCCATGGGCTGCAGGGACCTCCTTTGCTCCTTTGCCTTTGCCTACTCCATGTGTTTGAACAGGGTGTCCAAGGTTCTCTGTCCTCCCCCTCCTCTCCCTTCCTCCTGGCAATGAAGCTCTCTCTTTGTTTAGGCCGATGGTGATCTTTTGTTCAGGTCAATGGCCTCTCATCTAGGTTCTCTCCACCTTCTTCTTTTCAAGACAATCTTTCCCCTCACAAATACTGATTCGTGCTCATTGGCTCAGCCTAGGCTGGGGGGGGTAGGTAAGCCATGGAGCCAGGGAAGCTTTTTACTCTCACAAGGCAGCCCCTTACCCCACTACCAAAAATGTCCGCCCTCCCTCCCAAAACAAACACAACACATATTTACTTCTAACTATTATAAGATTCTCTATGAGATTATTAAAAAGAAAATGCTACTGAATACTTTTTATGTCAGGAGAAAAGACTCCAAGCTCTTGCTCCTGCAGAAACTAATAATAGAAGTGACAATGGTCTGTTGTGCTTGTGGTTGCATGAGGTATTCTGATAGCAACTGTCACTGTGAGGCATTTTTAAGAGACAAAAAAATTGGAATCAATGTTGATACCAGATAGTTTTCCAGCAGACACCTGACAAGACCTTCCAGTTGCTGGAGTGGAAGGCCAACTTTGTCCCACATTTTAACACATACCTACTCAGTGGTACAAAAGGCAGAGCAGAGAATCTTGAAAACATTACAACCCACAAAAATCTGTGTCTCCCCACCAGGAAGCAGATAGCTTGGCTGATGCTGAGGAAAGATGTGACCAGCTCATCAAAACCAAAATCCAGCTGGAAGCCAAAATTAAAGAGGTGACTGAAAGGGCTGAGGATGAGGAAGAAATTAATGCTGAGCTGACAGCCAAGAAGAGGAAACTGGAGGATGAATGTTCAGAGCTGAAGAAAGATATTGATGACCTTGAGTTAACACTGGCCAAAGTGGAGAAGGAAAAACATGCCACTGAAAACAAGGTACATACATGGGCAAACACATAAGAGGTCAAAAAATTATTGCTTCATGGAGCAAAATTTCTTCTATCCCAGAATATGTCAGCTTTGGAATATTTGAGCTGTGCCTTATCTGTGCATCATAAAAAAAATATTACTGGCTAAGCACTGCAAAGTGACAATTTAACTGAACCAGCTTGACCCTTTATCATATTTGTAGGTGAAAAACCTGACAGAGGAGATGGCAGCCCTGGACGAGACCATTGCCAAGCTGACAAAAGAGAAGAAAGCCCTCCAAGAGGCCCATCAGCAGACCCTGGATGACCTGCAGGCAGAAGAGGACAAAGTCAATACTCTAACCAAAGCTAAGACCAAGCTGGAGCAGCAAGTGGATGATGTAAGCACACAGCATACAGCAAGAACAGGACAAGTATGGAGTTAAAAGAGACTGGCAGAGCACTGATGGTCTTGTTCTGTTTAGCTGGAAGGGTCCCTGGAGCAGGAGAAGAAACTGCGCATGGACCTTGAGAGAGCTAAGAGGAAACTTGAAGGAGACCTGAAGCTGACCCATGACAGCATCATGGATTTGGAAAATGACAAGCAGCAGCTGGATGAGAAACTGAAGAAGTAAGTGTGACTTTGGGGCACCAGAGTGCTGGGCTGGTGCACTTGTCTTTTTCCTTTGAGCTCTAACACGGTTTGCCTTGTGCATAGGAAAGACTTTGAAATCAGCCAGATCCAGAGCAAAATTGAGGATGAGCAAGCCCTGGGCATGCAACTACAGAAGAAGATCAAGGAGTTACAGGCAAGTCCCTGTTCCTTCTCTTCTGCCCTTTAGAGAAAAAAAAACAGGTAGGGGAAGGACGTGGATGTGAAGGGTCCCTAATGTTCCCCAGGCTCGTATTGAGGAACTGGAGGAGGAGATTGAGGCAGAGCGAACCTCTCGGGCAAAAGCCGAGAAGCATCGGGCTGACCTCTCCAGGGAGCTAGAGGAGATCAGCGAGCGCCTGGAAGAAGCAGGAGGGGCTACTGCAGCTCAGATTGAGATGAACAAGAAGCGTGAGGCAGAATTTCAGAAGATGCGCCGTGACCTTGAAGAGGCCACGCTGCAGCACGAAGCCACGGCTGCTGCCCTGCGGAAGAAGCATGCGGACAGCACAGCGGAGCTTGGGGAGCAGATCGACAACCTGCAACGAGTGAAGCAGAAGCTGGAGAAGGAGAAGAGTGAGCTGAAGATGGAGATTGATGACTTGGCCAGTAACATGGAGTCTGTCTCCAAAGCCAAGGTATGGAATTGCAGTAGGACGTGCTCACAGGGCCAAGGTATGGCACGTAGGCTACATCTACCAGCCACATTCTCATTTAAAAATGCCTGCTGCGAGGATAAGGCAGAGTTGAGGTGTTCATTTCCTTTCCTTCCTTGTGTTTGCTATCTAGGCAAATCTGGAGAAGATGTGCCGCACTTTGGAGGATCAACTGAGTGAGATTAAAACGAAGGAGGAGCAGAACCAGCGCATGATCAATGACCTCAATACCCAAAGGGCTCGTCTGCAGACAGAATCAGGTGAGACAACCTCATTCCTGAGGAGCAATGGGGGGACCTGCATACCATTAGGATGCCACAGGCTGTAATATGATAACTGGTATAGGCTCTTCAAGCCACTCCTGATTACATGGGTTTACAGGCAGAAACTGTCTTTTAATTAAGAGTCTAGTCATCTTTTTTCACTTTACCCTTCCCAGGTGAATTTTCACGCCAAGTGGAGGAGAAAGATGCTCTGATTTCTCAGCTATCAAGGGGCAAGCAAGGATTTACCCAGCAGATTGAGGAACTCAAGAGACATTTAGAGGAAGAAATAAAGGTCTGGAAGCACTCTACTGTCCATAGCCAACATGACCCTAAAAGCATCTGGAGAGTCTTGTCTGATCCAAGACTGGGCCAATATTGTTTCTTCAAACACATTTAGTAGTAGCGAGCATATCAGTAATGCACATGCCACAATGCATAACCTAGAGAGGGAAGATGCGTAATGATGCGTAATGACAGGACTTTAATGAAATTCTGATGATACTCTCTAAGACAGGAGTCAGAGACGTATGTCAAAACATTTATGGAAAGAGCATATTACTGTCCCCGGAGCACCTATCACCTATCACATCCTGATCCTCCAGAACACATTGATGAAGGCTTTATCTGCCCCCAGCTTTGCATTTGCCTCATTAGAATTTCCTTCTTATTCCACTGTCAGTTTCACTGTTAAGAGGCATCAGAAGACAAGTATTCACATTACCAATCCCAATGTCCCCACAGGCCAAGAACGCCCTGGCCCACGCCTTGCAATCTGCTCGCCATGACTGTGACTTGCTCCGGGAACAATACGAGGAGGAGCAGGAAGCGAAGGGGGAGCTGCAGCGTGCCCTGTCCAAGGCCAACAGCGAAGTGGCCCAGTGGAGAACCAAATACGAGACAGACGCTATTCAGCGCACGGAGGAGCTGGAGGAGGCCAAGTACGTGGGAAGTGAGATGTCAAATAGCTGGAGAAGACTGAGACAGTAAAGGGAAATTGGAGTCTCTGAGGGTGGGTTAGGACAGGGTTAGGGGTGGGATGAAGGCAGGGATGTACTGTTGTTGTGGTAGAGGGGACAAAGGGAGAGAGAGGAAAAGTGTGCTGTGGAAAAAGTGGAGATTGGAAGGGCAAATGTAGCCTTTAGGACTAGAAAGGCTATGACAGGCCAAATGTTCATTAGCCACTAAGACACAGAAGTGATAGATGGTTTAGGCTATAAGTGGTCTTGAACAGAAAAAGCACTGTGAAGAGCCCTAGGCTTAAAGCTCCAAAAGTGGCCAACTGCCTTTTCATGAACAATACAGAATTGGCTCCCCTCTAATCTCTAATGATGAGCTGTGGTTATCTCCTCCAGGAAGAAGCTGGCACAGCGCCTGCAGGATGCAGAGGAACACGTTGAAGCTGTAAATGCCAAATGTGCTTCCCTGGAAAAGACAAAGCAGAGGCTACAGAATGAAGTGGAGGACCTGATGATTGATGTGGAGCGATCAAATGCTGCCTGTGCAGCTCTGGATAAGAAGCAGAAGAACTTTGACAAGGTCTTTTGGGCTCCAGTCTTAGGGTTCCTGGGCAAAACATTGCCTCCTGATTGCCACATCCATACTGAAACCCCATTTCTCTTCAGATCCTGGCAGAATGGAAGCAGAAGTACGAGGAAACACAGGCTGAGCTGGAAGCCTCACAGAAGGAGTCTCGCTCTCTCAGCACGGAGCTGTTTAAGATGAAGAATGCTTATGAGGAGTCCTTGGACCACCTGGAAACATTGAAGCGTGAGAACAAGAACTTGCAGCGTAAGTCCCTGGCCCTCTGCTCCTGGCAGGGCTTTCTCACTGTCCACCACTATGCACTGCTCCACACATGTCTGTGCCTGCAGGTCGGCAAAGATGCCTGCCACCTTGGTAGGACAGGGCCCTTCCCATTCTGCTCTGTGCCTGACCATGCCATCGGTCTTTGTTCCCACAGAGGAGATTTCCGACCTCACGGAGCAGATTGCGGAGGGAGGAAAGGCGATTCATGAGCTGGAGAAAGTCAAGAAGCAGATTGAGCAGGAGAAATCAGAACTCCAAGCCTCCCTGGAGGAAGCTGAGGTACACAGAGTGCTAATAAATGGTGTCCAGAGTGAACGTATGAGAATAGTTTCATCACTGCCCTGCAGTAATGGCAGGAAAACAAGCCTGGATTTCATGAGGTACTGCCTCAGAGGTTACTTAGAAAGGAAGCAGTAGTTTAAGTCACTGTTGTGCTGACTTGCCCAGGCCTCCCTAGAACATGAAGAGGGGAAGATCCTGCGCCTCCAACTTGAGCTCAACCAAGTGAAGTCTGAGATTGACAGGAAGATAGCAGAGAAAGATGAGGAGATTGACCAGCTGAAGAGAAACCACCTGCGAGTTGTGGAGTCCATGCAGAGCACCCTGGACGCTGAGATCAGGAGCAGGAACGAAGCCCTGCGTCTGAAGAAGAAGATGGAGGGAGACCTGAATGAAATGGAGATCCAGCTGAGCCATGCCAACCGTGTGGCTGCAGATGCACAAAAGAACCTGAGAAACACACAGGCAGTGCTCAAGGTCTGTTCAGCAAAGCTAGAGAGAGAGAGAAGACATCTCTGACATTTTGGGCACCCAAGCACTCACTACTGCCATGTAATTTCTCTTGCCCCTTTTACAGGATACCCAGTTACACTTGGATGATGCTCTCAGGACACAGGAGGACCTGAAGGAGCAGGTGGCCATGGTGGAGCGCAGAGCAAACCTGTTGCAGGCTGAAGTTGAGGAGCTACGGGCAGCCCTGGAGCAGACAGAGCGGTCGAGGAGAGTGGCTGAGCAGGAGCTTGTGGATGCCTCAGAACGTGTGCAGCTCCTCCACACCCAGGTCAGACACCTTACTGTGATATGGCCAGTTTACCCAGCCTCCCATATCTGGTTTGCTGCTATCACTTTAAAGACCACTCTTCTGTTAAATGCTTTCATAAACATTACTCATATTGTTAGGTCTTCATGTGGAAGGAATAGTTCTAACAGTAAAAGTCATGTTGTTCTTGTTGCTCAGAACACCAGCTTGATCAACACCAAGAAGAAGCTGGAAACAGACATCATGCAAATTCAGGGTGAAATGGAGGATACGATCCAAGAAGCCCGCAATGCTGAAGAGAAGGCCAAGAAAGCCATCACAGATGTGAGTTGGGGCTCCTTTCACTGCTTAAGATAAGTGCCCTCTCCCCAAAGTGTCTTCAGTCTCAAAATGCCTTTGACCTTCTGCTCTCCAGGCAGCCATGATGGCAGAAGAGCTGAAGAAGGAGCAGGACACCAGCGCCCACCTGGAGAGGATGAAGAAGAACCTGGACCAGACTGTGAAGGACCTGCAGCACCGTCTGGATGAGGCTGAGCAGTTGGCACTGAAGGGAGGCAAGAAGCAAATCCAGAAGCTGGAGGCCAGAGTGCGTAGGGCTGGTATTTGTCCACCTGCAAGCATGTTATTTAAGCAACCAGCAGGGAAGCTCCAAAGATGGGCTTCTCATTGCAGGTGCGTGAGCTGGAAGGGGAGGTTGATGCTGAGCAGAAGCGCAGCGCTGAAGCCGTGAAGGGTGTGCGCAAGTACGAGAGGAGGGTGAAGGAGCTGACCTACCAGGTAAGGCAGGAGGCCTCCTTGGGCTGACAAGAGTTTTCTCACAGCAAGTCAGATTTTGTGCACGCCATCACCAAGGGGAAGTGTTAACCTCACGTGGTGGGAAACCAATAATTTGGTTCCTTATCTTTCCTTCTTTCCACTCTAGTCTGAGGAAGACAGGAAGAATATTCTCAGGCTGCAGGATCTGGTGGACAAGCTGCAGATGAAGGTGAAATCCTACAAGAGACAAGCTGAGGAGGCTGTAAGTATTGCTTGGAGAATGGGCAAGAGCCACCTTCCAGCAGAAGAGCAGCATGCTCCTTGAGATGAATATGAATGACCAGGAGTGGAGTATGAAAGAAACTCCCAAGATACAACAGTCTCTGCCATGCCATTTTACTATTGTGTCATGAGGCCTTGCTGAGATCTGGATACCCTGCATCAGTCAGGAATGAATTGAGGGAAGATCTGCTGCCTGTTTTGTACAAGAGGTCAGACTAAACAAACCCAGGCCCATAACTCCTGACTGAGAAGTCCATGAATCTCTGTTGCCATTCAACAGCAGAAGGCTTCAGGATTTTTCTCATCCTAATAAATAGCACTGATAGTTGGGCAGCAAGTAATGGGGGAATAAGTACACAAAGGACAAATCCAAGTGACAAAATAGCTCCTTGAGGGTGACACAGTACTGGTGAATCTTGTCACAGTGGGGTTCTGAATAAGGGAGGATGAAAAGATCTGTGTGAGGCTTATGTGTAAGCAGTTGTGGGTGGGAGATGGAGGTCTGCACCTTCCCCCAGGGACGATCTGCAGCCTCACAAGGCCAAGACACAGGGTGGGTGAAACCCCTGCTCTGGGCTCCCCACCAGCAAGTTCTTCCCTACACAGGAGGAGCTGTCCAATGTCAATCTCTCCAAGTTCCGTAAGATCCAGCATGAGTTGGAGGAAGCTGAGGAACGGGCTGACATTGCAGAGTCACAGGTCAACAAGCTCCGAGTGAAAAGTCGTGAGTTTCATGGCAAAAAGATAGAGGAAGAAGAGTGAGGATGTGAAGAGAAAGCAAAGTGACCTGAGGGATGCACAAAATGTGAACGTCTCAGTCACTGTCTTCCATATTTTATATTTGCCATAACCTCAATATGTGGGGAATAAAGAGCAGATCCCTTTGCATTTACACCCTGAGCACTAATTTTATTTTTTTTTATCTTTTTACTGGGTAAATCTATATCATCATTAGCTTTTGGGCACAGTTTTGGCTTATAACTATTGTGTACCTATGTCATGGTCCAGCTTTTTGTCATCTAGTTCCTAATGACACCTAATGACACCAAATTAGGAGAAGCTGTGGAGACTCTCAAGGATAGAAAGGCCCTGCAGAGATATCTATATAAATCAGAGACTTGGGCAATCACCAACTGTATGAATTTTAACAAGGGCAATGTTTTGCACCTGGGACATGGCAACACTGGATATACATACAGAGTGGGGAATGAGAGGTTGGAGAGGAGCCCTGCAGAGAGGGACCTGGGGGTTCTGGTGGGTACACAAAATAGGTGAAGGGTTTAGAGGGGAAGCCGTATGAAGAGAGGCTGAAGTCACTTTATTTGTTCATCCTGGAGAAGAGGAGACTGAGAGGAGATCTTATCGCAGTCTAGAACTTCCTCCCAAGTGGAAGAGGAGGGGCAGGTGCTGATCTCTTCTCTCTGGTGACCAACAATAGGAGCAGAGGAAAGAAATGTCAGGAAGAAGTGCCAGATGACATTTAGGTTGGACATGAGGAAAAGATTCTTTATCCAGAGGGCAGTGGAGCACTGCAACCAGCTCCCCAGGGAGGTGCTCATGGCACCAAGCCTGACAATATTCCAGAAGCATTTGGACAAAGCTCTCAGACACATGGTCTGAATCTTGGGATTGCCTTATGCTAGGACAAGAGTTGGACTCAGTGATCCTTGAAGGTCCCTTCCAACTCACAATATTCTATGATTCTATGATACTAACTACTTATCTCTTCTTCACTATTTAGTGACTGGGGCATGAATAGAAATTTAACTTCACATAATGAAAAATCATAAAGTCACAGAATTACAGAATGGTAGGGATTGGAAGGGACCACTGGAGATCATCTAGTTCAGCCCCTCTGCTGTATCATCATTAATGTCATCATCATCATCTAGTTCCTAACTACTTGTCCATTCTATGTTACTTTAATGAGTGATAGAAAGGAAGCTTCTCACTTAGATAAATAATCCTTAGTGATAGAGAATAAAGGAGAAAAGTTATTTGTGCTGGGACTTGTGCTGTTCAAGCTATTGACAAAGCAAGCTGAAGAGCTTGCATGGAAGAGGCTGCTTTGAGAAAGTGTTTTGTATAAAGCTTTTAATTGTTTTATTAACGAGACTTTTTTACATCAGTGAGATTATTTTTATTATTAAACTTAGAGTGAGAACTTAGATCCACATATGTAGTATGTGCCAAACTACCCATGCCAAGGAAATATCTTCTCCTATATTCCCTGTCAGGATATACGAATTTCCCTATAGAATAGATTTTAGAGACACTTTAAAATCACACTCAACATAAAATGCACAAGTTACTGTGAAATCTTTAGCGTGTATCAGTAGAATTTTAGTATTTCCCTATTAGAAAGGAGTGTAGCACAGAATTATCTGGGCCTCTGTCAAATGCAATTTTCCTTTTTTGGGAAACTTCCTAAGATAACTTTGTATAGAAGGAAAAGGGCAAACTGCTCTTCTGCAAGAAGATGCACTATTTATTGTAAATGTGTAAAATGACTTAGCAGATCCTTTCACATCTCAGGAGCTAGTCATACAGATTTGAACCCTGCAGATGAACCTTAAATCTTGGATGTATACATGGAGGTTCTACCTTAGCAGCACATCTCCAGCCAATAAAAGTAGCCTGGAAGAATTCTATTGTGCCCCTTTTAGTTGAATGCTTAAATCAGATCTTGACATTTTTTTGCTGAACCATCATCAATAATATTTTGCATGCGGAAAAATCTAATCCATTCTGAGATATGATGCGCATCTTCCCACACAGCTGTCAGCTGAGAGTGAGCAGAGGCTGTACGACCATGAGGTGTGTGCTTGGCTCTCTTCTCAGTATTTGTGAAGGTGTTTTGGAGAGAGAGATTGTTAACAACCTGCTTAGACAGGTCACACTTGCCTTAGCTATCCTCTTCCCTTAGAAACATGGGCTGGAGGTAGACGATCTTCCATGTCTTAAACTGTGATGCCAAGCTACCATGTCATGTGCCCACACAAACAATATTCTCATCCCAGTGAGATTCTCATGGCTTACCTTGTTCTCCCAGGTTGAAATGGTAGAAATGATGCAAGAGCCATCAGAGAGGGCAGTTCCAGGCTGGATGCCCAAGCCAATGCAGCAGGGAATGGGCATCCCACCAGCTTTGTGGAGGTTAAGCCCATGGGATAAACACTGGCATGGATTGCAAGGGAACTGCCTGCCTGCTCACCACCAGGTAGAGAGGCCCTGAGGAGGCTGTAGGTGCCATGAGGAAGCAGCCTGATATCCCACACTGACACCTGTCACAGGTGGTGGTGACACACGTAGGAAGTGCAGTCAGCTGCGGTGAGACCCCAGGTGGGTGTTGATGTAAGGCCCATAGACATCAGTTAGGACAGTGGCTGTACCTATCACCTTGTCATTTGGCTCTTGCTATGAAGGCTCAGGCCCTATCAGCTTTTTTCTCAGTTTGAGACTAAAGCAGGCTCCTGTCAGTCAGAGGCAGCTCAGGCAGGCAGCAGCTGACTATGCCCATTGCTCAAAGACCCCATTGCCAGGGGATGGCAGCCTGGAGCCGCCGAGGTGGATCCTCCTCTGAGTGACTGGTCTGCTACAGACCAGCAGCAAAGTCTCAAAATCAGATGCTTTTAAAGCTGCTGAAACTTCCTGGCCCATCGGATTACAATAGAGGGGTTCAAACTCAACCAAGTGGGTCAGCCAGTTTCATGTGTTCATCTCTGGGACAGAACAAAGACAGGTGGAATGGGCCAAAGAAGACCTGGAAATGTTACAGTTATCAATGTTGAAAGAAAAGACCCTAAGATGACAGAAGAAACCACTGGTCAGTGTGCAAGGCCTCATTGCATTGGATCTTCTGTCCAGAAAGGGCACCACATAGGTGCTTGAAAGAGTGTGACTATCAAAAAGACAATACAAGGAATTAATGGCTCTGCCAACTCCACCTCACCTGAAGGAGAGTGACTGCAGCACATCTTTTGATAGCTGTGATCTGTCTGGACCTTCATAGTGCAGGTAGCAGGAGAAGCCCAGAGCTCTGGATCACCCTCACTCATCTTAAAATGACCATGAGATTCAGCCTTCACAGACAAGGACCTCGTAGACTCTTAGGCCAGCAAGGTCAAGAAAGAAAGCCCTTTGTGGCCTGAAGTGTAGAGTCATTCCCATGGTCTACCTTTATGCTACCTCACAACACACAAGTAATTACAATATTCTTCCCTGTGAAGTGGATGTGAAAATGACACCCAAGCAAAGCCCACCCAGGCTTTCACTGTTCACACACAAAAGCAGAGCAGGGCTATAATAGCAAGTAGGGCAGCATGCCAGATGATGATCAGTGGGACAGAAAAGCAATTGATGAGGATCTGGCACCTAGACTAAATGAGTTTCAGGGGGAAATAGTGGGAGTCCCAAGAGCTGAATGACTGTCTGAGGTGGGAGCACATGGATGTGCCCCTGGAGCACTTGTCATGCAAACCAAAGTGTGGGACAACAGGGAGATCTGATTCAATATCATTTTCCTGTTTGACATTAAGTACTAATGAAGACATGCACAAAGACTCCCTGTGCAATTAATGCTGATTGTACTGTGGCAGCATGTGCAGACCCCAGGTGAGGAAGGGGTGGGTGACACCCCCCCCCCAAAGATGCTGTTTCTGTCCCAAAGGGTCCAATCTGGGATTCTTTGTACAGCCAAGGCTGAAGGCACTGAAGTGTCCTCTGACTGCAGTGCCCTAAAATCCTCTCCTTCCTCTTTCTGATGGGGCTGAAATCTTTCCTCTACTTCTGCCCCGGCCTGTGTCAATGAGTTAGCCATGACTGCAAGAGAAGAGGGCTTTGGAAGGGCAAGAACAGATGTTTGCCTTATTTAGGTGAGCTGTATTTCATGCCCTTGGTTTTGCAGATCCCCTCTCCAAGGAGGAGTCAGTGGCCAGAATGTGACATTTCCCTCATGATTACATGTACTGAGACAGCAATGGGCTGTCCCAGCATGAGCCTGACTTGGGTCTCCAGGGGCAGAAGGCTCCAGCATGATATATGCACAATCAACATTTTCCCATGGACACTCTCAGGTAGATGTTAGGTCCTAATGAATTAGGGTATTTGAGCATAAAGAGTCAACTTCAGCTCCATCTGGCTCATGATGGAAATATAAAAATAGAGTGAGAAATGAATGGGGGCAGAAGTAACCATAACAGGTGTGTGGAATTGGACATGTACATATGAGGTCTGAGATAAGGACAGAATGGGCTATGGCTCAAATACCTGGAATATAGGCTGGATAGTTGTAATTATATGTAAAAGGAAAGGAAATGAAAAGGGGACAAGGACGTTTGGGAACAGCAAGCAAATTGATGTTAGCTTTGGGGAAGAAAAATAAGAGAAACTGGTAGATGTTTGACTTGGAATAGTGCTACAAGCAAGGGTGACATCAAAAGAAAAGAATGGGTTAGTGGTGTGAAAAGTGACAAGAACTTTTGCTGCTTTTTATTGTAAGAATGATGGGCTTGAGGCTATCTATGATTGTGTAAAATAGTGGCAATTATGATTATATGACCAACTATAACCATTGTTATTAGATTATTAGATATTTCATTTGGTTTACCAGTAAAAGGCAATTTGAGCAAATGGCATCCCATAAGGAAGATCATATATTTGGGTTTGTTTTAAAGAATACCTAAGGCCACTGTAAGCATCAAGGATAAAGGAAAATGTGAAGAAAAATACTGGCAGTTGAGTTGTCTTTTGCTGAAAATACTTTCATGGCCAACATTTTCTACACTGGCATTTCTGAAGGCATAAAGAAAAATCTTTATACAGTCGGTATATGCCTATGTCACTATATGCCTATGTCAGTCCAAAATTATTTTTTTAGTAACTAAGTCAAAACATTTTTAGTTGGTGTTGTTAAAAATATTTGTTTTCTGTGTGTTTTCCACTTGTTCAGTGATCAGAAAAATTATCTTGGTGCATATATCTGCTTATTATCCAATAAGTAGAAATCATAGTATTCATACACAGAGCCATAGTATTAATTTGCAATGGAATTTTTAAAATACTTTACATGTTTGATCCGATTATTTCTTTGAACAGAAGACAAGTGCTCCATAATTAAAATAGAAGGGTTTTTTCTTTTTTTTTTCCTAAAAGTGATATACTAAATTACATTAGTGATTAACATGCTGAACATTTATGGTGATGATGATGTTAAATAGCTACAACTCAACCTGCATATGCCATCAGGTTTCATATGTCCATAAAAAGTCAAATAATAAACATTATGTCTTAAATACTTGTTTAGTTCTTTTGAACCTGGAAATGTCCCTTATTTGTATTGGGGAAATATCTCTCATTAATTCATATAAATGAAAGTATATTTCATTTCTCATGTATTTATAGTTTGATGCCATAACTTGAAGATTAAAATCAGCTTGCATAAACACCTTGTGTAGTCAGATTGTCTACTAGCTGGTAAATAATGCAAAGGTCACTGACCTTGAAAAAAGTAGTTGTCCATAATTACCATAAAGGAACATCTCTCAGAGAAAGTTTAAAATAGATGCAGCTGGTCTTCAGTGGAGCTACATGGATTGCAAAGACTCTTAGAGCTACAGTAATCTGGACATCAGTAATATGCCTCCTAAGTAAATAAGCACTGTTTCACTGACAGAATAACATTGACTGAAAATATTGCCGTTCTGCAGAAAGAAACTTCTACTCAGTGAATTCTGAGAAAACAAATTTATCAATTCAGTTCTTCATAACTTACAAGTTATTCAAACTGCAGACGAAACTATTAAGTGAAGAAGATTCTGTCTTTCTCATGAAAGAAGGAAAGGAAGAAGTCTGTTGAAGCATCTTATTCTACTTATCTAGGTAGCCCTTTGGAAGACAAGACAATACTACTTGGAATATATGATTCAGCATACATAAAGACCTCACAGAGGAATCACAGAATCACAGAATATTAGGGATTGGAAGGGACCTCAAAAGATCATCTAGTCCAATCCCCCTGCCGGAGCAGGAACACCAAGATGAGTTCACACAGGATGGCGTCCAGGCGGGTCTTGAATGTCCCCAGAGAAGGAGACTCCACACCCTCCCTGGGCAGCCTGTTCCAGTGCTCTGTCACCCTCACAGTAAAGAAGTTCCTCCTCGAATCCAAGCAGAACCTCCTGTGTTCCAGCTCACACCCATTGCCCCTTGTCCTATCATTGGTCGTTACTGTGAAGAGCCTGGCCCTATCCTCCTGACACTCACCCTTCAAATATTTATAAACATTAATCAGGTCCCCCCTCAGCCTCCTCTTCTCCAAGCTAAAGAGGCCCAGCTCCCTCAGCCTTTCCTCGTAAGGGAGATGTTCAACTCCCTTAATCATTTTGGTGGCTCTGTGCTGGACTCTCTCAAGCAGCTCCCTGTCCTTCTTGAACTGTGGGGCCCAGAACTGGACACAATATTCCAAATGTGGCCTCATCAGGGCAGAGTAAAGGGGAAGAAGAACCTCTCTTGACCTACTGACTACACCCCTTCTAATGCACCCCAGGATGCCATTGGCCTTCCTGGCCACAAGGGCACAGTGATGGCTCATGGTCATCCTGCTGTCCACCAGGACTCCCAGATCCCTTTCCTAACCTGTACTGGAACCTGGGGTTGTTCCTGCCCAGGTGCAACACCCTACACTTGCCCTTATTATATTTCATCAAGTTTTTCCCTGCCCAGTTCTCCAGCCTGTCCAGGTCTCTCTGGATGGCAGCACAGCCTGCACTAACAAGGAAGCACTAACAAGGAAAGTCCAAGGTTTGCAAATGTGCAAGGCAAAAGGCAAGGCAGAGCACCGATACGCTTGCTCCATGGCAGCTCTGTCCGCAGGCCCCTAGAGGGCACCTTGCTCCAGGAGGACACAAGCTAGCTGGAGAAATCCTTGAGGGAGCACCAGGGAGTTGACAACATGGATGCAGAAAGTAAAGGTTATGCCTGCATGCTTCATAAAGCAGTGATTGAGTGAAACGATCTTTACAGTTTAAGATGGATAGGATATATTCATACAAAGTTCAGACAAAGCATAGTTTCATTGTACTTCCCATTTTTCATGTCTGAGAATCACATATCAGAGTTATGATGATCTGCCTGCCTCATGACATTTCTCCAATTCTGTGACAGATGGAGAGTCAGCTAAGGAACATGTGACCTAGCCTCTTTTGCTGAGTAATTTGCATCCTAATATTAATCTCATGCTAGCAACCCTAGTTTCCTTTCCAGCCAGTTCCCTGTCATTCTCTGACTCTTTTTGCCACCTGTTGTCCCTCTGCTTTCTGCACTTTACTCAGAGGCTTCTAAGACTTTTTACTTCATTCACCTGTTCTGTAACTGGAGTCACTCAGCTGCTTAAATGTGTGAAGGAAATGGCATTATGAATGTCACTTAAGAGTTACTTAGTATTTGCTGTGAACATCGGAGGTGTGTGCATTGTTCATCTTGGCTGCATATTCAGTACTGCCCATTTTCAATCACAGGTTGCACATTTACCCACCTCTTTACTTTCAGTTGGCTGTTTCAGGACCTTTCCAAAGGACTAAGTTGCTTTACTCTCTGTGGAACAGGAAGTTACTGCTGGAAAGAGAAGACTTCACGTGTATGAAAGTCTATTTTCTGAATTCTGTATGTGGAGACGTAGAATGTTTACTTCCCTTTTTATGTAGTAAGGCTAAATTACAAATGCACAATGCATTGTAGATATTAGTTCTTGAAGGCAAGAGCAGAGTTAGGAAAGAGGATGGCCATCTCTGATGCTACCTTGTATGAACTATAACACAAGCTAGTCTTTGTCATTAATATTCTTGGGAGATTTATATTTAGTGCCAGACATTGCCTTTTACATATGTACATAAATTATTGGTCCCAATTGACTTTCTTACTAGAAAATTACTCCACAACTCACATTAGTAGTGGTAATTCCTGGGCTATCCCAAGAAATCAGTTCAAAATTCCATCTCCTCCATATCTGCCCCAGTACATAAAGTCTTTATCAGGAACATTCAGACAAAACCTTATAGGACATCTTAAAATGTTCCATTTTTAACAGACAAGGTCCATGGGGTACATAGAAAGTATTCCCTGTAATTAATTTAATCTCATCTAATACGTATCAAATCTAATAAAGAAAGTACATCCTTACCATCTCCAGGTCCTGTTCACAGCAACATGTTAGTCGAAGTGTAGCAATGAGAAGATTTGCTCTGAAGGATTAGTGTTCTGGCATTTCTGCTTATCATCTGCCAACATTCCTGGGAGCTCTCCTTTTACCCAGGGAACAGTAGAATGAGTCTACAGTTCCTACATCATATCATATACACTGATGGTTTACAGATCATATTGATATTTTCAAGTATGCTTTTCTAATTCTGGTGGCATGGCTGACAAGAGCATTTGCACAAAGATTTTTTTTATATTTTTAAATGACTATGACATTCAGCTCAAGAAAGCAAATTTTGTACCAGATCTCTTTTTGTGGAAAAACTAGTAGGCTGCATTTTGTGAATGAACTTCTAGGAGCAGCAAGAACAAGACTCTACAAACACTCAGCTGACTGATCGCTGAAATGCAATTTTCTTTTTTTATCCGGAAAGAATTGTGTTAAACTCAACTCATTGTCCCATGTCAATGGTAAATGCAGACTAATTTCTTGAAATTTATTTTTTCAATGTGATTTGTCAATAGTCTTAAACTCTGCATACAGAACTATTCTGTTCTGCCTAGAGTGATAAATGAGTTTGTTTTATGTATGGGATACTGATTGTCTAGAGCCACCTTGTTAAGTTTTTGCAGTCTACTCAAAACATTAGCATCCCATTTTTCTTAGATATCATAATTAGTGAGAAAGCAGGAAGTAAGTAGACATAATCTCTAGTTCCAACATTCTTTACAGAGCCACTCTCAAAATCACCTCAACTGGATACACATATCAAAGAATCATAGAATCATAGAAGGTATAGGTTGGAAGAGACCTTAAAGATCATCTAGTTCCAACCCCCCTGCCCTGAGCAAGGACACCTCCTACTACATCAGGTTGCTCAAAGCCTCATCCAACCTGGCCGTGAACACTTCCAGGAAGGGGGTATCTGCAGCTTCTCTGGACAACCTATTCCAGTGTCTCACCCATAAGCAGGGTCTTGAAATCTGCAGGTCTTGGGCACATACTGCTGTACGATATCTATTGTGAATTTTAAATCATTACATAGCATTTGAAAATATGTAGTGACTTTGTCCACATGAGACATAGGACTGAGCCAATTAGCACCAGAGAAATGCCTCTGCGAATAAGTATTTGTGAGGGGAAGGATTGTCTTGAAAAGAAGAAAGTGGAGAGAACCTAGATGAGAGGCCATTGACCTGAACAAAAGATGACCACTGGCTTAAACAAAGAGAGAGCTTCATTGCCAGGAGGAAGGGAGAGGAGGGGGAGGACAGAGAACCTTGGACACCCTGTTCAAACACATGGAGTAGGCAAAGGCAAAGGAGCAAAGGAGGTCTCTGCAGCCCATGGAAGTTCAATGGCAGAGCAGATACCCATGTGTAGACCATGGAGGACTCCATGCTGGAGCAGAAAAGCTGAGCCTGAGGGCAAGTGTGACTGGAATTGGGACCCTGAGAGTCGCTCAATGCTATAGCAGGGGTGGACCCCCAGAGCCGGTGTAATAGTTTCACTGGGCTAGCCCTTGGCTAGCAGCCAACACAGCCTTTCACCCACTTTCCCCCCATCCCCCAGGGGATAGGGGAGAGGATTGGGGGCAAGGATTAAGAGGCTTGTAGGTTGAGATAAAAACAGTTTGATAACAGAAATAAAAGAAAACAAAAAAACCCCCACAACAAACTAAACAACTAATATTAAAATAGTAGTGATAATGGTAACAGTAATAAGATATGCAAATGAGTGATAACCCAGTGCAACTTCTTACCACCCACTGATAAGCCCGACCTGGTCCCAGATAATGATCCCGGAGGCGCAACAATCCCGAACTGAAATCGCGATCCTGGAAAAGTGAGAGCCTGAGAGAAAACCCGTGCAAATCCACCCCTCCCTTTCCAGTCAGCCCCAGATAATATACTAAACATGAGGTGATATGATCTGGAATATTTCATTGGCGCATCCAAATGTTAGTTTGGGTTTTGCTATTCACTACGCTTCTCCCTCCCAGTCCTAATGCAGCTCTGAACAGCCAAACACGGTGGCCTTGAGCTCCAGCAGTAACTAATAACATTAGTACTTTTATCAATGATGTTCTCAAAGCAAGTCTGAACTGAAACCAAAACACGGCTCTTCTAACTACTGAGAAGAAAATTAACTCTATCCTAGAAAAACCAGGACAGCTGGAGGGTAAGGATGTGGACTGGACGAGAGACCTGTCTGCAGCCTGTGGATGTCCCCATGCCAGGAGCTGAGCCCGAAGAGGTCCTTGATTCCATTGGAAGTTGCTTTGGAACATCTTGCCAGGAAGAGCGGCAAATGTGAACTGACTGAACCCTCACTCCTTGCCCCCTGTGCCACTGCAGGGGGTAGGTAGAGACATCAGGAGCAAAGTGATTTGAGCCTCTGGGAAGAGTGCAGGGGTGAGGGAAGGTGTTGTGAGATGTGGTTGTTACATCTAGTTAGATGAATGACAATGAATTAAATTGATTTTTCTTCTCCAAGTTGAGTCTGTTTTGCCCGTGACCATAACTAGTGAGTGAGCTCTCCCTGTCCTTCATCCAAATCCGTGCCCCATTTGTTGTGATTCCCTTTCCATCTAACTGGGTAGGGGGAGGGAGTATAGGACTGCATGGTTCTACTATGGTTAAACCACCACAACTTCCTGGTTAATGAATCTTGCCCAAGCAATCTTTCACCTTGAATTTTCACCCCAAATCTGTAGCCACATTTCTGTGCGGCCTAATTACTGAGCAGTCTCTTTCTGTTTCATGGTGACAATGTGGGAAGTTGCATTCTATTCTACTGTTGTGCTTTTGTGCTTGAAATCATTGTATTTCCTACTATCTTATCCATATAAAAAATGAATAGTATTTTCTCTCTCTTCCCTTTTCCACCATTCCCAGCCCAAAATTCTTCTTTTTATACTCTCTAATACCCATGTTTTTGTCACAAATGAACTGGCTCAAGTTAACTGTCAAACAAGCTAATATAGAATAAGACAGTTGTACTGCAGCTGCAAATATGCTGGGCATCCTTAGGGTTCAGTTCTCCCTCACAATACCTTGCTACAAAGTCACATCTTATCAAGAAACAAATCTAGGTCTGCAGTTTGTATTCTCTTGTCTGCTGTTCTTCTGGTCTACAAGTTTTGAGAGCTGAATATTGTTCTACACAAAGTGGCCTGTATCTTAATGATTACACCATTGTCATAATATGATATTTGATGGTCACTCAGGCTAATGAGAGCCCACAGCACAGCTGATTTCACTATCTCAGCATGTGCTGTATCCGCTAGGTATTCCTGCACTATAAATTTGATTACACATCCTGGAAACCGAAAGATATTTTTGGATAGCACTTTGTCTAACCTAGGTCCCAAAAGATTTAGGGAGCCAAAAGGCTCCCTAATTCTACAGATTGAGGCTACTTCTGAGTGAACCTGACACCTAACACTGAATATCTAAGAACAGTTCCAGCTGGTACTTATTTAGTCAATAAAAAGTTTAATTAGTGCTATAGAGAAAGCAGTCAGGATTGTTGCATTTAATAGAATTTAGACAGCTGCCATTTTCCTCTATTTGTAATGTTGAGGCTTATAATAGCAGTGGGTGAGACTCACTGCTTGCTCAGTGTTCCCATGCCACTCTTTCTCTAGCCTTGTTTTCTTATGATAAAGCTAACCTTTTAGCTGGCCTTAACTGGTATGAAGCAGTGCAATAACCACGACTAAAGGTATTTTGGCTGTCTTAGATATCTAACTAGTGAATGACAAGCATGTTTGGAAAGCTCCACAGTCTGACTGGCTTGTAAGACATGAATCTTAGCATTTCTCATCTATTTAAAACACTCTAATTAACCAGTCAGTGTTGACAGGTAGGAAGCTTGTTGGAAAGTAAATCAGACAGAGAAGAAAGGAAAAAAACCCTTCAAAATAGATAGGATTCAGGAAGGAAAAATGTCCTGCTTCTGAGTCTTATGTCTTCTTGTTGAATAGAGTGAGTCTGAGTTATTTGACCCAAATTCAGACACATTTAGAAGCCATTTCCTCAGGTAGCAGTACAGATGGAGAAGAAATCTAAAAAGCATTTGGCTTATAAAAGATAGATATGCAGCCAAGAACAGCTCTTTTCTATTTGAGAGTTATTTTGAGCTATAGAAACAATCCAAGCAAAAAGCTTATTAAATTCTCAAGCATTTTGTCTTCTGAATAAAAGAAATTCTTAGATGCCACTATGAGGCAATGCCTGGCTGATCATGAATTAAATCTTTTTTTTTGCACAAATCAAGTACAATAATCCCCTTTGGGCAATTATTGTGACATAATTCTTAAAATAGTCTGTCTATTCTATTCTATTCTATTCTATTCTATTCTATTCTATTCTATTCTATTCTATTCTATTCTATTCTATTCTATTCATCCCAATTCTCATCCACAGTCAAATTTACATAAAATCTATCTTGATTTTCCTAATGAGTCTGGACGTAAGAGTAGAAATAGAAAGCTTATTAAAAAACCATCAGGGTGATCAGTGTTAATTTTCAAAGAGCAATTGCAGTAACAGACCTTAGTGTGTTCTAGCTAGAATAACGTACAAGATCAGCATAATGTACCCTCTATTCTATTCTATTCTATTCTATTCTATTCTATTCTATTCTATTCTATTCTATTCTCACAGCAGCGGAGAAGTTGGAAATTTTTTGCGTATGTCCTTTTTTGCTTTGAGTAGGAAAGGAACTACCACAGTTGCTCATATTAATATTCCTTCTGAATTTTTAATTTTCACACCAGTTCCTGATCTTTGGATCTTTTATGCATTAATTCTATTGGTCCAGTTTTGTGGCCCATTTTTACATTCTCTGTAGAATTCTACATTCCTTTCTACATTTCATGTAGAATTTCAGAATACTTAAGATTGGAAATCAGACAGTCCAATCACCTTGCTCAAGTAGGGTGAACTAAAGCAGGTTACTCAAGACTTTGCCCAGTTGGATTTTAATACTTCCAAGGATGGAGACTAAACACTCTCTCTGGGCATTCAGCTCCAATGTTTGACTACCTTCACAGGAAAAAGTCTTTTCTTATATTTAAAGGAATTGCCTGTATTTCAGTTTTTGTCCGTTGTCTCTTATCTTGTCACTGGGCACCACTGAGAAAAGTCACTTTGCAGGTTATAACTGAGAAAACCAAAAGCCAGTTTTCTACAGTACTTGTCCCAGTCCTGTGATTCACCAACAATTTCTCAGAGGTGGCATTTTAGCCCAATTCTACCCAGTGTAGCCATAGTGCTGTGCAGTACCATCTCAATATAAAAACTGAGAAAGCACAAGGCAATCATCAGCATTATAGAATCACAGAATCATAGAATATTTTGAGTTGGAAGGGACTTTTAAAGGTCACCTAGTCTCACCCCCATGCAATGAGCAGGGTTATCTTCAACTAGGTCAGGTTGCTCAGAAGGAAATCTACATTTCAGGCCAAAAAAAATGTGGAGAAATCTCTTTCCCAGACACTCTCTTAACTGATCAGCTAAGAGAAGTTTTCAGTCTCCTGCACCAAAGAACTTTTCTTATCAAAAGAGAGCTGGAAGATGAAACAGGAGTGATCATGATGATCATGTTCAGAAATGTTTGTGGAAAAATTTGCCACTCTGTATATCACATAGAAATTTATTCCCAGGAAGACTTCAGGCTCTGCAGAGCAACAGTGAATCCAATTGCAAAAGAAAATGTTAGAGCACTGTAAATGGTGTGTGGATACACGCAGGTGTGAGTACGTGTAGTGTGCATGTGTGCAGGGAGAATAATTTCTTCAAATGAACTTCTGATGTCTGAAACAAATGTATAAATCTTTCAGTTCTTTTATCTGTCTCAGATCATATTCCCTGCACAGCTGGTAGAACCAAATGTTTCACTCACTCCTCAGAGAGCTCAAAGCTCTCCTTCATGTCTTAAGATGTCAGTGAAACACTAGCTTCTTTCTGCTGAAACTCAACTCCAAGGAGCAATGACACTAGTATCCATAAAAATAACTGTCTGTGCTGAGGTCCTTCGAGAAGTGTTTACTTGAGCTCGGTATAGAACAGGCATTTTCGTAACAAGTCAGACCTTGCAGGGTCCCCATTTCAGTTTGGTCCATTTTAAGAAGTCATTGCACAACTCATAAGTGGCAGGGAAAGAAGTAACTTTATCTTGTGTCCTTGTATGCTCCCAACTTAAAATTACTATTATTTCATGCATTTCCAGGGAATGTCCTCCCCACCTTCTGCCTACATAAACATGTGCCATGAGCCTCTGAGAAATTATATTTTCTTTGAAAATGACTGTTGTAATTACTACTACTGCCAATGGCTACAGGTGCCACTTGCTATCAACCAAGAAGAGGCTGTGCCATGGAGAATGTGGAGCCTGTATGCTACTGCTCTAGTACCAGGGCAGGCTCCACTCCCTGGGAAGGAGAACACCTCTCTGTTTGCATGGGGAGGCAGGCTGAGCACAGGCAACTTCAGACACAGCCACTCCAGACTAAACAATCCCAGTTTCCTTAGCCGCTCCTCATAAGACTTGTTCTCCAGACCCTTCATCTATCCTATGACTCCTGAACCATGACCTTGGATGCTCCCTGGGTTCAGATGCCAAGATGAGACCTGAAGCACAGCTGGGCTTGCTCACAACTGAGCAAATCCTGCTCATAGGGTGCTATGGGCAGTGGGGATACAGCAGCAGGTCTTACAGAAAAGCTGCTGGTGCCCATCAGGAGCTACAACTCATGTAAAATACCTTGTTCTCTGCCTTTTTGGTAACTGTATTTTAATCCAGAACCCTTTTGTTTAATTTCTCTCATTTAGATAGGGGAGTTATTTTCTCTTAAATTACTCCTACATTTTAAACAGAGTATCTATTCAGAGTTAATTTTGGCTAGACTATTAAGACAAGACCACTTCCTACAGCTATCAAAAGAACACTACTGTTTCCTTCATACAGTGAACATGGATTCATAGGCACAGATGTAGCAGGTTACAACCCTTCCTGGGGTTCACAGGAGGCTGTAGACTATAGTGTGAAACATCATGTTTATTCAGCGTTACTGCATCAAGTAAAATGTCTTGATTGATACAACTAGGGACTGCCTGTGCTTCTTTCATGCTACAATCACATTACTCACTTGTCAAGAAGGAATTTGCTAGTACAATGAGGTCTTTCTTCATTGCATTGTCTAGATGAAGTGCAGGTGAATGCAAAAAGACTATTGGAATGACAAGCTCATCAGAGCTTCCATTATCACCATCCCAGCCAAAAGCAGCACCACCTTCATCCCTTATTCCATACTATTTAAGTCATGCACTAGTCTAACACTATCCCATTCATCCTCATTAATCACTACTCTCCTGCCTATCTTTTGATTATATACACAAACTTCATTTCCTATGACAGAGGACGTCTATGGGCTACCCTTGTAAAATGTCCAAGTGGCTGAGCAGGAGCTTGTGGATGCCACAGAACGTGTGCAGCTCCTCCACACCCAGGTAAGGGTGTGGTGCAAAAGCAGGTGTGCTGACACTTAGCAAATACAGCGGGCTGCTGTTTACCAGATAGGGAGTACTGGAATGGCCTCCCTACTGCTCTCCACAAAGAAAACCATACTCGGCAGCCAACACCTGAGCTCCCCACTGACATTGTTGTAAACAAGCATTTTAAAAAGAATTGCAGATTTTGAATTGCAAGCTTGATGAGTAAAGATCAGCCCTCTTAATCCCAGGGCTGTGGGTTTGAGCCCCACATTGGGCACCAAATCTGACGTGGTTTAACCAGACAGGGTCACTGCCCACCCCACCCCTCATGCTCTGGTGGGATGGGGAGGAGAAAATATAAACAAACGGGGCTCAGGGGTTGAGGCACGAGCAGTTTACTGGGATAGTGAGGGAGAAACAACACCAAACAACAATAACAACAGTGCTAATGAAAGAATATACAACGTAACATGGAACCAGCTCACCACCCGACCGGCTTGTGAACCACAGTACCCAGCAGCCCCCTGTTCCAGGAACTTCCCTGTTTAAATACTGAGCATGATGTCACATGGTATGGAATACCTGCCCTGGCCACCCAGGCCAGCTGACCCTGCCACCCCCCTCCCAGTTCCCTGAGAACAATTCACTCTATCCTAACCAAACCCAGGACACTTGGCTCCGGCTGCAGATTTGGTATTGCAGTCCTCAGAATACAAGTCTTACAATCTGTCTTTGCACAGAACACCAGCTTGATCAACACCAAGAAGAAGCTGGAAACAGACATTGCCCAAGTTCAGGGTGAAACGGAGGATATGATCCAAGGAGCCCGCAATGCTGAAGAGAAGGCCAAGAAAGCCATCACAGATATGAGTTGGGGACTCCTTTCACTGCTTAAGATAAGTATCTTCTCCCCAAAGTGTCTCCAGCACTAAAATAGCTTTGATCCTTTGCTCTCATCAGGCAGCTATGGAGGATATGAGGACTATACAAGATTACAAATTTACTTATTTTTGAATGCAAGTAATCCTCAATTCTCCTTCAAAAGAACACAGTAGTTAAGTAATTTCCTTGAGCCAGGAACCACTTAAGCAAACTGGACATACACAAGCCCTGTAGGCCAGATGTGATGTGTGGAATCAGACTCCACAACTCACAGTTATAAAGCAGGTAAGTTTATTGCAGTGCTGGATGCAAGGGGGATCTCTCCTCCAAACTTGCACAACGGATCACAAAGCAAGTGTCTACTTATTACACAAAATATACATATTCACTAATTTGGGCTGGGTTATTACAATTAGTTCTGGGGATAGGTGTGACTATGGTAATTATTTCCAGGAACCCATTATCATAAGTCTCCTCCTCCTGGCGCTTGTGCACTGCTATCTGGTGGTTGTCTATGGGGGTCTTCTGGATGAAAGCTCACGATCTTCTTCACTGTGTACTTTTCACCTATGGCTTGGAATGGGTTGGTTGGGCTCCAAACTGCAAGATCGGTTCTAGCTAGACAGTTACTTCTTATAGACAATAGGATTCCTGTTTTGTGTACCAACAGTTCCTCTTATCTATATATTTTCTGCTTGCCACTGAGTTTTGGGCCTCCTTCTATCTGGTTACTATGCTGATAAATGTTTCATCTCCTTGCCTGCTTTTCCCATACCAAGGTGTTTTAACTCTTCACCTGCTTTTCCACATCAGATGGATGTATCTGACTGCTAGGGGAGCTGGCTGATGCCATTGCAATTTCTTTATAAGCTTTATAAGGTCATGGTAGATAGTGAAAGTCACTGATGACTGGAAAAGCACTCTTAAAGAAGGGCAAGGTGGAGGATTTGGGAAGACACAGCAAGTCAGCCTTACTTCAGACACTGGAAAGATAATTTTCCAGATCCTTTTAGAAGTCATGTCAAGGCACATGACAGAGAAGAAAGTGATTGGAAACTGCCAATATGGATTTATCAAGAAGAGTTCTTTTTGGTATCTTCAGTAGTCAAATGTGGTGTTGTTGAAAAGGAGACAAACATGTCTCAGAGATGCACATTCAAAGGATGAGTGCCCAAAGGACGTAAGTTGCATCAGTAAAATTCTGGCTGACATTATGATAAGTATTTTCACCATGAAAGTGCTTAAGTGCTGAAACAAGAGCCCAGAGGAGGCTATGAAATCTCCATTCTCATGAATGCTCGAAACTCAACAAGTCCTTGAGCATCCAGATCTCACAGTGGTGTAGCCCTGTGTGAGTGAGAGACTGAACAGGATGCTGGCCTAAGGTTCCTGCAAACCTGAAAGTTCAAAGTCCCATTCCTTGGACTGAATAAAAGTTGTTCATGGTTGTCTGAATATTTTGTTCAGAGGTAACATGTACCTGTTCTATAAATACATGCCAATCAATGAGATGGTCATTGAAGGCAGGCAGGTAGAAAGAGAGAAAAGAGGGGTTTAATAACTGCTTGGATTAGGAAGTGAATGTTGTTTACTCATGTCTCTTCCCTTTGAGACAAAGGCTTACATTCTGTCTGTATACATTCACAGGTATTTATTTTCTGTAAATATCTTGCCAAAATTCAACAGGCCTAGAGCATCAAACAGAATGTTACTTCTACAGGTCATCAAACCTGAGTCTTCAGAAGCAGGATTCCAAATTCAACACAATCATATTTGAAGATATTTAGGTGACCATCAATGGTTTCTTTTTAGAATAAGCTCCCAGTGAATGTCATGAGAATTGTCATGAGTCATGAGAATTACATGATTAACAGAAGAAATGAATGAGGATCTAGAAAGTTGTAAAGTGACTAGGAACTGCACAGAATGTGAAACTCCCTCATTTTTTTTCTGAAAGCATAGTATGTTCCTTTAGAAATTTGTAGTAGATACAGATTGTAGAGATATTGGCACAGTAAACGTTTCAAATGACTTCTCTTTTTTCTTCTGCAATTGCATTAATCTTTTCTAAAGCCTGAACTTTCTCTATTGTCTATTGTATACCTGCATTATGATGTATCCTTATACATAATAATGGAAAATTATTAAATATATATCACAGAATCATAGAACGTTGTTAGTTGGAAGGGACCCACAAGGATCATCAAGTCCAACTCTTAGTCAGTCCAGTCTGGAAGAGGTGAGACCTGCAGAAAAGGCTGAAAGTGTGATTCGGCTATTAGGTCCTTGGCTAGCAATCCCACTGTCACCAGGGTGAAGATCTGGCCACTGCAGGACAGCAAGGCATTGACCTTAAAGTGATAATGATGGATAATGCTAGGCCTTTGGCAGGAGCCTCCTAGCCTCTGCTGCAAAAGGGCTCCTAGCAATGGAGCTAGCAATGGGCTCATGCAGCTGTGAGCTCTCATGGCAAACCCATATACCTTGGAGGGAGGCTGTTAATTGTTGCAGCAGCTACAGGAGCATGAGAGGTGGTGGGGGTAGAGGATTTTTCTCACAACTGTCTCCAGACCACAATCCAGCTAACCTGCCCTAGTCCAGCATGCACTCTATTTTGAGGCAATCCACCCCAGAGGACAGAATGAAAGTCCTGCTGCAGGAACAAACAGCCCTATGGCCAAACCTGTTTCCCTAGCTGTGGATTCAGGCATCCTGCTCTGAATTGATGCAGAAGACTTGCATCCAAGAGGTATCTTCCATATCTGGGGGCTGGGTTGCTTTTTGAGACCTTATAGCAGGAGCTGAGGGTGTAATTTTGAGGAACAGGTTCAGTGATCCCCATACCTCATTGGTTTATCAACACAAGGCAGCCAGGCCCTGTCCCATTCCAGATCAGATGGAGAAAATTGTTGCTCAGCAGACTTGTAGGGATCAGTTCTTGGTGTCTGCCTCTTCCTACGTGTTGCACTAGACAGTTCACCACTGCAACATAAAGGAATGGATACAGACCTGTCATCTACACTGATGGAAGAGCAGCACCCCTTCACCTCCTACACTCACATATTTTGGGTCATCAGTGCCACACATCCTCTGTTCAAGTTTTGCAGTGATATTAAGGTGGACTTTTAGAGTGGGCTCAGATAATATCCCAAGCTTGTACCTGATACATGAAAACTTTTGTCCACCCTGACCCCTATTTATGCTTTTGTATTGGAGGTTCCCGGTGTTTTTTCTTGGTGAAAAAGACAGAGATATTTTTTTCAATTTTGCAGTCAGAAGATACCAGTGTTGCTCCCACATGGTCCCATCACTTAGTATTCCCCACTCAGATCTGACATAAGTTTCTGACTCAACTTTAATTTCTTTTAATTTTAGCTCTGATGACAACTTGCACTGTCATGTGATGGAGTGAGAATTTGTATTTTAGTAAATAACATTAACCATGGATATAATTATTATTTTTCCTGTGCTCAAAAGCCTGGTGTCAAAACAGTAAAACAGGTGCCAGGAGCTAGAAATTTGGGACTGACACTACATAGAATCATAGAATCACCTGGTTGGAAAAGACCTCTTGAGATCATTGAGTCCAATCATACCTGTCCACTATTAAACCGTATCTTCAAGCACCCCATCTAGCTGTCTTTTAAACACCTCCAGGGATGGAGATTCAACCACCTCCCTAGGCAGCCCATTCCAGTGCCTGATAACCCTTTTAGTGAAGTATTTCCTGGCATCCAATTTGTACCTCCCCTGGCATAACTTAAGGCCATTTCCTCTTGTTCTATCACTAGCTATCTGGGAGAAAAGACACACACCTGCCTCACTACAACCTCCTTCCTCAGCTGCTCCTCATAAGGTTTGTTCTCCAGCCCATTCACCAGTTTTGTTGCCCTTCTCTGGACACACTCCCATGCCTCAATGTCCTTCTTGTAATGAGAGGCCCAAAACTGGACACAGTACTTGAGGTGCAGCCTCACCAGTGCTGAGTGCAGGGGAAGGATGACTTCCCTAGTCCTGCTGGCCACACTGCTTCTGATCCAGGCCAGGATGCCATTGGCCTTTCTGGCTACCTGGCACTCTGCTGGCTCATATTCAACCAGCTGTCAGCCAACACCCCCAGGACGTTTTCCACCAGGCAGCTCTCCAGCCACTCCTCCCTAAGCCTGTACCATTGCATGTGGTTGTTGTGACCCAAGTCTGCAGGACCCAGCACCTGGCCTTGTTGAACCTCATACAGTTGGTTGCAGCCCATTGTTCCAGTCTGTCCAGATCCCTTTGTAGAGTCTTCCTATCCTCAAGCAAATCAACATTTCCACCCAGCTTAGTGTCATCTGTGAATTTACTGAGGGTGCACTCAATCTCTTCATCCAGATCATTGATAAAGATGTTAAACAGGACTGGCCCCAACACTGAGCTCTGGGGAATGCCACTTGTGACTAGCCTCCAGCTGGATTTAACTCCATTCACCATCACTCTTTGGGCCCAGCTGTCCAGACAGTTTTTTACCCAGCAGAGAGTGTGTCTGTCCAAGCCATTGGCAGCCAGTTTCTCAAGCAGAATGCTGTGGGAAATGGTGTCAAATGCTTTACTGAAGTCCAGGTACACCGCATCCACAGCCTTTCCGTCATTCACTAAGCAAGTCACCTTGTCATAGAAGAAGATCAGATTAGTCAGGAAGGACTTTTATAAACCCATGCTAACTGGGCCTGATCACCTGGTTGGCCTGTGTGATAGCACTGAAGATGATCTGCTCCATCACTTTCCTCATCATCGTCACCATTCTGAGATGCCTGCCCCTTCTTCCAAAGCCCATAGACTCTCATTTTTTTCCTGAGATCTACCCAAAGGTCTTAGCTCGCCTATGTCGGTTTTCTTCCCTGCCAGGTTGTTTTTCAGCACACGGGGATGGTCTGCTCTTGTTCCTCCAGCATTTCCTTCTTGAAAAGTGTCTAGCTTTCTTGGGCTCCTTTACCCTTCAGGACTGCCTCTCAAAGGCCTTTACTGACCAGTCTTCTAAACAGTCCAAAGTCCGCCCTCCAGAAGTTCAAGGTGGCTGTTCACCTGATGGCCCTCCTTGCTTCACCAGGGATCAAAAATTCAACATATATATATGTTATTATATATATTTTTATATATTTTAAAAATATATTATATCTATACTTTATATATTTTTATATATTATGTATATATATTTATATATGTATATTTATATATGTATATTTATATATGTATATATTCAGTATACATTTATATGTATTCCATTATATATACTTTTTTATATATATGTATTGCATATGCTGCAATACGTGACTGACAATGGAAAGTAGTGTTAATGAAACACCAAGTGGGGAAATTACTGTATGACATTGCATGATTGTGATAGTGTCTTAGCCTAAGCAGTTTTTCTATAGTGTGGTTTATATGCTCTGCTGCTAAAACATACGGGATCCAGCTTGTGTGATCCTGCGAGCTGGTTAATGAACATCTCTTGAAGATAATGGTCTGTAAAGATATCAGTGGATGTCAAATAAGTTGGTAGCCTTTAGTTTACATTTTGCTCTTGTGAATCCATAAACATTTTGTATTTGAAGTGTAGAAAAAGTTGAGGTCAATATCTATTTGCTGAAGGACAAAGATTTTAATCGTGTTTTTGGGAACTTAAGTTAGTCACAATCCATTCTGTTTGCTTTGAATGATGTCACAAAGAATATGGAATGGATGATACGTATTTATTTTAAAACAATCACAAAATATTTAAAATCATAGATTTTTATTTATTTATTAATAAGTTATTGTCTTACAGTGTTTTGCACAAATTATTGATATTGTGGAATTCTTATACAGGAAAACTCTGCATATATTTAAAAATAAAATTGACACTTGGGTTTTCTGTCATAAATGGTACATTCAGGAAATAAAAAATTCCCCCATATTGCACTGTACAGAACTCCACTAGACAACCTATAAATTACAGAGGATTATCAGGATCAAAATGGAATATTAATAGAGGTGGAATGGAAATCTAATTTCTCCTTGCTTTGTGATTTGTTGCCATACATGGAGGACAGGAGTCACTTTACACTGACACACTATTTCTGGAGTCAGGCTGCCTGTCAGCTGGTAAGTGCTGATGCGAAGGTAACTGATCTTGGAAAAAACATGAATCCATAATAGGCATAAATTAACATCTCTGAGAGGAAGTTTAAAATAGATGCATCTGATACCTTGTTTGTATTGTATAGACTTTCAAGTCTATAATAATCTTGATGTGAAAGAGTGATACATATTTCTTAGCATATATGAGCTCCATTCCCTTTCCTATCATCAGAGTTATATGAACAAATCTCAGTTCCGCAGAAAGTATTTTTTCTTGAAGGACTTCAGTTCTGTAAGACTAACAAGTGAAACTGCTTTAACTTTAGTAATCTGATGCCCAGGAATAAACTGTATCTGACTACTGAGATGTAATTTAAGGCTTGGTAAAGGCAGGTTTTTTCAGTGGGGAATGTTCAACATTTGCACATGCTGCTGGGCTCTTTCAAAATAAAGAGGGTACTAGTAGGAATAAATGTTTCCGTGAGCAGTGATGTCTGGGTATTTGCAGTCTTTAAAGGCAAATTTATAATTTCAGAAAAAAAGACTGGAGGTGAATCTCTGAGAAATGTCTGAAAATAAGATCTAAAAGCCTTGGACACCTTCTGTGTTTTTCCAGCCATTTCATGTCCATTGTCTGAATACCTCAATGCCTGTCTCACTGGGTACTGAAAGAGTGCCTTGGGAAACAGATCCATTTGTCAAATTCTGCTTTGTCCTGTCACTGCAGGATGGGCAGGCAGGCAGGCTGTGTTTGGTACCTCCTCATACCTCGAGTACTTGTTAGCCATGATGCTAAAGGAAATGACTGAAAGCAACAAAGGAAGGGAAAGCAGAGGTACTGGTGGGGACTGTGAGGACAGGAAGTATTTAAAACACTCCTGGGAGAGCTGAGGGAGTGTGTGCACACTGGGAGAAGCTATTTTACCAGCACATAACTCTTTGAGATACAGATATCTGAGTGTGACCTTCATGCAAACAACTATGAAGCATAGAGCAGTGAGATCATGGTCCTTCTCACAGCACCAGTCTGACCACTGAAGGAGTGTATCGTGTCCAGAAACTGTTTTGGGAGTCTTGGGTGGGATGGAAAACATTGTCAGTCAGTGATTGTTGAGCCACTAAAAGGATTGAAAGAAATGCTCCTCTCTGAACAAAGTGTGCATTAGAGTTACTGCTGAGCAGTAAAGGCTTTCTCACAGTGCTTGAACCCAGCTTTCCTTTGACTCACCTCCCTGTTGCTTTTTGGCTTCTCCTCCCTCCTGGTCCCTACTATGCATCTGTCTCTCTCCTGTTCCACCTCATTCATCTGCTCTCTTACTGAAGCCTGATAGTGGCTCGTTTGCAATGGAGAGCACTGTCAGTGTGACACTTCTGTCACAGAATGCACTGCTGAGATTTCTTTCTCTCTTTGTTGTGGAGGTACGGTTAGTCTGACTAAAACCAAGCTGCCTCTCGGCTCTATAGAATTAACTGTCTGTTGTGAGACATTATGTGTGCAGAGCACCTTGTGGGACCCTGGATGAGTGATCTGACAGGGAATGTCCAGCCTCTGCTGCTGCAGCCTTTCTGCTTCTCTCTGTGCAAACTGAGACTTAACTCACTGCTCTGATTCTTGTGCAATTTGTTGTTTATTTGTAATTTGAATATCTTGTACTTGTACTTGTCCTTACGGAGTTACATCTCTTGTCTGAAGGGACTGTTTCAGCTCATTTTTCAGTGTAATTTTTTCAGGACTGCCTTCTGGTATGTTTGCATCCTCTTAACTTCTGGGATGACCTGAAAGTTCACTATGAAAACTCTGTAATCTACCATCCATATATTAATGGCAATGCTCATCTCAACACATTGCTGCACAATGCAGTACATTTTTCCATTTTGACACTGACCATGTGATTACTAGTCTTCCAGCAGATAAGGTTACTTTAGTATTTTGATCTCGGTCTTTATGTCCCCAGGATATCTGTGTGTTTTAAGGCAATATCGGACTTTTCAGAAGTTTTAATGAAGTTATATACTATTTTTCTTCTGTCCTGGGAGCTTCTCAAAATGTCACATAACATTTAGGCATGGTTTGGTTTTGACAGATCAGTGTAGGCTAATATTCAATAGGCAAATGGACAAATATTGTCACCAGGTTTATGAATAACTAGAGAACAATATTATTATTAGACATGGAGCCCCAAAAACTAACTGGATCCTGTAATTTCACAAATACAAAAAGGCCTAAGAATAAAGATTTCAGTATCAACAAAAGTTGATGAAAACACGAGCAGAACAAGGCATTCTGCAGACTGAATTATGATATAGTAAAATGGCAATGACTGAGAAGATTTCCGTGTATATTAAAACATTAGATTGTGTTATGACAGCAACTCTTTCGGGTTCTTGCAAACCAGAGCATGATACATGAGCTGGGTATAATGACTGATTTGGACTTTTGGATCTGTGCTAAGAATTATGCAAGGAGTACTTCCAGAGGACAGTGGAGAAATGGGGGTCTTTAGGAGATATGCCTTGATCCCTCTGGCAGGAACCATGGTTTTAGCAGATGGAGAAAAATGTTGTCACTGTTGTCATAATTCTGTTACAATCTTTCCTGAAAAAAAGGTATGAGATGTCTGATAAAGCTTCTTTGGTCAGCAAAAAGGTGAAAGACAGAATAAAAAAAAAAAATCCTCTAGTAACTCTTCCTCTCCAAAGGGTGATAAAGAAGTGCATGGAACAACAGATGCAAGATCTGTAGAAAAAAGTTGAAAAGTGATTTCAAGTTAGAACTTTAACTTCTGAAAACAGTTTTAAAGGATAAAAAAATAGCTGAGGATACACAGCTGAGGTGACCTTCAGAACGCCTTTCAGTGTTAAAACCTGTGTTACATATTTGTTTCATGTTTTTCCATAGTTGTAGGCTTTTTATTAAGTATTTGCTTATTTGAAAGAATAGGAACTAAAACCTAGGTCCTACTCCAAGTGCCTCTGGCTCCTTATCTAACCTATAACTTCTGGCTTTCTGCTGCTTGTGGCTCTAGCTAGAAGACTGCAACTTCTATCACCATGTCAATTCAGCTGCCTGTGCTGAGGACACAGACACCTTACTGTGAAGCAAGAAATGTGACTGAGATCCTCTACAGCCTGGGACCATATTTATGCCATTTTGTGGTCATGTGAATCTGTCAGAGTGGGAGTTAACTATTGATACCAAGAAAGCCGGTCAGAGAAACTCTCTGAGACTCGTTTTGGAGTTTTAGAAAGCAGGAATTGTTTATTGCAGCGCTGGACATACGGAGATCGCTCCCCTAAGGTGTGTGTGTGTTCGTCTTTGTTTCTGCACACCTTATATCGACGTAATCCATGTATATTCATTGAGCTTCCAAGAATTTATCGACATATTCAAAACATTTCCTGTAACTATTTGGCGTATGTAAATGTCCTTCACGCTTGCGCAGTAAAATGAGTCGGTCTTCACTGTATCTGCTGATTGAATTCCTCTTTGATTCTGCGTAGTGGTGTCTCTTTTACATGCTTGGGACAGCATTCCTTGAGGAATGTTTGGTCCTTCCTCAGGCTTAAGCACTTCTGATAACATTTGCAAAACGTCCTAAGGTTATCAGCAATTGGAGAGGAATTTCATTCAAAGGTTGTTAACATATGTAAATATCAAACAACTAAGTGATAAATGCTCATCCCATGGTTATCAGCAATTTTATTCAAAGGTTGTTATAAATCTTTTAGTTTCTAATTTCTCAGGGTTTACTCTTTCAACAGCACTCTTGCTTTTAATTTAAAGCTCAACCTTCTTTTTGATCTCAGCTGGACTGTTAGGAGTACAATGTCCTTCTGCTCAAGAATTTTTGGCAGTGTCATGGATAACAAATGAGTGATGGATATTTGTCAAGTTTCTCTGTCTGGCCACATTTATAGAGCACAAACTGTATTTTTGTTCTGTAGACAAATTAATATGTCAAGATACCCACAATCACAAAAATAATTTCACAAAAACATTCATGACATGCCAAATATTTCTTAAACTTAGGGAGGGAATTACTAGAGGAAGAACCACGTGCCTTCTAAATACTGAATTTATAACAAAGGGATGGGAATACTGCACTGACTGGCAGTGGCTTTTCATCTGTTCTTCTAAAATGACAGATTCAATGGCCTGTTTCCAGAATTACCATGGCACATCATTACTTTTTTTTTTTTTTGCTTCTCTTTGTTTATGTTATTAGCAGGAGATTACTACTCTCTGTATTCTCTGGCACCCACCTGAATTCTCTTCTGGATGAGCTGCTCGCTGGAGGTTATAATAATGCCATGCTACAGAAAGGGATTGTGCCACCTTGCACTTGCTGATTGCTGATCATGACACTAAAAGTGGAATCATATTCTGTCTGCACATGCCTAGCACTTTGTTGGCCAGCATCAGAAGAGCCCTGAATGCTTTGCATAAAGCCAAACTACTTTGTTATGCAGATAATCCACCATTTAGTAGATGCCATGCCACTCAGGCTCTTCCCAAACAATCTAAGTAGCCATCGCATGTGTGGATTGTTTCCTAGACATGTTAAGCATTTTGCCACAGGACTGCCTCTGGCAGGACTGCCAACATGGGCGTCTCAGCTGAGGACAGGAAGGAACTGCTGCTCTGGCAAGAGTGAACTGATGGAAGCCCATCATCTTCCAATGAGCTAAATGCAAGGCACAATCAACAGTTCTGTTTCCCTACAGAGAAAAACCCACAACAGTGGAGACCCAAAACAGGATTATCCTCTCAAGGCAGGGGACTAGAATTTTTCTCTGTGAGGGAGAATACTGTCAAATTGACATAGGGTCAGTGATGCTTTCATACTCTGGAGAGGTTGTGTTACATGAGTTGCCCTGGACAAGAGCAGCAAAGCAACTCTAAGACTCCTCTCTGGCCCAGTTTTCCATTCCTTCCATCCCTGTCCCCTTAGAAGAAGCATGTTGATGCTGCTCCAGGATGACTGAGCCATGCTGACTGTGGCTGACTGTGGCAGTGAGGTTCCACGCTTTCCCACTTCTCCCTGTTCAGTGGGTCTGGGGTGACAGCAGAAAAGGGCACAGAAGTCCAGCCCCACAGTGTGGGGAGCCAGCACATCTCTGCAGAGGCTCGTTCTTCGTTCCTTCATGCTGCTTTAGAGATGTCTTTTCCAAACCCCACCCACTCACTGTCTCCATTCCCCAAAAGCTCTGGGAACTGCTTGGTAATGCTGCAGTGGAGGGACAGCAGGGCGCATGTAAGTATGGAGCACATGACTATATGAAATCTTCCATTGTGAAATTCAGGAAACTCCCTGACAACTTTGCTAAGTTAGTGCCTGTAACAATCTTTGATACTGAAGACTAGGAGGGCAGAGAAGCTGCTGCATACATTTGTCAGTGGTACATGTGATGTGCTCAACACATGATGATCCTGTTTCCCTAAGGAACTCTGATGCCATGTAGAAGACCTCTCTCCAGATGAATTCCGTGGAGATCAGACAAGGGAGACATTTCTACTACCTCACTCCTGCTGCCAAAAAAGTAAATGAATCCAATCCCCTCCATGGAAAAATCCTTTTCCAGGAATTCTTTCATCAGATCAGCCTAGGAAGGTTTTCACCCCTTGACACAAAGGAACCCGTTTTCTTACAAAAAAATTGTGAGTATTTGGATGAATTTACTTGGCAATAAGTAAAGTGAGGACTGGGAAGATGAAATAGCATGGAATAATGGAATTTGTGTTCAGAAACATTCATGGGTCTCTCAGGAAAAAGGCACCACTCTCTGCATTCATACAGAGATTTCTTCCCAGGAAGAGTACAAGTTCTGCACAGCCATCACAGGACCAACACAGGAGAAAGTTAGACTACTATAAATGGTGTGTGGGTCAATGTGGGTGTACATTCATTTTTCCATGTGTGTAATTTCCTGAGTGCAGGAAAAAAAAAATATTTTAGGTGAACTTATGATGTCTTGAATTGTATAAATGCTTGTGTTCTTATTATAGGCACAAATCATATCTTCTGTGCAGCTGACAGAATTGAATGCTACACTCACTCCCTAAGACTTCTAATCTTCCCCTTAAATTTTAAGATGTCAGCGAAGAACAAGCTCCATGTTGCTGAAACCCAACCCCAAGGAGCAGTGATACTAACATCCATAAAAATAATTGCTCTGGGATCCTTAGGGATGTGTTGCTGACACAATTGCTCAGGCCAAGACAGTGCTGATGTCCGTACCAAATTACATGGCATTCAGTCCTTCCAAACCAGCAGCATAAATCTGGAAAAGTTTCATGCACAGTTCATATATGGTAGAAAAGGAGCAGCTCTCTCTCATTTCAGCCTGCTACAGGGTCAAAAAAACAGATGCTCTGGAGAGGTTATTCACAGCCCCAGATGGTGCCTCCACTATGAGAAGAACCATCCTTTAGAGATCATTTAATGTTACATATTCTGCAAAAGACTCCTAATTAATCTGCACAGCTCTTCGTCACCAATGGAGTAGCTACTAAACGTTTTCATTTGATCAAAAAGCTGCCACGCAAATCCATGGGAGGAGAACCAGCTGCAGATTCCTAACCCCCCACACACAACAAATGCAACAGGATTAGGATGTGCCTGACCCAGGAGCACCTGGGGAACGGGGCGGCATTCAGGGAAAGCCTTAGCACATCTCTCTATTCTCATAATTCCCGTACTTTGTCAGCCTCAGATACCAGCAAGGCTCTCAGCCACTGCCAGATGAGAACCCAGCAGTGATGTCCAGGAGTGGACCCAAGCTTTGTTGCCCCAGACAAGAGCTGTCAGGAGAGTTATGCAGACTTAGTCACAGTCCCTGTTCCTACCTCAGCCTTCACCCTGCAACAGTGTCTTTGTTAAGCTGAACTCTTCAAGGCTTCTCCCTCAAAGAAGCTTCTCTGTTCCTCTGTGGTCTCACAAATCCTCTTTGCACTCCATATGACTTGAGTCCATATTTTCTGAGTGTCTGTGGCTGGGACAGTACAGAGTATTTCAGAGCAGGTGGCACCAGAGCTTTATATAGAGACATTAGTGCTCCCCTTGCAGTTTCCAAAGTACTACAGCTGATGCACTCAACATCACTGTGCCTGTTTGAGAAATCCACAGCACATGTGATTTCCACTGATGCTCTGATCTCTTATTTTCAGTCACTCTTTGCTGTTGTGCTCTTTTACCTCTGAACTGATGGGGGAGTGTATTTACTGCAGTGTCACACAGCACATGTGGATAAAATATTAAGTTACCATCTCAGCTGTCAAGGTAGCAACAAACTCAATCCAAATTTTCATCTTATTGTGCAGATTACTCAGCAATTACAGCTATTTTGATAAGTCTGTGACTGTCTTTAGATGCAAGGAATTCAATGAATAGTAGAGGATGTTCCCACAAGGCTGATAGGCATCCCCCGTGTCCCAGCAGTATTATTGCAAGAACTCTGCTGATTTAAATAGAGACATCATGACCCTTGTTGATTCCTCATGAAGCAGCACACAAAACCCAGTCATTTTCCAAAAAAGAATTTGATGGTTTGTCTGTCCCAAGGCAACAGGGAAACTAGTGACACTCTGTTCTGTTCTGTTCTGCTGAACTGGTACTGTTCAAGATGGAGAAGATACAAAGCCAAGATTTTTCATACTGGTATTTCCTACTAGTTTCTCTAATTAACTTATTCATATTTGTTGACTTTCAGGAACATCTATTGAATGCTGGTGCACAAGATATGTTTAAAGGCTGAGGGACTGACAAGTTGCACTGCACAGGAATTCTTCATTTCCTTTTTCATCCTGTATTGCAGATCAGGAAAGATATCTTGACTTAAAATTTTCTCAGCAAGGCAGGACTATACTTACTACAAGCCTTCACCACTTACAGTTCAGACAACCATAGTGTAACTGAGCCAGCAGTGAGCAGCAATAGGGCTGCCCACACAAGCCCCTGGCACACCAACACAGGATTCGCATCCATGTATTGGGGGGTTCCTCAGAGGCCTCTCTATCCACCAGCAGCCAGTTTGCAAACACATAGACCAGAAGCCTCTTGCACACTCTGACTGCTTCTTTTCCAACATCCCATCACTTGGGAGAGCAGCAGCTGATTAAAGACAGATCCCTAATAACTCTAGCAATTATGGAAGGACTGTGCACATGGGTGTGAAGGGATGCCTGCTTATGACATTAGGAAAAAGATATTTCTTCTTGGATCCTGGCATCCCTCATGACTTTTCCCTACCATCCTCATGAGATATGTTTGTGGGCTGTAGCTTTGGCCTGCTGTCTACCTGCCCTGCTGATGGCTTCAGCAAAAACTTTATCTGTTTGTGTACAATCTTTTCCTTAAGGTAACTAGCAGCCAGCAGCTAACAGGAAATACTCTGACAGGTAGCACAGTGCCCTCATTTTCCCACCAAAATGCAGTTATTTACTAAGTTTTCTAATATCCTTTGGATGATGGAGGTTCACAATTCACCTATGCTGACACCACCTCTCCTAAACACTCACAATATCTTGTAAAGATACAGGAGACCAGCTAAGAGATTTCTTGCCTGTGGCACAGCTGCTTTGATCTTGGGGCTCTCTTTAAAGGCTTAATTTTATTGCTACACATAGGAAATAGTGGAAGATGTAGAGGCCTTCTATTTGTTGGGTGCTTGAATTCCTAGATGAGAAAGGCTTTGGGCTTGCTTGGAATCATGAATTGGTTGTACCTTGTCTAGAAGGGACATTGCTGGGCATGGTGGTAGCCCTGGTTATTGTTGGAGTCTAGTTACTTATCACCTGGCTCCAGTTTGCATTAGATAGTTAGGAAGATCTCTGGTGTGTTTTGCACCATGACTTTTTGTGTTCACTATGGTACAGGATTGCTAGCACAGCTATCAGCAGAAGAAACAAGGTCAAGTGCCAGGTCCTGTACCTGGGTCACAACAACCCCATGCAATGTTACAGGCTTTGGGAAGAGTGGCTGGAGAGCTGCCCAGCAGAATAGGAGCTGGAGATGTTGGCCAATAGCTGGCTGAACATGAGCCAGCAGTGTGCTCAGGTGGCCAAGAAGGCAAATAGCATCCTGGCCTGTACCAAACATAGTGTGGCCAGCAGAACTAGAGAAGTGATCCTTCCCCTGTACCTGGCACTGGTGAAGCCACACCTTGAGTACTGTGTTCAGTTTTGGGCCCCTCATTACAAGAAAGATATGGAGGTGCTGGAGTGTGTCCCAAGAAGGGCAACAGAGCTAGGGAAGGATCTGGAGAACAAGTCCTACAAGGCGTGGCTGAGCGACCTGAGGTTGTTTAGCCTGGAGAAAAGGAGGCTGAGGGGACATCTTATCACTCTCTACAACTATCTGAAAGGAGGTTGTAGGGAGGTGGGAGTAGGTTTCTTCTCCCAGGTAATGAAAGGAAATGGCCTCAAGTTGCACCAGGGCAGGTTTAGATTGAATGTTAGGAAAAACTTATTCACCAAAAGGGTAGTCAAGCACTGGAACAGGCTGTCCAGGAGGTGGTGGAGTCACCATCCCTGGTGGTATTTAAAAGACGAGCAGACGAGGTGCTTAAACACATGGTTTAGAGGTGGAATTGGTAGTGTGAGGTTTATGGTTGGACTCGACGATCTTAAAGGTCTTTTCCAACCACTATGATTCTGTGATTCTATGAAATCAGGATGCAAGGGCAACAAAAAGCAAATCTGATAGAGTACATGAAAGATCTGTATACATTTGCAAGGGCTGGAGGGCAGTCAATGTATTTTGAATCTACAAAACTGGCTTTAAGGGGAAGAATACCTCAGTTAACTGCAATAGTTTTTACCTGACAAGTCCCATTCTTTGAAAGTTGCAGGGGATGGCTTACTATTTCATTAATGAGTGCATAACTGTGACAGAGAAGCAAAGGAGACTCCCAAGACTGTAGTCTGTATGCTATATTATCTTCAGAGAATGTAGATGTAGTCCCATAGGAAATGTGTGTCATGTATTTGCTCTGTGGAAAGCTCCTGGGGTCCAGTCTCTTAGAACTGGAACCACAGAAGAACATTTAAATAAGAAAACACTATGCAGAAAGGCAGTGGAGAAAAGGCATTTTACAGAGAGACAGTCTGAGTTTTGAGGCCAGATCATCATTTCCCTGAAATATTTTTTTTATTTTTGTGCCACTAAGTCAGGTACTAGCACAAGCTCTTACCACTTGGGGTTGCACGGACTGCACTGCACTCCCAAGGATTGTTTGTGTGTGACTGCAGAATTTTGACAATTCTCACTTGAAAAAAGATGAGAACTTATCACTGGTCCCAACTTTCAACTCCAAAGGACATACCCAAAGGTTTAACTTGCTGCTGCATGAATTTGAGAGAGAACAGTGTATTTTGTCTCAAAGAAGAGACGAAGTATAGACTTTAGTCACTGAATACAATGACCATTTTCTTCAGTCACTCTCACAAAGAAGAAACCATGGAGTTACAGACTCACCTCTGACACCACGCTTCTTTGCCACTTCTTTATGAGGGGACATATTCTGACCAAAGGAGCAGAGGGCTCGAGGGAAGTGCAGATAGGAAACAGTGAAAGTTGTAAAGATATGTCGTTGTCCTCTGCTTATTGGGAGCTTGTGGCTCAGGTAACATGTACTTTCCTCACAGTGAGAAAGCACTGCTGGCTTACATTCAACCTACCATCTTCCAAAACCCCCACAGCCTTTCCAGCAGGACTAGTGCTAAGACACTTCCCTGTCCATACTATGTGTGTCAGGTGGAAAACCCTGCACTTCTCCTTACTGAGCTTCATGAGATTTCTGTTGGCCTCACCCTCAGGTTTATCAAGGTCCCACTGGACTGAATCTCTGCCATTTTTGGTGTTCAGCTACTCCTCCTAGATTAGTGTTATCTGCAAATTTGCCAAAGGTGCATTCTGTGTCATCACTCAGGGTATTGATAAAGATTAGGACCTCACTATGTACCATAGGGGTACTGTTCTCATTAACAGCCACCAGCAAGTTATTAGCTGCTTGACTGCTAGCCCTTGAACAGTACAGACAATTTTCAAATGTCACAATAAACCATTTGTACTATGAAAATCCTTAAACATATACACAGAGCCTAAAGTTGTTCATCACGGTATTTCACAAGGTCTGCCTCCTCACCAACATACTTATTGCAGATAAAGTAAATTTTCTAGTTCATTAGATGAATGCCATCAAGAAAAAATCATGGATTGGGAATGCAGAGTGGGGTGTCCTAAGGGGATACAGACCAGCAGCCCTGAGATGCCTCCATTTTCCCACTTGACCCATGCTGCCTTGCTAAGATATGGTTTCTTGCTCCTGGTCCCGTTGACTGTCACAGAACAGGGGGAGGGGAAGCCAAATCTTAAGGAATGGCAGAGAGTGAGGCAGCTGCCTGGTCTCCATCTCAAGACGAATCTATTTTCAGCATGTGCAAATTCTCGCTCTTCCATGGGAATGTCAGCACTGCAGAGCCTTGACCACGTCGCATTGCTGTGCAGAACAGCCTGTATCTAGGGTATGCTCTCATTCTACCTCTTCTCTTTTGACTTGTCTGTGCTTTGCATTCAGCTGCAGTGGAGTTCAGCCCTGCAGAGATGGAAACTGACAGAAAGTGAACAGAGGCCAGATCCATTTCATTTCTCTTTTTCCATCAAGGTACTGTTGCTTCTTCCAGCAGGTCCTTCCTTTCCCAAGGACAGGTACTTGTGGCTGCTCCAAACCTTTATACAGGAGTATTACAGCTACACTAGTAAATTAAACATATCTAGGAACTCAGACCAACTGTCAAATGACTGCTTATGCTTATAGCAATAAAATATTTCTGTATGAATAATGGTGAGTCTGGATGTAGACTGTATTGGGAATGGTCCCAGAAAATGCCAGCTGTCTAGTTATGCCTTTGAATCTGCTTAGGAGATTGGTAGCTGGCACGGGTCAAAAGCTTGACAGGGAATCCACTAATATTTTATCAGTATAAGTGATTGACTTCCTGTATCTGCAAATGTTCCCTGGCATCGTGCAGTACATTAGCAGACATTGCTCGAGGTGGAGTTTTCTCCAGTGTAAATCATCAATGTTTGTGAACTTAGAGCAGACAAGAAATAGAATTGAGAACTTTGGATTATAGAATCCTTGTAAGAAGCTTACAGGCCAACCTGTCAGGAAATAAAAATTAAGCATTGATGAGAGAAAGATCAGCTTTCTGAAATAAAATAAAGCTACCACAAAGGATGAGTAGCTCAAATTACTTCAAGGTATGCTCATGATTGGCCAAGTGTCTGACCACGAGTCTTTGCAATTTTTGCTTCTCAGAGAACACTCCAGAACAGGCTGCCTACAAACTTTATTTGATATCACCATGCCTTTTCAACAGCAGGAAGTTAAAGAAGTGCTATCTGTATGGATATTTACATTGTCACAGAAGCCCTGGATATCCAGTGTTCTTCCATGATGTTCAGCTGACATTTATCTCCATCTTTGATCTCTATAAGCATAGTTCAGATTGCTTTTACCTGCCCACTTTGCCTTGATAACTTGAATCTAATATTTAGTATATTTGCCTCGTTAATAAATGTTGAGTTTACTTTCTGAAATCCTCAGCCTGTGACCAATGAGTAGAGACAGACAAAAACAAACAAACAAACAAAAAAAAAATCAGTGAAATATTTTGCCTT